>OY728156.1:1345673369-1347153980 GCA_963277665.1 Viscum album
AAACCCGAGGTTCGTGCGGTATGCTCTACCTAATAATTGCAATTTGATTTGTTTTCTATTTTTGTTCTACATTTCAACTGTCATGATTGTGTGAATCAAATTTATTTGAAGTGGGGAGTGCAGTGGGTGGGGGGGTGTGGGTGGGGGTGTTCAGATGGGGGGATGTGCAGTGGGTGAAGGGGGGTGTGCAGGTGGGGGTGTGTAGTGGGGGGGGGAGTTTGTTGGGCGTGAGGTGGGGGGTGTACAGGTGGGGGTGGGGGGTGGGATGTGCAGGTGGGGGGGGGGAGTGGGTGGGGGGGGGGGGAGTGGGTGGGGGGGAGGGGAGTGTGTAGGTTGGGGGGCTAGGCTGGGCAAGTGGGAGTCTGTTGGGGGTGAGGTGGGGGAGGGGGGTGTGCAAGTGTGGGTGGGGGGAGGGGGGGGGTTGTGTAGTGGGTGGATGGGAGGGGGGTTGTGGGGGGGGGGTGCAGGTGGGGGTGGGGAGGGGGGTTGTGCCGGTGGGGGGTGCGGGTGGGGGGGTTGTGCAGTGGGTTGATGGGAGGGGGTTGCGCAGGGGGTGGATGGGAGGGGGGTTGTGCAGGGGGAGTCTGCTGGGGGTGAGGTGGAAAGAGGGGGTTGTGCAGGTAGGAAGTCATCACTTCCATAGTTCGCCAATAAGCACTGGGAAGTCATCACTTCTAGATATTTGGATAGGTCTGAGGCCTCTTTGGTTTTGGTTCTTATCTAGTCATCTTGACGAGTAAGGCATCATATGATCTAAAAGTGACATCAACTATATAGGATGAATTCCTTTTCCCACAACACATTTTTCTAGAAAGAATATATCCTTGGAAGGTGGTGGGAGCCTTTTAGAATCCTTTCATACAGAGACCAGTGGAGGAAAATCTCCATATATATCCACCTAGACCAGGGACCTACTGTCATATGCACGGTCTCATATTCATAAGCCTACCTCTCCATGTATTAAATACATAGTGATTCTATCTAGACTTCACCTTCTAAAGACATCCTAAATTTAATTCATGTCATGATGAAAAAAATATCGAGGAATCCATACAACTTCATATAGGAAAACACCCTTAATCATCATGCCATGGTGATGCAAATCCTTACAAACTCATTATCATACATCATATCATTACTAATAACTACCTATAGATATTCACTATCCCGTATTCCTTCCATAATAATTCAATGCCCCAATATTTTCCCAATTGTAAACTTGATACCATCATGTTATCAAGTCACCAATCTTACCAAATTGGATTTTCACTAAAAAATACTACTCTAATCCTTAACACCCATTGTTTGTTTTTCATAACATGAATGACAACCCAATTAAATCTCACAGCTCTCAGTCACACCCCCATGGACAGCCCCCCACCCCCGTGGACAACCCGGACCCCTCGGATAGCCCCCACCCCCGTGGACAGCCCGCCCGCCCCCCCTGGACACCCCACCCCCTAGACACCCCCCAGCCCCCTGGACACGCCCACCCCCTGGACACCCCAACCCCCCTGGACAGACCCCAACCCCCTGGACAACCCCCCACCCCCGTGGACACACCCCCACCCACGTGGACAGCCCCCCCCCGGACACCCCCTACCCCCTTGGACAACCCCCCACCCCCGTGGACAGCCCGCCTACCCCCTGGACACCCCCCTGGACAGCCTCGCCACCCCCGTGGACAACCCTCCCACCCCCTGGACACCCGTACCCCCTGGACAACCCTACCACCCCCGTGGACAGCCCGCCCACCCCCTGGACACCCCCTACCCCCTAGATAGCCCCCAACTCCGTGGACAGCCCGCTCACCCCCTTGGACACCCCCATCCCCCCATCCCCCCGAACACCCCCACCCCTGGACACCCCGTACCCCCTGGATAGCCCCCCCACCCCCGTGGATAGCCCGCCCACCCCCTGGACACCCCTACCCCCCAGGACAGCCCCGCCACCCCTGTAGACAACCCCCCACCCCCCGTGGATAGCCCGCCCACCCCCTGGACACCCCCTACCCCCCAGATAGCCCCGCCACCCCCGTGGACAACCTTCCCACCCCCTGGACACCTTGTACCCCCTAGACAACCCCGCCACCCTCGTGGACAACCCGCCCACCCCCCTGGACACCCCTACCCCCGGACAACCCCCAACCCCCTGAACAACCCCCCTGGACACCCCCACCCCTCGGACACCCCCCATCCCCACTGACACCTCCACCCCCTGGACACCCCATACCCCCCTGGATAGCCCCCCACCCCCGTGGACAGCCCGTCCACCCCCTGGACACCCTACCCCCCTGGACAACCCCACCACCCCTATGGACAACCCCGCCACCCCCGTGGAAAGCCCACCCACCCCCCTGGACTCCCCCAACCCTCGTGGACACCCCCAACTCCCTGAACACCCCCACCCCCTTGGGCAGTGTATGTGATCACTCAAATAATCTACTAAAATATTAATTTTTTTCGATTTAAAATTTATTCATCTCCTGAATAATTCTCCTCCACAAGTGTACATGATCTTGTACACTCATGTATAGTTCTTCAAAAATATTTTGTTATAAATATAGTATTTTGTTGTTTTTTATATTATGATTCTCATATAGAGTAGTGTGTCAGTCATGGTTTCATATAAAGTGAACAATTCTCATTTACTTATATATATTTTCCATGAAATTTCAATCTTATTGAATTGCTTTTGATGAAATGACTTATAAATTTTTTTTTACAGAATGGATAGAAGTTGGATGTATGAAATTGATCGGATCTCAAGCGATTTTCAAAACAATTTGGAAAGCTTTTTAGATTTTTCATTTTACAATGCTTCAGATAGTGGTAACATACATTGCCCCTGATACAATTGTGTTGAAAGACCTTGGTTGAGCCATGAAGAAGTCAGCTACCATATAACCAAATATAGTTTTCAAGTAAACTACTCTGTGTGGTATCACAACAGGGAGAAAATGAAATCTCAAAATGCTGATGATCCAAATGAGAGGACTGGATTGGAGAATTTGTTATATGACTGGTTTTCGTTTATTCATCATCATGAAAAAGAAAGGATTCCAACCCAAAAAGATTTTTATATGAGCAGACATGATGCATCTAATGAAAATGATGATGTTTTCAGGGTGAAAAAATTGAATGATGGTGCCATGACTCCGGTATATCGACAATGCGGTAAAATGAAAAAGCTGGAATTTTTAATCCGATTGTTTCATGGGAAAACAATGTATGGGATTTCTAATACTGCCATCGATTACATTCTTACCTTCTTAAAGGAATTACTTCCAAATGATGCAGATATTCCATCAAATCACTATATGACATGGAAGTTAATTGAGGAACTTGGATTTTCAAGAAACAAAATCCATGCTTGCCCGAAAGATTGCAGTTTATTCGGAGAGAAAATTGCTGAACGAAATGATTGTATAAAATGTGGAACATCCTGCTAGAAGTCAAAAGCTGACAGAACACCATCTTGTGTGCCACAAAAAGTAACATGGAACTTTACATTGATCCCTAGACTCCATAATCTTTTTATGTCTGAAGAAATATCAATAAAAATGTGATGGCGTGATACCGAGAGAAAGAAGGCTAATGATGAGTTGGTTCACCCTACAGATGGATTTTCATGGCAGAGATTTGATGCTCGATATCCTGATTTTATAGCTGACGTGCGTAATGTGAGGTTGGGTCTTTCATGTGACAATTTTAATTCGTTTGGGCAGATGCTTACTTCGCACATCACATGACTGATTTTTATACACATTTATAATCTTCCCCCATGGTTATGTATGAAAAAACCTTTCACTTTCATGAGTATACTCATATCTGGACCTTTTGATCCTGACAATGATACAGACGTATACATGCAACCTTTAATAAAAGAGTTGAAACTTCTTTGGGATGTGGGCGTGCGCACATACAATGCATGTTCGAAAGACATATTTCAGACGTGTGTTGTGCTTATATGGACGATCAATGATTTTCCTGCTTATGCAATGATGTTTGGATGGAGTACGAAGGGAAAACTATCATGTCCTATTCATATGAAGAATACATGATCCAGATGACTGAAACATCGTTGTAGTTTCAGTTTTATGGGACATTGATGATTCTTGCCAATGGACCATCCATATAGAAGTAATCGTCGAAGATTTGACAATACCATGGAGACCGATGATCCACCTCAGCATATGTCTGGAACTAATGTGATCAATGAATTGAAAGATTTCAGTTTTTCATTCGGGAAGGGTCAAATGAAATCTGGAAAGAGAAAGAATGTTTCCACTGAAACCTATTACAATTAGAAGAAGAGAAGTATCTTCTTTGATTTACCTTATTGGTCATCCAATTTGTTACGTCATTACTTAGACGTAATGCACATTGAAAAAAATACATGTGAAATGTTTCTTTCAATTCTTCTAAATGTTAAGGGAAAGACAAAAGATGATTTACAGTCTCGGCGTGACTTGGTGGATTGGGGCATCAGACGAGAATTGCATCTTGTGCATATCAGTGAAAATAAATGGCAAGTTCCATGTGCTTCTTATGTGATGACACCTATAGAAAAAAAAAACAATTTTTAGAAGTACTAGATACTATTAAAGTTCTCGATATCTATTCAAGCAACATATCTAAATGGGTCAACAGAAGAGAGTTGGAGCTAAAATCTTTGAAGACTCATGATTATCACATCCTTCTACATGAGTTGATTCCAATAACAATTCATCATCTTTTGTCCAATAATGTAAGGGTGGTTTTTATTCAGTTGTGCCATTTGTTTAGATATCTTTGTGCTAAGAATTTTTCCAAGTCTTTCTTGCAAAAAATGTTGGCAGATGCCCCATTAATTTTGTGAGAGTTATAGAAAATGTTTTCTCCATAATTTTTCACATGCATGTTGCATATGACTGTCCATATTCCAACTAAAATACTTCTCGAAGGACCTATTTCTTTTCATTGGATGTATCCAACTGAAAGAAATATGTACACATTAAAGTATTATGTCTGTAACAGGAATCATCCTGAAGGTTCTACCGTGAACGGTTACTTGACTCAAGAATGTATGGATTTCTGCTCTGTGTATTTGTCTGATCTTACTACAAGAATGAACAGACCAATGAGAAATGAAGAAGAATAGTATGAGAAAATTGAACCTAGTTTTCCATAACTTCCTCAAATAATAGGAATTCCTAGATCATATACATTGATGACATTAATCTTTGAAGAGCGGGAGATGACACATCACACAATTTTGTTCAACTGTGAATTGTTTGATGACTACATCTTATAAGTAAATTAAATATGTATATCTTATTTATATCTTATATATATATGTGTGTGTGTGTGTATTGAAATATTCCTATTTTTATCTATAGGGAACATAAAGTGATGATAAATAGAAAGCATCGTTCTTTATCTTTGAGAAGGAGTGAGACTTTGCATAGAAAAAAGTTTTCTACTTGGTTAAAATTGAAGGTAATAATATTACTGTTTAAAACAATTAAAATAATAATTAATTAAGTTTAATATTGATTTATATTTTAGGTATTGAGTTTTCCTATTGACTCTGTCTCTGAGGAAATGAGAGCTTTGGCTTTTGATCTTAATATCATGGTCTGTGACTGTAAATCAATTGTTATCAATGGGTACATATTTATTACCACTAAATGATCAAAGAACATGAGAACACAACATGATGGTGTTATGGTTACTACCACAATAGACTGTTATACTAGTGTATCAGTGGCGAGTCGTTTCACCGAAGGTATGTTATCGGTGTCCCAAATTATTTTTACCCTAACGAGTAACCAGTAAGGGGTCGATCCACAGGGAAAAAAGAAGTTATTTTTGTCTTTGCATAACTAATTTGTATTTTTGTCTTAGTGAAGTGTGCTGAATTTAGAGTCGATTTTTGATGTTTGGATAAAAAGAATAATTGGTTTTAAGTTTCTTTAATAAATTACTTGATGAATAGAAGAAAATACGGGAAAATTAGTTTTGATGCAAATTAAAGAGAGAAATGTGTTGGGGTTGTGGATTTATGAGAAGTCGATTATTAAATCGAATTGATAATGAGGTTGTGTTTTTCATAATAACCCAACAATATGGGTTCAATTTGTAACAAAGTTTCCTTGGTCTGATAAACTTATATTTAGAGCTGAAGAAACTAACTCCTTGGTCCGATAGTTAGTGTTTAATAGTTCTTTATTTGGATTAGTCTATTTTTGAGTCAACAAATACCTACAATGATCATGAAAATATTCATTGTTATTATTCTTTTGAATCCCTGAAAATTCTTCCCTTGGTCTGGTTCATCATTTTTAGTGATAAGATGAAGTGATTTAAGAAGAATAAGAAGAAGTTAAAAGAACAAACACATTCACAACAACTAATCTATATTAAAACTCTTACATATCGCACAACCCCAACACACTGGGTATTTAGTTACACATAGAGGTAAAGATAAGCACAAAATCCTCAATACCTGATGTGATCATTGCTTGGAACTTTGAGGAGGGAATGAATCTTCGGTAGAATGGTAGGATGGCAAAGTAATAGAATGGTCGTAGAATGGAAGCATAACTTCTTTCCTTTGGACCTTCAACCCTTTCTTTCCACACTTTCTCCCCTTTGGAACCGGAGGCCAAGGCCTCTATTTATAAAAAATACAACTACACAACGTGTGGAAAAAGCACACAGTGTGTACTTTTTTCAATGCACTTTTGTCATTGTTTTCTTCGCTGGTAGGTGGCCTAACACGCCGTATTTGACATGAAACGTGACACCACCTGATAGGTAGATATTCAAGGCATGTAGCGCCACCATACAAGGCGTGTAGTCTCATTTTTCGGCCACCAACTGCTTCTAGAAAGGTATACATGGTGTGTATAGGTTGAACACGACGTGTCCCTGTCAGCTAACCACATGGGCATGCAGACTTTTTCTCATTTGCCAACTACTTCTAAGAGGGTGTACACAATTTTTAAAGTGTGAACATAGCGTGTACTAGCTTCTGGTTACTTGGGCATGTACCTATCTTGGTCAATCTGTGTCTGAGTTTGAATGTACACGACGTGTGTATAAGTACACGCCATGTAGTTTGTAAATTTTTTCTCAATTCTCTCCCATTTTGTGTATTTGGCCATAAATCTCCTAAAAATGAAAAAGATTACCAAAATCAAAGTATTTTTCCACTAAGCAGTAAGTAATTGCTGAAAACTTGTTCTTATTTTCAATAAAGTATGTGAAAATGTATACACAATTCGGGTGCATCAAACTCCCCCATACTTGGTCATTTTCTTGCCCTCAAGAAAATATCAATATCTAATTAAGAGAGCCTATATTTTAAAAGGAAGGAATTCAGTTAATCATAAATGTAAATAATAAGTCACAGGAGAAAATTCTAAAAAAAACTCACAAAATAGTTTCAATTCATGAGATGTTCTAATCACGCCTCATATATAATTCAATTAACTATTGTCATCCTCCTTTAAACACATGTTTCAACCTTTCAAAAATAAGCAAGCCACTTGATGATCTACCTCACCAATAATATACTCAATACTAAAGATATTTTAAATTAAATTTATGCTCAATCAAAGATATATACACTCTATCCATAGGTTTTTAAGAAATCTAGTTCTCCACTTCAGAAAATTGATTTACAAAAATCATGAGGACTTTTCAATAAGGATCAGATGTTTTTGTGGCTAAAGGTCGGTAGGTAAAGATGTGAAAAATAACTCTAATGCTTGAAAAAGGAGACTAACTTCTTAAATAACAGTGCATGATATTTGAAGTTAAACTCAATGTAAAAGCGTCCTCAACAAGCTCTATCAAATGATCTCATCACCACCATCTCCTTTAGTTAGGTAGGTAGGGTTTACAAACCAACAAGTGAGTATAAAGTCCCTTTGTCTGTACCATTTTTTTAAATAGAACAAAGGAAACCTTTTAGAATTCCCACGAATAGAGGTTTTGAACTTTTTATGCCCCAAATGATCAAGAGGCTCTCCCCGATACTTAATTTCACGACAATTCACAAAAATATGTTATGTGTTGCCAATCTCTTCTTTTAAGATCAAGTGAATAATCATGAAAAATCATAAAATAATTAGGATAGGAAGGGAAATAGGCTTGTAATATGGCTTCCTATAAAGGTTATTCATGGTTTTTAGTGGCTTTATGAAGATAAGATGTAGGGTAGGTCTTAAGATAAAGGGGTTTAAACAATCTAATGCCTCAATCATTTTAATGTAATTAAAAAATTTCTCATGTTTTGAAAAGAAAATTTGCAAATTATGGTAGTTGTGTATATCCTAAGAATCTCTCAAGAAATAGGGTATTAGAAAGAATATGATAAAGGGTTTAGAATACCTCTCAGGAGTTGGAAAAACAAATAAAGAGACAATCAGGTCGTGACCTGCATATAATTGATTAGTCTAATCGATTTAATTATCCAAGGATTAAAAGTTTTAATTTAAACTATATCAGCAATCATGTTAAAACACTTTAAGAACCAAAATAAACATGCAACTTTTTAAAAATTTCCCACTTTCATCTCTATTATTTAGAAATATGATTAACCAAAATGTCTTCACATTTTTAAATATATCTTCCAATAATGATGTCTCCTAGAATGATGATAAGGGAAAAGACTAAAGTGGTTGAGAGACTCCCCCCATACTTAATATCGCACGTGGTCCACCAAGTGCCACATAAAGTAAATAAGGGAATGTGGAGATACAACAGTGGACTAGAATGAGGGGAAGTAAGTAAAGAAGTAAAATAAGGAAGAAAAGAAAACAATGGAAAAATGTGGAAAAATAATACTTTCCTCGTGTCTAGGTGAAGAAAGATGAGGAGTGATGGAGAAGGCTAGTCCATAGCGTGCCATAGTACCTGTGATGGTCATGGAGAGAGAACACTGCAAGCATACATAACATACACAGGCACAAGATATCACAAAGAGATATATAATGAAAAAAATGTATCCAAAAACCAGTCAGGGGTCGCCTCATAAGAGGCATCATCTGGTACAGAAATAGCCGGTAGAGAAGGATCAGGAGCTGTGGAAACTGGAGGCCCAAAATCTGCACCCGGAAGATAAGCCGTAGAATTATGAGCCGCATGATCTGGACTCATAATAGGAAGCTCGACATCACTCCCTGGACTGGCAGTAGTGGTGGAAGCAGTTGGGCTCGTAGTGGATAGAAGAACTGAATCTGTGGCCAGTGCAGTAAAGGGAGGTGGAGCTGTGGAAGAAGGTCCAGGAACCGAGGTAGAGTCAGGTGGTGGGGGTAGTGGTATACCATGATGCTGAAGAAGAAGCCCCAAAATCTTCTCTAGTCGGTCCTGACGTCGATCGAGATGAACCAAGTGTTGCTCCATCGCGGCTAGGCGGAGGGAAAGGAGATATCAACCAAGGGTTTAGGGGTAGGGGGTAATATGTGTAATAGAAGAAGGTAGGCCAGAAGAAGAGGGTTCAAAAGAAGGGGGTGGGGTGGTGAAGTCAGAAGGGGTGGGGAAGGAGGAGCAGGTGCCTTGGCAGGGGCAGGAGGGTCAGTAGGTGGTTGGGGTGGTGCTTGGTCAAGGACGTAAGCACCCCTACTTCCAGACCAATCCCATGCGAATAAGCATGAGATAGTCCATCCGCTGGGAGAACCTAACATGTCATGGGGAAGAGAAGGCTCAAAAACCCTGAGGTGGCGGGCAAAGCGGGTGGCGTAGAACCCACCGTTCAGGTTTCCCTGACGGCCGGTAAACATGGAATGAAAATAGGAGGTGACAAGGTAAGGGAGGTCTGTGTAGTCTTGCCAGATGACACAAGTGAGGAGATCCATGTCACGACCAGTCACGACCTCTATATCCTCATGGCGGGGGAAAAAGATGGCAATGAAGCACCAGTGGGTGAAGTGAAGGATAGGTTTAGCGATGAGGGTACTCTTCTGGGAAGTAGGGGTATAGCGGTGGTCAGGCCCAACAATCTCCCACCACATAACAACGATCTCAGAGCGCTCGGGTCGGGTCAGGGTGGAGACAGGGGGTGGGGTGATGGGATGAGGATAAAAACTGCACCCTCGGCCGAACTCGGTCATAGTAAGGGAAAAGGGTCGACTGCCTAGCCAGAACCAGACCACTGGGACCACATCACCATGTGTATCCCAGTACTCAGCTCCGTCAAACTCAAAGGAAGCAACAAACTCCAAAAATAAATCCCTAAAAATTGGAGTGATGACCTAGAAGATCGTGAGTAATAGGGTGTTTCCAAGGAGATCCTCTAACTCGCCCCAGATACGTAGCTGCTGAGGGAAGATGCTATCAAGATAGTGGCTGCTCAACGGGATTAGGCGGCGAGAGAAGTGCCGAACCCTATCATGCGCCAAATCGGTGACCGAGAACACCATGTAAGGGTAAGGAACACCTGCAGGGCCCGACCCAGGTGGAGGTGCTACAACGGGAGCTAGTTCTGGGGGCAGAGTGGCTGCAGTAGACGGAGGGTCACTGGATGGGGCGGTTAATGATGAACCAACTGTGTATGAGGAGAACTCAGGTGGAGTGGTAGCTGGTGGGGAAGAAAGGGTGGTGCTTAGAGACTCGGTGCTAGATGGTGGAGTTATGACGGTACTAGGACCAACCTCGGCTGAGGTAGTGAGTGGTGGAAGGATGACCAACAGAGGGAGCTGGTACACCGGAGAGTCCGAATCTGGTTACATCACATGCCGGATTCAGATCCGAAAAAATATGGGCCTCTCTCCCTCAGTGGCAGAGGCGGGCCAATTCCCCCATGAATGGTCTCTGTCTACCATACCTTGAAAAAGAAAGAAAAAAAAGTAAAAGAAAAAGGAAAAGAAGAAAATGTGAGAAAACTGAAAAAAAATAAAAAAAGTACACGACGTGTGTATCCAAAGTACACGGTGTGTAGTAAAAGTGTGTTAGCATCCCGTGTTTGTTGGATAGACACGCCGAGTGAGCATCTGAGGTCAAGGAAGGAGACATGGCGTGTACCGAACATACACGTCGTGTTCATGCAAAGTGGTCTTGATCGTGTGTTTGCAAAGACACGACCATCGCATCGTGTAATAAGTGATAAAAATACAGGACACACCATGTGAGATGACAACACGACATGTTCAAGAACAAAGGGTAAATGGCCATGTGAAGTGCTAGGCATGGGCTGGACAAAAGAAATGGTGTACACGGCGTGTATTGAACAGACACGCTGTGTACACGAACATGGTGTGCGAGGCCGTGTGAAAAAGGTACCCAAGAACGATAGGGGATGGTACACGGTGTGGACCAAACATACACACCGTGTATTTTCAAATTGGGAAGCATTTAGTGTGTGGTTTTGTACAAAAGTACATGGCATGTGTTCTTTGATTCGTGCCCGTGTATCGCAGAAGCCGAATGGTCAGTTGATCTGCAAATCACCCTAAATGCTTATGAAAACTTAAAATAAAGGGTGTAGAAGGGCATACCTGGAATGAGGATCACAATGTAGGAGAAATCAGAAGGAAAAATTCCCTAAATTAGTGGATTTGGAAGTGGGGAATCCGGGTGTCGTACGGGGGAAGAAATAGGGAGAGGTGAGGGTTCCGCGCGACACGGGCTGAAGTCGGGTGGTCTGCGACTTTTATAGCTGAGGTACACGACGTGTACAATAGACTACACACCATGTATCCTTTTTTAAGAATAATATATATATATATATATAATATTTAATAATATATATATATACATAATTTATTAAAAATAAAACTATACACGTAATGTATTGGGTTATACACGTTGTGTGTCCTAAAATTGGAAAAAAAGAAGTACAACCTTTGGTCTGATGCTTGGGGTGAGGTTCGAACCGACGATCGACCATTCCGAACGGAAGCCCACAACCACTAGAAGACAATTATACCAGACAAAAAGTAAATAAATAATCAATTAAATCAAAATAAACAACCTCAAATCAATGATTGATTCACTTTTTAATCAGATGAATAATCCCAATGATCAATTCATCTCATTGTGATAAGAAATATATAAAAAATCACCCAATTTAAATACTAAATAACAACTGTCACGATCCGTCCTCGATACCCGTGTCGTGACTACCCCAAGCCCGCATTCCATAGGCCCGGGGCTGGAGACAAGAACCAAAGAAGTAATTCTTGAAACGAGGGAAGGCATTTCCTTTATGAAAGAAAACAAACACCACAGAGAAAACAACCCAATCCACTTAGGAAAGCAAGTCAATCATATCAAAGATATTGATTGAAAGTCAAGACTCAGCTCACACAGGTATATATCATTTGTAAAGTAAAAGAGATGATCAGATGTAGTTACTGATTCATCTAGCTGGGACCCACGTAGGATAATAGACCAGCTAAGCTGTCAGACCCACGTAGGATACTAGACCAGCCACTCTGTCGTACCCACATAGGATACAAGTATAGAGTCAAATACTGTCGGAACCACATAGGATAAAAGAACAGTATTCATGTACTTTTGGACCCACCTAGGATACAAAAATAGTAGTCATTGTTGTCGAACCCGCGGAGGATTACAGTACGGTCGTCATCGCTGTCGAACCCATGGAGGATCCTAATACAGTCATCATCGTCATCGCAGTCGCAACCAGCTCTAGGGTTCCTGCACACAGCATGCTCGATTCTTGGACGGTCCGCTCCATGAGCCAATAGGGGTCGATACATCAACTGACACGTAGTCCGGAGTTTATGTATCCCAAAGTTCTGTCTCGACAAAAGGAACTCAACGTGACAGACGACGCATCATCCGGATGCCCGGTCTGAGAGTTATTGACTTTTTCGTTCCAGGTTCCCGGTTGGTTTTTAAGTCAAAACCACCCAACAATACTCAATATGAATCCAAACCTTGAGTGGAGTAATCCAAAAGTTCAGTCTTACTAAGAGGAATCCAACAAAGTCGATAACACATCATTCGGACGTCCGGAGCTCAAGATTTAAGTGTTTCTGCTTCAAGGGCCCGGTTGGTTTCGTGTTCGAACCAACCCGGCCATACCCATTGTTCTTTGAAACCTTGAGTGTAATATACCGAAACGACCGTCTCGATCCAAGGATTGCATCACAACTGATGGTTTTTCAATCGGAGGTCCATAGTCCATGTTATGTGCATTTGAATGAAACTGTCTGATTTTAGGGGGGGCTTGGGCCCGGACCAACCCAGCCCAGAACCACCTGGGTCGGCCCAACTCAGGTCGACCCGACCCGGGTACGGGTCTAGCCCATTAGGGCATGGCCCGGCCCGACACAAGCAGCCTGGCCTGGTCCGACCTGGGCGGCTCGGCGCTGGCCGAGGGGGGCGGCTCGGCGCTGGCTGAGCAGACACGCAAAGGGGGTCACCCTGCCCCCCTTGATTGAAGAAAAGGCCCCCCCTGGGGGGGGGGGGGGGGCTCTTTTCTAGCCGAGGGTTACGACCCCCGGATTTCCGAACAGCCGTCCAAGTTGGCCGGCTGGTGTGTCGCCGCGGGACACCCCACTGGTCCCGCCTTCCACGCTCCGGGGACCAGCGGTTCCGGCCGCCGCTCCCTGCACCGCCGCGCCACTCCGTCGCGGCCCCGCTCCGGCCGCGGCCTCTTCATGGTTCTCTGGCGCGGCGCGACGGTGCCGATCCCCTCAACTGTGGCCCCGCTCTGACCGTATCTTCATTCGACCTTAACGGCGTGGCACGACGGTGACACGTTCCTCCTCGTTCACCCACGGTGCTGTTGCACTACGCCGCCTTCGTTTGAGCCACAACGAGTACATCAACAAAAGGGGGAGGAGGGTCGGTCGTGTTCGTGCGGTCCGGACCCCTCCCATTAATTCGATATCAAGCAGCTAAATAATTTGGCGTTGGACGAAAAAGAATATTCACAAACAAAATCAAACCCCTACCTTGAATAAGTCGTTGAATGAGGATCATCGCGGTAAAATTGACGTCGGAGAAGATGGCATCGCAGAACGAGGCTCTGTAAGCGTCATCGGTGTTCGCCCGATGAAGGATGTGGTGCGTCATCATTCTCCAGAAAGGCATCTCTCACAGGATATAGAGAGGAGGGGAGATGGCATGGTGATCTCCCCTTGCGGTGACGGAGTTCATTGTCGTAGACTCGGTATTCTTCGCGAAGAAGATGAAGTTATTCAAGACCGTGAGAGTTCTCTTCTCTAACCCACACAACGAAACCACAAACAATAAAATAATACCTTGTCTTATTTTATTCACACAGACACACATGCCAACATTAATTTGAAATAGATCTCATTCAATTAATTAACTTAGTTGAAGATCTTTTAAAAAACAAGTTAAAGGCGAGAGTTGACATGTCATTAATTTGGGGGAGTGGGTGTGTTACACAATTAATGCTAGAGTGGGGGTTTAATGGGGTGTTGGAAAAAATGAAGGAGGTGGGGGTTCGTGTTGGCCCCACCCCAATTTACTCACATCTTCCTTTTCCACATCACTTAAACAACCAGTAAGAAATAAAAATAAAATGGTAAAACAATTTTTATTTTTATTCCCCACATTTTAACATCTCCTCCCGAGCAAACACAACCTAGAAAAAGGGTACTCTTAAGAAATTACCGGCACTGCGGTTTCATCAGTGCCCTCGTATTTTGATTCCAAGCACCGGTTAAAAAGTTAGAAAAACCCGCTCGTTCATTCACTGAACATACCTGAGCTAATCTTCGGAAATTGATTTCGGGCACACCAGGCCTCGGAATCAGGTGCTGTCAAAATCTGTGTACCCGTAAAATCCCAAGAAAATTAAGAAAAAATTTCCCTTGAAATTTACAGGTCTTTACATTACTCACACCTCAGGGCTTTATGTCCCCATAAAGATACATCACAAACTAAGGAAACAAATGAGGTTACTGAGCACGCATCTGAGCCTCCCGCTCCCAAGTGCCCTCCTGGAGGTTTCCATGCTTCCATCTGATGCGCACTAAAGAAATCGACCACCCATGTAGAACCTGCTCCTGTCTATCCTCAATCTCCACCAGGACCTCCGCAAAAGTCACCTCATTGTCAATTTCTATCCCTCCATAGTTGATGATATGCGTCGGGTCGTGCACGTACTCCTCAACTGAGATACGTGGAAGATGTCGTGCACCCAGTGCAACTAAGGTAGTAGAGCCCAGCGATAAGCCACCTCGCCTATCCTGCTGAGAACCTAGAATGGTCCGATGACGTGTGGAGATAATATGTCGCCCCGGTAAAATCTTTGTAATCCACGTCGAGGTGGGACCCGTAATAAAATGTGGTCACCATCCTCGAACTCTAGTGGTCTCCACCTCCTGTCAGCATAAGACTTATGTCGGCTCTGTGCTGTCCTCATCCGCTCATGGTTGACCTTGACATTCTCTGTCGTTTCTTGGACCATCTCCGGTCCCACAAGTACTGAGTCCCAAGGGTCTGTCCAGCACAGAGGTGACCTGCAAGGTCGGTCGTAAAATGACTCGTATGGTGCCATCCTAATGGTGGAGTGGTAGTTGTTGTTGTACGCAAACTCCACCAAGGGTAGGTGATCCTCCCATTTGTGACCAAATTTGAGGACACATGCACAGAGCTTGTCCTCGAGAGTGTGAATGGTCCTCTCCATCTGACCATCCATCTGAGGGTGAAAGGTAGTGCTCAGACGTAGCTGCATCCCGAATGCCTCCTGTAGCCCCTTCCAAATCTGGTAAGTAAAGCAAGATTCTTGATCGGAGATGATAGATGATGGCACACCATGAAGCCGTACAATCTCCGGAACATAGATGAGTCCCAAGGTCTCCACTTAACCCTGCTCTATAATGGGTAAGAAGTGGTCCGAATTGGTGAGTTGGTCGAAAATCACCCAAATGGAGTCGTGAACTCTGGAAGTACGTGGTAGACTAGTCACGAAATCCATAGATATCCCATCACACTTCCACTATGGGACCTCCAAGGGATGTACCAAGCCTGCTGGTACCTGGTGCTCTGCCTTCACCTGCTGACAGGTAAGGCATCGAGAAACAAACTCTGCCACAAACTTCTTCATACCCGACCACTAGTGATGTGGTCTGAGATCGTAGTACATCATTGCTACCCCTGGATGTACCGCTAAAGGGGAAGTGTGAAACTCTCTCATCACATCCTCCTGTAAATCAGCTGGTACCATGGTACGTCCTTTAAAAAGGACGACATGCTCTCCTCCCACAGATAATCCATCAGGTGCATATCCTGAGGATATCTATGCACGTCGCATCTCACAGTCAATGTCCTCACAATGTGCCTCTCTGACCCGCTGAAGAAGTGGAGGAGTGACTGTGAGTGACTGTAGAAAGGCTGCTCCATCTCTATCCATGAAGGATATCTGCAAAGCAGACGGCTGCTATGTTGCCTCCCCAAGTAGCTGGATGCCCGTCCTCCTGCTGAGAGCATCGACTACAACGTTCCCCTTTCTAGAAGTATAGACTATCTAAAAGTCATAGTCTTGGAGGAACTCGATCCATCGTTGTTGTGTCAGGTTCATGTCCTTCTTAGAGAAGATGTACCTGAGACTCTGGTGGTCAGAGTAGAATGTAAAGTGCTCTCCCATCAGATAGTGTCGCCACATCTTCAGAGCGAAGACCACTGCTGCTAACTCCAGGTCATGGGTAGCATAATTCTGCTTATGCTACCTCAACTGTGATGATCCATATGCGATAACTTCTCATTCCTACATTAGGACACATCCAAGTCCGGTCCTTGATGAATCGCAGTTGACTACGCACCCTACTCCCTCCTCCGGTAGCCTCAAGATGGGTGCGCTGGTCAATCTCTGTCTCAGCTCTTGGAAGCTCTGATGACATCTATTTGACCACACAAATAGTTTCCCTTTCTTCGTCAAAGCTGAAAGTGGTGCCGCAACTCTGGAGAAGTCTGGAACAAACCTCCAGTAGTATGCAGCCAGCTCTAGGAAACTCCGCACCTCCGTCACTCTCCTGGGTGGCTCCCAAGCTAGCACTACCTCGATCTTCACCGGATCCACCGCAACTCCCGCCTCAAAGATGACGTGTCCCACGAAGTGGACCTCATGTATCCATAACTGACACTTTGAGTTCTTACCATATAGCTGGTGATCTCGAAGTGTGTCTAGTACAACCCACAAGTGGTAGGTGTGCTCCTCCTCAATGGTCGAGTATATCAATATGTCATCGATGAAGACCACAAAAAATCGATCGAGGTAAGGTTGTAAGATCCTGTTCATGAGACTCATGAACACTGTTGGAGCATTGGTTATACCAAAAGGCATAACCAAGAACTCATAGTGGCCATACCAACATCAGAAGGCTGTCTTCTACACGTCCTCATCCCGAACTCTGAGCTAATGATATCCTGTCCTGAGGTCTATCTTCGAGAACCACCATTCTCCCTTGAGATGATCAAAGAGGGCGTCAATCCTCGATAGCGGATAATTTTTATTCACATTCACCTGGTTCAGGAAACGATAGTCGATACACAGTTACAAGCTCTTGTCCTCCTTCTTGGTGAACAAAATCAAGGAAGCCCAGGGAGAAACACTGGGTCAGATGAATCCATTTCCCTGCAAGTCCTCCAGCTGTACCCGTAGCTCTCGAAGCTCAGTGGGATCAATCCGATATACTGGGTTGGATATTAGGGTTGTCCCAGGGTACAGGTCAATATAAAAGTCGACCTCTTTTTGAGGAGGTAGTCCTGGAAAGTCGTCAGGAAAGACGTCTGCATACTAATCCACCACTACAGGAAAACTCGGACTCCACACGTCAACTGCTCCTAGGATGAGGCTAGCCAACTCATGAGTGATCGGTTGTCCTCTCCTCTACATGAGTCTATCCTCTGCAGCAAAGACTCCCTTCTTTCCGGTGAATGTGAACCTTCTCCCATCGGCGTGAATGCACCTCACCTTGCGCCTAATACAGTCGATCTGAGCATTGACTGTAGATAACCAATCCATGCCCAAGATGACGTCGTAAGTCCTTGACGCCGCTACAAGAAGATACTAGCTGAATCTCTCGCCTCCTAGAGTAAGCTCACACTGCCGGAACCTGTGCGTAATCCTCGAGTCTTCTCTCATAGGAGTCTTTAGTTGTAAAGATTGAGCCAACGACTCCGTCAGAATCTCCGAGCTCCGAACTAGGGTCGCGGTAATGAAATAATGACTCGCTCCTGTGTCTATAAGAACTAAATCAAGTATGGAGTTGACAAAAATAGTACCTCGAATCATATCTGGTGCGCCGTGTTCGTAGGCCTCCGCTACCTGAAACTGCACCCGCCTCTGTCCGCCAGCTCCCTGTGGTCGGGGTGGACCTCCTGGTGGTGGTGGTGGTAGAGCCTCAAAGTGTCGCCCACTACCTGCTGCTCGGCCAGCTCCTCTGCCTCGTCCACCTGCTCCCTGTGGACCACCACGTTCGACCCTATGCCTCTCCCTTGGTGGTCCCTCAACCGTATGTTGCTCCTCCGCATGGCGGGTCGGGCAGTCACGAGCCATCTTGCCCGGCCCACTGCATGCGTAGCACTGTCTGCTACTCGTAAGACTGGCTCTGTGTCGTGTTCCCCGCACCACTGAGCCAGTGTCCTGAGGTCATATGCCTGCTGGTCTGGTCTGCTTGGACCCCTGTGACGTCCGTCGACTACCAGCTACAGAAGACTCTGCTACATGCCGGCCTATGGTAGGTCTTGCTGCTGGTGTAGGCTCAGCAAGAAAGCTATCTACAAGAAGGGATCTCTCCAGTACTCCTGCCTGTGTTGGAATGCTGAGGGAGATCATCGATTCCTTGATCTCATGCCTCAGTCTCTGCTCGAAGTTCCGGGCCCAGAGGAATGGGTCTCTAACCACGTCCATCGAATAGCTCGAGAGATTGGAAAATCTCTCCGAGTACTGTGCTACCGTCATGCTGCCCTCCCGCACCTGTAGTAGCTTCTGAATGTGCACCGTACGTAGGGTGGCTAGGACGAACTCTGAGCAGAAGAGGCTCTCAAAGTCCGTCCAAAGGAGAGATGCCTCGTCATTCACCTGGATCATTAGGCTCCACCATCTACCTGCTGCTGCGTGCAGGAGACTCACTACAAGGATCACCATGAGCTCAGTAGGTGTCCCTACTAACCTGAAAACTCGTACAACAGCCTCCATCCAATCCTCGACTGCCTGAGGGTCCATCTCCCCGTGGATCCTGGGCGGTCTCTGACACTGAAACTCATGCAGTGCACTAAAGTGACGTGCACTCTCAGCGGCTGGGGTGGGTGGCATCAGTGGCTCAACTGGTAGAGGTACCGCCAGTACCCCCACTGTAATAGGGACCTTCACTGAGGCCTCGTCGCTCGGTGGTCTATCGTCTCATACAAAGCTCGGAACCCTAGCTAGTTACCGTCGTGGGGCCATCCTGAAAAGAAACAGTTGTTCCACGGTTAATACAGTATACCTGGTGAGATGACACAAGTAATCACAAAGAAAACTTTTGAAACACACATGCAATTAATTTTTTCGTGCACTTACTCAGAAATCAGAAGTCATGGTCCTGGTATATGGATACGTTGGCCGCCGCACCAACACTGGACTCCCTGGACTGATAACCACACTCAATACCCTTAACACTATTACTTCACATAGAAGAAAGATCAGAGTCTGGAGTTATGCGGTAGAAATGAACTCCTTGGATACCAATTTTTCATGACCCGTCCTCAGGAACTGTGCCGTGACTACCCCAAGCCCGCCTTCCATAGGACAGTGGATGGCGACTAGAACCAAATGGGTAATTCTCGAAACGACAGAAGGCACTACCTTTATAAAAGAAAACAAACACCACACAGAAAGGAAGCAGAAGTAAACACTAAGTAAACTAGGTACAACTGTAAGTGCAGGAATGTAAATGGGCCGGAATACAAACCCAACTAAAGTAAAGTACAACTAAAAAGAAAGTAGAACAATGGAAAAGTAAAGTAGCAATGCTAAGCCGTCCCCTGGAAATCCCACCTGAAGGGTGGGTACAGATAGACTCCTCATCTCCTCGGGTCTAGCCGTCTGCTCTGTGTGCATCCGCCTAGTGGTCCACCTCTTGGTACCGACTTACTCCACAAGCCTCAACCATGATCAGCGTTGTTCTTCATCTGCATCCAAGACAATGTAGTACGGGCATAGCCCGTGAAGGGGTGAGTATACGCTACTTAGTAGGGACCCCGAGACCCCCGACGATCTCCCAGAATCCACAAAGGATAATCCACAAAGAAAAGATACAATCACGAAGTTACAAACAACTCTACTTAGGTATATGCCCATACATATACCTAAGTCATCAATTCCAATTCGGCTCCAACATCTGAGCCCAAGTTCGATCTAGTTCACACAGGATAGCACAACCAAATCCACATAGGATAACACAACCCAATCCACTTAGGAAATCAAGTCAATCATATCAAAGATATTGATTGAAATTCAAGACTCAGCTCACACCGGTATACATCAATTGTAAAGCAATAGAGATGATTAGATGTAGTTACTAATTCATCTAGCTGGGACCCACGTAGGATACTAGACCAGCTAAGATGTCGGACCCACGTAGGATACTAGACCATCCACTCTGTCAGACCCACGTCATATACAAGTACAAAGTCAAATACTACTGGACCCACATAGGATACAAGAATAGTAGTCACGTACTTCCGGACTCACATAGGATACAAGAACAGTAGTCATCACCGTCGAACCCATGGAGGATTCCAGTACGGTCTTCGTCGCTGCCGAAGCCACGGAGGATCCCAATACAGTTGTCATCGTCGTCGCAGTCGCAGCCAGCTCTAGGTTTCCCACACACAGCATGCTTGATTCCAGGAGGGTCTGCTCCATGAGCCAAGGGGGGTCGATACATCAACTGACACATAGTCTAGAGTTGATGTATCCCAAAGTTCTGTCTTGAAAAAATAAACTCAACGAGACAGACGGCGCATCATTCGGATGCCCGGTCTGAGAGTTATTGGCTTTTTCATTCTAGGGACCCGGTTGGTTTTTAAATAAAAACCAACCCGACCATACTCCAACTGCATCCAAACCTCTATTGGAGTAAGTCAAAAGGTTCGTCTCACTAAGAGAAATCCAACAATTTCGACGACACATCATTCGGACTTCTGGAGCTCAAGTTATAAGAATTTCCACTCCGTAGGCCCGGTTGGTTTCGTGTTCGAACCAACCCAGCCATACCCAAAGTTCACTAAAACCTTGATTTTAATATACCGAAACGGTTGCCTCGATCCAAGGATCGCATCGCAACTGACGATGCGTTAATCAGAGGTCTGTTGCTCATGTTATGGGTATTTGAACGAACCTGTCCGATTTTAGGGGGGTTTGGGCCCGGACCGACCCAGCCCAGAACACCCCGGGTCTTCCTGAACCGGGTCGACCCAACCCAGGTCCGGGTCCGGCCCATGAGGACGCAGCCCATCCCGGTGCGGGCGTCCCAACCCGGTGTGGCAGGTCCGGCCTGGGTGGCTCGGCGCTGACCGAGTGGATGCGCAAGGGGGGGGGGGGGCTGCCCCCCTTGATTGAAGAAACGGCCCCCACAGGGGGGGGGTGACGCTTTCCCAGTCGGGGGTTACGACCCCCAGAATTCTGAACGACAGGCTGAGAGGGCCGGTCGGTGTGCTGTCGCGGGACCCCCCATGGGTCCCGCCATCCACGCACCATTGACCGGTGGTTCCGACCGCCGCTCCCTGCACCGCCACAGCCTTGTACGGCAGGCACGGCGCGACAGCTCCACGCCCCTCAGCTGTGGCCCCGCTCTGTCCGCGGCTTCTTTCGTCCTCAACAAGGCGGTGCGACGGCACCGCCCCCTTTAGCCGCGTTCCTCCGCGTTCCCGCGCGGTGCTGTTGCACCACGCCTTTTTTCTTTTCAGCAGCAACGAGTACATCAACAAAAGGGGGAGGAGGGTCGGTCGTTTTCATGCGGACCGGTCCCATCACGTTAATTCGATATCAATTGGATAAATAATTTTTCATTGGACAGCAAATAATATTCACGAACAAAATAAAACCCCTACCTTAAAGAATTCGTCGAACAAGGATCGTCGCGGGATATTGATGTTGCGGAAGATGGCGTCACAGAATGAGGCTCCGTAAGCGTCGTCGGTGTTCGCCCGATGAAGGATGCAACACGTCGTTGTTCTTTGGAAAGGCATCTCTCACTGGATGTGTAGAGGAGAGGAGATGGCACAACGATCTCCACTTGCGGTGACAGAGTTCTTCATCATAGACTCGGTGTTCGTCGCGAAGAAGATGAAGTTCTTCAAGACCGCGAGAGTTATCTCCTCTAATCCACAGAACGAAACCACCAACAATAAAATAATACCATGTCTTATTTTATTCACACACACACATGAAAACATTTATTTGAAATAGATCTCATTCAATTAATTAACTTAATTGAAGAGCATTTAACGAACAAATTAAATGCGAGAGTTGACATGTCATTAATTTGGGGGAGTGGGTCTGTTACACAATTAATGCTTCAGTGGGGGTTTAATGGGGTGTTGGGAAAACTGAAGGAGGTGGGGGTTCATGTGGGCCCCACCCTAATTTCCTCACATCATCCTTTTCAACATCACCTAAACCAATAGTAAGAAGAAAAAATAAAATTGTAAAACAATTTTTATTTTTATTCCCCACATTTTAACATCTCCTCCCGAGAAAATGCAACCCAAAAAAAAGGTTACTCTTAAGCAATTACTAGCACTGCGGTTTTAGCGGTGCCGTTGGATTTCGATTCCAAGCACCGGTTCAAAATTTAGAAAAACATGCTTGTTCGTTCACTGAACGTACTTGAGATAAATTTCGAAAACTGATTTAGGGCACACCGGGTAGCAGAATCAGGTGCCGTAAGAAACTACATACTCGTAAAATCCCAAAGAAAATTAAGAAAAAATTTCCCTGGAAATTTACGGGTCTTTAGGACAATAATTCTTAAAAATATATTAAACATCCTAAAAACACCATCAAAATATTTAAGGAATAATAATTGGGAATGGAATACCTCCTTTTATGTAAATATAACCTCATGATTAATACAAATCAACATTTACAAAAAGGTTCTTCAATATGTCACAAAAATTATACATAATCCAACCATCACTTTAATGGAGGGGAAATCAAAGGAGAAACATGAGTTTACTCAATTTCCAAAAAAGTTGGATGAAATCCAAAAAATAGAATAATTAGTTTTATTATGTTATGATTATAGTAAACATGTTTTTTCATAAATGAGGATTAGATCAATTTTGAGTTTGAGTTCTCTGAGAAATCCCCAATAGTAAAATTTTAAATTGAACCTCCTAAAACACCACCAAAAAAATTCTAAGATTCATGATGAAAATAGCATATAGTGTATACCCTTCAGTCAAGCCTAAATGTATTTATATTCATAGTGAAGTCTCGATAAAAATTTATTAATTATAAAAATATTTTTTTTGTGGTGCCTCTATGAATTCATCAGAATTACCCTTCTCCATTCAACAGTGTCACATAAAGGGAATCCATGGCCATGGTTAGGTCTGAAATGTGGTTTTTTACCTTAGAGTCGTCAGAAAAATGGATATTCATTCAATGATATGTAGTAAGGTTTGTGTTTTTTTTCAATACACATTAGGTTGATCAAGGAGTCTGTATGGAATGTAGTCTTATGATTATGGATGAAAGAATTATTGAAGGTTGATTAGAGGAATGGTGCACTACAAACCATGTTTCAGGAATAGTTTATAGATCATGAAATACAGAATGCGGAATGATGAACTACAAACCATGAAGTGGGAATGGTATGATGATTGCGTTGGAGGAAAGGATCACAAAGAGAAGGAGGTTCAGGGAAAGGAATGTAGTACGTGGAAGGCATGACGGTTCGTAGGATGGTGTGTAATTCACGAAAATGATGTGGAGAGGTTCATGGAAGAGATGGTTCACATGATGGCATTTCATTCATGAAAATGATGTGGAGATCAGTTCGCTGAAGAGTTTGACCACCGTGAAGGGGGGAGTGGTGGTACGTGGACCACGTAGGGTAAAATGGTTCGTGGGATATGAACCGAACATGATAAAGGTGGTGTGATATCAATGGCTATGTAAATCTTGGTTTATCAGATTATTTGGATCTTTTTTTAAATAAAAAGGGAACTAATCCCTTCATTAGATTGTGTTTCTGAGATTAAAAATTTGAGAAGAATTTGGAGAAAAAGATGTATTTATCAAGAAGAAATACCTACAATGAATTTAATTTAAAATATGGACGGAATTTAGTGAATTTTGGAACAGTTCACAGAAGACAGTTCATGGAGATGGAGTTTGGACTGCAGAGAAGAAGCAGTATAAGGACACATCTTTGGAAGGAAGTATATAGTTTCTGCTTGTAGATGAAGTATTCCGAGTAATACTCATAGTAATCTATGTAGGTTACTATGTGGAGGAAGCCTAATTGTATGCGGAGAAAGAAAGTACACAGTGGAAGTAGTGCAGTACGTGGAAAAGCTGGAGAAGTTCACAGAGGAAGCACTCATGGTACACGGTGCAATATGGTACGTGGAGGAATAATTCCAATATGAGGAGAACAAGTTCATAAATGATCAATACGTAGAATAGTAGATTACATCTGTAGGTAAAAACGTTGCTTCAATAGATAATCTATTTCAGTTGAGGATGTATGATTTAATGACAACCCATAGAATCAAAATTCAAGTCAATAATCTATGTTAAGATTATTCCCAATGCAGTGATCCAGGGGTAGTCAATAAAAGTGATCTGAGGGAAACATTATTTTTTCCATAAAACCTTGTAAAGGTAGTGTGCCTGACACAGAGTGATTGTTCTAATCTTTTGATCTCCACAACTATTGAAGGAGATTGGAATTTGGAGTGACGCAAAACCTTAAGGCATATGATCCATAGACAAAGACATTAGTGTGGAACCAATTAAAATTGTTGTTCCCTCCCTTTGCAAGTTATTATTTGTTTTATGCACTTTCTCATAACCTAGGTCTGAGAGGTTCCTACCCATGTGGGAACAAAATCCAGCAATTTAAAAGAAAATGTTGACACCCTTATTCACCCCTCCCCTCTCATGGTGTTATGGGGTCCTTAAAGTTGTATCTGAGGGTAAAGGTTTTTGGTGTTGAAAGTTTCTTTAATTTATACTGTGGAGACTATAGTTAATGTCATGGTGTCCCCCTCTTTGATATAATAAATTTCCATATTTAGAAGAATAGGATGAGATCTCATCTATGATCTCTTGGGATGAAATTGTTGTTTTCCACTACATAAGGAATACAAGCGACTGATCCAAATTTCATATATATGACTAATATAGATAATATAATTCATGATATAGA
Organism: Viscum album; assembly: GCA_963277665.1. Classification (NCBI taxonomy): domain Eukaryota; kingdom Viridiplantae; phylum Streptophyta; class Magnoliopsida; order Santalales; family Viscaceae; genus Viscum; species Viscum album. The sequence goes on from OY728156.1 coordinate 1,345,698,730, forward strand.
ATCCAACACACAGAATTCCCTTACTAAATCTCACTCAAATAAGATATATTTAAAGTTTATGAGTTTTATGTCAACAATGTTTATGTGGGAAACTGAAGAACGTCTAAGAAGGTGACGACAAAGTGAATGAGGTGAAACTTCATGTTTTTCACAATAGGTTTGATGATTTGAAGATCCATCATGAACCAAATGAAGATACCTTTTTAAATCTAATTACTAAAGTTGTTTGATAAATATGAGGACCCAGTGATGAAATAAATGACATTAATATTGTAAAGAAATTCATTAGAAGACTTCCACATCTTTATAATGAAAAGGTTCCATCCCTTACGAAAATGGGATATTTCCAAACATTCTCTAGATTTTCTGCTGTGAAACCCAATCAAATATGAGATGAGAATTAAACCAAAAGATTCAACATCTTGTGTAAGTAAAGAAAATTGCATTCAAATCCATGGATAAATTTGAAATTTTAGAAGGTTGTATTGAAGAAGATAATGAGGAAAAAGATATTATTTCTCAAATTTCCAAAAAAATCATGAAGGTAAAAGATAAATTTAATGTCAAGTGGCCTATGGAATGTTTTTCGTTGTGAAGGGGTGGGGAAATTTCCTCTATGTGTAATAGAAAATTTGATGGTGAATAAAGTCATGTTAGAGACATACAGAAGCCTCAACAAATATTTTTAAAAAATGGATACATTACCTCTAGTAAAAAACTACATGAAATTTTTTTGTGATGAATAAGATGGCGATACTTAATTTTTTGAGGAAGAGGAACTTGAATTTAAATCTTGAATCCATTAAACAATTGTAGAACCCATTGAAAAATCAAAACCCTAAGTAGATAACTCTATAGATAATTAATCGACCATAGATTTCGATCACAAGTTACAACTTAATGATGATTTTTGAAATCTTGAGAATAAATTTATGTTATGAAATAATTGGAATGAAATTGTGGAAGATTCATCAGAATATATTGATATACTGTATGAAAAAATAGATTTACTTGATGGAGTAGTAAAGGAACATTCAACAACCTTTGAAAGGTCATTAGATGTTGTCTAACTACTTCTCAGAATTGAATAATAGGATAAGGTCATTAATGACCTTAACTCAAGACTAGTGGAGAATTCAAAAACTAGTGAGGGGATTGAATGAGAAGTGTTTACTCCTCTGAGTAAACTAGAATGTGAATCAAGTCCAAAAGAAACAAATAAGAAAATCCATTTTGGAATATTCTTAGATAGTGAGCTTCCAGAGGGAGTAAAGTGTTGTTATGGTGTAGTTGAAATGGATATAAATGAACAAAGACCCTTAGGCATGGGAAACATAGGAATTGTTTGTAAATTTTAAATATTGAAAGGTGAAAGTAAAATGGGCCAAAATAAAGAAAAGATAAAACTCTTACATATCACAAAGAAACTTGAAGTGTAGACTATGAAATTTTCAAATTAGACTAAAAGTTTTACTGAATACCTTCCATGAGTATCCCAATATTATCGAAAGTGAAACAATCTTTTTAATAAATTTTACATGAGGAATAATATAAGTGAAAATATATTTCCACATACTAAATGTCAATTTTGTGGCTATCTGGTCCATATGGAGTCATATTTTGAATAATAAAGGTGTTATTTTAACAGGACAGACCTAGGAAGTCATGAAAGATTAAAAAATTCATATCATAATTATTATATATGAAATCGTTAATATGGATATTTATTTCATTATTCTAACTTTGGACATAAAGTTTTTGAATTTGGGTAGAGGAATGATAGGAACAATAATTATAGAACTCATAGACAAGTCAATACTCTCCATCAAGATAGTGTTTTTATTTCAAACATGTTCTCTCCTCTAGAAGAAGAGTGTGAGAATTATGAAACTACAAACATGGAAAACATATTTTAAAATTCATCTATATCTATCACTCCAACAATTATTTAATTAATGGAAAATAAGAAAATTGAAAAATCAAACCTTGTAGAGGTAGCTCTCAAAGCTACCAAGGACAACAACACATGGATTCTTGATAGAGGATCCTCATCCAATGTGATGGTAAATTCATAACCATAAAAAATTTTCAATAAAAAAGTTGATAGAATAGTATTATTTGGTAATGATGATGCATTGAAGATCAAAGGAAGTGGAATTACTGAACTAACTAATGGAGAACTAAAGAAGATTGAAGTTCGTTATATGGACGGGTTGCATCACAATCTCCTGAGTGTGAGTCAACTCTATGAATCAGGACTTATAGTGACATTCATTCAAAATTGGTTCACAATAAATTAAGGAACTGGCGATTATCTTGTAAAAGTTTTCATAACATTTGATAACTTATATATAGTTGATAGTAAAGAGAACTTCTTATACATGACTGTTGATGAAGAAAACAACTTGTGTAACTATAGGTTGGGTCACATAAATCGAAAATACTTGGATAAGACATCAATGAAGAATATATTCATTGATATCCCCAATATGAATCGTGAATAGGAAAATACTTGTGATGCTTGTAGTCAAGGGAAGTTGTTCAACATTTCATATCAACCAAGGAAGAAAAGGGAATCAATTCTTCTTGATCATGTTCATACAGTTGTATGTGGTCCGATAAATGTTTTTGGAATTAATAGGGAAATGTAATTATTTACTATCATGGATGATTATAGTATAATGGTTTGTGTGATGGTTTTATGTAGGAAATATAAAGTGCTTAACTTCATAAAAACATATCCCTGAATAGATGATAATGATACTTGAGAGAGAATAAAATTTCAATGGTCTAAAAATTGTGGAGAAGATGAATCCCTTGAGTTATAAAACTACATAAGGAAAAATTTGATAAAACATGAGGTGGATGCTATGAGAACACTATGGAAAAATGGAGTTGCTGAGATCCGAAATCAATAAGATTATAGTATGGCTAGTATTATGCCGATTGAGAGTCGTATCTCTCACCATTACTAGAAAGAGGATATTCATGATGCAATTTATATTCAAAACCGAAGTGGGTGTTATATGAAGAATCCAACACACCCTATGATTAGAAAATGGAAGGAATCCCTCTTTGAATTATTTTAATATTTTTTTAAAGTAAATGTTTTATCCAAAACAAATATGTAAATCATGTCAAGTATGGTGAATTTTCAGATGAAGGAATCAAAATGGGATACTCAATGAATAGAAAAGCTGACAAATGATTTAATGAACATCTTGGAAATTTTTTTGAATGCATTTATGTAAAGATAATTAAAGATAAAATCACATATGGCACATAGAATTCACTTAATGGTTTGATAGAAGATGAGGAAGAATGTTGACATGAAATAGATCCAAAGACAGAAGTAGAGGAATTTATGAAAAAAATATAGGAGTCACATCAGTATTTTGACTTAGAAGAAGAACTAGAAGAGGAAACCATGGGGGAATAAAATTATTTTGATCCTCGCTGAGGAAATAAAGGAGATGAAATTGATCATCTAACATCATTGGGGATTGGACAACTCCCACCTAGAAAATGATAATCAAGAATAATGCACAATTTCCATTTTTATCACTTGGGGATCCTTCCTCATTTAAAGAAAATTCAAAGGATTAATTATGATTACAATCAATGAATAGATATTTAGATGAGATCTATAAGAATCAACCATGGCATTTTGTTATGAGACCAGAAAACCACAAGGAGATTGGTATGATGTGTATTTTAAAAAAAAATTGGTGCTCACAGAAATGTGATAAGAAATAAGGCATGGCAGGTGTGTAAAGACTATTCCTAGATTAATGGTGTTGACATTGAAGGAACATATTCTCCTGTGGCTATAATATAGATGATCAAATAATTTCATTCCATGCCAATTCAATGAGGATTCAAAGTGTATCAAATGGATGTCAACATATCTTTCTTAAATGTTTTTCTTGATGAAGAAGTCTATATTGAAAAAATAGTGGGTTTTATTCTTTGTAATGATGAAACAAATGATTAAATAATAAAAAAGGAACTTTATGGAAAAATTTAAGAACCACGAGTGTGGTACTCTACGTTGTATTCTTATCTATTTAAGCTTGTACTTAAAAGATAAGGATTGGATCACAAATATAATGTGTAGAATTCTCCGAAAGACCATTCCATGGTTCTAGTGAATGCAGATGATAATATATTTGGTGGAAGAATTCAAGGATGAGAGGATGAACTTTTCAATCACATGAAATCTGAATTTGAAATTTTTTTTATTGGAAAAATCACATACTACATGGGCTGTAGGTGATTCAGAGGACAGAAAACACATTCATTATGTAGGAAATGTATGAAAGAGAGTTGTTTATGAAATTCAATATGCATGATTCAAAACCAATTTCAACTCCGATTTTGATTGGGAAAATACTAGGAAAGAATTAATATGGTACATTTATAGATCCCACAATGTATTGAAGAATCATTAAAAGATTATTTTACATCACTAAAACACAGCCAGATATTATATTTTTAATATGCATAGAGGCCAATTTGGAATGTAATATGAAATAAGAACATATGTATGTAGTGAAAACAATCACGAGGTTCATTCAAGGAATATAAAATTATGGCTTATACTTTGTTCCAGGAAGATATAGTGAAATATCAACATTTTTTTATGTTGAATGGTATGGAGATTTAATTGATAGAATGTCCACAAGTGGTGGATCATTATTTATTAGAAAAAAAATGTGTGGGTTGGTTGAGTAAGAAACAGGAAAGTAAATCACTTATTACTACTAAAGCTGAGTATATATCCACTATAAATGCCTTCAATCAGAATATATGGATTAAGTAAGCACTGAACCAAATTGGTAATGAGGTGAAATAACCAATGGTGATTCATTGTGAAAATAAGTGTTTTATTGATCTTTAAAATAATCATGTTCATCTTTCTCATATGAAACACATTGGAATTTTATATCACATCATCATGGAAAAAGTTAAATAATGCATGATTAAAATGGATCATGTTGGAACGGATGAACAAATGGCTCACATACTGGTCAATCCATTATCAGCACATGAGTTTGAGATGCATCGGTTAAACCACGGTGTTCAACCACATCCTAGTGCTTGAGGAGGGTACAAAGGATCCCCTCTCGCCAGTTTTTCTCATTTTTGAATCTATTTTCTAATGTATTGATGGTTTATGGGGGAGATATAATCTTGGGGAGTGAAAATAAAGCATTAAAAGTCAAAATCTGATTTAATGGGTTTATTTACAATGGGGGATAATGGATAAATTCAATGACAATGATATTTTTTTTGGTTGGATGCAGGAATATGGAGAACAGATAAATTTAAAAATATTACAATGAGGGTGAATGATGGATTAGAAAAGGGAGAATGGGGAAGGAAAAAACAATTTAGTTTTTTGTTTTGATAGTGGTTGGTGCTTAATTGAATTTATCTAGGGATTTCCAATAATCTCAAAGGGGGAGATTAATGGAACTAAAAATTTTATTTATTGTGTATGGAATATGGATTGTGTTTGTTGTAAATATACATTAGGTTGATTAAGGAGTCTGAAAAAAAATGTGTTCTTATGATTGCGGCTGAATGTAGTATTGAATGTGGAGTAGTTTCCTAGTATTTTCCAAATTTTTGGACCCCAAAATCTAGAGTTTTTTTTGGAAAAGGAAGTGTTTTGGTAGATTTTACCTCATACCATGTTCCATGAATAGTTCTAGGATATGAAATATCTTACTTGGAATGAAGAACAATGAACGATGAAGAAAGAATGCTATATTGACTGCATAAGAGGAATGGTTGGTGGAAAGAATGAGCTTTGAGGGAAGGCTTACGGTATGTTGAAGCTGTGATAGATTTTAGATGGTGTTTCATTCATGAAAAAAAGTTAAAGTGTTTAATAGAAGATATGGTTTTAGGGATGGCAAGTCATTTGTGAACACGAGGCAGAGATTGGTTTGCAGAAGAGTTCGACCACCATGAAGGGATGAGAAGTAGTACGTAGACTTCTTACGGGAAAATGGTTCATGAGAGATGCATATGTGGAGTATGCCTCATAGTAAATAGAGAATGGCAGTACAAGGAGGAAGAATCATATTATGTGGAGAAAGTTAGTACACAGTGGAATCAGCATTGTACGCGGTGAAGCAAGAGTAGTTCACTAAGGCAGCACTCACCCTATTTGGTGGAGTATAGTACACAAAGAAAGAAGGCAATTTCGCTGAGGACAGGTTCAAAAACAAGTTGTATATGGAACTGTAGATTACATCTACAGGAGAATACATGACTTCCGCAGAACATATATCTACATTTTGGTATTTCAGATTTAATTCCAACCCTTTTAATAGACCCTATAGTGAATAAACGGATTTTAGATTCTTCCCAACAAAGTGAGCAAGGGGAGTCAATGGAACTGTTCTAAGGGACGCATTGTGTTATCCCTAAAACCATGTAAAAGATATTCACCATGCACATAGTGACTATGAAAAACTAATGTAATCCATAACTAGTAAGGATTTATGTCCTTTGGTATGACTGAAAACCATTCGGTGTAGGGTCCTTGGATGAGACCCTTTGTGGTGAACCAAGTAAAATTTATGAATCTTTTATTTTTATTTTATTTGTTTATTTTCTTCTCCTTCTCATCAGATAATTTTAATAGGTTCCTACCAACATGAAAATGAGATCCATAAATTTAAAAGAAAAAGTTGAAACTATCATTCACCACTCCCACCTCAAGGTGTTCTAGGGTCCATCAAGAGTTTTATAACTGTCATTCACATCAAGAACCTCAATGGTTTTTCATAAATGATAGATTAAATTGTATTAAACATGGAAATTATATTTCTAATTAATTAATCCATTATTTTGATTATATACTTATAACATATTTTTATATATATTTAATCATTCTTATCAAAAAATTATTGGATTAGCCACATGATCCCAAATGCTCAAGAGATAGTTTTGATAAAGGAGATACTTTTGGAAAAACTATATAAATTCTCACAAGGATAAATGATGGAAACAATCTCAAATATTACCATTATCAATGCATGGTCCATTATTGTGGAATGAAATGGTGTTATTTTAAGACCTCCTCATTATGTATCTATTTTTCAGGAGTGAAATTCCTTACTGACCTCTTGGGGAAGTGAAGAAGAAATAGCCTTAACATTATGGTAACCGTTAAATGGTTAAAAACATAGAAATTGTAAGGATTATAAAATGATGTTTTCATGTGGCTGTAAAATATAATTAACCTGTAATTATTTCATTTTAGGAAAGTAATTTAAAAAAATTATTTTTTATAGAAATGAAATATTATATCTTTAAATATTTCTTAGTTATTATATGTATATTTGATTCAGTGTTCTCTAATCATTTTTATTATTGGATACTATTTTTTTATATTGGTGTGTGAGATATTTAATTTTATTTTATTATATATAACATTGTTCTTATATTTTGATTGTTAATTTGATGTAAAATGAATAATATAAAAGTTATCGTATATATGTATCTATCTCTATTTCCACCCTCTCTCCCATGTGTGAATGACAACCTACAGACCCTAGTCATGGAAGGCAGTTGGTAGTGGTGACAAAAATGAAGGCTAGGTGGTGATAAGAATTACAACAGTGGGGATATTGTGACAGAGAAAATGTGACATTGTATGATAGATAATGTTATATTGAGACATAGTTTTATTTTTTGGAGTGTAATAGTTCTTGTGAGTGGTAATGGGTCATCTGTAGTTGGTAATTCTAGTGGTAGGGTGGTGTCTAGATGTGAGATGGTGGCTAACTGCATCTATGGTCGGTAGAAAAGAAAACATCCATAGTGGAGGGAACTACATATAGGGACATCATGACATATGGGATATGGTTTAAACATTTCCTAGGTATTTGTTTGATAAGTCTATCTTAAACACATACCTATAAAAATGGATGGAAAATTAATAGGAGTGAAACACTACATCTAAATTTGTTGGATCCAAATTTTTTAGGAGAATTTACCCAAAGAAACACCATATAGTATATAAACCATGATACAATATATAAGAGTTAAATAAATAAAGATTTATTTTAGAAAAATAGTATTTTATATTTATTTCCTTTGAAATAAACACTATGTAGTTGGTAGACTCCATTACATGAAACCATGAGTATAAATGGACCCATGATATATTATAAATTAATAACCTTGTTGTTGAATTGGATGGCTTGAATAGGATAAAAAAATTGAATTATATATCTAAATTGTTTCTTAAATGTATGTATATTGAATAATTATAAATTAATGGTTACATAATTTTAAATGAAATCATTTATTGACTAAAATTTATTTTTTTGAAGAAATATATTTTTCTACATGTTATGTATTTTTATCAGAACAAATTATATTGATCACTATTTATTATTAATTTTTGTAGAATATATTTATATTTTATATGAATAAATGAATAATCATTCATAAAATTATTATTTAATGGTTAATAATGAAGATAAAATTATATAAAGGTAACCATTGTTATTTTGCAAAAAATTATTCTTATATGAAAAAAGTCCATTCATCATAAAAAATTCAATAAAAAATTATTGATTAATTTTTTAATTCAATGTTATGATTATAAATTTAATAACATATTTTAACATTCATTTGATAGTTATTACCAGTTTGAGAATGAATGTAAATTCGATTTCATGTATAAAATGTGTTTTTCTAAGAAGGGTTATACTTTCTTTATTGCACTCATTTTAAAACAAATCATGCCCACTTATAGAAATTGTATTGGATTTAATAAATTAAACATTTAGAATCATAATACTCAAATATTTATAATAGTTTTTGTTGAATTTTTTATCCCAATGAATAATGAAAACAATAAAAATTTTTCACCATGATTAAGTTTAAAATGGGGTTATAGGGGTTACACCAAGATATGAGGTTAATATTTCCTCTAAAACATTTATAATTATTATTTCTGAAGATATTTGGACATTATCATATCATAAAGTAAAATAAATTTCTATTTGGAAGCATTATTCTTGATAAAGTCATTAATAGTATTTAAATATTTTATATAATTACAAGTTTTTCATCTCCCTCACTTATGAAACGGACCCTCCTCTCTATCATTATTTGTAATGTTTGACCGATATAAGTTGGAAAAACCAGCCCAAATCCATTCCGAAAATCCATCCCCAAAGCCTAGATCTTTTTTTGGATCATAATATTAGCCTTTAAAGTCTTAATGTATAGGCCAAAGGAGTTTTCTCAATGAACAAGAGGTTCAAGTACTTATGAAGCAAGTAAAAATTGAGTTATAGTTTTTATGTTATTATATCATTTTATTGATATTTTTTAGGATTATATTTTATGATGTTAAAATTATAAAACATATCTCTCAAAAATATTATTCTTTACTTATCCTCATTTCATTTTAATAGCTTCCATTTTTTCCTTTAATTTTTACCTCTCAAAGTGCTCAATGGCACAAAAGCATGTTTTTATAGAAAACTGACATTAGTTTTCAATATGGTCAGGTATCATTTTCTTCCATATCCATAATTTCATTAAATTTGTTTCTAAAAATTCTTTAATATTCTCCGAGTATTGATTATATAAATTTTTAATAATGTTTTTATTTATATAAATTTTTTTAAAGTAATCTTCATGTCGTATTTAGAATGATGTAGATTTTACCAAATATGGTAATATAATATTTTTTTCACTTATACTACAAAAATGGATTTTCTAACAATAGAAAAACAATGTAAATTGAAGATTCCTTTATAATTTTCCTTAGTTCATTTCACGAAAAATTATTTCCTTAGTATTTTAGAAATATTTGGATATTAAATAAGTGATTTAAACATGAATGGGAAATTTTCAAGAAGAAATGTTTTAGTGAACTTTTAAAGTAATTTTTCATCTTGGATAGGATAATTTGATATTACATATTCCTCAATCAGGATATTATCCACCAAAAAAATATATAATAGTTCTCTATATAGTGTATGATTATGATGATGAAATATCGGTGAAACTCGTGTTCTCTTATGTGGGATAAGATATGATGAAATGATAAATGTGTCATCATATTATAGTATAATAATTAATTGATTTTTTTTAAATGATTGGTGGGTATGATATAAACATGTAATTCATTGGGTGAAGATTTATGTTTTATTAGTGCAACAGGTACATAGGAGGTTATCTAAATCCCCAAATAGAGTACATGGGTCATTCTCCCAAACATTTCAAGGATATATGGGAGGTTATCCCAAGACCAAAGTACATAAATAGTTTGTTAGGATAATATTTACTTGTGATGAAAGTCTTAGTAGGTATTATAGATATAAATTTTCATTGATGTCGATTATTCCATGCTTTATAAGTCGTTTTTTACTTCTTATTATTCTAATGTTATTCTCTCATGGACCATCATTTTTTATTCTATTATTATACATGTATTAGGAAATGCCAATATTTATTTCATTACTCATGATTATGATATTTCAAATAATGTTTATTATTTTCAAATGTTATGTTCATGATAAAATACCATTATTTTCATGTTATATATAAATGATCATTGAAATCTATCTTTTTGTCTATTACTGAGAAACTGATATCACCCTCTATTGTGTTTTTTCCTCAGGATATAAAGAAAGGATTTACGTATGACATGTTTAAGAAGGGTACTAGTTGGGAAGAACTATGTGGGATATTGTTTAGATCATTTTACCTGATTTTCATGTATACATGTTTCGAAATACACTAAACCTTTACAATTATAGCTTGGATCATAATTATATGTCATGGATTTTTATAAAATAAGATATAATAATTTTTTATGAAATTTTTGGGACACCTTGGATAGTATTATAGAAATGTTTAGTCATGTTTGGAAACAAAAATGAGAACCCTTACCATAACCATTATTATGGTTTCAAATCCTAATTTTTGGTAAATAAAGGATTATGGTTTTTTTTCAATACATCCTTGCATAGACAATAGCATGTGGATGTGATTATAGAATAATTGAACCTTTGGGTTATAACTATAAATAGGGTGGATTGGGTATTAATTTTATTTAGAGTAGTGCTTGATGAGTGGTTCTAATACCTCATATATAGATAGTCATTCTCACGGGATATGACTGTGAAAATTCAAATTTTCATTATAAACAATAATGAATTATTTGAATAGATGATGACAAAGGGTAACCAAGATTAAATATAAGGTGTCATATATTGATAATAACATGTCATGAATTATAACTTATTTAAATTGTTCTCAAGATTATATGGATTCCAACTATAATTATTATTTCACACACTATGATTTATGGTTTTATTAATTATTTGTAACCTTATTGAAATATGATGATACTAAATAAGATATTCAATGAAATAGTTTTCCACCTGAGCAACAAAATGTAATGGGATATGGAATGAAAAATATTGTTTCATTTCTTATACAACATTCTAAAGCCTAGAATCATGTTTGGAATGCAAAAGATACATATAAGGAACAAAATTATTTTAAGACATTCTTAATAGAATATACTATATTCAGTGGGTATGATTATCCACTAATTACTTTGTAATTGACAAGTGCCACTGAAATAGTATTTTCTATTCTCTAGTGTTCATAGTGTGAAATTGTTATTTTTTTATTATTGTTTTGAAGGTGAATAAAATCATGGGTAAGATCTTATTAATAACACATGGAAGTGGGAATGAATTGATTTTATAGAGTGGGATGAGATTATAATGTTATTTTTGGATACATAGTTTCAATCAAATCATAATATTATAATATTGATGGAATTACTAAATCTAAAGAAAAATATATGATAAATACATTACTACCTATGAGTAACATTTTTCAAGTCTCATGAGGTAGGCCTCTAGTATTCTCATCCCACCCATATGTAAGTTTATTTATTCTTCTTTATAAAAACTCCACATCCCTAAAGAGAATTATCCATAATAGATCTCACTAGATATAAGGAAATTATTTTAGGTTCTCTCATAGTAGAAATGGATATTTGAGTAACACATTAATATCATAGTTTCAATAAGAATAGAAATAAGTACTTAAATGTAAATTATAATAACATAAAACATGGGTGGAAGAAATTGAGTCTCCATTTATACCAAGATTTTGGAATGAAACATGAATGAAATTTTATTATAGGGACTAATAATTTCCTTATTTGTGGAAATGAAGGTCATCAGTAAATCAAATTCAATTGTTTTTGGGAGAAGTTAGATAATAATATAAATAAATATAAAGCTCCATTGAATGCACCACCCACACTGTATTTTTCGAAATGCAAAGTGAATTTTCCTTTTTCTAACTACTGCTCAAATCAATTGTTTAGTGACAATGATCAATATCGTCAACCTCTTAAGCCCCATGATAAAGGGAACTCTTAACGTTTGAGCTTGTCGTGCCAACTCAGAGAGCAGCAGAGGGTCTCTCTCGGGAGACGGGTAACCAGTGGGTTTCATTTCGGTAGGACAAAGAGAAATCCTTGGCTTTTTTTCAAGCATTCCATGAGGATTAACGCCTGTACTTGGAGAGGTTCATATTTCTTTATTGCTATCTGCTGATGCTATGAAGCTTTCAGTGCTGGCCTCAGTTGGATATGCTTTCGATTCATATACGAAGGATTCTCAGATGGGATTTCCGGATGGAGTGATGGAGGAATTATCTTCGGCCCGCAAGTCTCCTCCTCGGCTAATACTAGCCTCTATGATTCTGGAGGAGATGCCCATAAAAGTCCCCTCTACGTCAGTGGGGAAGAAGTTGTCCTTATTTGAGGAAACTGACACTCCCATGAAAAATAAGGTTCTTATTCCAAAGAAGGTTTGTTCTGCGGAGGGATCCTCGAGACCAGTGAATCGTTCCATGGATAAGGAGGAGTGTTGCAAGGATCTTTTCTTTCCAAGAGTAGGTACCAATGGCCGTATGGTCAAGTCCTCCTTGTTGTAATTTCTTCCTTGATTATCTGGAATGCTCGAGGTCTTGGGGGTAAGCAAAATATCCCTTCTTGGCGTCTGAGTGCAGGATACTCAGTGATTCCGTGGTATTCATCTTAGAGCCAAAACAGGACCCAAGAAGAATAAGTGTATTTGGAATGAAGTTGGGGTTTAGAAACTACATGCATGGTAATCCTGTTAATAAGCATGTTTGGATTTTTTTGAAAGAGTTGTATTCCGGTTGAGTTGGTGCAGGTGATGGATTAGTGTATTTCTATTAAACTCTCTTTCAGAGGCTTGGTGATTCTATTCTCATTCATTTATTCCAGCACAAATGTTATGGTTAGTAAGAACCTATGGGAATACCTTGATTCCGTTGATTCAGAGGGATTACCTTAGTTTTTTGGTGGGGATTTCAACGCCATTGTCGAAATATCTGATAAGAGAGGAGGCTCTGCGATTTGCAATAACGGTATGCTGGATTTAAATAGCTGCATCTCAAGTAAGGGTCTCCCTGATCTAGGTTTCTTGGGGAGAAAATACACCTAGTGTAACAATCGTCATTGGAGAAACTGCATCTGGTGGAGGTTGGACAGATGTCTATTGAACTTGCAAGGCCTGGAATCCTTTCCCAGGTCCACGATCACTCATCTTTTACGTGCCCTCTCAGATCATTCTCCCCTTTTAATCAACCTTGAGCAGGGTGATCAAGATAATAAAGGCTTCTTGTATTCATTGGAATGGCATGTCATGGAGGGATTCATGCTAATGATGTAGGTTTCCTGGGTTCAGGAGGTGGAGGGAAGAGCTTGGATCACATGTTCCAGATGCCTCAAACATCTTATGTTTGATATCGGCAGGTAGTTTGCATGAAATCATACAGTGAAGGATTCGGTGGAGTCCATTCAGAGGGAGATCAAAAACCTAGAAGAGATCTCTGAGCACAGATGGGATGAACCATCCTTCATTCTTCTATGTGATAAGTAATCCTTGCTGGCGCAGAGGCTACTGGAAGTGGAGAAGAACATAAGACAACGATCAAGAGTCAGGTGGTTTATGGAAGGAGACAGAAATAACGGATTTTTTCACGCTTTCTTGAAGGAGTGCAATTGATATAAAGTGAATATAAGGCTAGAGGATGGATCCTTTTCTTCTGACGTGATTGTGGCTGGTAGGCTGGCTCTGGAACACTTCGAGCAGCTATTGGGGGGATATCACCCATAGCCTTCAAGAGGGGGTAACATAAAGCATGATCAAGAGATATTTTTTTGAATTATACCCCAGAGAATTGAATCACGGTAGAATGATTCTGTAAGGTCTCTACCGTTAGGGGAAGAGACCAAGGAGACGATTAGATCAATGTCGCTGGAGAGTGCACCTCTGCCGGATGGTTTTCCGGGATCCTTCTATGTGGCAGCGTGGGATTTTGTGAGGCCTCAGGTTAGTGAGGTGATTTAAGATTTTTTCAAGTGGAGACCCATCAATAGGGGTTCGTGTGCCTCCAGGGTGGTGTTGGTTCCGAAAGTTAATGATCCATACTCTGGTAACCATTACAGACCTATCTGTCTGTGTAATGTTTCTTATAAAATATTGGGTAGTCTTCTGGCTAGGAGACTGAATAATATGATCCCAAAAATAATTTCCCAAGAGCAGCATGGCTTTATCCGGGGTAGAGGCATACAAGGGGTAGTGGGAGTTGCTCAAAAATTGACAGCGGATTTGAATAAGAAGGTGGTGGGTTCCAATTTGATTATCCATGTTGATATGGATAAGGCTTATGAAAAACTGGAATGGAGTTTTTTGATCCGAGTGATGAGAAGAATGAGATTCCACTAATGGTTTTGTGACATATGTTTTCAATGCTTCTCTTCCACGTGGCTTTCTATATCGTTGTTGGGGAAGAGTTTAGGATTTTTCAAGAGTGTTTTTGGGGTACACCAAGGGGATCCCCTATCTCCTTCCCAATTTGTAATTGCTCAAGAAGCCCTTTCATGTAATCATCTTAGATTCTTGAGGGACCGGAGGATCTAGCATTATCATTCCCAATCCTCGGATGGTACATGCTCTCATAATATGTTTTCTGACGATATTCTCATTTTTATTAATGGCAGGAGGTCATACTTGAATAATTTTATGTCGTTGATGTTGATCTACGGAAGCCTCAGCGGGCAACAAGTCAATAATAGTAAGAGAAGTTTGTTTATCTCCAACAAATACTCAAGACGTAGAGCCCGGAGTATTCAAGGTATTTTGGGTATTCAAAGGAGACAATTACCTATGATCTATGTTGGGTCCCCTATTTCTAATGGCAGAGTAAAAATGGTATTTTTGGAAGACATTATAAATAAAATATTTGAGGGGTTTCTTAATTGTAAATCACTTTAGACCTCCCTAATCACTTGGGGGTGGGTCCTTGTTTTCGGTTTGAATTTATTTTAAAAAAAATGCAATTTTCTGTAAGAAGGAAACATTCTTATAAAGACCATATAATTTAATACCCTGAGATTTGTGTAATATATTTTGTCAAATAAATTCATTCATTTCAATATGTTGTGTTTCAGAAAACATCATTTTTATCTTGATTTATTTGAAATAAATTCTTCAAATTTAGTTACATGAATGTGAAATATATTTTTAATACACTATTCATCGAGTTTATCTTGCGCTACATGAACTATGAGTTTTAGTGAATCACATCATATTACTGAAATGTTATTATTTTATATGATAATTATCACCTAGAAATTGTATTGGTGGTTATGAATAAGATTTACTATATTATTAAAAAAATAAGTTTGACCATGTATATGTAATGAATTATTTGGTGACCTATTAATTATGAATAAACATAAAAACCATTGCCAAATAAAGGAAATAATTTCTAAAAATCTATTTTTGTGCACACGAATAATTTTACCACAATAAATTACAAAAATAACATTCAATGAATTATATTAATGAAATTTAAAATTTAGCAATTCGATAAAATTAGTATCATTCTTATTATGTGTTTAAAGAAAACATATAATAATAAATGCAAATTTTACACATAAAATTATATTTGTCTAATATATATTTTTATCTGCAAATGGTGCATTTATTTTATACTTATTATTTTCCACATTAAATACATTAATTAAAATTTAATGATAATTTTTTAAAGCCTCATGTCAAAATTATATTATAGTGAATTTTGGATAAATTGTCTAAAATATTAAATTTTCAAATCAAAAGTGAAAAATACTAGTTATTTTATGAATTGTCATTTGTTCAAAATCATTATAAAAAATCAAGAGAAATTAATATGGTTATATAGATAACATCTTTTAAATTATAAATCTATTATTTAAAATTAATAAATATCAATAAATTTAATATTTAAATTTAATATAAAATTTATTAATCTTTTAAATATTTTCTCTTTTGAAAAACTACTTTTCCATTATGTAACCCTAATTAATTATTTTAAAAAAATAAAAAAAAATATTTTAATTTATAAAAATGTATTCAATATTTAGAATCCAAATAATATGAATTATATAATTATTTTAACAAAAAAATTGACCGTAATTAATAGTAAGAACTCTAAAATTTAGATACCATAGTTATTGTTAAACGGTGTTTATCCAGGTTAATGTAAAAAGATAAGTGTAAAATGAAAAAAAAACTAGTGAAAAACTAATTTTATGGATATAATTCTATATAATCAACTATTTGATTCATGAAATGCCCATTTTTTACACATTATTTATTATGAAAATCATTGGTACACCATTTTTACAAATAATACTTATGTACCAATCACCTCACTTATAAAAGGTCATCCCCACTCCATTCAACATTACAATTACAAAACAATTTCGCTTAGACATGATACCCAACACCAAATAACATTATTAATTCCCTTAGATCATATAATAATCTATTTATTTTTCAAAATTCTAGTTGAAGAATCCTTTTGTTAAAACATAAAGAGGTTTTCCAAAGAAGTGGGAATGTTTTAAAATACGTGTTTTTTACTTATATTTCTAACTCCTTAAAATTCCTTTATTTTATGATTATATAAGAGCATAATAATCAACCATATATTAATATTTTATTAAATTAATGTAATAAGTTATATCCTTCTACTCATTCATAAAATTGAATATGAAATACTCATTTGTGTTTATGGTTTACTACCGCTTCGCAAACCGATGAAATTGTTTTCCATCACCACATCTCATGGCGGGATACAATGATGTATTTTATGTTAATATATTATATTTATTATATTATTATATGTATTGGAATATAATAAAACATTTATATTAAATTCAATTATCATTTTGAAAATAACATCATCGCTCTTGTGTATGGGGAACTACCACCTCATGAACAGATGTTATGTGTTTTCACTTTTGCATTTAATGGTTGGTAATAATGATATATTAAATAAATACATATGATATTGATAATTAATATTTATAAATAATGATTTATTATATCATTTATACCTTCTTAATCTCTATTATCTTGGGGATATGATAATGATATTCATGTGTACGGTGGACTACTGCCTCTAGATGAGATGTAATTTGTTTTCCACATAATCATTACATTAAAGGTAATAAGAAAATGATTAAAAACAGATTTTATATATATTAAATTAATGGTATGATTTTATTCACAATTTATTCTTTCATTACATATAGAAAATGGATAAAAACAGTGCATACATAAGGCCTACGATGTTGAATGATGAAGATGGTGAAAACAGTGTCAGATAAGAGACGGTCGTGACGATCGCAATAGAGTCGAGATGTGACAGATGCACCAGAGATTCTCGCCGGTGACCTTCTCTATTTTTATTTTCAATATGCATGATTCTATTTTCTCAGCTCGATGAAGAAATGAGTGGATGCGTGGTGTGCGACGAACCTGTCTAGTCATGATTTCGCTTGAATTTTGAAATTTGAAAATTTGAAATGTAAACTGGAAGGTCTGGTTACCGTGTCTTTGGGTGTTTTTGATTTTTTCTATGTAGTTTGTAAGTTTACCAGTAATCCTTAAACCATATTTTTAGAAAATGATAAATATGGCATTGGTGACATACGTAGGGCCTATTATCTCTAAGAATTGTGTATTTCATTTTTATAAGTGGCTATTATGAATTACACTAAATAAATGTATAATGAATATATTTTAATTTTAAATAATTGATAAAAGGTTTGATATTACATAACCATGATCAAATTAGGGGCATCTTAAAAAACATCATAACATAATGAAAAATAATATATTTATTACACGAAATGTAATTTTAAGAAATATTTATTGATAAACATGTAATAAAAGGTTGTAAGTATATAGAAATATGGTTATATATATAAATAATAATGGATATTTATTATATTATTAATAATGTTAAATCTATTTTATTGGAGGTTCAAAATTTAACAATATATTTTGAGAAATAGGGTAAAGGGTTTTCTATCTCTTTTTAATACTGAGAGACTCATGAAATATTCACTCCCTATTTAATTTATGTTATGTATATACTGACAATGAATGTAATTTATGAGGAATATCATGAATATTTTTTGAATTAAAATATACATTTTAGGATGTATTTTTATGGGATAAATAGTTAAAATGATACTGATGGGGTAATGGATTTTCGTCACAATTTCCCTCCACTAAGACAAATGTTCTATAACCACCAATCATATTTTATAAGGTGTGTATACGAACCCATAAAAATTTTATATCATAAGTCTCATCTATTCATGATATTCAAAGTTTCATTTTAGTTTATTCTTTAATATATCCTATAACATAAATAATAATAATTTTGTAAGGGTATTATGATACAATCTTATCTTTTTTCAAGGTTTTTTATGTTTATGATTCCAATGTCGATATCTTCAAATAAATCTCTCATGAAACACAATAATATTTTTAATCTTTTCCATTTTATCCTTATACATGATTTGACCTAATTCTAATACCATTATAAACAAATTATTTCAAAATATATTTTATAAAAAATCTGTCTTATTCATCAATTATATCGAAAACCTTTTCTCTTCCACGTCAATTATTTATAAATATGTTTTTAAAAAAAATTTAATGACTCTATATTATTTATTAATGTAAATTTTATTCTTTTTTTGAAATTTTTTAAAAATATTTATATGGAATATTCGTGTGATTTTCCAAAAAATCATGCCTTTCATTTAGTGAAAGTGTGAAATCAATCATTATTTTAGTGTGTATAACATATATGAAATTTCCATCAATAATGGACATTACATGTATTAAACACTCCCATATACTTTTCAATTTATATTTTGAATGAAAAGAATATAATTTTTTTTTATAAATTTTTAATTTTTAATTTTTTTTTCAAAAAACAATTATTTTTTCATGATATGTTTTAAATGATTAATAAATATTTCTTTATAAGCTTCAAGGGATATTTTCAATGAAAATAGATTTGGAAATAATTTGGTTTAGATTTGTTTTTATGTAGGGGAATGGGTTTTTAATCAATAATTTTTTTAAATTATTTTGTATATCATATTTTAATAATCATAATTTTTATTATAAAAGAAAATGATATCCAATTTTTTTTTTTAATTTTTAGTTGTTAAAACTAATTTTCAAAGGATTATATTTTTCTCAAAAAAAAATTCAAGGAGATATTTGAAAACATTTTTCATCTATGATGACATCGTTTTAAGTTATATATTATTTACTAGGGAAATTCTCAAAATATATAAATTTTATTCTATTTTTGAATGGTTTATGTTTATAATAAAGATAAGTTTTTGAAACCAATTTCATTTTTATGAGTTCTTAAATGATGAAATGTTTTATGAATCCCCATTAATTTAATGGGATATGATATGATTAAGGATTTATGAATCCCATTTCATTTCATTGGTTATGATACAAAAAATGTGTTATTAATTCCATTTCATTCCATGGGTTCTGATATGATGAATATTTTATAATCTTGAAGAACACATTTTTATTGTTTCCATTGTTTGATGATGGTTAAATTATATCCAAGTATGGTGTTTAAATTATATAAAAATACATATGGGACCAATATATCCCTCAAATGAATAGACTAAATATTGATATATCATGAAATAACAAAGGCTTGAATGAGACATTAACCCATTTCAGTAATAATTTTTTTTCATAGTGATAGCCTTGGGATATAACCTTGACTACTATGATAGTTTTTAGATTGAACTTATTCCACTATGATTTTCCTTAAATGATCCATAATCTACTATATAAATTACTTTCCATTATTATGTTTATAAGAAAAATATTTTTCTTATGAAAACGTTATGTTATCATTTCCCAGGATTTTTATTATGTTATTAATTGTCTATTTTAGCTATTAATATTTATGAAATAAAAAATCATTTTGATATTTGATATGTAAGGTATGGTTTTCATATGTTATGCTCTTGTTTTATTTAGGTATTTCTCTTTATTCGCCCCACTAAAAATTTTATATCACCCTTTCATATGTTTTCTTTGACATTTTATAAAGAGAGGTTTTAAATTGGGTAGTTTTTTAAACATTACATTATGGGAAGATCTATATGGAAGGAGTTGATGATCTTTCCCTAAATAATAATATTGTGTACATATTCTCCAA
The DNA here is from genome assembly GCA_963277665.1 of Viscum album. Lineage (NCBI taxonomy): Eukaryota > Viridiplantae > Streptophyta > Magnoliopsida > Santalales > Viscaceae > Viscum > Viscum album. The sequence goes on from OY728156.1 coordinate 1,345,719,388, forward strand.
AGGAACTAAACCATTATAGTCTAATGGAATTTATTTATTTAATGTGATGAATATTAATATATTAAAAATGTGTAATCCATTTTTTAGATTCAATTCATATATGTTGAAGCACTCAATTTTAAAGAAGTTCACAAAATACAATTAAATCTTTTTTTATAAAAATGAATTTATAATATTAAAACTAATTATACATACATTAAATGGCATATACAAACCATACATAAAAATTTAAAATATATTAATTAATATATTAAATTTTAATTTCATTAAAACCATTTATCAATATATAATTTTATTCATATATTGATAAAAATGCATTTCATACAGAAAAATATTTTTTTTGAAAGAATTTTTTTTTAAACATCAAATGAATACATATAAAAATAATATATAAGGATTAATCATATGTAAATAATAAGATTTTTTTATTAAATTATTATTATGTATATTATTTTCTAATTCAAATCATAATGCAACATTTTTAACTAAAACGAGAACATTTTTTAAAAAATTGTATTGTCGAAATTCAGTAAAAAATAAATCCTTTAGATAAATGATAAAAAATCAGCCTGTTATAATATTAAAATGTTAATTTAAAAATTTATATGAATTTACAAAACTAAAATTTATTTTAATGGTTATAATATTCATTATAAAATTACAATGAAACCCATTTTTTAGTAAATTTGTTTTTGAAGTGTAAACTGTCATAGATAAAAATTGATTACTTATTTTTTGAATTTATCAAAAAATAAGAATTATTTAAAATCATCTAAAAATATTCAATAATGAGTTTTTTTACTATTCATACTTTCCAATTTAATAACACGATTATAAGGGTTTACTATATCCATTTCATATAGACTCGGTGTTTTATCTCAAGAATGTTATCAAGTATATCCTCTTTATTTCAGCGAAATTACTTATTAAATCCTGGAATTTTATAAGAAATCTATACATAATTTCTATATATTCCAAAAATTAAAACAAATTCAACTAAATGGAGAATAATCATAAATTCAAGATGTATATTTCCACAAACATCAATCGTAGTGGAGTTATATACGTGGGTGGTAGTCAATATACCATAGGGATATATCAAAGATAAGTCAATAGATAGTCAAAGGATAGTGATCTAATGATATTATAAATTATTTTATATATAATTTAGTTTCAAAAATTATAATAAAATAATAAATTTCATATTAATGAATAGATAATTGTTGTACCTTTCATCATCTAATTCTGGTTTGATTTATTTATAAAAATGAAAATTGTTTGTGTGTGTATTATGTATTAATTTCTATAGTAAGCTATGATATGATAACAAAAATAAATTCCAATATTATATTAACTATGAAACCATGTTATGATTTTTTATGTACAACCTATATGACATTTGGAACAACCGATGTCACTCCCTCCTTGTTCAACCAAGGTGGTTTAGGTTTTATCCTCTTGTTATTTATAAACATATTTTAAAAAAATTATAAAATTATACTCTCACACAAAATGAGATCCCACGACAATAATATACGTACAAATTTTATCATTTTATATAAATTGGTAGAAAATTTGTAATTAAGTCACACCCCAAAACCAATATTTTTAGTGTCTTTTGAGAAAAATAACCTAACCATATTATTTAACTTTAAATATTATACATCTTCCCAAAATAATATTCACACATGAAACACATCATAAAAAATATTTCATAATAATCCTAGTCATTGTTTTGGAATGGAATCATAATAAAATATCTTAGAAACTTCATTAATAGAAATTAAATGAAATAATAATCAAATATTATAAATTAGTATAAGATAAAAAAATGGTTATGCATGGTCAAGGAAGGTAAATCAACATAACATAAGAATATTAAATCCTTGAAAACATGGATTATAAATCTTGAGTATTTATAAAATCATTTATTCATAATTTATGTCGTAATCCATTGAAGTGTGGAAACATTAATCAATAATGACGATCCATTGAAAAAAAACACATGAATGTTTTATATCATTATGTTGTTCCATAATAATGTAGAAAATACATCAATAGAGAAAATAATTTCTTATGTTGAGGATCATTCCCAAGACCACCAATACATAGTGGAAAATGACCAATATTTAATTTTGTTCAATTCTCATTTTTATTAAAATTGTTCATATATTGTCAAAGTACATTGGGTTTCATCCACATACATATAAATAAACTAGATGTAGTCCCTTATTGGATTGGGTTTACTTTCCAACCCATATATCTACACCAAAAATATATAATGGTTTACCCAATTCATTGGAGGGCTATATATTTCCAATCCCACTAGTCAAATTTTGACAAAATATCATTTATGTGCGATATAGACCTATTAAATTCATAAATCCATCACATCATAATTAACAAATAATTTCAATTAGAATCATCATTAGGGAGAAAATTAGTCATCCTATAAAATAAATGTGTTGATTCCAATGAACATTATCCCCAAGAAATCATAATAGCACTCCAACCATAGAATCGCTGAGCAAGGGTATTATTTTAGTACATTGGAATTATTACAAGGAATCAAATCCTAAATGACTGATCAGTTTTGAATTATTGGTATTCTAAATTACATACATGATACCCATAATACATTGAGGAAATCAAAAATAAATCCATGATATATAATATAATGAAATAAATAGCGTCCTTGAAACTCATTCAATGGATTCCTATTCATAACATGTGGGAAGGAAACATAATAAGGGTGATATCAATTTCACGATAATGTATTGAAAACTAGAATAAATAATGATTCAAAGAGAATAAATCAACATGGAAAGGTAAATAATTAATAACACATGAAATTAAAATAAAAATGTAAGGAAATATTAATATGGAAAGGTAATACACTGAAACACATGCCATATAAATAAATAAATTGAGAATAAAATGTATTCATATATATTTTGATGCAAAATCTCTTACATAAATAATAATGATTCCAAATGTGGGAGATTATTTTCTATGGGATTCCATGTTTCCTGTATACTTGAAACCCATACCATCAAAACATTTCACTAGAGGTTTAATCATATCAGGTAAAAACCTATAAATTACGGTCAACTATTTTATCTCTCGATTCTACCAATTCATTGAGGGGATATCTATAATGAGGCCCCACCCGGGTCATACCTTTCCATAATATTCCTCATATGAAATAAATAATTCAAATGAAAAACAATTTGATTGATAAAAAATCATTATTTAATATATAATAAATTTTTACAAATAATTCTGAAATGTAGGATAATTAATATCAATTTTTTTATTTTTTTAATGTAAATACCATTTAAGGATCAATATTATTTTTTTGATAAAATATATTTCAAAAATCCAAAGTGTCACATACCACTTTGATACAGTTCAATCATAATTTCAGGGAAGGTATAACATTAAATGAAACATATAAAATCATGAGAAAAAGGTAAATCATGATATAAAATTCCATAGTTTATTCATACACCATAAAAAAGTCATTTGGTGGATTGCAACAAAAAAGTCTAAATGGAATGAAAATCGAGATGAAATACATTACATTGAGTCAGAATTTCCATGTGTGTCATTATATTCCAAAACAATATATATATATTTATTATTTACTTTATTAATAACCATTTTTAGGTTTATGTTCAATTTTGTTTCACATATTACCATTTTTAAACAACTAAATATATAATTATGTTCTCTATGCGTGTTTTTACCAAATTCGGCCCATGTGTTAAAGCGATATTGGTATGGAAACTATGTCCAATGGGTTCATTATATAAATATATAAATAATAATAACAATGAAATACTTATAATATCTATACATAAATTTCACTTTTAAAACCAATCATGAATGATGGTTAAAAAAAATGAATTAACGATAAAATCATGAAGACAATATGTCATATGTATGAACAGGTGACATTCCCATTTTCATTGATTATTTATAAACGAAATAAAAAAATATTATATATATAAATAATTATTATTATTATATCATAAATAAAATATTATTTAATCATATATACCGATAAATATAATTCATTTGATTTAAAATGAATCATATCGTGTTGAGGAGGCGGTAGTCCACATGTCTATGAATGACAATATCAGTTTTTGAGTGTTTGAAAGGGTAATAAAAATCGATATATTATATTTAAAGAAAGTTAATTTTTCCATGAATATAATATATATTTCATGTTTCTCACATATTTTTATTTAAAATTATACATTTTACATTCTATATATAGCATCAATGATTCACATATCTTTGAGGAAGTAGTAGTCTACATATCCACAAACGATTTTATTGTATATACACAAAATGTAATGTATCAAAAAATGTGTTACAAAAGAATAAATTAATCACAAATAAAAAATAAATATTTTATATAGCATATATACATTTATTTTCCAACAAAAAATTTCAGTATTAATGGTGCAATGGAAAAATGAACAATCATCATATCATGATGTGATTATTCATCTTATACAAAAAACAAAATGTTCATTACCCATTATATGAAATTGTTTCTATGTTTAGTTATAACTATTAGAAAAAAACATATCAATGTTTTTAGGATTATTTGTTTTATATAATAACGGAATTATGTGAGTTTATGGTGTGTAGAGTCTAAATAAATAAATAGATCAAGAGGAAAGATGATGTCTCTTCTTTGGTTAACTCATTTTGGTTTTCATAAAAGATCTTCCTGGGATGGATTTATGCCCAAAAAGAGGCTTCTGGAATTTTAGAAGGAATATTTAGGAGTAATGTGGGTTGAACATTTTGAACCCAATGTGTCTTGAGTGGTTTGACGAAATGGGAGGAGAGGAGGACTTTTTGAAATGAAAGCGGAGTGTCCCTCTTGTATATTTTGAAAAAATGTATTGCAATGTTTTTTTACAATGAATTTTCTCCAATAATGTATCCTATTTGAGTAAATGCAGGATATAGTCAAAATATGGAAATCAAATGGCTTTTGGAAAATTTTATATGTCATTTTGGCCTTTAAGTTTTTGGTTCTGTCCCATGTCCGGCGTAATTTTCCCTTAATCATTGTAATTAACATTAACATATTTTAGTAAGATTTTTAGTCAAAATATAGTTGACATTATTAGAAATTATAAATTATTATGATTTCAAATTGAGAATCCATTTTTTCCGAATTCAATAACATTACTTGTATGAATTTATTTAAATATAACTCGGCACACATGACGACAAAGATAGTTTTTAATGTAAAAATGGTCAAAGGATCGCTAGGTTTTTATACCCAATGTCAATGTGAAATTGATTCTAATAACTTAAATTGGATTAATTTTAAAATAATTTATATATTTTTTACTTTAAAACAATATTAATATATAATTTACCACTATCAGTAAATTGGAATAAAAAAAATGAAATTTTGAATTAAAATTCAGTATTTTCACAATTGACTGGTAACTAAAACACCCCAAAAATAATATTAAAAAATTCACACTGAGATAATTTTTATATTTACATTTCAATGATGATTTTTTTTAAATATATTATTTATGAAGGTTCTAATATTTTATATAATATTGGTTCTATATTAAAAGGTGGAATGGGTTCCTTATTCAAAATATTGTTTAATGAAAAAAATTGGATTAATTCTTATCATATGCCTATCAAATCTATTGGATGAATGTAAAAAATTATTTTATTATAAATATAATATAGATATATATATATCATTTACATAAATATCTAATTGAAATTAATTTAATTAATTAGAATAAAACATATTTATGATCATAAAAATAGTTTTCTACAAATATGTTCCCTTTATATTACATTGGTACTTATATTAAATTATAATTAATTTTAACTAGTGAATTAATTTTCTATTTTTATAAAACATATAGTTTCTTATGTTAGTTAATATCATTCATTTCCTCTTAATAAATGGATATGTTTCATCTTATGATATTAAAAAATTATATCTTAATAATATATAATTCATCAATTAAAACATGCTCTTTCATGTAATAGAAGCTATCGAACAATGTTGATAATTCATGTAGGGAAATATGAATTCTTTTTTCTGTGCATTACAAGCAACATAACAGTTTGTATTTAGTTAAAATATGAATTTTCTTTTACTTTCTCGAGATATTATATTTCTTAAGCCATTGGTGTTGTGTGTCATGGATGCTATTTAATAAAATGTTCATACTTTACAATTTCAGGTATTACCTTCTACCCACCATAATTAAATTTTATTTTATCAATTTAAAAAAGATTATAGTAATTAAAGGATTGATATTTAAAAATTCTATTATTTATAAAACACTTATTATTAATGGGGTTGATATCACATCTTCTTAATGAGAATAAAATGAAAATGTGAATGTCATTGCAAAACCAAGCTTTCGAAAAGGATAATGTAATTGAATACATGGGCATGGAAGTGGAATATAACTATCATGTTTTGATAGATAGTGATAGAGAACATTTTCATCTAAAATTTTTTTATTACAAAATTGAAATCCATAGGTGTGAGTAAATGTTATATATTTCATCAAAAAAAGATGATAATAAGACAACATTTTTGTTTCAAAACACCTTTTCCTAGAGTTGATGAATTTTTTCACACTATAAGAATATGATTTAATATATGTTTATATTAACATAGTCATTTATTTTTATTATGAATTGAACTATTTCGACTTTATCTTTAATCCCATGATGCATCATATGATGAAGTTATATATTAACCTCTAAAACATGATCCGATGATCAACATATACTATTTAATTATTTTTTAAACTTTTCTAAATTATTATAATCCAACATGTTGGTTGAATGTTATTTGAATTTAAAAAATGAACATATCATTAACACTCAATCAACAATATGTTTCTATTTAAACATCCCATACCGAATATGTGACCATATTAATCTTGTATTCTATTTTAATATGGAAATAAAATAAATAGATATAAAATATTATTGGAAACCTGAATTATTTATTTTTAATTATGTAAAACACACTTAATTAGATATATTCTCTAAATACAAAATTATTTTAAACACTAATAATGATATCTTCATATATATTTACAAAAAATAATTAATTATAATTAATGTAGTAAGAACAAATCCAAATCAATAATTATGTTATAAAAAATCATAACATTAAGAACATATTAAAGACTATATTTCCTATAACCATGTATTTTCCCAGAAGAATTTTTTTTTGATGAATCAGTTTTCTTATTACCATTCAATATATGATCAAAAATATTTAATGAAAAATTACCATTGTACTATACATACATATTTCATAACTAATATGATGAGAACATCATTAATCGATACTTTTTCAACATATTTCGTAGATATGAATATTTTTGAACATTAATCATTAAAAATCTATCTTATTCATAACCTTGATCCCTGATCTTCTTTAGAATTATATTCTCTTGATTCATGGGGAATTTGTTTTCAAAATCCCCCATCCACATATAGTTTTAACATTGAGTAGAAGTGTTTTCTTTCTTCCCATTTCATTATTTTTTTGATGACCCAATTGTCAAAACTTATAACAAAATACTAACAATGTCATGAAATTACCAGGCTGATTAATTTCACAGTTATCACATCATGTAATTTCATTCTTTCTCTTTTCCCATACTCTATTATTGGGTATTCCTTTCTCTTATTCCCTTTCTTCCCTTGGAATCCATGTAATATGTATATATATTTTTCTATCTTGATAGCATGTAAAACAATAACATCTTATGAAGAAAAGGTTTGAGATAATAATTTTTTAAAAGAATTGCTTAATTAATTCATTGAAATGAACAATCTAGAATTATATGTTGTATATGACTTCGTTATCATACCTCTCTAACTAGGTAATGGTATATTCATCTGTTCCAACAATTTCATCCTCATTTTTATTTAATGTAAGAAAATTCTTCTTAGTTTCATTTTCCCCCATGAAGGTAGTATTTATTAAAGAATGTATCCTTAATAGTTATCCATTAAATGAGTTATATTTATTCTTGATCCCTAGTATTCTTGGTAAATGAAAACTATTGATCTCTATCTTCATTCAAAAAGTAAAACCTAATTTATAACCTTTCCATTTTCACAACATCCTAATGACATGAATATCCTCTCTGAATAATTAATAAAATACTATACTGCTAGAGGTCCTATTGTCCCTATAAATAATGGGGGCCTTATTCACATAAAGAAAACAAAACTCATAATATCTTAATGTGGAATAATTTTTATAATCCTAGTATGTTTAAGTGTTATAACCTGATTAAGATTCCATTTTATTTATATATCAATCTATGTTTCAAAAGTAGATATATTTTTTCCTCAGTAGGGAAGTCTCTAAATATTCACAAAGTACTCATACCATTCTTCCTTATATGAGTCATTTATAAACAATTGCATATATTGGATCAGATCAAAACATTATGTCACATAATGTAAAATAAAAAATCAATTGAAACACTACAAATTTTTTTAAAAGGTTTTCCATAACTAATATAAAAAACATGGTTACTTTTGAGATATAATTACTTTTAAATACATATTAATTTTTTGAAAATAAAATATAATAAGTGTACCCATATGATTGTCAAAATAGTTGGACTGTAAATTCTATATATGTGTTTTAGGTTACACTAAATCAGGCCTTATACACCTTTTCTGAGTTGTTGCACATTGTTACAGCTATGTCAGAACCACATCCACTTTTAGTATCCATAAATGGATGTATTTTTATGAATACCCACATAGTTACTACCATACCATAATTAAATGATGTTTTTATATACTTATACTATAATTCTATCTTAGGGTTATGTTCCTTAATTTATATTTTCTTAATCTATTTTATAGGGTTTCCCTTAAACATACATTGATACCCACTACTGTGCCACAACCCTAGAATCCCAAAGTTGGTGCATTATTTTCTTACATTATCATGAATAGAAAGAATAAAATCTAGACAACCTGGTCAATTTTGTAGTGTTCTAATTCCATTTTACATAAACAATACCCATAATATATTAGGGAATTAGAAAATAAAAACATGATACATAATAAAAAAAATATCATTAATGAAACACATTAAAAGAATTCCCCTTCATAAACTAAGTAATGTAAATATAATATGGGTGAGATAAAATTCTTAGTAAGGCTACGTAAAGTGGAATCAATAATGAATCAATGATAATAAATCAACATGTAAAGAAAATTAATAGATAACACATGATATTAAAATAAATAGATAACGAAATACCAATATAGAAAGTTATGAAATATAAACACATTCCATATAAATCAACAAACCATGAATCGAATGAATCCATTGATTTTTCAAGAAATAACCCATGGTTAAATAATAACTATATTTGAATGAGGGAGATTGTTAAATATTGAATTCCACTGTTCCTAGTAATGTAGAAGCACCTTGTGGGTGAAAATGGTAGGGTTTATGCCCTTAAAATCTGCAAATGTCCACCCAATAGCATGATTTTTCTATTTTAAAACCTACATAAGTGCATCTTCTTGCTCCTGTGACAGTTCTGTGCTAAGTATTATAGGAAATGTTTTATGGTCTCCCAAATACCCATACTTTAGAGAAGACGGAAGAGGCTTCAGTTCTAGTTCAAGCGCCTTTAAAATCAAAGGTACACGTGGTTTCACCTTTTTCCATTCCATACTATTAGAAACAACTGCACGTTGCCAATAGTGGCTGCCCAAGCCTTCTAGGAATTGAAAGTCCTCCGGTGCTTCTTTAACTGGAATGTCTGGAATGATAAAGTTATATGAGGTAAAAGAACATACCAGATCATCCCCTTTTTTGCTCAAGCAATTATCCACAGTGGTTACCGCATAACATCCCTCATGCTCAGATAATGATGCATGCTTAACGGTTTTGAGGACATTATAGGAGACTCTCTCATCTCCTACCCGGAAAATTAGCTCCCCTTGGTGCACATCGATCAATACCTTCCCAGTTCCCAAGAAAGGCCTTCCAAAAATGAGAGGTGCCTCCTGGTTATCCTCCACGTTGAGGATGATGAAATCTATAGGAAGGATCAGCCTACCCACCTTAACCAACACATCCTCCAGTAGCCCTTTTGGATATTTGATGGACCAGTCAGCAAGATTAAGGGATACTCAGGTAGGCTTAGGTCGTTGTGCCCTAGTTTTTTGAAAACTCCAAGGGGCATGAGGTTCACACTGGACCCTAAGTCACAATGGGACTTTCCAAACTCATATGGTCCAATAGTTCATGGAATAGTGAAGCTAACTGGATCTTGGAGTTTGGGAGGAATCGAATTCTGGACAACTGCAGAACACTCCTTGGTTAGGGCAATGGTGCCTAGACCCCCTATCTTTCTTTTGTTGGAGAGGATTTCTTTCATGAATTTTGCATAAGTGGGTATCTACGTTAGTGCCTATACAAATGGAATATTTATGTGTAGCTTCTTGAAAACATCCATGTATTTTCTGAATTGTTGGTCTAGCTTTCTATACTTCATTCTCTCTGGGATGGGTAAGGCAGGCTCAAAGGGGTTGACAATCTCATTTCCTTTATTCTGCGAAGCCTCCTTCCATGGGATTTTGGATGAGGAGGGGTCTAAATCTGTACCTTTTTCATCAACATGGGGTGTGGATGCACCTGGCTGTGCTGTTTGGTTCTGTTTTAACTCTTTTCCACTCCGTAGTGTGATGGCATGGGCCTCCTCCCTCGGGTTCTTCTCAGTGTTACCCAGTAGTGTACCGGGTTTCCTTCCCAAGAGTTGGTTTGCTAGCTGGACAATCTGGTTCTCTAAACCTCGAATTGAAGCCTCCTGATTTTGGAACCTAGTCTCAGTAGTAGATATAAATTTGGTCATGAGTTCCTCTAACCTTGAGGTGGTCTCCGGCTGAGGTGGCTGTTGAGTTGGTGGAATTAGTAGATGTCACGGCTACTGTGGGCGAGAGTTTTGATACCCTTGATGCTAATAAGAGCCTTGTTGGGGCTGTTGCTTCCTTGGGTACTGGTTCTGATAAGGAGGATGGTTGTAGCCGGGCGGTCTCTAGGGCAGAAGATTCTGCTGATGTTGGTCCCAACTTGTGTTCTGTTGATCATGCCATGCCGGGTTCTGGTACTGCCGGTACTGGTTCGACCCTCAGTTTTGGGCAATATAACTCACCTCGCTTATTGAAGGGCCTCCAATATAACCCGAGAATTCTTCCATGATGTGGTTATCACCACATTCACTACACATCGGATGGTTTGCCACATGTACTTGGGATGCACCCTTCAGATTGAGTGCATCGATATTTTTGGACACAGTGTCCAACTGGGCAACAAGCATAGTAGTAACATCAATGTTATGCATACCTTGTTTTTGGGTGTCCTGCTCAGAATGCTACTGAAAGCTGTTGGAAGACATGTCTTCCAGTAGTTAGAACAGCTCTTCGGGGGATTTCCTCATTACTGTACCTCCAGCAGCAACATCCACCATGAACTTTGTATTCGTTGTGAGTCCTCCATAGAAGGTTTGGACCTGCATCCAAAGTGGGAGTCTGTGGTGTGGGAATTTGCACAACATCTCCTTGAAGTGCTCCCATGATTCGTACAATGACTCCGAGTCGTGTTACTGGAAGTTGTGGATTTTGTTCCGCAGTCACCATCTTCGAGGGTGGGAAGTATTTAGACAGGAAATCCTGGGAGAGCTCCTCCCAGGTGAGGATGGATCATTGCGACAATCCTTTAATCCAGTCTTTCGCCTTATCCCTTAGAGAGAAGGGGAAGAGGCGAAGAAAAATGGCATCCTTGGACACTCTGTGGTAGCAGAACATGTCTTAGACCTCCAGGAAATTTGAGAGATGGGCATTGGGGTCCTCATTGGGCAGGTCACCGAATTGAACAGTGTTCTAAATTAGCTGTATGATAACATACTTTATTTCGAAGTGTTGGACCTGCACCGGTGGACGAACGATGCCCGTGTCAGCTCTGTGGATAGATGGCATGCCTTACTTCATGATAGTATGGTGTGGAGGTGGCTGCTGAGGTAGTGGAGCCGACATGTATTTTTGCTCTTGAAGGGCTAGTGTGATCCCTGACCTGGGTGTAAAAATGGCATCCACTCCGGTTGGAATTGTTGGAGTTGTTGCGGGCCATACCTTGGAGCAAGTGTAGCTTGCTAGTTCTGTTTGTCACCCGGTACTAATGGTTGTCCATCTCCTTGGACAACAACTGGATTTCCTTCCTCGTTCTGCACCATGGGATTGTTGTGATTGTACTCGGTCATGAGTAAACTTTGGCGCCTCAAAAGTATCTGTTTGATCTCTGGGTCAATTGGGAAAAACCCTGACGATGCCAAAATTTGGCGAGTCATTTCACCGAAGGTATGTTATCGGTGTCCCAAATTATTTTTACCCTAACGAGTATAATACCAGTAAGGGGTCGATCCATAGGGAAAAAAGAAGTTATTTTTGTCTTTGCTTAACTAATTTATATTTTTTTCTTAGTGAAGTGTACTGAGTTTAGAGTAGATTTTTTATGTTTGGATAAAAAGAATAATTGTTTTTAAGTTTCTTTAATAAATTACTTAATGAATAGAATAAAATATGAGAAAATTGGTTTTGATGCAAATTAAAGAGAGAAATGTGTTGGGGTTGTAGATTTATGAGAATTTGATTATTAAATATAATTGCTAATGAGGTTGTGTTGTTCATAATAACCCAACACTCTGGGTTCAATTTGTAAAAAAGTTTCATTGGTCCAGTAAACTTATATTTAGAGCTGAAGAAACTAACTCCTTGGTCCAGTAGTTAGTGTTTAACAGTTATTTATTTGTCTTAGTCCATTTTTGAGTCAACAAATACTTACAATGATCATGAAAATATTCATTGTTATTCTTCTTTTGAATCCCTAAAAATTCTTCCCTTGGTCTGGTTCAAAAATTTCAGTGATAAGATGAAGTTATTTAAGATGAATAAGAAGAAGTTAAAAGAACAAACACATTCACAACAACTAATCTATATTAAAACTCTTACATCTCCCACAACCCCAACACACTGGGTATTTAGTTACACATAGAGGTAAAGATAAGCAAAAAATCCTCAATACCTGATGTGATCATTTCTTGGAACTTCGAGGAGGGAATGACTCTTTAGTAGAACAGTAGAATGGCGAAGTAGTAGAATGGTGGTAGAATGGCAGCATGGCTTCTTTCCTTCAGACCTTCAACCCTTTCTTTCCATAATTTCTCCCCTTTGAAAATGGAGGCCAAGGCCTCTATTTATAGGAAATAAAACTACATGGCATGTGGAAAAAGTACACAGTGTGTACTTTTTTCAATGCACTTTTGTCATTGTTTTCTTCGCTGGTAGGTGGCCTAACACACCGTCTTTGACTTGGAACATGGCGCCACCTAGTAGGTAGATATACACAGTGTGTAGCGCCACCATACATGGCATGTAGTCTCATTTTTCGGCCACCAACTGCTTCTAGAAAGGTATACACAATGTGTATAGGTTGAACACAGCGTGTCCTTGTCAGCCAGCCACATGGGCGTGTAGACTTCTTCTCATCTTCCAACTACTTCTAGAAGGGTGTACACGGCGTGTAAAGTGTGAACACGATGTGTACCAGCTTCTGGTTACTTTTGCGTGTACCTCTCCTGGTCAATCCATGTCTAAGTTTTAATGTACACAGCATGTGTATAAGTACACGCCGTGTAGTTTGTAAATTTTTGCTCAATTCTCCCCTGTTTTGTGTATTTGTCCATAAATCTCTTGAAAATGAACAAGATTACCAAAATCAAAGTATTTTTCCACTAAGAAGTAAGTAATTTCTGAAAACTTGTTCTTATTTTCAATAAAGTATGTGAAAATGTATACACAAATCGGGTGCATCAATTAGATAGTAGACTGCGATTTGAAAATGTAGGTTATTATGGAGTCATTGAAAAAATAATAATATTGGATTATTATTTTCATGGATGAGTCACGATGATGAAATGCCAGTGTTTTGATTCAATGACGAGGCAAGGCACATTTATTGATGATTTTGGATTTCGAGTAATTGATATGACTCTCACTCTTGCTACTGATGAACCATATGTATTGACATCAATTGCGAAACAAGTTTTTTATGTCAAAGACCATCTTTGACCTGAATTTGGTGTCATTATTGAAGTAATTCCAAGACATATTTTTGATGATGTTGATGATGGAATTGAAAACATCCCTACTGCCATTGGAAATGATCCATTTATTACTTTTGATGACTCTAATAGCTCAATTGTCAGAGTTGACTGTGAACCTGAAGTTATGGTGGGAAATATATAAAATCATCCATTCATGTTCTCAATTATTTTGGTTTACCTCGACTTGGGCTATTAAGGTTGGTACTATTCAAATTGATTTAATATTGATTACAAATATGTTGTATCTGACTTGACTGTTATGTGAATTTTCAATGTTTGTTGGTTGCAATTTTATTTGAATTGCATTTTCTAATTTGGAATTGAACTATATTCAAACCTACGAAACCAAAATTTCTAACTTGGTGAACATTTCAATGCTTCAACTGTGATTTGTATAAAATTTTTATAACTCTAAGACATATCTTTAACATTTTACTAGGTAATGAACATGATGGTTTGTATTCTTCTGCAAAACATGTATTGAAACCTGTATCATTTACCTGGGATAAAGAAATTAAAATTTTCCTTAATTTTGACAACTGCTTCACCCCTTATGAATTCGATAGAATCAATGTTCCATGAATCCCCCTATTCCCTCTAATTTATTTTGTTTTTTGGGTTACACATTAGTTATCCTTTTCTATTTACTTCCATATTTGTTTTCAAATATAGGAAATAAAACCAATTGAAGAGAGGCGACAAAAACAAATTATGGACAACAATCGTCGCATGAATGAGATGGGCATTCCACCACTAGTGCCTGTAGTGAGTATTTTATTTAAAATATATATATTTAAATAATATATAATGTCATGTGATTATTATTATTTAAACATTTTTGCAGGATCCATCTATTAGGTGACAGTTATTTAATGAGCAGCCTAGTAGTGGTCCTAGTACTCAGGGTGTTCGTACGAGGGGGGGGGGGGTGGTGGTATGAGAGCTAGATGATCTGGTCAGCATACCCGATTAGACCCTGCCCCTCCCACTAACATACCACTCATCCCACATTCTGACCTTGGTGTGTCGTTAGGGACACCCAGGATATTTAGGCTTCCCATGTTTTCACCACCCTTTACATCTGAGCCTCCTCACCCGTCTGTACCATATCTGATGATGATTCCCACTCCCCATCCAACATTCAGCCAACTATCCCTATCATCTTTTTTTACGTCTGCTTCATTATCTCTGGGATTTTATATTCCATCTTCTTCGACTCCTGATCTGCCAGAGTCTATCCCTACGAAGCATACATTGGGACTCACTCCATCTGTACAGGGTGTTCCTTCAGTTTCTATGGATCAAGCGACACCCATTGATCAGACTACCATAGGTATACTTATACAACCCTAACGAATTTTTACACCACTATTTATTTTCATTATAACATGCATTGATAAAATATTTGTTTTTATTTCATAACAGATACATCTACTAATAGGAGGCGGGGGCGAGGGCGTACATGCATGCGTGCAGTGTGGAACCGCTGCACACAGTTGATGGTTGACTACAATGAAGATAGTCAAATGATTGAAAAATCAGGGCAGCAATGTCGGATTTTTTTTGCGACACTTTCCAAATACTCTGACATCATTCCTGTCAGCCTGCTCTCATGGAGAAAACTACCAAATGAAGTCAGGTATAAATCTTGGGCAGAGATATGGGTAAATAAATCTATTGTATTTAATGAAATATATTATTTTTTTTATTTATATGAATTAATATTTTGGTGTCAGCTACAGTTTAGTTTCCCCGATGGTGAGGGTGTATGACCATCACGTCTAAAGGATTTAAGCGAGCTTTGGAGAGATTATAAGCACGAGTTGTACATTGGATGGTATGCTAGACTAGGCACAGAGTTAGAGGCAGTCCCTATCATAGATGATTGTCCATTAGAACAATATCGACAGATGATTACTCATTGGACGACTAGACAATTTAATGTATTCATCACATTATAGGTATTTAAATGAAAATTTTCATGTTTTTCGTTAATAATAATTATTGAATTTTATTTAGGATTCATCTAGAAGAAATAAAAAAACATTGATTCTAAAAAGTACGTCCATACATTGGGACGTACTATGATTCCAGATCATAAGAGGCATAAGGTTTGATAGTTTATAATTTTTCTTTACGAATTGCAATTTCTATTGCTTCCTCCATAATTTATTCGATTGCTGAATTTTTTATATAATTTTAGTTACGCAATTAATTATTGGTATTCTATTTTTAATTATGGTTTCCAACATTCAATGTTATTGTATATGCATAAATTGAATATAGAAGGACGTGTGCCTCGAGCAAAACTGTTTTGCTCGAGTAGAAGGAAGAAAGATGGAAGTATAGTTAATGAACCAGCTCAGCAGTAGATTGTAAGTTTTATTTTATAAATTTAAAATTTTAATCTCTATTTTGTAACTTAATAATCTATTTATATATGTAACATGATTCTTTAGAGGCCCTTGATGCCCATGAACCTGAAAATTTTGGGCCAAACGATCACTTACATCAGGTGCTGGGAGATGAGAACCCTGGTAGAGTATGCTGCCGACCTGGGAAGAGTATAGTTCCGATGAGGTATTTTCCCTCCTCAGGTATAAGTTGTAGTGCCACCGAGTTCCAGTAGGTTAAGGCATAGGCAGAACAGGCTGAAAAAGTGCCACAGAGATGGAAGAACAGTCTGCTAGGGAAAACACTACATTTATGAAACTGATGGAAGTTTTACATCCCACAATTCCACCAGAGGCCAGCATGGCTTATGATGAATACATATCATTGATGCATTCTATATATGGTGAACCAGGTAGTAGTTCTAGTGGTGGTCGAGACGATGGTGAGGAGGAGGCCGAGCCAGAGGAGGAGGAGGGCGAGGAGGAGGCCAAGGCAGAGGATGAGGAGGGTGATGAGGAGGCTGAGGATGAGTATGAGGGCGAGGAGGAGGGTGTTGAGGAGGGCGGGGATGATGATGGGGATGACAATGAGGATGGGGGTGAGGATGATGATGATGATGATGATAATGATGGTTATGATGGACAGATTGATCCGTTACATTTTTGACTGATATTACTAACCTTTGATGTTTATTGATTTGTTGTGCCTGAATATACATGTGATTAGGTAGGTCACATTATCTTTATTTTTTTATCTATAAATAATAAAACTTGACTTGATGATTTTCTGTGACTGATTCACCCCCCCCCCCCATGGACAGCCCGCCCACCCCCTGGACACCCCGTACCCCCTGGAAAGCCCCCCACCCCTGTGGATAGCCCACCCACCCCCGTGGACAGCCTGCCCACTCCCTTGGACACCCCGACCCCCTGGAAAGCCCTGCCACACCCGTGGATATCCCACCCACTCCCCTGGACACCCCGACCCCCCTAGACACCCCTGCCACCCCCGTGGATATCCCACCACCCCCATGGATAGCCCACCCACCCCCGTGGACAGCCCCTCCCCCCGTGGACAGCCTGACACCCCCGTGGACAGCCCGCCCACCCCCTGGACATCCCCTCCCCCACCCCCGTGGACAGCCCCCCACCTCCGTGGATAGCCCCCCACCCCTGTGGACAGCCCGCCCACCCCTGGACAACCCCTCCCCAACCCCCATGGACAGCCCACCCACCCCCATGGATAGCCCCCCCACCCCCGTGGACAACCCGTCCACCCCCCAAGACACGCCCTACCACCAGGACACCCCCTGACCCCCCTGGACAACCCTTCCACCCCCGTGGATAGCCCACCCACCCACTTGGATAGCCCCTCCCCCGTGGACACCCCCCCCCCATGGAAAACTCACCCACCCCCCTGGACAGCCCGTACCCCCCTCAGATAGCCCCGCCACCCCCGTGGACGGCCTGCCCACCCCTGGACACCCCATACCCCCCTGAATAGCCCCACCAACCCCCCTAGACACCCCGTTCCCCCTGGACAGCCCCCACCCCCTGGACAGCCTCGCCCACCCCCTAGACAACCCCTCCCCCCATGGACAACCCCCACCCCCTAGATAGCCCTCCCACCCCCCTTGGACACCCCGTATCCCCCAGACAGCCCCCCCCCCCCCCACCCCCATGGATGGCCCACCCACCCCCTTGGACACCCCATACCCCCCTGGACAGCCCCGCCACCCCCGTGGACAACCTGCCCACCCCCATGGACACCCCGTACCCCCCAGACATCCCCGCTCACCCCCCTAGACACCCCGTGCCCCCTGGAAAACCCCCCACCCCCATGGACAGCCCGCCCACCCCCTTGGACACCCCGTACCCCCTGGACAGCCCCACCACCCCCGTTGACAACCCACCCACCCCCCGGACACCCCCGGAAAGCCCCCACCCCTATTGACAGCCCCCACCCTCGTGGATAGCCCTCCCACCCCTTTGGACACCCCATACACCCTAGAGAGCCTCACCACCCTCATGGATAGCCCCCCCCCCCCATCAGACACCCCGTACCCCCCAAAAAACCCCCACCCTCACAGACAACCCCCCCCCCCCCACCCCCGTGGATAGCCCGCCAACCCCCCTGGACACCCCATACCTCCCCGGACAGCCCCGCCACCCCCGTGGTAACCTGTCCAACCACCCGGACACCCCATACCCCCCTAGACAGCCACGCCCACCCCCCTGAATACCATGTTCCCCCTGGATAGCCCCCACCCCATGGACACCTCGTACCCCCATAGAAAGCCCCACCCACCCCCCTGGACAGCCCTGCCACCCCCGTAGACAGCCCACCACCCCTGTGGACAACCCACCCACTCCCCTCGACACCCCAACCCCCCTGGATAGCCTGCCACACCTGTGGATAGCCCGCCACCCTCGTGGACAGCCCACCCACACCCATGGATAACCCCTCCCCCCGTGGACAGCCTACCACCCCCGTAGACAGCCCACCCACCCCCTGGACAACCCTTCCCTCACCCCCATGGACAAACCACCCACCCCCGTGGATAACCCCCACCCCTGTGGACAGCCCGCCCACCCCCTTTGGACACCCCCTACCCTCCTCGACACCCCGACCCCCCTAAACAGCCCCGCCACCCCCGTGGATAGCCCGCCCACCCCCCTGGATAGCCCCTCCCCTGTGGACAGCCCCCCACCCCCGTGGACAACCTGCCCACCCCTCCTGGACACCCTGTACCCCCCTAGACAGCCCCGTCACCCCCATGGATGGCCTGCCCACCCCCCTAGACACCCCGTACCCCCCCTGTACAGCCCCACCCACCCCCTAGACACCCATTCCCCCCTCGATAGCCCCCACCCCCTGGACAACCCCTCCCACCCCCTGGATAGCTCCTCCCCCAATGGACACCCCCACCCCCGTGGGCAGCCCACCCACCCCCTTGGACACCTTGTACCCCCCCTGGACAACCCCCACCCCCGTGGACAGCCCCCCCCCCCCACCCCCGTGGACAACCCCCCTAGACAACCCTGCCACCCCCATGGACAGTCTTCCCACCCCCTGGACACCTTGTACCCCCTAGACAGCCCCACCCACCCCCTGAACACCCCGTGCCCCTGGACAGCCCCCCCCCCCCCCCCCCCCCCCCGTGGATAGCCCGCCCACCCCCTTGGACATCGAGTACCCCCCCCCCCCCCCGTGGACAACCCACCCACCCCCTGGACACCCCGTACCCCCAGACAACCCCCACCCCCGTGGACAGCCTCCCACCCCCGTGGACAGCCCGCCCACCCCATTGGACACTCCGTACCCACCTAGACAGCCCCACCGCCCATGTGGACAGCCCACCCACCCCCCGGACACCCCATACCCCCCCGACAGCCCCCCACCCCCGTAGACAGCCCCCCCCCCCCACCCCCGTGGACTGCCTGCCCACTCCCTGGACACCTCCTACCCCCTGGACAGCCCCGCCACCCCATGGATAGTCTTCCCACCCCCTGGACACCCCGTACCACCTAGATAGCCCCGCCCACCCCCCTGGACACCCCGTGCCCCCTGGACAGCCCCCACCCCTGTTGACAGCCCGCCCACCCCCCCGGACACCCCGTACCCCCCGAAGCCCCCCACCCCTGTGGACAGCCACCACCCCCGTGGACAACCCACCCACCGCTTTGGACACCCCGTACCCCACCTGGATATCCCCACCACCCTCCTGGATAGCCCACCCACCCCCTGGACACCCCGTACCCCCTGGAACTCCCCCCCTCGTGGACAACTTGCCCACCCCCGTGGACAGCCTGCCCACCCCCTCGACACCACCGACCCCCTCGACAGCCCCGCCACCCCATGGATAGCCCGCCCACCCCCTGGACACCCCTCCCCCCATGGACAGCCTCCCCACTCCCATGGACAGCCCGCCCACCCCCTGGACACCCCTACCCCCCGTGGACAGCCCACCCACCCCCCATGGACACCCCTACCCCCATGGACAGCCCTGCCACCCCTATGGATAGCCTGCCCACCCCCTGGACACCCCGTACCCCCCTGGAGAGCCCCACCCACCCCCTGGAAACCCCTACCCCCTGGATAGCCCCACCACCCCTGTGGATATCCCCCCACCCCCTGGACAGCCGCCACCCCCCTTGGACAGCCCCCACCCCCATGGATTATAGGGTTTTAACAACTCAAAGATCCCATTAATCATAGATAACACACTTGGTTTCCTCCTGGGATCCTTGATCATCAATAAAAAATATTGGGTGTTATTTTAGAAACTCCCATGCATAATAAATGATCTGAGAAGAACATGATTATTCCACTTCCAGAAGAGTTTGAGTAGAGACCAAGACACAAAAATGAATACCTGAGATATCCCCTTATGGAATTTTTGATTCATTTATAGTGGTAACATTCTAAAGAATTATCAAAAACAAAACCTTTAGTAAAATAATCTGATGTTCTAAAAAAGGGACACAAAATCACAAATCCCATAAAGTTACATCATAAATAATTCTTCATAAAACCATTTAAAAATCACATAGTAGAGACTTATTTCTATTTAAAACTCCCCAATGGTTTATAAAAATCCCTTTTAAGGTTACATTTCAAAAATCATATAGTATTATTGTCCCATAATAAAAATGTAATCCTTTTCCTAATAACCAAATCCCCCTTCCTACCATACACACCAAAACCATTCATTTTCTCCTAAAGAAACACATACTATTGAAATAAACACTATTCCAAAACCATTTTAAAAATACCAATGATCTTAAAATCCATGAAATTCATTCCATTAAAACCATTACATCCCCCAAACCTCCTAGACACCACCCCACCACCTGGACACCCCCACCCCCTAGACACCCCCACCCCCATGGACAGACCCCCTGGACAGCCCCCCCCATGGACAACCCCTCCGACCCCCCCAGACCCCCCATCCCCACCCCCATGGACAACCCTCCTACCGCCCTAGATATACCCCAACCCCCTGGACGCCCCTACCCCTCCTAGATTCCACCCCACCACCTGGACACCCCACCCCTTGGATACCCCTACCCTGATGGAAAACCACCCCCACCCCCTAGACACCACCCCACCCCCTATGGATAGCCCCCCAACCCCCTGGACCACCCACACCCCCTAGACACCACCCCACCCTCTGGACACCCCACCCCCTGGACACCCCACCCCCATGGACAACCCCCTACCCCCTGGACAGCCCTGCCCACCCCCCTGAACACTCCGTGCCCCCCTAGACAGCCCCCACCCCCGTTGATAGCCCGCCCAGCCCCGTGGACAGCCCGCCCACCCCCTTGGACACCCCATACCCCCCTAGGATAGCCCCGCCACCCCTGTGGACAACCCGCCCACCCTTCGGACACCCCGTACCCCCGAACAGCCCCCTACACTCGTGGACAGCCCCCACCCCCATGGATAGCCCGCCCACCCCCTGGACACCCCATACCCCCCTGGACAGGCCCACCACCCCTATGGACAGCCTTCCCACACCCTGGACACCCTGTACCCCCTAGATAGCCCCGCCCACCCCCTAGACACCCCATGCCCCCTGGAAAGCCCCCACCCCCGTGGATAGCCCGCCCACCCCCGTGGATAGCCCGCCCACCCCCTTGGACACCCCGTACCCCCATGGATAGCCCTGCCACCCATGTGGATAGCCCGCCCACCCGCCCACCCCCCTAGACACCTCGTACCCCCCGGATAGCCCCCCACCCCTGTGGATAGCACCCCACCCCCGTGGATAGCCTGCCCACCCCTTCAGACACCCTTTACCCCCTTGGATAACCCCACCGCCCTCGTGGACAGTCCACCCACCCCCCTGGACACTCAGTACCCGCTGGACTGCCCCCCTCCCCCGTGGACAGCCCGCCCATCCCTGTGGACAGGCCGCCCACCCCTATGGACAACCCTACCACCCTTTGGACACCCCATATCCCCCTCAATAGCCCCGCCACCCCCGTGGAAAGCCCACCCACCCCTGGACATCCGCTCCCCCATGGACAACCTCCCCACCCCCGTGGACAACCCGCCCACCCCCCCTAGACACCCCTACCCCTGTGGATAGCCCGACCACCCCCGTGGACACCCCTACCCCCTGACAACCCTGTCACCCCCATGGACAACCCGCCCACCCCCTGGAAACTCCATACCCCCCGGACAACCCCACCCACCCCCTGGACACCTCTACCCCTTGGACAGCCCCCACCCCCGTGGACAGCCCCACCCACCCCTGGACACCCCCTACCCCCTGGATAACCCTGCCACCCCCGTGGACAGACCCCACCCCCTGGATATCCCCCACCCCTGGACATCCCCCCACCCCCTGGACAACCCCCACCCCCATGGATTATAGGGTTTCTAACAACTCGAAGATCCCATTAATCATAGATACCAACTTGGTTGCCTCCTCAGATCTTTGATCATCAATAAAAAATAATGGATGGTATCTTAGAAACTCCCATTAATAATAAATGATCTGAGAAGAACATGATCATTCCACTTCCACAAGAGTTTGAGTAGAGACCAAGACACAAAAATGACTACCTGAGATATCCCCTTATGAACTTTTTAATTCATTTATAGTGGTAACATTCTAAATAATTATAAAAAAAAGCTTTAGTAAAATAATATGATGTTCTAAAATAAGAGACACAAAATCAAAAATCCCATAAAGATACATCATATATAATTCTTCATAAAACCATTTCAAAATCACATAATAGAGACTTCTTTCTATTTAAAACTCCCCAATGGTTTATAAAAATCTCTTTTAAGGTTCCATTTCAAAAATCATATAGTATTTTTGTCCCACAATAAAAATGTAATCCTTCTCCTAATAACCAAATCCCCCTTCCTACCATACACACCAAAAGCATTCATTTTATCCTAAAGAAACACATACTATTGAAATAAACACTATTCCAAAACCATTTTAAAAATACCAATGATCTTAAAATTCATGAAATTAATTCCATTAAAACCATTACATCCCCACCCCTCCTAGGCACCACCCCACCACCTGGACACCCCCACCCCCTGGACACCCCCACCCCCATAGATATCCCCCACCCCCTGGATAGCCCCCACCCTCTGTGGATAGCCCCTCCAAACCCCAGACCTCCCCCACCCCTCTGGACACCCTCACCCCCATAGACAACCCTCCTACCCTCTCGACAGCCCCCAACCCCCTGGATGGCCCCACCCCTCCTAGAAACCACCCCACCACCTGGACACCCCCACCCCCTAGACACCCCCACCCCCATGGACAGCCACCCCCACCCCCCTAGACACCACCCCACCCCCCTTGGATAGCCCCCCAACCCCCTGGACTGCCCCCACCCCCCTGGACACCACCCCACCCCCCTGAACACCCCCACCCCCTAGACACCCCCACCCCCTGGACACCCCCACCCCCTGGACACCCCCACCCCCTGGACACCCCCACCCCCATAGACAGCCCCTCGACCCCCTAGAGAGCCCCCACCCCCTAGATGGACCCACCCCCCTAGACGGCCCCCACCCCTCCTCGACACCACCCCACCACCTGAACAACCCACCCCCTGGACACCCCCACCCCCATGGACAACCACCCCCACCCCCTAGACACCACCCCACCCCCCTTGGACAACCCCCAACCTCCTGGACTGCACCCACCCCCTGGACAACCCCACCCCACCCCCTAGACACCCCCACCCAATGGAAAACCCCTCCAATCCCCTGGACACCACCCCACCCCCTTGGACACCCCCATGGATATCCCCCCCACCCCCTGGACGCCCCACCCCTCCTAGACACCACCCCACCACTTGGACACCCCCACCCCCATGGACAACCACTCACCCCTGGACACCACCCCACCCCCCTTAGACAGCCCCAACCCCCTGGATTGCCCCCCCGGACACCACCCCACCCCCTGGAAACCCCCAACCCTAGACACTAACCCACCCCCATGGACACCCCCATGGACACCCCCCAGACAGCCCCCCTGGACACCCCCATCCCCCCGAACACCCCCACCCCCTGGACACCCCACCCCCCTTGGACAGCCAACCCAAACCCCTAAACAGCCTCCCAACCCCATGAATTCTAAATTGAATTCTTTATGTATTTAATTAACTTATGAATTATGTGTTAATGGTGTAGGGGTATACTTGTTGTATGTGTATACTTGCTCTAATTACCTTATGAATTATGTGTTAATTCTGTTAATGGTGTATGTAACTCTGACTATCATGGGCTCTCTAAAATGTGAGTGTCCTCTCACCATTATGAGATGTTTGCACCAAAAAAATTGAAATGGGTTAGTTGGAAGAGTGGTTGTCATGTGAAGATTGAAATGGGGGAAACTATGTTACGGTACATGTCATGGTTGGAAGAGTATACTATTTTTTATGTACTACTGCAGGTGTTTTTTTGTTCTATTTTAATTGTTTTTTGAAGGTGTGTTTACAGGTGTATGCAATAGAGGGGATGGGTGGCTGTTGTGCTGGTTGTTGTGCTGGTTTCTGGAAATACACTATACCAATGGTTTTAAACCATTTGTAAAGTGTATTGGAGAATATTTTTACCAACGATTTGAATAAACTGTTGGTAATACACTATACCAATGATTCAAAACTGTTGGTATAGTATATTTCTAGAATATTTTTACCAATGGTTTTAAGGAACCGTTGGTAATACTATATACCAACGGTTTAGAAACCATTGGTAAACTACATGTAATCTATATATCCTAACGGTTTATCAAGCATTGGTATAAATATATACCAACATTTTCTATAAAACTGTTGGAATACTGAAGGTTATAGTGCCATATACCAATGGTTAGAGTAAAACCGTTAGTATATGCCTTTTGCAATGTCTTACTAGCCAACGGTTTGCAGAACCGTTGGTATATAGTATACCAAGGGTTTGAAACCGTTGGTATATATTGTATTTCTAGTAGTGACCGCATCAGGAAGAATTTCAATATCATTATCGCCATCTCGTCACACTCTCTCATTGATGCTTTACATGTCGTCATTATTAACATGTCATCGCTAACGTAATCACCGTCTTTGCTTCATTCTCATCATCGTCGCTTTACACCAGTTACCGCAAACACGACAACCCCTTATTGGTTTTCTCTTGCTGGCTACATTGTGTCGACACTACATATCTCCTCTTTGTGGTAGTTGTTTATATAGGCATCCCACTACCCATTTGATGTCAAATTAATGCGGTCAATATCCCTTCTCATTTAACGTGGTCTGCCATTAAGTGTCTCACATAATGAGATTCACTATTAAATTTCACACATTAATATTTTATGTCAATATCCCAACATAGGTGTCATAGGTTGTAGGTGATCGCGATGCATGACGGTGGTGATCGGGTGATGGTGTTGGAAAAGCAATGGGGTGGTCGGGTTAGCGGATCCAAATCGAGGATATAACACCCCGTGTATTTGGAGTGGATCGAAATCCTCGTCCGTTTTGAATTTTTGGAGTTTAGTGGGTATGTCTGTTGGTCGGAATGATGAAGATAAAGATGCAACAGGGGGTTAATTATGTTCTTCAAAAGATTTAATAGATTTAGAACACTTATCCTGTTATGCATCAAACCTTTCCTTCTCCCAACAACGATTGGGTCCACTCCACCAATGCTTAACTCCACGAGTTTGGTGATTTTACTATCAGGTCCTCTTATCCTAAGACCTTTAAACAACAATTGAGTGTAGACAGTTGACACCTTACAAGACTTTTATAGGGCTTCCTAGTTCTTTTACAAGGAACCTAATATCCAAAAATTAATATAAGAAGCTGGAACTTCATCATGACTGAGTACGAGCAGTCAAAACTCAAATAAATCAAAAGAGTTTGATTTGATTGATGGTACATGTTAAACTTCACAGTTTGCAGTAGCAATTGACAGATGTATTCAAATATTCAATATAGCACAACAACAAATAGATCTTCAATGTTTTCATAGGCTTTATTAAAATAGAAGTAAAGAAAACACTAGAAAAATGTTTAAACATGCATGTATCAAAATTGTATCTTTACCCAATACTTCATCATTCTTACATAAGAAGATGTAACAATTAAATGTAGTAGCAGTGACAACAACAACAACAATAGCGAGTCGATAGATCAAAACATGTATACCTACAAAGTGTAGCTTTGAAGGTAGTGACACACTTATTGATTATTTATCTTCTATTATGTATATGAATATGTGTGTGTATCTCTTCTGCTTTGATGAAGAGAGTCATGATATTTAAACAGCAGGTCGAATAGCTCTAGGTCAAACAAGTTCTAGAAATATCGCACAATAATTCGTGAATATTTGAATTCAAAAACATTCAAGAGAGTCGTAACTTTACATAAGAATAATAATGATTTATTCCATTGAATATGATCCTTTAAAACAAACATAATTATCCTTTTAATTAGTCACAAATAGCTTTTAACATATCTTTACTTCCATTAAGACCGTTGTATAAATCTCAGATAATATCACGGATTTAAAACTTTATCGTTGAATAGTCAAACATAGAGTTCCTTCATGTAATGAAAAAACACAAAATGTAGGGTTGAAAATGTATGGTTGATTACAAGAGTAGGGTTGATGTACCATATGTTTGTTTCCTCAAATGTAGGGTTGATTTCGAACCTAGGGTTCCTTAACCATACTTTCCCGATAGTGTAGGGAACATGATCCATACGTGTTGATCCAAACACAAGGTTGATTCCTTACATCATGCATGCACACATATGGTATGAAAAATGTTTCCAGAATATGTTAAAACACATCTTAGACACTTTAATAAATATTCCCCGTGGACCAATGACTTGAATATATTTTCCAAATAAAAATTTCCATGAATATTAATTTCTCGAAAGTCACTTAAAAGCAAATTCATTAGTAACACAAATATGGCCATTTGTGCGCATCAAAACCAAAAAGAAATTAACCAAATTGTTGAATCAATACATGATTAACAATATCCCCCTTTTTATGACCATAAAACCAATAACATAAATAAATATAATTTAAAAACAAATTTTAGTAAAAGCTAAAATAAATTTCTCCACTTTTTTCTCTTTATAATATTTTTTCCACAAAGAAAACTTCTCTCCCATTATAAGGATTAAAACTTCTCCCATATTAAATGTTTTACAAAAAAAACTTCTCCCCCAATAAAGATAAACATATAAACTAGAAACTAAGAGTATAAACTATAAACCTTTCCCCTTATTATCCCTTTATGTAAATTTTCTTTTACAGAAAACTTCTCCCCTAAGGCAGGGATACTAAGAATAAATAAATTTCTATAACTTTATAATCATGGTAATAACATTAATGCTATAAAAATTATTCCACATAAAATTAAAACTACAAACTTATCTCCATTTTTGTGACATAAAAAATATAAGAATAGTAAAAATAAACCCCCTAAATTTATGTTTTCTTTAAAAAGATATAAAAATTTAAATATGGATCATATATAAGAATAAAATGATTATTTGTTTAAAAATCCCCCTAAATTATAGCATATTGGATTATTCAATGAATAAAATTTTCGTATAAGTAAAATAAAACCAAAATTTTTACTTAGAGTAATAAACTAATTTGTGAGATAATTAAAAATTAAGTTCATTCTTATGTAAGAAAAATAATAAAAAGTAAAAATAAATTACAAATCAACTTATAACAATATTTTTACTTAAAAATATATTAAAATAAGTACATATAACATTGATTTTTAAATAAATAGAAAATAAAATTGAAGGGTTAAGAAGTAGACTATTTGTCTGAACTTTCTAAACGTCGAACTTTTTCCCTTAAATCAGCTAAAACTCTTGACAGTTCTTCTAATCTGTTTTGAACATCTGTTGTTCTTTAATAAGATGAAGATGAACATTTTTTAACCAAAAATAACTTCAGCTTATCAAGGTTGAGCTTTGTAACAACTTCTCTTCTGAGTAACTCCATTTGACTTAGCATTTCTGAATTGAAAGCTTCAAATTCTATTTTTGAGATCGAACTATCTCTCATATTATGATATTCCTTTTGTAATGAATAATTTTTTTTTGATTTAGATGATTTTTTAGATCATCATATGAATTTTTAGATGCATCTAACTCAACCTATAACTTCACTTTTTCTTCATCAACAGAGATAAATTTAAATAGAAGTCTTTCATAAGACATGTGAAATGAAGAGAATTTTAGTTATTTAGAACCATGAACTTTTTTATTTATTTCATAAGACTTTTCACATGAATCTTCAACAAACAAAACCGAATGTTCTTTAAACGGGTCAGAAGGATTACCTTTGTCTTTCTGTGAGAAAGATCTTCTTCTAAACTTGAAGTACTTTACATATTCATATTTTCATGACTAGTTTTAAACAGTAATTTGAATAATATATTTTGAAAAATAATAGGAAGAAGACAATTAACAATATAAAAAGTTTTAAAAATAAGATGAAACATTTGGTTCTGACAGAATGCAGACGACGTTTCATTTTATTTAGTTGAAGAAATACAGAACAATCATTAAAAATTTTATCTTTCTAAAAGACATGTTTATGTAAGAAAATTTCTTTAGGTTACGTAAACAAATAAAATTTCAAGAAAACGAAACATAAAGATTTAAATAGTTTTTAAAATTTAAAATATAATCTTTTCATAATTTAAACAAGTACTGTATTAAGAGTAAAACAAAGCTTTAAAAAGTTTGAAATTTTTTATAAATAAAAAATAGACTAAGACTTGATTTAAAGAGAAAAGAAGAGTTTTTATCATATTTTAATAAATATCACTCTTTTCCTATATATAAAAACGTTAATTAACTAGAAATATATAGTTATATAAATGAAATACTTCCTAAATAAGTGTTTATAGTACTAAGGTTTTTTTATAATGAACTACTTTAGAGTTGTTCAATCCTTTGGTATAGTCATATATCAATTGACCAACCACTTAGAGATTTAATGATACAACTTAGTGGTGTAATCCTTCAAAACATCAAATTCAAGTGATTTTTTGTAGCCATATGATTTTGGGTCTTGTAGTGTTAACAACTAAATTTTTAGGTTACCATACTTGTTTATTTTGAGTAGAAATTCTATTATTCATGTTAGATAAATATTTTGAGCAATAAACATGTTTAACACTTGAATTTTTTGGTTTTCTAAAATAAAAATCATTTTCACAATATCCATTAATACCATAATAAAAACATTTAACAGTAGACATGTTTTTACTATTTAAACCAGGAACAAAATAATTCTTATATAGTTTCGGTCTTTCACCATTACTTCTTATTCCAAATTTTTCTTTTGGTATTTTATTTTTGCCAAGAATTTGATTTAAATATTTTTCTCCTTTTATCAACATACTAGAGGTTTGTTTTAAATTATCAACTTCAGAAAATAATTCTTTAATCTTAGTGTCATATAAATCACAATAAATTTTAGAAGCATTGGATTTTAAATCTATAAAATATTTTGACAAATTTTCGTTTTCTAATAAAATAGTATCATAAGATTTTCTAATTTTTCTATGGTCCATTTTAATGATTCATATTTATCTTTTAGAATAAATTGATATTTATTTAACTCGTCATAAGAATGTTTTTAAGAATTAGAGTTTTGAGAGTAAGATGATTATACCTCACTAGTATCAACTATGAGACATACAATTTTATGCTCAACTTTTGAATTTGTAGAAGATTCATCATGTAAACTTGAAGAATTACTCTAGGTAGCCTTTATAGACTTCTTGACCTTTCTTTTTCAATTGGATTTCTTTTGGTCTTTAAGTAAAAGACAATTTTCTTTTGTATAACTTCTTTTATTACATTCACAACATTTATTTTCTTCAATACCTTTTTTTCCTTCTATAAAAATTTTCAATTTTTTTATCAAGATCTAATAAATCATTATCTAAATCTGGATTAATTGAATTAGATGATCCATCCATTGTAGTCTTGAGAGCAATTTCTTCATGTTTGATATGATTTTCAGCTTTAACCTCCGAATGGCCCGAATGCCTTCTTTTTTATTTTATTATAGATAATCACCCTTTTAAGGGTTGAAGGGGAACCCGTACATGACCCGTAGGTCCAAGGCACAAGTCCTGATATGGCCCGTAATACATGACCTGAAGGCCTAGAGGAATACCATGCCCATACATGACTCGTAGACCCATCCCACTAGAACTGTCCCTCCCCATATTATGCATCATTGATCACCTTTAGCTCCCCACCTGCATTGCTGGTCGGCTAGCATTTCCTCGTACAAAGTTTCACGGTGCCTGGTCCCGATGGCGGTTGCCATACCCTCTCATTCTTCCAATCTGATTAGCTATGCTTCTGGTGACTGCTACTATTGCTCTGAAACTCTTCTAGGGATTGCTCTGTGTGAACTGGGCTACTTTATACTCTTCAATGTCCCGAAGTCCCTGTGTCCCGAAGTCCTTTGATGGCCCGAAGGCCCTTGAGACCCGTAGGCCCAAACTGGTGGCCCGAAGGCCCAAATCGGGTGAATAGATCCGACTGATATAGTAACTGCTACAATACCTGCTATAGTGACCCAAAAATTAGCCTCCACCCAGTTTTGAACCTGGGTCTCTTGGATGTCAAGTAGGAGCCCTTACACTCGGGTACGGGCTCGTTGGCTTCAGCTTCAACCTTCATCTCAACTTCATGCATCATTAAAGTATTAATTAACTCCATCATTGTCAATTATTTTACTACTTTAGACTGGCATATAGCTTTAAATATTCTTTTATACTTAGGAGGTTTTACATTAAGTACTTTTAATTCTTGATTTGATAGCAAAATTGGATCTCCCAAAATAACAACTTTATTGACAATCTCTGTCAATCTTCCATTCATTTTATTGATAGTTTCATTCTCATACATTCTAAAAGTATTGAATTTTATCTTTTCAGTAGTGTACTTTAATTGTGTGATATTTTCAGTTACCTCATAGGTAAAAACAATAGTCTGCCACATCTCATATGTAGTAGAACATTGAGATACTCAATAGAATTCATCAATTCCTAAACCACACATAATAAAATTCATGAATTTTGAATTGAGATCATATTATTTTTCTTGATAATTACTCTAATCTTCCAAATATTCTTTAGGAATCTCATAAGGTTTTACAACCTTTAAATAAACCCTTATTCCAAGATTTTTTAAATAAATAACTATACATGTTTTTTGACATCCATAATTATCACCATTAAGGTAAGGGGCACGAATTATTGACATACCTTCTCTAGAATTATCCATTCCAAAATGTATTTATTTAAATATTTAACTAAGGATAGTTAGAGCCAGAAGAAATCTTCAAAATTTAAAAAAGAGCCTATAACACTTCTTTTGATATCACTTGTTGGTATCGAGTAGTAACATATTTCTAGATTGAGAAA
Source organism: Viscum album (assembly GCA_963277665.1). NCBI lineage: Eukaryota > Viridiplantae > Streptophyta > Magnoliopsida > Santalales > Viscaceae > Viscum > Viscum album. The sequence continues at coordinate 1,345,751,485 of OY728156.1, forward strand.
TATCCCCAATAGAGTCTACCCTTTGATGCCATTTTTTGTTTGGAATGACGAAGAAAAATACACAATAGGGGGTAAATTATGTTATTCAAAAACTATGAAATATTTAGAACACTTCTCCTATTATGAAACGAACCTTACCTTCTCTCAAAGATGAGTGAGGAACAGAAATAAATAAAGGAAATGAACACAACAATGTATAGCAGTTCAGGGCACAAAGATATCATAGTCCACTCTACCAACACTCAACTCCATGAGCTTGGTGATTTTACTATTAGGTCCTCTTATCCTAAGACCTTTAAATAATAATTGAGTGCATATATTTGATACCTTACAAGGATTTTACATAGACTTTTGGTTCTTTTACAAGGAACCAAATATCCATATCTTAATATAAGAAGTTTACACTTCACCATGACTGAGTACGGGTAGTCAAAACTCAAATAAATAAAAAGAGTTTAATTTTATTGACGATACAGGTTAAACTTCAAAATTTGTTGTAGCAACTGACAGATGTATTCAGATCTTCAATATAACACAACAACAAATAGATATTCAATGTTTGCACATGATTTCTTCAAACAATAGTAAAGAAAACACCAAACATATGCTTAAACATGTATGTCTCCAAAGTGTATCTTTACCCAATACTTCATCATTCTTGTATAAGAAGATGTAACAATTAAATGTAGTAGTAGTGACAATAGAAGTATCAATAGTGATTCTATAGATCAAAACATGTATGTATCCAAAGTGTAGCTATCAAGGTAGCATCACACTTTTTGATTCTCTAACTTCTCTTCTATATATGAATACATGTGTTCATCTCTTTTTTTCTATAAAGAGCCTCTTGATATTTATATAGCAGGCCAAATATATTCAGGTCAAACCAACACCAAAAATATCGAACAATAAATCATGAATATTTGAATTCAAAAACATTCAACAGAGTCTTAACTTCCTGTAAAAATAGTAACGATTTACTCCATTGAATACGAGCCTTTAAAAAAAACACAACGAGACTTTGAATCATTTGCAAAAATATCTTTGAACATATATTTACTTTCATCAAGATCATTGTATTAATCTTATATAATATCAAGGATTTAAAACTCTATCTTTGAATAGTCAAATGTAGGGTTTCTTTATGTAACGACAAAACACCAAACGTAGGGTTAACAATGTATAGTTGAATACAAAAGTAGGGTTGATGTACCATACATTTGTTTCCTAAAATGTAGGGTTCCTTAACCATACTTTCTCGACAATACAGGGTACATGATCCATATGTGCTGATCCAAATGTATAATTGATTCCTTATGTTATGCTTTCATACATAGGGTATAAATAGTGTTTCCAGAATACGTTAAAACATGTCCTGAATACTTTAACAAATATTCTCCATGAACTAATGACTTGAATATATTTCCAGAATAAATATTTCCATGAATATTACTTTTCTAAAATTCAATTAAAAGAAAAATCATTAGTAACACAAATGTGGGTGTTTGTGAGCATCAAAACCAAAAAGAAATCAACGAAATTGTTGAAAAAACACATGCTCAACAATGTCAACTCCTTCCTCATTCATCATAACCTAATTAAAACTTTTTATTTAATACAAAACCTTGTTTATGGATTAATTTAGATGTTTGGAAAATGCCTTGGGATTTTTCATGGGTTTTGGGTGCGTCAGAGGCCCGAAGGCCCAGTTTTGGAGAAGTATAGGCTGAGGCACACAATTTAGACAAACCGTGTGGCCTCTTAGTGAAAACCATGCAACCCCATTTTACACTGAGCATGGCTTGGGGAAACTGTGCATAAAACTCTGCAGTTTTTATAGAGGGATTTTTTTATGACTTGTGCAAGGTTAGGGAAAACTGTGTGCAAGATGCATGATTAGGGAAAACCATGTGAAAGATGCACAGTTAGTTCTGATTGGGTATTACATCTACAATGTATCATGCATGTTTTGCACACGGTTAGGGAAAAATGTGCTGGCCATGGGGCACATGAGCCTCAGCCCGGTTGGTGAGGACTCCTTAAGTGCATCCAGGTGACCTAGGATCAAATCCAGGCAGAGGCATATTTTTAGATACTGTAGCAGTACTGTAGTAGGTACTGTAGCAGGAACTACAGCAGTACTGTAGTAGGTACTATAGTGGGAACTATAGTAGGCACTTCTTGACACTGTAGCATATGGGACTATTCCCTCATTTGGGCCTTCGGGCCACCAATTTGGTCCCTGAGTCCTTTAAGACCTTCGGGACACCCAGGCCTTCAGGTCAGTAAGGCCTTTGGGCCACCTTAAGGCCTTTGGGCCACCTTAAGTAAAGATGCAAACAAGACAACCTACAAGGAACAAGCTCCAAGAAGGATGATTAGTAAGGAGCTTTCACCATAACAGAACCTAAATAGATTGAAAGAATGAGAGGGTATGACACCTGCCATCGAGACAAGCCTGTGCATGCATGGGAAATCCTAGTTGAATAGCCATGTGAAGGTTGAGAGCTAATTTCACGATGAAGATGCTAGGGAGGAGTAGTTCCAAGTAGTTATTCTGGGTTGTATGTAATGTTTGAAGCCTACGGAAAATGAATTCCTCTAAGGCCTACGGGCCATGTAATACTTATGCCTACGGGACTTGTAAGGGTTCCACCTCACCCCTTTAAGGGTGTATTATAAAAAATAAATAAAAAATGAAGGCCTTCGGGCCATTGGAGGAGGTACGGGCCATGGGGGGATTGGCTCCTAAGCAGTAGGAACCGCACAGTTGACACACAATTTGAAAAACCATGAGAGTTAATTGTGAATCCTCTTAAAGAGGTGAATTTACCAAAATTTACTTCCTCCTTTAAACATAAAATTATCCTTTCTTAATATTCTGTGGGTTGCGCATGACAAGGAGAAACTCTCCTCCTCCTCCTCCTATAGGGATTCCCCCCCTCCTTCATCTGAGCTTCATTCTTCAAGTCCTTTGTGGCATTGGATCTATATCGGTAAGATTCTCCTCTCTCTAACTTCTCTTTATTTTTGATCTCACCTCACAAAATGCTAAATCCGTTCAATTTTTTTGCCCTTTTTTTAGGGAGTTCATTGGAAATTCCTATTTCTTCCAAATCGGTCAAAGTTAGAGGCCAATATTAGATGTGTCTACATCTACAACACCAAGGTAGGCAGTGCATACTTTTCTTTGTGTTTCATGAGTATTTGGGGGTGTGGATTTTAGCATGTCGTTCTATTGACTAAACGAGACCACGTAATTCATATAATTGCTTTTAATTAATTAAATTGAATCTCATGGGATGTATTTGGGAATGCCCTAACCTTGTTTATATATGAAAAGCCAGGTTAGATGTCGTCGACCACTTGGGTAGCTAGGTTAGGTGTGTTGCTTAAGTTATTTGAGTTGTTTTCTTTAAATTGAGTTATTCAATTAAATTACATTGAATTGTTTAGTAATTTTGAATTGAATTTTATAAATATGAAATGCTTGTGATGCACTATCAAGTTCTAAGGGAACACGATGGGCTCGACCCGAGGATTGAGATAGTGATGGATATCTGTTTTGAGGGGATATGATCATCGTGCTAGGCATGGACCATTATATATATTTTTTGAGTGATGTTGATCACTGGTTGGATGACCCGATTATTGTTTGAGGTGACAAGGTAATCAGGTATGAGCATGGATTATGTGATGATTGGATGGAGTGACCATCGGTTTGAGCGATATGGTCGCATGGGAACGAGCTATCAGGAATTGGTGTGGCTTAGGTTCTAATTGGTAATTGTCGCTCACCCATATTGTCCAAAGCACCACTTAGAGTCATGTGCATATAGGTTGACTTAATAATGAGGTGGTTTTGACCACTCATGTAGGTAGAGGCCCCTAGTAGTGCATCTTAGGTAGAAATTTGGGGGTGCTTTCCATAGAAAACCACAAGGGAAGTGAGGAGCCATCAGATGATAGTGATGAGGCTGTCAGTTGGGGGATGAGGCTCGTTGTGCTTGAGTCCACTGGTCTAGGATCATTTTGGAGGATGAACATCAGCATTACTTGGGACTTTTTTTCTTTGAGCTGACTATGATATTATTTGAGGACAGATATCCATGTGCCTCCGAAGTTCGGGCTTCAAGCCGACAGGTTCTTTCCAAGTAGGGGTTTGAGGGACCAGATACTTTGATTAGGCATGCCTTTGGGACATAAACGACTTGATTTGGACATGAGGTGTCAGGAGGAACATGGTGCCAGATTAATTTATTAGAGTTAGAACCTGAGGGTTCACCTGGATATTCTATATCAGGGGTTGCCTTGGGTTTAGGCCAAGGAACCTCTCCATTACGACATTCTAACGTTAAATGAGGTGGGTGATAGCTTCCCAGTGGCTGTTGAGCACCAGGGAAGCTTGTGTTTATTTTTAATTTCATGCACTACCTTATTTATTTATTATTTTTGGTATAAAATTGATAAGACACAAATTTAAGGTACACACACATGGGTGACGAGATACCAAGACTTATTCTCACACCCTATACGGGACCTTCAGGATGCGTGTAAACTTTATGCTCTTACATTCAAGTAAAGGTCTAGGATCAGGAGCTAGATATTAGTGACTATTTAATATGGGGTGGAAGGAAATGGACCATTGGTTCTTACCTCATCTAGAGTTTACCTTTTGAGTTCTCCTTTCTGTTTCAGTATGCTTATAGGTATGTATATACTGAGGTCATCCATTGGTGAACCTTTTATTTATTGATATGTATAACCTAATATGTATAACCTGATATGTATGAATGCTCTATTTAAATTTCTAAAAATGATATGTTTGGATTTATTATTTATTTCTACTACTGTTGTTTAGTTATGCTTTCGCTATTGTTTATGATTTATTGTGCTTTCTCTATTGGTGGGTTACTGGTTCAAGATTTTATAGTCTTTTCTTCCACTACATATTATATTATATCTACTTGGACCATTATATCATTATCACAAGAGGGTATAGTCTCCCCATTATCACTCATTTTCATCCTCGCTGCTAGTCGACAGCCTTTGGAATATGGGGAGGTGCGCTTAAGGCCAGTGGAACTTGGTCCGAAAGCACTGTTTGGGTGGCTAATTGGGTTGGGGTGCTACAAATGGTATCATAGTAGTTCTTGACTGGGAATTAGTAGTAGTATACAATTGGATACTAATGGTACCAAATGCTTTTTTTTTGTATTACTGTTTGAGATATGGTAGACCATAGATTAGGATGTTTTCAAAATTGGGTTTATAGCTCATGTTTGGGTGCCTATAGCCATAGGCACGGGGGACAGACCAAGTTTCTAGGGGTGAGAATTGTTGTTCTATTTTTCTATTTTGACAATTTATATAATTTCCCCCTTGAGTGGCTCACTTGGATGTGTTTGTTATCTATTATGCTATGAGACCCTTGGCCTCATATGGAAAGGGATGAGATATTGGACCCTTGGCCCGGTATGGAAAGGGATGTGTATTATTCTTGGTTATGATTTTGATTAGACACATAGTAGGATGTAATATGTATATGCATGTTCCATGATATAAATTGATTGTGATATGTGATACTTACAAATATGGGTTTGGCTCTTATAAGAGTAGGAAGACATGATGAAATGGGGTGATGTTGATCACCAGGCTAGGCGATGTGGTCATCAGGTTGAGGTGACATGGTTTGTTAGGATAGGCATGACCTGGGGCATGTTTGATATTTGGCTCTAGTATAGACAGGTAAGAAGTCCATGAGGTTGGGATACCGTGTGGAATTATTGATATGGGAGAGAGTAAGGGTAGTGAGTTGACACTGCCTGTTATTTATTTACCTATCCGTGGAATATATATATATGTATGTTATATGGGTTGCCAAACCATATAATGGTATTAAAAAAGTTGCCACCTAGATGATTTTAGTTGGAGCGATAGGCGGGTGATGGTTTAGTTCCTATAGAGAACGAGTAGGTTGAGGCCCCAAAGGTTCAAGAAGAACATGAGACATAGGTACAAGATCAGGTACTTGCTTTAGTGCAGGCGAGGTAGTCAAAAGATTTGACCACTTTTGGGCTATGGCTCGACGAGCAACTTATAGAAAGCCCGATATGTGTCATCCAGGGGGTTGATAGGGGATCTCGAAGAGTAGATCCTTCAATGGTGTATATGACTCGGGAGTTCTAGTCACATCGCATATTATTATTTCAGTGTGAGGGGGTCTGCAGGCGGCTGAGAATTGTATTGAGTCGATGTAGATGATTTTTGAGTAATTAGATATGCCTCCAGGGCGAAGGGTGAAGCTGGAGACCTATATGATTAGAGGATCAGCTAAGCATTGGCGGGACATGCGGGTTTAGGTAGGAATAAACAAGGAACTATCCCAAAAGGACTTTGAGTCTAGGTTCTTCGAACACTTATTCTTGGAGACACTGAGGGCAGAGAGAGCTCGAGACTTCTTGAGCCTTCAGCAGGGTGAGATGTCTATCGTGGGCTATGAAGATACATTTACCAAGTTGTCTCGCTTCATACCTAGTATGGTCAACAACAAAATCTCTAGGGTGAGGCATTTTAGGATAGTTAAAGGCACGCAATTTAGGTGCAGGTGAACATCTTTAGGTTGGCCTCATTCTCAGAGGTGGTGAATCAGACGCTTATAGCTGAGGGCAATTTGACAGACCAGTCTTACTCGAGTCGGGTGATGACACCAGGTGTTTTCAGTGGTGATGCCTTAGATAGCAGGAAGTAGGGCCTAGATGAGTTTTAACAAGGTAATTAGGCCAATGACTTAAGAAAATCACCTCACAATGGATCTTCAACAGTGTGATTCTAGTGCAGGTAGCCAAGACATGTATAGACTCAGTGCGAGCGACCTACAAAAGAGTGTAGAACATGCGGACAGGTCGTGCATCTTAAGAGGTTCTGCAGGAAGCCTTATCAGACAACTGAAAATCAGGGACCAGGGCAGGCTCATGGTTCTGAGATCGGACTGGGAGTGGTACCAGGTGATGGTAACTGAATTTATACTGCACGCAGAGGTCGTGGCAAAGATAGAGAGACCTGGAAATGGGGTTAGTGGTCAATGGATAGTGTAGAACCATAAGGAGGACAAGACTCATGAATTCAAGTGTTAGTTCAAGTGCATTTCGTGTAGCTACTAGGTCATGAGAAGGCTTGTGAGATGATGTCAGTTAGAGGTACGCCATGGGTGTGACCATAGTTTTCTTTTATTTTTCTTGTCATGGCCTTTTAAGGCATGTCCATTTTGGGTGCACAAGGTGAACGAGACATATGTATAGACTAAAAAGATGCTGGTTGGTAGGTTGGCATCATCTCAGATGTGTATTATTTTATATATATATATATATATATATGAGGTGTGTGGCACTAAGACTTATATGTGATCATAGTTGGATGTGTGATTGTTGAGGTGAGATGACATCAAAGAATTGAGGAGATGCAGGTTAATTGAGGCATGTTGGCATCTGGGCATTGTTAAGATGCAATACTTGATTGAGGTCTGAGGCACCAAGACTTATTTGATCATATGTTAAGATGTGGGAGATCATAGGTGGCATGTGATACATGGTCATGAGGCGAGCACCAATGCGGTGCGAGATTCTGATGGGTGTTGGGTATGACACATGAGAACTTGATGAGGTGAAGGAGTGACGATTCATCATAGGAGGACTTTAAGTCTTATAACATTCAATGAACCATTTTTTTGATTTGAGTGTTGGGTTGGGTTGTGACCGGGGTAGGTAACTCCTAAGGTGGGGATCCCCCTTGAGGTGTCTGACCTGTACCCTTTTGACCAGGGTAGCCTGAGTTATTTTTAAAGAGATGGGTATGTTCGGTACCATATCCAAGTTTTTTTATAGCTTGGGGATGATCTATGTTAAGGTGTGGATATTGTAACATCCCAGGTATTTGGAGCGGGTCGAAATCCTCACCCATTTTGAATTTTTGGAGTTTAGTGGGTATGCCAACTCCTTCCTTGTTCATCAGAACCCAATTATAAGTTTTTATTTAATACAAAACCTTTTTTGGATGGGTTTAGAGTTTTGGAAAATTCTTTAGGAGTTTTCATGGGTTTTGGGTGTGTTAGAGTCCTGAAGACCCAGTTTTAGAGAAGTGCTGGCTGAGGCGCACGACTTGGAAAAACCATGCGACCTATTAGTGAAAACTGTGCAACTCCTTTTTGCACTGAGAACAGTTTGGGGAAACCATGCATGTGGGGGTCCATTACCATGAGTGAACCTTTTTAGTTTTTCTAGAGGGATTTCGCATGGCTTATACATGGTTAGAGTAAACCGTACATGAGCCACATAGTTAGGGAAAACCGTGTGCAATCCACACAATTAGTGCCAGTTGGGAAGTACCTATACATTGTAGCATGTAAAGTTTGTGTATGGTTAGGGAAAACCATGGGGCTTGGATCCTAAGTATTAGGATCCATACGGTTGCTACACAATTTTGGAAACCATGCGATCTAACCATGCAGCCTCTTAAAGAGGCGAATTTACCAAAATGACTTTCCTCATTTAAACCTAAAATTATCCTTTATTCTTACTACGTGGGTCATGCACAAAAAGGAGGAACTCTCCTCCTTCTCATCTTCTAGGGATTTATCCTCCTCATTCATCTGAGCTCTATTCTTAAAGTTGTTTGTGGCATTGGATTTGTATCGATAAGGCTCTCCTATCTATAGCTTCTCTTTCTTTTTTCTCTCTCTCACCTCACATGCTGCTAAATCCATTCAAGTCATTTTCCCCTATTTTCAGGGTATTCATCAAAAAAGATGATTTATTATAAATTGGAAAAAGTTAGAGGATAATATCAGATGTGCCTACGTCTATGACTCCAAGGTAGGTGGTGCATACTTTTCTTTGTGTTTTATGAGTGTTCGGGGGGCATGAATTTTAGCGTGCCATTGTGTTGACCGAGCGAGACCCCGTAATTCATATATTTGTTTTTAATTAATTAAATTTAATATTATGGGATTCCATTTGGAATGACCACACCTTTCTTATATGTGATAGGCTAGGTTAGAGTTCATCGACTACCTAAGTAGCTAGGTTGGGTGTGTTGCTTAAGTTATGTGAATTGTTTTCTTTAAATTGAGTTGTTCAATTCAATTACATTGAATTGTTTAGTAAATTTGAATTGACTTATATAAATGTGAAATTATTGTGATTCACTATTGAGTTTCAAGGGAACATGATGGGTTTGGCCTGAGGATTGAGATAATGATGAATATATATTTTGAGGCAATACGATCATCGTGTTGGGCGTGACCCATTATATATATATATTTTATGAGTGATGTTGATCATTAGTTGGATGAATCAATCATCATTTGAGGCAAAAAGGTTATCAGGTATATTCATGGATCATGTGATTATTGGATGTCATGACCATCGGTTTGAGTGACTTGGTCTTAGGGGCATGAGGTGCCGGGAATTGGTGTGGCTTAGGTTCTAATTGGTGATTGTCACTCACTCATATTGGATAAAGCATCGCTTGGAGTCATTTTCACACATAGTGAATTAATAATGGGGTGGTTTTGACCACTCGTATGGGTAGAGGCCCTAGGTAGTGTGTCTTAGGTAAAAGGTTTGGGATGCTTACCATAGAAAACCACAAGGATGGTAAGGATCCATCAGATGATAATGATGAGGCTGTCAGTTGGGGGTTGAGGCTCACCATGCTTGAGGCCATTAGGATAGGATCATTTTGGAGGATGTACATAACCATTCCTTAGGACTTCATTATTTGAGTTGATAGTGATATTATTTGAGGACAGTTACCATTGTTCCTCCAAACGTCGAGCTTCGAACTGACGGGTGCTTTCGAGCAAGGGTCCGAGGGACTAGATACTTTGATTGGGAATTCCTTCAGGATTTCAGTGACTTGATTTGGACATGAGGTTTCAGGAGTCATATGGTTCTAGGTCACTTTATTAGAGGTGGAACTTGAGGGTTCACCTGAACATTCTATATCAAGGGTTGCCCTGGGTTTAGGCTAAGAAACCTCTCTGCTATGAAATTCTGACATTAGTCAAGGCAGGTGATAGCTTCTTGGTGGTTGTTGAGCACTAGGGAAGCTTGTGTTTATTTTTAATTTCATGCACTACCTTCCTTATTTATTATTTTTGGTATATAATTGCTAAGAAACAAATGTAAGGTACACACACATGGGTGATGGCCTACCAAGACTCGTTCTCATACCCTATAGGAGCCCCTAAAGACACGTGTAGACTTTATACTCTTGTGTTCAAGTAAAGGTCCGAGCTCAAGAGATGAATCTTAGTGGATATTTATCACTGGATAGAAGGAAAGGAACCATTGGTTCTTTCCTCAACTGGAGTTTATATTTTGAGTTTTCTTTCTCTTTCATCATGTTTATATGTATGTATGTACTGAGGTCAGCCATTGGAAACCCTCCTATTTATTGATATGTATGACCTAATATGTATTCATTCTCTTTTTAAATTTATACAAATGATATTTTTGGATTCCTTATTTATTTCCACTATTCTTGTTTAGTTATACTTACACTATTTTCTATGATTTCTTTTGCTTCCGCCTTTGGTGGGTTACTGGTTCAAATCTGTTTAGTCTTTTCTTTCACTGTATAGTATATTATATTTAATTGGAACATTATATCATCATCAACAAATGGTTTATTCCCCCCACTATCACTCATTTTCACCCTCTCTGCTAGTCAGCAGCCTTTGGCGTATGAGGAGGTGTGCCTAAGGCTAGTGTTACTCAGCCCAAAAGCATCGTTCGGGTGTCTAATCGGGTCAGGGTGCTATAGAAGAAGGTTTCGTAATATCAAAGATCGATGCAGGAGGTCACAACTCATGATAAAAAGTAGCATGTTGAACGAGGTCTGATAATGCCGATGATCAGTGGATCTGCTTCAGGTGGCTTGGGCAATCAGGGGGTGTGTGTGGTGGTGGTTTAACCTGACCTAGGAAGAGTGGGCAATGTGGGGGCGATGTGTGTTGAATAGAGGGTGTGTGGGTGAAAAACTAGGATGAATAGGAGGGAAATTTTTGTAAAAATAATTTTTTTAAATAAAATTTAAATCAATGGGATGCAGGTGGACCTGCATCTGCGGGAACCCTAGGAAAGAAGATTTTATCGATATGGGTTTTGAAGTTCATGAAGTGGTTTCACACGTTTCATGGAACATCCATAAAGAAAGTGTAAAATTGTTTCATGTATTCTTTTTTTTCATTTCCTGGAATATGTAAAATAGTTTCACATGTTTCTTGAGGGATCAAGAAAAAATATAATAAAATAAAAAACATAAATATATGTTAATCCAATAAGTGTGGAAATTATAAAATGTTGGAATGATTTCTTTTAAATATATTATAATTTTCATTCAACACTTCTACAATTGAAAATTAATCGAATTGATTATTTAGATATGAAAAATAACTATAAAATTTCATTTACACCAATTAAAAATAACAAAATTTAATTATTTTCTTCATTTTAATTAACACTTATAATAATTTTTTTCATCAACTAGTGACAGTTTTGGATGACATTTATTCTATAACAATCCACTATGTAATATTTATAATAAAAAATTAATGAATTTGAGTATGCGATATATGAATTAAAATTACCAAAAATTTTCATAATGTGATATTAGAATTGCAAAGCTTATCCAATATCATAATTATTTATTATGCTTGAATTCAGGATACATCATTGAAAATGGTAATCATTAAGTAAATGATTTGTGAATTAAGTAGTTGGGTTATTTTAAACTAACTATCAACAAAATGGAACATACCATAATTTAAATTCTAAATAAATACATAACTAAATCATATATATAAGTAAATACAGTAATGACTACAATATCAATGTCAATATTTGTGAGGAATATCTATCTTGAGGTGCCCCAGACCTGTACTTCTGGATTTGGTGTTAAAAATACATTTTTTAATCATAGGATCTAATACAAATTGAGATGATCTAAGATGAAATTACATATGATTTACATTGTTTACATAATTTAAATATCACATCTCACAAATAATCTCAAAACCTCAAGAACTGAAGGTTTAGTGTTTTTTAAGGTTAGTTACATAAAATTATTATTGCCAACATTTCTCTATAATCTCATTATACTAGATCCCCTTATAGATATCTCTCAGGTTATGCCTATCTTCATAACTTGGAGAATGGGAAATATAATAAAGGGGTGATATCAAATGCTTAGTAGGGAAAAAACTTATCAATATTTCATCAAAGGTTAGATCATAATCATATAAAATGTCTTATTAAAAGAACATGAACAATAAAAGTTATTCATAAGGCATGATATAAGGACATTTAATCTCAAATGACCAGACATATATCATGACATAAGTATGTGAAATCACGAGACAATAATTTTGAGTCATGGATCATAACATGAGACTACCAAAAAATGATCTATAGCCATGTACATATAGCCACAATCAGATAGGTATATGGCCACAACTTGAGATATAGCCACAAGAATTAAATGCTTGTGGATATATATAGTCTATAGCCACTAGTATAAATGCCTATGACTATATATATAATAATTATTTTAGTATATCCATAGGTTATAAATTTTTTACATACGAATGTTGATCCAACAAGTTTTTCATTGATTCTGATTCTCATAAAAATCCTTATTTGTTTTACTAATAAAGTTACTTTGAGTAAATTTCAAGTTTATGTTTTTAATTGAATAAATTATTTTATTTTACTGGAATCCTAAAAGATTTTTTTCAGTTTTGATCTTTATATTTGGAAGTAAGAATATTCTGTTAAGTATTTTGGTTGGTTAAAAGAAGTATGGAATCACTATTTAGAAAGAGTAGTTAAACCTAACATTGGTGCCCAACCCCACGTTTATGTTGAAAGTTATGTTTTGGAACCTTACTTTTATTAAGGATCCACACATTTAGGAACCTAACGTTTGTTATATTCCTAACGTAAGTAACCTCATGTTGGTGATATACCTCACATTAAGAACCAAACATTAGTATCGAACCTCACATTCTAGAACTCTATGTTTGGATTGATCCTGTAACGACCCATAATTTTATCAATGGAATTTCCCTTTTTATAATTATGTCATAAAACACATACATCACATAGAGAGCCCAATAAAAACAATATTTTCATAAATAAATAATGAAATATTAGTTCAAAAATAAACAAATAATAATGCCAAATATTAAAGTGGGACAATAAATAAAAAAATAACAAGAATGAGAAAATTTGGATCTACTCGATCCACTAGAATAACCACTCACGAACAAATATGTAGAAATAAAACATAATGTTAATAATAAAATATTAATTTTAAATATTAAATTATATATATAACCTTAATATAAAATATAATTGAATGAGTAATGAATTAAATAAGAGGTGTTTATAGAAATTAAGGAACCTATACCATTGGAATAGTAACCTAGCCGTTGGAATAGTAATCTAACCGTTATAATAGTAACATCAGCTATGAAAGTATAAATAAAATTTAGGTATCTTATAAATTAAAATATGATATAATTATATCACAATATAAGTAAATAAATGTTTTAAAAATGATAAATTAAATGTATTTTTTGTAAAACGTAAATGTTTATTTATAATTTTATAATTAATATAATGATTTGAAAGAAATTTTATTTTCATAAAATATATTCATAAATTAATATTATGTTGTATTATAATTATAATATAATTTTATGAGACCTTAATTGATTTTTCAAATGGTTATAAAATCGATCATAATATTAAAATTGGTATTTTTTGAATAAATGATGATTTTATTTAAAAATTAAATCTATAATATTTAGAAAATTATTTTCATAAAACAGATTCCATTTTTTAAATCTATACATCAAAAAATTATTATGGTGAATTTTTTGGATTTTTCTAAAATAGTCGATTTTTTATGAATAATGAAATATAGTAATTTTTGGTATTTAACATTATAAGAATTTTTGAGTCATGGATGATATAAGAATAATTTAAGAACCCATTAGTTAAAAATATACTAAACCATTTACTGTATTTATTCATAATAATAAATACTATTGATATTCTTGATCCAAAATAATAAACTAATGAATGTAATAATAAAAACACCCCTCTCCTCCCCTTATAAATACCACCCCTCGCCACCCCTTCTCCTCACACCTTATAAGCCTTGTAGATTGTAAATATTATTAGCAATTCCATTAAAAATCCTCTTAAACATGTTCAATATATTCTGTTCTCAATAAAATATGAAACCCAAGTTCCTTAAAGAGGTTCCCAAGGAGACGACATTCAAGAGGTAAAATCCTCAATCCTTCTCTTTTAATTTCTTTTATTTTCTTTTTTTATCCTATCGTAACCCACTATAAAAAGCATATTTATAACTCTAGTATCATATATATACTTTAATGTTATTTTTTTAATTTAATATCCATATTCAAATCTCTTATCTTATCCTTCTATTCTAAAAATAAAAACATCGTCCGTGATATGTCAGTTCATCGCCTTCGTGGACGATGAGTTTTCATTTTCAATCACCACCTTCAAGGCTGGTCATAAAACCATTATCATTATCTAATGATATTTTAATATTTATAGTATAACATGTTTCATGTTCTAGAACTAATATATATACATAATATTGAATAAAAAGAAACTAGTTCACGATGATCGAAAAACTGTCAAAAATAAACTGAACAATTATCATTAATGTTTTATCAAATGAATCATCCTAATACCAAAAAATGATATATATTACCATTTAAAATTATTTATTTACATTAATACCATATATCTTTCACTTCTAGACAGTTATTCTCATTTGGAAATAACTTTCATAATTATACACAAGTAAACCGACCATGAAACCATGAAACGAATGCTTCCAGAACAACAAAATTAAACATTATAACTCATCAAAATGGTTACAGGTGAACTTAATAAATTTATAGTAAATCAAATAAATATATAATAGGTTATTAATTAATTAATTAATTAATCTAATTTGATTATCCAGGACATTAAGTGCAAGTGTAGAACGCATTCAGACATAAGGTAAGAGATCTCTCTGAACCTCTATTTTTTCCTTCAGGTTACACTTTATCTCTCCTTAACCCAATATATTTCTTAATTATTATTATATAATTACTATAAATTCTGTGTATATATTCCAAAATTATGTACCTATATTCAATTAATCCTTATTTGATGGGAGAATACATGTTTTATAGAGTTCTCTTCTCAATTCCTCTCGATAAGAAAGCTCAATTAAAGACAACTTCCTCATTTCTTACCCATTTTAAAGTACACTCCATAAACTATTTTATTCTAAAATTATTTTTCTAAAATCAATCATTTTATCATAAAAAACCATCTTAGTTCATTTTTGGTTTTATACAAACAATTATGCTTTTGTCCTCTTTAAAGACTCATTAATATTTTCCCTTAAACCACACTAAAGTGTCTTATTTATAAAGTTTCTTAAATACTATTTTTATTTATTAAATTTGGTTGTAAATAATTATTTATGATCTATTTATTTTTACTTTATTATTTTCCATAAATTATTTAATCCCTTATTTCATGGATATAATTGTTATATGCCCCTTGGTTATGCCTTATGTCATGATTATGATACCCATTTCTTTCTATGGGTAACCCTTATATGTATATTTTATGTTTGATTCTTTACATGAAAAAAATATGCATGGACATGTTATGATGGGTGCACCCAGATAACACTCTAATTAATTGGGTAGTGTTTAGTCTCATGAGACTTCATGTGTGAGATTAGGGAGTAAACCTAATCCATTATGAGACTTTGTACACCATGTGATATAGTCATGGCAGTTAGCCTTGACTCATGTTTATGTCATGTTATATGTTGATGCTACATTCTAATATTTCCATGATAATATGATTCTATGTTCTATATGTTATACTTTCATACGTTTACTCATGAATCATTCCTTTTATGTTATCATGTTATGTCTTTATAACTCACGTGATATGATTCATTCCCATGTTTATTCTCTTATTGGGATTTTTAGCTCATCCCTTTTTGTCTATATATTCCCTAGGTTATCTTATAGAGGTTTAGTAGCTCAAATAAATTTAACAACTTATAATGAAGATTAATTAAAGTATGTTTCATTCAGATTTTATGTTTTCTAATTATGTACATATTCTTCCAAAGACACTTGACTTTACGATCCTTGGTTTATAATTTGTGGATAATTATGCTTAAAATCATGTAATAACATGTGTAAAAGGCTAGGGATTATATAGTTGGTATCAGAGCATGATCTATTTATTTTTAGAGATTAGGATTAAAAAACTTTAGTAATAACCCTAGGGATAATTCTATCACCATGGATAACCTATATTGAAACTCAGGGAATCACAAGTTAGGATATGCTTTCCATTTATAATTTTATCCTTCTATGTTCATTATTTCCTTTTATATGCTCATTAAATAAGCCCCCTAATTGTATTTTATTTATTTTTATTATTTAATGTAAGGAAATAGGATAACCCATGCCAACAATCAATGTAATAGGCAATGTGATGATTTCCCTAATTAGATTCCAAACCTAATGGGAATGAGAGACCAAAACTTCATGATAGTACTGGATCAAATGGATCAAGTTGTGAATAATAACTTGAATTGTGTGGAACTCCCTCCTTCTCCTAAGAAAGGGAAAATTGTGATTGAATCCTTTATGTGACAAAAGAATCCTATATTTAGTAGATTTTTTGATCCCATCATCGAGGAATAATTTATTAAATCCATAGAGAAGATATTCTATGTTCTTCAATGCTCGGATGAAGAGAAAGTCACATTGGAAATCTATCGTTTTAATGGGGAAGATGATAAACGGTGGAAATTGATAAAAAACACAAAGTATAATGAGGAAATTGATTTCATGGATTGGGAAGGATTCAAAAAATATTTGTCAATAAATATTTTCCCAGAACTCTCCATCTTAAGATAGAGAGGGACTTCCTTAGACTGAAGTAAAATAAAGATGAGTTTATCAGGGCATGTGAGGAAACCTTCACAAGGCTTGCACAATATGCCTTCATCTTTTTCATGAACACTGAAATAAAGGTGGATCACTTCTTTAGTGGATCAAAGTTGAGTCTACAAAAATCCTTGGCAAATTGAGACTTTGATAACCATGAAAAGATTGTCCATTGTGCCCTTAAGGTTGAAATAAAGATCAGAGAATCTTAATTGTCTCATGGGCTTATAGATAAAAAGAGGAAAATAGAGTTTAATATGGGAGGATTAATAGATAAATCCCATGAAGGAAATAAAACCCAACATCCCATATGTCAAAAGTGTGGGAAGAATCATCCCAAGAACTATATAAAGGGAACCAAAAGATGCTTCAAATGTGGAAGAGAGGGGAATAGATAAAATTATTGTCAAAGGGATTTAAATAATCCCACTAATGTGGAAGAAGATGGTAAAGTTCAGATCAAAACTTATCTTGTAGTTCTGTGTTTTAACTACAAGGAACATTAGCATTATGAGAGCCAATGCCCTAAACCAAGGGTTGTCAGAGGCAATCAACAATAATAACCTCTAAGGTAGCAATGAAGGGAATATGCTATCACTACCACTGAGGTGGAGACCAAAAATGATGTGGTGATAGGTACACTAGTTATTCATTCAATAATAGAGAATTTACTATTTAGTTTTGGTTCTATGCATTATTTTATATCTTGTAAGTTTAGTAGAACTATTCAAACACCACCTCAAAATATGAAGGTTGAGTTATTTGTGAGAACAAAAAATGAGGTAGTTATTGCATATAAAGTATATAACTCATCCCTAATCAATGTTTGTAGACTAAACCTCCTAAAAAATCTCATCTTACTTCCTTTTGTGGATTTTGTTGCTATATTAGGCATGGATTGAGTATCTTTATATAAATCCAACATCAACTATTGGGAAAGGGATATCACTCTTCACATCCCAAGTCATCCTCTAATTTTGTACAAGTCTAAGGAGGAGGATTAATCTCCTTTAGAATCATCATATCAATTATGGATATTATTTCCTTATAAGAAATCATATCTAGATCAAATTATTGAGACAAAGGAGAGGATCATGCTCAAAGACATGCCCATTGTGAGGGACTACACTGATGTGTTCCCTGAAGAATTATCTGGTATTCTTCCTAACTAAGAGGCTGAGTTATCAATTGATCTTATACCTAGATATATAACCATATCAAATAATTCACAAATAGAAAAATGGGCTATTTACACGGTTCAAAACCATGACAATAGGGCCCAAAACTATGGTCGTAGGCTATGGCCACAGTTTTTCCCAACTGTGGGCGCTATCGTCGTGGCAGTAGGGTCTGACCTAGGGCCACAGTTTTAACCGTGGTAGTAGGGTCTAACCTATGGCCACAATTTTAATTGTGGAAATAGGTGGATCCATTTTCAACTGTTGTAGTTGACCTATGGCCACAATTTTAACCATGAAAAAAGGTGGCCTATTTCCACAGTTTTAACCGTGGCTATAGCCCTAGAAAACTATGGCAATAGCCTAAAAATAATGTGTGCCTAGCTGGATTTGATCCTAGAACCATCCCTTCACGTTTAATCACCCTAACCACTACACCACTAAGGCTTTTGTGTGTGTGTGTGTGTGTGTATATATATATTATTAAAAACCGTGGCAATATCCTGAAAACCGTAAAAATTATTCTTCCTGCCATTTTTTTGGCGGGATTTTTTTTCTCCCACACAAGGGCGGGAGACCTATAGCCATGGTTTTAAAAACTATGGAAATAGACCACATAACTATGGCTATAGGTGTGGACTATAGCCACAATTTTGAAAATCATGGCTATAGCCCATGAAAAAAATACCTATAGCCACGGTTTTAAAACCCTGGCTATAGGCCAAATAAACATGACTATATCCACCTATAGCCATAATTTTAAAACTGTGGCTATAGGTCTGTGGCCGTAGCCTGATATTCTAGTAGTGATTCTTAAATAATGTCCACTATTGAGTTGGAAGAACTGAAGAAGCAGTTACAAGAAAATCTAGACAAGGGTTTTATATACCCAAGTGCTTCACTATGGGGTGCACCAGTCCTCTTCATTAAGAAGAAGGATGGATCAATGAAACTCTTCATTGATTATCATGAGCTCAATAAAGTCATAATAAATAACAAGTATCACCTACCATGTATAAATGACTTGTAAATCATCTATGTGGGGCCAATTATTTCTCTAAGGTGGACCTTTGGTTGGGATATCACCAATTAAAGGTGAGGAAGGAAGACATTATCAAGGCCACCTTTCAAACTAGGTATGGATACTATGAGTTCATAGTGATTCCATTAGGACTCACTAATGATCCAATAATTTTCATGGACTTAATTAATAGAGTATTTAGATATTACCTTGAGAAATTTGTGGAAATCATTATCGATGATATTTTGATATACTCCAAGAGATATGAGGAACACATGGGGCATTTGAATACATTTCTAAGGACTTTGTGGAGGGAGAAACTATATGCAAAGTACAATAAATGTGATTTCTAGATAGAGGAAGTATCATTCTTGGGGTATGTTATCATCAAAAAGGAATATTTTTGAACCCTTCTAAAATAAAGACAATTGAAGAGTGGCCTAGAAAAACATCTATAACAGAGATCTGTAGTTTCCTTGGTCTATCCGGGTATTACTGACAATTTTTGAGGAACTTCTCGTGATTATCAAACCCAATAACCAAGATGACTTGGAAGAGATTAAAGTTTTTTGGACCATTGAATGTGATGACTGCTTCAAAGAGTTAAAAATTGGTTTATCACTGCACTGGTACTTACACTATCGACAAGTGGGAAACTCTTTGTGGTATATAGTGATGCTTAAAAAAATGGATCAGGTTGTATAATTATAAAAAATGATAAAGTTATAGCCTATGCCTCAAGGCAACTCAAAGTTAATGAAAAAACCATCCCACACATGATCTAGAGTTGGTGGGTGTGATCTTCGCATTGAAAATTTAGAAGCATTATCTCTACAGGGAGAAGTGTGAGATATATACTGATCATAAGAGCCTCAAATATATATTCACATAGAAGGAGATTAATATGTGCCAGCTAAGATGGTTAGAATTTATCAAGTATTACGACTAATCAATCCACTACCATCATGGTAAAGAAAATAAAGTGGTAGATAATCTAAGTAGAAAGGATCCTGTAACTTTATCAATGATGAGAATTGAGAAGGATCTAATCTTCTTATAATTTTAAAGGATGCACATGAGAATCATTAAGGAAGGAACATCATCAATACTTTCTTAAATGATTCCTCATTCATCCATTTTAGAGAAGATAAAGGATGATCAAAGAAATGGTGTAGAAATTTAGAAAAAGGTGGAAGCTATTAGAAAGGGTAAATCCTTAGAGTTCAAAATTGATGAGGAAGGAGTTGTAAAATTTGGGTCACGACTATGTGTACCATCCAATCTGAAAATAAAGAAGGAGATTCTAAATGATACACAGAGCTCAACCTTATCTATCTACCTAGGGAGAATAAAGATGTATCAAGATATCTAAGATCCATATCGGTGGGACAATAAAAATAATTATATCACTGAATATACATCAAAGTGCCTGGTATGTCAGCAAGTGAAGGCTAAAAGGAAAAATTATAAGGGAATGATGAAACCATTACCTATACCTACATGGAAATGGGAAAATATCACCACGTACTTTTTCATCAGAATTCCAAATACATCCAGAGGAAATAATTCTATATGGGTTATTGTGGATTGTCTTAAAATCATCCAATGGCCCTAAGGCCTTCATTTTTTATTGATTTTTTGATAATCCACTTTTTAAGGGGTGAGGTGTAGCCCTTACAAGGCCCGTAGACGTAAGTATTACATGGCCCATAGGCCTTAGAAGAATTCATTTCCTGTAGGCTTCAAACATTACATACAACCTAGACTAACTACTTGGAACTGCTTCTCCCCAGCATCTTCATCGTGAAATCAGCTCTCCACTTTCGCATGGATGTTCGGCTAGGCTTTCCCGTGCATGCACAGGTTTTTCCCGATGGAAGGTTCCATACCATCTCATTCTTGCAATCCGTTTAGCTTCTGTTATGGTGAAAGCTCCTTGCTCATCCTCCTTCCGAAGCTTATTCCTTGTATGTTTTCTGGTTTTCATCTACAATTAAGGTGGCCCGAAGGCCTTGAGGTGGACCAAAGGCCTTAAAGGACTTGGGGACCAAATCGTTGGCTCAAAGGCCCAAACAGGGGAATATTTCTGACTGCTACAGTGCCAAACAGTGCCTGCTATAGCCCTGCTACAGTACCTGCTACAGTACCACACAGTTCCTACTACAGTACCTGCTACAGTACTGCTACTGTCTTGGAAATTATCCTATGCCTGGATTTGATTCCGAGTCTCCTGGATGAACTTAAGGAGTCCTCACCAACCGGGCTGAGGCTCATGTACTGGATTGTCTTACAATGAATTCTCACTTTATTATGATTTGAGAGGACTTCTCACTCGACCAAATTACATAGATATACATCAGAGAAGTGGTGAGTTTGCATGGAGTTCCATTATCGATTATATCTGATTGAGATCCAAGATTTACCTCAAACTTCTGAAAAAGTCTCCAACATGCTCTAAACATTGAACTGAACTTCAGTATGGATTATCATCCTCAAACTGATGGCTAATCTGAGAAGGTTATTCAAACACTGGAATACATGTTGATTTCATTCCCAATGGTCTTCAAAGAAGGATGGGATCAACACATTCCACTAGTCAAGTTATCTTACAAAAATAGTTTCCATTCAAGCATAAAAATGGATTCATATGAAGAAATTTATGAGAAAAGGTGCAGAACACCTACATGATCAGATGAAGTTGGTTAAAGTAAGTTTCCGGGACTTGAAATGGTCGAGGAAATAATAGAAAATGTGAAGAATATCCAAAAACATATCCAATCTGCCAAAAGTTGACAAAAGAGCTATACAGATAATTGCCTACGAGACTTAGATATTGAGGTTAGTGAAAATTTATTCCTCCATATATCTCCATGGAAGAGAGTCATGAGATTTGGGAAGAAAGGAAAGACAAGTCCTAGGTACATCGACCCCTTCAAGATTATTGATCATATCAGAGCTATGACCTATCGACTAGAACTTCTAAAAAAAATGTCTAAAGTACATGATGTATTCCACATATCCCTCTTGAGGAAGTACATACCTGATCCCTCACATGTACTGAACACAGAGATGGTATAGCTGGAAAATAATCTCTCTTACGAGGAGCATCTGATGAAGATTTTAGACCGTAGAGACAAGGTTCTATGTAACGAGACCTCTCACATGGTTAATATATTATGGAGAAACCATAAGTATGAAGAGGCGACATGGGAACCATAGGAAGTAGTGAAGGATAAATACCCTCTATTGTTTTCACCTTAGTATGAAAAACAAAATTTCAAGGGCAAAATTTCATAAGGGGGGAAGAATGTTACAAATAAGAATTTTATCAAAGAAATTTCCCTTCTTATAATCATGTCATAAAACACATACATCACATAGAGAACCCAATAAAAAAAATTATTTTCATAAATGAAGAAATACACATTAGTCAAAGAATAAACTAATAATAATTCCAAATATTATAGTGGGATAATAAATAGAAAATAAGATAATAAGAATGGGAAAATTTGGATATACTTGATCCACTAGAATAACCGCACTCATGAACAAAGCTGTAAAAATAAAACATAATGTTAATAATAAAATATTCATTTTAAATATGAAATTATATATATAACCTTAAGAGAAAAAATAAATGAATAAATAATGAATGAAATAATAGGTATTTATAAAAATTAAGAAACCTATACTGTTGGAATAGTAATCTAACCGTTGGAATAATAATTTGACTGTTAGGAATAGTAATCTAACTATTAGAATAGTAACTTCCCTTATGAATGTATAAAAAAATTTAGGTATCTTATAAACAAAAATATGATATAATTATATCACATTATAAGTAAATAGATGTTTTATAAATGATAAATTAAGTGTTCGTATTTTTGTAAAACGTAAATGTTTATTTACAATTTTTAATTAATATAATGATTTAAAAGAAAATTTATTTTCATGAAATATATTCATAAATTAATAATATGTCATATTATAATTATAAGATAATTTTATGAGACCTTAATTAATTTTTCAAAGGGTTATAAAATCGACTATAATATTAAAATCAATATTTTTCTAATAAATGATAATTTTATTTAAAAATTAAAATTATAATATTTAAAATTTATTTTCATAAAATGGATTACATTTTTTAAATCTACACATAAAAAAATGGTTAGGGTGAATTTTTGGTATTTTTCTAAAATAGTTGAATTTTTAGTGAATAGTGAAATACGATAATTCTCGGTATTTAGCATTATAAGATTTTTGAGTCATGGATGATGTAAGCATGATTTAATAACCCATTGATTCTAAATATCCTGAAACATTTACTGTATTTAGTTATAATAATCAACACTATTTATAGTCTTGAGCTAAAATAATAAACTAATGAATATAATAATAAAAAACACCCCTTTCCTCCCTCTATAAATACCACCCATCATCACCCCTTCTCCTCACACCTTCAAAGCCTTTTATATTATCAATATTCTTCCCAATTCCCTTCCCAATACTTTTAACCACATCCAATATCTTCTTGTCTCAACAAAAGACCAAACCCAAGTGCCTTAAGGAGGTTCCCAAGGTGACGACATTCAAGAGGTAAAATCCTCAATCCTTCTCTTTTAATTTCTTTTCTTTTCTTATCCTCTCCTTGCCTCCCCTATACAAAGTTCCATGATAACTAAAAAATCATATATATACTAGAATTTTATTGTGTTAATATATTATCCATGATCAAATATCTTATCTTATCCTTTTATTCTAAAAATGAAAACATCATCCGTGATATGTCAGTTCGCCGCCTTCGTGGACGAGTTTTTGTTTTCCATTACCGCCTTCAAGGATAGTCATAATACCATTATTATGGTTAAAAAATATTTTAATATGTATATTATAAATTTTTTCATGTTTTGGAACTAATATATAGATATAATATTAAATAAAATGAAACTAGTTCATGGTGATCGAAAAACCGCCAAAAATAAATTGAACAATTATCATTAACATTTTATCAAATGAACCATCCTCATAATAGAAAAAATTATATATGATACAATTTTAAATTATTTAAGTTCATTAATACCATATAATTTCACTTATATATAATTTTTCCCATTTGGAAAGAACTTCCATAATTATACACAAGTAAACCAACCATGAAACCATGAAACAAACGCTCCCAGAATGATAAAATTAAACATTACAACTCATCAAAATGGCCATAAATTAACTTAATAAAATTATAATAAATAAAATACTTATATAATAGGTTCTTAATTGAGTAATTAATTAATCTAATTTTATTATCCATGACATTAAGTGTAAGTGCAGAACACATTCAAACATTAGGTAAAGGATCTCTCCAAACCTCCATTTTTTTTCCTCCGAGTTACACCTTATCTATCTTTAAACCAGTGTATTTATTCATGATTCTTGTATAAATATTCTAAATTTTATGAATATATTCCAAAATTATATATCCATAATCAATTCATCCTTCTTTGATGGTGAAATACATGTTTTATAAGGCTCTATTCTCAATTCCTCTCGATAAACAAGCTCTATTAAAGGGAACTTCCCCATTTCTTACCCATTTTAAAGTACACTCCATAAAATATTTTACGATAAAATTATATTTATAAAATCAATCATTTTATCATGAAAAACTATCCTAGTTCAATTATGGTTTTATACAAACAATTATGCCTCTGTCATCTTTAAAGACTCATTAATATTTTCCCTTAAACCGCACTAAAGTGCCTCATTTATAAAGTTTCTTAAACACTCTTTTTCTTGTATTCAATTTGTTTGTACATAATTATTTATTATATATTCTTATTTTTAATTTATTATTGTCTAAAAATTATTTAATTCCTTATTTCATGGATACCATTGTTATACACCCCTTGGTTATGCCTTATAACATGATTACAATACCCATTTCTTTTCATGGGTAACTGTCATGTGTATAATTTATGTTTGATTCTTTATGTGGCACAAATATGCATGAACATGTTATGATGGGTGAACCAATATAGAACTCCAATTAATCAGGTAATTTTTAGTCTCATGAGATGTCATGTATGAGATTAGGGAGTAAACCTAATTCATTACGGGACTCTGTCCACCATGTGATTTAATCTTGATAGCTAGCCTCGACTCATGTTTTATGCCATGTTATATGTTGCTTCCACATTCCAATATTTCCATGATCATATGATTCCATGTTATATATGTCATGATTCTATATGTTTACTCATGATCCATGCATTTTATGTTATCATGTTATATCTTTCTAACTCATGTGCTATGATTCATTCCCATGTTTATTCCCTTAATGAGATTTTTAGCTAATTCCTTTTTGTATATACATTCTTTAGGCTATCCTATGTAGGTGTAGGAGTTAAAAGTAAGTTAGGATCTCATAATTAATATTGATTAAATGATGATTTATTCTATTTTTATGTATTCTATTTATGTACCTAGTCTTCCAAATACACTAGAATTTATGATCCTTGGTTTGTAATTTGTGGATAATTATGCTTAGAATCATGTAATAACATGTGTAAAAGTCTAGGACTACTATAGATCCATATTCTATACACTGTAATTTTGGAATAAACATTAAGTAGAATGCTCCCCACATTGATCCAGTCATCATAGAATTTTAAAATTTGACTTATTTTAAGATTTTTGCTACGATTTTACTGGAGTAAATCTCTCAGTACAACAACTCAAAGACCATTTAAAAATATCTAAAAAATAATTTTATTTTTTTCAATTTATAAGTTAAGTTCTAAATATAAATAGCTTTAAAAATTCAAATACATCAAGTGTTCTAAAATAAAAATTTATCTGAAGACTTTTATAGACCCATTTGACCTAAATTAATTTGGGTTGCTTATTTATTATTTTCCTAACAGCTACATCTGTACTCTCTGATGATCAATGTTAAAAATCTATTACTTTGAAAATAATTTCAGAACTTTCACAATTACAGAAAATATGTACTATCTGTTACTAATATGTATTCATCCAAATATTTCAGTTTGTCTTTTTATTCTTAGAAGGATAACATTGGATACTATATGAATCTATGATATATATGCTATAGTTTATTGAATCTTTTAGGAGTATACCTTGGATACATACATGTTTTAAATTTTTGTGTGTGTTTTCTTGCTATTTCAATGGTCTAATTAGATTCTACAACTTTATCTGTGTATTCTATATGGTAAAATTAGAGTTTCTGCTTTTAGGAATTCACTTCAGATATATACATATATTCATATGAATATCTCCTCAGCCGTCAACTACAATACCTGTATATGAATGCTTCTATAGTTAATTTCTCTAACCAAATTCAATATATTATTTATTTTTGAACACTCAGGTGTTGAGTATTTCAAGGACCCTTGTTAGTCATTCTTAAAGTCTTTATAAAATATTTTTTAACAAGTTATAGTTTCTTGAACTCAATTGTCAAGATACCTTGGAAAATGATCTTCTAGTAAAAAATCACTAATCATATGTAGATAGTACTAGTGGAGTAGACTAAGAGATCTTTGTGCCCCAAACAGCTATAAAAATTATTGTGCTATTTTTATTTTCCACTCTATATTATTTTTAAATTAAATAGAACATATTATCTTTTCAAGTTCAAGATGGATTGGTTTTAAAAATTTCAAGTATTTTAAAAGGACACAATCCACCCCCTCTTGTGTCTTAATAATCTTATCAGGACAACAATTGGTATCAGATAAGTGCTTGATTAAAGATTTATTTTAGCTATAACAATATTGAGTTAAATATCCAAATGAATATTGATGTCAATGATTAATATTAATAAAAAATGTCTATGACCAGGGCTCTATATTTGAATGGTGAAAATTATGGATGATGGAAAGATCAAATGGTTATATAATTGAAAAATATTGGTTTGAAAGTTTATATGATTTTTTTTACGCCATATAAAATCCCTAAAGTTGAATTAGATAAATGAGATGCTACCAGAGAAATTGAATATGATATGAATCTAAGAGCCATGAATGCACTCATTTGTAGACTTTGACCGAATGAGTTCAATTGTGTCTCTTAATGCTCCACTATATTGAGGCCAAGAGGTTTTGAAGTGTTAAGAAGAATCTAGTTGAGGAAAATGGAGGTTTTCTTCTGTATTGTCTTTTTTTGGTAAGCTTAAATCACTTTTACTTTGTTTCCTTTATTACAAAAGTGATCAGACAGAGCATCCATTGGACTAACATCATCAGATGAAGTTTAACATCTTGAAGATAATAGAAGTAATCAATTGTTTTGAAGATAATATATAGAATGTGGCATAATTTTTTTATCATATAATACTCATAAATCACATCATATAGAATGTTTGATGATGTTAAATCAGTCGATGCCTAGCGATGTGATCCTTAATGTCTTTACATCACAATACCTTATGGTTGTGATTTAGGTTGAAGTTTGGAATATATTAATGTTTCTAAGAGTTTTGAAGTTTTATTGTACTGGTGTTACTGGTCAAAGGTGTTACTATGAAATGTTCAAGTCATAAAGTACTAAAGTTTCTTGGTTCAAATTTCAAAGGTTATGAAGACATTATATGGTTTTAAGAAGCTTTATCGGACAAAAATTTATAAATATTACTAATCCTAGTAATTTTGTTAAAGTATCTAATACAATTTGTCATGGAATGGAGCCCATCAGGTATAATGATGTTTTCCTGCATACAAAGTTAATTAGGCATATTTGTACACAACTTAAGATGTGAAGTAAATATATTACCGAATGATAATTGTACTAAGTCATTGGAAAATGTTATCAATTAAAGTTAATCAGTCATATATTTCCAAGTGAAGGAAATGGTTTAAGGTCTCTGGTATAATTCATCGGATGAAGGAAGTGTATGGTGAAAGAATTTCAAGATGTTTCTATGAAGTTGTGCTGGAACACAGGTTGGAGTTTCACTATATGGAAGAGTTTTTATAAAGTTACACTAGATGAAAGGTTCAAATATATCTATGAAGTTTTCTTAAAGTATTTAAATGTTATGATGCTGAGATAGACATTAAACACCCTAATAATCGTGAAGGAAAAATCATGATTCTCACTAAGATATAAGGAATGTTTAAAATATTTCATTGACACCGAGTATTAAGGAAAAGTTCTTAACATTTAGGAGGATTAAATGTGATCAAAATTTGAAAGAGCTTGAGTGGGATATTCAAATTTGAGTGGGATTTTTTAATTTGGAGTTCATACTACACCCTATGTTTTTTGAGAAATATTGCCTATATAAATGGGATTGGTGCACTGAGTAGGTTTGTGGATGTGTGGTTTCCATGAACTAGCCCAAATACCCTGGTACACTAATACCTGAGCTGGCTTTAACATAGGTTTAAGGGTGTTACCAATCTCCACATGTTATCGACTAGCACATGGAATCATATCAAGATCAAGAGGGCACATTTTTTTCCACAAAGAAGTGGAAGATAACAAAACACATCAGTATGCTCAACACTCCTCTAGGAGAAAGTACCAGAATCAAACAGGTGAAACAATACCCAAATAGTACATCATCAAAAGACACAACATCTTTCAAATAAATCTTAGAAAACTCATGTAACATGTGGATCACATCTCCATCGATCACCTCTATCACTCAATGTCCCATGAATCAAGTACATCCTCCTCCCCCAAGAAGCACTTTCCCTTTATTTGAACCTGTCATAATATAATCTACAAACACCCAAAGGAAAATTTAGGTTGTGATCTAAATAACCTAATATGGTCTCACCAAGTTTTCCATAATCAATACTATAATAATAAACCATTAATGATTTAAATTTAAATAAAACAAGGCATGGCATGGAATTTACATATTTTCATCAAAACATGTTTTTATAATAAAAAAGATAGCATATACATCAAAACATACTTAAATAAAAAATTTATATAAAACATCTATATAAATCAATTAGAATGAATAAAATAGTTCTATAATCAGCATAATATATAATCAAATCAGTAAATCATAGAACCATGATCATAATCCATGTAGTACATTAATTTATAGTAATATAATCCTCACACTACTCAATTAGTGATCTTGGTTCGAAGTGTGCACACGTCCCTTGGTTCAATCCATTGGGACTCAACTCCCCACTGGGGTAATCATACCATAGTATGTGTAATTCAGTGTTGTCATTGTCAATCAATTACTAGGGGGTCAGATCCTAGCGTGCTTGTCATAATTACCCACTAACTACACATGATCAAATATTATTTAAACAATCAATCACTCAATCATGGTAAAATCAATCATTTCAAATAAATTCAAAATATAATTGATCAATTTCAGTTTTCAACATACCTTTCTCATTTCAAAACCAAATCATAGGTTTTCATCAATTCATGTCCTTTTCAAATTATATTTAAATTTAAGTTGTTTTATCAAGAATAAATATCAAATAATTTAATCAAATAAGGTTTAAAATCAAGCCACCAATTTTCTCAAAAATCTGCCCCATAATTTTAATTCCATTGAAATTGGGTTTTTTCATAATTTTCACGCCATTTTAAATCACATATCAAATCATTTCAATTTTGGGTTTTTAAATAAATTAAAAACTCATTTCAAATCAATCAAGAAATTTAAGGTTTCAATTATAAGTAAAAACATATGGAACCACTTACCTTTAATTAGCAATCAAATCAACACTTGCAATGGGAAACGACAATGAAGAATGAAGGTAAAAGGGATCAACAAGGAAATCCTAGATAAAAAATCATAAATATCAAACTCCAATTCAATCAGAAATACAAGATCACACTGTTGTTAAATAGATATAGTAGTAATAAGGAGAAAAAAATGAGGAGGAAATTTGATGAAGCATTTTTTTAACTCTCAAAAATATTTATAACTACATGAAACACAGGGGGCGACCTAGGTCGTTCTCTTGAGGAGATTTCATGGTCAATATATCACTACTTATAATTCACTTTTTTATATTTTTTATTTATGAAATAAAATGAAAATAAATGTATATTTGAGAAATGAGAATGAAAAAAAAAAATTAAATATAAAAATACAATGAAAAAAAAATGGACGTAGACAGAATGATATTGGACAGAAAAGAGATCCTCCCAGGAGAACACCCAAAGTGAACCTTCATCATCTCTTAATTAGTTTAAAATTTACTTAATGAACATGATCCATCATATGAATGGACATAAACTTATACCTATGGTTGTGAATATATAGAACACTCAATTATCTCTAAGAGACCACACATCCACCTCCTTGATCGAGGGAGAATATTGCAGAAGTGAAAGCTAAGTCTCGGGTGGAAAGTAGAGACACAAAGGAAATTTTCCCACTAAGACCCCCATTGACCTAAATATAATAAAATAAGAAACATTATAAATGAATGTTAAATGACTTGGGTTCAAAACTGGATTGATCCCCCAAGAATTTCCTCGGGTTAGCTACTCATGATCATGAGTATTAGAGATCATAGTGAAGAAGATTGGGGTGGAAAACACAAAAGATAAAAATACGAGAGAATGAGATGAAGAAAAAGATTAACATATACTAAAGATGAAGAATAATATTAAAAAATAAATAAAACTACAAAAATGTAGAAAATGGTCAACAAAGGCTACCCCTAATTTTCCAACACTTTAGAATGAAGAAGAAACACTCTTTTATAGGAAAAAGAGGTGAAATTCTTGGCTCTAAAAAGTTCCTCCGAAATATTCCATGTGTTATCCCTAAAAATTGAAGAATTTAATAAATTTTCCTTATTAAAAGTTATTCATATATATCTCTTACTTCGACCCATAAAATTTTATCTTAATTTGATCAGTGTGTAGAGAGATATATTCCATTTACTCTGGGAATTTATTATGGACAAGTGACTGTTTGTATTCCAATTTGGCTAAATTAACATGAATTTATTGCCTTGAAAAGGAAGGAATAATGTACAGATACCTTAATAAAAGTTCTTCCTCAAGATTTAATATTTCTCCATATTGAATTTTATCTCATTTGGTTTGTTTTTTATGATATATGGGCCCATAAATAAAATTCTCCAGATACATGCATAGTTTTTAAGCCTGTCTTGTGAGCTAAATTTGGGCCTCTAAATGGTGGATTGAGCTTTGGGTCTAGAAGAATGAAATTAATCTCAATGAACATAGAAACCTAAAGAAAAATAAAATTTCAATTTAAATTATTATATAAAATTTTATGTCTGAAATATAAAAATAAATTAAAATAGTTAAAATACAAAATATGATATTTTAGCAATTAAGCTCAAAAAATACTTCAAAAACCTAAAAATATGATAATTGTACATACAATAAAACATTTTTGGGATTAAAAAATTAAAATTCAGAATAAAATAATTGAAAATATTTATTCTATCAATTCCCCCAACTTAACCATTGTACTCTTGGGCAATCATCTTATATCATGGTCAAAACAAACTTCCCAAAGTATAAATGACAACACAACTAAATTATCATATCAAGGAAAATATCATGCCTCATACATTGATAAAAATTTACTAAATCCTAAAAAATAATAATAATTCATTCAATATAATGTTAATCCTCACACACATGTCATACCTAACTCATAGGAAAAGTATTTCTCTCTTCACTCAAGGATTTTTTGTGGAGTTTTTCTCATTCTCAAGAAAAAGTGCGATTTCCATAGTCTTGATATCCTCCTAGTATCTACACTTAAATGAGTCACAAATTTTTCAATAATGAGGTATTTTTCATGGGTTTTTATATGTTTAGGGTTGATATATTTAAAATGTAAAAACATCTGTGGAAGAAGTTAGGAGGGATAAACTCTAAAGTGAAGTAAATGCATGAAAACAGTTTTGCTCAAGAACGATGTGATCCTCAATCAGCTCAAAAAATATTCACCTATAAAAACCTCTTTATTTTGGAATTTAACACTTTTAAATTTACCATAAATAAATTTATTCCCTCTTTCCCCCAATTTTATCATTGTTTTAGCTTGAATTTAGATATGTATTTCTCTTCAAAATCATGTTTTTGAGGAAAAGAGAGGCATCTTTTGATCTTCAAATATTGATGAACAACCAGCCCACATTTGTAATGAAATTTGGTCCACCCAACCATATTTACATCATTAAATTTCATACAATAAAGTAGTAGTAAATATGGAAACAATTTTTTTTCCAGTGCAAACAAATTCTTTAAGAAAGAAAAATACAACTCATATTCTCCCTCCCACACACTTGAGTTAAATAATAATCATGCACTTAACTTCTAGAGAAGGTTAGAAAGGGATAAATTGCTTGTAAATTTTCTTCCTAATAAAGTATTTCATGTATAATATGGGATTAATAAAGTTCATATTAAAAGTATTCCAAAATAAGTGTTCAATGTAAAAAGGGCTTTCAAAATGGTGTCCCAATAATATTTAGCACATTCCATGAAATTTAACAGCTTTAAAAAATATTAAAACAACAAGTTATGTATAAAAAAACATGTCTAAATACTCTTAAGAAAAATATAAATGTAAATAAGATGTCAAAAAGAATTAGAAACGTATCAGGTTGGGAAAGATTTTCAATTTAGATAGTACTAGTGCGCATGAGTTTCACAATCAACCAAACTTCATCAAATGAAAAATCAGAAATCAGAAAACAAAATCCATTCAAAAATGATTTAAATTCTAAAATATTCAAATAAATAGATGTGATAAAATCACTAATATGGTTTTAATTTTCCAAATTATTTTATTTAGCCCAAGAATCCTAAAAACACACCAAAAAATTGAAAAAAGAAAACAATTTTTTTTAGAAAAATACATTAAAAATAAAATGAAAGCACACAAAAAATTACTAAAAACAGACTAAAATCTCTCCCCCACACTTTTTAAATTTACTACCATCCTTTTAGTTAAATTAATATAATTATTTTTATATATAATTTTGAATGGTTAGCAAATAAAATAAAAAAAGGAAATACATGACCTTAATTATTTATCAGTGACAACATTGAGTTAAGATCCCAACTACAACCACTTTAAATATATAAGAAAACAAGGAACAAAACATAATAAAAATAAATAAAAATAAATATAAAGAGTAAATAAAGGGGATAAATCTTGGTTTATACCCCCAAATAGGTTCTAGGATTTTACCTCCCCTAGTTAGGCAGTTGCAATAGATTATCCCCAAATCAGAAGGTGGTTGTGGTTTCTTTGAGATGAACCACCACATGTGAATTTTCCCAATGTACATGATTATTCACCAATATTGTAGAAACCAAAAAATATAAGAAAATTTCCAACCCCCAAGAAATAATAAAGTGAGAATTTGAGGTCCAGAGTGGGAGGGAAAAGAAAATAGGGGTGCTCCCTGTTGACTTCCATGGTGTCTTCTTCCATATAGTATTCAAGTTGATGTAGAGGAGGTAGTCACACCACCACATGATCCTTCAAATATTCTTCTTCAACTACCACAACTTGGGTAGTCTCTTATTCAACATATAAGGCCTGACCTATTTGTGCTATATCATAAATTTCAGAAAAAGAGAAGTTAGAAAACAATTTAGCTTGAATAAGATTAAAACATGAAGAATCAATAAAGAAATCTTCCCTTTCAAGTAATCCAACTTGGTAATTTATATCTTCTATAAAGACCATTGGAAAATAAATCTCATAAGGTTTATCTTCATAATTTTTTTCCAAATAAATATAGAGGTATAAAGGTTTTTATTTTTAATCATCAAGTATGGGAAGATCAATTTGCATGCTATCTTCAACAAATAAATTCTAGGATTCTTTCAAAAAATATTGATCTCCTATAAGTACATTAGATTGCATGTGTACTTTTGGGAACTCCTCAAATAATGGTCGAGTGTGGGATGATGTGATTAATTCCTTTAGTAGCTCCTTCTCACCCACTTCAGGTTCTTTAACATAAAAAATGATTGGTGAAATCTCTTCCACCACTCATTTTGGTTTAGGTTTTGGTTTCAGCTCAAGTTGATCTTGACACGCATGTACATATTCAGAAATTAATTATATTTGGATCTCTTGGTTTTGAATTTTATTACTAATCCTTTACAAATTTTCATCAAGATCATCGTAAACATTTTCTTTCACCTGAGATTAGTTTGTCCATGCATACTAATTTGAATTGAAATATATCATGAAAAAAGATTTTTTTTAGTTTTTAAAATTTATGATCTTTTGTGTGTTTTTAAAATGAAAGCAAGGAAAATTATTTAAAAAATGTGAATAAAAATAGAAAATGAAGACCACTTAGCTTCACCTGTAATGAAGCCAATTTGATGAAGCGTTGTCATACGCACTCAAAAATATTTATAACTAAGTGTAGCATAGAGGCTGACCTAGCTTGTTCTCTTGGGGAGCTTTCACGGTCAATATCTCACTACTTATAATTCAACTTTTTTATATTTTTTATTTATGAATTAAAATGAACAGAAATTTGGGAATGAAAAACAAAAATTAAATATACAAATGTAATTCAAACAGAATGAATGAAGATAGAATGATGTTAGAAAGAAAAGATAACTTCCCAGGTGAACACCCAGAGTGAACCTTCATCATCTCTTAATTAGCTTCAAATTTACTTAATGAACATGCTCCATAGTATGCATGAACATCCCCTTATACTAATTTTTGTGAATATACAATACACCCAATGATCTCCAAGATACCACACATCCACCTCCACGATCGAAGGAGAATATTGCAGAAGTGAAAGCTAAGCCTCGAGTGGAAAGTGGAGACAAAAAGGAACCTTTTCGACTAAAATACCCCTTAGAATAACTCTAATAAAATAATAAAAATTATAAATAAATGTTCAATGACTTGGGTTAAACATTTTATTGATCCCCTATGAATTTCCTCAAGTTAGCTACTCAGGATCATGAGTATCACAATGGAGAAGATCGGGGTGGAAAATACAAAAGATAAAAATATGATAGAATGAGATGAAGAAAAAGACTAACAATAATAAAAATGAAGAATACTGTTACAAAATAAATGAAACTAAAAAACTATAGAAAATGTCTAAAAAAGGCTATCCCTAAGTTTCTAACACTTTACATTGAATAAGAAACACACTTTTATAGGAAAAAGAGGTGAAATTATTGGCTCAAAAAAGTTCCTTTGAAAGATTCCGCGTGTTATCCCTAATAAATGGAAGATTTTAAAAAAAATCCTCATTAAAAGTTTTTTGTATATATATTCTCCTTTGGCCCACAAAATTTGAGATTAATTTGAAATGTTTGTATAGATATATATCCCATTTACTTTGAGAATTTATTCTGGATAGGTGACTGTTTGTATTCCAATTCAGCCAAATTCTCATGCATTTATTGCCTTGAAAATGAAGGAAAAATGTGTGGAAACCTTAATAAAAGTTATTTATATGGATTTATTATTTCTCCATATTGAATTTGAGCTCTTTTTTTCCTATTTATGAGATATGGATCCATAAATAAAATTCTCCAAATCTGTGCACAGTTTTTGAGGCCTATCTTATGAGTTGGATTTGGGCCTCCAAATGGTGGATTGAGCTTTGGGTCCAGAAGAATAAAATTAATCACAATGAACATAGAAACCTATAGAATAATATGTTTTCAATTTGGATCAGTATATAAAATTTTATGTCTGAAATCCAAAATTGGACATTTTAGAAATTAAGCTAAAAAGGCTTAAAAAAACTAAAATATGACAATTTCCCATAAAATAAAACATTGGTGTGATTAAAAACATTGAAATTAAGAATAAAATAATTGAAAATATATGTTCTTTCAAAACTAACCATATATCAAATGCTAAATTGAGACATCTATAAGGGAAGAAATCACCCAAAAATCATTTGGTGTTACCCTAGGGGTTTAAGGGAAGAGGATGCACAAAGAATGAAATGATTTCAGGATTTAATGTAAAAAATACTCTCTGAGAATGAGTAATTTACATCATTAATCCTATATTCATTACATGAATATGTTGATTAGTGTGTTTGTTGAAAAAGGCATCACCTCTAGTTAAAAATACCAATCTCGACCAATTCACGACGTGAATTTAATTCATGTCTTAAATTATTTTCACATCATGAAATAATTTCATGGCTTCTTTTGGGAAACTTATTTGCATAGTGAATCATATTAATGACATGAAATCATCCTGCAGACTGTTCCTAACCTAGTTCCTATAGAAAAATCCCAAAAGCCACTAGACCGAGAAAGCCTATTAAGTGGAATCCATATAAAAAAAGTGAGGTCACTACTCCCATACCAGTGCCTCATGCTCCCAAGTCTCATGAGAGTATGATAAATGCTTTCATAGTTCACAAACCAAAGGTATCATATTCTCATGAAGAACCATCATCTCAAATTCAACAATCCTAACTAGATGCTCAGTCACAGATAAATCAGGTTCAATATCAAGATCTTCCCAACTCAGGACATGGGAAGGGTTAGTAAAATACTTTCAAAGATTCCATACATGAAACACATTGTGGATTGAAGTCAACTATGGTGGTAAGGCTAAATAGTAAGCCACACTACCCACCTAGTTAACAATCTCAAAAGGACCCACAAAACTGGGCGCAAGCTTTCCCTATTTCCCAAGACTTCGGTGACCCAACTATGGTTTGTCAGAAACCATCCACCGGGGCCCATGTCATGGCTCCCCTAAGCCCACCTCCATAAGGATAGGGGTTGGCGAGTAGCATCAAAGGTGTCAACCTACAAATGAGAGGAATTTTCTTGAGTACTTGTATGAACACACACACACAACCACATCCCAAAAACTGGAAAGGTAAAACATGCATGCCAATAAACAACCAATGAGTAAATGTATAAGATATAGGTCAAATGGGCCAGAATACAAACCCAAAAAAAGATAAACTGAAAAATAGTAAAGTATAGGAGATCTATGAAAATTTATCCACTGAAAAACCTACTTGATGTGTAAGTGTAGAGTAGCTTTCAGAATCCATATAAGCACGCCTCGCCTACCTGATTTCATTGGGCACCATTGGGTCCTAGGCCACCAAGTCCTCTGTCAAGGTGGGAGTCATATACACCAGAAACAACATGTGCAGGAAAATCCTATGTAGGGGTGAGTAATTAAATACTTAGTAAGGACCCCAAACCACAAAGGAAATACCACAAAGCAATCCACAAAGTAAACCACAAAGCATGATCACGAAGCAAGATAACTCACACAAGTATAATCTAGAGTATAGAAAGCCAGACCATTAGTCACAACACTGAACACATTGGAATGCTAGGGTACACATCCTTGATGAGTACTGTGGATATGTTGGGTCACATAGAGCCGCTCTCCACCGTGGGATTGTCAGGTCACACAGAACTGCTTCCCACCTTGGCCATCATACTGAGGTACTCATCCCTAAAGAGTACCGTGGGTCTGCCGGGTCACAAAGAGTCATTCCCCACCATGGTCCTATCGAGTCACACATATACTCTTTACACGCTTCATTGTAGATGATCCACACATGGTCGCTTGTAGCTGATCCACACAGGGTCTCTTTTCAACAGTCTTCGGGTCTCAGTCAGCCACAGGATTCCCATACGTAGTGTGTTTGATTTTGGGAGAAATCACTCCTCAATCCATTCATTGCATTTCAACTTCCATTAAAACCTTCTTAGAGTATTCCAAAAGAACCTCTATGTCACAAGGGTTCCAAATACACAAATGTCTTGCCAATCAGATGCCCAGTCTGATAGATATTGGTGTTTTAGTTACTGGGGGCCAGTTGTGTCTGGGCCTGGTCCGATCTGGTCAGACCGACCTGACCAACCCTGTTCGGGGGCCCTGCATGCCCTGGACCAGTTCAACTGATCTGACCCAACCTAGTTCAGGTCTGGGCTAGCCCAGTTTGGCCGGGGGTCCAGCCCGTCAGGTCGCCCAACGACCCAGTTCCATTCGGCCCAGCCCGCAACAGGTGGGCCAGTTGTTCCCATCCCGGGCTGCCTAGTGCCCCAATGTTATTCCACTAGCTCAAACCATAATAGCAGGCCAAATTAATCCATCCCGAGCTACTCAGTGGCCCGATTCGTGCCCTGCAGGCCCGGACCACCCGGCGGGCCGATCCCCTCCAGCCCGGATGCCAAGCGGGGCGTTTGGTTCTTGCGTGTTGTGGTCGGCTTAGCTGACCACACTTGTTTCCTGCATGAGGTCCTACTATAATGTGTGCCAGTAGGTCGCAGTGGCCCCCATGGTGTGGGTTGCCCCTCTGATGTGGTCAGGTGTCCGCGTCCATGTCTGCCAGCCATTGGCCAACTACTGGCAGCTCCTACCGCACCACTACGGCCTGAGCCGGCTGTGACTGCCACCTCGGCCCTGTTGTGGCACACTGCCACCTACTCGCGACCACCACTACCATCGCCGACATGCCTATATAGACTTCTGCAAACCACCAGGCCTACTTTGGTGGTCCGTTCCTCATACCGTCTGCACCTCTGGCCTCCATGGGGTGCTGCTTTCTCTGCTAAGGCTTCGAAACCACTTCGCCGTCAACTTGGAAGTTCAACCATGAAGAACAAAAAAGGAAGAGGGTATTAGGCCTTGTTTGTGTCGGCTTTCACTCTCCTCATTAGAGTTTAAAACAAAGGGGAGAGTTTAAGATTACAATTCCACCAGAAAATAAATAATCCCGGTGCAAAACCCCAAGAAAAAACACCCTCCTGCCAAAACAAGCAATCCATGAATCAACTTGTTCATGGGTTGATTAGTGTTCATTGTTTTAAAATGAGGAACGGGGAAACTCAAACAAAAATAACCCCTACCTGGAGAAGGTTCTTCATTGGTGTTGATCCGTTCGAAGCCATTGTCATTTGTCGATCTCCGGTCCCAGATCCTTCCTCCAAGGCGTTGTCGCTACTTTCTAATCCACCATCGTTCTTCTCTAGAGATAAATCCTTCAAAGGGTGGAAGGAGGATGTGTTAGTAATTCTTAATTGGAGAGAAATCATCATCGTCAATTCATCAGAAGAGTTCCATGTTTTTGATTCTATTTCTCCAACTCCGTTAATCCACTAAAATAGAAACACGTCGCAGCATTTTTGTTACACTACTTTATCGTGTCATTACATTGTACATTAATTAGTCATGAAAGGGATTCATTTAATGTGACTTGTCACCACCTCATCACCGCATTATAGTGCAGACATGTCACTGCTCAATAGTGAAGGAAATAATAAAAATAACTTTTTACGTTTTTTTTATTTTTCTCCCAAAAAGTCCAAAAATTAATTTTTCCGGTCAACCCTCACTGGCCAAAGTTAGGTCCTTTCTAGGTGAATCCTAAAATTCTAAGTTCAATGGTGCCCTCATATTTTTGACCCGAGCACCGATTTAAAAGTTAGAAAAACCCGCTCGCGCATTTATTTAAATGAACTTAAAAAAAAGTTCAAAAATCTATTTTGGGCTCACTGGGCCTCGGAATTAGGTGTTGTCTGAGCGTAGGGCCTCGAAATAATCCCATATAATTTTAAAAAAAATTACATGGAATTTTTAGGACATTACATTAGCCTCAACTTTAGGGTTTCACATCCATGTGAGCCAAAACAAGGCTAAACAAACAAATGGGGTACTGAGCATGAATCTGAGCCTCCCGCTCCCATGTGCTCTCCTAGAGATTCCCGTAATTACACCAAATGCACACCAGAGGAATTGACCATCCATAAAGGACCCGCTTCTTTTCATCCTCTATCTCTACCAGAAACTCCAAAAACATTGCCCCATCATCAATGTCCATCTTTCCCCAGTCGATGACGAGTGATGGATCATGCACGTACCTACTCAACTATGACACATGGAAAAAATCATGAACCCGCTACATATGTGGGGGGAGATCTAGGTGGTCTGTCACCCCGCCAACTCTGCT
This sequence comes from Viscum album, assembly GCA_963277665.1. Lineage (NCBI taxonomy): Eukaryota > Viridiplantae > Streptophyta > Magnoliopsida > Santalales > Viscaceae > Viscum > Viscum album. The sequence continues at coordinate 1,345,791,718 of OY728156.1, forward strand.
CAGAATCTGGAAAGGTCTGATGAACCTCAGAGATAACTTATCGCCCCAGCCAAATCTCTGTAATCCCTATCGGGGAGAGACCCGAAGGAACACATAGTCTCCCTCATCAAACTTCAAGGGCCTCCATATCCTATCAACATAAGATTTCTTCCTGCTCTGTGCAGTCCTCATCTGCTCCTGGATGACCTATACCTTCTCAGTGGTAGCTTGTACCAACTCTATACCCATGAGTGCTAACTCCCTTGGGTCTGTCCAGCATAGAGGTGATCTGCAAGGCCACCCGTACAAAACCTCGAATGTTTCCATACCAATGGCGGAGTGATAACTTATATTGTATGAAAACTTAAACAGTGGTAGGTGGTCCTACCAATTACAACCAAAATCAAGGACACAAGCACAAAGCATGTCCTCCAAGGTCTGTATGGTCCTCTCCATCTGACTATCAGTCTGTGGGTGAAAAGCTGTGCTCAAGCACAACTGAGTCCTGAATGCCTCTTGTAATCCCTTCCACAACTAAGATGTGAAGCGAGAATCATGGTCTGAGACGATCGTCGAAGTCACCCCGTGAAGCTGCACTATCTCCTGAACGTAGAGGCGTCCCAAGCCCTCTACCGACCCCTGCTCCCAGATGGGTAGGAAGTGAGTTGACTTGGTGAGTCAGTCAACAATCACCCATATAGAATCATACACCATGGATATGTGTGGTAATACCACCGTGAAGTCCATCTAAATATCATTACACTTCCACTCTAGTACCTTAAGTAGTTGTTCCAAGCCTGATAGAACTTGATTCTCAGCCTTCACTTGCTAACAAGTGAGGCACTGTGAAATGAACTTGGACACCACTTTCTTCATCCCTGAACACCAGTACTGACATCAGAGATCCTAGTACATATTCACCACTCCAGGATGTACCACCAAAGGGGATGTATGGAACTCCCTAAAAATCTCCTCTCGCAACGCCACTAGTACTACTATGTGCCCACTAAAAAGGATAACGTGCTCTACACCTATCAAAAATCCATCAGGAGTTTGTCCTGAGGATAACTGAGCATGTCAGGCCTCACAGACAACATCTAAAAGTTGTTCCTCCCTAACTCGTTGTAAGAGTGGGGGAGTGACAGTCATTGACTGATGGTAAGCTACTCCATCATCACCCACGAAGTATATTTGCATCGCGGCTAACTGTTCCTTCGCCTCACTCAGTAGTTGAAACCAGATCTCCTATTGAGCGCGTCTGCCACCATGTTCCCCTTCCAAGAAGTATAGACTATCTTGAAGTTATAGTCCTGGAGGAACTCTAGCCATCTCAGCTACCTCAAGTTCAGGTCATTTTGGGAGAAGATATACCTGAGAATCTTGTGGTCAGAGTAGACGGTAAACCATTCACCCATCAAGTAGTGATGCTACATATTCAAAGCCAAGACCACTACTTCTAACTCCAGGTCATGGGTTGCATAGTTCTACTCATGTTTCCTCAACTTCCGTGAACTGTAGGCAATCACTGCTCACTCCTGAATGAGGACACAAACCAGTTTGGTCCCTGATGCATTGAAGAAAACTACATACCCAATGCCCTCCTTTAGTAGTCTCAAGATGGGGGCACTCTTTAGTCTCCGACTTAGCTCCTAGAAACTCTATTGGAACTTCTCCATCCACACGAAGGGCCACCCCTTTCATTTCAAAGCTGATAAGGGTGATTCTACTCTAGAAAAGTCGGGCATGAACCTTAGGTAGTATCTGGATAACCCCAAGAAACTCTGCACCTCATTCACGCTCCTGGGTGGCTCCCAAGAAAGCAATTCCTCTATCTTCATCCGATCTACTGAAACTCTAGCCTTTGAGATAATGTGTCCCAGAAAGTGGACCTCTTGAATCCAGAACCAGCACTTCGAGAGATTCCCATAAGGCTTGTGATTTTGAAGTGTATTCAGGACTATTTTCAGGTGTGTAGTGTGCTTCTACTCTAACACTAAGGACACCAAGATGTCATCAATCCTTGGTAGTGGATACTTGTTCTTCACGGTCACCTGGTTCAGGAACTGGAAGTCCACACATAGCCTCAAGGTTCTATCTTCCTTCTTGGAAAATAACACAGGGGCTGCCCATGGTGAAACGCTGGGCCTCATGAATTCCTTTTCCTACAAGTCCTCCAGTTGTACCCTCAACTCACAAAGCTCCTTGGGGTCCATCCGATATGCTGATGTGGATATCGGTGTTGTCCTAGGGTACAGGTCGATGCAAAATTCTACCTCCCTGCGAGAAGGTAGCCCCAGAAAATCCTCAAGAAAAACGTCTTCATACTTTTCCACTACTACAGGAAACTGAGGATGAACTGTGGATAACCAGTCCATACCTAAGATGACATCGTAAGGCCTCGACGCTGCTACCAGGAGATCCTAGCTAAAGCTCTTACCTCTAAGAGTAATCTCACACTTCCGACACCAGTGTGTAACTGTCAAATCCCCTCCCGTAGGAGTCTCTCATCATAAGGATTGATCCAAAGACTCCACTATAATATCCAAGCCTCAAACGAGGTCTATAGAAAGGAAAGAGTGACCAGCACCTATTTCTATAAGATCTGAAGCTAAGGTGGATAAGACACAGATCATACCTCTAATAATCTCTAGAGCACCGGGGTCATAGGCCTCCACCATCTAAAGCTGAGATCGACCTTGTCCGCCTGCTCCTTAAGGCCATGGTGGACCACCTGGGGGTGGTGGTGGAAGTACCTTGATCAGTCGCCCACCACCTGCTACTCAGACTGCCCCTCTACCACGTCTGTTTCCCTACATACTTCCTCGTTCTAACCTCTTCCTCTACCTCGGTGGTCCCTTGACCGTCTGTTGATCGTCTGTGTGGTGGGTTGGGCAGTCACGAGCCATGTGTGCCTATCCACTGCACATGAAGCACAACTTGGATCCCTGATGACTCCCTCTACTCTGGGAGCACCGAACTACCGACCTTGAGTCCTAGGGTCGTCCCCTAAAAGATATGACCCACTTGGGTACCCACGTCTGCAGCCTGCTACTCACCACTGAATATTATACCACTCAGTGTCTACTAGTGGCTCAAGCTATCGGTGCCTGCTCTGTTAAGAAGCTCTCCATAAGAAGAGCTCGCTCCAACACCCCAGCCTGAGTAGGGATACTGAGAGACACCATGGACGCCCTGATCTACCAACATAATCCCTTATCAAAGGATCGATCCTAGATGAACGAGTCTCATACCATGTATTTAGAGTAGCAAGAAAGCTCGATGAACCTCACAGAGTACTCTACTAAAGTCATGCTACCTTGCTGTAGGTGAAGTATCTCATGTATGTGCACAGAGTGCAACGTCACCAGGAAGAACTCCTCCCTGAAGAGGTGGTCAAATTTTTTTAGGTGAGGGTTGCCTCATCATGAATATGAATCATTAGGCTCCACTATCTCCCTACCGAGCCCTGAAGAAGGCTTGCGACTAAGACTTCCATATGGTCAAGTGGCACCCTCACTAAGAGAAAGACTTGCATCACTGCCTCTGGGCAGTCCCCAGCGACCTGAGGATCTGTCTGTCCCCTGAATCTGGGAGGTCTCTATCTCTAAAATTTGTGCAAGGCACTGAGTCTGTGTATGTCCTCTACCGGTAATGACGACAGTAACTGATGATCAATGGGTGGTGGTCATGCTAGTGCACCACCTGGACGGGCTATCTCCAGCACAGGTCCCTGAACCGATGCCTCATCACTAGGCGGGGTGTCCTCACGATCAAAAATCAAAATTCTAGATGGTTATCTGTTTTGAGGTATCCTGAAACAGATCAAGATGTACTATGGTTAATAGATTATATATGGTGAGATGACTCTAATTCAAGAAGAACATTAGGAAATTCCTATATGATGCATGCAACCGGTGTTTTTATGTATAGAGCCGAAAAGAAAAATTCAAGGTTCTGGTGTATGGATATGTCGGCCACCGCACCAACACTAGACTATCTAAATCTAAAAGTCAAACTCAAAACATTTAGCATTGTTGCCCAAAAACAAAATAATAGACTCCCGGTATTTGAGGTAGAACCTACCACCTCTGATACCACTTTGTTACAACCCATTCCTTAGGGCCTGTGTTATGACTCCCCTAAGACCACCTCCTCAAGGATAAGGGTTGGCGACTAGCACTGAAGGTGTAAAACTGCAAATGAGATGCATTTTCCTAAGTACCTGTACACACACACACAACCACATCCAAAATACTAGAAAGAGAAAACATGCATGCCACTAAACAAACACTGAGTAAAGGTACAAGTTGAAGGTGAAATGGGACATAATACAAACCCAAAAAAAGAAAAACTGAAAAACAAGATAGTACATGAGATCTCTAAAAAGTCATCTGCTGAAAATCCCAATTGATGGGTAAGTGTAGAGTAGTTTCCAGAAGCCGTAGAATCATGCCCCGCCTGCCCGATCTCACTGGGAACCACCAGGTCCTAGACCACCAAGTCCTTCATCAAGGCGGAGATCATCTTCACCAGACACAACACGTATGGGCAAAGACCGTGCAGGGGTGAGTAACAAAATAATCAATAGGGAACCCAAACCAAAAAGTAAATACCACAAAGCAATCCACAAATTAAACTACAAATCATGATCACGAAGCAAGACAACTCACACAGGTATAATCTAGAGTATAGAAAGCAAGACCATCAATCGCAACACTAAACACCTTTGACTGCTAGGGTACTCATCCCTAATGAGTACCATGGGTATAATGGGTGACACAAAGCCGCTACCCACTATGGGCCTATCGGGTCACATAGAGTCACTTCCCACCTTGTCCATCATACTGAGGTACTCATCCCTGATACATACTGTGGGTCTGCCGGGTCACACAGAGCCACTCCCCACCGTGGGTCTGCTGGGTCACACAGAGCCGCTTCCCACTGGGCCATTATATTTGATCCACATAGGGTCACTTGTAGATGATCCACACAGGGTTGTTTGTCAGTAGTCTTTGGGTCTTAGTTAGCCGTAGGATTCCCGCACTTAGTGTGCTTGATTCTAGGATAAATCACTCCTCAAGCCATTATTTGCATTTCAACTTCCATGAAAACCTCCTTATAGTATTCTAAAATAATCATCTTGTCACAAGAGTTCCAATTCCGTAAACATATCCTCAATCGGATGCACGGTCTCATAGATATTGGCATTTTAGTAACCGGGGGTCGATCGTGTCTAGACCTGGTCTGACCCAGTCGGACCGACCCGAGGGCCCTGTATTCCTTAGCCCAATTTGACTGATTTGACCCAACCCAGTTCGAGTCTGGGCCGACCTAGTTTGGTCTGACCACTGGGTCAGGCCCATTGGGCCTCGCTAGACCCGGTTCGATTTGGCTGGGGGTCTAGCCTGCCGGGTTACCCAATGACCCAGTTCCATCCAGCACGACTTGGTGTTATTCCTCTGGCTTGGCCCACAATAGCAGGCCAATTTCCCAGGTCGCTCAGTGGCCCGATTTGTGCCATGCCAGCCCAGCTCACCCGGCGGGCCGATCCCCTCCAGCTCGAACGCCCAGAGGGGCATCCGATTCTTGCACACCATGACCGGCTAAGCCGGTCACACTTATTTCCTACACTCGATCCCGCTAGACTGCATGCCAGCGGTTCACCATGACTCGTGTGGCACGAATCGCCCCTTCGATGCGACAGGGTGGCTGCATCCCTATCCGCTAGACGTCGACCCACTGTCGGTGGCTCCTACCGCACTGTCGCGGCCCGAGCCAACCATGGATGCCGCCTCGGTGTGTCGTCGTGGCGTGCCACTACCCGCCCACATCCGCCGCTGCGAGACCCCACCACCGGTCGTCAACGCCACCGATAGAGCCTTACATGGACCACTGAGTTCGCTTCGGTGGTCCATTCCTCATGTTGTCTGCACCTTCAACCTCCATGGGGTTCCTCCTTCTCTAATAAGGCCTCAAAACTACTTCTACATCAATTTGAAGGTTCATCCACGAAAAATGTAGAAGGTTAAGAGGCTTGGGCCTTATTCATGTCAGCCCGCACCCTCCGCATTAGAGTTTAAAACAGGGGGGGTTTAAGATTACAATTCCATTAGAAAATAATTAATCTTGGTGTAAAAACCCAAGAAAATATACCCTCCCACCAGAACAATTGATCCGCAGATCAACCTGTTTGTGGGTTGATCCACGTTTTTTGTTTTAGAATGAAGAACATGGAAACTCAAAAAAAAATAACCCATACCTGGAGAAGGTTGGTCCTTGGTGTTGATTCGTTCAAAGTAATTGGTGTTCATCAATATCTGGTCCCATATCTTTCCTCCAAGGCGTTGTTACTGCTTTATGATCCACCGACGCTCTTTATTAGAGAGAAATCCTTCAAAGGGTGGAAGGAGGATGCGTTTGTTGTTCATCATTGGAGATAATTCCTCATCATCGATTCTTTAGAGGAGTTCCATGTTTTTGATCCCATTTCTCCAACCCCATTAATCCATTAAAATATAAACATTTCACAATGTTTTTATTACACTGCATCGTCACATTGTTATGTTGTACATTAACGAGCCATTAAAGGGATTCATTTAATGTGACTCATCGTCACCTTATCGCTGCACTGCAGTAAGGATGTGTCACCACTCAATGGTGAAGGAAACAATAAAAATAATTTAAGTTATTTTTATTTTTCTCCCAAAAAGTGCCGACGTGTCACCGCACAATGATGACTCACGACAGTAACTCACTGAATGGTGACTCGCGACAGTATCTCACCGAACGGTGATTCGTTGAATAGTGACTCACTGAATGGTAGATCACCGAATGGCCACTCATCCAATGGTGAGTCATATAATAGTGACTCATCCAATGGTGAGTCATTCAAGGTTGACTCGTCCAATGGTGAGTTATCCAACAGTGAGTCATCCAACGGTGACTCGTCCAATGGTGATTCATGAATAGTGTTTCCAGTTTCCTACAGTTACGCCCCTTTGATGTAATATTTGATTTAAAACACATTAAAAGCCTTATTTTAAGGAATTTAAAGCCAATTCAAATCCCATAATTCTTATTTAAATTTTACTAATGGTACGGGTTCCTTACTCAATTAAAATGCACAATCTTGAACAAATCTTCATTTAATAGAAAATCTAAACTGTATCTAAACCACTACTTAGTTTAGATTTTCAAGAGGCCAAGATACCTTCTGCCTTGTTCTTTATTCTTTTTTTCTTTGGTATGGGATTCCCAGAGTTCTTCCTTCCATAGGAGTCATGTGATTGAACTACAATCCTTGGATCATGTTTCCCTTGGAGTTTTTCCTACTGCACGTACACCCCCTATTTTAGTGCAATGAGGAAGTGTCGATCTGTCTTTGATATAAGGTATGTTCTACCTCCATTATTTTTGGGTTCCTTGATCTGTTTTCTACCATTTCTCCTTGACATGTGATGTAATGTGATCTCCATGTTTCTAATGGAACTTTCTTAGTTGTTGGTTGGTGCAGTGGTGTCATGGAGACTTCTGGTGGATGCAGGCATTATGGGAGAGGTGATCATGATCTGTTGTGTTCGCCTGCTCTCATGAAAATAACGTTGAAGACCTTTTGAGGTAGTGTATTATTTTCTTATATTTTTATTTACATGAACTGCAGATATAACATTATTTATCCCTTTGAATCATAATGAATTTGACATAATAATTATCTGAACCAGATTAAAGAATTGGCATTGATCATATAGTGATGTTGTTTCTTTATACCATGATAAAAATTTACCTATTGATTTTCTAGATAGTGTGATATCTATAAATTTCTTGCTTTATCATGTTTCTCTTGATGTAAATTTGGGAAATAATGTATAGCCATAATTAATTGATAATTAATTGGATAAATATTTAAAGAGGCATGTTAATGAATCCAGTTGTTGTTGTAATTTGATGATAATTAAATTGATGCAAATATTAATGTTTAACTGAATTGGTTTATGAACCTAAATCTTGCTGATTATTTTTGATAAAAGTATTAAAGGCATGTTGAATTAATTGTTTAATTAATCTGTGATAGCTTGAGAATCTTGTTTCTTAGGCTTCCTATAGTTGGAACCTGAATAATGAATAGTTAATTCAAGATGGAATAAAGAACCAGTTGTGTGATAAAATATAATGCCTTTGTAGGTCCCGAGTTTTCCTCTTTCTTGTAAAGTCCAAGTGCTTTGTGTTTTAGATCCGTGAGAGCTCATTGTGTGTGAAGACTGGATGCCTTGTTTTAGGGACAAGAGCTTGTTTGCTATGTTTGTTTTCTACTTCTTGTGATGTGATGTGAGCCCGGGATGGCTGATCCTGGATGGATGTTATAGTGTGGGGGGGGGGAGGCCCAATTGTTGTGGAAGAAACCGACGCCTAGAGTGACGAGATGCATTAGTTTATGCATGCGGGTGTTGGGGATGACACTAGAGATAATGTAATAGGTTGAAGCAGGGCTTACCCGTTGATATGAAAGTGGTTGATGTTGAATCTATTGTTTGTTTATCTTCTTTACTTTCCCCACTCCTTGAGGCAGCTGGTTTTGCTTAATCTCCTTCCAAAAGAGACAAAGATGTGTGGGGTATACCATGTACTTTTCATGTTTAGCTTCTTGAGGATGGATATATCTATTCTCATGCTATAATTGGAAAATACTCAAAGGGTAGCACATATACTCACTGTGTTTAGCCCCTTATGTTTGGTATCTTAGAATGTTTTCCTAGAATACCTGGAAATATGGAAATATGGAAAGTGGTAATGTTTTCAATAAATGAATAATTGTTTAACCCATGGGGTTGGAGCTTGCTGGGATGTAATGATAAGGTTGTGATTCTGAGAATCCATGGACTCGGTTTGGTTATTCCTGGAGGGCATGGATCCTTATTGAAATTCTAATGTAATGGAATGTGATGTGGAATTGAAAATGGTTAATTAATGGTCAAAGAATAAATTAATGCAAAGTTCAACTGATAAAAACTGATAATGTAACTTAATGTAGCTCTTTAAATGGTTGTGTTCTTATAGGATATCTAGTCTTAAGAGTGGAAGCTGGGAGTTCGAGAGACGTTAGCTATAGTTGATCCTAAGACCAGATTATGACCATAGTGTAGTTGTGATCTATATTATATCATGTAATTTTTGTGTTTTATATGATACTCCACCCTATTAGTTAGAGAAACTGACACCCTGGGGATTCTAAGCCCTATGGGGTGTTTTCTCCAACATACCGGTGGGATGATGGATGGATTATTACCCCCTTTATCCCCACTCTCTTATCTTGGTAGTTACCTGTGCTGGTATGCATAGTGGTTAGTTTTCCCCATATATGCGTGTAGAGGGTTGTAATGGCTTATGGTTATTTTACACACATATATTCTAGATATATTTTCCTATGTACTACTATGGGTATGATTTATATAGGCTATGATGGATTGAGGATCCTTACTCAGCGTATGGGATGTGATGGATTGAGGTATAATACCTGACATTTGATACACATTATGAGAGCTGTGGTGGCTCCCAGAAACAACCTGGTTACTTTGGGTTATGTGGAAGTGGTAGTGTGTTTCACAAGGTTCATGTTGTGGTGCTTCTCCTAGGTGTCTATAGGATAGGCTTTTTAGAGAGAGATGCTCAGGATGTGAGACTTTGGGGAAAAGAGAAAAACTAGTGGGGAAGTGGTAGCAGGGTTCCTTTGATATTCTTTATTATATTATATACTCTTGTATGCAATACTTGGTGAGAGTAGCCATAGTGAGGTTGGGAACTTAGTATACTTATTTAGGTGATGAGTTAGTTACACTTGTTGTTCACTGTGTTTAAATATGATTTCTTTACTTTTGCATGAGAGGCTATAGGGAGGATCCTACTGAGTATACTATTATACTCACCCTATGTATATATAAACTATTTTCAGGTTAGTTAGAGAAAGTTTGAGATAAAGCTTCTTACTACTATCTTTTGGGTTGGAGGAGTTGTTTGGGATTTGTGGTCACTTTCGTCTTTACCTTTATTTTGGTACTTTCAATTTTTCCTTTCATTTTTAGTAGTTATTTCATGACATTACATTTGTGTACTTGGGTTTCTTTTATATTTTAGTCTGAGTAAGAGATAGTTGGTGTCTATCTTATCTATCTATTCTGCATGTGTTTCTCTTAGAGGGTAATACCTCCCATCTGTATGTTTATTACACCCTCAGTGCTAGTCTCTAACCTGGGGCCTACTGGAGGTGAGACTTGGGGGTTACTATCTCTCTTCTCCCATTGTCAGCTTAGGAGGGGTACACTTTGCGGGGAGTGGGTCATGACAGAGTGTTATCAGAGGTCTGGTTGAGGTATAGGATGGAGTTTGGAGTTAGAAATAAGTGAGGTTACATGGGTTGGTAGGGCAATAATGTTAGCTAAATTTAGCAAGCGCTGTAAACATGGGAGACCAACTAAGATATGGGTATTTAGGGTCCCCTTTAATCTGATGCACAAACCTTTAAGCTTACAATGGCTACTAAACGAGGTGATAATTGTTGTAGGGTAGAGACCTAGAAAGGGATCTTGCATCATTATTCTTTGTGCATGTGTTTGAATGGGTAGAACTTGGGATAAGTTAACCTAAAATTAATATAAGAAAAAAATTAATTGATATTAAAGTATTCCATATTCTAGGTTTAGGAGATCTAACTATTTTTTCTTTCATAGCTATGGCTTCAGGTTGACGTCCTAATTAGGTTCACATAGAAGATGTCTAGCAGGTTGTGCCAGTAGATCACCATAGAGTATAGGTTGATGATGAAGACACTTAGAGGAGGACACTCTGAGAGTTTCAGTGCTAGAGTATACAGAAGTAAGAGGGATTAATTTTAGATGTAGTCACTGAATATTGGTTGGAATAGGTTGAGATAACTTTTAGTTCAATCTGTGCCTTAAAGTAGCACTGGGTATCATTGGTTGTGATGATTTTGTGTGGGGCAGCGAGGTAGTGGTGGTTCTTGTTCCTCAGGGATCGCGATGAGTAAGTAGTCTTATGGGAGAAGTTCTGAGACCAGTTCAGGGCCGAGTTTCTTTCTCTGACCTTGAAGGAGACCATTATCCAAGAGATGCTTACCCTTCAGTAGGGAATCTCTAGTGTGATAGAGTTTGAGATCCATCTTAGTAACCATATATGATATGCTTAAAACCTATTTCCAGATGAGGAGAAAAGGGTGAGGCATTTCTAGGAGGCTTTGCGTCAATATATCCAGCGTCAGGTCACCCCGTTTATGTTGACAACATATCTCATGGTGCTGTAAAGGGTGAAGGTCATTGAGAGAAAATTAGATAGAATCTAATATTCACGAGAGGGGAGTCATCAAGATTCCTCATGAAGCAGAGCTGTGGTCCGAGGTTCCTGGTTTCTAGGGCAGAAGAGTTTCGATCATCCGGGGGTAGGTTCCAGCCCTCAATGTCTCATTTCTTTTGGGGGAGTGGATCTCAGGCCCATGATAAGGGACCAAGCACTTTTTTTCTTGTATAGGATGAGGTCATCAGAATCATGAGTGCCCGACCTTTCTGAGCAGTTATCGTGTGCCAGTTTTTCCGCTCCAGGTTCCTTCATTGAGGCAGTTCTAGCTGAGGCAGTAGTAGCAGGTTGCACCAACTTTGGATCAGTAGAGAGAAGATGGGGAAGGAATAGGACAAACCCAAAATGATCCCCATCCTCAGAGAGAAGAGAGAGACCATGGAGGTGGTTTTCAGTAGGGTCGTAGAGGCCGTGGAGCAGGTCGTGGTCAGCTTCATGTGTTAGTGTTGCCAGCGCCAGGCGATTCAGACATCGTTCGAGGCATCGTTTGCTTGTTTTCTACTTGGGTGTATTCCTTATTTGATTCAGTATAGATGCACTCTTTTACATCACCTATCCTTGTACATGCCTTGGGACTTGAGGTAGAGAGGCTTACAGTGCCCTTAGTGTTGACTATGCCAGTTGGGGGTCGAGCTAGCTTGTTTGAAGTGTGTAGAGATTGTGAGCTAGTGATGGGGTAGCACCAATATTGGGGAGATTTCCTATGTTTAGGAATAAAACCATATGATGTCATCAATAGCATGGCTTGTTTGTATTCGATGAAGGCTATTGTGGATTGATTTTGGAGGTAGGTAGTGTTCTTCAATGCTGATAGAGAGCCAACAGTGTTTGTTGGTGTGCGAGATCCTTAGATGGGTTAGTGGCATGTTTCGACCTTATCATCCTCGATGGATGATATGATGCTGAGTTCATCATATGTTCAATAATATTCATTTCCCAGGGTCATGGAAGAGTACCCTGATGTCTTTCCAAAGGAGGTTGTAGAATTACCCCCTCGACGAGAGATCGAGTTCTGGATCGAGCTATAACCAGACATGTCTCCTATCTTGATGTCTCCCTATAGCATGACACCTTCTGAGTTGCGAGAGTTGTGTATACAGATCAATGGTCTATTGCAGTGTGGTTTTGTTTGGTCGAGTGTGTCACCATGGGGTGCACCAGTTTTTTTCGTGAAGAAGGCTGATGGCAGTTTGCGGTTGTGTATTGATTATCATCGTTTGAACCAAGTGATAGTGAACAACCTTTATCCTCTTCTACAGATTGATGATTTATTTGATCAACTAAAGGATGAAAGTTGTTTTTTTAAGATCAATTTATGATTAGTATATCATCAGATGCAAGTGAAAGATGAGGATATTATGAAGACTACTTTCTGTTATCATCATGGGCATTACGAGTTTGTTGTGATGCTATTCAGTGTGATGAATGCTCTAGCTGTGTTCATGGGGTTAATGAACACTATGTTCCATGATTTCCTAGATAAGTTCATGGAGATTTTCATTGAATAAATCCTTGTGTACTCAGCATTCGAGGAAGAGCATACAAAGCATCTGAGTGCCATTTTGGGAGTTCTCCGTCATGAGAAGTTGTTTGGGAAGTTTTCAAAGTGTGAGTTTTGGGCTCAAGAAGTCTATTTATTAGGGGCATGATGTATCCTAGTAGAGAGTAGATGTGGATCTGTCGAAGATAGAAACAATTGTGTCTTGGGAAGCCCCCAAGATAGTGGTAGAGGTGAAAAGTTAATTGGTCTTACAGGCTATTATAGGAGGTTCGTAGACGATTTCTCTCGGGTTGAGAATCCTTTGACAACATTGACTAGAAAGGATCAAGTGTTCTTGTGGAATGATCAGTGTCAGAAGAATTTTGAGTATCTCAAGAAGAATTTGGTCAGTGCTCTGATTCTTTTCTTTTCCAATAGAAGGAGTTCAGTTCAAGGTTTTCTATGATGCTTCACATCTTGGGTTGGGTTTTTTTCTAATGCAGTAGAGATCAGTCATTTATTATGGGTATCGGTATTTATGTCCCCATGATCATAACTATTCCACCCATGATCTTGAGTTTGAGGTAGTGGTGTTTTACCTAAATCTATGGAGACATTACCTCATTGTCAAGAGTTTTATGGTCTTCACTGATCATAAGAGCTTGGGGTACATTTTCTACCAGCGTGACTTGAACTTACGACAACATTTGTGGATAGAGTTCTTACAGTATCACGACTTCAAAATTTCATATACACCTGGAAAGGGGAATTCTATAGATGATACATTGATCAAGAAGTTTTGTAGTGATACAGTGCATGAAACAAGTGATTCCTGGAGATTGATGGAAGAAATTTCATCTTTACACCTAGATATGGGATAAGTCATGGGAAAAGGTCTCCTTTTCCAGATGACAGTGCAATCATCTCTAGTGCAATAGGTGGAAGAGTCCCAATTGAAAGATCTTGAGGTGGAGGTTTGGAGAGACTGAGTTGTTTGTGGTGAGTCCCCTTATGGTTGGTTTGAGTATGAGAAGCATCAGGTGTTATTTTAGGGAATACTTTTCGTTCCTTTGGCATCACATGATATGTTTCTTAGAGAGTTCCATAGTTTACCCCTTATCAGTACATCCCGACATGACAAAGATATACTGAGCTTGGAGAGGTCAGTTTTAATGGCCTGGGTTAAAGTGTACAGTTGTAGAGTTTGTGTCTTGATGTTTGGTCTTCCAGAAGGTAAATTCCAAACACCATGTTCCTAGTGGTTTCTTACAGCCATTAGATGTTCCTCAGTGGAAGTGGGAGGACATATCGATGGACTTTGTTACTGGTTTACCTTGAGCTTAGGGAGGCTATGATTCTATATGGGTGGTAGTGGATCTTTTGATGAAATCATCCCAATTCATAGAAATCAAGGAGTCAATCTTAGTGAAGGTTCTATTAAGGAAATATCTAGAGGAGGTGGTGAGACTCCATAGAGTCTTGAGGAAGATTATTTTCGATCAAGATCCTCATTTTACCTATAGGATGTGGAGAGGTATCCAACATTCTTTTGGTTCTCAAAAATTCCTTAGCATTGTTTTTCATCTGTAGATGGATGTTCAGATAGAGAGGACCATCCAGACTCTTAAATACATGTTGTGCTCTTGTGTCCTTGATTTTAGAGGTTTGTGGATGAGGCACCGACCCTCAGTAGAGTTCTCTTACAATAATAGTTTCCACTCCACCATCGGTATGGTGCTGTTTAAAGACTTATAAGTATGACCTTTCCATTCTCTGTTGTGTTGGAATGGGGTCAGAGAGTCAGTAATTCTTGGGCCGGAACTGGTATAGAGTACGATAGAGATGTTTCAGGTGATTCACGAGCGGATGAAGGTAGCACAAGATTGTCAGAAGTCCTATGTCGATTATAGGATAAGACCATTGGAGTTTGATGTTGGGGATCACATGTTTATTAATGTGACTCCCTGTCATGGGAAGTGAAGGTTTGGTTGTGGGATTAAGCTTTATCCCTAGTTTTTTGGGCCTTTCGAGGTGTTGGATCATGTCAAAGTCGTAGAATATCAGGTAGAACTCCCCCTGCAGATAATTTGAATACATGATGTTTTTCACATGTCATAGCTCTTTCGTTACCTTCATGAAGAATCTCATGTCTTCTATTAGGGTGAGATTGATGCTGACAATGATGCAACCTTCAAGGAGTGTCCTGTAGAGATCTAGGACTGCCCAGAGAATGTGTTTCATGGGTGTTCTATCTCCTTACTTTGTGTCTTGTGGAAGCATGGTGGCGTGGAGGAGAGTACTTGGGAATGTGAGTCGCAGATACATGCTCAGTACTCCAAACTGTTTAATGTTTATCCCTTATCTTGTAATGTTGTTATTTTGGTGGTTTCAAACCCTTTTCGTTTATGAGACGACATTATCTTTTTGCTTGTTTTGGATTGCTATTTTTAGAGGTATCTTCCTTAGGAGAGTGTTTAGGATATGGTTGTGGCCGTCGTGTGGTTTTTCATTGTTCCTTCTATGAAGTGGTTGAGCTCCTATGGTGGCATGAGCCTTAAAAGGTATCTTGCAGGGTGGATGTTCGAAAGACCCCTTTTATGTTTCCTCTTTGGGTTGGTTTTGGATTCTCAAGGACGAGAAATTTTTGAGTGGTATCTGATGTAATGGCCCAGACCTCTCTGGTCCATTCCTTTTTGAAAATCTGGTGTTTGAGGTGTTCTAGGAGGTCAAGGTGACTCATTTCTATCACTTTGAGAAAATTTCTAGTTTTTTGAACAGTGTTTCTAGAATGGTGACTCACAATGGTTACTCACAATGGTGACTCGTGAAGGTAGCTCACCGAATGACAACTCACGATGGTAGCTCACCAAACGGTGACTCGAAAACAGTGGATCACTAAACAGTAGCTCACTAAACGGTGACTCACCAAATGGTGACTCACCAAATAGTAGCTCACCGAACATTCACTCATCCAATGGTGAGTCATCCAATGGTAACTCATCCAAAGGTGAGTCATCTAATGGTGACTCATCCAATGGTGACTCATCCAATGGTGACTTGTCCAATGACGATTCATGAACAATGTTTTTAATTTCTTACAGTTATGGCCCTTTAACATTATTTTTGATGTAAAACAAATTAAAAGACTTATTTTAAGGGATTAAGGCTTATTAAAATCCCATAACTTCGATCTAAATTTTCCTAAGGGTCTGAGTGCCTTACTCAGCCAAAATGCATAATCTTGACCTGATCTGCCTTTAATGGAAAATCTAAACCGTATCTAAATTTCTGCTCCATTTAGATTTTCAAGAGGCTAAGATACCTTCTACCTTATTATTTATTCTTGTTTTTTCCTTGGTATGGGATGCCCAAATTTCTTCCTTCCATAGGATTTGTGCGATCGAACTGCAATCCTTGGATTGTGTTTCCCTTGGATTTTTCCTGCTGCATGCGCACCCCCTATTTTAGTGAAACCAAGAAGTGTTGATTCTTCTTCGATATAAGGTATATTCTACCTCTATTCTTTTGGGTTCCTCAATTTGTTTCCTCCCATTTATCCTTGACATGTGATGGCATGTGATATCCATGTTTCTAATGGAGCTTTCTCAGTTGTTGGTTGGTGTGGTGGTGTCACGACATCCTTAGGTGGATGCAGTCATTGTGGGAGAGGTGATTGTGATTCGTTATATTGGACCATTCTCGTGCAAATAATGTTGAATACCTTTTGAGGTAGGGGATTTTCTGCTTCTCTTTTTATTCATGTGAAACTATAGAGATAACATGATTTATCCCTTTGGATTGCAATGAAATTGACATAATAATTATTTAAACAAGATTAAAGGATTGGTATCGATGGCATAATGATGTTGTTTCTTTATACTATGATAATTATTTGCCTCTTATTTTTCTAGATAGTTTGATATCTATGACTTTATTGCTTTAGCAAATTTCTCTTGATGGAAATTAGTAAAGAAAGTAAAGTTGAAATTAATTGATAATTAATTGGATAAATGTTTAAAGAGGCATGTTAATGAATCTGGTTACCGTTGTAATTTGATGATAATCAAATTGATGCAGATATGCATGTTTAAATAAATTTGTTGATGAAATTGAATCATGTTGATGCTTGTTGATTAAATTATTAAAGGCATGTTAAATTAATTTTTTAATTAATTTTTGATATCTTGAGAATATTTTTTCTTAGTTTGCCCGTAGTTGAACCCTGAATAATGAATCAGTTAATTCAATATAGAATAAAGAACCAGTTGTGTGATAAAATATAATGCGTTTGTATGGATTGAGTTTCCTGATTCCTTATAAAGGCCAAGTTCCTTGTGTTTTGGAGCTTTGAGAGCTCATTGTGTGCGAAGTATGGATGCCTTGTTTTGGGGCCAAGAGTCCAATTGCTATGTTTGTTTCCTGTTGCTTGTGATGTGATGTGAGCTTGGGATGAATGAGCCTGGATGGCTATTGTGGTATGGGGGGGGGGGTAGGGAGGCCTAGTCTTTGTGGCATTAGTTGATGCATAGAGCGGCGAGATTCATCGATTTATGCATGTGGGTGTCAGGAAGGACATCAAAGATGATGCAATGAGTTGAATTAGGGATTACTCATTGATATGAAAGTAGTTTTTGTTGAATTTTTTGTTTGTTTATCTTCTTTACTTTCCTCATTACTTGGGGAAACTAGTTTTTCTTACTCTCCTTCCAAAAGAGGCGAAGACACGTGGGGTATTCCATGTGATTTCTGTGTTTAGATTCTTGAGGATGGATGGGTCTACGCTCCTGCTATAGGTGAAAAAGATTCGATGGCTAGATCATCTACTCACCATGTTGAGCCCCTTGTGTTTGGTAGCTTATAATGTTTTCCTAGAATACCTGTAAATATGGAAATATATAAAGTGGTAATGTTGTTAATAAATGAATAATTGTTTAACCCATGGGGTTGGAGTTTGCTGGGATGAAATGCTGAGGTTGTGATTTTGAGAAGCTATGGACTCGGTTTGGTTATGCCTGGAGGGCATGGATCCTTGTTAAAATGCTAATGTAATGGAATGTGATGTGGAATTGATAATTATTAATTAATGGTCAAAGGATTAATTAACGTAAAGTGAAAATGATAAAAAGGGATAAAGAAACTTAATTTAGCTCTTTAAATGGTTGTGTGCTTATAGGATATCTAGTCTTAGTAGTGGCAACTAAGAGTCTGAGAGACGTTAGATGCAATTGAGCATAAAACCAGGTTATGCCCATAGTGTGATTGTGAGCTATATTATATCATGTACTTTTTTTGATCTATATTCTACTCCACCCTGTCGGTTAGGGAAACTGACACCCCGGGGATTATGAGCCCTGGGGAGGGGGGTGTTTCCCCCAACATTCTAGTGAGGGGATGGATGACTGACTACCCCCTTTGGATCTGATCTCTTCTCTTGGTAGTTACTTTTTCTGGTATACACGATGGTTAGTCTTACCCATATATGTGTTTAGATGGATATAATGGCTTATGGTTATCTCACACACATATATTATGTATATAGTTTCCTTTGGAATACTATGGGTATGACATGTATAGGCTGTGATGGATTGAGGATCCGTACTCAGCATATGAGTTGTGATGGCTTGAGGTATAATACCCAATGTTTGATACACGTTATATGGGCTGTGGTGGATCTCAGAAACTACCTAGTTACTTTGGGTTATGTGGAGGTGGTAGTGTGTTGCATGAGTTGCATGTTATGGTGCTTTGACTAGGTTTTAATAGGCTAGCCTTTTTATAGAGAGATGCTCAGGACGCGCGACATTGGGGAAAAGTGGAAAAATAGTGGGGAAGTGGTAGCGGGGTACCCTTGATATTATTTATTATATTATATACTCTTGTATGTGATACTTGGTGAGAGTAGCCATGGTGAGGATGAGAACTTATTATACCTGTTTAGGTGATGAGTTAGTTTCACTTGTTGCTCACTGTGCTCTAGCATGATTTCTTTACTTTTGCACAAGAGGCTCTAGGGAGGATTCTACTGAGTATACCATTATACTCACCCTATGTATATATAATTTTTTTTTCATGTTAGTTAGAGTAGGTTGTAGATCTAGCTGGTTACTACTAGCTTGTGGGTTGCAGGAGCTATTTGGGCTTCATGGTCACTGTCACCTTTACCTTTCTTTTGGTACTTGCAGTTTTTCCTTTCAGTTTTAGTAGTTCTTGCATGAAATTACATTTGTGTACTTGGGTTTCTATTATATTATAGTCTGATTAGGATTTAGTTGGTGTCTATATTATCTCTCTCTTCCGCATGTGTTTCTCTTAGAGGGTAGTGCCTCCCATCTGCATGTTTATTATACCCTCGGTGCTAGTCACCAACCCGGGGCCTACTGGAGGCGGGAATCAGGGGTCACTATCTCTCTTTTACCATTACCGGCTTTGGATGGGTACACTTTGTGGGGAGGGGTTCATGAAACCATTGGTTTCCCCACTATAAAGAGGGTCCTTTATTCCATGAAATTCATCATCCACTACTGGAATTTTGGATATTTGTGACGGGATCTCGTCGCAAAAAATACTAGTTGCGACAGGAAGCGGTCCCGTCGCAAATTAATCTCTGATTAAATACATTATATATACAAGAACCTGTTGCGACGAGAAGATGACCCATCACAAATAGCTTTTTTTTATAAACCTGTTGCGACGGGCCCATCGCAAAAATGTTTTTGTGACGGTAAAGTAACCCATCGTAAATAAGTTAAAAAAAATATATATATAATCTATTTGCGACGAGACCCCATCGCAAAAGGCCCCGTCACAAATACTTAATAAAATAAAAAGATAATATAATTATGATTAATGAAAAAATAATATTAATATTATTAAAATAATAAAAAAATAAAAAATATTAAAATTCTCAATATTTTCAAATACTTAATAAAATAAAAAATAAAATAAAATTATGATTAATGAAAAAATAATGTCAATATTATTAAAATAATAATAACATATTAAAATTCTCAATATTCGCAAAAAAATATAAAAATATAAAAAAATCATAAATTATTATTATTATTAGTAGTAGTAAAATAAACAAACATTAAAAAATATAATACTAATAATAAATAAATAAAATTAAAATATTAAAAAAAAATTATGCAATATTTGCACCAATATAAAAGTCAAAAACTATAAGTAGTTCATATTACAACAAATGTTCAATTCAAATTTTTTTAATAGAACAAAAAACTCACTGGGGGGATAGTCTTCTAAAGGAGATGGAGGAGCTGAAGGAGATTGTGGAGGAAACTCCATCCCTAAACTATGAGTCAGACGATGCATGTACTCCATTTTCTTGTGTTGCAGATACTGCCATCGACGCATGTCCTCCTCATTCTGCTGACGCATCTCTTCCTACTTCTTCTAAAAACTCTCTATAAGCTCAGTTTGAGCTCACAACTGCTCCTAGTACTGTAAGCCAGAAGATAAAACCTCTCAATGAGCTCCTCTCGAGCTGGAATCCGACATCGCAACAGTACCATAATAAGTCCCAAGAGTCAAATGAGAGCCGATACCAACTACCCGACCCTTCTCGAAGGCATACTAGGTTACTTGTATCCATGCCACCTCATCAAAATAGTGGGCACTAGTCTGATCAACCGTCTCATCCTGACTCTCAACCCTTATTTGAGAGGTCACAACCTCATCTAATTAATCCTAATTAATCCTAATTAATCCTAATTAATCTTAATTATTGATAATTAATCCTATTACTGCTATTTATTCCTAATTATTAATAATTATTCCTAATTATTCCTAATTATTCCTAATTATTGCTAATTATTGATAATTATTAGTATTTATTGCTATTTATTACTATTTATTACTATTTATTACTAATTATTACTAATTATTACTAATTATTACTAATTATTACTAATTATTACTAATTATTACTAATTATTACTAATTATTACTAATTATTACTATTTATTACCAATTATTACTATTTATTACTAATGATTACTATTTATTACTATTTATTACTAATTATTACTATTTATTACTAATTATTACTATTTATTGGTATTTATTACTATTTATTAGTATTTATTAGTATTTATTGGTATTTATTACTATTTATTAGCATTTATTACTAATTATTAGTATTTATTACTAATTATTTCTATTTATTAGTATTTATTAGCATTTATTACTATTTAAAGTATTTATTACTATTTATTACTAATTATTACTAATTATTACTATTTATTACTAATTATTAGTATTTATTACTAATTATTACTAATTATTACTATTTATTACTATTTATTACCAATTATTACTAATTATGACTAATTATTACCAATTATTAGTATTTATTACTATTTATTACTAATTATTAGTATTTATTAGTATTTATTAGTATTTATTAGTATTTATTACTATTTATTACTATTTATTACTAATTATTATGATTTATTACAAATTTTAACCATTTATTACCAATTATTACTAATTATTACTATTTATTAGTATTTATTACTATTTATTAGTATGTATTACTATTTATTAGTATCTATTACTATTTATTAGTATCTATTACTATTTATTAGTATTTATTACTTATTATTAGTATTTATTACTAATTATTAGTATTTATTACTAATTATTACTAATTAATACTATTTATTACTAATTGTAAATATTTATTACTATTTATTTCTAATTATTACTATTTATTTTAATTATTACTATTTATTTCTAATTATTACTAATTAGTGTTAATTACTATTAATTACTGCAAAATACATCTACTAATTACTAATTACCGCTAATTATTTATATACATTATTAATTATCGTTAATAATTATCAATTATTACTAATTACTAAGAATTAGTACTAATAATTTAATTTTATTATTACAAATAAATACTGATGACAAAACAATTTAAATCTAACTTAATTACAACCAATCAACAATAATTAAAATTAATATAAAGAAATTAAATAAATACGAAATTAAATAAAACATAAATACCTTTAAACTTGATCTCTTATAATTGTAGACGGCTTCACAACTTCTTCGTAAAAAAAACTAACCCTAAAAAATTTTCACTCTAAAATTAGAGTTTAGAGAAGCAGAGGAAGAAGGAATTCAGGAAGAGGGAAGAAAAAACGGATGGGGGGTATATATAGGTTAGATTAGTTTCAACGAGACTATTTGCGACATGATTCCCGTCGTAAATAGAATTTTTTTTGCGATGAGACCCATCGCAAATACCCTCGGCCGCATTAATTACTGTCGGCGGTTAAAAGGTTATTTACGACGGGTCCTGTCGCAAAATGTAACCCGCTGACACACTATTTGCGACGGGACAACATCCTGTCGCAAATAGGTTTTTACCGTTGTCGGTTATTTGCGACGGGACCCATCACAAATACTCTCCGGGGGTCGAACTAGTTGCAACGGGGGATCCCCCATCGCAACTAGTTCTTACCGTCTCCCAGTATTTGTGACGGGCGGTGCCTACCCATCGCAAATACCCTTCGCGCGGTTTGGCGCGCAAACCGCGCCAATCTGTGCGTAAGTTTTTGCGACAGGGCGCCTATTCCCGTCGCAAATAATTGGTTATTTGCGACGGGTTGATTGCCCCGTCGCAAATAACCTCTTCGATGGACTATTTGCGACGAGATTTATTCCCGTCGCAAATAACCCATCACAAAAAATGGTTTTTACTGTAGTGATCAATTCGCTGCTCCCGAATGATCATCTCAAGAAGAGAGGAGGTCAACTGAATTCTAGCCAAAACAAACTTGGTCCCATCCTACTGAACTCCCAAATGAAATTGAGCAAAGAGAGCCATCAATTTCCACTCTTCTGGTGATTCTTTCATGGCATGGGTCAGAAGTTTTTGTAACACCCCAGAATGATAAAGGGTTAAATTAATAAATGATATGAATCATGTCAACAAGTTGAACCTTTCTTTTTGGGAACCTACCTAATTAGAACTCCATAGTTAAACATGCTTGGTTTGGAGTAGTTATTTGGATGGGTGGTCTTTTGGGAAGTTTCCCCAGGTGTGTGCGAGTGAGGACAAAGCACACTGGAAAGAACATGTGTTGGCCTATGGGGACAATCATTAGTCGGATTACCTGTTTAGGTACGTGGGTGGGACCTAGGGATGAGACCATGTGTCTGCAGGGCAACTGGTGGTACCTAGCGGGCCAGGACCTAATGACCATGTTAAATCAGTGTGTTTGTGCTGTCAGCGGGGCCCAATTATTACATTGGTATCAAAGTAGGAACCCAACCTTAAGTGCGGTGTACTGCCTGGGTTGAGATGTAGGGTCTACAACGAGGGTGTTGTGCTCTAAGGGGGTGGATGTAACACCCCTGAATGATAAAGAGTTAAATGAATAGATGATATGACTCATATCAACAAGACACACCTTTCTTTTCAGGAGACTACCTGATTAGAACTCCACAGTTAATCATGCTTGACCTGAAGTAGTGATCAGGATGGGTGACCTTCTGGGAAGTTTCTTAGGGTGTGTGCAAGTGAGGAAAAAATGAATTGGAAAGAACATGTGTTGTCTTGTGGAGAAATTCATTAGTCAGATGACCTTTTCGGGGATGTGGGTGGGCCCCAAGGAGGGGACCACATGTTTGAGGGGAAACTGGTGGTACTTGGCATGCCAGGACCCGATGACCATGTTAAGACGGAGTGTCTATGCTGTCAATGCAGCCCAATTGTTTCCTATTCAAAGCATCAACAATAACATTTCCCTTACCAGCGGCGTAGGTAATATCAGAATCAAATGACTATAGGTACTCCACCCAATGCCTCCATTAGAGATTCATATCATTTTGAGAAAAGATATAACTCAAGATTTTGTGGTCGAAATAAACAAAAAACCTTTCCCCTAAAAGGTAATGCCACCAACTCTTAATTGCATGTATCACAACTTTGAGTTCAAGTTCAAGGGTTGGATAATTCTTCTCATTTGGCCTAAGATTTCTGGAACCATAGGCTACCACATGATCACCCTTTATAAGGAAACAACTCAAACCCAAAACAAATGAATCACAAAAGATTACATAGCCCTACCCAGTCTCTAGAAGAGTCAACTCTAGTGTAGGAGTCAAAATATATTTCAGCTCATCAAAAGAACTCTAACATTTCACATCCCAAACAAAACTTCACTCCTTTTTGAGTGAGGGAAGTCATTAGAAAATAAAAATTCAAGAAAAATTTAATGAACCTATGGTAATACCCTACCAAACCCAAGAAGATATGAATCTTGAAAACATTACACATTTTCTCTCATGTCATAAAAACTTTCACCTTCTTGGGATCAATTGAAATACCATGTTCTGAGACCATGTTCTTTAAGAATCTCACTTCCAGAATCTAGAAACTACATTATGAAATCTTTGCATAAATTCATCAATTTCCAAAGATTTATAGAACTACACTTAAGTGACACACATGATCCTCCTAAATTTTGGAGTAAACCAAGATTTCATCCACAACGACTACCAGGAATGAGTCAAGGTACTCATGGAATATCCTATTCATCAGCACCATAAAAACTGCATGAATATTGATTAGACCAAATGATATAACATAGTAATCATAATGGCCATACCTACTCCTGAAGACAATTTTCTAAATCTCATATTCTTTGATTCTCAACTGGTGGTAATCTGACCAAAGATCAATCTTTGAGATCCACTTCACCCCTTTCAATTGTCCAAACATATCATCAAACAATGGCAAAGAATACTTGATCTTTACCGTAACTCGATTGAGTTTCCATTAATCAACACACATGAAAGGTGTTCCATCAGCTTTATTCACAAAAATCATAGGTTCCCCCAAAGGTGACACACTAAAACATATAAATCCTTTATCCAATAGATCATCCAACTGATTCATCAACTCTTTCACTCCATCTGGTGCTATACGGTAAGAAGGAATAGACATTGGAAGAGTACCAATTATTAAATCAATGGAAAACCCCACCTCTATTACTGGTGGAAATCTAGAGAAATCAGATAGAAAAACATCAGTAAACTTAATGATAACTGGAATAAGATCATCACTCAAATATTCTTTCTCCAAGTTAAAAGAAAACACCAATATTACCCTGCCTGACTTTGGAAAAGAAGGTTCTGCTCTACTCGACCTCGAGTCCTATTCCCCTTGAAAAGCAAAACACATCCCATCGAGCATAGAAAATTAAACCTATCAAAGATAATTGTAACACCCTGATATTTTTATGAAATTAATTTTTAAATAATTTTATTTCTTTGATAGATTTCGTTATATACAATAACAAGTTTAGAAAAACTGTGAAATATTATTAAAATATTATATATCCATTATAAACTAGCCATTAAATTGGCGGGAATGAATATGAATAATCTATTTATGAAATAAATATAAAGGTATAACTAAATATGAATTTATTGGTAAGTACTTATAAAAATGACCACATAATATTTAATAAAGTCACTTTATTCTTCAAAAATACGTTTGTTCAAAAATGAGTTTTTATTCTTTTTATGAGTGAATATTAATTTATAAAATTTCTAGAAAATTTATTTGAAAAAATTAATTTCATTTTTGAAATTTTCATGTCAAAATTATCATAAAATTATTATTTTTTATAATTTTATGAAAACATTTTTTTCAAGGAATAATGAAAATACTGATTTTTATTGAAAATTGTGTTTTCTTTTAAAGTATTTACATGGTAAATTTATGTTTTATATTAATTTTAAATTTTAAATAGTTAATTTTTATTTAAAATAATCCAATTACGGTTTTTTAAAAGGATTTTATACCTGAATTTATTATAAAAAAAATTATGTTTAAAAAGGGTATTTTTCTGAAAAATTTTTTTTTGTGGCATTTTGCCAGTTTTATTTTAAATTAAATTATGAAAATTTTGTTTTTTGAATTTTGAAAAATGGATGACATATTTGAATTCATAAGGTCCAAATTTAGTAAATAGGCCCATTTGTTTTTTTCCAGTATGAATAGTCACCTTGGTAAATTTTGTTACCACAGTAAATGATAAATTGGGTAATCTAGGTTAAAAATAAAATGATAAAGACTATAAAATGACCCAAACATTTGAAAAAATTTTATTTAATGAACTTAATTAGAACCTTAATACCTATGAATCTAAATTGAGTATTTTAATGGACAATTTTCCTTGAAAATTACTTATATATTATTTAAATCAAAGAAAGTCACAAAAACTCACTTTATTTATCTTAAATATATCTCATGTGTCCACATGGGGACAACAGTAGGTTATGAACGAATATAAGTGTCAATTTTTAACTTAATAAACTTATTTTCATGATATAAATTTATTTATGACTTTTTGGGTCACTTGGATGAAATTATGATGTTTATAATATTTTATTTAATGAAAAGTCAATGATGTCACATTCATGTTATTAATAATTATATAATTTTTAATATGATGTTATTCAGAAGTCATATTAGAATATAAATATTATTTTGAAATTTAAAATATTTATCTAAATCAGGGTATTTTATTTTTAATTTTTAGTAAAGAAATAAGTATCTTAAATAATTACACAATGATGATGCAATAATTATTCAATTAACGAAACAATCAAATAAATGATATTTAAAATAATAAAATAAAAATAATTTGAATTAATTAATGTGATCCATGAATTTTATAGATTTTTATTATATATTATGGGTGTATTAATTTTTTTCTTCAAATATATCTCATTGTCTTAATTTTCCTAAAGTCAAAGTAATGAATAATGTCAAAATTGACACGAATGATATTTTATGATAATAATATTTTATGATAATAATATTTTATTAAATTATTTAAAAATTATAAAAAATATTTAAAAAATACCAAGTGATTATGAAATGGTCTAAAATTTCATAAATGTTTCATTTATGGTACAATTTACATCACATAAGTAAAAATTAAAACTTTTTAATATTGAATTTTTTTTATTGTAGTTAAAATTAAAATAGGTTAACTAAGAGTTTATCAAAATGATATGGTTTAAAATAATACCAAAACTTGTTTAAAATATATTGGTTGATTATATTACAACATTATATTATCTTATATTATAACACATGTCCATTTGGTGGCATTTGAATATAAAATGTATTTATTATAATTTTATCTTTTGAGAAATTCCAAAAGTGTCCCTCACCTCATTTACAAAAGAACACCTCCTCCCTCACTTATTAAAATTAATTTAAGCCTTATAGATCGAACATACCCTGAAAAATTTTCTTATAAACTTCCCTATTCACCTTATAGAGGTTATGGTATTCTCAAAAGACCAACCCTAGAGCCCTTTAGAGGAGATCCAAAGGAGACATTTTGAAGAAGAGGTAATCGCTCTAACTGATCACTTTCTTTTTCTACTCCTTATTAACTTCTCTAAATCTATTATTTTTATCATAAAATAATAAATTTTTCATTCTAAATATTCAAAAAGGATATTATTATTATTAAAACACCATTATACACCCTCTTTACCATCAAACAAGAAGTGAAAATATCGATCGTGTGTACACACAACTTACCGTCTCTACATAACGATACAATTCATTTTTCATCCCCATATTTTATGGAAGGTTATTATGGTATGATATAAAAATTATTCTGGAAATATGAATTATTATTTAACTTTCTTTCATTAAAAATATCAAAAAACGAAAATAGCATTTATACGTACTTTCGACCAACTGTCTCCATGGATGGTATAATCCATTTTTCTATCTCTAATTTTTATGAATGATTAAAAATATGAATATAATGAATATATATTATGTTTATACCATGATTAAAATTATGTAAATTATATTACCATGATAAAATTGTAAGGACTGAGACTACCAAACCTAAACATTCTTGGAAAATGAAATAGTTATCACCAAGAACAATGATTTTAATAACACATTATTATTAAAAGGTGATAAGATGATATAAACAAATAATACATGGTATGATAGATATATGGTTATGGAATAAATTTATAATAAATTCATATTTATTATACAGGATGTTTCATTGTGAACAAATAAAGTTAAAACTTGAGGTAAGAGTTTATTCCAAAATCTCATTATTATTCGAGATTGTTTATATTTAAGTATTTTCTGGGAAATATTCCTCTTCCATGTCCATGTTTTCTAAAACATTTTCAAAAACGTTTTTACTATTATTCAATGATTTTTTGAATTCATTTTTACTTTTTTTTGATTTTTTAATTTTTTTTAAAAGGAATATTCTTGTCATTTTCCAAAATGGTATTTTATGATTTTTCTTAAAAAAGTGTGAAAGGAATGTTTTTTTTAATTTATAAAGAATGAATTTAATTTTATTCCATCATGAATACTTAATTACTTGAAGCTTCATTTACAATATTAAAAGGTTATTTTCAAAGATAATTTTTTCCTTTATAATTTCAAGACTCTTTAAAAAGAAATGATTTTAAAATAGAAATGTTATTTTTTTTCAAGAATTATTTCAAGTGATCTTTTAAAATAATTTTACATATATGATAACATTATTTGATGTTACTTATTATTTTATGGGGATATTATTCAAGTATATTATCCTTATTCTTTTTATGGTTTGTTTATGTTTATGATGTCATGATGTTTATGAAACCTGTTTTTTTTCCATGATTTATGTTATGATGAAATGTTTATGAAACTCATTTATTTACATGGATTCTGATATGATGAATGAATTATGTTCTTATAACACACACATGTATGGTTTTTATTATGTGATAGATGGTACCTATATCTTCCTCCAATTCATTATGTAAATCTGGATAACTCATGACGTAAATATGTTATGCGTGAACCTGATTTCATGTTCATAATTATATTTTAGGACTCTGATTTCATATCCATAAGATTATGCATGGACATAGTTTCATGTCCAAACGTTTTATGAAAGATCCTGGTTTCATGAACTTAACTTAATGAGTGAACCTATTTCTATTTATACATGTTCATAATGTTATAATTTCATGTGTATGCCACAATTTCATGTTTTATGTCCATATTATGATCTTATAGATTATGTTATTTGTTTTTTTATGATTCATGTTTTTATGAACTTATATGATTTATTCTATGACTCAAGATTATAACTGTTGATATGTAGGGTATAATTTTCAAATGTTATGTTCACGTTATTATGCCCTTATGCTTGTGTTTTGATTTATATCTCCCTTGTATACCATTACTGAGTATCTGAGATCACCCTTTTCTTATGTTTATTTTCCCCAAGATATAAAGGAAGGTATTAAGTATGACATGTCAAAAATGGTTTTAGTTATGAAGGAATAACTGTGAGATGATTTATATGTTTTATAAACCAGTTTTTTTATTTACAAGTTTCTAATGACACTAAACCCATATGATTTAGGTGTTGTTTTTTATGTTATGCAATGAATATTCATCTATTTATATATAATATCTATGTATGAAAAGAGTGGTTCATTATAGTTGGTATCAGAGAAAAGGTTTAGTTAACCTTTGGAAATTATGATGAGAAAACTTTAGTAAGAACCCTAAGGGTATGCCTAGGTTAAAATCCTAGAGTTTTGGTAACAATCATGAATAACATAAGTTAAACCTAAGGTGTAATATATTGATTTCTTTTATTAATTTCCCTTGATTACGAGGTTACCCATTATTATTAGTGTTTATCACACTATTATTTGTGATTAGTGTTGCTCACACTATTCTTGGCTTCATAGATGTCCTCTGACTCCCCACTTATGGAGTTTTACACTCCTGGCTCCCTCCCCTCGGGTTGTGATAACATTGTTATCGATGATGATCCAGACATTTATTATTTTAGACCCTTATGAAAGATTGTGTACTTTGTCTTTGTGCTTTAATAAGATTAATTGATTGATTCGTGGTTTTAATGGGAAATGAAAGCAACTGAATTTTATGGGAGTTGGAATGAAAAATCTTATCGCTATAATCACAAGATATATGAATCATGCTAGACCTTAAAATAAGAAAAGGAGGGAATAACATTTTGTTGAGTCCTTCATGAGGAAACGTCCACCTTATTTCAGCGGGAATTCTAATCTACTAGTGGATAATAAATGGATAAACACCATTGAGAAAATATTTTCTGTTATTAAATGCTTGGGACATGAAAAATTTGTTCTAGATGTTTATTTTCTGGAAGGTGAAGTAGATCAATGATGTAATATTATTAAGAATATGATGTAAGAGGAAGAAATTGACTCCATGGATTAGGAAGAGTTCAAGAACTTATTTTTCAATAAGTACTTTCCTCAAATTATTCATACAAAAATGGATAAGGAATTCCTTGAGTTAAAACAAAAGGATGATGAATCTATTAGAACCTATGAAGAAAATTTTATAAGACTTGAAAGACACACTTATGGAGTTATCATCCAGAATGAAAGTAAAATTAATTCATTCTTTAGTGGATTAAAACCAAGTTTTCAAAAATCATTATCCATAAGGGAATTTGGAAGCTATGAAGAAATCATTCAGTGTGTACTAAAAGTGGAAATAGAAGTTGGTAACCCTCAAGGTTATGGTGATAAGAAAAGAAATATTGAGCTTAATGGAGAATCTAATGGTTTTCAACATCAATAGAAGAAAAAGTTTCAACTCCCTACTTGCCAAAAATGTGGGAACGATCACTTAGGGTAATTACTAAAAGGAATAAGAATATTCTTCAAGTGTGGGAAGCCTGGAAATAGAGAAATAGAGTGTCAATGTGATGTAAAGAGTCCATTAAATGAAATTAATAGAGAGAAATCTCAAAAAAATTCACCACTCACACTTCAGTGCTATAAATACTTAGAGTTTGGACACTATGAAAATCAATTACACAATACAAGGGCTAATATGGATGATAATACACAATAACCTTTGGAGGTAAAGGAAAAAGGGAAAGATTATGCAATCATAATGGATGACATAAATCATGTTAATTAGGGCACATTTATCCTCCCCTCTTTAGTTGGGAAGTTCATGTCTAATTTTGTATGAGTGAGACCTATAAAAATATTATTGCCCATCCCATAATGAAATTTCATGTGATTATATCCCTCTAAATGAATTCCAGAATAATGAAACATCTAAATATTGTTCCACTATAGTTTTTCCTCAAGTATTTGAAAGTATTTATTGAATGGTACTAGTAACCATGAAAAATGATTGAGGTGATTTTTTGGAGAACATATGATTAAGGGAAATATAAAACTTAATATGTTCATGATGTTGGGATAATAATTATGTTTGCATGTAATAAAATAAATGGTATGGTATTTATAACCTTGGAACTGATTATTAATATGATGAAAATGTGTTTTATGGATTGAGTTTATAGATTTTTTGGATTTATGGTATGAGGAAAGAGTTAATTTTTGAAAGTATGCATGTTTTCACTAAGGTTTTATAGTAATTCAAGTTATTACCATGTTTCAAGAGAATACATGACAATAGTCATCACATGTTTAGTGTGTGATAATTAATAGCTATGTAAAGATGTTTTGGGTATAAATGATAATTTTATTTTGGGAATTTGGTGACCTTATTTCAAAAGTTTTATATTTTAATCTTTTGGAAGGTTCATAAGGGTAACCATTTATGAAATTGTTTAATTGGAATTTTGGATGAGTTTTTAGTGATTAATGCATTACTTCACCATATAAATATTTATGAATATTGAATAACCTATGATAACCATTTTTCTTTAATGATAACTAGAGATAGAAGGAATGACTTATCTTACTATTATGTATCTTATGCTCCATTAGTTATTTAGGCATTAAAATTTCATTTTCATTTCTTGGAGTAAGAGATGAAGCAGAGATTGATCAATTCATAAAAAAATAGTGAAATTATACTTATGAAATTAAATAAAGTAAGTATATATTCTTAAAGTATTTTGAAATAAATTTTTATCCTATCATCATCATTTCTGATGATATCAATGGCTCTTTTCAGACTTATTTGGTCTATGGTTTTGTGGTCATTAACCTTATCTTGACCATGATCTCTATCACTCTCTATTAGTTCTTGGGGATTAGTTTTCCCTTTAAAATCAATCTTTTAATGTTTTTACTATGAGGAAACCTAGTTATGAATTACTTTAGGTAACCTTTATGTTTACAACTTTCCCTTTTTAAGGGAAGTTTTATTATTCAGTTTTACGATGTGGATTTCTATGAATAAATTATCAAATGTTAAAATATTTGATGACTAAGAATAAATTTTAGGGTGAAATTAATTTTAAGGGGGGTATAATTTAACACCCTAAGATTTTTATGAAATGTATTTTTAAATAATTTGATTTCTTTGATAACTTGTGTTACACACAATAGCTAGTTTAGACAAACCATGAAATATTATTAAAATATTATATATCCATTATAAACTATACCTTAACTTAGTGGGAATTAATATGAATAACTAATTTATGAAATAAATATGAATTTACAGATCAATATGAATGTATTGTTATGTACTTAGAAAAATGATAACACATTTTTTAGTAAAGTCGCTTTATTCTTTAGAAATACATTTTTTTTCAAAAATGAGTTTTTCTTCTTTTTATGAGTGAATATTAATTTATAGAAGTTATAAAAAATTTATTTGACAAAATTAATTTTATTCTTTAATTCTTCATGTCAAAATTATCTTAAAATGATTTTTTTGATAATTTTTTAAAAATATTTTTTTTCAAGGAATAGTGAAAATACTATTTTTTTAATGAAAACTATATTTTCTTTTAAATCATTAACACGTTAAAATTATGTTTTTTAGTATCTTTAAATTTTCATTAGTTCATATTGATTTAAAATAATCCAATTATGGTTTTTTAAAATTATTTAATACAAGAATTTATTATAAAAACATTTTATGTTTTAAAAGGGAATTTTTACGAAAAACTATTTTTTTGTGGAATTTTTCCGATTTTATTTTTAATTAAATTCTAAAACTTATGTGTTTTGAATTTTTAAAAATGGGTTCCATATTTGGATTCATAAGTTCCAAATTATTAAATATTTTCCTTTTATTTTTGGCCAATAAGAGTAGCAACCTTGGTAAATTTTGTTACCATGGTAAATGATAAATTATGTTATCTAGGTTAAAAATAAAACTATAAGGACTCTAAAATGAACCTAAAACTTGCCCAAATTTTATTGGATGAAGTTAATTAAACCCTTAACACATAATTATCTAAATTTAGTTGTTTAATGGACACTTTTAAATGAAAATGACTTATATATTATTTATATCAAAGAAAGTCACAAAATGTCACTTTCTTTGTCTTAAATATATCTTATGTGTCCACATGGGAAAAAAGGTAGGTTATTAAATAATATAAGTGTAAATTTTTAAATTAATAAAATTATTTCCATGATATAAATCTATTTTTGACTTTTTGTTCCACTTGTATGAGATTATGATGTCTATAATATTTTATTTAATGAAAAGTCAATGATGTCACATTCATGTTATTAATAATTATATCATTTTTAATATGGTTTTAAAAAGAATATATCTTCGATTATAAATATTATTTTTAAATTTAAAATATTTATCTACATCATGGTATTTATTTTTAATTTTTAGTGAAAAAATAAGTATCTTAAATAATTACACAATGATGATGACACAATTATTCAATTAATGAAACAACCAAATAAATGATATTAAAAATATTAAAATAAATATTATATTAATTAATTAATGTGATAAAAAATTTTATGGATGTTTATTACATATTATGTAACACCCCAGGTAAATAAAGAATATGACATTTTCACATTTATCCATATTTGTGAATAAAATATTAATATTACTTTAAAGGGGACGCTATTCTCAATGGCGTACCCAATACGCAACAACGAGTTTCTTGGGAATCTTACGTTGCACTCTAATAATAAAATAATATTATTTTAAATGATAGTTAACGCCTAGCCGTTGTAATGGCGTGAATGAACAGAACTAACTACAAAATGATTATATATGTTTGTCAAATATTTTTACTCTTTACAATAAATGTTAGAGGATTAAAAATGCGAATGAATCCAATTTTAAGCGTAAACATTCTAATATTCTTTAAAAGGTCAATTAACTGCCTTTTGATGGAAAACCTCTTTTAAATCCACTTTTTGACAATTTTATGTGTTATATTTTACAAAATAAAATTCTTCTTTAGAATCGGGACATCAAAATTTACTTTGTGTAAATTTTTGGTATTTTTCCGATAAGGTTCATTTTTTAATGAATAGTGAAAAATGTTGTATTTTAATTCAAAACCACTTTTTAATCTAATTTATTTATATGATTAGATTATCTTTTTAATTTGTTTTAAAGTGAAATTAGAATATATTTTTACCATTTAATCCAATAGTGGTCGTTGGAATTAATTTCACTTTGAAATTGGACTTAAACTAGTGTCAATCTTTTAATATATATTGTTTCATAAAAACACGCTATTTGTCATGACAACGGGAATTAATTATTAAATTAATTAATGTAACTTATATGATTTGAATTTTTTAAAATAGACATAATTTTTGAATTCGGAATATCAAATATAGCTTAGGGTTAAGTTTTGGTATTATTCTGAAAAACTTCAATTTTTGATGAATAGTGAAACCACTAAGTGGTACTTAAAAAACTGATTTTTCGTTTAAATGAAACTTTACCACTTCTATGTTTTGAATTTAAAAAATCCAATATACATGGTTGTAATTAGGAAATAAAATGTGGTTCAATGGGATTAAAATAATTTTTTGGTGAATAGTAACTTTTATGTTTTTAATCGCGATTAGAGGTAATTAGTGTAATTTAAGGTAAAAATAATGTTTTAATAATATGAAATGAACTTGACACATGTCCTACCCTCATTGGATGTGTCATGGCCGACCAAGAAAATCCATGTATCAACTTGGGGACCCGATGGAGCCACTTTCGTTGGAAAATGACATAAATACCTTTTTATTTAAAGTTAAAATTAAAATGTCACAAACATGAGTTGTTTTACTAAAACAATTTTTAAATGGGGTTATACAAGTCATATTTTTGACTATAAATATTAATTAGAAATATAAAAAGATTTCCTACATCATTATATTTTTTTTATAATTTTTAGACATTAAATAAATTAAATTATTTATGACATCATGATGATGCAACAATTACCTCATTAATAAGGGATTTAAATAAAATGAAAAGATAATGTTAAAAATATAACTTAAACTTGTCACAAATCTATTTTATGGGTGGATTTCGAAACCTTATCACCTTATCCTTGAAATATATCGTTTTGGGACCTTTTAAATTCGAAAATCATTTTATAATAAAGTAATATTTTATAACTTTCCAAGAGTGACCCTCCTCTCCTCTTATAAAAGGCCCCCACCTCTACCACCTTACACACACCTCTCAAGCCTTTGGATTGGCCAAACCCTGCCCATTTCATCTCTCCACATCCCTATCTTCATCATTGAAGCCTCACTTTGTGCATAATCCTTTCCAAGGAAGCCTTTGAGCTCAAATCAAAGAGAGTTACCTGATTTAAAGGTAATGTCTTCCCTTGTGTTCTTTTGTTTTATTTTGCTTCTCCAACCCCCTAAACTATTTTTATTATTTTATTTTGTAACAACACCAGTATCTTTAATATACTAGGATGTTTTTATGTGAAGGATTTGAGCTACAATTACACACACCTTTGTCTAATGGTTAAAGAACATACTGTTTCTGTGGATGGCGAATGACTTCCTCACGAAACGATGATTATTCAATATTCTTTTAACACCTTCAAAGGTGTCCATTAAGATGTAAATATATTTATATATGATATATAATATGTTTATGTTTTCCTTAATCTTCTGTATTTTTCATTTATGACATACCTTTATGGTTTCCATTATGGGTAAACGCGATATGTTCATTTTAGGAAGTGCGGACTACCGCCCCCTCAAAGTGATTTGATTCGTTAATGCCATATGTGGGACGTATAAAGGATGGAATTAATGGTATTACATATGTTATCCTACTGGAATTATAATATACCTTTATATCATTATTATTTCATTCCATTGAATACAAAAAAAAAAATGAAAGTAGCGTTCATGCGTACGTACGGCTTACCGTCTCCATGAACGGTACATTTCATTTATTATCTCCAAATGTTATGTACTATTATAAGTACATATATATAATGTATATATATGTAATATATTACATCTAAATGATGGATATCATTATATAATTATAATATATATATCTCCCATTTTGTTTTAATTCCATTAATATGACAAAAAATGAAAGTAGCGTTCATGCGTACGTACGGCCTACCGTCTCCATGAACGGTGCTTTTAATTTTTTATCTCCAAATGATATGAAATAGTATAAAATGAATATATACTGGATATATATGATATTTAAAACATAAATACTATTCTGGAGATGATGTACCTATAACTACATGTAAAATTCTTTTCCAACAAGTTGAATTTTTACTCATGTACTGAACATCGACAAAAACGTCTGATATGAACTCACTTTATTAAAAAATTATTATAACATTATAATATGTGATATGAACTGAATAATAATATTTAAATGAGGTCCTTAAGAAATTATAAATTGAACAAATTTTATTATTCAGGAGATTAAAGAACGATCGAGTCATGTCGGACACGAGGTAAGGGAAACCTACCCCTCTCTTTCTTTTTAAGTACACTCTTTTATGTCATTCCTTTTAAGCTCATCTTTATTATGATTGGGATGTTATTTTATATTAATATTTCTGTAAATTTTATGTTAATATTATGATAGACCCTATGTGATCTCATCAATCCATTTTTGGAAGTTTTAAGTGGCGCCGTTAGGCTGCCGAGTTTTCGTAAGGGATTTTTCATCTCACTTTTATTCCCGTGAGATTTATGATACATTTGCCACAATTTTCTTTGAGTGGTATATATACTGCCCATTATTATAATCTTTGTGTAATATACTTTTGTTTATGAGTATTTACATCAAATTTTTATTGTTTTTCTTTCATGGGGTGTATGTTTTGAAAGATACCCAAGTCGGTAAGGGAACCTTTCACCCTCCTCTTTTTAAAAGACTTCTTTTGTTGGGTCTTTTAATTTATATATTGTTATGTTGGGATATGTTCTTATATATCCTTATTGATTTAAATTTTATGTCCAAGTGATTAGATACCCTTTTTATCTCTCATAAACTCATTTTGATGTGACGCCGTTAGGCTGTCAAGGGAACTTCTTAACCCAATTTCGATTTCTTTGGGTTCAACATGTAGTTATTGAATATGTCATCATTTGAATATGTATGAATGAAATTTGATTATTTTACACTTAATATCCACTTATATTGGGTGTATTTATATTTTTCTCACATAATTATGAGATTGATTTATCCTTAATTTAAGGATACCATCTTTATAATGGATTTCATCTCAATTTACATTTCCATTGAGACTTCATTGTTGTTATGCACAAATTCACTCTTATATGGTGTATATACTATCATTTGGAATATTATATCATGAATACATTTATTCTCATGATATTATAAAGTTTTTATTAAATGTTATTCCTCAATTATTGTATTCAAGTGTCTCTCATTTTGTTAAAAACCCTTTAACTAAAATATCATTTTAAATGTTTTAATGATTTAATCTTATAAATATTTCTCATTAATATCCATGTTTTCAAAATGGTTTTAAGGATTTATTTATATAGATATTAATGGTTTAAAATTTTAAAATCTTCAAAGTGGTATGGGACACTTTGATTCAAAAATCTCTTTATTAAATGTTTTAAATGGTTTTGAAAATAGTTTTTAGAATGGATTCATTATCTTAAAATGTTATATTGTTATTTCAATGTGGGAATATTATATTTACTT
This sequence comes from Viscum album, assembly GCA_963277665.1. Taxonomy (NCBI): domain Eukaryota; kingdom Viridiplantae; phylum Streptophyta; class Magnoliopsida; order Santalales; family Viscaceae; genus Viscum; species Viscum album. The sequence goes on from OY728156.1 coordinate 1,345,829,523, forward strand.
TATGCTTAAGTTATGTGCTATGATTATGTTATGGTTCTTGGGCATTTTTATAAAGACGGGTGGTTCCGTGATAAACTAAGGGCGGGTGAGCCCGATATAGCTCTCCAATGCATTGGGTAACGCGAGGGGTTAAACGTTAAGGTTTCTCCGAAGAGATTTATTGAATATACTGTGATGGGTATTCCAAACGTAACCAAGAGGGTTAATCCCTACATAAGAATGTTATGAATGCCTCAAGTTACCTTTATGTATTATGATTTCTATGATTTATTCATGATCTTATGAGGTATGTTAAAGTGATTATGTTTTATGGGTAAAGTATGATTTCATTCTTATGTATACATGTACTCATGTTTCCTTTCCATATTTTTATATCCCTTACTGAGATTTTTATGCTCATCCCAAGTTTTTGAAATGTTTTTCACAGGTCAAGGGAAAGGTACATGATATGATGAAAGTGTCAAGGAAGTGTCAATAAAGAATCCATGTTTTATTTTAAATATGTTTCCGTTGATGGGGAAAAACGAATACTATCTTTTATGTAACCAATTTGTATAAATGTGGAATATAATTCATGATTTATTATCTAATTATCTAAAACTATAAACCTGAAAATATCCAAAATGTGAATTATTCATTTAATTCAATATTAAGTAAGGTTTAAGACTGGGGCCTTATAGTTGGTATCAGAGGTCGGTTTAGTTAACTTTAGAGGTTAGGGTATTCTTTAAGCATAAGTGACATTACCATAATGGTTAGGATTTTAGAAAGAGTCATAGTTTTTAGATAAAGTAAATGAGTAAGTATATCTTCCTCATTAGTACATGATGGTTTTGTTGATATACTCACAATGAAATTTCTGTTTTTAGTGAATGGATGGATCTAGCAGGCACCAAAGTGACAATAGGTTTGAAGGAAACTGTGGTGGTTCTCTGATTAAGAGACTGGATGAAATGGGGGATTCAATGAGGAAACTTGTGGTTGTTCTAAACCAACTATCAAGGAGTCATGATCAACCACTTGTACCTTGGTATGTTCTATAATGCATCATGTACGAGATGACCAATCGATGTGGAAGTTCAGGTAATAATTATAAAGGTAACCATTAGGGTTTATATGATCCTTACTTATGAGGTAATTATGGGTTATTATATGTTATGATGGAAAATGAAAGGAATGAGATAAACTTGAGGTTAAAATATGTTATGATTATTTTTGAAGATTTTATCTCATTTTGGGGAATGTTTTAAGAATTATATAGTTTTGGAAAAAGGACAACACGTAGACCATGTGACAACCCGTCGCATCGGACAAAGCTGTGGGAATCGAACCCACAACCAAAGTGCGATTGGTATTTATCGCCTACCACTGGACTACGTGAAGTCCCTGGTTAGTTTGACTAATTCTTTTTAGTTAGATGATTTTAGGAATCAAGATTAAGTTTATTTTGGGTTATATATGGAAATGATTAACCTATCATAGAGGATATGTGATTTGGTTAATTACTTTTCAATATGAGAATTTAAGAGCAACTGATGTTATTTGGAGATAAAAGTTAATTTGTACCTTGGAAGACTATGTGATTAAATCCTTCAAATATTTGGGTTTCAATCTTAGTTTGGTTTACTTTGAAGAATTTTATGGACAATTGTTTATCGAATGGTCTTCTTTGAACTTTGGGTTTTTTTTGGACAAATTTTGGAGATTAAGAATAGATTTTCTTTTTATAAAGGATTATACTTTTGTGGATTATCTGACCTCATACTAACAATTTTGGTTTTGGATTTTGTCTAAAGACATGGGAAATATATAGTTCTCTTTTTTGGATTAGGTGATTCTCAAGAAGTTGATTATAGTACTCTTAATGCGAACAAGTCGTCCTAAATACTCATCTTTTGGAGAAAATATGAGTTTGATTAAGGAATATAGTAAAAGTTGAAAGTCTACGTGACAAGTAAGTATGTTTCATTATGATTTAGTTAAGCTCAAAAATAAATTCCTCAATGAAGAGTAACTTAAAACAAAAATGTTGTCTGTTAAATTTTCCTACTGGGGAATCGAATACCGTTTAACCCATCACAGGTTTGTGATTTTCTTATGGTTAACTTTCTCCTAGACATGTTTACTATCACTCTCCATCAGAACATGACCCTTTTTTTTCTTCTCTATATCCATATTTTCCTACATGGAATCCTAGTATGGGTTAACTCGGGTGACCTTTGTACTTCTCTTTCTTTATTTTAAAGTGATTGTTTAACTGACTCTTGTTCCGATGTGGGATTTTCAATGAAGTTTCCAAGCCCAATTTTAAAATTGTGAGGATGCAATTCCCAAAAGGGGGGAAGGATGTAACACCCCAGGTAAATAAAGAATATGAAATTTTCACATTTATCCATATTTGTGAATAAAATATTAATATTACTTTAAAGGGGACGCTATACTCGATGGCATACCCAATACGCAACAACGAGTTTCTTGGGAATCTTACGTTGCACTCTAATAATAAAATAATATTATTTTAAATGGTAGTTAACGCCTAGCTGTTGTAATGGCGTGAATGAACAGAACTAACTACAAAATGATTATATATGTTTGTCAAATATTTTTACTCTTTACAATAAATTTTAGAGGATTAAAAATGCGAATGAATCCAATTTTAAGCGTAAACATTCTAATATTCTTTAAAAGGTTGATTAACTGCCTTTTGATGGAAAACCTCTTTTAAATCCACTTTTTGACAATTTTATGTGTTATATTTTACAAAATAAAATTCTTCTTTAGAATCGGGACATCAAAATTTACTTTGTGTAAATTTTTGGTATTTTTCCGATAAGGTTCATTTTTTAATGAATAGTGAAAAATGTTGTATTTTAATTCAAAACCACTTTTTAATCTAATTTATTTATATGATTAGATTATCTTTTGAATTGGTTTTAAAGTGAAATTAGAATATATTTTTACCATTTAATCCAATAGTGGTCGTTGGAATTAATTTCACTTTGAAATTGGACTTAAACTAGTGTCAATCTTTTGATATATATTGTTTCATAAAAACACGCTATTTGTCATGACAGCGGGAATTAATTATAAAATTAATTAATGTAACTTATATGATTTGAATTTTGTAAAATAGACATAATTTTTGAATTTGTAATATCAAATATATCTTAGGGTGAAGTTTTGGTATTATTCTGAAAAACTTCAATTTTTGATGAATAGTGAAACCACTAAGTGGTACTTAAAAAACTGATTTTTCATTTAAATGAAACTTTACCACTTCTGTGTTTTGAATTTCAAAAATTTGACATACATGGTTTTCATTAGGAAGTAAAATGTGGTTCAATGGGATTAAAATAATTTTTTGGTGAATAGTAACTTTTATGTTTTTAATCGCGATTAGAGGTAATTAGTGTAATTTAAGGTAAAAATAATGTTTTAATAATATGAAATGAACTTGAAACATGTCCTAACCCCATTGTATGTGTCATGGCCTACCAATAAAATCCATGGTTCAACTTGGGGACCCCATGGAGCCACTTTGGTTGGCAAATGACATAAATACCTTTTTATTTAAAGTTAAAATTAAAATGTCATAAACATGAGTTGTTTTACTAAAAAAATTTTTAAATGGGGTTAAAAAAGTCATATTTTTGACTATAAATATTCATTAGAAAGATAAAAATATTTCCTACATCATGATATTTTTTTTATAATTTTTATACATTAAATAAATTAAATTATTTTTGACATCATGATGTTGCAGCAATTACCTCCTTAATAAGGGATTTAAATAAAATGAAAAGATAATGTTAAAACTATAAATTAAACTAGTCACAAACCTATTATATGGGTGGATTTAGAAACCTTATCACCTTATTCTCTAAATATATCCTTTTGGGACCTTTTAAATCCGAAAATCATTTTATAATAAAGTAATATTTTATAACTTTCCAAGAGTGCCCCTCCTCTCCACTTATAAAAGGCCCCCACCTCTACCACCTTAAACACACCTCTCAAGCCTTTTTCTCAGCCAAACCCTACCCATTTCATCTCTACACATCACTATCTTCATAATTGAATCCTCACTTTGGGCATAATACTTTTCAAGGAAGCCTTTGAGATCAAATCAAAGAGAGTTACCTGATTTAAAGGTAATGTCTTCCCTTGTGTTCTTTTGTTTTATTTTGCTTCTCCAACCCCCTAAACTCTTTTTATTATTTTATTTTGTAACAAAAACAGTATATGAAATATACTAGGATGTTTTTATGTGAAGGATTAGAGCTAAACTTACACACACCTTCGTCTAATGGTTAAAGAACATACTGTTTCTGTGGATGGCGAATTACTGCCTCACGAAACGATGATTGTTCAATATTCTTTTAACACCTTCAAAGGTGGTCATTAAGATGTCACTATATTTATATATGATATATAATATGTTTAAGTTTTCCTTAAGCTTCTGTATTTTTCATTTATGGCATACCTTTATGGTTTCCATTATGGGTAAACACGATATCTTCATTTTAGGAAGTGCGGACTACCGCCCCCTCAAAGTGATTTGATTCGTTAATGCCATATTTGGGACGTATAAAGGATGGAATTAATGGTATTACATATGTTATCCTACTGTAATTATAATAAACCTTTATATCATTATTATTTCATTCCATTGAATACAAAAAAAATAAATGAAAGTAGCATTCATGCGTACGTACGGCTTACCGTCTCCATGAACGATACATTTCATTTCTTATCTCCAAATGTTATGTAGTATTATAAGTACATATATATAATGGATATATATGTAATATATTACATATAAATTATGGATATCATTATGTAATTATAATATATATACCTCCCATTTTTTTAATTCCATTAATATGACAAAAAATGAAAGTAGCATTCATGCGTACGTACGACCTACCGTCTCCATGAACGGTGATTTTAATTTTTGATCTCCAAATGATATGGAATAGTATAAAATGAATATATAATGGATATATATGATATTTAAAACATCAATAATATTCTGGAGATGATGTACCTATAACTACATGGAAAATTCTTTTCCAACAAGTTCAATTTTTACTCATGTACTGAACATCGATAAAAACATCTGATATGAACTCACTTTATTAACCAATTATTATAACATTATAATATGTGATATGAACTGAATAATAATATTTAAAGTAGGTCCTTAAGAAATTATAAATTGACCAAATTTTATTATTCAGGAGATTAAAGAACGATCGAGTCATATCGGACATGAGGTAAGGGAAACCTACCCCTCGCTTTCTTTTTAAGTAGACTCTTTTATGTCATTCCTTTTAAGCTCATATTTCGTATGATTGGGATGTTATTTTATATTAATATTGATGTAAATTTTATGTTAATATGATTAGAGACACTATTTGATCTCATCAATCCATTTTTGGAAGTTTTAACTGGCGCCGTTAGGCTGCCGAGTTTTCGTAAGGGATTTTTCATCTCACTTTTATTCCCGTGAGATTTATGATACATTTGACACAATTTTATTTGAGTGGTATATGTACTGACAATTATTATACTATTTGTGTAATATAATTTTGTTTATGAGTATTTACATCAATGCTGTATTGTCCTTCTTTCATGGGGTGTATGTTTTGAAAGATACCCAAGTCGGTAAGGGAACCTTTCACCCTCCTCTTTTTAAAAGACTTCTTTTGTTGGGTCTTTTAATTTACATATTGTTATGTTGGTATATGTTCTTATATATCCTTATTGATGTAAATTTTATGTCCAAGTGATGAGATACACTTTTTATCTCTCGTCAACTCATTTTGATGTGACGCCGTTAGGCTGTCAAGGGAACTTCTTAACCCAATTTCGATTTCTTTGGGTTCAACATGTAGTTATTGAATATGTCATCCTTTGAATATGTTTTAATGACCTTTGATTATTTTAAAATTAATATCCACTTATATTGGGTGTATTTATATTTGTCGCACATAATTATTAGATTGATTTATCCTTAATTTAAGGATACCATCTTTATAATGGATTTCATCTCAATTTACATTTCCATTGGGACTTCATTGTTGTTATGCACCAATTCACTCTTATATGGTGTATATACTATCATTTGTAATATTATATCATGAATCCATTTATTATCATGATATTATAAAGTTTTTATTAAATGTTATTCCTCAATTATTGTATTCAAGTGTCTCTCATTTTGTTAAAAACCCTTTAACTAAAATATCGTTTTAAATGTTTTAATGATTTAATCTTATAAATATTTCTCATTAATATCCATGTTTTCCAAATGGTTTTAAGGATTTATTTATATGGATATTAATGGTTTAAAATGTTAAAATCTTCAAAGTGGAATGGGACACTTTGATTCAAAAATCTCTTTATTAAATGTTTTAAATGGTTTTGAAAATGGTTTTTAGAATGGATTCATTATCTTAAAATGTTATATTGTTATTGTAATGTGGGAATGTTATATTTACTTTATGCTTAAGTTATGTGCTATGATTATTTTATGGTTCTTGGGCATTGTTATGAAGACGGGTGGTTCCATGATAAACTCAGGGCGAGTGATCCCTATATAGCTCTCCAATGCATTGGGTAACACGAAGGGGTTAAACATTAAGGTTTCTCCGAAGAGATTTAGGGAATATACTGTGATGGGTATTCCAAACATAACCAAGAGGGTTAATCCCTACGTAAGAATGTTATGAATGCCTCAAGTTACCTTTATGTCTTATGATTTCTATGATTTATTCAAGATCTTATGAGGTATGTTAAAGTGCTTATGTTTTATGGGTAAAGTATGATTTCATTCTTATGTATACATGTACTCATGTTTCCTTTCCATATTTTTATATCCCTTACTGAGCTTTTTATGCTCATACCAAGTTTTTTAAATGTTTTTCACAGGTCAATGGAAAGGTACATGATATGATGATATCGTCAAGGAAGTGTCAAGAAAGAATCCATGTTTTATTTTAAATATATTTCCGTTGATGGGGAAAAACGAATACTATATTTTATGTAACCACTTTGTTTAAATGTGGAATGTAATTCATGATTTATGATCTAATTCTCTAAAACTCTAAACTTGAAAAGATTCTCAATGTGAATTATTCATTTAATTCAATATTAAGTAAGGTTTAAGGCCGGGGCCTTATATATTAGGGGTGTACTAAATTATTTTTTCCAATATATCTTGTTTTCATGATTTTTCTAAAGTCAAAGTAACGAATAATGTAAAAATTGACACTAATGATATTTTATGATAATAATATTTTATTAAATTAATTAAAAATAATAAAATATATTTAAAAATATAAAGTTATTATAATATTGTCTAAAATGTAATAAATTGTTCATTTATGGTCCAATTTAAATCACATAATTAAAAATTAAACCTTTTAATATTGAAAAATTTGTTATCGTAGTTAAAATTAAAATAGGTTAACTAAGGGTTAATAAAAAATATAAGGTTTGAAATAATACCAAAACTTGTCTAAAATATATTGGTTGATGATATTAAAACCTTATCTTATATTATATTTGAATACATGTCCATTTTATGGAATTTGGATAGAAAATTAATTTATTATAATTTAATCTTTTGATAAATTCCAAAAGTACCCATCACCTCAATTATAAAAAGACACCTCCTCCCTCACTTATTCACATCAATTTAAGACTTATAGATCAAAAATAACCTACCAATTTTCTTATAAAATTCCCCATTAACCTTATATAGTTTGTGGTATTCTCGAAATATGAACCCTAGAGCCCTTTAGAGGAGATCCAAAGTAGATGTTTCAAAGAAGTGGTAATCGCTCTAACCGATCACTTTCTTTTTCTACTCTTCCTTAACTCCTCTAAATATATGATGTATATAATAAAATAATAAATTAAGTATCCTAAATATGATGAAATTATATTATTATTATTAACAAACCATTATACACCCTCTTTCCTATCAAATAGGAAGTGAAAGTATCACTCGTGTGTACATACAAATTACCACCGCCACGTAGCGATATAATTCATTTTTCATCACCATATTTTATGGATGGATATTATGATGAATTTAATGATTATATATGATATAAAAATTATTTTATAAATATGAATTATTATTTACCTTTATTTCATTCCATTAATCAAAAAATGAAAATAACATTCACGCATACGTACGGCCTACCGTCTCCATGAACGGTATAATTCATTTTTTTATCTCTACTTTTTATGAATGATTATAAAGATGAATATAATGAATATACATGATTTTTATACCATGATTAAAATTATGTAAATTATAGTACTATGATCAAATATTAAGGACTGGGACTACCAAACCGAAACATGCTTGGAAAACGAAGCAATTATCACTATGAACAATGATTTTAATAAAAAATTATTAATAAACAGGTGATAAAATGATATAAAAAATAATAACTAGTATTATAGTTATATTTTTATGGCATAAATGCAAAATAAATTAATATTTATTATATAATAGGTTTTAATGTGAATAAAAAAGTTGAGACTTGAGGTAAGAGTTTATTCCACAATCTCATTATTATTCAAGATTGCTTATTTTTAATTATTTGCTAGGGAATATTTCTCTTCCATGTCCATATTTTATAAAATGTTTTCAATTTTTTTAATATTATTAAACGACTTTTTAAATTATTTTTTACAATTTTTTTTGACTTTTTACAAAATATTTTAAAAGGAATCTTGTCATTTTTTAAAAAGGTATTTTATGATTTTTCCTACAAAAGTGTGAAAGAATTGTTTTTTTAACTTATACAACATGAATAGAATTTCCTACCGTCATGAAACCTTAATGACTTGAAGCTTCCTTTATAATATTACAAGTTTATTTTCATAGAGAATGTTTTATTTTATAATTACATATCTCTTTAAAAAGAACTGATTTTAAAATGGAAATGTTATTTTTTTCAAGAATTATATCTAATAATATTTCAAAATAATTTTCCATATAAGATAACATTATTTGATATTACTTATGATTTTCTGGGGATATTATTCAAGTATACTATCCTTATTATTTTTATGGTTGGTTTATGTTTATGATGGCATAATGTTCATGAAACCCGTTTCTTTTCCATGATTTATGTTATGATGAAATGTTTATTAAAATAATTTCTTTACACGGGTTCTAATATGATGAATGAATTATGTTATTGTGGAACATATATGTATGGTTTTTATTATGTGATGGGTAGGACCTATATCGACCTCAAATGCATTGGGTAAATATGGATAACTCATAAGGTAAATATGTTATGCGTAAACCCGATTTAATGTTCCCAATTCTATGTGTGGACCTGGATTTCATGTCCATAAGATTATGCATGGACATGGTTTCATCTTCATAAGTTTTATGAAAGGTCCTAGTTTTATGTCGTTAACTTAATGAGTGAACCTTTTTTTATTTATAAATGTTCACAATGTTTTGATTTTTTGTGTATGCCACAATTTCATGTTTCATGTCAATATTATGAAGTTATGGATTATGTTATTTGATTTTTTTATGATTCATGTTTTATGAACTTCTATGATTTATTCCATGACTCAATATTATGACCTTTGATATGTAGGGTATAATTTTCAAATTTTATGTTCATGTTATTATGACCTTATGATTATGTTATGATTGATATCTTCCTTATTTACCCTTAATAAGCATCTGATCTCATCCTTTTCTTATGTTTATTTTCCCTAGGATATGAAGGAAGGTATTGAGTATGACATGTCAAAAAGGGTTCTAGTTATGAAGGAGTAATTGAGAGATGATGTAGATATTTTATAAACCATTTTTTTATTTCCAAGTTTCCAAAGACACTAATCCCACATGATTCAGGCATGGTTTTGTTAAGTTATGTAATGAATATTCATCTATTTAGGTGTAATATCTATGTATGAAAATAGTGGGTCATTATACTAACAATAAATCTAGAACTTATGATAAATTATCCAATACATCTTAGAAATGACACCAAGTGGTTTCATTTCGAGAAATTGAAAATTCTAGGTAATCTTAATCTCATATAGAGAGAAAAAACAAGCAAGTTACCGAAGACCCTTCCCTATTTTAATTTTGTGGGGAATAGTAATATCCACCACATAAGACAAAAAATTCATAGGAATATTTATAAGGTTTACAATACGAGTTTATATAAATGAGTGAGATGCACTGATATCAAATAAAGTAGTCACTAAAGATGAAGCTCTAGTGATGGTTCCTCTTACAATCACTGGACTTGCATCAACTTATCTGGAGGCTCTTTCATCACATGAAGAAGCTTTGTTCCAAATTCCTATGGTTGAAACCCCTTAGTTCTTGAAGCATTTAAGTGCACCATAATAATTTTTGGTGTTAATAATATCATGACACTGTGCAAAAAAAAAACTATATTATCAGACTTATGAAAGTGGCCTGAACAACCACACATAATACAGATCTTAGTTACCTCAGTGAAAACCCATTTCAAATTCCCAAACTTTATTCACTAAAATCAAGTCAAAGGGCCTTTTATAGGTACTACAGGAGGACTATATGAGGCCTACTATCTAGAACCACCATGATACTCATCATTATTTATATTTCCTTTAAAGGAACCCATAGAACTACCAATGGGAGAAAAAGGAACTTCTATTAGCCCTTACTTACCAGTCAGGTCAAGATCAACCATTAATGATTTTTCTAGCACATCAGCATAAGAAGTGAGATTCACTAGAAAAAACCATGATTGAATATTAGTCTAGATACACATATCAAACTTTTTATCCCTCTTATTCTCATTGGATACAACCTTAGGTGAAAAATAAACAAGCTCAACAAAATAGTTTGCATACCATGCCACAGTCCTATCACTTTTCTAGAGGTTGAGAAACTCTATAGACTTTGATAAAACCATATATTATTGATATAAATGACCAGTTAAAATAAATTTAAACTCCTTAAATTCTAAGCCTTCATGATTATTTTCCATCACTAGTGAATCCTACAATCTCCTACTAGGTCCCTCAAGCTTAAAGGTAGCACACTTCACCTTTATAACTTCTATCATCCCCAAGAACTTGAAAAGTAGTTCAAATTTTTTAAACCAATCCTCATCCTCCTGAGGATCATTTGAACCTTAAAAATATAGTGGTTTCTAATAAATAAACTCTTGATAATGATATCTAGATTTTTCCCTTCAAGATTCCACAATTGGAGCCTGAACGGGAATGGGTGCCACTACCTATCCCAGATCTTGGACAATGCGCACCGCTATCTCAACAATATTCTGGTCCACTAGATGTTTCGTTCCCTGTGATTCTCTAGAAGCTTCCTCCAAGATCCTATTCAAAAATATTCTCAAAGGAATAATGCTACACAATATCAAAAAACAACACCGAAACATCAATAAGGATACACATTTAAAAACTCAATCAAGAGATACATAAATATAAATTCCATAAAATAGAGTTCAAGAATGGGATTCTAACAAAATGATAACAATGGTAGAGAAAAGACTATAATTAGATCAAATTATTCCTTAAAAACACTTTACCCAAACACCCATGGTGACTTAAGGCTCGTTATGATGAAATATGGACACTCGCTTACAACTACTTTTTAATTCCAGAAAATATTACCTTCTATCTACCAGGACTACCCAAACTACATACTGACATCAAGGAAATATAGAAAACCTATACCCTTAATACAAATATTTCACAAACTATTTGTATACCCTAGTACAATGATACTTTAGATGACTCTAAAATAGCCTAAAGGGTGTCCCTGATCCCCATGGGTTGGTGATTAGCACCTGGAATCATATCAAGATAAAGTGGTAACAAATTTTTTCCCCAAAACAATGGAATATAACAAAATAAGTTGGTATGATCAACACTCCTCAAGGAGAAAGTACCATAATCAAACAATTAAAACAATACACAAATAGAAAATCATCAAAATACACAACATCTTTCAAATTAAAGCTCATAAAACTCAAGTAATAGGCATATCATATCTCCATTGGTCACTTTTATGACTCCATGTCCCATAAATCAAGTACATCCACCTCTTCCAAGAGGTACTTTCCCTTTAATTGAACATATAATAAGATAATATAAAAATGACCAAAGAAAAAGGTAGGGTGTGAGATAAACATCCCAATAGTGATGCACCAAGTGTTCCATAAGATATACCATAATAATAAATCATTAATGATTTCAATTTAAATAAAACAATATATGGCATGGTATTTACATATTTTCATCAAAACACAATTTCATAATAAAAAAGATAACAGATACATCAAAATAGGCTTAAATGAACATTTTATATAGAAAATCTATATAAATCAATTAGCATTAATAAAACTATTCTATAACTAGTGATGTGTATAACCAAATCATTAAATCATAAAATCATGCTCATAATCTCTGAGGTATGTTAGTTTTTGGAAATAGGATCCTCATAATACTCAATTAGTGATATTGTATCTAATTGTACACATGTACCTCGTCTTAGGCCACTATGACTCAACTCCCCATTGGGGAAATCATGTTGCAGTAAGTGAAAGTTTATGTTTTCATCATCAATCCATTATTATGGGGTTAAATCCTAGTGTAGTTTTCTTAATTACACACTAAATACCCATACTCCCATATGCTTCAAACAATAAATCACTCAATCATGGGAAAATCAATCATTTCAACTCAATTCAAAATAAAATTTCCCAATTTTAGTTTTCAACATGCCTTTCTCATTTCAAAACCTAATCATAGGTTTTACTCAATTCATGCCCTTTTAAAATCATCTTTTAATTTAATCAATTTTCTTAATAATCAATATCAAATAATTTTATCAAATCAGGTTTCAAATCAATCCATCACTTTTATAAAAAATATATTCCACAATTTCAATTCCATTGAAATTGGGATTTTTTCACAATTACCATTCCATTTCAAATTACATATCAAATAATTTCAATTTAGGATTTTTAAATTAATTAAAAACTCATTTCAAATAAATCAACCAATTTAAGGTTTCAATTATAGTGAAAAATAATACGGAACTACCTATATTTAATCATTAATCAAATCAATACCCACAATGGGAAATACCAATAAAAAATGAAGGCAAATGAGATCAATAAGTCCTAAATCACAAATCATAAAGATAAAACTCTGATTCAATCAGAAAAAATATCACACCACCATCAATTAGAGATAGCTCCAATAAGGATAAAAACATGATGAGAAAACTCATTGGAGATCAAATTTCAAACTATGACATTTATAAGGGAATAAATCTCCCAAAAATCACCTGGTGTAGCCCTAGGGGTTCGAAGGAATAGGCTTCATAAAGAATGAAATGATTTTAGGATTCATTGCACAACAAACTTGCTGGTCATGATAAATTCATGTCTTGAATCCTATATTCATTATGTGAATATGTCGAGTAGCATGTACATCGAAAAAAAAATTTCCTCAAATTATAAATATTGATCTCAACTAATTCACGATGTGAATTTTATTAATATCTTTAATTATTTTCACAACATGAAAATGTTTCATGGATTCTGATGGGATATTTATTCATTCCATGAATCATATTCATGATGTGAAATCAACTTATAGAAAGTGAATGAACTAGTTCCTATAGAAAAAACCCCAAAGCATCTGAACCTGAAAAAATAAATCTTTAAACATTTCAAGGAGGCATTCCTTAAACCAGGATTCTATAGTCGTATATAGGAAAAGTGACACCAAAGTGAAGAGATGATTAAATTAATAGGTTTTAGAGGCATCAGTATGAAGAATACCAGTCAGAGTTTCCTATCAGTTGGTATCAAACAAACATTGTAAGTAGGCAACCAGTCAAATGGGTTGAAGAAGCATCAGACGAATAGTGTAACAAAGTGGTTGAAAAAATAGGTTGTTAGATTGGTATTAGTCTACATATAAGACCCTACATCTACATGGGTTAAATTTTTTAAAAAGGAATTTTAATTTTCATTTATTGGATGAGTCAAATTTTAAAGCAAAACTTAGAATAGTGTTCCAAGAGTTGGAATACCTAAAGGAATTTTTTTTAGAAGAGGAATGAAGCTCGAAAGGTAGATCAGATATTCAAGTGAGCCTTCAGAGCTTTGGGTTAAGTTTTAGGGGTTTTGAAGTTTTTTGGATCAGGTACATGGTTAGGTGTGCACAATTTAGAAGAAATCATGTGAAATCTTGATTCTCCAGGTGTTTTAAGTTCATTTTGAACTAATGGTTAAGTTTCATGGTTAGATCATTGTTTGGGGTAAACTGTGTGAGCTAAAGGATAAACCATGTGAGGTGATGGAGATCCTGAGGCACGATTCATGGTCTATGCATGATTTCAGATAAACTGTGCACCTTGTTATATAGGGGAGGAAATATTGATAGCACAATTGGAACACGGTTTGTCTAACTATGTGTCCTAACCATACAGGGCCATTTTTAATGCCTAGTGAAGGGAACATGGTTGGCACATAGTTTGGAAAAATGTGTGAACAAACTGCATGTCTACCCATAATTTTCTTAAAATAAGGAAATGACCAAAACAGCCCCCCATAGTTTTTTAGACATTCCCCCTCTTCCTCCCCCATTTGGATTGCACGGTCTGGGGGTACTTCTAACCCAATCCTCTTTCTCAAACCCATGATTTGGGAGTGATTTTATAGTGATATTTGGGCACTTTTGAGGTTATCAGCACCCACTAACAATCTCTTATCTCTTCCTTATTCCTCCTCTCTAGTTTTAGAGTTATTTAGTTTAGTTTTTGTTCACGATTCCACTGGATCATAGTAGAATAATTTGTTTCTCATGGGGATTTTGGTTTACTTGCATAGAGGAGATCCCAAGATGAATTATGCATGCCTTTTCATAGTGTTTCGTTAAGGTATTAGATTGTTGTGACTTTTCTTAGGTGTCCCCTAATGAATTAATTTAATTGATTATTGTAATGGTATAACCTCTTAAATATTTTCCTGTAAATGGTGTTGGGAGTCCATTGTGGACCCATAAAGGTTTCACAGAGTTTCAATAATAGGTAAGTGACCGATGAGTTTTATAGAATTATACTAAGCTGGGGTTTAATTAATTAATTAATTTTAATCATTATAATAAATTATTTTTTGTTTCTTGGAATGAGGTTAGATCTTGTGGGGTTAAGATGATCTCATTTGGATTCCAATAAGTTTTGATGAGTCATGGACGGGGCTTATCAAGGCCATCGAGATTTGGAAATGTTATAGAAATATTCATTGATGTGGTAGGTGGTCTAAGAGATTTAACCATAGTCTTGTTAATTTATTTTTCATGTGTATGTAACATGTTCCATAAAGGAAATGTGTGTCCTGTTAGCTTCCTTGGTTTAAGTAAATGTTTTTGGGATTTAATTGATACCTTAGACCTACCATAGTTCATGTCAAATCCATTGGGGTTTATAATACTGAACTTACAACTCACCATGGGTTGTACCATTTCTTGAAAATGGTAAAGTGGGGTTTTAAAGGGTGGAGTAGGTAGGTTATGATCTTAACTTGATTGAGCTCATTGGTTATTTTTGTTGAAGGGTTAAGGACTACTTGGTAGGGATTGGGAATAAATGTTTTAAAAGATACTGAAATGATGAATTGGAATGTTTTATATGATAATATTTTATGAAATACCCATGTGGCCTTTGAAATGGTTTTAAACATGTGTGTTGGGTTTAACCCAAGTTTGGTATTCAAAGGGGGAATTCCATGTTTGAAGTGGATTTTATTTTAAAGTGGGGTGCTGACATCAAAGTGATTTTAAAAGGGTTTTTAGTGAATTTAAAATGTTTGTTTGGAATTTTTGTGTGGTTTCCCCTATGGTGAAATGAATTAATGTATATTTTAATGGTTTTGTTGGAAATAAAGTCTTTGTACTTGTTTTTAATGTTTTGAAAGGTAAAGATGTTGGAACTTAGTAATTGAGAAATGTTGGAATGGTTTAGGTGTTAGACTGATGCTCCAGGAATTGCTATAAAACTATATAGTTTAGGTGTTAGACTGATGCTCTAGGCACTGATAGAAAACTTTATGAGTTAGTTGTTAGAATAACACTCCAGGAATAGGTATCATACAATATGGTTTAATATATGGTTGTATATGATGCTCTAAATTTATGGTTCTAGATTTATGACATGGCTCTCCACATCTGAGGTTTAGCGAGTTGGATTTATGCCTTATACTTTCATGTGTTAGATGATGGATGAAAATCCCCTTCCTTTATTTAAAGAATGTTTCACCTGATTTTTTATGATTTAGACAACCAAATTGGGTTGATGTAGGTTTGGTTTTCCTGGGTGTCACCTTAGAACCTAAGGTCCAATGTGTTACTGGATAAATAGTTATTTCTTTTGAATGTTTCTCAATCCCTGTATTGTTTATTTATACCACTATTTATCTACATACATTAATTTTCTATCTTCCATTTTCTTTAGACACCGTTGGTAGTGGAATATAGATTTATACTAATAACCTGATTGGTCCACCACTGCACATGGGTACCCAATTAGTCCTCACATGTTTATTGTAGGCATAGGTTTGGGACGACTCCTGGGGTTGAGTTTTGCATGATCGGGCTAGATAGCTTAGATGGTATCAAGAGACTGGATGAGGTTCATCTTAGAGATGCATGAAATCCATTTTTCTTAGATTTTATTTTATTCTAACATGTTATATAATCATCCTAGTATGAGGTCAGTGTATGGTGTTATGTTTGTTCGGGCCTTAAAATATTTCATTAGTTGTATAATCATGCTATACTTACCTACTTCTATTTCAAGTTATTTTTGATATGTTTATGTCTATTTATTATTTTTGTATACTCTGATGTGTATGGTGATTGGTGATTTATATTATTATTACACACTATGATATGGGGGTATAGTCTCCTCACAATACCACCTTATACCCCTGCTGATAGTCGGCAACCTCTAGCATATGAGGAGGCACGCCTGAGGTCTTTTGGTAGATTGGCTCAAAGCACTAGTTTATTAGATATCGGGAATGGGTGTTACAAAGTGGTATCAAATCAGTTTTTTTCCTTTTGGTTTACAATTTGGGATTTTGTAGACCAGAGATATAGAAATGTATTAGATCTTGTGATGGATATCAGGATGGTGTGTCGCGAACAACTATTCTGATAGAAATACCAGGTTACCAGGGGTTGATATTTATGTTCTTGATATTTGATGTTATAGTTTTATATAATTTTTTACGTGGGTTAAGCACATGTGGTATGTATATTTTGATTTATGATGGATTTTTGGCTCTTGGCCATTTGGAAAAAGGCAAGTGATTTGGATTTGACTCTTATCCTATTGAGGCAAGAGGTGTCTCATGCATCATGGTAGACACATATGATCCACATACTATAGATCTAATGGTGTTTTATTTTTTTTGATGATATAGGATCAGTTTTTTAAACTGTTGAAAACTAATCATACAAAATTTTCTCATATAAGTACTTGGTGGAATTCTACTCAGTTGGGGTGACTTTTTGATGGATATCTTTCCAATGTTAGGCTATGTGGATCTACTATGAGACAATCAATGATCAGGATGTTGATGAGACCCTCATGCATAGAAGGTGCAGTGACCCTTGTGGGCCAGCTTGACATAGGTGTATAACCATTAGAACCTTGTGGGTGATTACTACTTGAGGCTAGTTGTGTGGCCTGGTCCTCTAGGGAGTGATCTGATGTGCAGATGATTAGTGAGTAATATTTCCTTGGTTGTGGTAGGTTAGTTTGGAATGTGACTTCTTTCATATGTGATACCCTAAAGGTGGGTTTTTTAGTATGTTGATGTCATGTGACATTGGGACAGGAGTGTGTTGAACACCCTGCGAGTTGTGACTTTATTTGAGTTTTTATAGACCTAGGTGGTTGGACCTTGTGACTTGTTGTGATACTTTACTAGTGGGGAAAGGTGGGAGATCCTAATGGTCTTCTTGATGTGACTACAGTTTAGGGATTTAGTGTCATGTGACTTTCAAGGGTGACCAGTGAGAGGGGTCAAACGATTTGGGTGTGCCTTTGGGTGCATAAAAAATGTGTATGTTTTGGGACTTTTGACAATGGTGTGTGAAGTGTGAAACCCAGTATAGAGTTTAGGCATGTTGGATGAATTTTTTTTGAGAGGGATCACTTATATTCTAGTGCTTTGTCCTAATGGTTAGTTTCAATAGGGGTAGGCTCATTCGGGTTCCTAATTTTAGTAATGATTATACAGGCGGGATGTAATGGTCCATGTCTTCTTGTCCTGTTACTTTGCTATTTTGGGAATTCATAGGTGTTTGTAGGATGCTCAAGGAGGTTTAGAGGAGTTTGGAGCTACAAAAGAACTAAAATAGGCTTTTTATGTTATAAAAGAGGGGTTTGTGATGTAAGTGGTTTGTTTATAGCTTGTATAGGATGTGGTTTATGGATTGTGTTCAATGGGGGAGTACTGTTTGAGGTGGGTTTATGCTATAAAATAGAAGTTTATGGCATAAAATATTCTAATACTAAGGTTCTATGTTTTTTCAGTGGAAAAAGGGTTTATGGAATGAAACATGGTTTTATGTCTTGTAATGTACACGCCTATAGATTTTATGGTGTAAATCAGGTGAGTTACACCCTATATATAATGCAAAGGCCTGACTGAAATTACTTCTTCAACCACCACTCCTCTCACTTTATGGGTGAACCCTAGTGAATTTGGAGGATCTCTCATCCCTTCTTCCTCCTACTTCAATCTTGGATTTCAGTGATTGGTTATTGGAGATCAATGGCAAGTTCTTCTCCTTTATCCCCTATTTCCCTTATTATTCTCTCGAAGATCTGTTACGACATTGTGGTTTTGGTTTGGGGGATATTTGGGCTATATTTTGATGATCCCTAGATGTGGTGTAGGTTTATCTATGGTTTCCTTGTGTGCTTGTGATTTCCAGGAAGTTTCTTCTTCGCTTTATAGTGCGCAATGAGATTGGAAAACTTCTTCAAGGTAGAGGATCCTCATTCTCTCCCTTATTACATGATATTTGTGTAGATTACATGGTTATGATTTCCTTTGGGTGGATAGTAAGGGTCAATATAATGAGATAATAAATTGGAATAACTGAAATTGATGGGTATGGGGGAGATATCCCATAATTTACTACTTTGATATATTTTGTTGATGACATTGTACATTCTCATTGCCAATACTAAAAATAATGGATTTTGGGAGTGTTTCTTGCATTATATATAATATTTGATGAGACCCTTGCTATATTGTTGTTTTACCGCACCCTAAATAAAAGTCTAAATAACATATTTTTTGCTAATAAATTGGTTTCCCATGGAAAACTAGTTTGTGTGATAATAACCATGCTAAATAGAGAATAAATGTGATAAATAATCTGAATAACTATGGATTTCGAAATGTGTTATCATGGTATGATTTTTGGTTTGTTGTGTTGCCTCATGTGGTTAAAGATATTGTGCAATGATGGAGGTGACTAGATGGGATGTGAGATTTGTGGGGCTATGATGTGGTGGTTGGTTGGAATGGATGCGACATGAGTAGTAGTGCATTGTGGTGGGTAGTGGTTGTTGCTTACACAATGGTTATGGTGCATAGTTTTGTGATGTGTGGCGGTGTAGTTCTTTTTTTGTGGTATTGTGAAGAACATGTGGTTCATGTTGTGGTTGTGGTGAACGATGTGGTTGTGATGTACGGTGGTTGTGGCGTGTGGTGGATGTGACATGTGGTTTTTTCGGTGAGATGGTTTGGTTGGTGTGGCGTGACAATAATAATGGATACATGGTGTTCTGGTGATAGATGTATGAGGTGGGTGAGCTGTTTGTGGTGTGGTTGTGTTAGTTGCCCAAATATCCATGGAATAAACGATGATACTGAATAAAATGAATAAATTAATGGTTTGATAAATGAATATAATGGGATAGAAATTGATATGTGTTAGTTGAATAAATTAAAGGTGGTGTAAATGTGAAATGTGATGGATAAAAAAATGAAAGTTAGTGGGAACTTGATTAATTTAGAATGTGGTATAACTTTTAATTGAAATTAGGGATATGTGTGGTTATGTGTGCTGGTATGGTGTGTTGCATGTAGTGGTGGCAACAGTTTTAATGGTTGATGTGCGGTATGGTGGTGGTAATGTGGTGTTCTCTAGTGCAGTTGTTCCAACCCTTATGTTGGGAATTGTGTGCTATCTATATATTATATATCTTTATTTTATTTCTATATAATCCCCATTTGATTTGGATAACCTTACCAATTCTCATAGGTTTTGGGTTTTGAGTGTTTTCCCCAAAATCTAGAATGGTGGTGATATGGATGACTGACTACCCACTCTTCTCTTCTCCTTATTCAGTTATGACGGCCTGCGTGTCTTTGGGTGAAATTTCATGTGATGAGGTAGTGATGCGATATTATATGTGGTGGGGGTCATGCATGGTAGGAGTAGGTCATGAGGTTTATGTCCTTCACATTCATGATACCCTACTTCCCTGGTTATATGATGAGATGAGATATGCTGTGATGGACCATGTATCTTCGGGTGAGGTGTGATGTGATGATGCATGGTGCTAGCATGAGATTCTATACCTTGTGAGGGTGAGGTAGGGAGGGATACGTCCTGACCCACATCATAGATGATTGGTTTTTCTGTGATATGTATAAAAGGTATGAGAGCACAAGATGTTTGGCATTATGGTGTGAGAGTAGAAAATCAATGGGGAAGTACAATGGGGTGCTTTTCTTTGTTATGGTCTCGATGCTATATTACTATATTGTATATGTGGTTTGGTGAGTGATCCATGGTGAGGATAGTATTGGTTAGTTGGCTTATTTAGGTGCTTTCTGGTTCTTCTATTTGTTCACTGACATATTAGTATGTTGTTTTCACATGTGCACTTGAGACCTTGGATATTCTAACTGATTGTACCTATATTATCACCCTATGTATATAACTATTTTTAGGTTTCTAAGAGGAATTTGGGGGCTGATAAATATATTAATAGCTTGGTTTTAGATCTATTTTTGAGTCACTACTATAGGACCTGTCTTTTGGTAATTTACTTTGGAGGCTTTTGTTTTTATCTATTGACATTGATCATGCATTTTTTGATGATTTGGGGTTTATTATATTTTATATGATGGAGTTATTTTCAGTTTTTTATTATGTTTCATGACCCTATTTTATATTATATATTAATTTCTTATATATGTTATATTTTTATACCCTCGGTGCTTGTCACTAACTCAGGGCCTAATGGAGATAGGACTCGAGGGTCATTATCTTTCTTCCTTATTTTCTAACCAAATAGAGGTATCTCTGGAGGGAGGGGGTCATGATAGAGTGGTATCAAAGGTTTTGGTTAATAGATAGTATGGAGTATTAATTTATACACAATAAGGGTTGCATGGGTTGGTAAGAAAACAACGCAGGTTGATCTTAGTATGTGACATAGGCCAGAGAGACCGGCTATGACACAGAATTTTAGTGCCTCCATGATCTGGTTCACAGACTCTGAGCTTATTGAATGACCAAGTGAGGTGGGATTTTTTGCATGGTAGGGACCTAGGATAGGCACATGCATCATGATTTTTATGTTCACATTTGAATTGGGTAATTATGGAAATTTAAATGAATAAAAGAATTAATTAAATAAACTTATGATAAAATTCCATGCTACTGGGATTAGGGTGTTCTTCTTTCTTTTTAGGAATGACTCCTAGTCATTTACCATGAGTATATTAGGTAGTTTAGGATCATAAGGTTGATCTTGTTTATCATTTGAGGGTCAAACCGACAAAGGAGGATGAGTTTTAGTAGAGGGATTTTCATGCCTTTCAGCAGTAGAGTTTTGGAAATCATGATAGGAGCATCTCTGATACGGAGATGGAGCACTAGTTAGAGGAGGTTGAGATCGATTTTGATTTGATTCAAGCATGGGATGAGTTCTAGGTTCCATTGGTAGTTAGTTAGTTGTGGGGAGTTGTATACCAGTGGTGGATACTATTTCTTAGTGATCATAAGGAGATAGATGTGTTGTGTCCTGAATTTTAGTGGGAGTTCTGGGTGGCATTAATTTTATCGAAAATAAAGGTAACAAAGTGGAAATAGTTTCTCTCTCTTCATCAGATGATCCTGAGTGTGTGGGGTCTTAGGATTAGGTTAAATGACCTCCTATGACTTTCCAAAAATGTTTTTCCAAACAAGGATTCCAAAGATTTATGTTTGGATGAGGCTTTGTGTCCAATGATAAAGTATGCGGTCACTAAATTTACTCTACCTATCTATCTATAGGTGGATAATAAATAAGAATTTGTCGAGTGGATACTTTATTTGGGATGTGTTCCTTGAGAGAGAGGTGAGTATGGAATCTTGAGGAGTAGGGCTTCAGGTAGTGGGTCATAGAAATTTAGACAGCCAAGGTTCCGATTAGTGGGGAACGGACTGCGGCAGGTCTCATCCTATCCTTCTAAGGCAGGTGGATTCTGAGCACATGGTAGAGGCCTTTAATTTTTATTCAATATTCATGAGATATGGAAATTTTTAAGATTAATGTATGATTTATTTTGGAGGCTAGTATCAGGTGTGTATTCAGGACCATTTTCAGTAGCAGCAGCA
The DNA here is from genome assembly GCA_963277665.1 of Viscum album. Classification (NCBI taxonomy): domain Eukaryota; kingdom Viridiplantae; phylum Streptophyta; class Magnoliopsida; order Santalales; family Viscaceae; genus Viscum; species Viscum album. Next base: position 1,345,852,248 of record OY728156.1, read on the forward strand.
GTTTCCTTCAAGGTAGTTTTAGCAACAGGGACTGCTGACGCTTGTTTAACAGTCGAGAGTAGGTGGAGTTGGTAGAGGGAAGCCTCATGATGGTCCCCATCCATAGCTACCTAGGCTAGAGTGAGGCCATGGAGGCTAATATTAGATAGGAAAAGGAGCTATTTGTTGTTAGATGAACACATTATAGGTTGAAGTTCTAGAAAATCTAGTATTTGTTCAAGGAAATATTAGTTTATCATATACTATTATATGTGATTTTTTTGATTTAGGAACCTCACACTCCTTTATTGTTCTTACTTGGGTCTGTGCTTTTGGACTATATGTGAAGAGGATTCTAGTTCCCCTGGTGTTATCTACACCAGTTGGAGATCAGACTGCATTATTTGTTGTGTGTTGGGGATGTAGTATGGTGATGGGGAAACAACAGACTATGGGAGATTTCCTCTTTCTATATATAATGCCATACGATGTTATCCTTGGCATGGATTGGCTATCTTCCATGTGTGTAATAATATAATGTTTCTAGAGGAGAGTTTTTTTACAAAGTGGTGGGCCAAAGAGTGGTGTTCGTTGGTGAGTGAGGTTATCAGATGGGTGTTAGGCAAGAAGATCCTCTTTCATCTCATTTGGAGGAGTTTTCAGTGGAAACTTGGACAAGGGATATTCCTAAATTTATGAAGGATTTCCTAGATGTCTTTTAGAGGAGTTTATGGGGTTACCCCTCAATGTGACACCAAGTTTGGGATAGAGATTCAACTAGGCTCATATCTGATTTCAATGGATCCCTATTGAATGGTGCCTATGGAGTTATGTGAGTTGAGGTTATAAGTGGATGATTTGATGTAGAGAGGTTTCATCTGACCTAGTGCATCTCCTTGGGGTGATTCAGTGTTGTTCATCAAGAATGTGGATGGTAGTATAAGGTTGTTTATAGACTACTAGAGGTTGAATTAGGTGAAGATCAAGAATTATTATCCCCTTTTTTGGATTGATGATCTATTTGACTAGTTAAGAGGAGCTAGTCAGTTCTCTAAGATCGATCTATAGCATGGATATCACTAGTTAAGAGTGAAGGAAAAAGATATCCTGAATACTTCTTTCAGATACAGGTATAGGCACTTCGAGTTCATGGTCATTTCATTCGGTGTTACAAATGCACTAGTCATATTCATGGGGATCATAAACTCTGTGTTCCGTGAATTCCTAAATCGGTTCATTGTCATATTCATAGATGATATATTGATCTACTTGAAGTCATAGGAGGAGCACAACGAGCATCTTAGAGATGTTTTGTAGGTACTTTTACACCATTAGATCTATGGGAAACTATCCAAGTGTGAGTTCTAGACATGATAGGTGTGTTTCCTTAGAAATGTGGTGTCTTATTAGGGTGTGATTGTGGAACCATCCAAGATCGAGGTAGTTGTTTCTTAGGTAGCACCCAAGAATATGGCAGAGGTTTGTAATTTCTTTGGTCTTACAATTTATTATCAGAGGTTTATGTTAGATTTCCATCAATTTATATCCCCATTAATCATGTTGAATAAGAATGACCATGATTTTTTGTGAACTAATCAATGTCAGGTAGTGTTTAGTTACTTGAAAGAAAATCTTGTCAGTGCTCAAGTGCTTCGGTTACCTAAGGAGGGTGTGTTGTTCAAATTTTTCTATGATGTGTCCTGTATGGTATAAAAATACTTGTTGATGTAGTATAGAGTGGTTATCTCTTGTGGTTCTAAAAATTTATGTCCCCATGAACATAACTATTCCATCCATGATATGGATTTGGTAGTAGTTGTGTTTTTACTGAGGTTGTGGCGAAATTGCCTTATCAGCGAGCGTTTTTTGATTTTTACAGACCACAAGAGCCTGAGATATGTTATCTTAGTAGGATATAAATCTATTATAGTGGAGGTGGATACAGTTTCTTTAGGATTACAATTTTGAGATCTTTTATACATTGGGAAATGGGAATGTGGTTTCCAATGCATCGAGTTAGAAGTTCTGAGGATTTGTGGATCATGAGTCTACATATGTTTGGAAAGGATTGGAAGAGAATTTAATGATTCATCTTGATGTTGGAGAGATTAAAAGTCATGATTGTCTATATCGGATGACTATAAATTCATATTTTATGAATATAGTGGATTATAATCAATGGGGTGACTCATAGGCAGAGGTGATGCATGATCACATTGGCCATGGAGATGATCTAGAGCAATAGTTGAAGTATTTTTAGATTTGGGTGAGGTTTTAGGGGTGGTTTTTTATTCCACTGGTAGTGTGTGAGCAGGTTCTTCATGATTTTAAAAACCCACCTTTAACAATTCATCCTGGTGTGAAAAATATGTATCATGGATTGAGGAGAAAACTTTGGTGGTTAGGGATGAAACAGTTAGTGACAACTTTTGCGGTAACATGTATGGTTTTCTAGTAAGTGAAAGTGGAACACTATGTTCCTAGAGGTTTATTATAGTATTTTTATGTTTCCAAGTATAAATGGGAATACAAATAAATGGATTTCATCACCAAATTACCCTAGGATCAAGGAGGTTGGGATGCAGTTTAGGTGATAGTGGACCAACTAACGAATTTGGATCATTTTTTGGTGATCCATGAATCAAGTTCCATAGATTTATTAGTGAGGTGGTATGTGGATGATGCGATTAGGTTTCACAGGGTACCATGGAACATCATCACTAATTGGGACCCTCATTTTATCTCATTATTCTTGAGCGGATTTCAATATTATTTTGGCTCCCAAATTCTCCTTAACACTGATTTCCCCCCTTAGACAGATGGATAGATAGAGAAAACCATCCAGATGCTAGAGGATATGTTGTGAGCTTGCATCATCGACCTTGGTGGATCACGGGTAAGGCACTTGCCTCGGTTTGAGTTTTCATACAACAACAATTATCACTCATCCATTGACATATATCCATTTGAGGTGTTGTATGGGAGGTCATGTCATTCTCTATTGTGATGGATAAAAGTTGGGTAGTTAATAGTTCTTGGTCCTGATGTAGTGTAGTGCATGACCAAAATATCCAGTTAGTTTGAGAGTATATGAGGGAAGTGAAGGATCATCAGAAGGCATATGATAATCATAGGTGGAGGCCCCTGGAGTTTGAGTTTAGATACCATGTGTTCTTGAGAGTCTCCCCTCGATGAGGAAAACTGAGGTTTAATAGGGGTGTAAGCTTTGTCCCTAATTTTTTGAGCCCTTTATGGTGTTAGGGTGCTTGGTGAGGTGGCATACTGGCTATAATTTCCACCATGGTTGGAGAGGATCCACAGTATATTCCATGTGTCCCAACTTCATCAGTATCTTCATGATGAATTCCATACCATTTATTGGGGGGAGTTAGATATAGAGGATGAAACGAAATTCATGGGGAGGATAGTAGAGATCCAAGATTGTTGAGAGAAGGTGATTCATGGACAAACCATCCCTAGGGTTAATGTATTGTGGAGGTATGGTGTCCTGAAGAAGAGTACTTGGGAGTGAGAGATGCATATGAGTGCCCAATACCTGAATCTATTTTGAGTTTTACCTTTCCTTGTTTTGTTTTGATGATGTGATGTTTAGATCTAGTTGTTTTATGAGATGTTCTTTTACTTGATGTTGTGATGTATGATGAATCTTTTAACACATGAAGAGGAGAGGACCTAATTCCTAATCAAGATGCATTATAATTTGTAATGATTAAAAATATGTAGGTGAGTTAGTGTTTCCCAAAGAGAATAATCTATTGACATGGAATATAGAATTCCTTAATTTGTGTACTCAAAGTAATTCTATGTATTGGTTGTGAAAGTTGTTGATTTATGTTGTGTGGAAGTTGAGATGGCTATGTGGTGATGTGGTTATGTAGAAATATATTGGCTTGTGGCTGGTACTAGATGATGTGGTGTTGTTCCTAGTGAGAGGTGGTGATGTGGTTATGGAAGGTGTTTTGTGGGAATTCTAGTTTGTCATGTTTGGATGGTGGTTTCATTGAGGTGTAATGAGATCCTTGAGAGGTTACTCATGGGGTGGTTATTCAAACCCCATTCTTTTTCTAGGTTTTATTTTGATTCTTGAGGATGGAAATCATTTGATAAGTATCTAATGTGATTGTTTGTGCCTTCCTAACCTATTACTTTTCCAGTTTGGACAGTCATCGGTTTTTAGAGGAGGCTCAAAAAGGTTTGATTGAGATTGGTGTTGCAACAGAACTATAGTAGGATTTTTACACCATAAAAGAGGGGTTTATGGAATAATTGGGTTGTTTGAATATTATATGAACTATGGTTTATGTCTTGTTCTTGGTGGGGGAGTAACTCATGAGGTTGGTTTATGCTGCAATATATATTTTTACAACTTAAAATATTTTAATCCTGAGGTGCCATGTTTTTCAGCAGAAAAGGGGTTTGTGGAATGAAATTTGTTTTTATGACTTGTGATGCATGATCCCATGGAATTTACAGTGTAAACAAATATTTTACATAGTAAATCAAGTGAGTTACACCCTATATATAACACAAAGTCCTGACTGAAATTCCTTTATTTGGCTGTCGCTCCTCTTGCTTTATGGGTGAACCCTAGCACGTTTAGGGGATCTCTCAGCCATGCTTCCTTATAATTTGATGTTGGGTTCTGTGGTTGGTCATTGGTGATCAATGGTGAGTTCTTCTCCTTTATCCTTTGTTTTTCATCATTATTTTCTTAGAGATCCACTATAGAATTTTGGTTTCATCTTGGGGTGAGATAAGATTTGTTTTGATGATCCCTTGATGCGGTGTAGGTTGATCTATGGTTTCCTTACGCGGTTGTTATTTCTGGGTAGTTTATTCTTATCTCTATGGTGTACAGTGAGATTATAAAACTTCTTTGAGGTAGGGGATCCTCATTCTCTCCCTTATTACATGATATGAGTGGGGATTTCATGTTTTTTTCTTTCCTTTGGGTGGATAGTAAGGGTTGACATAATAAGATAAAAATTTAGAATAACTGAAATTTTTGGGAACAAGGGAGATATAACATGATTTACTACTTTGATATAGGTTGTTGATGATATTGTGCATGTTTTTTTTCCAATACTGAAAATAACAAGTATTGGGATATTTGTTTGTGCTGTAGATAATATGTGCTAAGACCCTTGCTGTGTTGTTGTTTGATCACACATCGAATAAAAGGCTAAAGAAAGTATATTTTGCTAACAAATTGGTTTCCCATAGAAAACTGGTTTGTGTGATAATACCCTTGATAAATATATATGTAATGTTATAGATCCCTTAAATAATTATGGAATCTAGAATGTGTTTCTGTGGTGTGATTTTGTGCTTATTGTGTTGCCTTGTGTGGTTCAGGCTGTTGTGCGGTGATGGAGGCGACTAGCTGGGCTGTGTGATGTGTGGGGCTATGATGTGGTGGTTGGTTGGAATGGATGAAACATGGGTATTTGTGAATTTTTGTGCATATTGGTCATAGATTTCATAGTGTTTATGGTTCACAGTTGTGTGATGCGCGATGGTGATGATGTGTGGTGGTGTAGTGTGTTGTGGTGGTGTCATGCGGTGCATGTGGTGTATGGTGTGGTTGTAGTGCACAATGGTGGTGGTGTGTGATGGTTTTGGTGTGTAGTGGATGAGATTCATGGTTATTGTTGTGTGATGGTTTGGCTAGTGTAGCATGGCAATGATGGTGGATGCATAGTGTTGTAGTGATGGTTGTGTGAGGTGGGAGAGTTTTTTGTGGTGTGGTTGTGTTAGTTGCTTGGTTAGCCATCAAATAAATGGTGATAATGATTGAAATTAATAAATTAATGGGTTGGTAAATTGAAATACCCTGATTTTTTATCAAATATTTTTTTCAATAAATTTAATTTCTTTGATAGCTTGCGTTACACGCAACACCGAGTTTTAACAAACCACAATATACTATTAATATTAATATTTAAACATGACTGTTATAACCTAACCATTAAAATTTGTGGTATGAATATGAATAACCAAATTTTGGAAATTAAGTATTATGGTGTTATAAAAATAAAAAATATTGATAAATAAATTCTTAATTTTTGGTAAATTCTTTATATACTTTGAAAATACATTTTTATCAAAAAAATGATATTTATTTTTTTTGAAAAATATAATAAAATTAATTTTTAATAGTTTTAGAAAATTTATTTGAAAAAATTCACTTCATTTTTTTAATAAATATGTCAAAATTTTCTCAGGTTTAATTTTTGATATTTTTCTGAAAAGTTTTATTTTTTTCATGAATAGTGAAAAATGTTGATTTTTATTAAAAACTGTTTTTTTTCATTTAAAGAATTTACAAGTTAAATTTTGTTTTATGATTATTTTAAAATTAAAATTAGTTTAATTATATAATTATTAATCCAATTTATGTAATTTGAATCAATTTCATATTGAATTTTTATATTAAACTTTCTATACTTATGAAAACATTTTCTTTGGATTTTTTTTTCATCATGTCTACGAGATTAATTTTAAATTAAATTCTGAAACTTTTTTGAATTTAATTTGGAAAAATTAATTCAATATTTTTAATAATAATATTTAATATTATATAATAATCTAAATTTAATTTTTGATAATAATGAATAATAAAAACAGTAAAAATCAATTACTGCAATTAAGGTTAAAACGGGGTTTTGCGCGTTACATGCACATGTGTTATAATTAATTTTCCACATACATAGAACCTTTATTTAATAAATTGGATTTAATATTAATAATTATTGGTTAAAAATTATCTAATAAGGCTCATTTTATTTTATTCTTAAAGGATAAATTACCGAGGTAAATAAAAAAGACTAGTTACTGTAGTGAAAACTAAAATGGTAAAAGTGAAAAAACTTAGAGGTTAAGGGAATAAAATGTTTAAAAAATGTGTATTTTTTTATAGTGGAGGTTTTTATCAACCATATAATCCCTAAAACCCATTATCTATCAATTTTTTTTGGAACTTGGGGTGAGAGTGACTACCCAATATTGAATAGTTTTGGGTATTTACAAAAATGCCACTCCTCAATTATAAAATGACACTTCCTCCCTCAACTTCTTCACAAATATTAAGCCATTTATATTAACCAAACCTTACCAAAATCTCTCAAAAAATTCATTATAAAAATTATAAAATAACTTATTATCCCAATAGATCATCCCTTGGGTCTTTAATAAGAGATCTAAAGGAGGTTGTTCTAAGCAAAGGTAATTGTATTCACTAAGATCTTTCTTTTTTTACTTCTTCTCTTACCATATCCATTCATGTACAAATAATTCCAATATAATAAAAATATTATCTAACATATAATTATATGTTATTATGTTTATGTCATAACCTATATACATCTTCTATTCTATCAAATGGGAAATGAAATTGTTGATCGTGTGTACGGAGGATTACCATCTCACGAATCTATGTAATTCGTTTTCCATAAACACCTCTCAAGAAAGGATATAATGATAGATTTAAATTATATATATAATATTAATAACATAATTATTCTTCTGGAATTATAATATCACATATACCTTCTTACTTTCCATTTTGTGGGAATATAATAATGTCGCTCGTGTGTACGAAGGACTTCCACCTCGTGAAGCGATGAGATTCATTTTTCACTTACTCTTTACATGAAAGGAAATAAGGATACATTTAATGAATATATTTCATATATATGAAATCATAATGTCTCTTTAAAGTTTATATATTATATACCTTTCTTTCATTCTATCCGTCAAGAAAATGGAAATAATATTCTTGTGTACGTACGACCTACCATCTCCACGAATGGTGTAATTCATTTTCTATCTCTAAATTTAATTAATTACTACAAATAAATATATAATGAATATATATTATATTTATATCATGGTTAAAATTATGGATATTATGGAACCATGATCAAAGTAAAAGGACCAAAAATACCAAACCAAAACATATATGAAAAACAAAGTAGTTAATACCCGAAACATGATTTTAATAGGGAATTGTTAATAAATGGGTAATAAAAGGTCATAATTAAATAATATATGGTATGATATATATAATTATAGTTCTAGAATAGATATATAATAAACCTATATTTAGTATATATGAGGTTCAAACTTTTTGAAGGAATTCGAGACATAAGGTAATTCATTTTTGTCTCACTCTTATTTCTATGGGACACATGCCATATTCACCACTTGATTCTTTTGTGTAGTGTATATACTTCCCATGAATTAATTTTATGATTCTTCTCATTAAAATATTATTATATATATATATCCATTTAAGGTTCTTTATTTCATGTAGCTAACTATAAAGAACTATAAATTCCGTATTTTTTTTAATTATATGGAATTATTACGAGACTGTAAAAATTGACAGCATGCGATTTCGAGGCTCGGAGATCCCAGAAAAGAATTTTGAACTTTTTTTAAGGTATGTTCAATAAACATGTGGGTGTGATTTTCTAACTTTTGAACTGGTGCTCGGATTGAAAATCTGAGAGCACCATTGGATTCGTAGTGCCGGGATTCACTTGGGTGAAGCTTAACTTCTACGGGCAAGGGTCGGACGAAAAAGATAATTTTTGGACTTTCAGAAAAAATAATAATAAAATAACTATAAGTTATTTTATTCTTTTTCTTCCAACATTGAACGGATATTTCCAGAACCACAGTGTAATGATGGTCAATAAATGAGGGTCATTTAATGACTCGATCCTCTTGTTGTGTAACCGCAACACTCGTGGGATTAATGGATCATAAATTACGTTTTATTAATGAACCAAATTAATGAATTCAACATGAGAGGTTTATTTTTTTTTTTATTTAATAAAATTGTTGGAGAGTGATTTGAAAATCGTGAGATAAGCCTCTGTCGTGACGCTGATGAATTTTCTCTCCAAAGAAGAATGGTGATCAAGCGATGATTGTCAGAGGAATCGAACTGGGGATTGAAAAGCAGCAAAGAATGTCCAACGACAATGAACACAAAGTCTTTTCCTTCATCCGTATTGGATTCCACCAAATCCAGGTAGGTGGAATTAATTTATTTTCTAAGTGTTTCTACGATTCCACTCATTCCATTCCTAGAAAATACAACAAATGCGGATCAACTGACTAATGGGTTTATCTACGTCTTGTTTGTTCATGCGGGTGGTTTTTGCGGGGTTAAAATCTAGGGATTGTTCTTTCTACATGATGATTGTTATCACCCCTTTTTGAAAGACTAATGCGGAGGGAACTGTCCAATTCGAATAAGGCCTGGACCCTTCGCCACACTTGGGTTTTGAGTGCTCTTCTTGGGAGACTGAACAACATTGCGAAAAGGAGATTCTGTGGGATTTGTAGTAAAGGTGGCAACCTAAGAAGCCCGTAGACGCATAAGGGAAGGAGAAAAGACCACTGAAGAATCTCTAGTGGCCCGTAGAAGCACTCGATGGCGCGACACCACTGGCGACCGACGACGACTGCTAGTCCGAGACAGCCATGTGGAGAAGCGGTGCCCACAGGTGCCATGGTGGTGAGAGTCACGGATAGCCGGGCTGCGGTGGGTGGAATGGCGCAATACCATTACACTACGTAGGGTAGATGAGTGGCCCGCTTGGGCCACTCGGCTAGAGTGCAACGACCGACTCCAGCTGGATGTTTCGGAAGGAAGGGTGGCGCCCCGCTGGCGCCACCAATTGGGAGGAATCGGACGCCCAACGTCCGGTTCAGCTCGACTAGCCCACACCGCACGGTCCGGGTTTTCCAAGTGGGCTAGAACCGTTGTCTGGGCCAGGAATAGTTGGCCGGGCCAAACCCCTACCGGACCCAACCAGTCATGTTTCACTAAAACTTGAGTATCTTGCAAACCAAGCATCTGATCGACGTGCCGTCTGTGGTGTTGGGAACCTTGCAACGTGGTGTTACTTTAAAGATACCTAACTTGGGTTTTGGTAGAAGTTGTAATATGTATGAGTTGGATGAGACTCGAATCCAACCGATCCCTATTTACCTTTTTTGCTTATAACTTACAGACTGGGCGTCCGATTGATGCACTGTCTGTTGCGTTGGAACCATTATGACAAGACAAGACTTTGGGTTACTTATTCACGAGACTTTGTGGAGGTTGAGGTATGACCGATTTTTATGAGGAGAAGAATCCATGAGACTCAAGCGCACTATGTGCGGGAATCTTGTGGCTGGTTGTCAAGTGAAAATCGACCCTCTGTGGATCGACATGAGAGCGACCCTCTATGGATTGACAATAGTGTGACCCTCCATGGATCAACAATAGAGTGAACCTATATGGATCGGAATGAGAGAAAACCTCCATGGATCAACAGTAGTGTGACCCTCTGTGGATCGGCAGTAGTGCGGCCCTCTGTGGATCAACAATAGAGCGACCCTTTATGGATCAACAATATAGAGACCCTTTATGTATTGTCAATAGAACCTCTAAATAGAATAAAACAATCTAGCTCAAGACTAATCATCTTTATTCCCATTATATTTGTTGTATACCTGGTGTGATATTTCTTTTACTTTATGCCTTGTGATTAAGATCATACTTTTTGGTTTTTCCATTGTGGAATTCTGGGAGACCTTCGGGAGTCTTGGGGTCCCTACTGGGTATTGTTATACTCACCCCTAGATGGGCTTCTCCTGCACCTTGTTATGTCTTTTTCAGATGACGGAAAGCTTGACTGAGACTTGGGGAGCCGGGACTAGACGGTGCTTAGAGGTGATTGGTAGACGTGGTGAGCGGTAGTGATGATAAAAGATGAGCTATACCTACCCTTCAGGTAGGATCCTTTGTGGACAACCTTCAGAGCACGTTTTTTCCTTTTTATTGTACTTTCTATTCAGTTGGTTTTGTATACTGGCCCTTTTTACTTTTAGTTCACACTTTTACTATCATCAGTTCTACTTTGTGGTTTTCTTTTGTCATGTACCTAGTCTCTGTGTGTACAAGTTTAAAGGCAATGCCTTCCCTTTTTGGGATATACCTTTCCAGTGCTAGTCGCCAACCCATGGCCTATAGAAGGCGGTCTTGGGGTAGTCCTGGCATGGACCCTGGGGGATGGGTTGTGACAAAGTGGTATCAAAGGAGGTCGGTTCTACCAGAAGAACTAAGAGACTATGTTTTCAATAGAGTAATAGTTTTAAGTGTCTTGAGTTCAAATTACAGTTTGGGGAGTCTAGTATTGGTGTATTGGACAACGTATACATACACCGGGACCTTGAGTTCTAATTTCTGACTCAATACACAAAAAAACTATTTGCGTGTGTTTTGAAAATGTTTTTCTTTTGATCTCTTTTGATTCATCTCACCAGGTATAAATTATTGACCATGGCACATCTGTTTATTTACAGGATATCACCGCATAAATATCCAACTAGGATTCTAGTGAGAGATCACGATGATGTCCCACTGAGCGATGAGGCATTGGTGCATGGCCCTCTTATGATGATAGTAGCTTTGGGTGGTGTACCAGCAGCACCACCGCCCATAGGGTAGCAGTTTCCACGGGTCCCACCAGTAGAACGTGCACACCAAATGAGCGCATTGCATGAGTTCCAAAGACAGATGCCTTTAAGGTTTTGAGGTAATACAAACCCACAAGCAGCTAAGGACTGGATGGAGGCTATGTCATGAGTTTTATATTTGGTTGAGACACCAGTAGACTAGATAGTGATCCTTGATACTAGTCTCTTTCAGGGAACAATGGGGAGATGGTGGATCCTGACACTCCAGAATCACGAGGAGACGACTCTTTCCTGGTCAGACTTCGAGATCCTCTTCAGGGTGGAGTTTGTACCAGTGAATTTATGCTCAGTGCATATTCAGGAGCTACTGCACTTATGACAGGGAAGCCTGACAATGGCCCAGTACTTGACGAGATTCACTGACCTCTCTCGCTACTCCACCGACATGGTACACGACCCTTTATTCATGGACTAGACCTTTGAGTATAGAATACGATGGGAGATCAGAGCATTGATGATATATCTCAACATCCCGACGCAGGCTGGAGTGATAGAGAGAGCACTATTGATGGATAGCTTCCTAGTTGAGTAGGCACCGACGATGAGAGCCACCACCGGACGATAGACAACTGATTCATCTGTAGCAGGCAGTAGACATATTACACAGAGGACCAAACGGGCCAGACCTTTCTAAGGATGATCCCAATATGTAGGGTCATAGGTGTGGGAATCGTATGGAAAATGAGGTCAGCAGAGGAGAAGACTATGCTACTCATGCGGCGAGCAGGGTCACATGGATCAAGATTGCTCGACCAGCCATACTGATGATCATCAGAGAGTCGAAGAACCGATGAGGCAGAGGAAGAGGTTCAATCAAGGATGTTCATAGGGTGGTGGGCATGGTAGAGGAGTAGGCTGTGCAGCAGGTAGTGGGCGACGGTTTGAGGTACTACCGCCACCACCCCCAGGCGGTCCACCCCGACCTTAGGGAGCAGGTGGACAAGGATGAGCTCAGCTTCAGATGGAAGAGGCTTATGACCATAGTGATCCAGAGATGATTTTAGTTATGATCTGTGTCTACTCCACCCTAGATACAGTTCTTATTGACATAAGTTTCAGTCACTCTTTTATTTCCAAAAATCTCGTTTATAGATCAGAGATTTCGGTGTAGCTGTTGGCTCGATCCTTACGATTAGAGACTCTTACGGGGGAGGATTCGATGACTACGCACTGGTGCCGACAGTGTGAGATTACTCTAGGAGGTGATTGCTTCATATGGGATCTTCTAGTAGTAGCGTTGAGGCCTTACAATGTCATATTGGGTATGGACTGGTTATCCACGATCCATGCTCAAATTGACTGCTTTAGGCACAAAGTGTGGTGTGTTCATGAGGAAGGGACTAGGTTTTCCTTCACCAGTGAGAAGGGAACCTTTGCAGCTCATGATGAAATTTTTTAGAGGAGGGTGTAGCCAATAACTCACCAGTTTGATAGCCTTACCCTCAGTGAAGTTGATGAGGGGAGTCCAAGCTATCCTTTAGTGGTGGAACAGTATGCAGATGTCTTTCATGAGGATGTTCTGGGACTACCTCCTCACAGAGAGGTTGAATTCTACATCGACATGTACCCCTGGACGACACCAATATCTACACCAGCATATCAGATGGATCCCATAGAGCTTTATGAGTTGAGGGTATAGTTGGAGGAATTATAGAGGAAGGGGTTCATAAGGCCCAGTGTTTCCCCATGGGCAGCCCAATTTTGTTCGCCAAGAAGGCATATGGGATCTTGAGGCTTTGCATGGACTATCAATGCCTGAACCAGGTGACCATGAAGAACAAGTATGCTCTACCAAGGATCGATGATCTCTTTGACAAGCTGAAGGGATCTTGGTGGTTTTTGAAGATAGGTCTCAGATCGGGCTATCATCAGCTTCAGGTGCGGGATGAGGACGTACCAAAGACATCCTTTAGATGCCGGTATAGACACTATGAGTTCTTGGTGATGCCTTTTGGTGTGACCAACACCCCAAAAATGTTCATGGGACTCATGAACAGGATCTTACAACCTTACCTCGATCGCTTCGTGGTGGTCTTCATTGACGAAATCTTGGTGTACTCGATGTTGGAGGAGGAGAACGCCACACATCTACGAATAGTACTGGATACAATCTGAGAGAACCATATTTATGGTAAGATCTCAAATTTCTAGTTCTAGATATGATAAGTCTACTTTCTGGGGAGGTTTATCTCAAAGTCTAGAGTTTCAATGAATCTGGTGAAGATAGAGGCAGTGCTTTCTTGGGAGCCACCTAGGAGCGTGACCGAGGTGAAAAGTTTCTTAGGGTTGGCTGGGTACTACCAGAGATTTGTACCCAACTTTTCAAGAGTAGCAGCACCCTTTTTAGCTTTGAAAAATAAGGGACATTCCTTCATATGGATGGAGAGGTTTCAGTAGAGTTTCCAAGAGTTGAGGAGAAGACTGACAAGTGCCCCCATATTGAGGCTAACAGAATAGGGCGTTGGGTATGTAGTCTACTGCGATGCATTAGGGACTAGATTGAGATACGTCCTGATTCAGGAGTGAGCAGTGATTGCCTAAGGCTCACGATAGCTGAGGCAATATGAGTATAACTATGTGACCCATGAACTAGATTTAACAGCAATGGTATTTGTGTTGAAGATGTGGTGACACTACTTGATGGGTGAATGACTTACTGTCTACTCTGATCACAAGAGTCTTAGGTATATCTTATCATAGAGAAAAATGAACTTGAGACAGTGGCGATGGATGGAGTTCCTCCAGGACTATGACTTTGAGATACTCTACACTCCTGGGAAGGGAAACGTAGTAACAGGCGCACTCAGTAGGAGGTTGGGTTTACAGCTACTGAGTGAGCCAATAGAGCAGCTATCCATGTTGTAGATATCCTTCATGGATAGGGATGAAGCAACATACCTCCAGTCTATGACTGTCACTCCCCCACTCCTTTAGTGAGTTCGGGAGGCACAACTTGGGGATGTTGACTGTGAGGCCCGGCGTGCTCAGATATCCTCATAACATGCTTCTAATGGATTTTCTATAGGTGGGGATCACGTCATCCTTTTTAGAGGACGCACCATGGTACCAGTGACGTTTTGGGAGGATGTGTTGAGGGAGTTCCATACACCCCCTTTGGCGGTACATCCTAGAGTGGTGAAGATGTACTAAGACCTTTAACGTCAGTACTGGTGGCTAGGGATGAAGAAAGTAGTGGAAGAGTTCATTTCACGATGCCTCACTTGTCAGCAAGTGAAGGACAAGCACCAGGTTTCAGCAGGCTTGACTCAGCCACTCGAGGTAACAGAGTGGAAATGGGATAGTATCTCGATGGACTTCGTGATGGGGTTACCAAGTACGTCAAGGGTCCATGAATCTATCTAGGTGATCATTGACTGACTCACCAATTCATCCCATTTTCTACCCATTCAAGAGTAGGGATCAGTAGAGGGCATGTGACGCCTCTACGTCTAGGAGATAGTACGACTTCACGGGGTACCATCAATGATTGTTTTATATCATTACGCTCATTTTACATCCTAGTTGGGATAAATCGTGTGAGCCAAAGGAGAAACCATGAGAGGTAGTGGAGAGATCGAGGCACAACTCACAGTCTTTTCATTGTTTCAGAAAAACCATGCACCTTGTTTCTTAAGGGAGGCAGTATTGGCAACATGATTGGTGCACGATTTATCAAACTGTGTGGCCTAACCATGTGAGGAAACTTGTAATACCTAGTGAAGGGTACATGGTTGGTGCATGTTTTTCCAAACCATGTGTCTATCCATAATTTCATTAAAAGGGGTAAATGACCAAAATTCTCCCTTAGGTTTTCTAACCACTCCCCCTCGTCCTCCCCCATGAGGTGTGTACAGAATAGGGGTGCTCCCAAACCCTTCCTCCTCCAATACATAATTTTGGAGTGCATTTATGGTGACCTTTAGGAATATTTGAGTTTAGCAGCAACCTATGAAAACCTCTTCTCTCTTATTTCTTACTACTCTATAAATTTGGAGTTCTCGAGTTTAGGTTTTGTTGAAAATTCTACTAGACCTTGGTGGAATCATCCATTTATCATAGGGATTTTGGTTGTCTTATGTTGAGGAGATCTTGAGATAACTTATTCATACTGTTGTGTGGAATTTCATTAAGGTATTATACCATCATTAATTTTCTTAGGTTTCCCCTAATGAATTAATGAAATTGATCATTTTAATGGTATCTTCTCTTAGGAATTTTCTTAGGAATGGTTTTGGGAGTTCGTTATGAAAAACCGGTGGAAGTTTCACGGAGTTTTGATAAGAGGTGAGTGCTTGATGATTTTTCTTGTGTTATGATGAGTTGGGGTTTAATTAATTAATTAATTAATTATAATCATTATAATTAATATTTTTTTGTTGATTAGTGTGATATTAGATCTTGGGGGATTGAGATGTGCTCGTTTGGATGTTGATGATTTTGGATGAGTCTTGAATGGGCCTTGTCAAGGCCATTTATATTTGTAAATGTTATGTAAAGATTCTTTGATGAGGTATGTGGTCTAATAGATTTACCCATAGCCTTATTAATTTATTTTTAATGTTTATGTTGAATTTTCCATAAATACCATGTGTGGTGAGTTTTATTTCTTAGTTTAAGTAAATGGTTTTGGGATTTAATTGATCCCTTAAACCTACCATGATTCCCATCAGATCTGTTGGTGTTCATAAAACTAAACTTATAACCCCCATGAGGTGTGTCATTTATTTAAAATGGTAAAGTGGGGTTTTAAAGGGTGGAGTAGGAGGGTTATGAGCTCAACTTGGTTGAGCTTGTTGGTTGGTTTGGTTTAAGAGTTAAGGGCTACTTGGTAGGTATTTGGAATAAATGTTTTAAAATATATTTAAAGTATAAATTGTAATGTTTTATGTGCTAAGATTTTATGAAAGACCTATGGGGTCTTTGAAATGGTTTTAAATGTGTGCATTGGGTTTTGAACCAGTTTTGGGTTTCAAAGGGGGAAGGATACGTTTGAAGTGGATTTTTTTATAAATAGGGGCATTAACCTCCAAGTGATTTTAAAAAGGGGTTTGGGTGAATTTTAAATGTTGGTTTGAAATTTTTATGTGGTTTCCCCTATGAAGAAATGTTATAATGAATATTTTAAAGGTTTTTTGGAAATAAATTCTTTTTACTTATTTTAAATGTTTTGAAAGGTCAATATTTTGATCCTTACTAATTGATAAATTTTGGAATGGTTTAGGTGCTAGACTAGTACTCCAGGAACCAGTAGTATAATGTATGGTTTAAGTGACATACTGATTCTCCAAGCACTAATAGTAAACTTTATGAGTTAGGTGTTATATTAATGATCCAATAATAGTTAGTATACTATATGGTTTAAGTTCTAGATTGATGGTATGGGGATGCTGGTATACTAGATGGAATGTACAATGGACTGATGCTCTGTATCCATGTTTTAGGTACTAGGATAATGTTCTAAGAACTATTGTTTTAATATATGAGTATATGTTGGACTGATGCTTTGGGAACTATTTTTATGATATATGGTTCCATATTTCTGACATGGAACTAAACATATTAGGTTTTAATGGTCGAACATGACACTTTAAAGGTATGGTTTTTATGTTGGACATAACACTATGCATTTGAGGTTTAGAGATCCATATTGATGCCTTATGATTTCATGTGCTAGATGAATGGTGAAAATCCCTTTAATTTATTTAAACTATGTTTCACTCGATGTTTTATGACTTAGATAACCATATTTGGTTGATGAAGGTTTGGTTGGATTGAGTGTCACCTTAGAAACTGAGGTCCAATGGGATACTTGATAAATAGTTAATTATTTTGAATGTATCTTCATTAATGCACTATTTATTTATCCTACTATTTATCTACATACACTATTGGTCGGACTAGTATTTGATTTAGATACCATTGGTGGTGTCTTACTGAGTAGTACTGACACCCTACTCAGTCTGCCACTGCACATGGGTACCTGAGCAGTCATAACATGTTTGTTGTAGGAATAGGCTTGGGTTGAGGCCCAGGGTTGAGTTTTTCATGATCTAGATAGATAAATAATATGGCATTATGAGGCTAGATGAGGTTTGGATTAGATATGAAACACATACCTTTTTCTTGGATTTTATTTCATTTTGGCATGTTATGTAACCAACATAGTGGAAAATTAGTGTATGGGTGTTATGGATGTTCAGACCTTACTATATTTCATTATTTGTACATCCATGTTATATTTATCTACTTCCATTTCCATTTTTTTTGAGATATTGATATATATATATATATTCTTTATGAGTACTTTGATGTGTATGATGATTGGTTATTTATATTGTTATTGTGAACTCTAATATGGGGGTATTGTATCCTCATAGTACCACTTTAGACCCCCACTTATAGTCGACAAACTCTTGCATACAAGGAGGTGAACATGTGGTCTTGTAGAGGACTGACTCAGATCACCAATTCAGTGGATCCTAGTCCAGGATGCTACACTATAGAAGGAATCGTACAGATATTCCATATGAACTTACCCTAAAAAATTCTACTAGATGGAAGAATTTTTTTTCTCACTGCCATGAAAGAAAGTGGAAAGGAAGAATAAGTAATTTAAAGAAGGGAAAGTGTGAATAAAGTTCAAGAATCCTATTAATAATGTATCAAATCCTATTGGTAAAGGTTCTTACAATTGTTACAAAATATTGTTATGCATCTTATATTTGTGAGGATCACATGCACTATCGATTGACTAAAGTACTACATAAGTGAAAGGATATTCCATGATTACTGTAACCACCAAAAGGATTATTTTCTAGTGGTTTTTGTGGTCTTGGATTACTTCCAAACCATGTCAAGAACTAGATACTCTTATTAATTAGTGAACCTTTTAAATACCTATGTTTCTATGGTTGTGCTTGTGTATTATTCTCCAGAAGGGTCATCTCTCTATAATCAGAGGAAAAGGTTGTTTCTTAATATATAAAACATAAAAAGAGAAGATCATTGATTCAAAAATCCCCCTATCAGTGATGACACAATTAATGATTTTTCCTTTCAATTGGTATCAGATACAGGTTCCCTTCATTCACTCATTCATAAATTTTAAAGAAAATAAAATCATCCATGGATTTTCATAACTCTATGAATTGTAAGGGGATTCCTATCTTTGATGGGAAGAATTGTCATATCTGGAAGGATAAAATGTTTACTTATCTAACATCCGTTGAATATAAAGTTATTGATGTTACTATAAATGGTTTCTCTCCTCTTATTGAGGGTGTTACCTTAACATCTTCTAATAAGAAGAATTTTTTGAATGGTGGGCATGCCGGGAATGCTATACTTTCCCCACTATCTGAAAGTGAATTTATGAGGGTTAAATGTATTATAACAACTAAAGGCTTCTATGACAATATTAAGAACATATATGAAGGAAATATAAAAGAAAATAAAGTGAAGTTATATACATGAAGGTTGAAGTATGAAGATTTTAAAATGGGTGAAGATGAATCTGTTGGTGTTTTTTTTACAAGAGTTAATGATACTGAAAGCACCATAAGATGTTTCAATGAGAATTTATAAGATTTATCTATTATTGAAAATATTCTTAGAATTTTTCCAAATAAAGTTTATAATAAGGTATCATCTTTAAGAGATAATGATTCTGAAACTCTATCTTTAGAAAATCTGCATAGAAATCTCATTACTTATGAAATGATAAAAGAAAAGGTTATGAATAATAAAGAAAAGGTTGATCAGTAAATTTCTTTCAAAGATTCCAAGAAAATAAAATCTAAGAAATTTCATGTGGAAGAAGTTAGTGAATTTGACATTGAAGTTCAGGTATGTAATAAATTTGACGAATTTATGTACTTGTTTTCTAAAAATGTGAAAAGGGGCACAAATAAGTAAAAGGAAAGTTAACAATGAAGTGCTTTAGTTGGGAAGCTATTGGAATTTTTAAAAAAAAATTTACATGGTGAGAGGAAGATAAAGATAATGATGAAGAAGATAGAAAATCAATAAGATCTATGAATAAGAGGGTGTATAAATCAAAGTCTTATCATAAGGGAAATGGTAATAAGTTATCTAAACATAAAAAGAGAAATTTTTTTATCCAAATGTGAGGAATATTATGATAGAAAATTGGAAGTTTAAAACTCTAATAATGATACCATTGGAAAATTATTTATTGCAAAAGTGAATAATGAAAAGTTCATCAGTGATGAAAGAAGTACCTATGAAGTGTTTATAATTGGGTATTATAATTTTTATCTCTTTGTTTTGATAAATTACTCTTAGATCACATTTAATTAAATTCAATATAGTTTTAAAATAATCTCTCTTATTTACATTTTATAATATTTTGTTTGATCATTGTTTTTTATTTTTATACTATTTACTTTATTATTTTTTTGTTAAGATTTGTAAAAATTAAGACACTCTGTGCAAGACCAATTAGGCCAAAATTTTAACCACTATTAAGGGGACCTGTAGGTCTACCCTAATGGGAGGTCCAGACCTCATGACCCGCATAGAGGATAGGTGAGAATAGTGTATTCTTTGAGCATGCACGTCTGTGTATAAGGCCCTTTGGTTCGTGCACGCAATACGCATAGTTGGGCCAAGTCACCTACCATTTGTATGATTTGTGTTTTCATTTGAACCATGTTTAATGAATAATCTTTGATATACCTTTAAATTTCTGTATCTTCAATTCAATTTGAGACATTGATTTTTAATATCACTGCTCATCTGTCTTTTTTCTCATACAAAAGTAGTGTATCAAAAACCATTCGATCTCATCCCACACGTTATATTTTTTGAAACCCTGTTCTGATATTATATTCCCATGGCTATCCTATTCAAACCCATTGTAGAGACCCTTATCTTGACGTACATATACATTACATTACTTTTGAGGAATACTTGGTACATAACAAAAACACACACACAAGGATCGTAATAGTTTAGTGTCTTTGGAAACTCAGAACGTAATCTTCTAATCGTGGTGAAAGATCTTCAATATCTCCCATAAAGATCTTCCCCTTTTTTTTACCTAAAACCTTTCTTTATATCCTGTGGAAAAGAAAACATAAAAGGGTGAGATCAAATGCTCAGCAAGGGAAAATAAAGGAAATAAAAATCATATCATATCTTTTTGAAAATCATAACCTGCAAAAGAGATCATAATATCATAACATGGAACAAATCATAGAAGTGAAAATGAGATCCCCATAATCATAACATGAAAATTGAAACTTTGTGGAATGCACACATAATCATGGAAAATCATCTCTTGTTAGTCATGACTCATTTCCAAGACTATCTTAGTGGACAAAGTCCCTTTCTGAACCGAGTCACCCTCGTTCCAGTCCTGTTTCACTGAACCGGTATAACCTACCGTTCCAGCCCTGTCTATCTCATGAGATATAAAATCTTTACCCAATGCATTGGAGGGAGATATAGGTCCCACCCATCTTATAATGAATCCTTTCTTATGTGTGCCACATAATCATAAATCATACATCATCACATAACACATGTAACAAAAATGGGATTCTTGAAACATCATGACATCATAGAACAAATCATATAAGGTAAATGACTTCATAAAAATAATTTCCTCAAAACATAATCAAATCAATGTAATAATAGGGATAAAAACAGAACCCTATATTATCTTAGATGGAAAATAATTTTGATAAAACATTTGAACTCCATTCTTGAAGAAAATATCCTTTCTACTTCAAAAACATTTTTCCTTTCATAACATGTCATACGACTTTAAAATAAAAGAAGTTGATTAAAAATAAACTTGAAAACTTGTAAAGTAAGTTTCTTGGAAATAATGTTTTAAAAATCCATTCATGCCGTATAAGTTAAAAAAAAACATTCTTCGTTCTTTTGTCGGAAAAGTCAAAAAGTACCTCGTACGAAAAACGACAAAAGATTCCTTTCATACATATTACTAAAAACTCACCGAAGGGTAAAAATGGATTTAAACAATTGTATGTGGATGGAAATAATATTACATATTGATTAAACATGGATGTGGATAATAAAATACACCCCAGTAAATACTTACGAATAAACAATCTCGGATAAAAATGAGATTGTGATATTTCCCTTACCTTAGGTCCGATTTGCTTTGTACGTGTCCGAAGCTCCTGTATAATGGTTTAAATAATGTTATTGACTTATTAAATAATCATACATATTGATATGATATCATATATGGTCATATTCTTAGCTTCTTGTTAGTAATATTTCATTGTTACTTGTTACTCGGGTCTTTATTGCCTTTTGTTCTTATGCGTGTTTTGCCGAATAAATTCTTATTCTTCTTTTAAGGTTATAGATACCTTATATCCAAAATGTTATTAGTGTAACATATATAATATTTATTCATTCAATTCATTTATATAATTACTATGTAATGATGATCATGTAGAACGAGTCGTATCACATCGTGGAGACGATATTCCGTACGTACGCACGAGTGATGATATCGTTCCTATGATCGTGGAATTGTATTGGAGTATATATATATTATTTCAGTATCAATATTACTTTATAATAATCATAAATAGTTACTCATTACACCATTATACCCATCCTTGTAAGGTGGTGGTGGAAAATAGATTATACCACGACGTGGAGACGGTATTCCGTACGTACGCACGCGCGGTGATTTCATTTTTCCGTAGGATGGATAGAAGGTGAATTAGGGTTGTTTCATATTTATAATAACATATCAGTATGTAAGTAATACTGATTTTATTACTTTATCATGAAACAACTAAATAAGAAGAAGTTGAAGAAGAAATAAATTGAAAAGATCGGTAATGGATATTACCTCTTCTTTGGAACGCCTCTTTGAATCCTCCACTTAGGGAACTAAGATTGGTATTTGAAGAAGACCAGGACCTATAGGATTATTCTAGGGAAGTGGAGAGGAGAAAATGGCAGGGGTTGGCCGAGCTTGAGTGCTAAAATTGGTGTGAGGAGGAGGGGGAGGAGGTGCCCTTTTATAAGGGAGGAGAGGGGCACCTTAGGAATATCTCAAAATATTATTTTATATTAAAGTCAAAATCGGTTTATAATGGTTCCAAAGGGTCTTATTTAGAAGCTAAAGTGGGTATGGGTCTAAATCCTATCATCCAATAGGATTTAGACAAGTTTAGGGTATTATTTTAACCTTATCAATTAGATTTAACTCTAAGTTAAATAATTTAACTTTTACCGTGTCTTTTTGTTTTCTTTCACTATATGGTTAATACACTTACTATAACATGCCAAACGAACCCCAAATTGTATATTATTAATACATATATCCTTATCTAAGTCATTTTGCCGAACCTTATATTTTTAGGAATAAAATAACAATTAATAATATAATATTTGATTTAAAAACTATTTTGTGTCAATTTTGACACTATTTGATATATGATTTTTGTGAAAGTCATAACAGAATTATATGTTCACACCAAGTTGATTAAATCAACACTAATATATCATAGTAACCTAGAAAATTAGTGGAATTCATAAAAAGTATTAAATTACATTTATTTTGGTATTTATAATATCAATTATGTCAATATTTCATTAATAAGATAATTACCGCATCATCTTTGTGTCATAAATAAATTAAATTATTTGATGTCTAAAAATTACAAATAAAATACCATCATGTAGGAAATCTTTTTATATTTCTAATGAATATTTACAATCTAATTTATCTTATGTACAACCCTATATTAAAAATGTTTTAGTAAATATACTTTGATTTTAACTCTTTTAACTCTTCTTTGAATTAAATAATAATAAATGTCCTAATCTAACCCAAGTGGGACTAAATGATAATATTTTACACTTAAGGTTGTTTTTGGTCGAGATACACTTGTCCAATATAATTAGTACATGTGTTAGGGTAATAGTAATATCATTCTTACCCTGAATTACCCTATTTACTTTTAACCGTGGTAAATAAAAGTAAAAAGTTACTATTCACCAAAAATTATTTTCATCTCATTGAACCACATTTTACTTATTGACATCAACCGCGTCTCTCGGATTTTTGAAATTCCATTCACAGAAGCGGTAAAATTAAGTTTTATGAAAAATTCAGTTTTTTTAACTACCACTTAGTAGTTTCACTATTCATCAAAAATTGATGTTTTTCAGAACAATGCCAAAATTTCATCCTAAGCTATATTTCATATTCCGAATTCAAAAATGAAATATATTTTACCAAATTCATAACATAGAAGTTGCATTAATTAATTTTATAATTAAATCCCGCTGTTAAAACAAATAGCGTGTTTTTAAGAAACAATATCTATCAAAAGATTGACACTTGATTATGTCTGGTTTAAATGTGAAATTACATTCAATGAACAACATTGTATTAAATTGTAAAAATATATTCTAAATATACTTTAAAACTACTAAAATTAATAATTTATCACTATTAATTATTTCGATTAAAAAAGTTGTTTTTAATTATAATTTAGTAATTTTCACTATTCATCAGAATATGAAAGTTATCCAAAAAGTACCAAAATTTCACCTTAGGCTAAATTCGATACTCCGAATCCAAAAATGAAGTCCATTTTGAGATCTAAAATTTCTAAAATTTAAAAAGTGGTTATTACTATTCATAACGGTTAGTTTTAATAATATTTTAATAACATATCGTTGTTTCGTGAAACTCAGTATTGCATACTACACACGCTATCGAGGAAGGTTGAGATTGCGTGTAATGCAAGGCAAGTCAAAGATTTGTGTTGTGCAAGCTCCTTTTGGTGTAGCGTACAACACAAGACATTAATAAAATTAAAAAGAATATTTTTCATAAAATCTCGGGCTGTTACATTCTACCCCCCTTAAAATGAATTTCGCCCTCGAAATTCATCGGGGTTATAAATGGTTTACTATTCGAAAGTTTATTTAATAGAAACCCACATCGTAAAAAGGAATATCAAAACCAATCTTTAAAAACAAAAGTATGAAATGTAACGGTTACCCAAATAAACTAATCACTGGGTTTCAACATAGGTGAAAATATGGATATGGAAGAGAAATCTAACCATCATGTTTTGATGGAGAGTGGTAGAGAACATGGCTATGGAAAAGCCAGCAATCACAAAGCCATAAATTTGTGACGATCTAATGTACCATCTGATTCATCAGATATAAGATCACTAGGACAACATTTTTGGTTTTCAAGATCGTTTCCTTAAAGTTAAAGAATTTGAATTAGAATAAATACTTACTTTATTTTGGTACAACCTCACTGTTGTTCGTGCCTTTAACAATTTCCACTTCATCTATTAAATAAATGAAGTTGAATTTGTTATTCGTGAAGTGTTAGCAGATCATGTGATAGAATGACGGGTCATTCCATCTGTCTCAAACAAAAGGTTAGCAAAAAATTATATACATAAGTCGATCTATAGTGAGATTAATCATATATGGTTCCTAAAATGGACTTATAAATCATATGTCATACAGCTTAATATAATAAAACTAGTTTCTACTAAACAGGGAATTCCTGTAGGCCAGTGGTAGGCGATAAAGGCCAGTCGCACTTCGGTTGTGGGTTCGATTTCCACAGCCTTGTCCGACGCGATGGGCTGTTGCCCGTCCTGCAGGTTGTCCTTTTTCTAAAACTATATTACTATAACATCCCATCAATAATATCGAGAAAACTTCTATCCTTAAACAATACTAACTTATGTCCAACATAATCCATTCCAATCTTTAGGCTTATCCATAATACTGCCGTCCACTCTCATAACATAGTGAAAACGATTACCAGAGATTTAACACCATCGTCGATCCCCATATATCATAAGATATATCTTGTTGGTCACATTCCAAACATTCAAAGGCCTTAATCATGTACTCTCTTGAATACCCATTGAACCTTATTGAAAACATGAGTGCTATTAAAAGTTAACTCTTTCCACATACCAAAATCCTCAAAATTCTATATACTCAAACCATGATATAACCTTCTCCTTATATCAGTCATGAGCTCATGAATACTATCAAACATTTAATTTTCTCCTTATCCCTTCATTATGCGCATATCATCTACATTCCAAAAATATCTGAATAACCTTTCATGGATACTGGTAACATTAATCATACACTTTCAAAACTCAAGGAAAGGCAACAATGTAACAATTCTTAGATGTCTCTTTATTCCATAGTACCATGAGATTACTTCTACAACATTACACATGATAAACATGTAATCATTCCACTACATTCTTAAACCATTGACCGAGCTTCAACAATTCTTTCATCTCAAATATCATTTGTAGTCTCTTCATCATCATCAACATAAATACTACCCATACGACCATATTGATTCTCTTCATGAGACTTTTCCTTAGGGCATTGGTTTGCATAATGCCCGTACATTCCACATTTAAAACATTTAACCATTGTTGATGTCGTAGCAATACCATTATCCTTATCCCTGGTGTTAACTTAACCTTTTCCTTTACACTTACTGGCTTTGTGTCCTTCTTTTCCACACCCAAAGCATCTTCTAGTTCCTTTTAAACATTCTCCTTGATGCCTCTTCCCACATGATTTACATAGGGGAAATTGAACTTTCTTTCCTCTATGATCATCATGAAACTCCATCTTTCTCTTATTAGCCGAGTCAGGAAACTTACCAAATTTTACTTTATTGATCATATTATGAGATTGCTGATTCGGCATAATAATGATGTTTGGACTTCCAAATCCCATTTCATTTGGTTGCTCATGAAGAATATCATTCCATTGTCCATCATATCCTCCATTATCGTGAATCATCTTGTTTCCAGCCATTTTCTAAAACCCAAAAAGAATAGTGTGAGAGGAAAAAATCATAATAAAGGGGGAGTAACTTCAATATCTAACATCTTTGGTTTAATCTAATATCGTTACCATAGTTCTAGGACTATATCCTATACGTATACTTATCCTTAGGGGCATCCCTAGACATACCTTAGAAATATCTCTAGGGATCTCACTAACGTTTTCGCATCCTAGTTTCCAAAGGTTGACTAAACCTTTCCTCTGATACCAACTGTAGAGACCCGTATCTTGACGTACATATACATTACATTACTTTTGCGGAATACTTGGTACATAACAAAAACACACACACAAGGATCGTAATAGTTTAGTGTCTTTGGAAACTCGGAACGTAATCTTCTAATCGTGGTGAAAGATCTTCAATATCTCCCATAAAGATCTTCCCTTTTTTTACCTAAAACCTTTCTTTATATCCTGGGGAAAAGAAAACATAAAAGGGTGAGCTCAAATGCTCAGCAAGGGAAAATAAAGGAAATAAAAATCATATCATATCTTTTTGAAAATCATAACCTGCAAAAAAGATCATAATATCATAACATGGAACAAATCATAGAAGTGAAAATGAGATCCACATAATTATAACATGAAACTTGAAACTTTGTGTCATGCACACATAATCATGGAAAATCATTTCTTGTTAGTCATGACTCATTGCCAAGACTATCTTAGTGGACAAAGTCCCTTTCTGAACCGAGTCACCCTCGTTCCAGTCCTGTTTCACTGAACCGGTGTAACCTACCGTTCCAGCCCTGTCTATATCATGAGATATAAAATCTTTACCCAATGCATTGGAGGGAGATATAGGTCCCACCCATCTTATAATGAATCCTTTCTTATGTGTGCCACATAATCATAAATCATACATCATCACATAACACATGTAACAAAAATGGGATTCTTGAAACATCATGACATCATAGAACAAATCATATAAGGTAAATGACTTCATAAAAATAATTTCCTCAAAACATAATCAAATCAATGTAATAATAGGGATAAAAACAGAACCCTATATTATCTTAGATGGAAAATAATTTTGATAAAACATTTGAATTCCATTCTTGAAGAAAATATCCTTTCTACTTCAAAAACATTTTTCCTTTCATAACATGTCATACGACTTTAAAATAAAAGAAGTTGATTAAAAATAAACTTGAAAACTTGTAAAGAAAGTTTCTTGGAAATAATGTTTTAAAAATCCATTCATTCCGTATAAGTTAAAAAAAAAATTCTTCGTTCTTTTGTCGGAAAAGTCAAAAAGTACCTCTTACGAAAAACGACAAAAGATTCCTTTCATACATATTACTAAAAACTCACCGAAGGGTAAAAATGGATTTAAACAATTATAGGTGGATGGAAATAATATTACATATTGATGAAACATGGATGTGGATAATAAAATACACCCCAGTAAATACTTACGAATAAACAATCTCGGATAAAAATGAGATTGTGATATTTCCCTTACCTTAGGTCCGATTTGCTTTGTACGTGTCCGAAGCTCCTGTATAATGGTTTAAATAATGTTATTTACTTATTCCAGAATCATACATATTGATATGATATCATATATGGTCATATTCTTAGCCTCTTGTTAGTAATATTTCATTGTTACTTGTTACTTGGGTCTTTATTGCCTTTTGTTCTTATGCGTGTTTTGCCGAATAAATTCTTATTCTTCTTTTAAGGTTATAGATACCTTATATCCAGAATTTTATTATTGTAACATATATCATATTTATTCATTCAATTCATTTATATAATTACTATGTAATGATGATCATGTAGAACGAGTCGCATCACATCGTGGAGACGGTATTCCGTACGTACGCACGAGTGATGATATCGTTCCTATGATCGTGGAATTGTATTGGAGTATATATATATTATTTAAGTATCAATATTACTTTATAATAATCATAAATAGTTACTAATTACACCATTATACCCATCCTTGTAATGTGGTGGTGGAAAATAGATTACACCACGGCGTGGAGACGGTATTCCGTACGTACGCACGCGCGGTGATTTCATTTTTCCGTAGGATGGATAGAAGGTGAATTAGGGTTGTTTCATATTTATAATAACATATCAGTATGTAAGTAATACTGATGTTATTACTTTATCATGAAACAACTAAAGAAGAAGAAGTTGAAGAAGAAAGAAATTGAAAAGATCGGTAATGGATATTACCTCTTCTTTGGAACGCCTCTTTGAATCCTCCACTTAGGGAACTAAGATTGGTCTTTGAAGAAGACCAGGACCTCTAGGATTATTCTAGGGAAGTGTAGAGGAGAAAATGGCAGGGGTTGGCCGAGCTTGAGTGCTCAAATTGGTGTGAGGAGGAGGGGGAGGAGGTTCCCTTTTATAAGGGAGGAGAGGGGCACCTTAGGAATATCTCAAAATATTATTTTATATTAAAGTCAAAATCGGTTTATAATGGTTACAAAGGGTATTATTTAGAAGATAAAGTGGGGATGGGTCGAAATCCTATCATCCAATAGGATTTAGACAAGTTTAGGGTATTATTTTAACCTTATCAATTAGATTTAACTCTAAGTTAAATAATTTAACTTTTACCGTGTCTTTTTGTTTTCTTTCACTATATGGTTAATACACTTACTATAACATGCCAAACGAACCCAAAATTGTATATTATTAATACATATATCCTTATCTAAGTCATTTGGCCGAACCTTAGATTTTTAGGAATAAAATAACAATTAATAATATAATATTTGATTTAAAAACTATTTTGTGTCAATTTTGACACTATTTGATATATGATTTTTGTGAAAGTAATAACAGAATTATATGTTCGAAACAAGTTGATTAAATCAACACTAATATATCATAGTAACCTTGAAAATTAGTGCAATTCATAAA
Organism: Viscum album; assembly: GCA_963277665.1. Taxonomy (NCBI): domain Eukaryota; kingdom Viridiplantae; phylum Streptophyta; class Magnoliopsida; order Santalales; family Viscaceae; genus Viscum; species Viscum album. The sequence continues at coordinate 1,345,881,558 of OY728156.1, forward strand.
AAGTCTTAAATTACATTTATTTTGGTATTTATAATATCAATTATGTCAATATTTTATTAATAAGATAATTACTGCATCATCTTTGTGTCATAAATAAATTAAATTATTTGATGTCTAAAAATTACAAATGAAATACCATCATGTAGGAAATATTTTTATCTTTCTAATTAATATTTACAATCGAATTTATCTTATGTACAACCCTATATTAAAAATGTTTTAGTAAATATACTTTGATTTTAACTCTTTTAACTCTTCTTTGAATTAAATAATAATAAATGTCCTAATCTAACCCAAGTGGGCCTAAATGATAATATTTTACACTTAAGGTTGTTTTTGGTCGAGATACACTTGTAAAATAGAATTAGGACATGTGTTAGGGTAATATTAATATCATTCTTACCCTTAATTACCCTATTTACTTTTAACCGTGGTAAATAAAAGCAAAAAGTTACTATTCACCAAAAATTATTTTCATCTCATTGAACCACATTATTGTTACTGACATCAACTGTGTCTCTCGGATTTTTGAAATTCCATCCACAGAAGCGGTAAAATTAAGTTTTATGAAAAATTCAGTTTTTTTAACTACCACTTAGTAGTTTCACTATTCATCAAAAATTGATGTTTTTCAGAACAATGCCAAAATTTCATCCTAAGCTATATTTAATATTCCGAATTAAAAAATGAAATCTATTTTACCAAATTCATAACATAGAAGTTGCATTAATTAATTTTATAATTAAATCCCACTGTTAAAACAAATAGCGTGTTTTTAAGAAACAATATCTATCAAAAGATTGACACTTGATTATGTCTGGTTTAAATGTGAAATTACATTCAATGACCAACATTGTATTAAATTGTAAAAATATATTCTAAATATACTTTAAAACCAATCAAATTAATAATTTATCACTATTAATTATTTTGATTAAAAAAGTTGTTTTTAATTATCATTTAGTAATTTTCATTATTCATCAGAATATGAAAGTTATCCGAAAAGTACCAAAATTTCACCTTAGGCTAAATTCGATACTCCGAATCCAAAAATGAAGTCCATTTTGAGAGCTAAAATTTCTAAAATTTAAAAAGTGGTTATTACTATTCATAACGGCTAGTTTTAATAATATTTTAATAGCATATCGTTGTTTCGTGAAACTCAGTATTGCGTACTACACACGCTATCGAGGAAAGTTGCGATTGCGTGTAATGCAAGGCAAGTCAAAGATGTGTGTTGTGCAAGATCCTTTTGGTGTAGCGTACAACACAAGACATTAATAAAATTAAAAAGAATATTTTTCATAAAATCTCGGGCTGTTACACCCATTCACCACCTTAAGGAATTTTTTGGTTCATCTATAAACCAATAATATTCACAGTATCTCTATCATCTAATCTCTAGGGTTTTCCCATTCTCTCTTTTGATTTCCCACATACCTCCCTGGTCAATTTCAGCCATCTTCCTTGGTGTCCTTCATTTATATGGATCAATGATGTCTACACCACTGATTCTTCTTCCTCTCAATTTTACTTTTATTTCTTATATTTTGTTTTCTTTGTGTATTTTTTTGTTTTTCTTTTCTTCAGGATTTTTTACCGCTCGTGGTTACTGTACGAGTTCATTATTTTTTCAATATTTCAGTTTATCTTGTTTATTATATTTTTTGTGGTTTTTTTATCAGTAAAGATTTTTATATTCTTCTTCTTCTTCTTCACTTTATTCTTTGAGTGATTTAAAGTTCCCCATTAGTTTCTCTTCAAGTATCTATTATATTTTCTCAATGGTGGGTCAGTGAACCACCACCAGACACCAATGGGGGATGATTTTACCCACCACTAGAACCCAATGGTGGGTTAGTGGCCCACTTCTAGACATCAATTATAGGTGATTTACCTACCGTTGGACATCAACGGTGGATCATTCTACCCACTGATTGTTTCTGTTCCTTTTATGTATAGAAACTTGGCACAAGGTCCTTTGGTATTCTCCTTTATTTTCTATTAAAAATTTCTATATATTCATATTTTTTTCTTTTTGATTCTTGGTAGTAAGTTCTTCAAGATCCAATAGGAGAAGTATCTTTATTTTTTTATTTTTTCAGTAGGTTATTTCTTTTTAAAATTTTTATTTCTTTGCTGGAAGAAACTTTTCTTCTTATTACTTCTTCATTCGAATGCTACAAATTATTTATTTCTATTTAAATTTTATAAAAAGAATATATTATATCTTAATTCTGTTTTTTTGACAATTTTTTTTTATGATCCACCATTAAATTCATGTAATGGTAGGTCATAAGTCACTGTTGGAACCCAATGGTGAGTCATGAGTCACCATTGGACATCCAACGGTAGTTAATTTTTATTCTTATCATGAAGCCATTTTTTTAAGATGCATGGAATTATGTTTTGTTTTGATTATTATTTTTTATTTTTACTTAAAATTTCAATGGAAGGCCATACTTTATTTTTCCACCATTGGACATTTGAAATGGTAGGTCATGACCCACCGCTCTCTGTTTCAATGGTAGGTCATAACCCATCATTAGTTAAAAATTTGTTCTAAATTTTTTATTTTTTATTTCAATTGATTTTATTAAAAAAAATCTTTTTTTAAAATTTTCACTATTTTTTTGATATAAAAATATATAAGTGTGTAAAATAATTGTAGCATTATTTTTATAGACACTTTTACTTACATTTTAATAATTTATATAATGCTCTATTTTTTATAGTTTTTTCTCTTTGTATAATCTTTAAGATTATGTTTTTAGTTTAATTGTTTTATAAGTTTAATTTGTTCAGAATTGTTTTTATTAAAATATTAAATGTTCTTTTTTTAACATTTCATAAATAAATATAAGCCTGATGGTGTTTTTTTTAGAATGACTTAAAAAAAATAAGGAAATAATTATATGATTATATTATTATATAATAACATGTGTTGTGAAGATATTGGTTATGGATGCGCTCCTATAGGATCTTTCTTTAATTATCTGAGAGATCTCCTCAAGGATTAAAACAAGATAAATTAAAGATAATTCATTCAATTAGAATATGATGATATAATTTCTATGTCTCTCTAATTGATCAAGAAACTTATTCAACTTCCATTGTTCTACCGTGATCACTGATAATCTTTATAGCTTTTATCTTCCACCACTAAAGTGATCAAAGAACACATGTTCCACTGAATTTCTACATCATCTTCTCAATTACTGTTTTATTTTGTTTCTATTATTTTTATGTTCTATTTCTTCCCACCATATTTTTGTCCTATATAGTTTGGTTTAATCTTTTACCATCCAAAATATGTCATTGGGTTATTCCTCCCACCTAAAAGGATGGTTGGGTTGTTCCTCCCTGACAAAAGGAAGGTTGTTTGTGACTTCTTCAAAAGTTAGGGGTTATAACACCATGTGTGAAAAAGGTATATTTCATTTGTATGTAATTGGGTTATCAATCCATTTCAAAAGTGAGTATCTAGTTAATACTAGTCTCCTTGAGGAGTAGAGGAGATCGATGATATGACTAAGATCTTTGTGATCCAAACCTCTATAAAAACTTCCTATATTATCTATTTTATTTAAAATGTTACTTTTAAATCTTTTATAACTTTGATAAATTAGTATTTTATTTTAATAATTCAAAAAGGACTATTCACAACTCTCTAGTCACTACTACCATACCAATAGACCTAAACATGAAGAAGGATAAGAAGAGACTCAGAGAGAGTTTATGCTTAAAAGAGAGTTAAAATAATTTCTTGAAAATATTGTTAGACTTAAAAAGGATAAAAATAAGTTGAAGAAATAAAACCTTTTTAAAAAAATTAATAATATTTTCTTGAAGAGAAATAAAAGTTTCTAAAAGATATTTATGATTTAAATAACTTACTTGATGAAGAGAAAAATCCCAATATCTGGATTGAAGAAAAGATAAAGGATAAGGAGAAAGAATTTGATCATGTTTAATAAAAACTTATTGAAGCTGAGTGAGGAATAAAAAACTTCCAAAACTTTATTTCAATAGTTGGTGAAATTTACAAGAATAGTAAACCCTAGAAGTATTAATAAAAATTATCCTCAAAGTTTAACAACAAGGATGAGTATGGTTAGAAAAAAAATAAATTAACAAGACCATATATAGAGACAAAATAAGCAGAGTTGAGAATCCTAAAATTTAGAAGGTTTCAAAGTATGAAAAAAGATTCCACTACTGAAGATATTATTGAGTTTGAGAAGAAATATAAGTAGAATAATAAAATTATGAGAGGTTACCAAAAATTTGGCACACAATAAAGTGTCAAGGTGGATGGTAAGAAAGATGATGGAAAATAGGTACATAGTTTTGAACAACATAGAAGTTATAAATGAAAATATGATTTATATGGGTATTTTTGGTATTGTGGAGGATTTGGACATACAAAAAATATGTGTTTTTTCTATAATCAACACTACAATGAATCTAGGAGGAACTGTAGGCAGAGTTTGAGGGGGTGTCAACCCAATCAAAAAATATAACCTGATAAAGTCAGTTTAAATATTGAAAATAGATTCCAACCTATGTATTTTTTTTGAAATATGGGATCAACCTGGACATCTTGATTAAGGATGTCTGGTTATGCTGTTGACAAAATAAATATTGTATAATAAATCAAAAAATCCACATGAGAAGGAAGAAAAAGTTAAGGAAAAATACTTAGTTGTTGAAACTACTATCAAATCTATAAAATAGAATGAATTTGGATATTGGATAGTGGGTGTTCTTCACATATTATTGGATATTTGAAGTTTTTAAAAAATGTGAAAGATTACAAATAAGGGAAAATGAAATTTAGAAATGATGAGTCCCTCATAATCAAAGGAGTTGGATCTTCTATCATTGGAGAAGAAAAGTTAAAATCTAAAAAGGAATTATTTATTTATGGACTGAAACAAAACTTGTTAAGTGTTTCAAAACTCTATGGTGAAGTAAATGAAGTTGTTTTTATAACATACAACTTTTTTTCTAAATCCTTGAAGATGGGAAAGTTGTTACAAGATAGAAAAAAACCAAGGGAAACTTGTTTCAAGTTAGTGATGTGCAGAGTTCATGTTATCTGAGCGTGATATAAGAAAATAAGCTATATTATAAGAGGATGGAACATATGTGCCAAAGTAATATGAGTAAAATGAAAAAGATATAAAGTATTCATGATATTCATGAAATAATAAAAATAAGATATTGATGTTGTTCCATATGCTATAAAGGGGAGATTATAAACTCAACACATAAGAAAATTAAGATAGATTCAACTCATCCCTTAGAGCTTATAGATTTTGATATATGTGAACCCCTGATAAAGAAATAAAAAAAATGGAGATAATAACTTCACTTACTGTATTGATGATTTTACTCGTATTACATGTATTATGTTTTTGAAACATAAGTTAGAGGCTCTTAATATTCTTAAGAGTTTCAGGAGAAGTATTGAAAAGTAATATGGTTATTCTATGAAGAATATTTGAACTGGTAATGGAGTTGGGTACAAAAATGGGAATTTTAGACATTATCTTGAAAAGAATAATATTCACCATGAGTTCAGTACACCATACACACCACAATAGAACGATGTCACTGAAATAAGAAATAGATGTTAGGTTGAGATGACATGAGCTATGTTGATTGAACATGATACTTCTTGATACTTTAGGAGGAAAGACATTAGAGCAGCTGTTCACATTCAAAATTAGTGTTTCTATAGGACATACTATGATATAAACTATTACAAGGTTTATTATAAAGAAAACCCAAGTTTGAAATATCTAAGGGTGTTTGGAAATCCTTGTATTATCAAAGTCAGAGGTGAGAATATTAGGAATTTTGATCATAGAGGTATTGATTAAATATTTCTTGGACACCCTCATAATAGTAGAGGATATAGGAGTTATAATAAATAAAAAAGAAATATTATTGACTCTATGGATATGAAATTTATATAATATTATGATGAGAATGTTTCATAGACAATTTTAAATATTGAAGAATGGGATGATGAAGTGGATATAAAAAATTAACATGAAAAAGTTCTTGAAAAAAGTAATAATATTGAAGTATACAAGATAAATATTCTGACTCAGCTATCTCAAGTGATAAGGAACCATTATATTCACCTCATGCTAGGATGAGGTAGCAAGTGGGAGTCCAAAATATCACTGGAGATCAAGGGTAATAAGTTCAAAATAAAAGAACATCAAGGTTAGTATCACATACTTACTTATATTCATAGGTTGAGCTAAAAGATGTTGAATAAGATTTGAAACATCAAGAGTGGATTGATGCCATGAATTAATATTTGGATAATATTGAGAAGAATGATAAATGAGAGCATGTACACAAACAAGAAAATAATAATGTGATTAAAACAAAATGTATTTTTTGAAACAATTTGAACGAGGAAGGTGAAGTGATAAGAAACAAGGAATGAATGGTTTATAAATGTTACTTGATTTTTGGGATACATTTTCCCTAGTATCTAGGCCTAAAACTATTAGAATATTTTTTGTTATTACTACACAATGAAGATATAATATCTTCCAGGTGAATATCAAGTAAAATTTTCTTAATGGTAAGATTGATGAAGAATTTTATATTGAAAAACCATGTGGATTCATTCTTGGTAAAGATGAAAGCTATGCATGAAATTAGAAGAAGGATTTATATGGGTTGAACAAAGCTCTGAAAGTTTGGTATTCTTAACTGGATACTTTCCTTAGGAAGTTAAATTTCACGTAAAGAAGAGTTGATATAAAAATCTACATAAAAGAAAATCAAGATGTTTCCCTTATTGTGATTTCAATGTTGACGACATTATATTTACAGATAATGATGAGGAAACATGTGAAAAGTTTTATAAGGATATAAAGAAGTTATTTGAAATGTCTATGTTGGGAGAAATGAAATTATTTCTTGGATTAAAAATCTTTCAAAAGAAGAAATAAATTTTTCCATCCCAAGATAAGTATGCTAAGGAACTTATAAAAAAGTTTGATATGAAATATTCAAAACCTATTTACACTATAATTTCAGTGGGAAAAAAATTATTAATTGATTTATATTGAAAAGAGTTCAATACTAAAGAGTTTATAAAGGTAGTTGGAAGCTTGTTATATCCAATTAATTTAAGGATGAATATAGTATGTTTTTACATTATGTTCTAGGTATCAAAGTGCTCTAAAGGATTCTAATATTATGGTAAGAAAAATAATTATTAGATATATCAAAATAAAAATTGATTTCAGATTAAAATACGACAACTCAGAAAAGTTTAATCTGTTTGGTTACATAGATACATATTTGGTAGGTTGTGCTGATGACAGAAGATCCAAATCTGGTGGAGTTTTCTTCTTGGGAGAAAGATGTGTTAGTTGGAATATAAAGAAGAGAAATTCAGCAACTCTTAGCACTTTTGATGTAGAATATATAGCTTCCACTCAAGATATAACACAAATAATGTAGATAAAGACACAACTGGAAGACTTATTAGTTGATGTGAAGTTTCCCCTTCTCTTGGGTAGTGATAATCAAAGTACTATATATCTCTCAAATAATCTAATTAAAAATTCTCAATACAAGCATATTGATATTAAATATCACTTCATCAAATAATACATGGAAAGAAATGAACTAAATTTGGAGTGTATTTTTAAAATATTGCATGTTACTAATATTTTTACTTAACCATTGCTGAAGGAAACATTTCATAAACTATGGTTGATCATGGGTGTAAAACCTGAGTCTCTTCGAGGATAAGTTGTGTGGTAACCTATCTTCTATATCATCTTGTATTCAAATATTTTAATCAAAGGGGGAGAAAATATGTAGCATAAATCTATCCATTGGTCTATGCTTTACCTTTCTTAGGAAGATTATATATTTAGGGGGAGTTTTTAAAATGGGTAAGCTATAATTTCAGTGTGTGTGAACTATTTTAATAGTTTATTAAAGTGTATACATGAATTTTTTCTTAAAAGTTGAACATTTAAAGTACAAGAATAAGTTTTTAAGAAAATTTTCTTAAATCGCTACTTAAGGAAAACATGGTATTGTTGTTCAATGATTCTAGTTTCCTACACCTATTTTTCTCATGTAGTATTAGAATTATTGGTTTTTTATCCATTGCTTGATTTTCAAAGTTATAGTGATTTATATACCTTAGTTTCAAAAAAAAATCCAATGGGTGAGATTGTTTAGGCTAAGAGATTTTGAAGTTTTAAGCAGCTAGTTGAGAATAATGGATGTTTTCTTCTCTATTGTCATTTATTAGAAGTCCTAAATAACTTTTACTTTACTGCCTTACTTAAAATTTATCAAAAATAATGTCTATAAGACCCACATCATCAGAAGGAGTCCAAAGACTCGAAGATAATGGATTGAGTCTATTAGTCTGAAGACAAAAGATAAAGTGTGGTACATAATTTTCATCCAAGAATAATCACAAGTTCCATTAGATAGAATGTTCGATGGAGTTAAATTAGTCATTGCCTAATGATGTGTTCCTTAATGTTTTTACATCACAATGCCTTATGGATATTATTTTGGCTAAAATTTTTAATATGTTAATGTTTCAAAGAGTTATTGAGTTTTATCGGACTTATGCTACTGGTCAAAGGTGTGACTATGTAATATTAAATTCATAAATTAATAAAGTTTCTTGGTTAAAATTTTGAAAGTTATGAATATATGTTATTATGACGATAAAAAGCTTTATAATATAGAAATTTATGAAGATTAATTATTAGAGGAAGTTTGTTGATGTATCTAACAGAATTCATCATGGAAAAATTCCCACCAAGTAGAAGGATGTTTTCTTATGTACAAAGTCAATCAAGAAAACTTGTACAAAGCTTAAGATGTGAAGTAAATATATTACTGAATGATTGATCAAAATTAATCGTATGAAGTCATTAAAAAAAATTCTTGATTAAAGTTCCTCTATAAAAATATTTCCAATAAAAGGAAATGACCGAAGGTCTCTGGTAAAATTCATCAAATGAATTAAGTGTTTAGAAAAAGACTTCTAAGATGTTCCTAAAAAGTTGTACAGGAACACCAATTAGAGTTTTACTAGATGAAAGATGTGTTATAAATATGTACCATATGAAAGGTTCAAATATATCTATGAAGTTTTCATGAAGCATTTAAATGTAAAAATGATGAGTTATATGTTCTACGCCCTAAAAATTATAAGGAAAAATTGAAATTCTTACTGAGACCTTTGGATGGTTTGAAATATTTCATTTATTCCAGGTCTTAAGGAAAAGTTCCTAACATTAGGAGGACTGAATGTGGTTAAATATTGAATGATTTTGAGTGGTATCTTCAAATTTGAGTGGGTTTTTTAAATTTAGAGTTTGTGATGCACCCTAAATTTTCAGAGAAACATTTCCTATATAAAGGGGTTGGTGCGCTGAGTAGGTGTGTGAATGTGTGGTAGCTAGAAAAAGAATTTCCAAAGAGAAGAGATGAGTAGACAACCAAGTTATAGAGGCATTAGTCTGATGGAACTAGATAGAGTTTCCTATTAGTTGGTATCAAATTAATGGTTCGAGCAGGAGATCAGTAAAATAGGTTGAAAAAACATCATAAAAATAGTGTACCAAGGCAATCATATGAATATAGAATCAGATTGGTATCATTATATAGAAGGAAATGGATGAATTATATCAGACAGACACACTATACAAACATACCAGATGAACTTCTATAGGATTAAAGAAGGTTCTTTCTCACTTCTGTGCAAGAAATTAAAAAGGAATAATTACTTTCAAGAAGGGAAAGTGTGAATAAAGTTCAATATGAACAATGAAAATGTATCAAAGCTGGTGGGTAAAGGTACTTACTATTGTTACAAAACATTTTTATACCTGTTATTTGTGTAAGGATCACATGAACCGTCGATTGACTAAATTTCTATGCAAGTGAAAGGATATTCCCTGATTGTTGTAATTACATAAAGGATTACTTTATAGTGGTTTGTGTGGTCTTGGATTAATTAAAAACCATGCCAATGACTAGATACTCTTATTGAGTAGCGAACCTTGTAAATACATGTGTTCTTGTGGTTGTGCTTGTGTGTTTTTTCCACTAGGGTTATCTCTCACTAATCAAAGGTGAATATTGTTTCTTAATAAATAAAACATAAAAAGAGAATATCACTAATTTACCCTCCACCATCTCAGTGATCACATAGATACCTATTGGTTCTTTCACGCTAATTTTAAAATGTGGTAAATAATCACTGTTACATATAAAGGAAATGAAAATGTGATACAACTAAAATATAATGGTGCTAAGTTGAAATTTTATACTTTTCAAATGTGTAAAGGAAAAATTATCACTCAAATGAATGGAAGACTAACTAATATAGTCAATGGTGTTATTTCTCTTGTAACAAATTTACCTAAACTTGATCAATATTTGGAAGTTATTAGAGTTTTTATACTAGATGGAATATAATTTTGGCTATAATTAGACATTAAACACTAGTTAAATATTTGAAGATGAAGGAATTAATTGGCACTATAATGATGTATGAAGACAATATGCAAGTAGAAGTTGAGGATTATAAAATGATCAAAAAGTAAAATACTTTTATCAATTATTATATTCTTAATGGATAAAATAATTCAAAGGAGGATGTTATATTATCTAATGATGAATCATTTTGTTCAAATTTGAGAGTGGAATTTGCTCAGTTGGATAAAAGATTCAACAAGCTATATAAGAGAAATAAAGGTTTCAAGAAATCATTCAATGACTATAAGAAAATTAGTCATGGACTGAAGGAAATTAGTTTTTATGAGTGAAAACAACTAGAAAATACCAAACCTGATTTTCCATAGCTTAAGGAAAGAATAAATATTTAAAATAAGGAGAATAAGAATCATATGAAAGACAATTATAAATGAAAAGGAAATAAAGTCATGAAGGATTCCTAGAGTGTGTGTGAAGATTTAAGAAGTTCTTCTAGTTATCAATCTGAACAAGAACAATCAAATAAAAAAGAAAACATGTGATTTATGGATCAGGAAGATGAGGTTTAATACTATTATTCTTCTATTATGATTATGAATATAAAAACTACTCATATAAAAAATATCTGAATATTGTTCCATGTTAGAAGAAAATATAAAAACTTGAAGAAAAATAAAAAATCTTTCAAAAATATTCATAATATTTTCTTAAGTGAAAAGAATACCATACTAAAACAAATTTTATAATTAAAAGAAAAACTAAATAAATATGATTCAAGTTATATTGATAATAATAGTAAAATTAGAGAGTTATCGAAGTATAATCCTTAAAACTCACTAATAGTGTGTTTACCAATGAGGGGATTATTTAAATAAAATCCTTGGAAATAACAATCTTAATAAGAAAAAATATGGAATTAATAGTAATAATGAGAAACCTAAACTATATATAAATTATTTTATTCCAAGATCAAAGAACCATAACATGTCTAAAGTTACCTATTTTTATTTTGGTATTAAAGATCACTATGCTAATGATTTCAGATTAAGAAACCTTCAAATTAGTAGTGTAAAGAAAATATATATTTCTAGAGACTTATCTAAATTTAATTCTTGAAAATTTGGTAAAGTTAAATAGATCTTGTTGCCTAGATCTTTTCTTGCCGACACTATAGGACCCGAAAGCATTAACAAATTTATTTGATATTTTTATAGGAGAAAATAAATAGGGACAAAATTTATATATGGTATATGGATAGTGAATGTTCAAGATACATGAGTGGAATTTTTTCAAATTTTCATTCATTATATATATTTGAAAGAGGTTTGGTTACCTTTTGTGATAATGAGATAGGGAATATCATTAGAGTTGGGTCATTTAGAGACCCTAATTTTATATTTTAATCAAAAAAATTCTCTATGTTCAAGGGTTAAAGAATAAAATGATTAGTATTTCTCAACTCTATAATGATGGTTTTATTATTTATTTTTCAAATGATGTATGTTCCATTTTTAAGAACAAACTGATTAAGTTTATAGAAAATAGAAAAAATGTTTATACTATAGACCTTAGTTTTTTATGTGAATAGTTTTAACTATTTAAATGCTGAAGTAAGTGAATCTTAGAGATGACACAGATGCATTGGAAACTATAATATATTTTCCATATCTAAATTATCTAAGAAGAATTTAGTTTCTGATCTATATTTTCTTAAGTTTGATGAGAAAATACTTTATGATGAATGTCAATTAGGTAAGCAAAACAAGTCATCTTTCAAATAAATCAACAAGGTTTCAACATCTAAACCTTTAGAACTTATTAACATAGTTTTTTGGGGGTTATAGAGTAGAAATAATGACTAAAATATTCTTTGTTTTTGTGTTAGTTGATGATTTTTTAATATTTACTTGGGTTTGATTTTTGAAATTTAAAAGTCAATCCTTTTCAGTTTTTATGATTTTTTGTAAGTTTGTTCAAAATGAAAAAGTTGCTAAAATAGTTTCATTAAAAACTGATCATGTAAGAGAATTTTAGAATAAATAATTTAATTCTTTTTACTAAAATATAAGAATTAAAAATTCCATTTCTACTCCAAGGACACCTCACAAAAATGAAATTATTGAAAGAAGAAACAAGACTATTGAATAAATGGCTAAAACTATGTTAAATGAGTATATTTTACCTACTTATTTTTAGACAGAACCTATTAATACAATATTCCATATTATGAATAGAATTTTAATTAGTTATTTTCTCAAGAAGACACCTTATGAGTTATGGAATAATATAAAACCTAACACGGGGTACTTCAAAGTTTTTGGATGCAAGGTGTATATCTTGAATAAAAAAGAAAACCTTAGTATGTTTAATCCAAAAGCTGATGAAGTAATATTTATTGGGTATTATAATAATTATAATTCATATAAAGTGATTAATAAAAATTTAAGGATAATTGAGGAATCAATTTATGTGAAGTTTGATGAGGGAGATCCCTTTGACCACAATAGAACATAAACAGATGCTGCTATTGATTCTTTAAATAACTTGATACCTTATTCTTCTAATGTTAAGAGTGAAATTAAATTAGAGCATGACCATAATCAGTATAGTTATGAATATAATGAAACCAAGGAACCTGAAAGTGCCTTACCTAGATAACCTAATACCTTAAATGTAACATCCCGGATCTGGGTGCCACTAAACAGGTGCCCCGAAACCAGTTGGTCACATGACCACAAGCGCATTTCCCCAAACGCCAGAGGCTTCCGACTAGCAGCGAGGGCCCAGGTCTGATAGTGGGGAAACTATGCCCTCATTTTTCAAAGTGTAGCGTAGTGGAATACAAGATAAAACATACAACAACAGAGGAAGTAGTTAAACCATACACATTTAAAATGAACAATTGCAGTAAAAGATAACCAACTATTATATAGATAATGATGCAACATGTCTCAATTTCTAAGAAAACAGCCAGAACGTGTTATACAACATTACAGTACAATACAATACAGAGTATAACAAATCAAAACAAAGCAAAGTAAACAGAATGCAGCAGCATCGAAAGCCTAAGATCGGTCCCATGCTCTCCTACTTATCTGCTAAAATCATGTACCTGTATAGGGACCCTTTCCCCTATCAACACCTACAGAAATGTAATCTGTTTGGGCTGAAGACATGACCCAAATAGGGTGTGATAAATAAATCCAAGTAGGCACCCACCAAAGGCCCGTGCCCAATTGTGTGTAAACATGCAACAAAAGTGTGAAATAGTAAATTGTAATAAACTAAGCAGTATTCAAAAGTAACTAAATTTACCAGTTATATTTCCATTTTATTATTTATTTAACCATTAAATTTAATAACATTCTGTGCTCAACAGAACCAAGCCCTCTGGACAATCAGAATCTTTCCCTCAGGATAATATATTAAAACTACACCCTCAGGCTTGCCCTCATGCTATACGGTACCTTGCACTTAGGCCTTTCCCTCAGGAGGAATAGAATCTTGCCCTCAGGCCAAACTGAAACAAAACCCTCAGGTGATCAGAATCTTGCCCTCAGGCCTTGCCCTCAGGCGGAATAGTAACCTTGCCCTCAGGCTATACAAACCATGCCCTCAGGCTAATATAACATTGCCCTCAGGCTAAGCAAGTAATCGGGCCATGCCTAACATATAAACATGCAATTTTTATACAATTTATCTCAAGGAAAAAGTATTGCACAATATAAACATGGAATACCCTCGGGTATCTTGGTCAAACGACTAAATAGAGGAACACACCCTCGGGGTGGTCCAGGATCCAAGCAGTGATCCCAAACAGCATTTTATTATCACATTTAATTACCTATACAGTTCTAGGTATTCAAACAGCCAAGGCCTCAGCCACATGACAACCCATTATGGGTTCGTAGCACAAAGATACACACAAACGCACAACATTTGGAATTTAAACACCAAACCACCTACCTCGATCGCCCCTGATCCGTATTCACAAATGACGATCCTTGAATCATCCAAGAACGACATAGATATGATGTGAAAGAAAACCCATTCAAACGCAAATAACTTCCCCTCGGGAAATAATTGATAAGAACGGATTAAGGAGAAGGAGAGGCTTACCCGTACAGTTCCAACAAGATCGACAGAGGTAGAAATAGATTCTCGGTGTGTGATCTGGAGCTCCTCAAAGGTTCGGCCCTATCTCATGACTCCTCCTATGGTTTTAATCCTTCCCTATGAATAGGGGAGGCTATTTCCCATTTTAATCAAAAAAAAACAAACTACACGGTGTGTACTATTGACTACACGATGTGTACTTTCCTCATTTGACTGTTCCTCTGGCGGCTACCTTTCCCACCACTGTACTGTTTAGCTATGCAACAGTACACGCCGTGTGCTCAAGAATACATTATGTGTACTCATGTCGATAGATAAACAGTGTGGCGGTGGGAAAGGTAGCCACCAGAGGAACAGTTAAATGAGGAAAGTACATGCTGTGTAGTCAATAGTAAACGCCTTGTAGTTTGTTTTTTTGCTTAAAATGGGCAGTATCCTCCCCTATCCATAGGGAAGACTTAGAACCAGAGGAGGAGTTGGGAGAGAGGGCTGAACCTTTGAGGAGATCCAGATCGCACGCCGAGAATCCGTTTCCGCCTCTGTCGATCTTGTTGGAACCGTACAGGTAAGCCTCTCTTTCTCCTTAAGTCGTTCTTACCAATTATTTCCCAAGGGGATGTTATTTGCATTTGAATGGGTTTTATTTCACCTTATATCTATGCCATTCTTGGACGATTCAAGTATCGTCGTTTGCATATACGAATCAGGGGCGATCGAGGTAGGTGGCTTGGTGTTTAAATTCCAACTGTTGTGCGTTTGTGTGTATCTTTATGCTATGAACCCATGATGGGGTGTCGTGTGGCTGAGGCCTTGGATGTTTGAATACCTAGAATTGTATAGGTAAATAAATGTGATAATAAACTGCTGTTTGGGATCGCTGCTTGGATCCAGGACCACCCCGGGGGTGTGTTACTCTGTTTAGCCGTTTGGCCAGGATACCCGAGGGTATGCCATGTTTATATTGTGCATTACTTTTTCCTTGAGAGGAATTGTATATAAATTTCATGTTTATATATTGGGCATGGACCAATTACTTGTTTATCCTGAGGGAAATGTTATATTAGCCTGAGGGCATGGTTTGTATAGCCTGAGGGAAAGGTTACAATTCTGCCTGAGGGCAAGGCCTAAGGGCACGATTCTGATTACCTGAGGGTTTCATTTTAGTTTGGCCTAAGGGAAAGATTCTATTCCACTTGAGGGAAAGGCCTGATGGAAAGGTACTATATATCCTAAGGGCAAGCCTGAGGGTGTGGTTTTACTAGATTAGCCTGAGGGAAAGATTCTGATTGGTCTGAGGGCTTGGTTCTGTTGAGCACATAATGTTATTAAATTAAATGGTTAAATAAATAATAAAATGGAAATATAACTAGTAAAGTTAGGTACTTTTTAATACTTCTTAGTTTATTTCAATTTACTACTACACACTGTTGTTGCATGTTTACACACAGTTGGGCACGAGCCTTTGGTGGATGCCTACTGGGATTTATTTCTCACACCCTGTTTGGGTCATGTCTTCGGCCCAAACAGATTACGTTTCTGCAGTTGTTGACAGGGGAAAGGGTCTCTATACAGGTACATGATTTTAGCAGAGGAGTAGGAGAGCATGAGACTGAGCTTAGGCTTGCGATGTTGCTGCGTTCTTTCTACTTTACTTTGTTTTTCTTTGTTGTACTCTGTATTGTACTGTACTGTAATACTGTATAACATGTTCTGGATGTTTTCTTAGAACTTGAGACATGTTTCATCATTATCTATATAGTTGTTGGTTATTTTTTACTGTAGTTGTTAATTTTAAATGTGTATGATTTAACTACTTTCGCTGTTGTTGTATGTTTTATCTTGTATTCCGCTGCGCTACACTTTGACAAATGAGGGCATAATTTCCCTACTATCAGACATGGGCCCTCACCGCTAGTCGGTAGCCTCGGGTATTTTGGGAAATGCGCTTGAGGTCATGTGACTAACCGAGTTTGGTGCACCCGTTGAGTGGCACCCGGATCCAGGAAGTTACATTAAAGAACCATCCTTTACAAAATTTTATAGGATATCTAGATGAATGTGTTAAGACTATGAGTAATGTTGGAAATTTAGTTGACTTCTCTAATTTTCTATCCTAGTTTGAACTTAAGTATATAAATTAAGTCATGAGTGATGAGATTTGGGTAATTAATATAAAATAAGAGATGAATCTATTTAAAAAAAATACTTTTTGGGAGTTAGTTGATATCCCCTCAGACCATTCACTAATAAGAACTAAACGAGTCTTTAGAAATAAGTAAGATGATCAAGGTGTAATTTCTAGGAATAAAGATAGAATAATTGTTAAAGGTTAAAATCAAGAGGAATGTATAGATCACGAGGATAAATTTTTATTTTTTTTAGACTTGAATCCATTATGATCCTTTTAGGCCATGCATCTTATATGAATTTTAAATTTACTAGAAAGACATCAAATCAGATTTTCTAAATGGATATTTAATGGAGGAAGTTTATATTGAATAATTTACAAGTTTTTAAAATATTTATTTTCCAAATTATATTTTTAAACTTACCAAAGATCTTTATGGTCTTAAATAAGCACCAATGACTTTGTATGGAATATTTAGTTAATTTATTTTAGAGAATGGTTTTTTATAAGTTTGGATGACCGTACACTTTTTAAAAAAACCAATTTTTCTGGTATTTTATTAGTACAAATCTATGTGAAATATGTTATTTTTGGATTTACTAATAAATTTTTTTAATGGATTTTCAAAAGTTATGAAAAAAGAGTTTTAAATGATTATAATGAGAGAAATAATTTTTTTTCTTAGATTTCAGATATTTTAAAAGGATTTTGGAAATGTTTTGAATCAAAGTAAATATATTATTGATTTATTGAAAATTTTTGGACTTGAAAATAGTAAGAAATATACAACTCCTATGTGTACTAATATAAAAATTTATTTGGATAAAGTTGATAAACCATTTGAAAATAAGTTTTATAGAGGTATGATTTATAGTTTGTTATATATTACTACTAGTAAACTAAATATTTTGTTTGTTGTTTTCTTATGTGAAATATTTCAGTCAAATCCAAAAGTTTCTCATTTGATAGATTTAAAAATAAATTTAAGGTGTTTAAAAGGAACTGTTTCTCTATCTATTCTCCATAAAAAAGCTTTAGGTTTTGATTTAATTTCATATTAAGATCATTATTTTGGAGGTTGTAGATTAGATAGAAAGAGTACCTCAGGAACCTATCATTTTTTTGAAATGTACTTGGTTTCATGGTCTAGTAAGAAGTGATATTCAGTTGCATTTTTAACTATTGAGGCATAATATATATAAACTTGTAGTTTTTACACAGGTTTTGTGGATAAAACACACTCTTTTAAACTTTGGACTTAATTTTGGTCATGTTATTATTTTATGTGATAATTACAATACTATTAATATTTCTATAAATATGATAATTCATTCTAGAAAAAATATATTGGTATTCTAAATTATTTTATAAGAGATCATATATAGAAGGGTGATATCTCTTTAAAATTTGTTAATAATAAATATCATCTTACTGATATTTTTAGTAAACCTCTTCCCACTATTTTATTTTATTTTATTAGGGGGTGGGTTAGGTTTGTTTGATTTTAAATTAATATTATCTATTTTGTGTTAAAATTTACTTATTTAATAATAATTTTTTTTCTTTATTTTCTTTTTAAGTGTTTATTTGTGTTTTATTAATAAATATTTATTTAACCTTTGGTAGTATTTTGAATTTTAACTTGTATTATTTAAATATTTTTGTGTATTTTTAATTTTATAATTCATATTTTCAAGTATAAAATCCCTAATCATTACACTAAAAATTTTGGCTTGAGAAACCCAATCATCACCCAAAACCATTTGAAATCTCAGATCTATCTCCTACCCTTAAAGCCTCATGTCTTTGAAATATCGACCTCTCATTTCCTATAACCCTAAATCTTTTAATCCTAAACCTTCAAATAATATTTTAAATGAAAAAATGAAGGTAATCGATTAAGCCAGTCCTAATAGTGGAAAAAGGCTTAAAGTTTCAAGCTCTGATTATTGAGTGTTGCAAGGAAAAGTTATAGACTTTGAACAGATATTCGAAACTAATCAGCTACTAAAGAAAGAACTAAATTTTCAAGTTTTGGGGTTTATTTTTGATAGAGGTAATTGAAAATATATTTTAGAAATAGAATTTAGGGATTTATATGAAAACTCTTAGTTTAATTTTGGCAATAGTGAAAATATAGTTTCTTTGAAAATAGGTGATAATGAATTTTCAATATCATTTATGAAGATAGACTAGTTCTTGAAGTTCCCTCATAAATGGAATTCCAGTTTTAGTTTAAGGTTAACTAGTGATGGGATTAAAAATTTTGAAGTCATCATGTCTTTTCTCTTTAGAACCACTCAAATATGGAAGATGATGGTGAAGGACCTTGAAGCTGATCAGAAGGTTCTTGTAATGTTTATCCAAACTGGTGTCATGCATAGGATTGCTAAATTAGACAATATTATCTTTATAGACATGTACATAATGTTTTTTATCTTGAGTTATATAAATTTGAATTTATATCGGTACATGTTGAGGTACATGAGCCATTTTAGTTAGAAGGGCTCAAGGATTACCTTTTATCCATATGGAAGAATGGTGTATCGTGTTCTCTATAAGAGAGGATTTATTTATGATATCAGGTTAGGGTTAAGATGTCATCATATAAATATATTATCAGTTATAACTTTGAGTAAGTTTAGTTTTTTCAAGAGTGTTTCAAAAGGAAATCCCATTCCAGTAGGATCTAAATTAGAAAATCCCTCTAATGTTGGTCCTGAGGGGGAGTAAATAAGGCTTAATTCTGATGGGTCTGCTATAATTATTATTGAATAAATTAGTGAATCTAGGATTAATTGTGTTTCTTCTGAACCGAGAGTGGCTGGAACTAAAGTTAGAGTTGAAGGTTTATAGGATTCTATTGTTGTTAATGAAAATGTCCCTTCAAATAGAAGAATGAAGTAAGTTATGGATAAAAATATTACAGCTAGATTTGAGGAATCTATTTGGTTTTCAATGGGTTATTAGGCACATGATGTTGTGATAGAAACTG
This sequence comes from Viscum album, assembly GCA_963277665.1. Classification (NCBI taxonomy): domain Eukaryota; kingdom Viridiplantae; phylum Streptophyta; class Magnoliopsida; order Santalales; family Viscaceae; genus Viscum; species Viscum album. Next base: position 1,345,901,315 of record OY728156.1, read on the forward strand.
GATATTTATTAGTTTATAGGTATCAAATTATAGATCAACCTACACCATTTGATCAGGTAGTTGAGTCTGCTAAAAGGGTAGTTATTCAGACTAATCAAGTAGTATAAGAGAGAGCTAAATAGATTGCTCATGTTGAGGAAAAACATACTAAAATTTTTGATGATTCTTCTGAGAGGAAAATAATTCAAAAAAATTCATTTAGTTGGACAGGGAAGTATTCCAGTGGCTGCTTTTACTAACTAGATTGAGAATCAATCAAATTATTTTGTTGAGAAGTCTTTTGAAAAAACTGATGAAGAGTTTTTTGAGAGTATAGAAGTAATTAGGGAGCTACTTTCACCCTCAGGTAAATGTTTAAATGTCTAGTCTCTTCAATTGGTAGAAGTAGGGGAGCCTTTAGTAAGGAACAAGAAGGTACCCCAAGATTCTAGAGAAAAATCTAGTTTTGAAGTTCATACTCATAATTTTTCTTCCAATATATTTTCTAGGTTTGATTTGTTAGAAGATGAGGTTGTTAAGATACAATTAGAGCTTAAAAGTTCTAATAATTTTTTTGAATAATTAAGAAGTGTTTTTATTTCTAAATAATATTATGATTCTCTTTAAACTCAGTTTTAGAGTTTAAAAGAGAATTCAATTTCCATAAGGGATTTTGATGCTTTAAAAATATTTATCATGGATCAGTTTGAAAGGTTTAAAGGATATATGCTATCATAATATGACTTTAGTGATATGAGAAAGTTTTTGGTGTCTTAGTTTGAATCTTTAAATATTATCAGTTAAAGGCAAGGAAGAGTTTCTACCTTTTTTGGAGTATTTTCTAGAGATGTTTTATAAAGAATAGAGATTTGATATACTGATATAAATACCATGTATTTAAAAGTTCAAATTCTGTAGTGTTATAGTGCTCCCATACACATTCTTATTGATAATAAGAAAAATTTAATTACCAAATTAGATTCAGTAGAACCTAGTGTAAGAGATTTATTCAACAGGCTTGGTTGTATGATGGATAAGTTTGTTAAGTCTTTTAAGACAGTCTAGAACTTTTTGAAAGTAAATTTAGTTGAAACTTTAAATTCTATTCAGGAATCTCAACATCTTTTCAAGGATGGTATACTCCTTTAAATTAGAACTTCAAGGATTTTATGTTGGAGCTTCAGACAGTGTATAAGATTCTTTGTGATTCTCTTACCTATACTGTGTCTTTATAGAAATATGAGTCTTCTTCCAGTCCTACCTATAATCTTGAATCTTGACCTTTTTTATTTTCCTTTATTGAGTTGAAATTCTTATTTTAATCTGAAATTATTTATAAAATTGAAGTTCTTTTACCATTTTTTGTTATATGTGTGTTTCTATTTATCTTTTATTTTATTTTAAGCCTATCCATTTTAGAATACACTTATCTTTGGCTTAATGAAAATTCACTTATAGTTATATGAAAAATTTATAGTGTTTTATTCCATTTCATACTTTCTTTTTTATTTCACAAAAAGTGGGAGAAATCTGAAAAAACACAAAATTCAGAAAATTAAAAAAAATGGAATATGTTTATATATCTTTGACTCATTTAATTATATTGATTCAAAATTACAAACCTATAAGTCATTTTGTTTTTATAGGTTCTGTAATCATCAAAAGGGGATTGATTATTGGGAATATTAATGTTGATCCAAAAGTATTTTCATTGATTTTGATAGTCATAACAACTTTTTTTTAATTTTAATAATAATGTTACTTTGAGTGGATTTTAGGTTAATAATTTTAATTAAATAAATTATTTTATTTTATTGAAATTCTAAAAGTTTTTTTAAATTTTTTTATCATTATATTTAGAATTAATAATATTCTATTAACTATTTTGGTTTATTAAAAGAAGTTTTGAATCACTGTCCAAAAATAGTAGTTGAACCTGACATTGATTTCTAACCCCACATATGTGTTAAACATTATGTTTTAGAACATAAGTTTTGTTAAGGAACCTCACATTTGGGTACCTAACAGTTGTTATATCCCTAATGTAAGAAAAATTATGTTTGTGATATACTACATGTTAAGAACTAAACATTGGTATTGAACCTCACATTATAGAACTCTACTTTTGGATTGATCCATATGCTTGATACTATACTTTTGGAATTAAACTCATACAGAATAATCCCCATGTTTATCCATTCATCTATGAGATTTAAAAATTTGAATTATTCCAAGATTTCATCTATGATTTCACTAGATTAAATCTATGGGTAAAATAATTCAAAGACTATTTAAAAAGATCTAAAAAAATAGTTTTATTTGTTTTTATTTATAAGGGAATTTTTAAATATCTATATCTTTCAATATTCAAATGCATCGAGCATTATGAAATCATGATTTATCTGATGACTTTTCCAGATTTTTTTGACTTGAATTAATTTGGTTTGTTTATTTATTCTATTCTTAACAACTATATTTGTAATCTCTGATGCTCAATGTTCTAAATATCTTTCTCTGAAAATAACTTTGGGACTTTTATAATTATAAAAAATATTTCCTATCCATTACTACTATGTATTCATCCAAATATTTCAGTTTTTCCTTTTATTATCAGAAGGTTAACACCCACTGCTATAAAAATATGTGATATATCTTCTATAGTTTATTGAATATTTTTAGACTATACTTTGGATACTTACACATTTTAGCTACTGTTGTGTTTTTTTCTTGCTCTTGTAAAATTTTAACTAACCACTGATTCTTTTATATGTATTATCTATATAAAAATTAGAGTTTCTTATTTGAGGATTAGACTTTGGAAACATAAATATATTCCTTTAAATATCTATTCATATGTCAGCTACCATACCCATATCTGGATTCTTTTGAAGAGAATTTCTCTAACCAAATTTAATATCTTCTTTATTTTTGAACACTTGAGTCTAGAGTGTTTTAGGAACTACTGTTAGTCCTGCTTAAATAACATGTAAAATCTGTTGTAATAAGTTATAGTTTCTTGAACTCAACTATTGAGATCTATTGGAAAAAGGTTCTTTTAGTGAAATTCACTAAGATCATGGATATAGTTTTGGTAGAGTAGATGAAGGGATCTTTGTACCCTGAACTATTATAAAAATTTTGATGCTATTTTTTGTTTCCACTATATATTCTATTTAAATAAATGAGGAAAAATTCATTTTTCAAGTTCAAGAGGTATTGATTTTAAAAATTTCAAAGTGTTTTAAAAGGAATTAATTCAACCACCCTCTCATGTATTTGTCATCTTATCAGGAAAATAAAAAACTTTATGGTCATCAGACACTTAAAAAAACCTACTACTCATCATGCCTCCTCCCTTGCATGATCCCTTCTCCATCCCTCCTATCCATGCTCGATACTAAACTCGTCACCCAATTACCATTTAGTTACTCTATCCCTCACATGATCCCTACTCCATACCATTCACCTTGTATTCGATTCCTTGGACATCCCACCTCCACCAACTTCATTGATCGTTCTTGCTCCATTTGGTACATCGACTAAGCCCTTCTCCTTCTGTGAGTTAACCGCACATGGGTGCTCAATCTGAACCTAAGACTTTTATAACTGGGACCCACATGATATTCCCCTTACTCTTTTTGGAAACCCTACTCCTTCATCTCCTCTCACTCAGTGATCTTACTTTATTACTACCTAGTCGAGTTACATCCTTCTTTTAAGTTTTAATAGTCTATCTTGTGAGTTCAAAAGGAGTCAGAGGTGGATTAGTGTATTTTGTAGGTGGATTGGACTTTATAGTGGCTGTAGAAGGCCACTAGATAAATGATGAATTTTTATTGATCAACTAATGGATTCAAGGTCCACCGAATAGCTGGTAGGCTGGGAAGTAGCCACTACATTTCTACAATGGCCACCAGCTCGCCTGTGGTGTCTAACTCGGACGTTTAAGTAAGGGAATTATTTTTATTCCACCAAATTACACATTTAAATTCTTAATCACTCTCCCCTAAATCTAATTTAACTAGGGCTCTTATAAATTCTTCTCTTTTTCATTTTTTGATCCCTCGATCATCTTTGATTGGTGTTTTGATCCAGATTGATCTGTTGTCTTCTAATTGATATGTTTGATATGATATATTATGTTATTCCTTATTATCTTGGTTTTGAAGTGTATTTGTGATTAATTGATGTAATCTATCAATTACGCGATGTTTCCTTTCCTCATTTCTCATAGATTCGTTTTCTGTTTGGTTCCTGGAGGGTGAATCTTTTTTGTTACGGTGAAGATCTTATGTTTGATGTGGTATGTGATCTCATTTATTCTCCAAAAACCATATGATCACTGAATTTGATTTCTATAATATGTAATTAATGTTTAAGGACTCATCTTATCATCTATTGTGATACCTTTCCTCTCGTTTAATGGATCCTGTGTTCTCATTATGATAACCAAGTGTTGAGGTGGGTTGTTTTATATAATGTCTATATTTAATGAATTATATATGATCATTGGTTTCTAAAATTATTTTATAAATATCTATCAACATGATACTTGATTTAAAAAATGAATGTGTTATGGATTTTGGTATAAAATGGTTTCCCCTTGAACATTGTTAAATAAAGGATGATTTCAAAGAATCAATGTTTTGTAAGGATTTTTTTAAAAGCATGATTTTGATGATAAGAAAATGGTTATAATTTTTTTATTGAATTGTGATTAAACCTTTTTAAATGTTTTTAATATAAATTATATGGGAGACTTGGGTACTTAGGTGTGGTTTGATTTTAGGACTTGTCATTGATTTTTATGGGGATCACACATAAGGGTATTCCTCTGTTCCTTTGGAGGGTGGGCTATGGGCTAGTTTACATGACATTGTTAGAGGGAATTATGCGTTAAGGTATTTCTTTTCTCCTCTAATGGGCATGATGGGTAAATTTTTAGTTTCAACTAATTATTATTGATCATTGTATGAGAAAACTTGATAGCCCAATCCTATATTATCCTAGGAGTATCTTCCATTATTCTTGGTTTTGAAATGGATATTTATATATACTTTGATAAAATGAAAAATAGTTTCTTTATTGTTCTTTGAAATATGTTTATATGAAATTATGCCATATATAATAAAAGGGTTAATTTTCATTCTTTTATTATAAATTGAGAAGTTTTTAACATGCCTTGTTTTCTTTAAATTTGAGCATAACTAGATTTATCTAACAAAGACTGCTTATGGAACACTTTGTGGGATCCTATTGGGCTTATTTTCATCACACCCTACACATACCTAGGGGTGTGTATAGACCTTATTTTGTATTATATAGGTAAGGTCAAGGCACCACAATATGGTGATTCATTTTATGGTTAGATGGGCATGGGTATTGGGTGGTGAGATGGTGGGATGTTTCCCACGTATCACATGGAGTTGTTTTCAATAATTTTTGAGTACTTTTGGTTTTTTTATAGATTAAATATGTTGGTTTGTTTTGTTTATACCTTGAACTATTTATACCAATTTTTATTTCTATTTATGGTATATTTATTTGTTTCTTTTCTCCTCCCTTATTAAGGTATTCCATGTTATTTTTTTTAATTCATATTGGGAAAAAATCATTCTCAAAGGATGTTCTTGAGGCCCGAGTTCTTTCCACTAGCCCATGGGGATCGAGAAAACCCTATTTTAATTATTTAAGATTAGTTAAGTTTCTTATATTGATTATTTATATGGGTTTATTTGTCATAATTTGATATCCAAAATTGGTTTTCACTCAGGTGTTCATGTCTTGATAGGTTTAGTAGACAAGTGATAGGATTGTTGGGAATCAAAGGGTAGGTTGTGCATGAGTGTCTAACTATCTATCATTATGAACTACCTTAATTCACTACATGGTGTTGAGATATGTGTCTCATGTGTTGAGTTTTTATCTAATCTTAGTTCTATGTTTATATTCTCTTATTTCAAAACAAGATTGTTCCTATTCTGATGGTCTCCTTTATTTTTATATTATGTAGAATCATGCCTCCTAGAAGATAGCTTAGAGTTCCTCAAAAGGGTGATATAAATAATAATTACTATGGGAACCATCTAATATATCATAACCTTATTGACTCTATAACATGAGAAATTCATGTAGTAAAACAAAATTTACCACATGTTTAGTCTCAAGTGAGAGAGGTTCAACCAAGATCTAGTGGAGATATAGATCAAGCTCAAGAGATCCTATACCAGATCCCACAATACCATAAGTGGGTGAATGATCCTCAGGAGGTATAGTAATGTCTAGATAATATTTACAAGATCTTTGAATTCTTTGAGATAATAGAATATGTAAAGGTGAAATATGCTACCTTTATTATTGAGGATCCTAGTTATAGATGGAGGGTCTTTAGGGTTTAGGAAAACCAACATGAGGGTTTGGAGTTGAAATAATTCAAGACCATATTCTTTTAGAAGTTCAATATAGAATCCTTGACTATGAGAAATTCTTCAGCATGGGTGATTTCTTAGTGTCAGAGTATGCCAATCATTTTGCTGAGCTGGTTCATTTTTCTCCCTAGGTTGTAACAAATGATAAGATTAAGGATCATAGGTTCTAAATGGGATTGAAAATTGAAATTCATTCATAGGTATTTAGGATAAATTTAAATTCTTATGAATAAGTGATTGATAGGGCTATGATAGTATAGTTTTACCCAACGGGCGAGTTGGGTCTATATGGGTACTCTTTTCCATCCAATGGTAACTTCAGTGGCTCACATGGGAATAAGAGGAAATGGAATGAGACTCATAGAGGTGGTGATATTGGTAGTTATTTGTAGCAGTATCCCTCCACACCATCAATAGTATTTAGTTGAATTCCATTGATTTTTTACCAGTATGGAAAGAAAGAGAACACTAAGCGCTATTTCCCCATACCTATAAAGACTTGTAATTTATGTGGATGTATTAGTCATCTGCAAAGGTTATACTAGGCTAAATATACTCCTCATTATGGCTATGTTTCATCAGCTCCAAAGGGAACCCTAACACAATTTAAAGATTCCAAGCCTTTAGGGATCTAGAAACAAGCTTCTAGGATAGATCATATGTATAAAGTGGAATAATCTTAGGTGGAAGTCAAGAAGACCCTGACTACACTGAGAGTTATTATATTTATTGCATCTTATTTAGTGACTGCTCTATTTTACACTAGTTCCTCCCAAACTTTTATATCTACCCATTTTGTGGATCTTTTGAAACTTCTCATAGAACTCATGTCATATGTTATGAAGATGATGATGCCTATTGGGAAGGAAAATGAGCAAGGGTTTTGATTCCCTTCATGTTCACTCTATATATATAATTCTAAGTTAGTCTGAGACTTTATGTAACTTGATCTTGATCTCTTTGACGTTATTATCGATATGGACTAGTTTTTTTCTCATAGTGATGATATTTTCTATTATCATCAGAATGTTTCTTTATTTATTCTTGAAGGTATCTCTTGGGAGTTTTAGGGAGAGTGGGATACAAGGTCTAGTCATGCACGACTTTATTTTTCATATCTTAGGAATCTAGTTTATACTTTTTCAATTGATCTTAGTATGTATCTTATAGTTTAGATCTTACTTTGATGGTTCAATAATTTACTGAGGTTTTACTAGATCAATTATCTAGTCTTCCTCCAAAAAGGGAGGTGATTTTTTCTATTAATCTAGTTCTTGGTACTCTTCTAATCTCTATTCCATCTTATCACATGTCAATGAATGATTTGAAGGAGTTTAAGGTTAAGTTGGAAGATCTATTAGAGAATTATTTCACCATTACAAGATTATTTCCTTGGGCATCCCCAGTACTATTTTCCAATAAGGTCGATGGATACCTATGCCCCTGCATTGATTACCAAAATCTTAATCAAGTGATGATCAAGAATAAATATACTTTGAATTGTATTGATGATTTGTTCAATTTATTAAATGAGGAAAATTAGTTCTCAAAATTCAACTTTCAATTGAGTTATCATCAACTTAGATTTAAGGATTTGAATATCCCAAAGACCTATTTTAGGAGAAGGCATGGACATTATGAATATATTGTGATGCTATTTGGCCTAAGTTACACTCTTGTAGTTTTTATAGACTTGATGAATTGAATATTTCACCCATAACTTAATTCATTTACTGTGGTATTTTGGAATAATATCCTAGTTTATTCATAATCATAGGAAGATAATAAGCATCATCTAATTTTAGTTTTTGGGATATTGAGAAATAAAATACTTTATGATAAGATATCAAAGTATAATTTCTAGATTTAGAATGTGATGTTTTTAGGGCATGTGGTTTCGTAACATGGTATCTCAGTTAATATTGGAAAGGTGAAGGATATCATGTCATGGGAAGATCCACAAAATGTATTTAAGATTCACATATTTTTAGGCTTAGTTGGATACTATTGGTGGTTTATGAAATACTTCTCAAATATTGCATCACATTTGGCTGCTCTTACTAATAAGGGTGAAATTATCGTGAGATGATAAGTGTTATAATTCCTTGGATGAGTTGAAATGATGTTTGAAATCAGATCTTATCTAGATATTTCAATAATATAATTGGACTATGTGGTTAACTTTGATGCTTTAGGTGTAGGTATAGGATGTGTGCTTATATAGGTTGATCATGTAGTGGAATTATACTCCCTTCAACTCTGTCTGCATGAGAAGAATTATCCCACTCATGATTTGGAACTTATAGATATCATGAACAATCTTAAGTGTTGGTGACACTACCTTTTTTAGGGATAGGTTCAATATCTATTCTAATCATAATATTTTGAGTTATATCATTTCTTAGAAAGATCTAAACCTTACGAATAGGTGATGGTTAGAGTATCTTTAGAAGTTTGACTTTGACACGGCCTACACCCCTGGGAAGGGAAACACCATTGATGATGACCTTTGTAGGGAATTTACCTCTCAATATATCTGGGAATAAAAGTAGGAGTGGAATATCATGGGATACTTTACTCAGTTTCATTTGGATGCCAGGGATTATAGATCGAGAATATTCTGACCAGTGCATTGTTGACATCTTCTCTCTTTGAATTGATTATTTAGGAACACCAATAGGATGATGATTTTAAGGGAATTATAGATTCTATTTATGGAAGGGAGATAATTTTCAAGTGTTCTATATCTTATTATGGGGTTATTTGATCCAAGGAACAATTTTTACTACATCCCTCCATTTTATTACATAATCTTTTTATTACATGGTACAAAACATAGGATCTTTTAAAGTTTAGTTTCTTGGAAATCAGGAACATAATACATGAAAACATAAATATTCTTCTAACCCACTTGAAACGATTATTCATGGGTTTATACTAATTACATTTAATTCATATCATATCCTGGGGACATACATCAAAGGAAAGGGGTAGCATGATGCCTTGTAAGAGAATAAGCAAGAGAAATAGTTTACATGTGATCATAAGGAATATCAATAAAAATATTACGAATATAATAATGGAAAGAGAAAGGGAACATGAGTCCTATCGTAATAAAAAGTATAGAAACCTTTTATTTTCATACATTAACATTACATAACTTTTTCAGAATACTTAAAATATTATACAAATAGATGCCCAAAGACCGTAATAGTCTAGTACCTTTGGAAACATGGAAACATAAAAACTGGTACATAAATGATCTACATCATCTCCCACTAGGTTCTTATTGAATATCAACCTTCTTAGACACAAAAAAATAATACATATCTTTATAACATGGAGGAAGGAAACATAAAAAGGGATGAGATCAGATGCTCAGTAAGGGTAAACAAGGGAGATACATAAGAATAATCATGAGCATAAGGGTATGAGAACATGATCATGAAAATATAAGATCATACCCTGAATATCAAAGATCATAAACATGAATCATGGTATAAATCTTGGTAGTTAATAAGACATGAATCATAAAGAAATAAATAACATAATCCATAAAATCAAAACATAGGAATAAAACATGGAATTGTGGCATACACATAAGCATATAATATGATTTCCATAGTAGCCAAGACAACGCTTCCAAGACCATCTTGGTAGTATGGGTTCACTCCCCATACCATCTTGGTAGTCATGGTTCACTTATATGTCCATCTTAGTAGCATGAGTTCACTCCTCATACCATCTTGGTAGTCATGGTTCACTCCTATGGCCATCTTAGTAGTCAAGGTTCATTCCCAAGACCATATTTGTCCATATCATGAGATATAAATATTTAACCAATGAATTATAGGGAGATATAGGTCCCACCCATATCATAATTAAATCATACATACATGTTCCACAAAATCATACAACAATATTATCATAACCCATGAAATGAAATAGGTATCATAAACATGTAATCATATCATAACCTATGGAAAAAGATACAGGTTTCATAATCATTTCATCAAAAGCATAACCCATGAAAGAGAAATGAATATCATAAATATATAATATTTAAAAGATAAATGGGTTTCATAAATACCATGAAATTAATCATAACCATTCAAAGAAATAATATGAATGGTACCTTTATATCATTTCCTCACAATTCATGAGTAACATCAACGAATGACATCTTAGATGGAAAATAATTTTGAAAAATCTTTCAAAAAACATTTATTGATGAAAATATAATTTCTTATTTGAAAAAGTATTTTTAATGTATAAAACCATTTGAAAATAATTTTTTTAGAAAATACTTTGAAAAATTATAAATAATAATTGAAATCATTTTGAAAACCTTCTTCCTTGAAAACATATAGAATAAGCTTCAAAACATTTTAATTTTTTTTCTTTGAAAACAGTTTTAAAACTTTAAAATAAATATTGAAAATATTTTGCAAACCATTTAATTGAAAATAACTTTGAAAACTGGTAAATAAATCTTGAAAATATTTTGAAAACCTTTTTATTTTAAAACTTATAAAAGAAGCTTGAAAACTTTTTGAAAACTATTCCACTTGAAAAATTATAAAAGAAGTTTGAAAACATTTTGAAAAAAATTTTCCTTGAAAAAAAACTTAATTTATAAAGAAAGCATTAAAGACCATAATTTTTAAAAAAAATCCTTTTTCCTTGAAAATGGTCTTCAAAGATATTTTGAAAGCATTTTTGAAAGCATTTCTGAAAACATGATTTTTAAATACAGTAGATTTCCAACCGAAGAGAGAGACAATAAGATCTTACTTAAAAACATTATCTTAAATAATAAAGAGTGGAAAAATGGTACTAATACATAAGGATATTTTTATTAACTATAGTAGAAGAAAATTCATGAGTGTTCTTAATAGATGGATTATGAGATTACATTAATTAAAGCATAATCATAAATAATCTCAAAAAGCGATGAGATTGTTTCAATACACTCTTATCACTTGGTAACTTGGGGACATACTCTACATGTAATTAAATTAAATTAAATTAAGTGTAAAATATCATAAAAATAAGTATATTAATGATATAATACACCTTGAAAAATAATTTAGGTTCATAACAAAACATGCGTCTCAAAGAAGGAAAATTGAGATAAAACCATTTTACCAATTTAATAACTTTTGAAACATAAACCCCATGAAAGAAAGATCATAAAATGTATAGGTGAATAAACATAAATTTAATTATAATATACATATAATAAATTCATGGGTAGTATATGCACCACACAAAATAATTGAGTGGTGATTAAGGCATGTAACTCACATAAATAAAAGTGAGATGAAATTCCCATACCTTGTGTCTTGACTCTCATCATACTCATTAAAACATCATATATAATAAATATAATTTTATTATAAAACTTTTAAAGAAAAATATTGTTATATATAATACCATATATTGTTTGATTATGAACTTATATTACATGCTTATTAACAATCCTATATTAAGGTTTCACTCCAGGTAACATTCGCTTTGTTCTTCACATGTGTATTAATTTGTTATATATTTGGTTTTTATACTTGATATCCAGAATGTAAATAATGATATAAATAAAATTTATATTCATTATATTTTCATTATAATAATTTATAGAGTATATAATTTTGAAATGTAACACACCGTTCATGGAGACGGCAAGTCGTACGTACATATGAACGCTAATTCCATTTTTATTTTCATATTGAAAGAAAGAAGGTAAATGAAATATGTGTATATATATCTATATATATATATAATTATTATAGTAGTATTATTATATCATATATATCATATAAGTTCATGAAACCCATCCTTAATACATTCCATGTAGTGTGTGAATGAATCACATCGCTTTGGGGGGCGGTAGTTCACACTTCCTCAAACGAAATTATCTTATTTACACCACATATAAAGTATAAAGATATGTGTTATAAAAGGATTAAATAAGATTAAATACATAATAAATATAATATATAACATATATAAACAAAGTTTCCATCATAATGTCCACAATGATAGGTGGTAAGGAAAAATGAACAATCATCATTTTGTGAGGCGGTAGTTCGCTGTACACATAAACAGTATGTTCGTTACCCATTATATGGAGGTGTGTGTAAGTTTAGGTAGAAATATTATCATAACAAAATAATATTATATTTAAGATACTATTGGTTTTATACAATCATGGAATAAAGAGTGTGGAGGGGGTGGTGAAAGAAAATAAAATAATGGAGCTTGAGAAAAGTCGTTACCTCTTAATCGGGTAAATCCTTTTGGTTTGTGGCAAAAGGATTTATTGAATTGATTTATGTACAAGGATAGGATTATATTATGAAGTGAGTTATGTTTTTAAGTGTATTGGGAAGATCTTGTCCGAACCTAGGTGGTTTGAGAGGTGTGAAGAAGAGGGATATTACTTTATTTTTTATAGTGGAAGGGGAGTGTCACTTTTGTAAATACAAAAAATGTATTCATTAATGGAAGGTTTAACTTACCTAATGTGCCAAAAAATGGAAAAAATAATGTATTAAATTGGAATAAGGGTTTATAAAAACCTCCACCACACAAAAATATGTGCATTTTAATAATTTGGTTCCTTAACTTCTAAGATTCCTCAATTTTATCATTTTGGTTTTTATTAAAGAATCTAGTTTTATAACCTAAGTAATTTAAAAAATAAAACTAAAATAAAGTGATATTTATTAGAAAATATATATCAAATTAATTATAAATATTATTTATAATTTATAAAAAAATCTCATGTTTTTTGAAAATTAATTTTAAAATAAGCGCATGTGATGCGCATAAACACTACTTAAACCCAGACCGTGCTAAAAAATGTTTTTAAAATATATGGGTAAATATGTTAATTATAAAAGATAAATTAGTCCATTTATAAACCACATTTAATATTTATTAAAACCTAAAAGTCACTTTTCAGAATATAGGTTTTTTATTAATTTTAAATCATTTAATAAAATATGTTTTATTGTAAAATAACATTATTGTTTATTTAATTTTAATTTTAAAATATCAAAAAAATATTTGAATTATTATATATTGAGTTTAAAGCTATGTAACATGATATATTAATCTAAAAAAATAATTATTGATAATAATTAAATCAATTTACTTCACTTTTAACATTTATAGTATTATTTATTTTAGTTAATTATTAACTAAATAATCACTCTGTCGGCATTTTATAAACATTTTAAGCAACTAAATCACCTATAAAAATTATTGATAAATTATTATGATAAAAATAACCCATTTATATTTCAAAAGGATATGTATAACTGAAAATATGATATTTTTTACATATATCAAAGTTTTATAAATGTTAAAGGTACGGAAAGTTCCCCTTTTGTCTTTTTTCCTTAACCTTTTATATAGGGCACTTCCATTTAATAATATCACAATAACCCATAAAATTAAAAAAAATAGGGGATATAGTCGAATTATTGTCATCCAATTTCATTTGGACAAGTTTCTAGGTTATTTTGGTCCTTATGGTTAAGGTTTAGTCCTTAATTAAGCTTAATCTCACCTTAATCACTGTGATTGATTTTAATCACTTTCACTAATATTTTTGATCAAAAACTAATTTGATCACATTAGACCAAAAAATATTATACTTATTACAACCATGTATTTTGGTTTTTCAAAAATTAAATCACATAGGTGGGAAAATTAAGTTTAATGTTAATGTTGTAGACATGGCAAGAAAGTGGGTTTTTTACAGTAAAATGCTCAAAATTTCAATAAGTCTTTATATCTAATTTCAAAATAAAAATGATTATAATGACCTAAATTGGATTAATAAACGTACAATTGATCTATTTTGACTTTATAAACCAATTTAAAGTATAATTTAACATTAATTATTATTTAAATGAAGAGGCAGTTTTTAAATATAGTATTTTTCACTATTCATCAAAAAATGAAGTTTCTCAGAAAAATCCAAAAAATTCACCCTAAGATAATTTTTATATTAAGAATTAAAAAATAAATTTTATTTTGACAAATAAAATTTATAAAATTTTCAAAATTTAGTTTTAAAATAGGTGTTCCATTAAAAAGCGATAAAAACTTGCTCTTGTGTGTAACGTAAGCTAACCTCAGTGTTCCATGTAGAGAAAGCTAAAATTTATGTTGCGTGTAGTGCATGATTAACTTGATGGTGGATATAATACAATCCAAACATAGTTATTTAATATAAAATAAACTATTTTTAGTTTTGCGTGAAATAGAAAATATCAAAAATATTAAATTAATTCGAGAAAAATATTTCACAAAATACCAGGTGTTACATTCTACCCCCTTAAAATGAATTTCTCCCTCAAAATTTGTTGGGGTTATAAAATGTTTAATATTTTAAAGTTTTATTCATAGAAATCCACATCGTAAGAATGAATACCCAAACTTCCCTTAAAAATGGAAATTTGGGACCATAACGGTTACCAAGAGTAACACATAATAGGGTTTCCACATAGAAGAACATGGGTGGAAAGTGAAAACATGGACATGAAAGAGAAATATAACTATAATGTTCTGGAGGATAGTGATAGAGAACTTGGTCAGGAGAAAGTTAACAATCAAAGAAATAAATCTGTGATTATCTAAGGGACCATTTAAATCATAAAAAATGCAGGTACTAAGACAACATTTTTGGATTGAAGATCCTTTTTCCTAAAGTTAAAGAATTTTCATGAAAAGATATACATGCATGATTTCAGGACAATGTCAACCTTTGTTGTTCATTGATCCACTTCACCAATTTCTCTAAATAGTAAGGTGAATTTTTCATTCCTGAAGTACTAATAGATCATGATATCAATGATATTCCATCCCATTTTTCATCAGTTATCATCAACACAAGATAGTTTGAACATGCTATCCAATATGCATAAATCCTCATATGGAGAGATAAAAATTTAATATTAATAACTACATCTGAAGTTTAACTTAAACTTTTCACAAATGGTTAACCTTATAACCCTTCCAAAAGATAAAAATCCAAAAATTTAGAAATAAAGTCACAAAATCATCTTAACATTGATATCCCATACATCAGAAATTACCACTTGGTTGTCACATTCCAAACATATGAATACACTCATCGTATATTCCCTTGAAACATGGTAATGACCTTAATTACCATAAATCCTTTTGGAAAACATGTATGCTTCCTTATTATAATGATTATTGGATATATTATTTAAATCCAAGAATTTGTAAACTTCATCCTTGATGATATAGAACACTTTTTCAATAATAAGTTCCAAGGTAACCTATACTATACAATTTACTTATTCTTATCCAACATATCTGTATCCAAACATCATTATCTCAATTCCAGACATTAATTAAGGGTTACCTTCCCCTAATAAAAATATCACCTTTCCATGAAATCACATTTCTATGTCTTCATCAATATTCAACATGTCCTTTTCAATCCTCAATGAAAAATTATACTAAAAATAATTATATATTTCATGATTCATATAACATAATATTTTAATTAAAAAACATAAATACTTCATTAATACAACCTTATTTTTAAACCATTACTCAGGATTCATCAACTTATTCATTAATACCTCTTTCCTATAATATGAAATATGAATCATTCTTAAGTTTCCTCAACCTCAATCTAATAATTCTTTATATTTTTAATGTAAACAATACTGGAATAACATCACATACCTTTTAAATTTCATTTTTAGTATCATTATATTTACAAGTATAACCAATACATGTACCAACTTCTTGATTCTATTTATGGGATTTACACTTGGTAAACCAATTCACATAATACCCATACTTTCCACATCTAAAACATTAAATGTTAACCATGTTCCTTCGAGTTATCTCTATTGACTAAAATAAAAATTCACAATGTGAGAAAAATTTATCATATTGGGATACCATATAATCATGAAAAATTACTTATAGGGTACCTAAATCATGGATCCTACTTCTTTAATCTATGACACCTTTGTTTTATCCTAGGTTATTCATAGTCATACTCTATTTAAATCCTTCATGATGGTTCATAATGAGTATGTGAATTCACAAATAATATCTCTCGAGAGTGTCAAACCAGGTGTGCAACAAGGCTTGTTGTTGTGTACCAGATTAACCTAAGTCAGACCCAAAAAATCTTGTCAAAGTTGTTACCCTTAGGAACATCTATTCAAGATCCACATCCACTAGTAGAATCCAAACCATTATTTATTTCTAGGAAATCACTCACTCTATCCTTCACCAAAATTCCAATAAATTTTCCTATACATTTTCTTATCCTTATACATGTCCTTAGGGTTCTCACTAAGGTTTTATAATCCTAGATTCTAAAGGTTAAATAAACCTTTAATCTGATACAAACTATAGAGAACCTTGATTTTCATACATTAACATCACATAACTTTTTTGGAAAACTTAAAACAGTATACAAATAGATTCCAAAATATCATACTAGTATAGTCCTTTGGAAACATGGAAACATAAAAACTAGTACATAAATGAGCTACATCATCTCCCGCTAGGTTCTTCTTGACTAGAACCATTCTTAGACACATCAAACATAATACATTTCTTTATAACCTGGGATAAAGGAAACATAAAAAGGGCGAGCTCAGATAGTTAGTAAGGGTAAACAAGGGAGATACGTAAGTATAATCATGAGCATTAAGGTATGATAACATGATCATGAAAATAGAAGATCATACTCTGCATATCAAAGATCATAAACATGAATCCTGACATAAATCTTGGCAGTTTACAAGACATGAATCATAAGGAAATAAAGAACATAATCCATGAAATAATAACATATGAATAAAACATGGAATTTTGGAAGACACTGTCACATACATGACTTCTTTTAAATTTATTTTTCATTTAATTTCTATTCTTTCTTTGGTTTGGGGGTTTTCCATTCATTTTGGTGGAAATGGAGGGTTTTCAAAATTTGGGCCAAACCGTGAGCCTAATTACAGATTTAAAAATAATTTTTTTTCTTTTATAACTCTTTAATTTTTTAACATTTTTCATCCATTCCACTTACCACTTTTCCTCCTATGAACTATCCAAATCACCATGTCCATTTGGACCCTTTTTGAACGCATTAGCATTTTGGGTTTGAGTGAATTAATTTGGAATTGGGCCAACCTGTGAGCCATTTCCATTTTTAAATTGTTTTTTTAAGTCTTTATTAACTTACTCATTTTATACTATATTACCGTGATTCCACCTCCCACCTGAATCCAAAATCCTAATCCTCACCCCCATTATTCATTTTTACACTTTGGACCTCATTTGCCTTGCGGAGTAGGGAAAAATTTCTTAGGGTTCCTCAAATCGTCCATATTTGAGAAGGTAAGTTGATTGTTTCATAAATATTTTAATTTTCACTCTTTTCCCCCATTTTAGTTCCCAAATAATCTTCTCATCCCCATTAGAGCCTTCATATCAGGTTCAGTTTCTTGGTGATTAAAATTTTGGTGTATTTGGTTCATTTGATTCAAGATGTTTCAAGTAAGTGTTTCTTTCCTTAATTTCTTCCCCTTCCTTAAGGTTTCTTTCACCCTTTCTTGAAATTCATCATGTCCAGAAGTTGAGGTTAGAACCTAGGGTTTTATTTGGTGTCTTTTTGGTCAAATATTGTGGTCTAGGTCTGTATTTATCTTCCTTGAGGTGCGACGGTGGTGCGGTTGATGTTTCACACCATGTTTTGAGGGTTTCGACATAAAAGGTAGGTGATTCCATGTGTAATAATTTTTATATGTGTTAGTTTACTTGAATTACTTATTATTCATGTTCCTAATATGATGTGTGTGGTGCTAAAACTGTTTATGTTGGATTTGGTTAAGCATTTATTATTATAGTTTCATTTTAGCTTAAAATTGGGTGTTTTTCATGTGTAACCATTTGTGTATTGTTTGGGTGTGTTTTATAACATATGAAATTGGTTTAATATATCTTTTTTGGGCTGAAAATTTTGATTTGGTAGGGTATTGGTGTGCCATTAGGTTTTAAAGAGGTTTTTTTAATGGGTTTAATGTGTAAAACCTTATTGTACTTCTTGAAAGTGATTTTGAAAACGTGTGATTTTCATGTGGATATTTTGTGGTATTGTTTGAGGTGTTTGTATAACACTTGGGGGTAGTTTAATAAATGTTTTTGGGGCTTCCAATTCTGTTTTGAATTTGTATTGGTGTGATTTTGTCCTTGAAATACAGTTTTGAAATAGGTTTTATGTGAAAAGCTTTGGTACACTCTTTAGAATTGTTTTATGAAAGTTTTGAATGGTTTAATGATTTATGTAAGAGGTGAAACCATATTGGAAAACTATTTTGGATTGTTTATAATTTCAAATGGACCATTTTAAATGTTAATAGGTATATCATGTGATGTGTATCCTCTTTTAAATGTTTTATAAAAATGTTTAATGGATTTATAGAAATGTTAAAGAGGTGTGAACGTGATGTGGGATGTTTGTGTGAGTGCGATGTGAAAAATTGTTTTTGTTTATAAAAAGGGTTTTATGAAACATGTGAGTGGGATGTTATGTGATGTTTATCATATTTTCAGGGACTTTATAAAATTTTTAAATGATGTGTTGGATTGTGAAAGTTATACAAAAAGTGTTGTGGGCTATTTTGGTGTGAGTTTGATTTCAAAATGCATTTGAATGAAAAGTGGAATTTGTGACTTGTGTGATGTACATGGGGATTTTTGGTTAATGTGTGATGTGTAAGTGATATATTCATGTGAAAACTATATTTCTTGTCTTGTTGAACTTGTTTGAGCACAAAGGGAAAACCTGAGTATCTAGGTGGGTGGACGTGTACTAGTATGCTAGTGAATCCATAGGGTTTGGCCTCAGTTTCACTTAAAAAGATTGACGCTTACAACTCTAACAAAAATATGATGATGATTGGGGACCACTAGGTTATGGTTATGTTCCCTACTAGTGTCACGTGCATGAGAACAGATATTTTTTGTGGTTACTCTCACCGAGATACGAGGTACCTGGGACCCACAACTAGCTAGTTCCTAGGGGTTATTTCCTATTGCTTGTGCTCATTAGATCCTTTATACTTACCATCAGCATACGATATATTTGGCTGAAAAAATTCAGTAGCTTTTTAATTTATTTTAAAAGTGTTGATTCTTTAAATTAGCCCAGTTGAAAACTGATTTTTTAAGTTGCATCTTTTAGAAATTGTAATTAAAAATTACATGTTTTTGAAAACATGCATGATTTTCATCTTTGAATGTTTATCACATGGAATATATTAGTGGTGGTATCCTATTGGGAATTGTCTCACACCCTACTTACACCCTTGGGTGTAAGTAGGCTTGGTTATTTTTGTTGTCGCAGGTTTGGGTACAACTTTTTTGCCAACAGTTCAGGTTTTCACCGGTCATTCATGATTCAGTGTTGTGGAGATGGATTGAGGGTGATGCCTCTTTCCATGTTGAGGTTCTTGGGATGTTCATTTTTGGTTTTTTACCTTTTTTATAGTCCTTTTGATTTGTTTTATACTATGTAATTCAGTTCTGAATTTTTGTAAAACATTGTTTGGTTTGAAAAATCCAGATTCGTTTTATTGGATTCATTTGATGTTTTATGTTTATAAACTTGGGTAAATCATTCCCAATTCTCATTTTATGATACCCAGGCACTTGTGACAGCCCGTGGGGATTAGGAACACCCTTAGGGCCTTGTCACGGGCTGGGTTTGGTGCCGGTTTTGGTGGAGATCAGATTCAGTTTGTGACAAAATTATATCAGAGGAGGTTCGATCTCTTTGGGTCATGTTATTTTGGGAATAGTTGGGATAGTCTGGAGTTAGGATTGTCGGTACATGGAATTTCAATTATGAGTAGTGTGGCTAATCATTACACCTCATGATAGGATTCAAGTCTCCTGGGGAATTCAGGACCTTTCGGAGTCCTTTGGTTTTCTTGGTTTAATGATGATTAGGGGAAATTAAAAGAGAGTTGGGTTAATGGTATCCGTGAGCTTGCAGGGCCTGGAAATCCATGTGGAGCCATGGATATTCCATAGAACACTCTATATGACAGTTAAGTGATTGGAATATGTCCGCCAACCATATTTCCAATTCACCCACTGAAACTAGTTTCCTCTCTCCTTGTCTTGTGTTCTGTAGTTTTGAAATCTTGGAACTCTGGTTTTAAAGTGACTTGGTTTTAAGTAGTGAAAAGTTTTTGTGAAATGATTTTCAAATAAAGAGGGAATGGTTTTATTTATGAAATAGTGGAACTGAATTTTCAGAATTATTTTGAAATGAAAAATGGTGTGCTTATACCTCTTTTGAAATTAGGAACTATATTGAAGTTGGTTTTGAAAAAGTATTTCCAATAGAGTTTTCTAAATAATCAAAGGGTGTTTTAATGGGATGAGATGTTTTGAAATTTATGTAAATAACTTGAAAGTGAGTTATTTTCTAAATTTTTGTGTCTTTGTGAAAGGTTTTTTAAGATGTGAATTGCTATTTTGATCTTGTGGTTAGCGATTTTGAGAAAAATGATGTGTTGTTTAACCGTTTTGGTTTTGAAAAGTGGAATGAATTTTTATTTTAACCTTTGGTATTTTAATGAGAGACCACATGGATGGGGTTATATGGGATTATGGATGGTTTATGGCATGAATGGATGAGTTCCAGGACAGATATGAGGAGGGTACTCAGTGTGTCATAGAAACATGCATGTGTGAGGCCCATGTGGTACCATTGGTGGATACACTAACCGCTGTACCGTTTGTTTTCAAAGAGACTTTTTTAAATAAAACTTGATGTCTTGTTGAATTGTTTGGGATGGTGTATATTATGTGTTTTTGGAAAATGTTTATGTTGTAGGATGTTTTGAGTCTATGAGCCCCTCTTGTTTGAACCGTGTTTTGGGTTTGTGTTTGGACAACAAGTTGGATAGAAGGACCGGTTAGTAGTCTCTTCTGAGATATGTTTCGGGACAACTTTATGGTGGTTCCCTTAATGTGTTTTGATCTGGTTTGTGGCATGTTTTGACCAATGGACCAGCTTGGTTGGGTCCTTGGGTTCTCTCATTGGATAAGGTATGACCCCATTAAGGGTTAATGCACAACTGAAGTGCAACCCGTATTGTTTCTCCATTTGAAAATCCTCCAGTTGATCAATATAAGAATATTTTATCGATCTTTGTTGATTGAGTCTACATCCATTCATTTTATTGATTTTTGGATCTTCTTTTAGTGGGATAGTGCTTGTGGAAGGTTTAAAGAGACCTTAGTTTCTTAAGTTTCTTAATTCATCGAAGGTGGAAGTGTTCTGGGGTTGTTAGTGTGGATGAGTATCTCTATGGTGTCTAAGAGGGCCTCTGGGTTCTTCATAGTTTCTTTAAAGCAAGATTTCTTGTTAAACCACCAATTTTGGGATTTTGGTCATGAGAGGCTATTGTGTCCACTTTTTGGACTTTTCTGTTGTTTAGGGACTTGGAATAAGGTCTTGTTCCATGTATTGTTTCTATCAATCACAAAGGTCATGTTTGGTAACACATTGTGATGTTGTGTGCTCATTTGAATATAAAGGTAAAGGTCGCGCAATCCTCTGAGGTTCTATGTTATGTTGGGAGTATGTATCCCTTGGGGAAAACATCAAATACTCTATCTTAGAAGAAGGTTTTTATACGTGTCATGTCCTTCTGTTGTTTCTCACCCAAATAAATAAGGTGCGATGTGTGTGCATCTTCTGATCCCTTGTTTCAGTGAAATGTCAGGTTTCGGTAAAGTGATTTATGGAGTGTGTTATGTCTTGGTGAACCCATCGGGGTATGCAGTGTAGTTGTTTGTGGCACTGAAAGAAGAAGTTCCACATAGGGGTTTCCAAAACCTAACTTCGAGGCCGAAGATGCTTCAATATTTTTATCTCCAGCCATAGTTCCTAGAGAGAAGATGACACATAGTCAAGGGAAACCCCAGTGTCGTTTAAACCCTTTTACAAAGTCCTATCCTCAGTATGAAAGATAGGATGAGTTTAAAACTATGGTGTTATCATCTTTTTTCTGTTGTTATCTTTTGGTGGAAATAGGTGGAGGGCCTTATACCCATGTCATCACTAAATATCTTTCCCCCCCTTTGGTTTCCATTGAGTCTTTGGAGAATGGATTGAAATTTGGCTAGACAGACTGAGCACGCAGTTTGTGTATGATTTTTAGTGACCATGTGTCAGAAATCCATGTAGAAAGAATGATCTGCATAGTTAGTGCACGGTTTCCCAAACCGTGTGGACTAACTGTGAAGCCTTCCCAAATCATTAAATTTTTGGGGTCTTTTTGTGTCGGCCCACGTCGGTCGGTTAAGATGGTTGGTTCTTGTGGTGGGGAGATCCACTATGGGTATCATGCATATTCTTTTGGAAATTTCTAATGGATTTATACCCCTTTTACTAGAGAGTCTGTTCGGGCCTCCCCCTGTCAGTGTCCTAATTCTGTCTTAGGAAAAAATTTAAGTTGTCTATTATGGTGGGGAGCCCATTTGTGTTTCTTCATAAGAGTAACTCAGATTTTTTTCATTGGTCTTGTCTTGGAAGTAGGTATTATCATTCAGAGATATCTAACTACCTATATATTCCTTGGGTAAACATTGAGATTGGAGAGTGCCCAATGGTTTAGTTATAGTAGGGTCAGTGTAACTTTGTTCGATGTTGTTGTTTGTTTAGGTAAATTGATTGAGTATTGTTCAGATTGTGTTTGAGAAGTTTTCATTTGGGATAAATCTTGAATGTAATTGATTGTTTCAGGAAAGTGGATTAAGTTTTTTTTGTGAGAGTAATCCTTCCTTAAATGATCACTAGAGGTGTTTTGGCCTTTGGGGTCGAATCTTGGCAAATAATTACTTCTTGGTTTATCGGTTGGGTTTGGTTTTAGTATTTGGCATTACCGTGGATTTACAGGGATTCAAAGTTTATGGTAGGGAGAATTTTTACATCCATGACTTCTTTTAAATGTATTTTTCATTTAATTTCCTTTATTTCTTTGTTTTGGGGGTTTTAAATTTATTTTTGTGGAAATGGAGGGTTTTCAAAATTTGGGCCAAACCATGAGCCCAATTCCAAATTTAAAAATAAATTTTATTTCTTTTATAACTCTTTCATTTGTTAACATTTTTCATCCATTCCACTTCCCACTTTTCCTCCTATGACCTATCCAAATCACCATGTCCATTTGGACCCTTTTTGAACACATTAGCATTTTGGATTTGAGTGAATTAATTTGGAATTGGGCCAACCAGTGAGCCATTTCCAGTTTTAAATTGTTTTTTAAGTCTTTAATAACATACTCATTTTTTAATGTATTACCATGATTCAATCTCCCACCTGAATCCAAAATCCCGAGCCTCACCCCCATTATTCATTTTTCCACTTTGGACCTCATTTTCCTCACGAAGTAGGGAAAAAATTCTTAGGGTTCCTCAAATCGTCCAGATTTGAGAAGGTAAGTTGATTATTTCATAAATATTTTAATTTTCACTCTTTTTCACCCATTTCAGTCCCCACGTGACCTTATCATCCCCATTAGAGCCTCCATATTAGGTTTGGTTACTTGGAGATTCAAATTTTGGTGTATTTGGTTCGTTTGATTCAAGATGTTTCAAGTAAGTGTTTCTTTCCTTGATTTCTTCCCCTTACTTTAGGTTTCTTTCACCCTTTCTTGAATTTACTCATGTATAGAAGTTGAGGTTAGAACCTAGGGTTTTATTTGGTGTCTTTTTGGTCAAATATTGTCGTCTAGGGATGGATTTATCTTCCTTGAGGTGCGATAATGGCGCGATTGATGTTTCGCACCATGTTTTGAGGGTTTCGACATAAAAGGTAGGTGATTCCATGTGTAATAATTTCTATATGAGTTAGTTTGATTGAATTATTTATTTTTCATGTTCCTAATATGCTGTGTGTGGTGTGAAAACTGTTTATGTTTGATTTGGTTAAGCATTTATTTTTATAGTTTCATTTTATCTTAAAATTGGGTGTTTTTCATGTGTAACCCTTTGGGTATTGTTTGGGTGTGTTTTATAACATATGAAATTTGTTTAATAATTCTTTTTTGGGATGAAAATTATGATTTGGTAGGGTATTGGTGTTCCATTAGGTTTTAAAGAGGGTTTTTAATGGGTTTAAGGTGTAAAACCTTATTGTACTTCTTGAAAGTGATCTTGAAAATGTGTGGTTTTCATGTGGATATTTTATGGTATTGTTTGAGGTGTTTTTATAACACTTGGGGGTAGTTTAATAAATGTTTTTCGGGCTGCCAATTATTTTCTTAATTTGTATTGGTATGATTTTGTCCTTGAAACACGGTTTTGAAATGGGTTTTATGTGAAAAGCTTTGGTACACTCTTTAGAATTGTTTTATGAAAGTTTTGAATGGTTTAATGATTTATGTAAGAGGTGAAACCATATTAGAAAACTATTTTGGATTGTTTATACTTTCAAATCGACCATTTTAAATGTGAATTGTTTTTTCATGTGATGTGTATCCTCTTGGAAATATTTTATAAAAATGTTTATTGGATTTACTGAAATGTGAAAGCGGTGTGAACGTGATGTGAGCTGTTTGTGTGAGTGCGATGTGAAAAATGGTTTTTGTTTATAAAAAGGGTTTTATGAAACAAGTGAGTGGGATGTTATGTGATGTTTAGAATATTTGGAGGGACTTCATAAAATTGTTAAAGGTAGTATTGGATTGTAAAAGTTATCCAAAAAGTGTTGTGGGCTATTTTGGTGTGAGTTTGATTTCAAAATGCATTTGAATGAAAAGTGGAATTTGTAAATTGTGTGATGTACATGAGGATGTTTCGTTTATGTGTGATGTGGAAGTGATATATGCATGTGAAAAATATATTTATTGGCTTTTTGAACTTTTTTGAGCACAAAGGGAAAACCCGGGTATCTAGGTGGGTGGACATGTACTAGTATGCTAGTGAATCTGTGGGGTTTGGACTTAGTTTCACTTAGCAATATTGACGCTTAAAACTCTAACTAAAATATGATTATGATGATTGAGTGTAGAGAACTGAATATTGACATACATGGACATTACATTTCTTTATCGGAATACTTAATACATAAAAAAACAGACACACAAGGATTGTAATAGTTTAGTGTCTTTCGAAACTCGGAATATAATCTTCTAATCGTGGTGAAAGATCTTCAACATCTCCCAATAAAGATATTCCCCCTTTTTTTCTTACCTAAAACATTTATTTATATCCTAGGGAACAGAAAACATAAAAGGGGTGAGCTCAAATTCCCAGTAAGGTTAAACATAGAGAACATAAAACAATCCATAAACATTTGAATGCAAAAACTTGAACATAAAATCTAAACATCAAAATCTTGAGCAAAGACATGAATCTTGGAAGTACGTAAGGCATATATAACAAGGTAACATCAATCATGATAAAATAGCATGGGAATAAAACTTGTAATTGTGGCAACCGTTCAGCACATGATATAATTTCCATAGTAGCCAAGGCATTACTGCCAAGACCATCTTAGTGGACAAAGTCCCATTTTGAATCGAGTTCACTCCTCATTCCAGTCCTGTATTACTGAACCGGTTTAACTTGCCGTTCCAGCCATGTCTATCTCATGAGATATAAATCTTTACCCAATTCATTTGAGGGAGATATAGGTCCCACCCATCTCATATTCAAATCATTCTTTCGTGTGCCGCAATATAAACATAAATCATTCATCATAACCCAAGAATAAAATGGGTTTCATAAACATCATTCCATCATAACGTAATCCATACAAAAAAAATTGGATATCATTTCATCATTAGAAAAGTGAAACCATGTAAATCATAGAGACATGATACTTGAAACATACACATGTGAAATAATGTCATCTTAGACGAAAATGGTTTTGATAAAACACTTGAAATGAATTCTTGAGTAAAATAGCCTTTTTCCTTCAAAATCATTTTCTTTTCACAAAATGTCATGCAATTTTAAAAGAAAAGGATTTTTTTGAAAATAGTCATGAAATATTTTGGAGGAATCTTCATGAAAATAAGGCTTTATAACACCGTAAAAATCCGTTCGTGCCATATAAGTTAAAAAAACATTCTTCTCGCACTTTTGGCGGAAAAGTCAAAAAGTACCTCGTAAAAGAAAGATTCCATAAATACCATGTAGTAAAAGTAAAAAAATGGGTAAAAAGGACATTAAACATACATGGAAACAGTTTTATAGGACATGTATGATAAATATAACCCCAATAAATACTTACGAATAAACAATATCGGATAAAAACGAGATTGGAAAAGTTATCCCTTACCTTATGTCCGATATGCTTCGTATGTGTCCGAACCTCCTGTATAATGATTTAAATAATTTTATTGACTTATTAAAAAATCATATTCATTGTTTTATATCATATATGGTTCACCTATGTATTTATATTACCCGTTCATTTTTAAATTCCATGTTAAAGTAGTGTTTTGGGTAAAATTGTTTCTTTTATCGTACGTGTTTGGACTTGTTGTTCTTGATATTATTATTACTTATATCATGATTTACTTACTTCCAGAATGTAAAACATGATTTATATATCATATATATTCAGTATATATATATATATATAATAGATAGATAAATTAAATGAAACACACCGTTCATGGAGACGGTAGGCCGTACGTACGCATGAACGCTGTTTTCCTTTCTTTTTTGACTTGAATAAAAGTAAGTAGATGACATATATATATATATAAATAAATAAATATATGTATAAATAAATCCAGTAGATTTATTATGTCATATATTTAATTATTATTCATTATATATACTTTATAATCATTCTTGAATGGTTAACATGGAGAATGAATCTCATCGCGTCGTGGAGAGGATATTCCGTACGTACGCACGAGCGATGATATCGTTCCCATGATCGTGGAATTGTATTGGAGTGTATGTATACTATTTCAGAATCAATATCAATTTACAATAATCATATATAGTTATTATTTACACCATTATACCCATCCAAGTAAGGTGGTGGTGGAAAATAGATTACACCACGGCGTGGAGACGGTATTCCGTACGTACGCACGCGCGGTGATTTCATTTTCCGTAGGATGGATAGAAGGTGAAATAGGGTTGTTTCATAATTATAATAACATATTAGTATATGAGTGATACTGATTTTATTACTTCATAATGAAACAACTAAAGAAGAATAAGTGGAAGAAGAAATAAAGTTGAAAGAATCGGTAACAGACGTTACCTGTTCTCTGAAGCGCCTCTTTGAGACCTCCTTTTAGGGCACTAAAATTGGTCTTTGTAGAAGAAAAAGACCTCTAGGATGTTTCTAGGGAAGTGGAGAAGATAATTTGGCAGGTTTTGGCCGAAATTGAATGCTCAAAGTGGTGTGAGGAAGAGAGGGAGGAGGTTCCCTTTTATAAAGGAGGAGAGGGGCACCTTTGGAAAACTAAAAATATTATTTTATTATAAAGTCATATTCGGTTTTTAATATCTCCAAATTGATTTATTTTGAATCTAATGTGGGTATGGGTCTAAATACTATCATCCAATATAATTTAGACAAGTTTAGGTTTCTATTTTAACATTATCATTTAGATTTAACCTTAAGTTAAATAATTTTACTTTTACTATGTCTTCTTGTTTTCTTAAAATATAAGGTTAATAAACTTACTATAACAAGACAAAAGAACCCCAAGTTATTTATTATTAATATATATAACCTTATCTAAGTCATTTGACCGAACCTTAGATTTTTAGGAATAAAATAAAAATTAATAATATAATATTTGTTCAAAAAACTATTTTATGTCAATTTTGACACTATTTGGTAATTGATTTTTGTGAAAATCATAACAGAATTATTAGTTCTAAATAAGTTAATTAAATCAATAATAACATTTCATATTAACCTATAAAATTATTTTAATTCATAAAAAGTCTCAAATTATATTTATTTGGGTATTTATAACATCAATTATGTCAATATTTCATTAATAAGATAATTACTGCATCATATTTGTGTCATAAATAAATTAAATTATTTAAGGTCTAAAAATTATAAATAAAATACAATTATGTAGGAAATCTCTTTATATTTATAATTAATATTTATAGTCAAATTGATCTTATTTATTACCCTATATTAAAAATGATTTACTTATTAAACTTTGATTTTAACTATTTTAACCCTTCTTTAAATAAATTAATAATAAATTTCCTAATCTAATCCAAGTGGGCATAAATGCTAATATTTTATTCCTAAGGTTGTTTTTGGTCGAATTAAACTTATCCAATATAATTAGGACATGTGTTAGGGTAATAATAATATCATTTTTACCCTTAATTATCCTATTTACTTTTAACCGTGATAAATAAAAGTAAAAAGTTACTATTCACCAAAAATTATTTTCATCTCATTGAACCACATTTTAGTCCTTGATATTAACCGTATCTTTATAATTTTTGAAATTAAATTCACAGAAGTGGTAAAATTTAATTTAAATTAAAAAAAGTCAGTTTTTTAACTACCACTAAGTGGTTTCACTATTCATCAAAAATTGAAGTTTTTCAGAAAAATACCAAAAATTCAGCCTAAGAATTATTTGATATTTAGAATTCAAAATTGATGTATATTTTTCCAAATTCATAACATATAAGTGGCATTAATTAATTTTAAATTTAATTCCCGTTATCAAAACAAATAGCGTGTTTTTAAGAAACAAAAACAATCAAAAGATTGATACTTGTTTATATCCAATTTCAAAGTGAAATTAATTCCAATGAACAACATTGGATTAAATGGTAAAAATATATTCTAATTAAAATTTAAAACCAATTAAAAATATAATCTAACCATATAAATTATTGCGATGAAAAAGTTGTTTTTAATTAAAATAGAGCTTGTTTTTACTATTCATTAAAATATGAAAGTTATCAGAATAATATTAAAAATTTATCCAAAGTAAATTTTTATATCATTATTCCAAATAATAATTTTATTTTGTCAAATTGAACTTATATACATGTCAAATACAAGATTTAAGGTGGGTGCGTCATCAAAAGGCGGGAAAACTGCAATTTTTGAAAAATACATATTTTACACGAAAAAATTATTTTGTTCTCATACCATATTATAGAAAATGTGTAAGATGAATAATAATGTTGTAAAATTCAAAATTTAGTTAATAATATTCATAATGTCTAGTACATAATAATATTATAAAAATATATCGTTGTTTTGTGAAACCTGGTATTGCGTACAACACACGCTATCTAGGAAGGTCGCGATTGCGTGTAATGAAAGCCAAGTGAGGGTTGCATGTTGTGAAAGACTCCTCTATTGTTTCATATAACAGAATCCAACCATATTTCATTTATATATTGAATATATATATATATATACACACTCAATTTTTCGTAGAATAACTACTATCACAATTGTGTGTAACATGATCCAAGAATAGTGTTGTGTATACTGCAAGCTCATACGGTGTTGCGTATAACGCAAGAAAATATTGTTGTAGCTTAAAACACAAGACATCAATTAAATTAAAAGAATATTTTTCATAAAATCTCAGGGTGTTACATTCTACCCCCATTAAAATGAATTTCGCCCTCGAAATTCGTCGGGGTTATAAATCATTTACTATTTATAGAAACCCACATCGTAAAATGGAATACTAAAAATTAATTTTAAAAACTAAAATATGAAATGTAACGATTACCCAAAGAAACTCATCACTGGGTTTCCATATATAATAACATAGGTGAAAATATGGATATGGAAGAAAAATCTAACCATCAAGTTCTGATGGAGAGTGGTAGAGAACATGGCTATGAAAAAGCCATCAATCACAAAGCCATAGATTTGTGATGATCTAAGGTACCATCTGATTCATCGGATATAAGGGTAGTAGGACAACATTTTTTCATATTCAAGATCATTTCCCTAAAGTTGAATAAATTGGAATTAGAAGAAATACATTCTCGATTTTGGTACAATCTCACCGTTGGTTGTTCCTTGGACAATTTCCACTTAATATCTTAAAGAAATGAAGTTTAATTTGTCATTCATGAAGTGTTATCAGATCATGTGGTAGAATGATGGGTTATTCCATCTGTCTCAAACAAAAGGTTATAAAAGTTATAAAAAATACATAAGTCCATCTATAGTGAGATTAATCATATATGGTTCTTAAAATAGACTTATACTTCATATATCATACTTCTTAATATAATAAAACTAGTTTCTACTAAATAGGGACTTCCTGTAGGCCAGTGGTAGGCGATAAAGGCCAGTCGCACTTCGGTTGTGGGTTCGATTCCCACATCCTTGTCCGACGTGATGGGCTGTTGGCCATCCTGCAGGTTTTCCTTTTTCTAAAACTACATTACTATAAAATCCCATAAATAATATCGAAAAAACTTCCATCCTTAAACAATACTAACTTATGTCCAAAATAATCCATTACAATATTTAGGCTTATTCGTAATACTGCAGTCTACTCTCATATTATAGTGAAAACGATTACCAGAGATTTCATATAACAATCATGTTAATACCATTATTGATCCCCATATATCATAAGATATGTCTTGTTGGTCACATTCCAAACATTCGAAGGCCTTAATCATGTATTATCTTGAAAAATGAATACCCATTGAACCTTAGTGAAAACATGAGTGCTGTCAAAAGTTAACTCTTTCCACATACCAAAATCCCAAAATTCTATATACTCAAACCATGATATCACTTAGTCCTTATAACAATCATGAGCTCATGAATACTATCAAACAATTTATTTTCTCCTTATCCCTTCATTATGCGCATATCATCAGCTTTCTGAAATATTTGAATCACTTTTCATGGTTACCAGTACCATATTCTTATAGAAAACCACAATGGACCAATACACAGATATTTCAAAATTCCATGATACTATAAATGAGATTCTATGATACTATTTTGAAATCCCATTACATAAAAACTTAATCATTACAAAACATCATTGTCATACTCAAAATCAAAAATAGTGATGTCATGTGACTTCCCTTTATCCTTTTCCTTAAGAGGTTGCTCACATTGATCATCATTAACCCTTGGATTAGGGCGTTGATTAGCATAATGCCACATTTACTTGCACTTGAA
This sequence comes from Viscum album, assembly GCA_963277665.1. Lineage (NCBI taxonomy): Eukaryota > Viridiplantae > Streptophyta > Magnoliopsida > Santalales > Viscaceae > Viscum > Viscum album. Next base: position 1,345,932,947 of record OY728156.1, read on the forward strand.
GCATTGAAGTGTTGATGGTGCGTTCTCTGCAGTATTTTCTTTATTCACATCATTAGCAACCCTTTTTCCATTAATTCGACACTCAGATGCTCGATGACCTTCTTTTCCACACTTAAAACATTTTCTAGTCCCTTTAAGACAATCTCCTCCATGCTTCTTTCCACACTTTGAGCATAAAGAAACATTCATCTTCTTTTCATCATCATTCTGAGATTTCTCCTTGAACTCCATCTTTCGTTTCTTGTCAAAACCACGAGATGGATATGTTACACCAACTTTCAGTTCTACCTTGATAGCACAACACACAATTTCTTCATAGCTACTGAAGTCTCTTATAGCTAATTCCCTTCGAAGACTTGGTTTTAAACCACTGAAAAATTGATCAACTTTACTTTCAGGTTGGATGATAAAGCCAGATGAATACCTTGCAAGTCTTGTAAAATTCGCTTCGTATATACCAACAGATTCATCATCCTTCTACTTAAGATCAAGAAACTCCTTTTCCATCTTTGTTCGAAGAATACGAGGGAAGTACTTATTGAAAAATAAGTTCTTGAACTCGTACCATTCAATGGAATCAATTTCATCTCTTGGCCTCATATTATTGATAAGATTCCACCATTGATCAGATTCACCTTCCAAACGATATACTGCTAAGATGACTTTATCATGTTCATAACATTGAAGAACTGAAAATATCTTTTCAGTGGTAGTGATCCATTGTTCAGCAATAAGTGGATCAGAAGACCCACTGAAAGAAGGTGGACGTTGCCTCATGAAGGACTCAATAGAATATTGTTCCCTTCTCTGATCATTTGGAAGTCCATAATGATTCATAGCTTGTGTAAGTATAGCAATAAGATTTTTCACTCCATCTCCCATAACATTTGTTTGTTCAGGAGGACAATCATTGCATTTTCCATTGCATTGATCAACACGGTTCCTTCGGGTTCCAGCCATCATCTAAAACCCAAAAAGAATAGTGTGAGAGGAAAAAATCATGCTAGGGAAAACAACATAATAAAGGGGGAGTACCTTCAATATCTAACATCTTAGGTTTAATTCTAAGATCATTAACGTAATTCTAGGACTATAACCTATACTTATACTTAACCTTAGGGACATCCCTATACATACCTTAGAAATATCTCTAGGTATCTCACTAAATTTCTCGCATCCTAGTTTCCAAAGGTTGAATAAACCTTTCCTCTGATACCAAATGTAGAGACCCAAAGCTTGACGTACATGGACATTACATTTCTTTAGCGGAATACTTAATACATAACAAAAACAGACACACAAGGATCGTAATAGTTTAGTGTCATTGGAAACTCAGAATATAATCTTCTAATCGTGGTTAAAGATCTTCAACATCTCCCAATAAATATCTTCCCCTTTTTTTCTTACCTAAAACCTTTCTTTATATCCTGGGGAAAAGAAAACATAAAAGGGGTGAGCTCAAATTCCCAGTAAGGGTAAACATAGAGAACATAAAACAATCCATAAACATTTGAATGCAAAAACTTGAACAAAAAATCTAAACATCAAAATCTTGAGAAAAGACATGAATCTTGGAAGTATGTAAGGAATATATAATAAGGAAACATAAATAATGATAAAATATCATGGGAATAAAACATGTAATTGTGGAAACCATTCAGCACGTGATATGATTTCCATAGTAGCCAAGGCATTGCTGCCAAGAGCATCTTAGTGGACAAAGTCCCATTCTGAATCGAGTTCACTCCTCGTTCCAGTCTTGTATTACTGAACCGGTTTAAGTTTCCGTTCCAGACATGTCTATCTCATGAGATATAAATCTTTACCCAATTCATTGGAGGGAGATATAGGTCCCACCCATCTCATATTGAAATCATTCTTTCGTGTGCCACAATATAAACATAAATCATTTATCATAACCCAAGAATAAAATGGGTTTCATAAACATCATTCCATCATAACGTAATCCATACAAAAAAAGTTGGATATAATTTCATCATTAGAAAAGTGAAACCATGTAAATCATAGAGACATGATACTTGAAACATAAACATGTAAAATAATATCATCTTAGATGAAAATGGTTTTGATAAAACACTTGAAATGAATTCTTGAGGAAAATATCCTCTTTTATTCAAAAATCATTTTCTTTTCACAAAATGTCATGCAATTTTAAAAGAAAAGGATATTGTTGAAAATAGTCATGAAATCTTTTGGAGGAATCTTCATGAAAATAAGGCTTTATAAAATCGTAAAAATCTGTTCATGCTGTATAAGTTAAAAAAAACATTCTTCTCGTACTTTTTCCGGAAAAGTCAAAAAGTACCTCATAAAAGAAAGATTCCATACATACCATGTAGTAAAAGTAAAAAATGGGTAAAAAGGACATTAAAAATACATTAAAACAATTTTAGATGACATGGATGATAAATATAACCCTAGTAAATACTTACAAATAAAAAATCTCGGATAAAAATGAGACTGGAAAAGTTATCCCTTACCTTATGTACGATATGCTTCGTATATATCCGAACCTCCTGTATAATGATTTAAATAATGTTATTGGCTTATTAAAGAATAATATTCATTTTTATATATCATATATGGTTCACCTAGTTATTTATATTACCCGTTCATTTGTAAATTCCATGTTAAAGTAGTGTTTTGGGTAAAATTGTTTCTTTTATCGTACGTGTTTGGACTTGTTGTTCTTGATATTATTATTACTTATATCATGATTTACTTACTTCCAGAATGTAAAACATGATTTATATATCATATATATTCAGTATATATATATATATATAATAGATAGATAAATTAAATGAAACACACCATTCATGGAGACGGTAGGCCGTACGTACGCATGAACGCTGTTTTTCTTTCTTTTTTTTGACTTGAATGGAAGTAAGTAGATGACATATATATATCTATATATATATATATATACATAAATACAGTATCTTAATTATGTCATATATTTCATTATTATTCATTATATATACTTTATTATCATTCTTGAATGGTTAACATGGAGAATGAATCTCATCGCGTCGTGGAGACGATATTCTGTACGTACGCACGAGCGGTGATATCGTTCCCATGATCTTGGAATTGTATTGGAGTGTATGTATACTATTTCATAATCCATATCAATTTTAAATAATCATATATAGTTATTATTTATACCATTATACCCATCCAATTAAGGTGGTGGTGGAAAATAGATTACACCACGGCGTGGAGACGGTATTCCGTACGTACGCACGCGCAATGATTTAGTTTTCCGTAGGATGGATAGATGGTGAAATAGGGATTTTTAATACTTATAATAACATATCATTATATTAGTGGCACTGATTTTATTACTTCATAATGAAACAACTAAAGAAGAAGAAGTGGGAGAAGAAATAAAGTTGAAGGAATCGGTAACAGACATTACCTCTTCTTTGAAGCGCCTCTTTGAGACCTCCTTTTAGGGCACTAAAATTGGTCTTTGAAGAAGACCATGACCTCTAGTATGTTTCTAGGGAAGTGGAGAACAGAATTTGGTAGGGTTTTTCCGAGCTTTAAGGCTCAAAGTGGTGTGAGGAAGAGAGGGAGGAGATGCCCTTTTATAAGGGAGGAGAGGGGCACCTTTGGAAAAACTAAAAATATTAATTTATTATAAAGTCATATTTGGTTTTTAATAGCTCCAAATTGATTTATTTAGAAGATAATGTGGGTATGGGTAGAAATCCTCTCATAAAATATAATTTAGACAAGTTTAGGTTTCTACTTTAACCTTATCATTTAGATTTAACCTTAAGTTAAATAATTTTACTTTTACCGTGTATTCTTGTTTTCTTACACTATAAGGTTAATAAACTTACTATAACAAGAAAAAAGAACCTCAAGATGTTTATTATTAATATATATAACCTTATATAAGTCATTTTGATGAACATTATATTTTTAGGAATAAAATAACAATTAATAATATAATATTTTTTTTTAAAAACTATTTTATGTCAATTTTGACACTATTTGGAAATTGATTTTTGTGAAGATTATAACAGAATGATTAGTTAGAAAAAAGTTAATTAAATAAATACTAGCATGTCATATTAACCTATAAAATTAGTGGAATTCATAAAAAGTCACAAATTATATTTATTTGGGTATTTATAATATCAATTATGTCAATATTTCATTAATAAGATAATTACTGCATCATCTTTGTGTCATAAATAAATTAAATTATTTAATGTCTAAAAATTATAAATAAATTACCATTATGTAGGAAATATTTTTATATTTCTAATTAATATTTATAGTCGAATTTATCTTATGTATAACCTTATATTAAAAATTATTAACTTATTAAACTTTGATTTTAACTATTTTAACCCTTCTTTAAATAAATTAATAATAAATGTCCTAATCTAATCCAAGTGGGCCTAAATGGTAGTATTGTATTTATAAGGTTGTTTTTGGTCTAATTACACTTATTAAATAGAATTATGACATGTTTTAGGGTAATAATAATATGATTTTTACCCTTAATTATCCTATTTACTTTCAACCGTGGTAAATAAAAGTAAAAAGTTATTATTTAACAAAAATTATTTTCATCTCATTGAACCAAATTTTAGTCCTTGATATTAACCATATATCTCAGATTTTTTAAATTCAATTCACATAAGTGGTAAAATTTAATTTAAATTAAAAAAAGTCAGTTTTTTAACTACTACTAAGTGGTTTCACTATTCATTGAAAATTGAAGTTTTTCAGAAAAATACCAAAAAATCAGCCGAAACATTATTTGATATTCCGAATTAAAAATTTATGTCTATTTTTCCAAATTCATAACATATAAGTGGCGTTAATTAATTTTAAATTTAATTCCCGTTATCAAAACAAATAGCGGGTTTTTAAGAAACAAAAACAATCAAAAGATTGATACTTGTTTATATCCAATTTCAAAGTGAAATTAATTCCAATGAACAACATTGGATTAAATGGTAAAAATATATTCTAATTAAACTTAAAAACAAATTAAAAATATAATCTAACCATATAAATTATTGCGATGAAAAAAGTTGTTTTTAATTAAAATATAGCGTGTTTTTACTATTCATTAAAATATGAAAGTTATCAGAATAATATTAAAAATTTATCCAATGTAAATTTTTATATCCTGATTCCAAAGAATAATTTTACTTTGTCAAATTGAACTTATAGAAATGTCAAAAACAAGATTTAAGGTGGGTGCGTCATCAAAAGGCGGGAAAACTGCAATTTTTGAAAAATATATATTTTACACGAAAAATTTATTTTGTTCTCATACCATATTCTAGAAAATGTGTAAGATGAATAATAATGTTGTAAAATTAAAAATGTAGTTAATAATATTCATAACGTCTAGTACATAATAATATTATAACTATATATCATTGTTTAGTGAAACCTGATATTGCGTACAACACACGCTATCGAGGAAGGTCGTGATTGCGTGTAATGCAAGCCAAGTCAGGGTTGCGTGTTGTGCAAGACTCCTCCATTGTTTTGTATAACAGGATCCAACCATATTTCATTTATACATTGAATATATATATATATATATATATATATATACACTCAATGTTTCGTAGAATGACTACTATCAAAATTGTGTGTAACATGATCCAAGAATAGTGTTGTGTATACTGCAAGCTCATACGGTGTTGCGTATAGTGCAAGGCAATCTTGTTGTAGCTTACAACACAAGACATCAATTAAATTAAAATAAAATTTTTCATAAAATCTCGGGGTGTTACATTGAGGACCACTGGGTTATGGGTATGTTCCCTACTACTGGTTCGTGCACGAGAACAAATATTTTTTGTGGTTACTCTCACCGAGATACGAGGTACCTGGGACCCACAACTAGCTTGTGCCTAGGGGTTATTTCCTATTGCTTGTGCTCATTAGATCCTTTATAATTACCATCGGCATATGGTATATTTGGCTGAAAAAATTTAGTAGCTTTTGAATTTATTTTAAAAGTGTTGATTCTTTAAATTATCCCACTTGAAAACTGATTTTTTTAAGTTGCATGTTCTATAAATTGTAACTAGAAATTACATGTTTTTGAAAACTTTTATGCTTTTAATCTTTGAATGTTTATCACATGGAATATCTTAGTGGTGGTATCCTACTGGGCATTGGCTCACACCGTACTTAAACCCTTGGGTGTAAGTAGACTTGGTTATTTTTGTTGTTGCAAGTTTGGGTACAATTTTTGTGCCAACAGTTCGGGTTTTCACCGGTCATTCATGATGCGGTGTTGTGGAGATGGATTGAGGGCGATGCCTCTTGACACGTTGAGGTTCTTGGGCTGTTCATTTTTGGTTTTGTACCTTTGTTATAGTCCTGGTGAGTTGTTTTAGACTATGTAATTTAGTTCTGAATTTTTGTAAAACATTGTTTGGTTTGAAAAATCCAGATTCGTTTTATTGGATTCATTTGTTGTTTTATGCTTATAAACTTGGGTAAATCATTCCCAATTCTAATTTTATGATACATGGGAACTTGTGCCAGCCTATGGGGATCAGAAATTCCCTTTGGGCATTGTCACGGGCCTAGTTTGGTGCCGGGTTCGGTGGCGATTAGATTCGGTTCATGACAGACACAAAAGAATATAATATTATTTCCATAGTAGCCAAGGCATCGCAATCAAGACCATCTTGGTAGTATGGGTTGACTTCCCATAAAATCTTGGTAGTCATGGTTCACTCCCATTTTCATCTGAGTAGTATGATTTAACTCCTCATACCATATTTGTAGTCATGGTTCAATCTCATGGACATCTTAGTAGTCACGGTTCATTCCCAAGACCATATTAGTCTATCTCATGATATATAAATATTTACCCAATGCATTGGAGAAAGATATATGCCCTACCCATTTCATAATGAAATCATACATACATGTTCCACAAAATCATACAACAATATTATCTTAACCCATGAAATTAAATGGGTATCATAAACATGTAATCATATCATAACCTATGGAAGAAGATACAAGTTTCATAATCATTTCATCAAAAGCATAACCCATGAAAGAGAAATGGATTTCATAAACATATAACCTATGAAAGATAAAAATGTTTTATAAATACCATGAAATTAATCATAACCATTGAGAAAAATAATACAAATGGAACCTTTAGATCATTTCCTCAAAATGAAATAGTAAGATCAATGAATTTCATCTTAGATGGAAAACAATTTTGAAATACCTTTCAAAACATATCTTGAGTAAAATATCCTTTCTTATTTGAAAATGGATTTTTAATTTATAAAATTATTTGAAAATAATTTTTTTAGAAAATACTTTTAAAACTTATAAATAATACTAGAAATCATTTTGAAAAACTTTTTCCTTGAAAAATTATAGAATAAGATTAAAAACTTTTTAAAAACTTTTTTCTTTCAAAATAATTTGAAAACATTAAAATAAATCATGAAAATGATTTGAAGAATATTTTATTAAAAATAACATTTAAAACTTGTAATGAAATATTGAAAATGTTTCAAAAACCTTTTTACTTAAAAAATTATAAAAGAATCATGAAAATATTTTGAAAACCATTCGCCTTAAAAACTTATAAAAAAAGTTTAATTTTTTTGAAAACCATTTTCCTTGAAAAATACTTTGAAAAATTATAAAGAAAGCATTTAAAACCATAAAACGTTTTTAAAATCCTTTTTCCTTGAAAATGGGCTTCAAATATCTTTTGAATATTTTTTGAAAACATTTATGAAAACATGGTTTTTAAATAGAATAGATTTCCAACCGAAGGGAGAGATGCTAATATTTTAATTAAAAACATTTTATTAAGTACCATAGATTTAAAAAATGGAACTAATACATGAGGATATTTTGAATAAATAGAGAAGAAGAAAAGTTATGAATGTTCTTGAGAGATGGATCATGATATTTCATTAATTTAAGCGTAATCATAAACAATATAAAAAAGCGATGAGATTGTTTCAATAAACTCTTATCACTTAGTAAATTGGGGTCATAATATCCATGTATGAAAAGAAAATCACATGAAGCATAAAATATCATGAAAATAAGTATATTAATGATATAATACACATCAAAAAATAATTTAGGTGCATAATAAAACACGAGTCTCAAAGAAGGAAAATTGAGACAAAACTATTTTACCGATTCGGTAACTTTTGAAACTTAAACCCCATGAAATAAAGATGATAAAATCGATAGTTTAATACCCATAAATTTAATTATAATATACATATAATAAATTCTTGGGCATTATATACACCACATAAAATAATTGAGTGGTGATTAAGGCATGTAACTCGCGAAAATAAAAGTGAGATGAAATCCCCTTACCTTGTGTCTTGACTCTCATTGTACTCATTAAAACCTAATATATAATAAATATAAGTTTATTATAAATATGTTAAAGAACCATATTCTTATATATAATATCTTATATGGTTTTATTATGTAATTATATTACTCTCTTGTTAAAAATCCTATGTTAAGGTTTCACTTCGGGTAATATTGGCTTTGTTATTCGCATGTGTATTAATTTGTTATATCTTTGGTCCTTATACTTATATCATGATTTAAATAATTTACCTCATGATATAAATATAATTTATATTCATTATATTTTTATTATAATAATTTATATAATATATAATTATGAAATGGAATACACCGTTCATGGAGACGGTAAGCCGTACATACACATGAACGTTGTTTCTATATTTATTGTCGTATTTAAGGAAACAAGGTAAATGAAATATGTGTATATATATAATTATTATATTATAATTATAATATAATATATATAATATAAGTTCACTAAAACCATCCTTAATATATTCCATGTAGTGTGTGAATGGATCACATCGCTTTGAGTGGGCGGCAATCCACACTTCCTCAAAAGAAATTATCGTATTTACACCACATGAAAAGTATAAATATATGTTTTTTAAAAGTATTAAATAGGATTAAATATATAAAAAATATAATATATAACATATATAAAAAAATTTCCATAATAATATCCACCATGAGAGGTGGTAAGGAAAAATGAACAATCATCGTTTTGTGAGGCAGTAGTTCACCGTACACATAGACAATATGTTCATTACCCATTAGATGGAGGTGTGTGTAAGTTTAGGTCAAAAAATTATCATAAAAAAATACTTGTGTTTTTAATATACTAGTTTTGTTATACAATCATTTAATAAAGATAGTGGAGGGGGTGGAGAAATAAAATAAAAGAAAGGAGCTTGAGAGAAGTCGTTACCTCTTAATTGGGTAACTCTATCTAGTTTGTGCCAAAAGGATTCCTTCGATTGATTTCTGTCCAAGTAGAGGATTATAAGAGTTAGTTAGGGATGTTGGGAAGTTTATTGTGAATATATTGGCTGAACCTAAGTGTTTTGAGAGGTGTGAAGAAGAGGGAGAGTGCTTTCCTTTTTATAGTGGAAGGGGAGTGGCACGATTGTAAATACAAAAAGGTATTCATTAAAGGGAGGTATAACTTACCTAATGTGTCTAAAAAATTTAAAAATAATGTATTAAAGGGTAATAATGGTTTATAAAACCTTAAAAATAAAAAAACATGTTCATTTTAATAATTTGGTTCATTAACTTCCAAGATTTCTCAATTTTATCATTTTGGTTTTTATTAAAGCATATAGCTTTATAACAAAAGTAATTGAACCATTAAGACTAAAATGAAGTTAGATTTGTTATAAAATATAGAGAAAATAAATTATTAATATTATTTATAATTTATAAAATAAAAATATCATGTGTTTTGAAAATTTATTTTAAAACAAACGTATGTGACATGCAGAAACACTGCTTAAACCCAGACCATGCTAAAAAATGTTTATACAATATATGGGTCAATATGTTAATTACAAAAGATAAATAAGTCCATTAATAGAAAATATTTAATATTTATTAACACTTATATTTCAATGTTTAGAATATATTTTTATTATTATTTTTAGATAATTTAATAAAATATCATTTATTGTAAAATAACATTAATGCCACTTTTGACAATGTTTATTTAATTTTAATTTTAAAATATCAAAAAAATATTGGAATTAAAATATATTGAGTTTAAAGCTATGTAAAATTATATATTCATCTAAAAGAATAATTATAGACAATAATTCAATAAATTTACTTCACTTTTAACATTTATAGTATCATTTATTTTAGTTAATTATTAACTAAATAATCACTATGTTGGTGTTTCGTAAGCATTTTAAGTAACTAAATCAACTATAAAAATTTTTGATAAATTATTATGATAAAAATATCCCATTTATATTTAAAATATATATGTATAACCGAAAATATTATATTTTTTACATATCTCAAAGTTTTGTAAATGTTAAAGGTAATAAAAGTTCCCTTTTTTATCTTTTTCCTGACTTAACATTTTATATATGGAAATTACATTTAATAATATCACAATAAACCATAAAATTATAACCAATAGGGGATATGATTGAATTAATAGCAGTCAATGTATACGTTTCCAGGTCATTTTGGTCCTTATGGTTAAGGTTCAATCCTTAATTAATCTTAATCTCACCTTAATCGCTGTGATTAATTTTAATCACTTTCACTAATATTTTTTCTAAAAAATTAAGTTGATCTTATTAGACAAAAAATATTATACCTATTAAAACCGTGTATGTTGGTTTTCAAAATTCAAATCATAGAATTGGGAAAATTAAGTTTAACGCTAATCCCGCAGACGTGGTGAGAAAGCGAGTTTTTACAGTAAAATGTTCAAAAGTTTAATAAGTGTTTACAACTAAATTCAATATAAAAATGATTCCATTGATATAAATTGGATTAATATATGTATAATTGATCTATTGTGACTTTATAAACCAATTTAAGATCTAATTTAACACTAATAATTATTTAAATGAATAGGCGGTTTTTAAATATAGTACTTTTCACTATTCATCAAAAAATGAATTTTCTCAGAAAAATCCAAAAAATTCACCCTAATATAATTTTGATATTAAAAATTAAAAAATGAAGTTTATTTTTTTTATAAATAAAATTTATAAAAATGTAAAAATTAGTTTTAAAATAGGTGCGCCATTAAAATACAATAAAAACTCGGTCTTGCATGTAACGTAAGCTAACCTTGGTGTTCCATGTAGAGAAAGATAAAATCTATGTTGAATATAGTGAATGATTAACTTAATGTTGCATATAATACAAGCCAGACATAGTGATTTAATATAAAATAAACTATTTTCCGTTTTGTGTGAAATGAAAAATATTAAAAAGATTAAATTAATTCAAAAAAAATATTTCCAAAAATATTGGGGTGTTACAAAAGAACATGAATCATAACTTGTAAATGTGGATACAACATTTAAATGATACATTTATAAGCATATCACTAAGGTTTGTCACCAAGGTGTCATAAATGAAAATTACCAAGGTTATTCACCAGGGTATCGTAAAACATGTCATCTCTAGAGATTAAATTCTTTATACAATGCATTGAAGTACTATCAGGGCACACACTTAATATTTATTAATTAATGTAATCCACATAGATCATAATCAAACATTTCATAAATAACCCATGGAGAATAAAGAATAAGTTGCCTATCAAAATCATGGTGTTTTAAAAGTGCTTAAAGACATGATCATTATGTCATTTTTAACCCATGTAAAGGGAAAGTGGGTTTCATGTATATTAATCCCTTAATAAAATAAATCATTTTTACATATAGGTGAATACCCTTGGAAAATAAATAGGTTTGGGTATTAAAAAAAAAGGTAAATAAAAGATAATTTCTTAAGTAGAGAGAATTTTTGAGGAGAAAATTCAGCACTATGATCGGTATAAAACATGGTTTTAGAAAAGTGTAAAATGAGAGGGGACAAGGGTCTACCATTGATAAAACATAATTTTTTAGTAATGGTATGATTAAAAGGGTAATAAAATAGAGAAACCATAACATTTATAAGATATATAAAAAATGTTCTTGAATTGAAGAGAAAAAAGGACAATTACCTTACCATAAAGAGTCACTCCTAAATCTTAAGGAATGAAAAATTGATCACTTGAGGAAACCTTAGGGGGGACTCCTTGGGAGTACAAAATACCAGAAATTTGTTAAGTATGGATTGGTAGTAAAATAAAATGGATAAATGGTTGGGTATTTATAGAAAAAGTGGAGGATTTTTTTAATAATTTCCAAATATTGGACTTGGAAATCTAGGTTTTGGAAAATTAAAAACCAATGGATTAACTGTGTTTTTGGAAATTTGGGTCTCATTTTAAGTTATTTTAACCCACAATAAATTAACATCATTTTTTATTACTTATTTTTTCGTGGAAAATTAATGTGTCAACAAGGTAATGTTTTTAAAATCGAAGTTTCCATTTTAGACTTTGGAAAGTCATTTATAGGTTTGGAAATTGATTACAATCCATTAAAACACATAATATTAATAAAATAAAATATTTTAGGTCATGTATTGTGGTTAATTAATCATGAAATCATTATAAAATAATTATGAATTCATTAGACATACTGAAAACCCAAAACAATATTTTTACTATTCACAGAAAAATTAAAGTATTTTAGAAAATTCTCATAAATTCAAACTAACCTAATTTTGACGTTTTGATTTAAAAAATTATGTTTATTTTTTTAGAATAATTCTCTAAATATGAAAATTTTAAATTTTAAATATATAAAACCCTATTTATTAAAAAAAATTGAGGTTGTAAGGCATAGTCAAATTTCTGACACTTACAAATTTCCTAGGACATAAAAAAATTATTTTATCATTTATATTGAAATAATAGTTTTTTAACATACTATTTAATTAAAATAAATATTATTCATAATAACTTAGTTTATTATAATAATTTACATCTTTTATAAAAAGTATGATTTGTTTCTGAAAAATCAATTTATTAAATTTCATCTCAATTAAACCTATATTTTATTAAGAAAATATACTCTTAAAAATTAATTGATGGAATAAAAATTTTATTTATAAAAATGAATTACACTTTAAGTAACTAAGTAATATAAATGTAACCTCTTATAAAACCCGCATATGAAGGGTAAGGTGTGCGATGATGATAGATTCATGGGGAGGCTTGACTAACATTGATCAAATGGAAATTTCTAATAACTTAAACATATCCCGTATGTTATTTTCTTCTAGATTAACTTGTTGGAGCTCACCTTGGGCCTAGTCAATGGAAAAATCTAATGACACAACCTCCCTCCCAAGTTATGACAAATGGTCTTCATATGACATGAATCTACTAGTTTAAGCCATCACTTCTCCTTTCTGTATTAATTATTCTTTGTAATTACTACTTATAAACACTAATTATAATGTTAAAATTATTACCAAAGGGTATAGTTCTCAACAGTCAAATTTTCCAATAGTTATATTAACCAATGATAATATTTAAACAATGGTCCTATAACGGTCAAATCCCAATGGTCACATTTTATTTTATACTCTATAATCACCACTTCATTATTTTATTCAACATTCATTACAATTCCTTACAAGGTTATATATTTTCATTTTATAAGATGTTTATTGGTTTACTAATATTTTTTTATTTCTTTAGTGTTGGGGTGATGATTCTAATGGATTGGACCGATCCATATTTTCACATTTTGGTGACTAAAGTATTGATCATTATTACAGAGATATGGTTTCGTTATGTATAATATAATATAACACACATTTTCTTAGAAAAAATATCATTGAAAAAAAACTTGGTTCTTTACATTCTTCCCCACTTTAGAAATATCTTCACTGAAATTTCAACTTATCCTCTCAGTTGAGAAAAGGTATGGGTACTTCTCCTTTAGGTCTTAGAATTACTTCTCTATTTTCATTCACATCGAACAGGGAAAATATTTATTGAAAAAAGATTCTCTTAAACTCTTCCCACTCCATAACATTAATATCTCTTCTTGGATTCATGTTTTTGATTAGTGTCCACCACCGATAAGCTTTTCCTTCTAATAGGTATATTACTAGGGAGAATTTATCTTATTTTGAACAATATAGTACATAAAATATCTTTTATATAGAGCTTATCCATTGTTCAGTAATCAATGGATCAGTAGATCCACTAAAACTTGGTGGTATTTGATGCTTGAAGGAATCAATATAAATTTGTTCCCTTTGAGGTGAATATGTCAAATCAACTTTATTCAAGTTATTATTCAGAAATTGAGATAGCTTATTCATTATTCTCATGAAGTTTTCTATTTTATCTTATATTAGAGGGCCGTCAGTGCATCGTCTATTGCACTCATCATTTATGTAGTTCCTCCTATTTCTCGCCTTTTTCTAAAAGAAGAAAATCTTAGTGAGAAATTTGTTTATTTTAAGAATCTTATAATTCTAAAGGATTTTTTTCTTAAAACATCATGCTTAAATATATTATTCCTTAACAATAATTAAATTTTCCGTATATCCTTCATAATGGTTCATAAAAATATTCTTATTAACCATATATATCCCCCAAGAGTGTCAAAATAGGAGTACATCAAGGCCCGTTGTCATGAACCAGTTCTCAATCAAGTCCATATCAATAATTTTTTTCAAGTGTAACCCCTAGATACATTTTTTCTAGAGACACACTCACTTGTTTGTATCCAGACAAAGATTTATTTTCTCCAAAAACACTTACTTAATACTTCACAAAAATACCAGGATGTTTTATTATATTTTAACTTTTATCTAGGGTTTATAATAGGATTTATTTTCCTAATTACCACAAATAACTAAACCTTACTTTGATACCAACTACGACATCCCTCCTTTTTATTACATGGTACAAAAGAGAAGATCTTTTAAAGTTTAGTTTTTGGAAATCAGGAACATAAAAAATTATTATAATCCAATTTAAATACTTATTTATGGGCTCATACTAATTACATTTACTTTATCTCATATCATGGGGACATACATCAAAGTAAAGCGGTGATCATGAGACCCAATAATAGAATAATCAAGGGAAACAATTTACATGTGACCATGAGAAATATTAATAAAAACATGAAGAATATAATTATGGAACGATCAAGAAAAAATGAGGCATATAATAATAAATATAACATGAATCATAACATGGAAATGTGGCTAAAACATTTAAATGGTACATTCATAAGAATATAACTAAGTTTTGTCACTATGATGTCATAAATTAAAATTACCAAGGTTATTCACCAAGGTATCGTAAAACATGTCATCTATAGAGATTAAATTATTTACCCAATGAATTGGAGCACTATTAGGGGGAACAATTCATATGTATTAATTAATTTTATCCACATATATCATGATCAAAAATTTCATAAATAACCCATGGAGAATAAAGAAAATATTTCTTATCAAACTCATGGTGTTTCAAAAGTGCTTAAAGACATGATCATTATATCATTTTTAACCCACAGAAAGGGATAACGAGTTTCTTGTATGTTAATAACAATATAAAATAAGTAAATTTTAAATCTAGGTGAATAACATTGAAAAATAAATAGTTTTGGGTATTCACAAAAATAAAATAAAATACAATTTCTTAAGTAGAGAGAAATTTTGAGGAGTAAATTCGGCAGCATGATGAGTATAAAAAGTGGTTTTAGAAAAGGGTAAAATGAGAGGGAAAAAGAGTATCACATTGATAAAACATAATTTTTAAGTAAGGGTATGTTATAAAGGGTAATAAAATAGAGTAACCACAATATTTAGAAGACATATAAAAATGGTTTTTGAATTGAAGAGAAAAGAAGGATAATTCCCTTACCTTGAAGAGTTACTCCTACATATTGAAGAATGGAACCTTAGGGGATTGAGGACACCTTGGGGGGAATAATTTGGTTAAAAAACTACTATAAATTAGAATAGGATATATTGGTAGTTGAAGGAAATGGATAAATGGGTGGGTATTTATAGAAAAAGTGGAGGATTTTTTTAATAATTTCCAAATATAGGCCTTGGAAATCTGGGCTGTGGAAAATGGAAAACCATCTGATTACCCATGGTTTTTGAACATGTTTTTAGATATTTGGGTAACATTTTAATTTATTTTAACCCAAAATAAATTATCATCATTTTTTATTACTTATTTTTTCATGGAAAATTAAAGTTTCCACAAGGTAATATTTTTAAAATCAAAGTTTCCATTTTAGACTTTGGAAAGTGATTTATAGGTTTGGAAATTGATTAAAATAAATTAAAATAATTAATATTAACAAAATAACATATTTTAGTTCTTGTATTGTGTTTAATTAATTATTAAATCATTATTACATAATTATGAAGTCATTAAACATACTGAAAACCAAAAACTGTATTTTTACCATTCATGAAAAAATTAAAGTATTTTAGAAAATTCTCATAAATTCACCCTAAACTAAATTTTAAGTTATTATTTCAAAAATAAATTTTATTTTATCATAATAATTCTCTAAATATGATAATTTTAACTTTTAAATATAAAATTTCTTATTTATTAAAAAAATTACCAAGTTGTAAGGCATAATTAAATTTCTAACACTTAAAAATTTATTAGGACATAATAAAATTATTTTATCATTTATATTTAAATAAGAGTGTTTTTAGAATAATATGTCAATAAAATAAATATTATTTTAAATACCTGAGTTTATTTTAATAATTTATATATTTTTTGAAAAGTATGATATGTGTTTGAAAAATAAATTTATTAAATTTATTCTCAATTAAACCTATATTTTGTTAAGAAAAAATATTCATAATAAGGAATTTAGGGAATAATAATTTTATTTATAAAAAAGAATTAAAATTTAATTAACGAAGTCCTAGAAACAAAACCCCTTATAATACCCATGCACGACCTAAGGGTAAGGTGTGCAATGGTGATAGATTCATGGGGTGGCTTGGCTAACATTGAACAAGTGGTAATTTACACTAACTTGAACTTCTCCTGTATGAGATTTTATTATAGCTTCACTTTTTGAAGATCACCTAGGGATTGGTCAATGAAGAACCCCAAAGATGCTACCTCACTCCCATGTTTTGACAAATGGGCTTCATACAAAATGAGTTTACTAGTTGAGGCCACTGTTTCTCATTTCTTCATTAATTATCCTTTTACATTACTACTTATAAACACTAATTATATTGTTAAAATTATTACCAAAGGGTATAGTTTTCAAAGGTCAAAATTTCTAATGGTTATATTGACCAACAATCATATTTTAACTATACTGATATAACATTCAAATCCCAATGGTCACATTTACCTTTATACTCTATAAATACCACTTTATTATTTCATTTAATATTATCTATAATTCCTGAAAAGGTTATATATTTTCATTTTCTAAGATGTTGATTGGTTTATTAATATTTTTTTTATTTCTGTAGTGTTTGGGAATGATTCTAAAGAATTGGATAGATCCATATTTTCCCATTTTTGTGATTAAAGTATTTATCATTATTAAATAGATATGGTTTTGTTATGTAAAACATAATATAATACACATTTTATCAGAAAAAAATATCACTTAAAAAAAATGGGTCATTACAATTTTTCAACCCTCTATCTGCTACCATCTCAGTGATGAAATATTTTCATAGTTCTCCATGGTTAATTAAACACGGAATGATGAAAATGTATTATGACATGAGACTCCATTTCTGGTGGTTAGGTATGAAACAAAACATAAATGATTTTTTTTCCAGTTGATATACTTGCTAATACATTAAGCCCGAGCACCCAAAGCCTTTTTGTTTGTTTAAACCTATTTTAGCACCAGTGTGAAAATGGGACAAGGTGTCCACGAATTTCATTGTTGTATTAATATCAACACTCCAAGAAAATAATACCATTTGGGTGGTGATTTATTGGTTGAATAAATTGAGTCAATTCATTCTGATTCAGGATAACACCAAGGTTGATGACTTAGGAAATATTTATGTACATGAAATTGTAAGTTTATTTGGGGTTCTATCTTCCATCATCTCATATAGGGAACCTTAGTTTACTTCTTGGTTCTGGAAGGATCTCCAAGAGATGATGAAAACTTTTGTCATATTGAGTACAGCTTACCATCCATAGATTGAAAGTCATAAGGAGCATGCTATTCAGATTTTGGAGGATATGCTCCATTCTTGTGTCCTAGATTTTGGAGGATCATGGGATTGAAATATGAGACTGGTTGAGTTTTCTTATAACAAAATTTACCAGTATTTAATTATAATAAACCCTTTCAAGGATTTGTATTGGAACTCATGTAAATCACCTATTTATCGGTCAGAGGTAGGGAAAACATCTATTCTAGGACTGATTATTTTATATGATACTTTGATGAAGATTTAGGTTATACATCGATTCTTAGTGAAAAATCAGAGTCAGCAAAAATCTTATGCTGATCATCAACGCTGTTCATTGTAATTCTCTATTGGTGACTAGGTTTTCTTGAAAGTATCACCTTAGTTGGGTCACCATCAGCTTGAAAAGAATAGAAATTAATCTCCAAGATATATTAGACCATTTATGACCCCTGAGTAGATTAGGAAGTTAGATTATAATTTAGAATTATCATCTCAGTTGAAAATTATTCCTGATGTGTTCCATATATCTTAGCTTAAGAAATATCACCTAGATCCATCCCATTTTTTAAATTGGGAGAAAGTTTTTTAGATAAAAATATTTTAGTGGTAAAAGTGCTAGTATAGATCATTGACTCATAGAAAAAGGTTTTGTATAGTAAATTGATTCCATTAGTTAAAGGGTTATGGAAACCTGGATCAAATTCTCATCAGACTTGAGAGTATGAAATGCCAGTGAGGTAGAACTGTCCTCATCTCATTTTAGATCATCCCATTTCTAGTAGAATTTATGGGTTGAGGTAAATCATGGTTGAGGTACATCATCCCATTATCACATCATGGTTGAGGTACATCATCACATTGTCACATCATGGTTGAGGTACATCATCACATTGTTACATCATGGTTGAGGTACATCCTTATTTTATTTTTTAAGAGTTTATCTTATTGGTATAGAAGGTGTTGAAGTAGGATCGTTGGGTGAATTGGCCTTAATAGTGGCTATAAAAGGCCACTATACCACTGATGGTAAGAAACCAGACCAACAATGGCTTTGGAAAGAGCCACCTATGGCTTCAAGGGCCACTGGCCAACCAGTGGGAGTTCACTAGCCAGTCAATAGTTTAGGCAGTAGCCACTTTATTTCTACAGTGGCCACTAGCCAATCGGTGGGCCACCACCGGATGACCGGTGGCGTTGACCTGGACTAGTTATGAAAGGGTAGTGTCACTTTTATGGAACACCCCATAATTATAAAATAAGAACATTTTATTTGATATTGTATGTGACACACAACACTGATCTTAAACAACCAAAAAAAATATTTCTTTAAATTTAATATCTTTAATAGCTTGTGAAACATTCAACCCTAAGTCTAAATAAACCATAATATAGTATACTATTATAAAATAGACAATAAATTTGTGGGTATTAATAGTAATAACTAAATTATTAATATTATGGTTATCTATTGATTATAAATAAAATAAGAATCATTTAAAATAAAAAGAAATGTTTTCTAAAAAACTGTATTTTTTCTAAAGGATGGTTTAGTCGCGCTTTACGCGCATAATTATTTTTAATAATTTTAGAAAATTATGTGAAAAAATAAACTTAAATTTTTAAATTATAATATCAAAATTATCTTAGGGTTAATTTTTTTTTTCTAAAATGTTTCATTTTTTGATGAATAGTAAAAAATACTGAATTTTAATTAAAAACTTACTTTTTGTTTAAATTATTTATAAAGTTAAATTATATTTTAAATTGGTTTTAATGTAAAATTAGTTCAATTATATATCTATTAATCCAATTTTTTTCATTGGAATAATTTTCATATTGGATTTTGATATAAAAAGCTTGTTAAATTTTAGACATTTTCTCCATGAAAACTTGCTTTCTCTTCGCGTCTGTGGAATTAATTTTGAATTAAAATTTGACACTTATGTGGATATAATTTGTAAAAATGGATTACACATTTGTAATAATCGTAGCTTGTATTATCTAATAATGTTAACTTAATTTTTGACCATAATTAATAGTAAAAATAGTAAAAAATATTTATCGCGGTTAAGGTAAAAATAGATTTGTGAGGGCGTTAAATAAAAAGATAAGGGTTAAAATAACATATAAACTTGTATAAAATATATTTTATGGACATAATTTAACCATATAATTTACAATACTCTATTTTTTATCCTTAATGAATGTAAAAAACATGGGTACACCTTTTTCTTTTAAAAAAATACAGGTGTTCCACTCACCTCACTTATAAAAGACCGCCCCCTATACTCTATTATTAACACCTTAAAACCCTTTTGGTTCATAAAATACCTAAAAAAATAACTTACCAAATTCCCTTATATCATTCTATAAGCCTTAATTTTTTCATAAATCTAACCTTGGAAGGATTTCCATGCAAACCTAAGTAGGTTACTAGAGGAAGAGGTGATGTTCTTAAATGAGCAATTTTTTTAAAAGGCGGGGCTTTGATCAAATGACCAAAGAAAATATTATTTAAAAATGGAGAAATTAAAAAATTCTAAAATATGGGATCACATAACAATATTTAACATGAAGATGAAGAAAATATTCTAGTAACTCCTCAATCCAGGTTATGTCATGCATGACCCCTTTATTGGAGAGTCCATCGGCAACCATATTCGCCTCATGATAGGTGTGGGTTTCAATGTAGTTGATACCTTGTAGAGAACAAAGACAATTCATCCATCAAGTATTAATCAGCCATGAAAGATGAACCACCCCATTCTAAATGTCCTGTACTATAGTAGTAGAATCACATTCAATCCACAAGTTGTTCCAACCTTTGTGCACAGAGAAAGAGGTGACATTGATCACGCCCAGAATTTTGGATTATAGAGAGGTTTGAATACCACAACCTCCAAAAAAGCACCCAAAAATCTGACCAAGATAGTTTCTGAAGATGGCGCCACATCTCACAGGACTTGTATTTCCTTTAGAGGCTCTATCCATGTTGATTTTGGTCCATCTAGGGAGTGGTGGTCTCCAAAAAACCTCAAGCGTGTGCCGTGGCTAACTAAAGATGGAATCAACCCGAAGACACCTCAAAATCATAAAATCAACCACAATTTTGTTATAACTCTCTCTTTGAATCAATGCAGATTCCTGAATAGAAACCAGAATTCTCATTTTACTTGCATTAATATTGAGTGAGCAATTATTTTAAAGGATAGAGTTCCTATCATAAGAGATCACGTGAAGAAGCTCCGAAACCCCTGCAAGAAATAAGTTCTTTATTTGTTGGGATCTATCCATATCAACACAATGTGTTGTCATTAAAAGAGTCAAGAATCTGCCATCTGCAATCAAAGATGTTAAAAATATAGTTCCAGCAGGCTGTCATAGTAGCACAAGATATAAATAAATGATCACCATCTTCTTTATGTTGATTACAAAGATGACTTTTAGAGTAAAGCAAGATCCCAAAAAGTTGTAAGTAGGTATTAGTAGGTAACCTATTGTAGGAAAGGAACCAAATAATATTGAGTCTTGAGGGCTTAATCTAGGACTTATCAAAGCATTTGATCCATTTTAAATCATTCTCAGAGTTATGAATGGAGTGGTCATAGAAATATTTTGAGTTTAGAAAACCATTGTGTGTAGGCTCCCAAATCAAAAAATCCCTTGAAGTAGAAAATGAGTAATTATCAATTATATGAACAACATTATCAGAAAGAGTGTTAATATGATAAGCAAGAACATTAATAATAGTGTTCTTGATATTTGTAGGAGAGCATTTATGAGGAAACAAAGAGATTAGAGGAGCGCCTGTCTAGTTGTCCAACCAGAATCTCATAGATTATTTTCTTGAAACCATCCATCCAGAGTCGGTCGTAATGATGTTATACATTTCTTTGATGGATGGCCAAAGGGAAGAAGCTAGAAAATTCTTGTTACCACTTTTCAGTCTTTCAAGGAACATATTCTTAATGAGTACAATCAAAGGGGAGTCATTGTGAATCAGGTTCCAAGTTAATCTGGCTTGAAGGGCCTCATTAAAAAGTTTTAGGTATTTTATACCAAGACCACATTTTTCTAAAGGTTTATGATAAGTAGTCCAAGGAATGGTCACAAGTTTCCTATAAAAGGTTCTTCCAGTCAAATTTTTTTTTAATATAAACATTCATTTTTTTATAAGACCATCCAACCATTTGTAGACCATCCTAGAATAGACCAATTTGGAGACAATGTCATACTTGACTAGACAAACTCTCCCCGCCATAGAAATATATTTTAATTTCCAAGTGGAGATCTTATTAACAATTTTATAAACAATAGTAGAGAAGTAGAAAGCTTTGGGTATATCCCAAAATATGGGAACCCCAAGGTAAATGAAGGGAATTTCTCATTCTTTGATGCCAAGATCATTAATGATACCATTTTTCCTACAAGCTGGAAATTTTTTCCCAAAATAGATGAAGGATTTGTGTCAACCAATGAATTGACCTGAAACTTCCTCATAATGATTAAGAATAGTTTTGAGAGTTTTTATGTTCCTTTTATCCCCCTTTAAGAAAATAATTATGTCATCAGCATATAGGAGGTGAGTGGGAGCATTGACATTTCTATAAGCTAGAATCGGTTTGAGCTTATTTTGGTCAAACAGAAAAGTGATCAGGCGACTCAAATAGTCCTATAAAATGGAAAAAGGATTATAGATAGGGGGTCACCCTATCTAACACCTCTGGAGTAATTGAAATAGCCTTTGGGAGATCCATTGATCAGGATGGAAATGTGCGTTGAGTTAAAAAGGGTTTTAATTTGAGTAATGAAGATATTATTGAAACCAAATATTTGTAAGACTTTGAAGATGAAATTCCAATCCATAGTGTCAAAGGCCTTCCTAACATCAAGTTAAATGGAAACATTTCCAACCCTATTTTTATTGTTTAAAATGTCAGTGCATTTCGACGTGAGTCAAATACAGTATTGTATGGATCTTCCTTTGACAAAACCAAATTGATTCTAGGAGATAATTTTATCAGTGATAGTGGAGAGTCTACTCGCAATCAGTTTGGTGATAATTTTTTAAATTGTGTTGATAAGAGAAATGGGTCGAAAGAGATGAATTTTAGAGGCATTATCAATTTTAGGTATCATGGTAAGGAATTGAGCATTCAACCCATGAGGAAGGATGCCACTAGAAATGAAGGTTTTAACCAGACTACAAACATATGTTTGGATAATATCCCAATATTTTTTATAGAACCCATTATTGAAACCATCAGGACCTAGGGAAATGTTATTATTTCGGCTGAAGACAGTGTCCCTGATTTCTTGATCAATAGGAAATCCTTCGAGAAAAGAGTTTTCAACATTAGTGATAATAGGCGGAATGATCCCTTGAATGAGATCCTTATTCATAACAGGGCCATTGAATAAATATTTGAAGTAGGAGACCACATGATTATCTATGTCCGCTTCATTATCCAAGAGGATGTCTCCATCTTTTAGAGAGGCAAGAGGCCTACAAGCTTTCCAAACCCTATGTAAAGAGTTATAGAATTTGGTATTTCTATCACCATCTATTAACCATTTGATTTTGAAGGCATGCTTATGAATGTTGTCTTTGAAAGAGAGAAGCAAATTAAGTTTCATATAAATTCCAATTTCTTGATTTTGATCTCTAGAAAAGTACGAATGTGTGATGTTGTTTTGTATTTGATGAAGATCATTCTCAAGAAGAGATATGTCATTATCAATTTGTTTAGATTTATTGCTACACCAATTATTAATCGTTTGTTTGAGATATTTTAATTTTAGAGGAAAAGAAAGGCATCATCAGAGTGGGATATAAAAGTCCAAATTTTTTTAATGAGATTACAATAATCAAGATCCAAGAACCAAGCATTATTGAATCAGAAGGGCAGAAGAGGTTTCCTAGTTTTGATGGTAATAATGACCAAGATAGGGTGGTGATCAGATTGAATTTTTGGAAGGGTGGTGCTAGAAATGGTGTACCATTTATCCAAAGAATGACCATTAGTGAACACTCTATCCAGTTTTCTTACAACCATTCTATTGTGATAATTCCTATACCAGGTATACTTGGCGCCAAGGAGAGAAATTTCAATAAAACTAGCATTATCAATTGTAGCCTTAAAATCTCTTGAAGATAAATTTGAGTGGAGAGGGTTGATTTTCTCACCATAAGAAAGAATATAATTAAAATCACCAACAACCAACCAGGGAAAATGAATAATAGTACTCAAATAGGAGAGGTCATTCCAAAGAATCCTCCTATCTTGATATTTTTTCTTAGCATAGATAAAGGAGAAAAAAAGATGAGTGTTGTCAATCATAAATTCATAGGTGAAACCTTGCTCTACAATATGGAAAACATGAACATTAGACAAGGATGAGTGAGAAAATATCCAAAGAGAATCAAGATTGATGTTGTTATGGGAAGTACCTATGAAGTTGTATCCAAAGTGACAAAAATAAACTAAATCAGTGGAGAAGTTGATTTTAGGTTTAGATATGGAAAAGATTAAGGGTTTATGTATGTTTACCATTCGTTTTAAGTTAGTGAAGGTGTCAAGGTTTTCAATACCTTGATAGTTCCAAAATAAGATCTTCATTTAAACATATGTTTGGAGTTAGAACTCCATTTTTTATTACTATCCGAGCCTTTGTTCCTAGATAATCTTCTAGGTTTTTTTGACATATTAGGGCTTGAAGTAACTTCCTTTTTTACTTTTTGTGTAATCTAAGGGTATAATATTATTATATGAAATAATAGAGTTCATGTTAGCATCATGAACATAATAATTTGGAGCTGGTTTCACAGTGCTAAAAATTTCCCTACCATTAATAACATCAAGGATATTATTACTAATAGAAACATGCTTAACTTCAGAGAAATGGCTATCTGAGAGGGAGTTCGATTCAGGGGTACCTGGAAGTGAAGCTGTATGAACAGTTGACTGCATATCCGCAATCAAACCTCATGCTGTACAGTACATGTTTCACGAGCATTAATCGAAGTACTAACCTACAGAATTTGCTTCTATTCCGGAGGGTCCTTATTAGCCAGCATAGAAATGTGAGCTGGAACCAAAGGTACACTATTATATAGAACTGATTCTATCAGGACAACATTTTATGAAAGTCCTAGCTATTAAATATTGTGTCTCGTCTTGAATAGCCTTGCTAAGAGAGTTAGTGTGAACAGGGGGACATGAAGCAATTTCATAGTTGGTTTCCATATCAAAAGAGGCCACATTTTAAGCTAAAGCAGGAACATTGGTCTTAACCATAATAATTCATTTAGCAGTATTAATAGAAGATGCAAAAAAAATTTAAATTATAAAAATGCAATGAATCATAGACATCATAATTAACAACATCAAGGGTATTAGAAGAGGAAATACCTGAGTCCGTAGGTTTCTCTACCCCATCTTCCACTATGGGAAGAGTCTGTTTGGTGAAGCTACTAAACTTCTGTGTTTTCCCATAATGATTTCCAACATCTATAGAGTGACTCATGATAGCTATAGTTTTAGAAAAATCAATATATGTAGTGTGTGCATGTAGGGAAGAACCTAAGGGAGATGATAAAGATTCCTTTTGAACCATAAGTGGAACAATGTTAGTTACTGGTGAGTGGTTTTGGTTCTGTCTAGTACCCACTGCAGGGGTGAGCACAACATTCTCCCTACACATTAACTGATTTTGGGGAATAGGCCCTGGCATATGGTTAGAATGAATATTAGAATCTATAATATGCTCAGTGGAATATTTAATGGTTTCTAAGACTAGATATTCAATTTCTTTCAGTAGGTCTTGATCTCGAGAGAGTTTATCTTCTTCTTACACAATGTCTGCCTCATTAATACCAAAGCTATCCCCTAAGTGTGTCAGTTTGTGTGATTTTTTAACCCAAATGTAAGACTTTGGGGGGGGGGGGTCAGGTAGGTCCATCATGGGGGATTTGTCTTTTTTATTTTTCCTTACATCCTTCTAATCGTTTTGAGCTATTTGGATAAATTACTTTCTAATCACCCTAGAATTATAAATAGTATGACCAATAAACTTACAATTCTTACAAAAGGGGGGTTTTCGTTCATATTCAACTTTGATTTTGGTTTTGTAGTCATTAGAATTTAACTTTATTGAGGTGGGAAACTTAGAGTCAAGATTAATTTCAACCATAACTCTAGAAAAAATTCCTAAGTCCACATTTAATGTTCTTTGGTCAATTTTGAGAGGGGATCCTATGTAAGAGACAATATCATTTAAAATTTTGGGATGACAGAAAAACTAGTTGATTCCATGGAGTTTGACCCAGACTTGTGTCATAGTGTTTCTGTATGTGTGTGGATTGAAAGTGGAGTCCCAATCTGAAATTCTAAGTAAACATGACTTAATATTGAGACTTCCAAATATCCAAACCTTATCTAAATCCTCTTGCGAATTTAACAGGATGTAAAAATATCCTTTTCCAATAGGTATTAGTTTCCAATTTGAAGCATTTTAGTGATGTGAAATATGCATATGAAGTTCAGTTAAAGGCCATGGATGGTCACCTTTGAGGTAGGAGATGTGGCCCATGACAGAGAATTTTCATAGCTGCGTTTGTTTTTGAAGCACCTTCAGGTCAGATTCCACCAGGTAACCACCATCATGAAGTCTTTTGACCAGGGGGTTTCAAATTGATGTCATTTTTTAGATTAATAAATTTCAAGGCTTCAAGAAACAAGATCTCCTAGTATCTATCAAAGGTAGAATGGGTGTAGTGATCTTTATTTTGGGTATCATCTTTGCGTGTGAACGTGACCTGATCGTGCACAGAGGGGTCCTAGCGCAACCAAGGAGCCACGAAGAAGTTAATCAAATTAGCCAAGCCCGAGGAATTACACCATGAGATTCATGATCAAATAAATCAGCCAAAAAACCCTAACTGCATGGGGGTTTTTAGAGAGAGATGGTCTCCCATCTCTCTAGAAATCCTTCAGAACTATAGTAGCGTTTTTATTTTATTTCTTCCTCAAACTCCTTAAATTATTATTAAACCATTATGATGTAATAATATGATTATATTAAATATGAGTATATTTTTTTTATGAAAAGTTCATGACCTAAAACCATATCTAATTTCATCAAATGGGTTACAAAATCATCATTCGTGTGTATGACAGACTACCGCCTCACGAACCGATTTAAATTGTTTTTCCATTACTACCTCTCATGATTGGGAATGATGATGGATATAAAGTATATATACTAAATTTATAACATAATTATAAATATTTATAAACTATATAATATATACCATTTTTACCTCCCATTCCATAGGAGATACGATAATTTTGCTCGTGTGTACGATAAACTACTACCTCACAAAGCGATGTGATCCTTTTTTCACCAATGCTTTACATAGAAGGTAATAAGGATAAATTTAATGAATATATGTAATATAAATTACATAGTTGTTATTTTTAGACATTTTTATGATTATTAAATAATAATATATCATTTTATTTCTTACACTAAAAAATGATAACATCGTTCATGTACATGTGGACTACCGCCTTTACAAATATACATAACTCTATTTTCATCACCGCACCACATGGATGATAAATGTAATTATATTTGAAGGAATAATATGGTATATATTATATTATTTTCATTTTTTAAAGATAATATATTACTTACCTTGTTTTTATAATGATCATTGGATAATGGAAACATCGCTCATGCGTACGTACGACCTACCGTCTCCATGATTGTAACATAGTTCATTTTTCATAACCATATTTCATGATTGGTTTTAAAATTATAATTTATATAAAAATATGATAATTATGTCATGATTATTATTTTTTAGATTATTTAATTATATAATATGTACAATAATTGAAACTTTCATGACAAATCATGAATGAGAAAATAAGATAACTAACACCTGAAACAATAAAAATAATTGAATATTATTAACAAAAGAGTTATAATATGTTATAAAAAGATAATATATGATATTATAAATATCAATATTGTTATTTTATAATTTAATAACATGTTTAAAATCACTATAAATGAGGTTAAATCATGTTCAACCAAAAGGAAGAGTGAGGTAAGGGACTTTGTCTGAAATTCCCTTCATTGAGGCATATTGTAACGTCATACACATAATTTATTTTATATTGTGTATATGATGGAACTTTTACATGTAATATCACAATTAATTAATAATTCATGGTATTTTAAGTTTTAATTTGGATTATTTAATCCAGGGATTTGAATTAAGAGTTACCAAGTGGTAAATAATTTCATAACACAATTTCATTTCATTGGGTTATATTACTTCTTCATAATCTTTGATATTCTAAGATTATATGTGAAATGACTTTTGATTATATTATATTGTATTTTCACTTGTCTTATGTGGATATATAGTTTATTCACATAATTTATTAATTGATTAATTCTCACTTTAATTCTATTATCATTATAGGGGTTTATTTCACAATCTCATTCTAGTCGATATTTTTTATTCTTAAATTTAAGTTCAAGGAAATTATTTGAACATTTCATAATAAACCAATTTATTTTTCTTATATGATGATTATTCATAATATTTTAATGTAATAGTACTATTTTACCACTCTTTAGTACTTAAAATGATTGAGAAAATGTTTTTAAGAAAATTTGACTTTATTTCTCACTTTGGTCGGAAATCCGTTTTCTTCCAAAACCATATTTTCTAAAAATTATTTCAAAAATGGTTTTAACCTTTTAAAAATTATTTATTTAATAAATTTTGACCAGTTTTGAATTCTTAAAAAATGTTTTTAATGTAATATTCATATTGTCTTCAAAACAAGGCTTGTTTGGATTTTACTAAAAATGTAAAATGAATCTTTGTTTTAACATACTCGGTATGTATGGAATTTTCTAACATCATAAAAAATAAATGTTTTAAAGACTAATTTATAATTTTAAATTGTTTTTTTCAAAGAAAAAAAATTTCAAAATGTTTTTTGAACTTATAGTTTTAAATGTGATTTTCAAAATTAAAATGATATTTTTCTCAAGAGTGTTTTTAATAACATTTTTATGGTATTTCTATTCATAAATGACAATGAACATTCATTTTTATTATAATCCATTGAGAATATGTTGTATTGATACCATACTTATTCATTATATAGATGATTGATGATCATTTTGACCAAGTAACGTATTGAAATTAACTTCTTTGATTCATTTTTGTAGTCATGAACTTTCACTTGAATTATTCACTTTCCTGTGGACATTAAATTTCCCATAAATATACATATTATTTATCATATATATGATTATTTATTAAACCATATATCAGTTCTACATATGGTGTTATAAATTGATTTTTTTATCTAGGTAAATATTGACAAATCCATATTATTTACTCAATATGGATATTTGATAATAAGGAACATTGTTCATAAATTAAATTTATTACTAGATATATATGGAATAATTTGGACTTGTATTGATGGGTGGGACCTAGAATTATATATCCCATCAATGTATTGGTAGTCTCATGAGGTGAATCAATAAGCTAGAATTAAATGGGTTTTTACCTATACATTTAAACCCTCTTGTGAAAGGTCTTGATAGTAGAGGTATCATGGTACATGAGATAATTACTTCAAAAAATTAAACGTTTCATTCATTAAGAATCCAATTATTATTATCTATGATATTTTCATAGTGATATTATCTATAGATGTATTTAATTCTAAGTTTATTGATTAAATGACATGTATTTTCTATTATTTATCTTTACACATTTACTATGCCTGATCAAGTTATGATAGTTATGTTATAGATTAAATGACATGTGTTTTTTATTTAACTTTCAATATTGATTATTATCCCTAATATTTTTTAATTGATATTATCTCTAGATACACTTTCGTTTTAGTTTATTGATTACATGGAATGTCTGTATTGTTATTTACCTTTCTATATTGATTATGATTATTTATTAATGATATATTTTTATTTACTTAACCCTTATTGAGAATTTTACCTCACCATTATTTTGATTCCTTTACCCAAGAATCCATGAAGTGTAGTATGATTGATATGAAAGGATATGCTAGAGGGAATAATGTTATTCTTGAAAAAAATTATGTTGTAGTTTGTGTTTTCAAATATAATGCAAGACTCAAGTATGTATCTAGTTTAGTAATACTACTAACTATTTGGTCCTTTGGGATATGATTCCTTGTATCTTATGCCAATGTAATAAACTAGATACTAACTCTAGGTTACTGGAGTTAAGGTCACTACAATTGGTATCAGAGGAAGTTTAGTATAAACCTTGAGAACTATATTTAGGAAAACATAGATTATGGGACATAATATTACAATATAATTTGAGGATAAGTATAGAAGAACATTATAAAATTTAATTAAGGTAAATATTATGTGGTTTTTTCTATACATACATCCCTGTATGGACACTATAAGTGGATGTGGTTCTGACACAAGTTTACCTAGGGCTAAGAACTATGAAAAGGGTGCATTGGGACTAACCCGATAATCATTTGGTGCATGAAAATGATCCTTACTGTGCATTTAGTTTTACACTCCTATGATATATACTTAGGATAATTCACATTTTATTTAAAAACTATTATGAAGGATTTGAATAGATGATGAAAATGGATGGCCTAGTTTAAACCACAGGTATTATTATTTAAGCATCCTATAAATTATTATATTGTTTTTCCACTATGATTATTATTTCTCACAGTATACTTTTTTGTTTTAGTCAGTGGATGGAACCCAAAGGAATCATGTTAATATTGAATATAAAGGAAAAGCTGGTGACTATAAGCAACCAAATGGGATGATTAATGGAGTAAAAAAATTTCATGATTATTCTTAATCCATTATCCTAAAATATGATTAAAAACCTAAACCTTAACCAACTCCCAAACTCACCAAAGAATAGAATTATGTATTTCTCAAAGAGATCGAGTGATAGAGACTATAGAGGAAAAATGATCGATTTTATTTATACCAGAAATGTGGAAAGTAATACTAAGGAAAGTGTCTTAGAGGAATGGTAAAATGATTTTTTGTGTGGAAAAGAAGTGATTAAAGAAATGATTTTTGAGGAAAAATGATGTGTATGATAGAAGGAAATAAATTTAGGAATCTATTTATATTTCTTTGTCTTAAATGTGGGAAACCTAGGAATTATCTGATCTAATTACCTCTTCTAAAGGTTAACTCCTAGAAAAAAAATTTGTATAGAAAACCATAGTAAAAATTTTATTTAACAATTAATTTTATTTCAAGGATTTCCATCACATATTTTTTTTGTAATGTTATAGGAATTATATTAATATAGTTTTATAAAAAGGAAAACCCACATACTGGGTGAAAGCCCGCAATGCCCAGAAAGTCTGTGGGGCTTAAAGCCAAAACTGAAGGATGATAAGAGTTTAAAACCTACCACTGACCTACGTGATGTCTTAGTTAATATATCATTAGTTAAATGATTTGAAAAATAAATATTAATGATGAACTAATGGTGTTACTGTTGAGGTTTATCGATTAATTTATTATATTTAATAATTTGTGCTAACCATATTGGTTTTAAGAAATAGTTAGAGATAAAAAGAAGGACTTTTCAATATTTTATGAATCTTCGATCCATTAAAAGTTAATTTTAGTGATTTAGGGATAAAAAATTCATTTTTTTCATTTGTTGGAGTAAGTGATGAATTGGAAAATAATAAAAGTATAACTAAAGGTTAAAATTGTGCTTATGAAATATAAACGTATCAAGTAAGTATATTTTATTATATTATTAGACAATAAAATAATTCCTAAAATTTTGGAAAAGGGACTTAAAAAAATGATATCCTTTTATATTCATATCTGATGAATTATATGTTCTTTTAAAATATCATAGATTTATGGATTTGAGTTCCTTAACTTTCTATTGATCATCCAATTTCTTATGATCATTGACCTCTATAATTATCTATAATTATTTACATTTTTCTTCCATGTATATATATTCAATTAAAACCAATGTTATCATACTTGGAAACTTAGTTATGTGTTATTCTATATGGACTTTTTTACTTCCCTTTATCTCTTATTAAGAGTATATTTTATTAACTCTTTTTATGATGTGGGTTTTTAACAAAGAATTTTTAAATATCAAACCCTTGATTACTGAGATCAAGTTTAAACTATGAGGACACAATTTATTTAAGGTGAAGATAATGTAACACCCATAAATTCTAAAATAATAAAATATTATTTAGTAGTATATGTAAAATGAAACACTAAACTTAAACAACCCATGAAATATATTTATTTAAATTTAATCTCTTCGATATCTTATGGAACACACAACCCCGAGTCTAAACAAACCGTAATATAGTATACCATCATAACCTAGCTATTAAATTGGTAGGTATGAATAATACTAAATAAATTATTAAAATTATGGTTATATATTGATTATAAATAAAATAAGAATCATTTAAAAGAAAAATAAATGTTTTCTGAAAACTATATTTTTTTCTAAAAGATGGTTTAGTCCCTCTTTGCCCACATATTTTAAAATTAATTTTTAACAATTTTAGAAAATTTATTTGAAAAAAACATAATTATTTAAATTATAATATAAAAATTATCATAGGTTTAATTTTTTGGGATTTTTTTGAAATGTTTCATTTTTTGATGAATAGTGAAAAATATTGATTTTTAATTAAAAACAACCTTTTCGTTTAAATTATTTATAAAGTTAAATTATATTTTAAATTAGTTTTATAGTAAAATCAGTTAAATTATATATCTATTAATACATTTTTTTTCATTTTAAACATTTTCATATCATTTTTTATATAAAAACCTCATAAACGTTTGAACATTTTTTCTTTGAAAATCTGCTTTCTCATCACGTCTGTGAGATTAATTTTAAATTAAAAATTTATACTTATTTGAATGGAATTTGGAAAAATAGGTTAAATATGTATAATTAGAACAATTTTTATTATATAATAAGGTAAAATTAATTTTTACCATAATTAATAGTTAAAACAGTAATTTGTTTACCACATTTAAGGTAAAAATGGATTTACTAGGGGGTTAATAAAAACAAATAAGGTTAATGACCTAAAAACTAGTAAAAAATATATTTTATATCCATATTTCAAAAATATAATGTGTAATTATCATGAATACTCCATTTCACACCCTTTTAGAATTTGAAAAATATTTGTACACCTTTTTCTTTTCAAAAATTACAAGTGTGCCACTCATCTCACTTATAAAAGGCCACCCCTATCCTCTCTTATTTACCCCTTTAAACCTTTTTTTGGAAAATAAATTCCCAAATAATTCCCAAATTCTGTAATATCATCCTATAATCCCTATTTTTGTCATAAATCCAACCTTGGAAGGCTTTTTGTGTAAACCTAAGGAGGTTACCTGAGGAAGAGGCAACATTCTTCAACAATCATTTTTATTTTATTTCTTCTTGCACCTCATTAAATTATTATTAACCCATGATGATATAATAATATCAATATATTAAATATAACAAGATTTTGTTATGTTAATTTAATTACCTACATAAATCTCTAATTCCATCAAATGGGTTACAAAATTATCATTCGTGTGTACGGTGGTCTACCACCTCGGGAATCGATGTCATTCATTTTTCTATTACCACCCCTTACGGTTGGGTATGATGATGGATGGAGTATATATATGATATTTATATGAGAATTATACCTATGGATTCATTATATCATATATAACCTTTTTATTTTTCATTCTTTAGGGGATACATTTGCATCTCTTGTGTGTACAACAAACTATTGCCTTACAAAGCGATGTGATTTTTCCACAAATTCTTTATATGGAAGGTAATAAAGATTAATTTAATTAATATATATGATATAAATGGAATAATTATGAAATTAATTAAATATTTATTATTCTTAAAATATAATATATCATTTTCTTTCTCACATTGAAAAATGATAACATCGTTCCCGATTATTGTCTTCACGAAGCAATGTTACTCCATTTTTATCACCACATAACATGGATGATATATATAAGTATGTTTAAATAAATAATATGGTATATATTATATTATTATAATTATGGAAATATAAAATATTACTTACCTTCTTTCCAGAAAGATCATTGGAAAATAGAAATGTTACTCATGCGTACATAAGACCTACCATCTCTATGATTGCAACATAGTTCATTTTTCATAACCATATACCATGTTTGGTTTTAAAATTATAATTGATGTAAAAATATTATAATTATTTCATGGTAATTATTATATAGATTATGGAACTATATTATATGAATAATAATCAGAACTAACATGACAAAACATGAATGATAAAACAAGGAAATTAACACCCAAAATAATGAAAATAATGAAATATTATTAATGAAAGGGTGATAATATGTTATAAAAGGATCATATATGATATTATAAATATAAATATGGTTCTTTTAAAAGTTTATAATTTTTTTAAAACCACTATACATATAAGGACCCGACCTTAAACATTACATAATCTTCAATTAAATGAATAATTCACATTGATGATATTTTCAGGTTTTGAGTTTTAGAGAATTAGGCCGTAACTATTACATATCAACTTAAAAATTACATGTAGACACTACTAATCAGTATCCATTTTTTCATAAAATAAAAACTCTTAAAAATAAACATGTCTAGTTCTATGTTTTAGACAACATTACTTTTCCTTTATCCCATCCTTGACCCTATTCATCTTTAAGTCCTGTAGAATTTTTTTTCAAAAACTTGGGATGAGCATAAAAAGCTTAGTAAGGGTTAAAAAATAAGGATAAGAAACATTAACCCATCAATAAATACAAATAAATGAAGCCATACTTTTCGATCATAACATACCTCATGAAATCATAAGATTTATGAATAACACATAGAAGTCACAAATCATAAAGGTAACTTATGGAATTCATAACATACTTACATTGTAGATATCATAGATACATAGGGAGTCACATTTGGAATACCCATCATAGTATATTCCTTAAATCTCCAAGGATAAACATTAATGTTTACCTCCGTCACATTACCCAATGCATTGGAGAGCTATCTCGGGATCACCCACCATAGGTTTATCACAGAACCACCCATATACGTAAACAATGCCCAAGAACCATAACATATTCATAACACTTAAAACAATAATAAAGGAAATATAAAATTTCGACATTGCAATCACAAAATATCATTTCAAGATATAGACACAATCAATGCTTTATCTAACCATTTTCAAAACCATTTAAAATATTTAATAAAGAGATTTTTGAATCAAAGTGTCCCATACCACTTTGAAGATTTTAAATTAATTATCATTTGAAAACATTAATGTCCATGTAAATAAATACTAAAAACCATTTTGAAAACATGGACATTAATGAGAAATATTTAGAATAATAAATCTTTAAAACATTTAAAATGATATTTTAGGTAAAGAGTTTTTAACAAAAAGAGAGACGCTTGAATACAAATAATTGAGGAATAAAATTTAATCAAAATTTTATAATATCATGAGAATAAATGGATTCATGATATAATATTCCAAAGGACATTATATATACCACATAAGAGTGATTTTTTGCATAAAAACAATGAAGTCTCAATGGAATGTAAATTGAGACAAAATCCCTTATAAAAACTGTATCTTTAGATTAAGGATAAATCAATTACATAATAATGTGTGAAAAATAAGAATACACTCAATATAATTGGATATTAAGTGTGAAACAATCATAGGTTATTCACACATATTCATAGTACGATATAATCAAGAAGTATAATTTTAATCCAAAGAATTGAAATTGGGTGAGGAAGTTCCCTTACAGAAATTTGACAGCCTAACAACGTCACTTTAAAATTCATAAAATGAATTGATGAGAGAAAAAGGGTATCTCATCAGATGGAAATAAAATTTATATCAATAAGGATATATAAGATAATATCCCAACATAAGAATATGTATATTAAAATACATAACAAAAAGAAGTCTTTTAAAAAGAGGGTGAAAGGTTCCCTTACCGATTTGGTAATTTATGAAACATACACGCCATGAAAGTTGGATCATAAAATGAATATTTAAATACCCATAAATTGAATTATATTACATAATGAATACAATAATAGGAAGTATATACACCACACAAAATTAAATACTGTAAAATATAGCATGAATCTCACAGGAATAAAAAGTGAGATGAAAATCCCTTACCACGTTGTAATCAATCGAGTCGTACGACCAAAAGTTAATAACCACAAAATTATTCATATAATAACATGAGTAAAAATATAATCATGATAATATATATCAAATTTCAGTACACAATACACCACATGCAATAAATAAGTGGTGAACAAAAGAAATCTCACAGAATTAAAAGTGAGATAAGAAAACCCTTACATCGTGTCTGACTTGACTTATTTGTTCCTTGTTCTTCTAGAATAATAAACTTAAGTTAATTTATACTTTATTAATAACCTTTTTAAATTTTATTATTCCTTTTATATCACCCATTACCATGTTATAATCATTATGTAATCATTTAAG
Source organism: Viscum album (assembly GCA_963277665.1). NCBI lineage: Eukaryota > Viridiplantae > Streptophyta > Magnoliopsida > Santalales > Viscaceae > Viscum > Viscum album. The sequence continues at coordinate 1,345,969,777 of OY728156.1, forward strand.
TTAATAATGGCCGTTTTGTCGATATTTGGTACATGAGTCAAAAATGAACACCTTATAATTACAATTTGTCCATGTGGTCAAGAGTCCATTATCTATAGAATGATATTCATGATTTAGATATCATATATATCATATATATCTAGTATATATATGTATTTATAACTGTACATAACATTTGGAGATAATAAATGAAATGCACCGTTCATGGAGACGGTAAGCCGTATGTACGCATGAACGCTACTTTCATTTCTATTTCGTATTTTAATTGAATGAAAAATTAATGATACATAGTTATATTATAATTAAAGTATAATATAATATATAATTTCATTAAATCCATCCTTTATACATCCCATGTATGGCATGAATGAGTCATATAACTTTGAGGGGGCGGTAGTCCGCACTTCCTCAAATGAAATTATCGCATTTACCAATAATGGAAACCATAAAGGTATAATATAAATGAAAAAAATACATAAGAATAAATAAAACATAAACTTAATATATATATCATATATAAATATAGTTCCATCATAATTTCCACCATGAGAAGCGGTAGGAGATATTTGAACAATCATCGTTTCGTGAGGCAGTAGTTCACCATCCACAGAAACAGTACGTTATTAACCCATTAGATAGAGGTGTGTGTAAGTATATTTATAATAATTCTCATAAAAACAACCTATTATATTTATTATACTTATTTTTTTTATAAAATAAAGGATTAAAAAGAGTTTAGGGGGTTGGATAAGTAAAATAAAACAAAAGGACTTTAGAGAAGACGTTACCTTTAAATTGGGTATCTCCCTTTGGATTGAACCAAAAGGTTTACTTGAAGTGAATTATGCCTAAGGTAAGGATTATAGGAGGAATATACGGATCTTGGGAGATTATTTGGGCAGGGTATGGATTATACAAGGGGATTTAGAGGTGTGATGAATGAGTTAGAAGTGGTGCCCTTTTATAAGGGGGAGGAGGAAATCTTTAGGAAAGTGTGAAAATATTATTTTATTATATAATGATTTTAGGTTTCTAAAGATCCAAAACTCATTAAAGTAGAATAAAATATTACTCATGGTAGAAATAAAATCATAAAATAAGAATTGGACAGGTTTTGGAAATTATTTAAATCATTATAATCTTATTTATTTAAATCATTTATTAATGAGGTAAATACTGTATCATTATTGTGTCATAAATAATTTAATTTATTTGATGTCTAAAAATTATAAAAAAACACCATGATGTAGGAAATATTTTTATATTTCCAAATAATATTTATAGTTTAAATGATAACTTATATAACACTATGTAAAAATTGATTTACTAAAAGATATATATTTATGCCATTTTAGTCTTTACTTTAAATACATTAATATAAAGTGTCATTATCACTCTTAAGTGTCTCCATGGGGTCCCAAAATCGACCCAAGGATGACCATGGTTATAAATGTATTAATAAATAGGATTAGGACACATGTTATGGTAATTTTATATTATTATAATAATATTTTGTTACCCTTATTTACCAGATTTACCCTTTAACCATGGTAAATAAATTTTTTACTGAAGTAAATATTCATATTGTATAAAAATAAAATTTACCTATTTACAAAATTTGGAACTATTGATTCCAAATATGGAATCCATTTTTAAAAATTCAAAACACATAAGTGGTAGAAATTAATTTAAAATTAATTCCTTCTTTCAAAACAAAAAACACGTTTTTAAGAAATAATAACTATCAAAAGATTGTCACTTATTTATGTCAAATTTCAAAGTGAAATTACTTCAAATTACCATAATTGGATTAAATTATAAAAAAATAATCTAATAACAATTTAAAACCAATTAAAAATATAATCTATCCATATAAATTAATTAGATTAAAAGGCATTTTGGAATTAAAATACAGTATTTTTCACTATTCATCAAAAAATGAATTTTATCAGAAAAATACCAAAATTTTACCCAAAGTGAATTTTGATGTCCCAATTCTAAATAATAATTTTATTTTGTCAAATATAACATAAAAAAGTGAACAAAACTAGATATAAAGAGAGTTCTTCATCAAAAAGTGGTAAATCAACCTTTTAAAGTAAATTATTCTTAAAATTAGATTCATTCACATTTTAAGCCTATAAATTTTATTGGATATATGTAAAAACATTTAACAAACATGTATAATCATATTTTAGTTAGTTATATTCATTACCACCAATAAAACTACTATGCATTAACTACCATTTAAAATAATAATATTATATTATTATTGTGCAACGTAAGATTTCAAAGAAACCCGTTGTTGCGTATCGGGTAGACAATCGAACATAGCAAACCATTTAAAGTAAAATTATTATTTAATTCAAAAAATATTAATTTAAAATGAAAATATATTATTTCTTTATTTACCTGGGATGTTACAATACATGAGGTTAAATCGTGTTCAACCAAAAGGAAGTTTGAGGTAAGATACTTCGTTTAAATTTCCCTTCATTGAGGCATATTGTAATGTTATGCACCTAATTTATTTTATATGGTATATATAATTAACCTTTAACATGTAATATAATTATTACTTAATAATTCATGGTATTTTAATTTTCAATTTTAATTATTTCATCCAAGGTGATTTGACTTAATAGTTACCAAGTGGTAAAGAATTTCATAACTCAATTTATTTTCAATAGGTTATATTAATTCTTCATTATCTTTGATATTCTATGATTATGTGTGAAATTAATTTTGATTATATTATGCTATATTTAAACTTATTTTATGTGTATTTATAGTTTATACACATAATTTATTCATTTGTTAATACTCACATCAACATTATGATCATTGTAGGGGTTTAATTAACAATCTCATTCTAATTGAGATTATTTATTCTTAAATTTTAGTCAAAGAAAATTATTTGAAAATTTAAAAATAAACCCATTTAATTTAATTTTTCTTATTTTTATTGATGATATTTTCAAGTAATAGTACCATTTCCAACTCTTTTGTACTTAAAATGATTGAGAAAATGTTTTTAAGAAAATACAACTTTATTTCTCTCTTCGGTTGGAAATCCGTTTTTTTCCAAAACCATGTTTTCTAAAAATGTTTTCAAAAATATTTTTAAACTTATAAAAACTATTTTTTAAAATAATTTTTACCTATTTTTACTTTTAATTTTTTTAAAGGAATCTTCACGTCCTTTTCAAAATAAGGAATGTTTGGATTTTACTAAAAAAGTAAAAGGAATATTTGTTTTAACATACTCAAAATGTATAGAATTTATTTCCATCATGGCCACTCAATGTTTTAAATATTACACTATATGTTTCTAAGTTTAATTTCAAATAAAGTTAATTTCAAATTATTTTGTGAACTTATAGTTTTAAAAAGTGATTTTTAAAAATAAAAATGATATTTTCCTCAAAAATGTTTTAAAGACATTTTTATGGAATTCCTATTGGTCAATGACAACAACCCTTTATTTTTATTATAATATACTAGGGATATGGTGTATTGATATAGTCCCAATTCATTATATGGATGGTTTATGATAATTTTGACCAAGTAAAGTATTAACATTTACTTCCTTGATTCATTTTTGTAGTAATTAACTTTCCCTTGAATTATTCAATTTCTCATGGACATTAAATTCCCCTGAAATATCCATATTATTTATCTTGGATATGTTTATTGATTAAACCATATATCATTTCTACATATGGTGTTCTAAATTTAAATTTTTCTATTTATTTAAGGATTTTTTTCTAAATATATATTGTTTACTCAATATAGATATTTAATGATAAGGAATATTTTTAATGCATTTTATTGATTATTTTATATATAAGGAATGATTTGGATATGCAGTGATAGGTGGGGTCCAGAATTATATATCCACTCAATGAATTCGTAGTCTCATGAGATGAATTTGTAATATATCATTAAAAATGTTTCTATCAATAGTTTTAAACCATATTATGAAAGGTATTGATGGTAGATGTATCATGTTTTCTAAGACCATGAATTCCAATAATTAAGAATTTACTTCATTAAGAATTTAGTTATTATTACCCATCAGATTTTCACAATGATATTATCTTTGGATTAATTTCATTCTTAGTTAATTGATTAAATGGAATATTTTTCAGTTATTTACCTTTCCATATTGATTACGCCTTATTCAGTTATGAAAGTCATGTTATAGATTAAATTGATTTTTTTTTCAATTATTTAGCTTGCCTTATTGATTATTATCCATTATATTTTTTCATTGATATTATCTTTGGATGAACTTAATTTTCTGTTTATTGATTACATGTAATGTGTGTCTAGTTATTTACCTTTCCATATTGATAATGATTATTGATTCTTGATATATTTCACTATACTTAAACCTTACTGAGAATTTGAGATCACCCTTATTTTTTTTCTTTCCCTAGGAATCCATGAAGTGTACTATTATTGATATGAAAGGATATTCTAGAGGTTATAATGTTATTCTTGAAAAAAAATTATTTTGTAATTTTTGTTTTCAAATGTAATGTAAGACTCAAGTATGTATCTAGTTTAACTAGACTACTAAACTATTTAGTACTTTGGGATGTGATTTGTTGTATCTGATGCCAATTTAATAAAATAGACATCATATTAGATTTATTGGAGTTTGGGTCACTACATTTTATGCCACTAAAATCCCCATTTTAATTCTTAATATGTATCCCCAAACCTAATTCAACAAGAGATCTTAAAGAGTCTTCTCTATGGTGTTCTTGGATCCTTAGATTATCTTCGATTGGTGCTTTGATCCAAGATTGATATGTTGTATTCTAATTGGTATGTTTGATTTTATCTCCTACTTCCTTCATTTTTCTCTTGGTTTTACAATGCATCTATGTTGTGTTGATCAGATCTATTGATCGTGCAGTGTTTCCTTTACTTATTTCTCATAGATACATTGTGTGTTTGGTGCCTGGAGGATGGATCTTGGTGGTTGTGGTGTGGATATCATGTTTTACTATCACGAATCAATCCAAAAGGGCCCACCTAGCTAGAAGAAAGTTAAGAATGACACCCCAAGCCCACCTCCAATAGGCCAGGGGCTGACAACTAGTGTCAAGTAGGCATATCACACACATGGTAGACATTAGCCTAAAGTACCCATATACACAAACATATATCCATGCAATTATATAATATATAAAGATAAATAAATCATACTGTAAATGCATGTGTAACATCAATCCCACATTAGAGTACAACATGTAGTACATAAAAGAAAAAAGAGCCAAACACAAGCCCACTAGAAATTGCAAGAGAACCCAACATACTGATATCATGGGGGTAGCTACTCAAAATAAACTCTTGGATCCATCAGAGTTCTATCTAGAATAACTAAGATCCACCTAATCCTATTCCACCTAGGATTCCAATGAAAGACCTGTCATTAGCATAATACAAGACATGTGTGGGAATAGCACATGTAGGGGTGAGTATAAACATACCCATCATGACACCCCAAAAATTACCTAACAAAATGAATCAAAGAGAGAGTAGTAAAATCACTACCACTAAGGCATTTAAATCATAATATGAGACAATAAACATAATAACCCAAATATTCTTAATAATAAACCCAAATAAAGAGATAAAGGGGATCTCCATCTCCATAGAAAAGTGATAATGATAAGTGAGCCTCTGGCTCCCAAAGGCCATATCTGATGTCAACCATCATAAAAAACCTCACAATATTCTAAAATGAGGGACCATTCCTCACTAATTCACTCCACAATCATGGGATCATTATCTTTTATCCAAGTATCATGCATCAACTCTCAATAATATGGAGGCCTCACACCTCACCACTGTGTATCATAAAAGAGGGAGAACCACTCAAATAGAGGATTTTCTCACCACCTAAGCTCAAGATGGAGAGTCCAATATATATATATAGAGGACCCAAACCCTCTATAATTTAGAGGAGTTCCATATCTACCTATATAAATGATACATGGGACCCACTACCTGGAGAGAGATAGGGGAGTACCAACCTCGACAACACTTCGATGATCACACACAATCACTATCACCATCTAAGAATCACTGAGAGAAATTTACCAATAGCATCACATCATGTAATATCTATACTACCAAAATGAAGGCCACCATAAAATTATATGTGGAAAACTACTTAGGATAGGAAACTCATAGGCCCAAATTTTAGTCTCAAAGAAGGATATAAACAAGGTATAAGTATATAAGAAAAGTACGTGGTGTATATAGGGTATACATGATGTATCTTGGATACCCGAGGTATGTGTGATTACTATGGTCTATTCCCATATAATATTCCCCATGCCCATGTACTCGGGCCATTACCATGCATCCAACTGTGTTCATACCTATTCACTTTCTGAAGTATATGGAATGTGTCCTGACACACAGGGCTTGTGGGGTCACATGGCCTCCTAGGCATGTAATCCCTATACACATTGAGCTGTATGATAAAGGGTTATATAGTGTGTGAGCCCACCATATGGAATGTGGGCTTACATGTCCTCCTAGATATATAATCCCAAGTATATGCCAAGATGGACAATTAAGGATCACACGACACGTGGTCCCACCACATAGAATGTGATATTTAACTCAATGTGTAAACCTTAATTAACACACAAAGTTAACTACATAATTAATTTACATCTATACTACATGACACATAGTTTATAATATCATAGAAATTCCAGTTCATCATCCAGCTTCTCCCGTGCCTCCATAGTTGCCTCTAATTCCACCAATAATCATGTTTCAACATCTGGATCTGAGTTTACTACCCTCCACATCTAGTAAAAAGTCATATTCCAAATTTTTTTCACTAGAAAATCCATTTCCACCACCATATCAAGGCACCCTTATGATTCATATCATGGAAACCCCATTGTACGCACGACACCTGATCTATATCATTATCAACGACTAGATTCTATCCACCCTTTTCTTGGAAACACCTATCATTACTCCTCCAGAGTGATATAATCAATGTAACGCCCCAACCCCAAAAGCCCAGAGTCAGTTCATTATTACGTAACATTGTCATGATCACAAAAGATCAAGTCTTTAAAGACCGATTAGTTTAGTAGCCTTGGAAACACTAGATACATTCATAAGTCTTACATTATATCATAAAGTGTAAAACTATAATAACATAGTCTCCATAGTCCACACTCATATCCCATCAGACTATCCCTACAGTTCAGTCATAAAATACTTCTTCACATCCTTGGAAAAATAAAATATAGAAAGGGGTGAGCTTAGATGCTCAGTAAGGACAACAATATAGTGAAAACTCTCATAAATAAGCATAAAAATTTAAGGAAATGTATAAATAAAACAAAAGCCTTTTAAACTTGAACTTCTGTATAATATGGAAAAAATAAAATAAAATAATTCCATTTACTTATTAATATGGATATTCTACTAGTCAAATAATCACATGCAATATCAATAACCACTTTTATAATGATGGAATGCATAATTATAGACTTTCATAACCACATAGTCAAGGCCTTGTGCCAAGAATACAAATAAGATTTTGTCAAGGCCTTGTGCCAAGACACTAGTTTGTCTCATGAGACCTACCGATGCATCGAGGAGCTATAGAGGGCTCCACCCATCACTTATTAAGTCCAATGCATTCCTCATATGAAAAGTTTGAAACATAACATAAACATTCGTATTAAAACTAGCATACGAAATGTCAATAATTTATCCACAAACCATGAATAGTATAAAAATAGCACATCCACATTCAAACATAACTCATTCAATACAATATGGAAGATTTTATTGTAACAGATTAACCTCAATTGAGAATAATTAAGGATATTAACATAGATGAAAAAAATAATCAAAACTATTTGAGAGAAATATCCCCCTTTTTCTTGAAAACATTTAAAAGTCAGACTATTTGTCAAGAAGTCGTTCAAAAAATAGTTTTTTGAATCAAAGTGTCCCATACCACTTTGAAACTTTTAAAAGGAATTTTAATTTTAAAAATTTAATGTACATATAAATAAATCCTTAAAACCATTTTTAAAACATGGACATTAATGAGAAAGATTTAGAATAATAAATATTTAAAACATTTAAAATGATATTTTAGTTAGAGTTCCTAACCAAAAGAGAGACACTTGAATACAAATAATTGAGGTAATAGAAACTTTATAATATGATGATAATAAAGGGATTCATGATATACTATGTCAAAGTACATTATATACACCATATAAAAGCGAATTGATGTATGAAAACAATGAAGTCTTAATGGAATATAAATTGAGATGAAATCTCTTATAAAGACCGTATCCTTAGGTTAAGGATAAATCAACCACATAATTATGTGTGAAAAATATAAATACACTCAATATGATTGTATATTCAGTGTAAATCAATCATAGGACATTCACCCATATTCTTGTAAAAACAACACCAATGAATTGGATATTTAACTCAATAAATGGAGATTGAGTTAAAATTACTCTTATCAAGTTCATATAGATGACTTGAGAATCTATCAATGGAGTGATTATGTGTATAAAAAGTATATCCATATAAAGGGGAGTGGAATTTATGACATAATCAAATTAATAGTGATTCCACACATAATCTTGGAGTAAAATAATCAATGAAATTTGCGTAAAGCCGAATGAGTGGAAATTGAAAATTCAAATTCCCTTATCGATTTGGTAACTTAAGAAACATATACCCATGAAAGAAGGATCATGAAATGATGATTTAGATATCCATAAATTAAAGTATATTACACAATGAATACAATTATGGGCAGTACACACACTACATGCAATAAATAAGTGGTGAACAATGGAAATATCACGGAATTAAAAGTGAGATAAGAAACCCCTTACTTTGTAATTTTTCCTTGGTTGAGGGTAGGTTAACCTCATGTATAATGGTGAAATAATTGTTATTAAATTATACCAGAATCATATACATTAATATGATATCATATATGATCTTTTAAAATTGCTTTGTTAATAATATCTTAGTATTATTGTCGTTTTGGGTGTTAACGAATTTGTTTTCCTTTATATTATTTATTATGTGAGTCATATTTGTTATGGATGGGATTTATATTATTAATATCAAGAATTATATTATGTCTATAAACATTATTTTTAATCATCAAATGAAATTTAGTCTTGAATGGATACGATGGGGAATGAATCTCATCATGTTCGTGGAGGCGGTAATCCGTATGTACGCACGAGTGACAATATCATTCTTTTGATATTAAAATAATATATAATTGGATGGTATATAATATATAAAGAATCATTATCATGTTATATTTATTATTTAAATCAATTACACATAATTATTATGCCCATCCAAATAATAATGTATTAAATAACAATTACACCACGACGTGGAGACGGTAATCTGTACGTACGCACGTATGGTGACATGTCATTCAAAGGATGGATAGAATAATGAATATGGTTTTAACATATTTATAATAACATCACAGTATAGATAATATACTGGAGTTATTATTTTATAATGTAAATAAGAAAGAAAGAAGAAGTGGAAGAAGAAAAGAACTTGAAAGAGGGTGGTGAAATTATTACCTCTTCTTCAGGTTCTTCCTTTTTATTTGATTAAAAGGGATCCTTAGGTTGGCTTTCTGACTAAAGGAGGGCCTCTAGGATTAAGTGAGGACAATTGAGAGGGTATTTGGGTAGGGTTTGGCTGAGCCAAATAATATTTAAGGTGTGAATTAGAGAGAAGGGAGAGTACCCTTTTATAAGAGGGGTGAGGGGCACTTTAGGAAAAGCTAGAAATATTATTTCATAATAAAATAATTTTCAGTTTCTAATGGATCTAAAATGGATTATTTAAAGTCTAAGGTGGTTATTGGTCTAAAACCACTCAACCAATAGGTTTTAGATAGGTTTGGGTCACTATATTAACTTCATTTTTTAGATTTAACTCTTAGTTAAATAGTTTGACATTTACCTAGTCTCTTTGTAGTTTTATATTATATGGTTAATAAAGTTACTATATACTTCCAAGAGAACCCTAAGTGGTTCATTAATGATAAACTTATAATTATATAAGTCTTTTGGCCAAACCTTAGATATTTAGGAATAGAATATCAATTAATAATATAATATTTTTTTTAAAAACTCTTTTATGTCAATTTTGACACTATTTGGTATTTTGTTTTTTCTAAATTCATAACAACATTATTAATTGAAAGAAAAATCATCTAACCAACCCTAATATGTCATATTGACCTATAAAAGTATTTTAATTCATAAAAAGTCTCAAATTACATTTATTTTTAAATTTATAATATCAATTATTTTAATATTTCATTAATTTTGTAATTACTACATCATCATTGTGTCATAAATAAATTATATTATTTAATGTCTAAAAAATATAAATAAAATACCATTATGTAGGAAATATTTTTATATTTATAATGAATATTTATAGTCTAATTTATCTTATGTTTATCCCTATATTAAAAATGTTTTAGTTATTAAACTTTGATTTTAACTCTTTTAACTATTCTTTAAATAAAATAATAACAAATGTCCTAATCTAATCCAAGTGGACCAAAGAGATTCATATTTTATTAATAAGTTTTTTTTTGGTCTAATTATACTTATCCAATAGAATTAGAACATGTTTTAGGGTAATAATAATATCATTTTTACCCTTAATTACCCTATTTACTTTTAACCGTGGTAAATAAAAGTAAAAATTTACTATTCACCAAATTTTTTTTATCTTATTGAACCACATTTTACTCCTTGATATTAAACATTTCTCTCAGAATTTTGAAATTCAACTCGCAGAAGCGGTAAAATTAAGTTTTATGTGAATTTACAAATTCTCCTAGGAGGTGGGTAAAAGACGGTGAAAAGTTCAATAAAATTTTTATATATCTAAAATTATTATAAAATGACTCCAATGAATTAAATTGAAATTATATGGGTATTATTTATCTATTTTGACATAAAATAAATTTAAATAAAATAAATAATTATTTAAATAAAAATTCGGTTTTAAATTATAACTCAATGTTTTTCACTATTCATAAAAAATTAAAAGTTTTCAGAAACATACTAAAAATACACCCTATGCTAATTTTGATATGATGAATGAAAAAATGAAGTCTATTTTACCATATTCAAAACATAGAAATTTCATTTATTAGTTTAAAATTAATTCCCATTTTCAAAACCAAAAAGCATATTTTTATGAAATAATAACTACCAAAAGATTGACATTTGTTTATGTCCAATTTCAAAGTGAAATTAATTCCAATGACAGAAATTGGATTAAATGGTAAAAATGTAATCTCATTATACATCCAAACCATTCATATGTATAGTTGAACACTATAAATTATTTTGATTAAAAAAGTTGTTTTCAGTTCAAATATATTATTTTTCTCTATTCACCCAAATATGAAAGTTATCAGAAAAACACCAAAAATTTATTGAAACTAAATTCTATGTCCCAATCCCAAATAAGAAGTTTATTTTTTCAAATTGAATATATAAAAGTTTCAAATATTGGATTTAAAAAGGGTTCTCCATTAAAAGGTGGGAAAATTGCGTTTTTTGAAAAATACTTCTTTTATCTGAAAAAAATGAAATTTTCCTTACATTATGTCTAAGAAACTCATAATAAGGATTCTAAAATTATAAGGATCATATAAAGTTCAAAATTCTTTTAATACTATTCATAACCACTTTTGAACGGCTAATTTGGTAAGTCGTGGTGTGCTTGAACCCGATGTTGCGTGTAGTGTAAGTTATTGAATTACTTTGAAGAACTAACGTACTATGAAATATTAGGGTGTTATAATCAACCTAGATCTCCTATCTACAATTTCATTATTTTTATTGTATTATGACTTCTCTAAACCTTACTTTTCTAGTTTTAGTGGTTAGAGAGTGTTTAGGGGAGGCTTGAGTATAATTCAGAGTGTTTAGTGGTGGATGAAGCTATGAGAGTGCTTAAAAAGGTGGTTTATGACATGGAACAAATTCACATCATGATTTGGCAGTTCATGGCTTTTATATCCAGCTAGTTTCACAAATTTTATGTTGGCTAAGGGGGATTCCATGATATATATTCATGTCATGAAATTTTAATTCATGATGTGTAATTAATTTTTTCCAATGTGACTTAATTTTTTGAAAAAATTGAAGATATGGGGGTTTTATGAATTTTACTTCTTTCAAGTCTTGAAATATATGAGACCTCATAGAATTCATTTTGTGAATTTAATTTACGATGTGAAAGGGGAGAATTTCAAGTTGTAAATAGGTTTTTTCGATTGATCCTTTAGTCATTTGGCTGCCCTCCCTTATCTTATTTTGTGGTAAACCCTAATATATTTTGGAAGAATTTCTTGCACGTATTCCCTCACCATGATCCTCAGGTTCCGTTGGATGAGTTTCAAAAATTAGTGGTGAGTTCTCCTCCATTCCTTGTGGGTTTTCTTCCATTATTCTCTCGAGGGACTTTCTGTAGCATTTGTGGTTTTAGTTTTGTGGTGATTTGGGTTATGTTTTAATAACCCTTGATGTTGTGTAAGTTGATTAGTGGTTTTTTTTTATAGTTTTCGTTTATGTGTGTTTTTTTCACCCTATAGTGTACAACAAGATTGAAAATTTCCTTTATGGAGGGGAATCCCTCATTTCTCATTTCTCATATCATGCAGGAGGGGTTTACTCTTGTTTATCTATCAGAAGATGGTTTTCACCAGCCTAATCAGTTTAATGGAAATTTATGGGTAAAGGGGAATGTTTCACATATTTTTATATCATTGATATTATTTGTTATGTTTTGATTGTATGGGTTAAATGACCCACTAAAAATCGTGGCAGTTGGGGGATTTTTTTTCACTATAGTTGATGTGTTGTGTAAACCTTTTTTGTTGAGATTGTTTAGTATCACCCTAAAATGTAAATTGACTAAACAATTATATTTTTATAATAATATGGTTTCCATGGGAATTTGGATTGTGTGAGAATTCCCTTAAATAAATAAGTGAAATAGATAAAACCCCCATTCCAAATACAAAAAATTCTATACTAAATGTGATGTGAAAAGTGTGTTGTTGTTTGGATGTGATGTGGTGTGGTGATGTGATGGGTTTGTTTGGTCATGCTATGGGGTGATGATTTAATGGGTTTTTTTGGATTTCTGTGGGGGCAGTGATGTGTGTTTGAATGTGTCCATAATGTGGGGCAGTGAGTTTTTTTTTATGATGTGGCTGATATGTGTGGGTGATGTGGGACTAGTTGGCTTAGTAAGGTTGATGGAATATTTGTTTTCATGGTGTTATTTTGGGATAGTTTCCCAGGTAGTATTAGAATTAAATGATAATATTAGAATTTAAATTTCATGTATTGGTTTAATTAAATGGGTTGGAAATATGAAATTAATGGGATATTTAAATGGAAATCGATTGGTAATGTGAAATGTGGCTTGTGGATTGTGTGGTTTTGTGAATTTAGTGGTGGTAGTGAAAGTGAAGGCATTTTGAGGTTGGGTGGTGACGTTGTGGTTTGGTTATTTATTTTTAGTGAACCCATAGGATGGTATTGTGTGTGGTTATATATAGAAACACACATCGTACATTCCTTTTTATTTTATATACGAACCTCACCCGTGTCGAGCACCACATGCCGAAACTTATATATATATATATATATGGGGGGTGTTTTTCCCAACAACTAGGTGAAGTGGCTAGATGTATGGATACCTAATATTTCCCACTCTCTCTTACAGGAAAGTATATATAAAAAAATCTTTTATGGTCATATTTTAGATAGTGCAATAGGTGGTGTCTATAGTGTCTACATGTGAGATGTAATGTGGTCGTGCTATGGGGAGATGAGATGTGATGTGACCATGCTGTGAGGTGGATTATCATACATTGTAAGAGGGGGTCATGAGGTGGATTTACTTCATGTTCATGACACCCTAATACTCTGATTATGGTTTTGGATATGGTGTGATGACCTAGTAATTTTTGGGTGATATGTGAAATGATTATGTTGTGGGGTGGTAATTTTTGATGTGCTATACAAAAGAGATGAGAGTTCCAGGACGTACAACATTGGGGTGTGAGGGTGTAAAATCACTTGGAAAGTAGTTTGGGGTACCTTTATTGATATGATTCTTATTATGTTATTATACTTGGATGTATTATTTGGAGAACATTCCATAGCGAGGATGAGTTTGGTTAGTTGACCTATTTTGGTGTTATTTTGTTCTGCTATTTTCTCATAGGTGAATTAGTATGCTCTTTTCCCATTTAAATGAGATTTTGGTTTTCATTTATAAATGAATTTTGGGATGGTTCTTGGTTTCCTTTTTATATTATGTAATGGATTTTTTTGTGGTTGATCTATCATATCTTCTGATATTGATTTACTATAAAGTCTAATGCCTTCCATATGCAATATTTTTATACCCACAATGCTCATCGACAACCTGAGGCCTATTGGAGGTGGGTATTGGGGGTGATTATCTCTCTCCCCTCATTGAGGCATCTTTGGATGGAGGGGGTCATGACATGATCCATCATCAAATTCCTATTATCATCACCATTCCTCCATTTCATCTCCAAAACCTAACACCAAACCCATTAATGTGATCCATTGTTCCAAAGGATGAACACAAAATGATCAAGCCTCCTTGGTATCATCAATTGATTGGCTAACTGAAAGTGATGTTGATGAATATTGAATAATGGAGGGAGAAAGGAACATGTCACAAAGTAAGCTTTAATCAATGACTATGTTTATTTGGACATTGTCATTAGGATCAAAATAATAATGAATTATAAAAGCAATAAGAATCAATGAGAAAACATTTTCAAATTTATAAATCTTGGAAGTAAAATCGACCATTGTACAGACCAATAAATAACAATCCATAGATTAATTTAGAAGTAAATTAATTCATGTTTATCTCAAATAAAAAACGGGATTGAAACCACAAAATAAAGCCCCTTACTTTGAGTTTGGATTGATCAGTAATGAAGAAAATTTATGCATTGTTATTGTTGGTGAGATCTCATAGATCCTTCATTGATGATGATTGAGAAAGGATATCACCCACCAAATATAAGGAATCAAGTGTTATGGACTCATTCTTTTGAGTGCCCCATGTTATGAGGTATTTCTTAAAGTTTCTTAAGTAAGAAGATGACCTTCTTTCTAAGATTACGAAATAGAAGGTTGAGTGATAGAGGGATTCACCCGTAAAGGGCTCCCATTCTAGGTTTCTCCTCTCGCCGTCGCCACTCCTTCACAGCGGAAGATACGGCGTTTCTCCTCACGCTCGGTGGATTTTTGGTGGTTATCTGTGGTCGACGTCATACGAGTTGTCTTCTCTCTTTCTGTGGAGTTTTGCTATGGGCTTCAGTGGTTGCTGGTTCAGATCTGGGGGTGTAAGACCGGTCTGCGTCGACAGCATACTCTTCGGAGCACTCCGGGTTCTGCTCTCGTCTTCTCGCTGTTGTTCTGTGGTGAGATTTTTTCAGTATTAGGGGTTGAGCCCGTTTGTTGGCGGTTTGCGGGGTTCCCCGTCTTCTCCAGTGAGTTCGTTAGGGTTTGTTGTGTCTGATGTGGTCGTTGGCTCTGGTGACGGCGGGATCTTCTGAGACAGGGTGATGTTGTGGTGCCGCTTCTTGCGTGGTTTGTTTCGGTTTCTAGTTTTTTACCTTTTGATCTCGTTTATTTTTTCTATTCGTGAGGGTTTCTGGGTGGAGGTTTTGTTTCTCTGACGGTGATGGTATTGTTCGTCGCTGGTGAATCTCACCATCATTCCAGTTTGATGTGGTTTGGTTTGATGTTGCGCTTTTCTATGGCATGTGAAGAGTCAACATTGAGGTGAAGTGATGAACGTTCCAGTTCGATTCCGGCGACATCGAGGTGAAATGAAGAGCAGCTCCGACAATGGTTCCACACATCAGGGTGGCGCGTGGTGATCCGGCGAGTGGATGAGTGGTTGGTTTCGCCACGCTTCTCGAGGTTTGTGGACCGAGGTGATTAAGTGATTTGACGAAGCCCGAGGCGGTGCGTGGATCGAGGCGTTGAAGGCCGGTTTTTTTGAAATTTTTGAAGTATCTCGTTTGATTTTTGATTTTCTTGCTGTAGTGATGTGGTTTTGAAGTGTTTCGGGTACCAGAAACCCTTAAACCGGTTTCATGGGAACCGACTACCCACAAACCGGCCATTAGAAAATAAAAAAAATGATTTATAGGACCTTCTTTCTAAAATGAAATATTGCTTTGGGGAGGACCTTTACAATGAATTCCATTATAGGGAATACTAAAATCATGTATTGATGTCTGATTTCCTGGGGGATTCATGTAATATATACTCTAGGGAGGACCTTTAGTGTGGAAAATGGAAATGGGAGGGCCTTCTGGCCATTTTATCTTCTGACCATGATTGTAGGGGAGATTCCTACAATATATACTCCAGGGAGGACCTTTAGGATGGACAATGAAAATGGGAGGACCTTTTGGACCTTTGATATTCTAACTAAAAGGAGGGTATTTATAGTTCTCATCATGATAAAAGTTCTTATGACCAATCTTGATACCACAATGGGGAGAACCTTTATAGAGGGTGCTCTAGGGAGGACCACAAGAGCTACTGGTAGTATTATTGCAAGGGGAGGGGGACCTTCATAACTGTTTTCACCTCATCGATTTGATAATGAGTCAATAGGATCTTGGGCCACCATTGAAAAATGTACAAGGGAATCAATAATGTCAGCATTAATCATAGTAGGTATATGGGTCTTCTCTATAGATTTAGACTTCCCCTAACAAGATTTATTTTTTTGATAATCTCTGTTGGGTGACCAAATTTGTGTATTATGCAAAAAAAAATTCATATGTGGGATTATTATAAGGTGAATACCATGTTTTCCTCAAAAATACTAATGATATACTTTAGAATAAGTAGGAATATATGCCTCACTATTGGTTCTTATTAGGATATTCTAATGAAATTCCACACATTGAAGGGGAGCAAGAATACATGCCTACTCCGGAACAACTATTAGAACATACCGGAAAGCTCTTAAAAATTTAGAAGGGATATGTGATTTCTCTAGAGTGGACATTGACATGGGTCACTAATCTTTAGTTGGTATGGTAATGTATGCCTGATCTTATCATTCATTCTTCACTAGGATGCACCGATTATCCTCCTAAACGAGAGTAGAATTTCTTGTTTTCTCTTGAGTATCTCCTAATATTTGTTGAGGAACTACTCTTATAGTGGGTACAAGAGTATGTTTCTATCCCTTTATGGTTAGTGGGGTATGATTAGAACCAATTTTTATTAGTACTTCCAAGATATGTTGAAAACTATTTAGAATGTGGATGGGAATGTAGGTATACCCATTAATTTTCCTCAAAATGTGTTAACATGATTCTAAAATGGGAATTTGGATTTGTGTCCATTCATTGATGGGAGTAGGGATATGATCATGATCCCATCCTCCAGTTATCACTAGGATGTGACAATGGTCTTGATGTGTGGGGGTAAGAATGTGTTCCCACTCCCTGGTTGCTATCAGGATATGCCTATATGTTTCCTTTGATGCTAACAGAGTATGATAGCAAGATTGGACTGTGGGAGTAGGAATGTGTGCCTACTCACCAGTTACCGCCAAGATATATTGGTGGGATTATGGAGTGGAATCATAAATATGGGTCCACTCTCTGTGGTTGATAGCTTATAAAACCTATTAATATTTCCTAGATACTTAGGTCTGAGTGACCAAAGTAGGAATTTCCTAGATGGAATCCTTGGTGTGCTACTGATGTGTTGATTCCACATGACACTGACAACAGTGGTTGATATGAGATCTCATAGGTGGATCCTAAACCAAGGGAAAGTCATAGTCGACCTTTGGATCAACCTCCCTAAGATGAGACAGGTGTTTGTTACTATACCCTATGGAAAGACTCCCAAGGTGGTTCAAGGTGGTGATAGGTAGAACTTGCTCCTTCAAGACCTATCACTGTATAAATAGTCATTGAGGCTTCATGTTGAGGAGGGATTCTTATGCAACATCTAGAATCAAAATGTTACCATTTAGGTGGAAATCTTAGACTAGTGCATTCAACACTTAGTACTAAAGGTACTGGGTGGTTGACATAGTCTTATGATTCGACGTGTTCCTAGAATATACAGTTACTAAGGCGTAAGTTTATCATTGAAAGGATTCTATTTAGATTGAAGAATTTTTTAGTGATGGAGGTTCTATGAAGGATCAACAAACAAAAATAAGATAACCTGTCAATATAATATCACAAGTAATAAAACATGCTTAATGAAATGTGTGTGGGTAACCCAATTATCATGGTTATTGAAATATTCATGCCAGTTTCACCATTTTTTGTTCTAACCTGAAATGAGAGATGTGAGTGGATTGATGCTTGATTGTGAGAGTCTGAGTGTGTCTACACAATCTTCACATAGATTCACTATTCTTTTTTTAGATAGTTTCCAATGAGGTTCATTCAAGGAACCATAAATTCTCAATGACCCCCACATACATGATAAGAGGTTTCACTACGTACCTACTTTCAAATGGAAGGTGGTAATTGTGATTTTTACCAATGATTCCTAGGAACTCAAATTGTTTAAAAGAATGTGAGGTTTGTCTCATCTCACCATATTGAAGGAAATTATTTCATACCTCAAGACTCTCTTATATATTTAAATCATGTTTGTGAATCCTTACTAAGTACCAATATGGGATTGGTTACCCCCATACTAGCAATCACTTATTAGCATATGTGGACATGAATAACTTTTTGTATTAGAGGTATATAATCAATTTTAACATCTATATGTATCATAGGTTCTCTATCAATGGAACTATATATACGTATAAGAGGTTATCTATCTTTATTTTTTTGTTACTTAATGATGTAGATCTATGGGTCAATATGGTTTATATCCACAAAACTAGGAGATATAGAGTTTATAACCATCTAGGAAGGAATTATATATTTGAAGTTTTAGGATCATGCCTATGAAAAGGACTTCCTACACATAATTGTGAAAGAAATTAGAACCCATCTAGTTTATTACCACTTAACATGGCACATTGTAACTTTTAAGGTCACATGACAAGGACTAGTCCATGAAATTTAATTTCATGCAGTAAGGTTGACTAAATAAAATATTCTTGGTAATGGTTAGTGTGGGACATACACATGAAATTACCTTTCTAAGGACGAGTTAGTTTGTAAATGAGAATAACCATACTTGAATACTTTTCATGTCATTGGGAATATAGTCTAGATGAGGAAGATATGGTTGTCACCTAGAAGTAATGTGGCCCTCTAGGAAAGGTTATGATATTATTAGGTATATAAAACCGATGAAAGGATGCTCCATAGGGAATATGACCTTAATGAATGGGGCATTCAGACTCATGGTAATATAGCCAAGCGAGGGAAGGATACAAATGATTTCATGAGGAATATAGACCTATGAGAATGGGTATGGAAGATAATGTTGGGTTTAAACCCCTAATAGGCACCCTACATATCATATTTAATAGGAATCAAAGTCCACATAGTTCAAGATATGCAATTTAAGGCCATGTGATTAGACTGTACTATGTAGTTTTTCATCATGTAGTAAGGAAATTATCATGCAATTTTACATTATGGGACAAGGGAACATGCCACATAGTTTAACATCATCATGTGGGGACTTTTGTGTCATGAAAGATACAACAACATAAAATTGAGTGGGTTTTACACATATGAAGCTACCCAAAATAATGGATGGGGATTTTTATTATTTCCAATATTGGGTAAATTATTAATTGTGCCAATGGAGTGATTGAATTAGATCTTTAAGACCATGCAAGTCATGTTTGGTGTGAGAAACAAAAAATAATGTAAGATTAAGAACATTGTATAGGAGTGAAAAATTAATATTGAATGGGGCTTATACATAAGGAAGAGGCCCATATAGTGTGTAGAATTGCCTCAGGCTTATTTCATAAGGAATCCTGGGCCCGTCACATAGGGAATCTTAGGTTCTTCACATAGGGTAAAGCTATAGTTTAATATATTACGTTGAGGACCTTGCAATGCAGTTTATTTTCATGAAACTAGGATGTGGTACTATATAGTTTAATTTCATTTGAACTAAACATGAATGTATGGCATATAAATTAAATTGACCAATTCCACTTAGGAGTGGAGGAGTGAAGGTTATAAGGTGGTCACCCTCAATAGTGCCACCGTAAGGACTTACACATCTATTGCATAAGTGCAATTAGAAAACAGAAGGCACATATGTCACACCTTTTAGGATGCATGTAGGGGGCTTTCTCCCAGTCATGGGACTGGAAGGGTAGATGTAGGGATTATTCTAATTGTGGATGCCTCTCTTCTCATGTGAACTTAGGTATCCACTAGGAACCTGATTGATCAAGCTCAGACTCGGTTCATCCAAGTGTTTCTGAATGTGTTAATGGAATTCTCACCATTTTACTTGAGATTAGAACCCCCATTATCAAGGGAATATAGGACTTCAAAACCCCTAAGAACCCTATCTATTGAGGGATACATATAGAAGACACCTTTTATTAAGGGAATGTGAGATCTAAAGAGGATATTTCTTATGTTCATAACCCAATTCCATGTATTTAGTGCATTTGGAGGATGCCTTAATAATTAAAGGTCAAAGTAGAAAATTTAGGTGAAATAATGATTTAAAATCAAAGCTAGGGTATTCATGATGTTTTTTTATAAGAGTGAAAAAGGATGGTTCAACATTGTAAAGTGATAGAAGAATAAATCACCTAAAAAATACTAGGGAGAGTGACAAGGCTTCACCCAAGTAGCACTAGAGTGAAGTGATGAGGGATTTTTCCAAGTGACACTAGGGAAAAGTGATGAGGGATTCACCCAAGTGATGCGAGGATGAAGGGATGAGAGTTTCACCCAAGAAGCACTAGGGAAAAGTGATGATGGATTTTACCGAGTGATACTAGGGAAAAGGTATGAGGGATTAACCCAAGTGATGATAGGGATAAGTGGTGCTTCAAGTGACATGACTTAGGTGAAGATTCAACCTAGTTTTAGGGGGTCTCTATACACTACTACAAAATAGGCCTTTAATAGCACTAAAAATAGCCTTTATCTACACTAGAGAAGTGCTGAATACTAAAGTGAGACTAAAAGCCCTAGTATTTTATCAATGATAAAAAAGTGCTGATAAAGGGGTCCTTTATCAGTGCTTGTAGAAGCACTAAAAAAGGGGCATGCTGTAGTGTTCTACAACAACACACTACAACATCAGTGCAATGTTCTATAACAGCACACCGTAGCATAAAAAACACCATGAAATTAGAAAAATTAAGTATAAATATATAATTTAAATGAAATAAAATTAACCACAAAAATACAAGAAAAAAACTATATTATAGACATTTCCAACATTTGTTTATACAATTACATAAGTATAAATTATCACATACATTTAAAAATAAAAATATTCCTTTGTCTTTTGATCATAATCCATTCTCGAGAAAAAAACACACCTGTATAAGAAAAAATTTCTTATGTTAGTAATAATATAAATAAATAAATTAACAGAAAGTGTTAATTTTAAAGTAAACTTTGAGTCATACTAGGAAGACTTTTTATCAGTTTTATTTGCAGTTGATTCTTGCACATAACACCATTTCTTGTTTATCTTCAAAAATTATCTATGTAAAAATTAACTAAATAAGTGTATGATAAAAATTATTAGGGAATTAATTCAGTAATATCAGATAGAATGATGAGAAAACAATCTAGGATCATTTTCTCAGTTTTGGTGATGCGATGCATGTTTTAAACTAAAATGACACATATATATTGAAAAGATTCACTTGCACACCATGCATATTATTTAGGTGAATATGATTCCTGCACATCTCAAATGACTTATGGTTCATTTTCCTAAAGTATCAAAACAATCAGAATGTGTTTTCTTGGTTTTGAGTACATCAATTATCTTTTTTACTAAAATGTTATTTTAAACTGAAAACATGCACTTTGAATCATATCAGTCACATTGTGTGTAATTTTTACATGATACTAATTCCTACATCCAATGACTTATGAATCATTTTCCTAAATTATTAAGAAAATCCGAGTGGGTTTTCTTGGTTTTCAGTGAGTGATACTATTTGAACTAAAGTCAATTTTAAACTGATAACAAACACATTGAGTCATATCAGGCATATAACGTATTATAATGATGAGAGGATGATTAATACACATCAAAAATGACTTATGTATCATTTTACTAAAGTATTAAAACAATCCAAATGTGTTTTATTAGTTTTGAGTAGGCCATTTGTCCTTTTTACCAAAATTGATGTCAATTTTAAATAAAAAGACGTACTTGGAGTCATAACGGTCACATCGTGCATCATATTAATGTGAGGATGATTATTACATGTCAATAATTACTTATGGATAATTTTCCTAAAGTATCTAAACAATATAAATGCATTTTCTTCGTTTTGAGTAGGTTAGTTTTCCTTTTTACTAAAATTAATGTCAATTTAAATAAAAAAACACTTGGAGTCATAACGGTAACACCATGAATCATATTTATGTGTGGATCATTCCTACACATCCTAAATGGATTATAGATAATTTTAATAAAGTATCAAAACAATCCTAATTCATTTACTCATTTTTGAGTACGTCACTTGTCTTTTTTACTAAAATGTCATTTTAAACTGGTAACACACACTTTGAATATTACCAATGACATCGTGTATCGGTTTTAAGTGAGAATGATTCATAAATATAAAAAATGACATATGAATTGATTTTATAAATTATCAAGAAAATCCAAGCATGTTTTCTTGGTTTTCAGCGAGTGACACTTTTTTAACAAAACTATCAATTTTAAATTGATAACGGAAACATTGAAACATTCTGGGAACATAATGAATCATATTGAGGTGTGAATGATTCATACATGAATAAAATGACTTATGGATCATTTAAATAAAGTATCAAAACAATCATAATGTTTTTTCATATTTTTGAGTAGTTTAGTTGTCGTTTTTACCAAAATTAATGTAGATTTTAAATAAAAAGATGCAGTTGGAGTCATTCTGGTCACACTGTTCAACAGATTGAGGAGAGTCTGATTCCTACATGTCTCAAATGAATTATGGATAGTTTTAATAAATAATCAAAATAATATAAATTCATTTTATTTGTTTGAAGTATGTCACTTTTTTTTAAAATATTATTTTTAACTGGAAACACATACTTTGACTCATACCAATCACATCGTGTATCGGTTTGATGTGAGAATAATTTATACACATAAAAAATGACTTATGAATCGATTTCATAAATTAAAAATAAAACCAAAGTGCATTTTCTCTACTTTTAGTGAGTGAATTTTTTTGAACTAAATTATCGATTTCAAACTGATAACAAACACATTGAGTCATACCGGGCACATCATATATCAGATTGAGGTGAGACTGATTATTTAACATAAAAAATGAATTATTTATCATTTCCCTAAAATATAAAAATAACAAAAATTCATTTTCTTAGTTTTGAGTAGGTTAGTTTTCCTTTTTACTAAAATTGATGTCCATTTTAAATAAAAAAATACACTTTGATTCATAGTGGTCACACCATGCATTGAATTGAGGTGCGCTAGATTCCTACACATCCCAAATTAATTATGGATAATTTTCCTAAAGTATCAAAACAATAATAATATGTTTTCTCAATTATGAGTATGTCACTTATCAATATCAATTTTAAATAAAAAGAATCTCTCAGAGTCATACCGGCCACACCGTGTGTCGGATTGAGGTGTGGTTGATTCCTACATATCCCAATGTATCAAAAAAACCCTAACATAAAATGTTACCATGATTTTTTATTTCCATTATATGTATAACTACTAACATTTAATATTGAATCCATGTTCTTAGCTAAAAATCCTTCCTCATTATTGAAATATTGAAGAGAAGAGGAATCTTATTTGACCATTATATCATGAGAAGTCACCAAAATGGGCACATGAGCTTCCTCCAATCTTCTGGATTTCAATAATGAAAACATTTTTTTGGCTGACATCATCGAATCAATATGTAGTGTTGGTAGTTCGACAAAGTAAGACAATGAAAATGGAAAATTTGGTAGCATTGGAAGAAATAAACGTTTTATCTCTTTTGTGGATTTTTGTAGGTAGTCGAAAGAAAAATATGACTTCTAAAAAGATATTTGAAAAAAAATAAGTATTAGATAAAAATGATAAGGAAATTAACTTACAAATAGTATATAAAATGATGAAAAAATTAATTAAGTAATTAGTATGAATTCACCTTTTTCTAATGGTTGTATGAATTCTTGATGCATTTCTTTGTTTTCAGTATCTCAATTGTAGGCTCGAAGTCCAATCCCTCATGAGTATGAAAAACTTTAAACAAACTACCCCAACTCGAACAAAAGAATCCACCTATACATGAAAATAATTATTATATGAGTAATAATAAAAAGAAATAAATTAAACATAAATATGAAACAACACATTAATTCTATGGATAATGATTTTATTGTGAAAACATTGTTGACCATAGGGATATGCCGATGGAAAGGAAAGAATGATGATACAAAATGAAAATAGATCTTGGAAAACAATCAATCAAAAAGTGAAGAGGATAAATAGAAAATAAGGTACTTTGGATTGAAGCTTTGAATCATCCAATAGAAAGTAGAGATATCCTATTAAGTTAATAAAATATTCATTTTATACAACAAATAAATAAATACACGTAATATATTAATTATCAAAGTTGAAAGTTATATATAATTATAATAAGGGAAACTCGACATTTGATTATTTCAAAGAATTTTAGTATTATTTAAAGAAAATGTGTAATTGAATTTAAGAAAATAATTACTCCACTATAATAGGTGTTATCCACTAAATTCATCTAAAGGTGAAAGTTATAGACAATTTTCAATCTCATCAGCTCATCTTCTGAACATTTATCATTGCATTTTGTTGTTTAGAACTCATCCTCTATCTGTTGTGGACTTGCACCTATGTTTCTTGAAATAATAAAATCAGTAGTTATCCATATGATGACTACTGCCCAGAGTAGTACAAGAAGTATAAAAGATATAGAGGATGAGTCCCAAGGAAAAAATTGGAATAATAAATATTCGAGAGATGAAACTGATGAGGTGATAGTTTTACTCCATTGTATTCTCTAAAATGGGTAATACCTCCCATTTGTGAGAATTACATGGATGGTAATCATAGATTATTAAGGGTGGAACCAAAAGGAAATGTTAAATAATGATATGTTTTTAGATGGATTAAATTAAAACATATATAGTGTTTATTATATGTGTGACGAAAGAAATGAAGTGATTTTTAAGAAGTATTAATGAGTGACTTATCATTTCAAATATGGATATATTTTTACAAAGGTATATAAAACTAGAAAAACCATTTTTTGATTTGGGGTCAGTTAAAATTTATAGTAATTGTGTTTGAAAGAGGAAATTGATTTGTGGTAGTGAAAAATTGATCATATTAGATAATGATACAATTAAATACTCACTTAAAAAGGGTGGGTTGGGGTGTTTTTATGATGAAAAAATAAAATTGATAGATAAATTGTACTAATTATAATAGGTAGATTTTTAATAATTAAAATAATGATGAAACATAAAAGGAAATTAATGTTGAATTGAGTAGAATAGGGGGAGCACATAGGGCTGAGGTAGACTCAAAATAAGACTTTGATGGTGAGGAAAATGAATAAGGATTATCAACTGCAAGAAATATAATCAAGGCTAAAATCAATGAATAAAATTTCATTGTTGATTAGATAGTTTCAGTGAAAACTTGAAGGAGTATGAATCTACAAAAAACCTTATTTTTTCCCAAGTAGAGCCTAGATCATTTTGAGAGACTGAAAAGGATGATAATCTGATCAAATCTATGCATGAGGAGTTTGATCTTAATTTGAACAATGTGACATGGGAAATTTTTCCAAGGTTGGAAGACAAAAATGTTATGAGAACCAAGTGGGTGTTTAGTAATAAACTCATTAACTATGGAAAATTGGCTCAAAATAAATAATGGATAGTGTGAAAGTGGAACTCCTAGATCAAATGAATTTTTATTTATGATAAATTTACTCCCATATCCTAGTTGTAAACTATTTTAATTTTATCATATATTTTAGTGGAAATGTAGTTAAAAGTATACCAAATAGATGTCAAATCTATGTTTTTCATTGGATTTTTTTAATAGGGGAGCATACATTTAGAAATTTGATGGGTTTATTATGAATGAAAATGAGATAAATGTATTCCAGTTAAATAATTATTTGTATAAGATAAATAAATCACTGAGGACATGGTATTTAAGGTTGGATCAATACTTAAGAAATCTTGGTTTTTAGCAAGGTAGAGTTGATCACAACCTATACATCAAGAAGGATAATGTTCAAAGGATGTTGGTACTTATATATGTTGAAGAGATAATATTTTAGGATTTGAAAAAGCACAATGAATTTTTTTTGGGATCATATGAGGTACGATATCAAGATTTCCATAACTGGTAAAATATTTCCCTTGGTTTATAGGCGAATCAAGGAAATCATAACACATTAATTTCTCAATCAAAATCTGAAAAAGTGGTTCCCAATTTATTTTCAATGGAATATTCCAAACCAATGAAAACAACGACTGCTATATGGATGCATTTTTCAAAATTTGACAATTTCAAAGAGGTATATGTCATGGAATATAGGTATTGTGTGCCTATTATACCTCACAAAAACATGAACCAACATTGGGTTTGATATATTTCAAATCACACAATACCAATGTTGTCCTAAGGAGAGACACATGATATCAGAGAAGATGATACTTCAATATATCTAAAAAACAACAAATTTTGGGTTGATTTATTATAGGACAGTGCAACTGGACTTATTTGGATTCATGGATATGGGATGATAAGGTTTAGTGGATAACCGAGGGAAAATAGAGATATCAAAAAACATGGATTACATTTGAGCCTTGGTTTCATTCGACCCTTGAATCTTTCAATCCTTGGATTCAGGACTTGATATAATTGGAGCCTTGATTCTAGCCTAGATTTGAGATTGGATTCGACAACGAGGAGAACTGGTAGCAAGTGGATTCCATGGAGAGATTCAGAGATCATGAACTTGTTTGTGATGGTTAGGGTTCTTAAAATAGATCGGGACACTTTTATCAACACTGATAAAGATCCCTTTTATCAATGCTAAGTTAATAAGCACTAATAAAAAGAATCTTTATTAGTGCTAAAATGTTAACAATGATAAAGAATGATTTTATCAACGCCTTTTTAGCGTTGATAAATGGAATCCTTATCAACACTAAAAAAGTGTTGATAAATACTTATAATACTTTTTTTTAAAATAATACTTTAAAAAAACTATAATTATTATATATAATTATAATACTTATAATAATACTTCTTATATAATAATAATTTTGTAATTCTTTTAATATATAATTATTTATTTATAATTACACAAATACTTTTTAAAAAAATAATATTTATATCGTTATATATATTTATATAATTATATATATATATATATATTTAATAAATATATATAAATATAAATATAGTAAGCATATTCATTATTTAAATAAATTTATTATAAATTTATAATTATTTAAATATATATAATTATTTAAATATATATAATTATAAATATATAAAAATATTAAATACACATTTATAAATATATTTGTTTATATATATATTTTTACAAATATTTTTTTAACATTATTAATGAATATTTAATCTTAAGTGCATGCATGTTAAAAATGAGTAAAATTGATTAATTAAAAATGAGTACACTTTAAAAATATTGAAAAATTGGATAAGTTTGATTAATTAGATATAAATAATTAAAAAATGGATATATATTGAAATAAGGATGAACATATATTGAAAATATTAAAACATTGTAAATAAATATATATAAAATAAATAATAGAAATTGATTAAATTCCCGAAAAAATATTTTTGTGTGTGCGTTGTATATAAAAATACATTAATATTAAATATATGTGAAAAAAATATAATAGGTTTGTTCTATGTTAAATTGAAAAATAAAACGATATTAAATTATGTCAATTACTCGATGCAATTAGATAGTATTTTTAATTCATATTAATTTTTAATTACAAAAAATTATTCACTAAATATATTATTATTTAATGTAAATAATAAATATTTTGTATTATATAAATCATACTTATATACATTCATATATATATATATTTAATATATACAATTTATTAACATTATCAATAATTATTTAATTAATAAAATGTTTAATATTTTTCTCAATTTACTTATTTTTAATTTTTAATTTTTAAATTTTCATTTTACGTATATTTATATATTTAATATATAATGTTTATTAGTATTTATAATTTATATATAGTATAATCAATTTATTAATTTTTGTCAATAATTATTTAATTAATAATTTTTTTAATATTTTTTTAATAAACTCATTTTTATTTTTTATTTATTTAATTATTTAATTTATTTGGACTTTTATCAAAATAAAAAATATGATGATATATGATTTATTTATGATTGCTAAAAATAAAGCACTGATAAAGGTTACCACTTATCAGTTCTAAAAATAAAGTGCTGATAAAAGGTGTTCTTTATCAATACTAAAAATAAAGTGCCGATAAAGGACACCCTTTATCAATGCTAAACAAATGCGCTTATAAAGGGTTTTGTTTATCAGTACTATAAAAAAGTGTTGATAAAAGGTACACTTTATCAGCATTTTTTTCTAGCGCTTATAAAGGGTGACACTATTAAAGGGTTGTTTTATAGTAGTGACATTTTTCTTTAGAAGAGTGGTGCACAAATGTATGGTTGGTTAGGGGTCCTTTTCCCTAGTGTTGTCAGACTAGGGAGTAAGTGGTTCCTCACTAAGGTTCTTGGTGCATTATACCTTTGGGTAACTCAAATACTCTCTCTTTTGATTTATTTACTTCAGTTTAGGTCTTGAATAAACTACATGAGGGATTTGAATATATGGGAAAATGAATGGGCGAGTAGAGCTTTGATCCATATTTTTATCTTCTAAAATGTGAAAATAAAGAGCCCAAGAGTCCTATTTATAGGAAAAATCAGGACCTTAGGTGAAGGTGGTTCTTCACGCTAGTGAGTCATGCAAGTGAAACCTATGCAGTGTATATGGTCATGCAAGTGGCATGTATAGGGTAAAATTGTGTAAATTTCAGGAATTTTCATAAAGATTACATTGCCCATCCCTATGATATTTTCTTTATGTGATTGAGTTACTCATACTTCAAGATCATCACATTTTTCATAAAATGAGAGCGCTAATAAAAAGTTATTCAAAATTTTATGTAATAGTTGGATATGTAAAATCTTTTACTTAATTCTTGTTTGCCTATATTTATTTCATTTTACCGCCCATTAATTTTGTTACCATTTTAGTAAACTTTAAAAAATATTAATAAAAATGTGTTTAGTTTAGTTTACCTTTTTTGGGTCATTTTTTATTTAATTTTTTATGTAATAGTTTCAATTGTATATTTTTGTACTAAATTTTTGTTAATTTTATTTATAGGATAATTTTAGATCAAAATTTTAAGTCATATAAAGATTATTGGGAGGATCATACACATAATTTTGTTGAGGATCCTCTTTATCCTTTTACAGATGATCCTTATACTTCTGTAGGGTCAATTGAGGAGATCTCATTGGGGGATCCAATCCAAAAACATATACCCTCATACTTTTTCTCATGGAGGGTATACATTTTTGGAAGAACAAATGATGGATGGAAAATTTCAAAAACCGAGAGCCGAGTCTTCATGTTTCAAAAAGGTTGACCCTCCTGCCCCCAACTGGACATGAAAAGAGAAGTGATCCTATATGATAAAAAATGAAACATATCTTATATAAGATTGAGGGCTGTAACTAAGAGAATTATAAGGAGTTATTTATGTTATTTAAGTTATTTCAAATATCTATTTTTTATTCACTAATTAATTTTTTAAATATTCTATATAGGAATATCTTAAGGAGTAGATCACATATGGGACCTTCATACTTGATGGTAAGAAAGATATTTTAGAAACTTCATTGGGAAAGAACAAACCCCCAAGTCACGTACGAGGATACAAGGTGGGTTAATCAGTTAAAAAAGTGTTATTCAATCTAGAGCTTCTTAAAAGGAGAGTGCGTATAAAGGAAAAATATAATATTTAAAAGATAAAGTTCAGAAGATGGGTGAGACTATAGAGGATACGATTAGAGCTTTGTTATAGTTGATACTTACAAACATACAAATATAGTTTTAGACTACCACTCCTCAAACTTCATCTACATATCCCACTCCTCCATCTCTGCCTATAAATCTAACTCCACACCTCCTCCACCACAACTTCCCATCTACTATGATTTATTTGTTGAGGATCCCCAATATCATATTGTTTCATATGGGATTATATATTATATTGGCGGTACCATACATGAGCCTCAGCCTGGTTGGTGAGGACTCTTAAGTGCATCCAGGTGACCCGGGATCAAATCCAGGTGGAGGCACAATTTTCGGGGGCTCTAGCAGAACTATACCAGGTACTGTAGCGGGAACTGTACAGTAATGTAGTAGGTCCTATAGTGGGTACTGTAGCAGGTGCTGTTTGACACTGTAGCAGCTGAGAATTTACCCCTGTTTGGTCCTTTGGGCCACCGATTTGGTACCTGAGTCCTTTAAGGCCTTTGGGCCTCCCAAGACTTCAGGCGAGTAAAGCCTTCGGGCCACCTCAAGGCCTTCAAGCCACCTTAAGTGCAGATGCAAACCAGACAACCTACAAGGAACAAGCTCTATAAGAAGGATGAGCAAGGAGCTTTCACCACATCAGAAGCTACATAGATTACAAGAATGAGAGGGTATGATACCTACTATTAGGACAATCTTGTGCATGAACGAGATAGCCTAGCCGAACAACCATGCGAAGGTGGAGAGTTGATTTCACAATGAAGATGATGGGGAGGAGTAGTTCCAAGTAGTTAGTCTGGGTTGTATGTAATGTGTGAAGCCTACAGGCAATGAATTCCTCTAAGGCCTACAAGCCATGTAATACTTACTCCTACATGCCTTGTAAGGGTTCCACCTCACCCCTTGAAAGGTGGATTATCAAAAATCAATAAAAAATAAAGGCATTTGGGTCAATGGATGGGATACCATACATCATCAATAGATAGGGATAAATCATATTAGTATAATCGTACTAGATATTACAAATAGATCATCAAGATTAGCATTTCTTATAGATTAGGTCACTACATTTGAAAAAATTATCAATCAATTTTTACATTGTCCAGCTTGAATTGTCCGAAAAATTACCACCGGGGTTTGTATAGATTATATTATTTATTTTATATTGGGGTTAAATTTGTTTTAAAAATTTAATATATATATATTGATATTTTTTGATAGGAATACTTTAAAGGTAAATACATACTATATTGAAAACAAAAAGTATATGACACTATGAATTCATATTCCACTTCTTTTGAACTTGATAGATTATAAACATATTCATCTTTGTTATTGGATGTTTATGAGATTCTGAGCATGATATGACTGTGATGATTTTAAAGAGAGATATCATGTAGATTATAACTAGAGATCTACTGGGCATCAACATGATGTAAGTATTTTCCATGTAAATCAATATTGATATTTATGTAAATTATTTTAATCTAATAAAACATAATACTTATGTTTGTTTTGTATTAGTTATATTTATACACTTTGTATTCACTATGATAAAACATTAGTATATAGATTTCATGACCCATAATTTATTTCAATAATAGTGAAGAAAATAAAATATATAGAAAAAAATAATATATATTTATGAAATACTTAAAAATAATGCAATTTAGAGTTGGATGCTTCCATATATTAAAGGGTATGAAACATATATTTCTTAAAAGTGTTATTTATCTTAACTAAAAAACCACTCACATTAAATTATTTGCATATTAGTGTCCATCTTATGTTATGTGTTTTTTACAAAAGAGAAGATAATTTACTGGTTATGATCTATACATAGAGATGTGTAATTTTTTAGTGAAGTATTAAACATGTAATTATGATTATCTGAAAACATATATATTGTAATTAATTTTAATTTTATTCCTTATATATCATTTTCAAACAGGGCATGAAATTACTTTAGAGAGACAATAGTTCAGAGGAAAGAAAATATCAAATATGTGTGTGCAAAGGTGTCTTCTCATTTATAATTTCTACATTTTAGATTTAAGTATATAATATGATACTTTTAATTGAAAAATTCTTTTGAAATAGAAATTTTATCTTCAAAAAAGAGTGAAGGAATGTGGATATTATGTTCTAAGATTTATGTTTGAAATGATTTCAACTGATATAGTTACAAAATTCCCTAAGGTTATATTTTATTATAACCTTTTATTTAGTTTATCTCAAAATTATATTGATAATAAATGTTAAATGATTTTCTTTTAATTTGTATCTTTTTGATGAGCCTCAACCTTATTTTGAAAAAAAGCTAAATTACTTACAAGGAGTATGAGAAGATTATTTTATAGGCATGATTGGGTTTTAATTTATTTTTAATATTTAATTTCATGTTTAATTTTCAATTTTTTACATTGAAATGATTTTAAAAAAGGTGATATATAATTTTTTTCCTGATACTGTATATGTGCTTTGATTTTATGGTTTAAGCATCATATTATGATCTGGTTTTCTTCAAAAGAGGACCTCATCTGCGCCTGGTCGACGGCACCCTGAAGTTGCAATAGAGACCAATTTTTCTTGTTATGGTGGTCGTTCTATTTCCACATGAATCAAGACTAGACATCCGCGACAATTTGGGTTAGTTTCCCTAACCTTCCGTTTCCATTTCAAAACCCATCAATTATCCGTATGCTTGGCAATATCCTCGGTCGGTACCTTTGTTCGGATAGCAGAATGACATCAGTATGTCACCCGGTTTGCCTGAGGATATGTGTGTAGATGGATTCATCTAGGTTACCATTTTATTATGTTTGTATTACAATTAGAGAAGAATATCGGTGCAGGCTGAGAGTTATCTACGAAGGTTGGACGAATTTCTGTTTATCGTGTAAGCGGTTGGGGCACGCTGCTGAGTTCTGTGGACGGAGACCTTTAACATTGGATGGTAGGGGCTCTGGCTTGCATTTGAGGGATGGTTGTCTTAGGGATGGGCAAGAAATGACTAAGATGGTGGGAAGTGGTAAAGTTCCACTGGTTTGTGATCCATTGTGACCAGTATAGGAGGCACGAACGGGTAGTGAGGCAGAGGGCAGAATTATAGTGGGAGTGGAGACCCTTGACATGGTTGTGGAAAGTCAACATGTCAACCCGTTGGTGGTGGATGTGTTCTGTAGGCTAAAAATAGATTTGTCCAGTTCCTCCATCCGTGGTGCTCAAGATGGAGGGGGAGATTACCAGCCAGAGGCGATGCATGCAGAAGCCCAGAGGAATGGGGGTAAAACAATTCTGGATCAGACGCCGGTTCAAGAGAAGGTAGACATCGCTGGTTCGGTGGCTGAGAGGGCATGGGTAGGCAGTGAGAAGATAAGAAAGGGGAGGCATGGGTCTGATATGGATGATTCTATTCTAGATAGAGGTGGGAAGGAAGGAGAACTGAGTTCAATTACCTTGAGAAACAGGTTCGAAGGCCGTTTAGAGGAGTGTTCTGATCTTGTTATTATAGGTGAGGGAGATGGAGCTGATGGGATGACTCTCAACGGGAGTATTCACCGACACTCTGCTGATGAGGCTCTAAGCCCAAAGAGCACTAGGGGTCCTAGAAGAAGGAAGTGGAGGAAGGATTATTCTTCACTACCTCCTCCTATGAAGACTTTCTCGGTGAAGAGGATGAACGACAAGAGAACTGCGATAGAGCCTTTGAGTCATTTGAGACTGGGGGAGCAGGATTGTTATCCCTTGGTTTTGATTTTAAGCTCCGAAGAAGAAGTGATTGAACATGTCATATTGTTCAATGCTACCGAGGAGGAGGCTTCTAGGATGATGGGGATATCTCTTGAGGTTCCCCTTACTGAGGAGCAATATTCTTGGATTGACAAACATGACTCAATTTTTGTAGGCGGATTCAATCATGGAAAGATCAGTGTTGAGGAATACATCCAGACTTGGGATCAACTTGTGTTGGATTTTGAGAAGCAAATATTGGAAGAAGAAGAATTAATATTATCATCCTTAACATGGAAACTCTTTAGGGAAATAGAGACGGGTAATATTAAATTTTTCGTTAGAGACGTTGTTTAAGCTTGTGGTTTTGGTTGGCTCGTGTGAGTGTATGGGTTGTGTGAGCCATGGTTGCTTTGGGTTCCTTGCAGTTCAGTTTTTTCTTGTTTGCAACATTCTTTTGGACCAGATCTGGATGGGGATTGGTGCACTAAGTCTTCATTGATGCAGGTCTCTTGGAATTGGATGCTTGAGGGGGTATGGCTTCGCCATCGGTTCCGTGTCCGTGCTTCTGCACAGGACTGCTTGCCGAGGTGTCCTGTGTCGGTGAAGACTTTTTTGTTGGCACACTTACTGGGTTGGGGCGGTCCGATAGTTTGTTTTGGTTGTATGTGGTTTCTCACTTTTCCATTAAAAAGTTTTTTTAATAATAAAAAGTAATTTTCAGTCACAATGACATTTCTATTTTACCGATGTTAAAAATAAAAAAAACTAATATTGAATTTTTCCCCTAGTATAATATATACATTTTGAATCAAAAATTTAAGTTCATTTTTTAAAATTCAAATTCTAAAATTTAGGAATTTAATTTTTAAATGAAAACAAAAAATATAATAAAAAAAATTTATAGGAAAATTAATTCTTAATTTTTAATTATTCTTATTCTTATTTCCTATCAATTAATAATTAAATGAGTATTAATATATCATTCATACTAAAAATATTTTTTATTCAAGAATAATATATTTATTTTCTTAAAATAAAATGCATGGCGCATAAAAAAGCTATTTTTAGAAAAATTACATTTTTAATGAAAAACGATCTTATTAGTTATTTAACTATATTAATAGAATTTTATAAATTAATTGATGTTTAAAATTAATTTTATTCATTTTCACCATAGATTTCATACTATGGTTATTTCTATTTATACCCATTAATTCAACGACTACATTTATAACAATCATGTTTAATATTTAAAAATTTATCTTAATAAAACGCATCATGTTTAATTTTGGTTTGGTATTTTATATGAAGGAATCTATTCAAAATAGTATTTAATTAAATGTAAATATATACTAGAATATTGAGTCATTACATTCCGTCCCCTTAAATAAATTACATGCTCTCAATTTTAATTTCTCTCACAGATGAGAATAGATGACTGAATTCTTAATATAGTCATAACTATAGATATAATTTCTTATGAAATATCAAAATTACTAACTTGGGTAAGACTATAAACTCTTATTTTTCCTCATAATTGTCCTATATTAAGATTCTCAACCATTTGTTTCAAATATTCCTGCTCGTCTATCTATAATTCATATGTGTTTATAGAGATATACCTTTCATAGCATCCTTTTTATGATCCTATTTTTAAATACTAAAACTAAAATGGTAATCATAATATCTAATAAAATCAAATTAATTGATCATATGAATATGAAATTTCAATCCTAAGATGTATTCTCCTTTGAAACCTTCATTTCATCCAATAATAATTTTGGTTCAACTATGATATATTTGGATCAACTTATAAATTATTCAATTTAACCTATGTTGTCCATGGTCATATTCTTATTAGGTTCTCTAACTTAAATATATTCAAAACCCACATAATGGTTCACAAAGAACATCCAAATCATTAAAGAAGATCCTCCAAGAGTGTCAAATTAGATATGCAGTTAGGTCTATTTTTCATTCTATGGGTGGATATCAAGTTAATACCCAATCAAATTTTTTAGGGTTATTACATCTAGGTATATCTATGCCAAATCTCACATCCACTTGTTTATATCCATAGAGAGATGTCATTCTAAGGATACCACATGATCTACCAAAATTTCAAAATTTTATCTTATACTTAGACTTATCCTTAAGTTTTTCATTAATATTTTATAGTCTTCAACAAAAAAAAAACTAAACTAATCCCCCCCAAAACTAAACTACTCTTGTTACTAACTATTGCACCCCAAACTTGCACTACTATATCTGGTGCTAAAAACACATTCTTTAATCATTGGTTTTGATACAAAAATGAGATGATCCAAGGTAAACATACACATGTTTCAAATTTTTTTCATAATTTAAACATTATATCTCACAAATAATCTCAAAACCCCAAGAACATAATGTTAAGTGTTTTTTTAGATTGGATATATAAATATATTATTATGAAAATTTCTCTTTAATCACACTATAATAGATCCCCTATTATATATCTCC
Source organism: Viscum album (assembly GCA_963277665.1). NCBI lineage: Eukaryota > Viridiplantae > Streptophyta > Magnoliopsida > Santalales > Viscaceae > Viscum > Viscum album. Next base: position 1,346,006,467 of record OY728156.1, read on the forward strand.
TAGTTTATAGTCATCCTCATAACATTAGGAATGAAAAACATAAGAAAGGGGTGAGATCAAATTCCTAGTAAGTGAAAAACTTATCAAAATTCCATCAAGGGTTAGATTATAATCATATGAGAATACATGAGCATGATAGAAATATCTTATTAAAAGAATATGAAAAATAAGAGTTGTTCATATGGAATAATAGAAGGATATGTAATCTCAAATGATCAAACCTATACCATGGAATAATATTATGAAATCATGAGATAATAATCATGATCCATGGAACATAACATGGGAATATAACATTGAAATGTGATAAAATACACTACAGGAAAATGAACCTTTTTCGGTGGTTTAAACCACTGCCATATGCTTATGCGGCAGTTTAAACTACCGCCATATGCTTCTGCGGCGGTTTCAAAAAACCACTGCTAAATTGTGTGTCAACATACAATATGTAGTGGTTTAATATATTTAGTGGCAGTTTATGGTAACCATCGTAGTGGACACATTTATCGGTGCCTTTTCCCGTTGGAAATGATTTTTTTATCGACGTTTAAAACCGCAGCTAAAAAAATTATTTTTTCCGGGGAAACCGCCCCTAAAACCAAGATAACCACCACAAAATAATAAATTAATATGAAAACTTTTAGCATCAGTTTTAACCACCGCTATATTATTTACCGTAGTAGTAGTTTTAACCACCGCAGATAGAAAAATACTGAAATTGTAGCGGCGGTTAAGACCGCTGTGAAATATAATAAATTTATTTCACGGTGGTTAAAACCAGCACTAAATCTAGATTTACAAAAAAAGGAGCTGATTTTGCAGCCCCTGTACCAATGCCATGGAAAAAAGCATTCCAATTTCACATGTACATACATCCCACATTCAAAAGAATACCATAAGACCAACACTTTCATAAGAATCACATGATAGATACTTGAATAATAGTTTTAGTATGATTTGGGTACATAAAATTTATTCTAAGTACATGAAGTGTCACTTTTGGATATGGTGGTTTCACAATTAGGGATAATAGTTGATCTCAAGTATATTGATGTATTTATGTATCTGTCATAACCGAGGAATGTAATCGATAGTTGATATTTTATTGGATTGTATGGGAATTAAAGGAGAATCATTTTAGATATATCTCACTTAGCATTGCCAATGACCACAGTTACCAAGAATGGATTCACGTTTGACTGTACATACAAGTGTGAGGAAGTTTCCATAGTGTTGAAGAAGTGGTTTTTGTCAGCTCTGATCCTAAGCATTACTCAGCCTAATGTTTGAAATATAGTGAAATGTGATGCATCTGGTTTTGGATTAGGATATGTTATGATGCAGAGTGATAAATTAGTCACTTTGGGTTTCATCATATTTTAACCCACAAGATGAAATACTCTAATCTTATATTTTAGTTTGTAGTTGTGGTCCATGCATTGAAATGATCGTGACAGAACATCTTGGGAGAGAGATTTGTTGGGTACTTTGGCACATAGAGTGCATATAATATTTTCTCACTGCATGGAAATAATCTTTATCAGATGAATTTCATAGATTACTTGTATATTTTTGACATTGATAAATAGTATTCAACAAGAAATGGAAATGTAGTGGTAAATGCATTGGGCTAGAAAATGTAGGATATGGGAGAACAAATTTCATTAGCTGAATAGAAGATCTTATCTTCACTGTAAGACTAGTTGGTGGGTTTAGTTGAGGGTTTAAGGGAAGTAATGTGGGTATCCTTAGAGATAATGTCTTAATTTGTTAAAAAAGTAAAGAAAAGTTAGAATATTGTCCTGGAATGTATCATGATGTGTGATAGGTTGAAATAATGTGAAACTATTTCAGAATTTAATTTTGATATACATGGAGTGTTTATAGTTTGTAGCATGGTAATGGTCACATATTCCATGAGAGATGAGTTTATGAGATCCTATAATGCTTTGAAGTGGGATGTTCACCCAGGGCTGACCATGATTTATAATAATGAAAAGTGGATGTTCTGGTGGCCCTCTATAGTAAGAGACATTGAAGGCTTTATTTACCATTGACTGAGTTGTCCAAAAATTATCACTGAGTGTCAGAGTTTATAGTTTAAGTGGGATGTTTACCCAGGGTCGACCTATTTTACCTCATAGTTTTGGTAATTATAATAGAAGTCTATGAGTTGATAGTTGAAGTTGTGTATAACCTTTTATCCTCATATTGATGAACAGTCAGGAAGGATGATCCAAACCATATAGTACATGATTAAGGATTATATTATAGATTTTATCCAATAGATGCATCTTTTCGGGAGATACAAATTCTGGTAGTGTAAGACACTCAAGTGTTCAATATATATTTGTAAATTCTACTATTTATGAAGTAGATAGTCCATCTGCCTTAATAGGATCAAGACACTTAAGTGTTCAATATATATTTGTAAATTATTATCAAAAACATTTTGAATAATAGGAAAGAATAAGTGGGAGTGATCACATGCCAACTATAAAACATGAGAATAGAATACTATAAAATTTTAAGAAAGAAGGGTTATCCACTAAAAACAAGTTAAAGGGAGTTACAAAACTAGATATTACCATGAAAATCAATAACAAGGTTTATCGTTCATCCTTGGGTAACAAACCTAATAAATTTAGGAAAAATGATTCATAAAAAATGATTCATGACAATAAATAATCAATATATATGGTGCATACCACACTTAAAAAATCAAGACATAAAAGGAAACATCAGAAATCAATAAAACACATAAAAGGAAACATGAGAAATCAAGAAAATGTTAGGTTATGAAAATTTTTGGTTGAAACTATGTGCCACACAAGATATATATACAAACCTACTATTATAATATTTGTCCAACATATCAACAATACAACTAATCACGATCCGATGATGAACACAACTCGTCACCCTCTTTACCTCCATCTCTACTTCCTGCTACCACCTGTAAGAATATTATATTGAAAATTAAATACTATTTTATATTTATATTTAAACTTAAAACCAGTAAAAGTTTGAAAACTAAATGATTTTGAATTTTTTTGATTTACCTGCTCACCACCAGTCGATGCAATACCACCCAGGGCAGATCCATTCATCTTCTGATATAAATCAATCAACACTTTCTTCAAAGCATATATCTGATCCCCCTGGTCTTAAACTGTGCTTTATAGATAAATAATATCTATCTAAGTATCTTAGGTTATAGACTGAATACAACTAGGAGTAGATGTAGCTGTAATACTTAGTGGCCTTCCAAAAACCTTAGATGGTATGGGTCCCAAACCCATCCTACACACTCTTCTAGGATGCTCCTTCCCAAGGACTTTATCAACCAGGTCATCCTTGGAGACTGAGTAGGACTGCACTAGATTGTCATCCCATAGTTCTTTAATTTTTACGTATAAATCAAATAAAATTCATATTATAATCAATATATATTAACATAGTAACAACTAATAAGAAGTTATTATAATGAAAAATGAGTTCATACCCCAACTTCTTTGGCAGGATCATTAACAAAACTTCCATCATATTTTTGGTGAACATTCAACCACACTTCTGTTGGGGATGCTTTGTGCCCTAAACTCTGTGAATGCATTAAAAAAACATAAATCAACAATTTAATATATTAAACAAATAATATTGTCTTATAAATATTTAAACTAATGAAAGGATTACCAGAGCAGATCGACTTCTAGAAAAAATCTTTGACCCCGTAGTGTGAGGGATGACCTGCTTAGCCTGACTTGATGCATTATTTCTTGAAAGATCCTAAAATATATAAAATGAAATTTAATAGTAATTTATTCAATGTAATCTCCTCTTCATATACATTTATTAATGTAAAATGAGATTAATATAGTAATATATATTTAAATACCATCTTCTTCTCATCATGATGTCTATCAAAAAAACTTTCCATTGATATTTGGGTACCCCATCGGGTAGCTTGTCATACATATTTCGGAGATAAATAAAGTATCGTTGACATCGCCCCACAATCTCCATTTAAATTTTTTCCATTTTTTCCAAGATTTTTCAATGTCCACTTTCGTGCTATCACATCAGCAACTGTAAAGTGGAAATAAATATGTACACAGAATTTCATCTTGAAAATATTAATAGCATGAAATTAAATTAAATTATAATGTATTAAAATTATATTTATTTGGGAATCAAAAACTTTATTTTTCCAACTTGCAGGAATATACCTCCAATCATCATATTAAATAGGAAGGGAAACGGGCTCCACGACCAACTGGCCTAAAATCTGGCAAGTAATCCTGCAACATCATCCATAGGGACCCCATATGAATCAAATGGGACAACTATATTCACTCTGTTCAGATTCCATACATCTGAATTTTTTATATTTTTCTCCACACTTTCATTTTTTCACATTTATTGAACAAATAGTTAGTATAAAAAAATTTCAATAAATTTATTCATATTAAAATTAGTACTTATAACAGTCACCCTCCAGTATCCCCGCGAAGAATTAAAAGTGGAGTGCTGGTCCCCCACTACGAAGGCTTCTGAAGTGGGAGCTGACGACTGAGCTGCTGAAGGGACACTCATAGAGGGTGTGATATATGGTGTAGGGGAAGATGGTGTAGGGGGGAAAGAGGATGGTGGCTCAGATGCCATAGATAGGGAGACAGATGGATCATCATCTGTTGTAGTGGTCGATGAAACAGTATATCGCTTCCTCCTTAGCATTACTGTCATTTAATCAAATGAAATTAACTTCAGAACATATATTTCAAAAAATTTATGCAGAAAAAAAATTAAAAATGATAACAGATGCACAATACTAACAAAAAAATATACATAACAATGATAATAAATGACTGCATAAATGAAATAAGTGGTTTCTAAATGAATGCATAACTGTACATACAATCATTTTATCCTTCAATCATGTCGGTTTCCTGATCCATTACTTCATCCACTTCATTCAACCTTTCTAGACTAATATTTTCAATATCATGGTGGACAAATAATTCCGATTCTTGTTGTTGATGAGATTCAATGTCAGAGGTCAAATCTTCCACTTCATCACCCATATCATACAAATCTCTTTGTTTTACATGAGAAAATGCACTCCACCCTTCATTCACAACATCATTCACATAATATAACATTTTTTATTGTGATGATAAGATATATGGATCATGCAGTTAACGATCACCAACATCCATCAAGCGAGAGAAGTTCACAGAAGTAAATTGAAAGGAATCTCTTTTAACACCTCTGATAATATCAACCCAATTAAATTTGAACAGAACAACTAAAAAATGTCTGTAGTAGTTTAATTCAATAATATTGGTCATATTTCCATAGTATCCCACGTCAAAAAATGTAAATATACCACCATTTTGTGCTTTCAAACCCTCTTCTCGATCGACTGTATGAAATCTAAAGCCATTCAAATTGTAAGAATAAAACTTTATAACTTATTTTAGAGGAACTCAAGCAAGAAACTTCAAATATTATGAAAACTCTACTCGAGTATCAGTATTCATGATCTAAAAAAATAAATATACAGTATTATAATTACAAAATATATGTGTCAACCTAATATTCATATTTATTGCAATATTTATGAACTTACATGCCGTGAAAACCATTCTACAAGATATTTATTAATATATTTCATTATAACTTTCTCATTTTGTGTTTGGCCTCTCATTCATCTCCTTTTTTGTATCATAAAATCTTCAATAAATGGATCTACAATTTCAATATTCAGCATCACATATCTATGTGCCTATAATAATTCCATTTCTGTCAGTGTAACATTTGAGGTCCTCCCAACTGATCAGCCAATAGAAGGAAATATTTTTGATTTTCCATGTATTTGAGATTGAGTCGATGTGTCTTTAACATTTAAAAATCGATTAAATCTTATCTCAATATCATCCATGTATCTAGAATAAAAGGCAAGACACTCCTCAACCAAATAGCCTTCAGCAATAGAGCCTTCTGGTTGAGCTTTATTTCTCACGTATGATTTAAAATGCCCAAGATATCTATGAAATAAAATAAAAAAAACATAATTATGATTTTAATTAAGTTCCAAATTTTTTTACTTAATTTAAAAACATATAAATAAAGTACCTCTCAATTGGATACATCCATCGATAATGAAAATGGCCTCATAATTTAGTTTCCTCAACCAAATTCACAATTAAAGGCATCATAATAGTAAAAAATGATAGAGGAAAGATCATCTCCGTTGAACAAAGTTTCAATAAAAACCTCTCCTGAAGGTTTTCAAGCTCAAATGGATGTAGATATTTCTGACATAGTTGTCTGAAAAATGTTTAGAATTGGAGTACAATTTTAGTAACTTTTTTAGGTAATAATGTACATAATGCCAATGGTAGTAACCGCTGTAAAAAAATATGTGAATCGTGACTTTTCAATCCATGTAAATTACGATTCTTAACTCAAAAAACATTGATATGTTACTTAAAGACCCATAAGATACTTTCACATGCTTTAAAATTTGAAATAATGTATCTTTATCCCTATTTTTATTGCAAAAAATTATCAGAGCATACTTTTCATTCTCATTTGGACAGAGATCACGTTTTATGTTCATTACTTGTAAGTCTTTCTGAGCATTGAGATGATCCTTCAACTTTCCATGCTCATTAAGTAATGTGAAGATCAAATTTTCATAGACATTATTCTCAATATGCATCACATCAAGATTATGCTACAAAAAATTAAATTCCTAGTACAGAAGTTTGAAGAATATACTTTCTTTCTTCCATTATTGTGTTCCAATTTCACTTAACTATGAAATTCGAACCCATTCCCCATTATCATTCAAATTATAAAACTTCCCAAATTATGTTTCAACATTTCCAAGTTGTGTCAATTTTTATAACCAGTTAACAACTTTTTAGGTGGTCTACGGTCAATGGATCCATTAAATTTTGATCTATTCAGCCGAAATCTATGAGATGCATCGAGAAATCTTCGATGGAACAAGAAGGAACATTTTCTAATATGAGGTAGCCGTCTGGGATCAAAATCAAAGTTACAAACAAGACAATAAAAACCCATGTAAGTGTTTCAACTAGATAAATTCCCAAGCCCAGGTAAGTAACTAATGTTCCACATTAAAAAACATGTATTTTGAACATTGTTTTAGAAGAAACATCAAATGTCTCAACACCATTGCTCCATAACTCCTATAATTCTTCAATTAAAGGCTACAAGTATACATCAACATCATTTCTAGGGATTTTTTTCCAGGAATAATCATCTAAATGATAAAATACATTCATTGCATACACATCCATGAAGGTAGATTGTATGGGATCAAAACAACTTTTCAAATGCTATAAATGGTACACAAAGTCCCAAATGGTTTGAATCCATCTGCCGCCAATCCCAATCAAACATTCCTAGGATTAGCTGAGAAATCTAGATGTAATGAATCAAATTTATTCCATGATTTTGAATCTCATGGATGTCACATTAACCCATCATTGTTATTATCTACAGAATTCACTTCATGTGTTCGATGGTTTTTGATGAAATGAATAATCTTTGCAATCAAGGCTTTAAAGGAAGGTAATGAAAAACCTTTGAAGGTGCATTCCTTTTCTTATTCTTCATGGTAGTATGTTGATTCAGACTTCCAATATCACCCATTGACTGCCATCTAGAAGAATAATTTTTTTTTCAATCCTGTCTACTTGAATCCTCTCTCCAATAAAGCATACAATCATTGGGACACGCATGTATTTTTGTATAATTTAAACCAAAACTCTAAAAAACCCTTTCCATATCATAAAAAGACTCAGGGATGATTGCTTTAGGAAATTTATCACGCAACAATTCCAATATCATGGAAATTTCCATATTTGTAATTCCACATGCATTTGATATGGTACAACTTCAGCAGAAAAAGAAAGTTTTGAATATATCAAACATCCACTATACAACTCTTGATTTCCATCTTCAACTAAATAATGAGACATTGTTTTCTCAGTGAATTGTTCTCTTACACTAGTCTCTACATAATCAAGAGGAAGATCCACTGATATGTTACAATCTGGATTCGGTTGTCCTACAGTCTCAAAAACATCACTTGTCACATTGCTATTTGTAGAACCCTCATCTTGTTGCTTTGATATGTTTTAATGTTGATGTTGGTGTCTTGTAGTGCCAAATGCATCATTTATAATGTTTTTCATTTCATTTTCCATTTTCGACGAAGTTGGGATCTCATTTTGTGGATTGACATCAGTGCTCAAATTTTCTGTAATGTTCAATTCTCCATGCCAAATCCAACACAAATATTGACCAGGGAATTGCTTCAATATTAAATGTTCATAAACTTCATCTCTCTTCAAACATATTCTAAATTTACATTTAGGACATGGATATCTTATTATCCCTTCAACGGATTGATTGGAAATTGAAAAATCTAAAAACTCCACCAAACCCTTAACATATTGAGGTGTGTTCCTCGGTAATGTGATCCAGCTTTTATCCATGTATATCACAATGTGCCTACACAATATTAAAAAAGATTAAAACACATAACTATTAATAAATAAGGAAAGAGATTCATATATACTAGTTGAAAAAATATATAAATATGTTAAATAAGGTTTTCCTATATAAATACAAATGGTAAATAATGATCCCACCCACTAGAAAACTAAAGAATGCAAATTAAAAAGATCCATAAAAGAATATAAAGATATCCTAAGTGCTTGGAACAATTTTTAAATTTGAATTAACCATGTAGGTGATTTCCTATTTCCCAAATGACATTTCCTAAGTGACCCATAGATCCAATCTCTATCCAATTGTAGCATGACTTCAAGCCTATTATAGATGACCCAAAAGACTGTTGGTGTAAACCATGAATATCATACATATAAATCACAACACACCTAATTGTAAACACACCTCCAAATATCATATGTGGATCAGATTTTATCTTCCACTCTAAATATCTTACATGAATTCTAAAAAAATACACCTAATTGTAAACACACCTCCAAACTTTGAACTAGGAATGTGGCTTATTGATGCCGTGAGAGGCTAGATGAGAGCTAATTCTAGGTTGGACATCCCACCCCCTAGAAATCCCACACCCCTCCCCCACCTGGATAGACCACCCCACCCCCATGGAAAACCCACCCCTCCCTAGATATCCCACACCCCCTCCCCACACCCCTACAGCCCCCCTACCGCCCTGGACAGCCCACCCCCACCTGGACAGCCCTCACCCCACCTTGAAAGCCCCTACCCCACCTAGAAAGCTCCCACCCCCACCCCACCTGGACAACCGCCACCTCAACATCCCCCTACCTAGACATCCCACCCCACCCCCAACCTGGACACCCCCACCCCCCACCTGGACAGCCCCCGCCCCACCTAGATAGCCCACCCCCTCCCTAGATAGCATACACCCCCATACCCCTGTAGCCCCCCTACCCCATGCACCCCCCTAGACTGCCCCCACCACCTAGAGATCCCCCACCCCACCTAGATAGCCCACCCCACCCCCACCTGGACATCCCACACCCCTCCCCCACCTGGACAGCCCACCCCACCCCCCTGGATAGCCCAACCCCTCCCCCATACCCCTATATCCCCCTACCACCCTGAACAACCCACCCCACCTGAACATCCCCCACCCCACCTGGACAACCCCCCACCTGGACAACCCCCCACCTCAACATCCCCCACCCCCCACCTAGATAGCCCACCCCTACCCCCACCTGGACAGCCCCCACCCCACCTGAACAACCAACACCCCACACCCCACACCCCTGCATCCCCTACCCCCTGAACCCCTAGAGAGCCCCCCCCCCCCACCTAGAGAGCCCCCAACCCACCTGGATAACCCACCCCACCCCCACCTGGACAACCCCCCTCCTCCTTGGACATCCCACACCCCTCCCCCACCTTGACATCCCACCCCACCCCCTTGGACATCCCACCCCTGGAAAGCCCACACCCCTCCCCCACCTAGACAATCCACTCCACCCCCTTAACAGCCCACCCCACCTTCTTGGACATCCCACCCCTCCACCATACCCCCACACCCCTACAGACCCTACCCCCTGGATAGCCCACCCCCACCTGGATAGCCCCCCCACCTGGACAGTCCCCCCACCTGGATAGTCCCCTACCCCCACCTAGACAGCCCAACCCCCTCTCTAGGAAACCTAAAAAAAGGCTAGGGAACCTAAAAAAGAAACCCATAACATTTTTATATATCAAATGTTGTATATAGGGTGTGAGAAAAACTAATCCCGGTAGGTTCTCAATAAGAATTTTTTGAAAGTATTTTTAAAACACATCTCATTTATGATAGTTTTAAATATAGATAGAAAATAGATTTTTATTGATAATCACATGAAAAACCAAATATCACCTTAACATCCATTTTATAAACTTCTATTTTCGTCTTCTTAAAATGAAAATAATCATTTTAAAAATATTACTTTAAAACCATTACATTCTTTAAAATCACCCATTACAATTTCAATTTTAAAACTACTTTAGAAACACCCTTTTGAAAACACTTCAAAAATAATTTAATGAAACAAACCCATTCTCATAAACTGTAAAAATAAAACACCAAGTCACCACATCACAAACGAGATATGAGTAAATAAGGAGAAAAATTCATGGTTCCCACCATATTAATCAAAATAGGGGACACAAGGAATGATAGTCCTGAAATGGAATCCATATAGTATCATGGAAAACAAAAAAAGGTCATAAAGTAAGATAGTCCTCGACCTTACCGATACATGATACCTACCACTGGCATATATTTCATCCAAACAACACAAGTCACTTGAGTATCCTACACCTATCATCATAGGGGGAACTCCCAACTAGCCATGGTATACAACACAACTAGGGGATACCAATAGTGTATGACTATATAGTGTAACATAAATATAGACCTATCTCTCAGTTCCTATTGTACCCATGATAGAAAAAATAGGAGACTATTAATCAAACAAGTTACATGATTAATGTAAAAACATAATAGAAATCTAACCTCACCTCCAACACTCTTGCAATAAACAACACAAAAAATACCATCCATGTTATAAAAAAAATCTAAATAGAAGGGGGAATCATTGAGGGTATTACATACAATATAAGTAGTTCATTATGAAAGTTACAAATGATACTTATTAAAATAATCATAATTCTAAGTCACTTTAATCCTCTTTGAAATCTCATTTAAAATAATTCATTAAAACTAACCATTTATATACTTTACTGACATATGAAATGGTTGAATGTCTATTAATTATACTCACACTATAGAATATCTAGTGATCAAAATATTTTGGGGTTTAAAAAGAAATATAAAACCTAAATATATAATAGTCTAAGAGGGAAATAAAATAAAAAACATGTCATTTGAGGATCTATATAGATCTATCATGACCTATGATATCACAATGATGTTACATGCTAATAAAATATCCAAAAAATCCAACAATAAAATAATATTTTCTTTTAAAGAAATTAATGATGAAACCTATAATGATGATGAAATGGCTCATCAATCAAAGAATATGAACATATTCTTAAAAATAAAGAAATTATAAAATTGTTAAAATAAGGTGGATAATGATAGAGAACAACCAGTGATGTTATTACAATGAAATAAAGGAACACATAAGGTCATAATTATATATGACTAACAAAAGGAACAATGGGAAGAATAAAAAAATCAAGGAAACCTTCAATGTTTTAACTTAGTGTCTGAGAAATGAAACCCCCCTCTAAATGGAATCAATGAAAAAATGTTACTATTATCTCATTACTAAAATAGAGGTTATTCATGATGTAAAATCTAACTCTTATTCATTTTCCACTAAAAATTACTCCACTCCCTCTAATTCTTTATCCAATTACCTATGATATAATGATATAAAATTTTCTTGTTGGAAACATGATGAAGGTTTTTATGAACCAAATTTAATATAGAAATATCATAAAAATAATTATAATAAATCCCTCAATGATAAGTAAAAACTAGCAATCAAAAAAACCGAATTATCCAAAATAATGTTCAATATAATGTGATAAAGTTACAATGGAATATTTATTATATCAAAAAATATATTTTTAAATTCAACAAAGTCTAAAAAAATTATATAAAAAATTGGGTTTACAATGGTGTGAAAATAATAATATTCTTTGGGCTTTTCAAAAAATGATTGTTCTTTAAAAAGAAAAATTATTTATTAATTGATCTAACAAAAAATGTTTTATAATTACTATAATAAAATAGATAATATAATTCAAGAACATAATTAAAATAATGGTATCCAATGAACTAGATGTTTGAGGTGAATTGCTATGGTGTAAGGATATTTTCTCAAAGTTCAATTTGATGGTGTGGAGGGTTTATAATCATATATTTCCAACTGATGAAAATATCATGTTCATGTGTGAGAGTATGGCCTCTAGGTGATACTGTTATAATTAGAGGATAGAGGATGGAATAAGAAGAATAATTATGATACTGAGGAGAGGCAAGAAGCTTCGAGTGGCACCATGGGTCCAGACCTATAGAGGGGAGGCTAGCTAGGGCTTCAAGGGGTCGGCGGTGATGGGTGGCGATCCGCGCTGAGGGGCAGCGAGGCGTACTGAGGGGAGGCGTAGGGCTTCAGGGGTCACTGTGGGGAGAAGGGGGGTCTTATAAGGGTCGCCGGGGGGGGGGGGGGGTCTCGTGGGGGTCAGGGGGAGAAGGGGGATTTCATGGGGGTCGGGGGGGGAGAATTGTCGGGGTGAAAAAAAACAATTTAGGGGTGGTTTATTAAAAATCACTGCTAAATAATTTATAAAAAAATTAGTGGAGGTTTAGTAAACCGTTGCTAAAAACTACCACAAAAGAATATTTATGTTGTAGTGATATAAGCATAAAAAATCATAACCTGGTAAAGAATGCATTGCTACCCAATTCCCATAACATAGCGGTATTGGGATAACAACCCGTTTACCCTCTTTGGATTAGGATGAAAAACCATTTACCATCTTAGTATTAGGATAACATCCCATGTTACCTCTTAGGATTGGACTAACAACCCATGTAACCTCTTGGGATTAGGCTACTACCTGTGTAACCATTTTGATCTCATGATATATAAAACTTTAGCTAATATATTGGAGGGTGATATAGGCCCCACCTATCACATAATAATCATCCATACTTATGTGTTCTAAGAGAACATGAAAACATTAATATTTTAAAAATAAATTAATTAACCCAGGGAAAAGAGACATGATGTCGATCAATTTTTTTTTTCAAATGGTTGTTACTTTCCAACGAACCTGTACCCAAGTGGTAAAGGCTTCTGTTTGGCATCCAAAAGACCCATGATCAAATCCGGGCAAGGATGAATTTTCAGGGTACTATAGCAGTATTGTAGTAGGTCACTATAGCAGTATTGTAGCAGGGAAGAACTATTGCAATGGGGGAAAATGTAGTGACAAAGGCACTATAGCAAGAACTGTAGCGACGAAGGCACTGTAGCAGCCTAGGTACTGTAGCAGTACTATTCATCGAAGGGATCTTTGGGATAAAAATGGGCTTTCAGGTCTTGTATTAAAATTAGTTGGTATTGGGACTTAAGGATATGTAATGGGTCTCCCTATACCTAGTTATAAAGTGGTATTTTATTTAAATAATAAATGAGGCTTTAGAACCAACCTTAAAAAAAAACTAGTGGAAAAGAGACAAGTTTCATGAAGAAACTTAAAGAATATTTAATAATCCATCCAGAGAAAGAAGGTGGATGATATCATAAGAACATATATCAATTGTAATGTAAGGATCATAAAATGAAGTTAAAATAGATTAAAAACATCCTTTTTAAGATAATTGAATAATTCAATTTTATGAACAAGAAGAAATATCATTTTTTTTGAAATTCTTGAAATCTCCTTAAATTTTTTTCCTTTAAAACAAAATACTTCGAGACTGATAAAATATTTTAAAAATTACCATTTAAAAGAAAACAATATTTATAGAAAATTTTTTTTATAAAATAAATATGCTTTATAAAACTTTATTTTAGAGTATATATCACTAAATATACAAGTCTTTAAATTTTCTTTTAAAATAAAGAATTCATTTTTAAAATCAAACTTTTACTTTTAAAAAATAAAACAATATTTAATTTTATTTTAACAATTATTAAGAATAAAAATCATTTGTAAAAATATATTAAAACATGGAATGAAAGCTTCATAAAGAATAATTCTCATAACCGTGAAAGAATGTGTTCATATGAAAAATGTTAAAAAAGAGATACGTTTATCAAAAATTAAATGTGTGGAAAATGTTAAAAAACTATTTTAAATATTTTTTAAATAAATTTAAAATATTACAAAATGGCCATAATCAATTATTAAATCACTAATAAGGACATATATAAAATTAATATGGACATAGAGGAGGTGGATTCCTAACCAAAAGGAAGATATGAGGTTGGCTTCACATGAAAGCATCACATCTAGTAAATTATTTACCAAGGGAAATTAAATTGAGAAAATACATGTAAAACCTCAATAATAACTAGAATAGAATAAATTTTTTAGGTTATTAGAGATAAATTTCACAAAATTCTTTCTCAGATGGAAATTTATTGATAAAAATCTCGATTTGAAAATGAGATTAGAAAGAAACCCTTATAAATTAAGTAATATTTGAACCAAAATGCTTTGGAAGATAGTACTTGTGATAGATTTTTAATAACTTTTATACTCATTAAAATTATGACAAAAAAACATCCATGTATAGTATATACACCATGAAAAATAAAATGAGTTGTGGATGTGGCATAAGTATCAACAAATACAAATTTAGATGAGAAACCCTTTACCTTAATTAACGGCTTTCATGAAAACAATTTAATTTATTGTATAATAAAAATAACTATATTAATAAATCATTGCATAACCTTATTTATATCCATTAACATTTTTAATATTTTTATATAATCATTTATTATACCTTTGTTGATTAGTTATCATTTATTTTCATTATTAGATGTTGTAATTACAATTGTTTCGAACATGTTTCATAATGGAAACACTGAACCCAATTATTTGATACTAAGTTCATAATTAAAATATTATAAAATATATTTTAATAATTTTTTTCAATTATTTATACACCCTAAGTTCATTTTATGGGAACTATGGGCATGGTTTGAGAGGATGAGATCCACGAAGAGCTTGTTTCAGGTAATCTATTGATATCAATGAATTACTTCATAATGATTATGAATTTTTGTATCATAATTTAAGAAAAATATTCATGATATATATAAATCCTTGATATCATATATATTCATAAAAAAAGTTTTATCACCATTTATGTAAAGTAGTGACAAAAATCTAAATATGGTGTTCCATGGAGGTGGTAGTCTCCACACACATAGGGACGACGTTTTCATTTTCCATAAAATGGGTGGAATAAATAAAAAGTATTATATTTTAAGAATCTAAAAAATATTAAAAATATAATATTTATATATTAAATACACTTTTATAAATATCCATGTAAATAAATGATGAAAAATAAAACCCATCGTTCATGGAGGTGGTAGTCTGCACGTACACATGGACAATGTTTTCATTCTTTTAAGGAGAAGAGAAGATAGTAGATAATGATTATTCCATAAAAATAATAAAATATTAGTATAATAATTATAATTATGTTATTATTTTAATATGGTATTATATACTTTGAGTTAAAATAATAATAATTGAATAAATAGAAAATAAAATGAGCGATTTGGGAATTTTTACCTTATTGGAATAATTCCCTTTTAACTTGGATTAAGCCTTTTAGGAGTGATACATTTAGGATAATGGAACCTATAGGATATGTATAGGAGTGTTGGGAGATATTTGAGAAGTTTTTTTTTCAAACTAAATGGATTGTGGTGTGAGGATAAGTGGGGTGGTGAAAGTTTCCTTTTATAAGTGTGGGGAGTGATATTCTTGTGATTAAGAGGAGCACTATTCAAGGAAAGTGGCTCCAAAAGTGGTCAATAAAAGGGAGGTGTGGTTTTATGGTTGATAAAACCATTATAAATACACTTGGAGATAATGGTTGAGGAATTTTATGTTTTTTATTCTTAGTTTTAACTTTTACGACAATAACTCTTTTTTGAGCCTCTACTAGTTAGTTTTATAACTAAAAATAAAATTAAACTTATTTGATAATTTGGATATTATAATTTAAAATATAAAAATAATTTAAAAGAATTAAAATTTTAAAGTGATAAAAATTAATTTTAAAATAATAAATGTATGATGCCTAAAAAATAGTTTTAGAGAAAAATACAACTTAAGTTATAAAATATTAAATAAAGTTTTTTAAATTAAAATTAATATTTTTAATTATAAATTAATTTTTTTAATAATTTTTTTTTGATAATTTTTTTTTCTTTTCTTATAGCCTAATGATGTCATAAAAGTCACGGTATTTGTGAAAATTCTATTTTCCACCATGCATCGAAAAATAAATATTGTTTAGAAAATCATAAAAACTCATATTAAAATAATATTGAAATGAAAAATCGAAAAATGAAGTTCATTTTTTCATATTAAAATTCTAAAATTTAGGAATTTAAATTTCAAGTATAAGCATAAAATATAATAATTTTTTATAGGAAAATATCTTTTTAAAAATTAGTTGTTTTTATTCTTATTTCATACCAATTACTAATTAAATGAGTGTTAATATATGATTATCATCAAAAATATATTTTATTATTATTCAATTATAATTTTTTTAGTTTCTTAAAATAAAATGCATGGCATGTAAAAAGGCATTTTTTATAAATAATACATTTTTAATCATAAAATGAAATTATTAGTTATTTAGCTATACTAATTGAATTTTATCAATGAATTAGTATTAAAAATAACTTTTTTATATATTTAATAATTCTTATACCTCTACTTATACCTTCAAATTCAATGAGTAAATTTATCATGACCTCATTTAATAGTTTAAATTTTATCTTAATAAAATGTATCCAGTTCGTTTTAGTTCAGTGTTACATGTGAAGGAATATATTCAATACATTATTTAATTAAATGAAAATATATAATAAAATATCAAGGTGTTACGTATCCCATAACTAGGTGTATGGATATCATGTCCATATTCACTTCATCTTTTGTGGTATAGTGGAGTAACACCTCTTGGAGATGGGTTTTCTTCACATGTATGTTCTACCTCCATAGGTAACGCATTTGTCTACATTATTATTGGATCTTCATATTATGGTGTAAACAAAAAAATATACTATAAAGTATATAAATATGTTAAATGGAACAAGTTCAAATCAGGATATTAGATAGATGTCATAAATGGAAAAGAAAGATTGATAATGCCATCCACTGGTGACCTGATCATGTACCAAGGGTGACACATCAAAGAATGACGATGTTGTTAGGTTTTCTTATTAAAAAAATGTTTTTAATCTAAGTGTTAGAAATTTCTAGGAGGGATTCTGAACTTATGACTACAGAATTAGATGGAGGTAGGGGTGGAGAAACTGAGATTTGGAACCAAGTAGGAGAAACTTTAAATTTACAAAATTATAGAAGAGTATAAAGATGAGTTCCAGAGATTTAACTATTCCAAAAAAGTTACAACTTAAGTTAGTTAATTTAGAGATTAAGTGGTGTTCATCTAGAAATATTATATGGTAATGTAACTGATAGAACTTGCTGGTTGTTACATGTTAAATGTGGTAATATATCTAGAAATATATGGGTGGGGTCACTTGTATGAATAATATCATTCTAAAGTTTTATTCTTTTATTTCTAGGAAGCATTCTAGAACTTGGGTTCCCATAACTCATTGTTTACACCTTTTTTAGTATTTTTAATAAAGTTTGTAGTGTTCCTCCCATGGATAAGGGTAATTCTCAAACTATGTAAATTGTTTTTCTATCATTGCATTTGTATTGAGCTTGTTTCTTCTATTTAATTTAGTTTCAAAGGTTATTAAATGGAATGTGAGGAATTTCAGTATGGTGGCTCTAGATTATGGTTCCATCATCCAATTTCTAAGGTGGTTGTTACCCATTTTAGAAGTTTTACACTTTGTTATACATTTTAAGCTCCATAAGGTATATTCTGAATCATGGGATAGAAAAAAATAAGTGGTACAAGAGCCTTGTAATAGACCACAACTCATACCCATATTATTACATCATTTTTATAATAAATATCTATACAAAAATTACATAAATCTAGAGGTCTAACATATTTGGGGAATTAAGTACATCATAAAACATATATAAAATAATAAAAAAGTATTTTATTTCCATCTTCATACTTCCTCCCAGAGATTACTTTACTCTTATTACTAGATTAGATATCCTAGGGACATATATAAAAGAAAGGGTGATCCATAAATCCTAGTAATGGTGTAATAGTATAAACATGGGATTCAATATTACATCAGTCAATATATTAGTGTTGGTTCCCTAGAAAAAACTATTTTGTACTTTTAATTAGCAGTATATTCCATGTATTGAATGTCAATAAATTTCTTATCACATGATGTGTATTCTTAAACATTAATTTAATGTGATAATGTTGTTAGAGTATCCATCACAGTAAAAGGTCATACCAATTCCCCGCTATGATGGGAATCTTAAGTGATATGATGAATTTCTTAAATACATGTTTTATGGATAGATAAAATCATCTAAATTGATTTAGATGTATGTGATATTAAATGTAGAGAGCTCATAATACATCACAACTTCTTCTCATAAAGTCAGCCTTTGGTAATATCTAAGAGAGGAGGCTATGAGAAAAAACCCTCCCATAGGAATTCTAAATGTTATACGTGCCATTAAATATCTCTATCAATGGATGTGTGTATTGGTCCTCATACTTTAGATTATTATTAATTCATATAATGCATCATACACTTATATGTATTTGGATTTTTCCCTTATGAGTTAATTAAAGTATATATATGTGGCCCTTTGATTGGAATGTAATTGTTGAACTAATTCCATGACCGTGGTGGTTTATTAAAGAGTTTTTTTGATAAGATTCAAAGAAAATATATCAATTATATAAGCTGATAGAATATGTGATGAAAACTACTCGATAGGATATCAAGAAAAATGGATTATATTACATAGAGAACATTCATAGGATGTTATTGTCATTACGATATTAATATATTTCTCTATGGATGCATTGGGTGTTTCTATATGTTGATATTAGACTTTAGGCGAGTTATCCAAATGAAACTAATAAAGATACCTAAAGGATCACACACTAAGAGTATCTAGAACCTTAGTTAAATTCTATATGAATTTAATATTAGAATAAATATTATTCTCAAGTTCTGAGTAATAATAATTATTCAGGTTATATTGAATGTATAAATATTTATTAAATGAATAATATAATTATATATATTTATTTTAAAAAATAAATATTATTCAAGGTTTTTTAAATATCGGGGAGGATTTATGGGATTGGAAAATCGAGTGAAGGGTCTGGTGGGAATGATATACTAAATAACATATAAATAAATATTAATTAATTTATTGATATTTGTATTATCCATGATACATGCACATGTCAAGGAAATAATAATAATAATATTATTATTATTAGTTGTGAGGTTCTATAAGGTTTATGATATTGGATAAGGGCCTTTATGTAATTACCAATTCTTAACCTAGATATATAAAATCAGTTATATCATTTCTTGGTAATGTGATTATAGTGCACAAAAAATAATCTCTAGAGAATTATCACAAACTTAGAGAGAACCTATTCTCTAGAACACTCTTAGGAATATAGATCATCCACACTCCTCCTCCCTCTCAATAAAATTAGAGAACTCAATAGAATCCTTCTACATCATAAGGAATTCTTATTGTGATCAATGGGAATGACGCATGTGATCGGTCATTGACTATAGCTTGTAAAGATACACTAGTGATATTTTATGGTTCATAGAGCACCCGTGGACTAGTACTAAAGGGATTATATATTTGGATCCTTCACTGCAATGATGGTATGACAAGAGTGGTCAATATATTTATCAATGAATAAATAATTGCATGTTAAGGTAATTCTTATTTATATAAATTAAAAATAAATTAGATGTGAAAGATCATGCCTCATTAATTTCAGGGTTTCCATTCATCATGTTTTGAGGTGAAAACTGATGAAACTAATCAAAAATCATTATTGGGAATAGCCCAACCTCTTCTATTATTTCCTATAACCTTCAAGTGGTATCAAAATAGTCACATATTAATTTATAATAATTTATTAATCATTAAAAAATTTATGAATATGATGTTAGTTTTCATTTATGGTTTATTTTTTATTAATATTAAAGTCAAGATATCAAGTTCATTCACTTTGATATGAACTAGAACTAGGCTAAGAATAAATGAAGAATTTCTAAATATCTCATCCAGAGGTTTCGAGGATTTTGGTTGGATAACATGGGATTACACTGCGTGTAATAGAAAAAGTGCACATCATGTACCAAAATTATCTACACCAAGAAAATTTTCATAAATCATGGAATATCATGTAGAAGAAGAGTACACAAAATCATTACACACCGCATTTTGAACAAATATATGAAACACATTTTTAGGGGTTACGTGACATGTAGTTGGTATACATTCCATGTAACCTCACAAGGTTTTCCTTATGGAAAATATAGAAGTCATGTGGTCAAATAAATGGTATGTATTTATTATATACTAAGTAAGGACTTAAAGTTGAGCATCACGATTTAGTTGTTATTACATGTAATGTAGCTAGCATATACACCATGTAACACATACATGTCTATACAGATTACAAACTGAGTTCCCATGTGTGTATCATAGAAAACCATATAAAGTGATACATGGTGTGTAGTAGGATTTACATTCCATATAAACCATACCCATTCACATGGATTACATGCCTATCTTGGTTGTACACCACATAGATTAATTACATGAAATGAAAATTAATTACGACATTAAACCAAACTTGTCATGACCCATCCCCGAGGGCCCGTGCCATGACTACCCTAAGCCCACCTCCAATAGGACATGGGCTAGCGACTAGTTCCAAGTAGGCTTTTGCCAAAAATGGGAGGCATTTTCCTAATAACCTGTATACATGCACATGACTCCAAGCCATAGAGGCTGGAAAGTAAAAACAAAAAGTAAAGAAAATGCATGCATACCACTACAACCCAACAACAGAGTACAATAGAAATTAAAGAAGTAATGTACAATCAGGATAAAATACAATCCCACTAAAATAAAGACAACTGCGAAGTATAACCTGCAAACAAGGGTACTGAAGCTGCTATAGAAAGCTTCTGAAAACATCTCAGCTTGTCTGATCTCACAAGGCAATGTCTGGTCTAAGTCCTGGTCTTGCTCCACCTAGGACTCTTCCAAATCATAGATCATTTTCATAAGACACGACATGTGTGGGAAAAACCCAAGTAGAGGTGAGTAAATCAATACTCATTAGGAAACCCCAAAACACGAAGTAAAATACCACAAAGGAAACACCACTAAGAAGATACAGTCATATCAACACAGGTATATGTCAAAAAAACATATAAAAAGAACATCCAGGTATACTCATAAATGATTCCAAAATGCAACATCTCATACACTTCCATCTATATGGTTCCACTTGTAGCATGCTTGATTCCAGGAGATACCACTCCTCGTGCTATCTGAATGAAAGCATGAAGAACTAGTCAACCAAGAGTATTTAAGAGAAAATCTGTCCTCAATACGTCATGAAGTTTCCATGAGATTTCCGGTCTCACTGAGTCAATAAGTCTTGATATCATATCCAATCCATAGTCACAAGATTCTTCTTAAGGCACACTCATTCTGGGAGAACTTTCTCCTCAAGCTATGAAGTTATCGGAGAACCTTGAAAAGAGTTCCCACTAATTTGAGCCCCACCCAAAGAGAATAAAATGAGATCTACCTAAAGTACACTGGTCAGGTCAAACCATTAATGAAAGAATTAGATCTTGATACATAGATAGGGGGCCCTGCATCCAGATCTCAAAAGGGGACATCCTAGCCCTATTGGAATTATTATCCTAGATAGGGGATGGGTGCCCATGTAAATATTGGTCACACCCATTCCAAAAACCATATCTATGGTACCATGAAGAAAAGTGAGGACCAAATAGGCCCCTCGGTGCGATCCATGCTCCATCCCATCGAATCACTGAGAAAAATGGGCTGAGACAACTCACTTAGAAACACATACCATTCTCTATGATAGGTACGAGATATTGCATTAAATCTTCATAGAGAAGCCTAAGGGTATGGTCTCAATCTCTACTGTCACCCTCTTTTATGGGATTAAGGTCCTTAATTGATCCCTCATAGTAAATACAAATATAACTCCACTAGACCCTACTAGTCCAACTAAAACCCCATAGAGACATCTCTAAAGGAACGCCTCGTTAAGTGGGTCCCAACTCTACAAATTGCTCGTCAAACGAACTTACAGTTTGAAAGTTACAAGCATTTTAGTGAAAAGGGGATAGTTGGGTCTGGGTCCAGTCCGACTTGATCGGACCAACCTGACCTAGCCTGGGGTCTGCCAACCCAACCCAGGTCAACCCGACCCATAGGCCCTGGGTCACTTCAGTTGGGCCTGGCCCGCTGCTAGCTCGGCTAGGCTCTGCCCGCTGGCTCCCACCCAGCCCGCCCTGGTTGGGTTCGACCCCCCGACTCCAGCCCATCCCACTCAGACGCAAGCTAGTTTTTCCACCCAGAAAGTGGCGGCTTGCTTCATCCCCTCCGTTTCAAGCAACCACCATGGCTGATCGCTGATCCCACACGCGGTCCACTGACCACGTGCTAACAATCCGACACGGTGCCTACAGTGTCGCCGACCCTCTCTACCATGGCTCGCCTGAGCCGAAGCCCCCATTGTTGGCTGCTGTCGAGCCACCACTTGTGTCCAAGCCACTGCTAGCTCTTCCAGCCGCTACCATAGGCGGTCGGCTTTACTACACCGATGCCCTGGTGGCCCCTTCCGCGGGCCATCGGACACGCTTCGGTGCTCCAATCTCTGATCCTAAAGACATTCTAGAATCCTTAGGTCACCATCTTCACTACCATGGGATGAAATCCACATTATGAACTACTTCTACAGAAAATTATTGAGTAGAGGTATCTTTTATGTCGCTTCGATCCACCTGTTGTTGTCACTGTCGCACCTCCTATAAGTCGTCATGAGGCTGGATCTTTGATTTGGGAATAGTGCGCCAATAAACGTGCACGCAATGATCATCTGCTCGTTATTATGAAAAGAGCATGAAGAACGTGATTGGGGGAAGAAACAGGAAAGATAAAACCTAGTAACTAACCTTGATCGTTGTTCATTACGGCCTTGATCTGCTCCCGTTAGAAGGATCAAGAAAACGAACTTAAACAGAACAATTTTCCTCAAATTAAAACCCGAAATTAGAACCCTCCCATAAGAATGATCGAACTGAGGGTCAAAATATTCATGGGATGATCCAAATTCATCATTTAAATTCAAGAATGAATAAATAAAATATTTAAATAAAAACCCCTACCTAGAGTTTGTATTGGTCAATGTCAAGGTTCAATTGTCGTTGGTGATTTGTTGAGAGGTGTCATGATCCGTCATCTCATCGATCCTCGATCTTTGTTGTCATTCATCATTTTCCAATGAGAAGGTTTCTCCTCCTTGACTCAGGAAAACTACAGGGTTTTGATGATAACCATGAATATCCTGAAAAGGCTCAATTAAAGGGAAACCGATGTTGTATTACCACGTTACATCAATTTAAAATATTTTTAATAAATATTTTAATGATGTTCACGTCCAAAAACTAACTTTAACTCTCAACCCGCACTGGTCAAGGTTAGACCATGCCTAAGGTAAATTCAATGTTCTGGATGCAATAGTGCCCTTAGATTCCTGATCTGGGATCCTATTTAAAAGTTATTCCACTTTTTCAAGAAAATCTCTCATGGGTGCTATTTAAAAACTTATCATTTTTTAATAGATTGTTTCGGGCACACTAGGCCTCAGAATTTCATGTTATATCAATTCATGGTCTCACAATTTACCTAAGAATTTTATAAAAATAGAACCAAGAAAATACAAGTCATTACCTTCTCCCTATATTAAGGCTTTACATCCTTGAAAAGATAAACAAGGTTTAATCGAATAAAAGGTGAGAGCACTGAGCATGAATCTGAGCCTCCCGCTCCCATGTTCTCTTCTTAAGATATTTGTGCTGCCTCTGGATACGCACCAAGGGAAAATATCATTCACAAATGATCCTTTATATTCAATGGGTACTCAACCCAAGACACTCCAACGTTGATGTCCAGTTTGTCCAAGATTATGATGTGCAAAGAGTTAGGAAAGAATCTCCTCAGCTCTAACATGTGGAAGACATTGTGTACCTGGTCCCACTGTAGGGTAGATCCAAGCATTACACTACTTTTCCAACTCAATGTAGTACCCAAAAGATGAACCATTAACCTCTGAGATAACTTTCTACCCCAAAAAATCTCTGTAACCCTCATCAAGGGAGACCCAAAGGAAGACATGGTCTCTTTCCTCAAACTCAAAAGGTCTCCACCATCTACCAACACAAAACTTCGGATGGATCTGTGCATTCTTCATCTGCTTCTAGATGACCAACACATTCTATGCAAATGCCTACTACAATCCCTTCCACAACTGGGATGTAAAGTGAGCATCAAAATATGAAACAATCGTTGATGAAACTATATGGAGTCGAACTATATCCTGCTCGTAGAGGCATCTTAATCCCTCTACTAAACTTTGTTCCTAGGTAGTTAGGAAGTATGAATAGTTAGTGATTTGGTCAATGATCAACCCGATGGTATCATGTCTCCTAGATGTACATAGTAAACCCATCAATAAGTCTATCAATATACCTTACCACTTCCTTCTTGGTACCCCAAGAAAGAGAATGACCAACCCCTTCCAAGAAAAGGGGCTTGACACAGTGAGTTGACAATCTACAAATCTAATTGAAACAAGCTTTAATCTTTTTATCTTAATAGGTAGGCCAACTTCATCCCGTTCTATCATCATCGGTGTCCGCCTTGACATCCAGATGCATATTCCAATGCATCACGCCACTCTAGGCATCTAATGATACAACCGCGTGTCTCTTGAAAAGAACGATATGCTACCCACCTTTCGAATGTACATCAAAGGTATTCCCTGTTGAAAACTAAGCACATGAAGACTCATAGTTGGTATCAACATTCTATTCCTCCCAGACTCATTTAAGAGTGGATGGGTAATAACCAATGTCTGGAGATAAGCTTCTCCATCTCCATCCATGAAGGATAACTACAACAAGGAAAAATAATCTAATGTCTTGGTCAGTAACTGATAAATAGATTCCAGATGAGAGTATCTTCTTCCATGTTCCTCTTCCTAGGAGTATATAAAAACTCTAAGTCATGGTATTGAAGGAACTCTAGGCATCACCTCTATCTCAATCTCTAGTCCTTCTAAAAGAAGACAAACTTAAGAATCTTGTGATCACAGTAGATGATGAATCTCCCACCCATCAGGTAGTATTTCCACATATTCAATGCAAAGACCACCACTAATAACTCATGATTATGGGTTTCATAGTTCTGCTCATCAAAATCTGTCTCAACCTTCACTGGATTCAGTAAAACTTTAGTCACTAAGAT
Source organism: Viscum album (assembly GCA_963277665.1). NCBI lineage: Eukaryota > Viridiplantae > Streptophyta > Magnoliopsida > Santalales > Viscaceae > Viscum > Viscum album. Next base: position 1,346,032,288 of record OY728156.1, read on the forward strand.
GACCTTTCCTAGGAAAAGGGACCTTCTTAAACCATAACTAACACTTCAAGAGGTTCTCTTAAATTTGGAGATCTCATAGTGTGTGTAAGACCATTCTTAAGTGTCTTGCATGCTCCTCCTCAGATGCCGAGTACACTAAGATATCATCAACAAAGATCACCTAGGTCTGATTAGGGTTAAATGTTGGGTCTTACTAATCCCTTACTCTATAAGTCCCCTATCTACACCCCCATATCATGAAGCACTTCAGGAGCCATATGATATATTGACATAAATATCGGTGCCACCCCGAGGTGTAGACCAATGCAGAAGTCTAACTCTTGACTGAGAGGTAAACCTGGAACATCTATAAGGAAGATGCCTTTATACTCTTCCACCACTAAGAAACTTGAGGACCCATAACATACACTACATCGAGGTTCAAACTAGTTAACTGAATAGAAATCTGCTGCACCCTCCTCTGGAAGAGTCCATTAAGAGATGAAAGGATTCCCTCCTTACTGATAGAGGTAAATATGGTTCTATGACCATGGAAGGGCCACAACCTTTGCCTAAAATAATCAATCTGATCATGAACTGTGGATTATTCCATACCTGAATGACATCGTAAGGCCTTGATTCCACTACTAAGAGATCCCAACTGAAACTCTCACCTCCAAGAGTCAGGTCACATTGTCGACACCAGTGTGTAGTCATTGGGTCTCCTCCAGTAGGAGTATCTAAATGTGAGGATCAATCCAATAGTTTCAACTGGAAGCTCTAAGTATCAAACAAGAAAAGTTATAGGAAAGGAAATCACTAGTACAATTGTCTATCAATATTGTAGCTAAGGTAGAAAGACACATATCATACCTTGAATCATTCCTGGAGTCCTATAGTCATAAGCCTCAACAGCTTTCAACTGTCTCCTCCCCTATCCTCCAACTCCCAGAGCCTGGTATGGACCACCTAGAGGTGGTGGTGGTAACACATCAAAAAGTCGGCCACCTACTACTACTTCCCCAACTCTCCTGCCACGTATACTGCTCGATAGATCTGTATGCTCTTGCTGCTGCCTCTTTCTTAGTGGTTCATCAAATACCTCTCTGACTGTTGCATGAATGGTAGGAAAATCTCGCATGAGATGCCCCCTTTTACGACAAGCATAGAAAATCATATCCTTTTGGGAACTATCACGTCCATGGAACTTTTGACAAAATTTCTGGTTCTGCGGCATACATTACGCACTTGCTATCAGTAGGTCCCATTGAACCTACATCCCGGGTGATTGCTACTTCAGAATCCTGTGGCACACATTAAAACCCTACACATCTTCATTTATCTCCAAAAGGGTCATCCGTGACTCATTCTAAAAAATCTGTATTAACCTGAACCACTAGAGGTGGGTATGCTAACTGATCATCAGATGAAACTATCACCTACTAACCATCTCAAAGAAAAAATGCTCTATGACTAGCTCTCATTAGGGAGGCCTCATCAAGAATCGGGCCAAAATCCCTATCTTATTGTAGAAATCTCACTGACTAGTTTCTTAAACATATCCTAAGGAAAACAATATGTGTCATGATTAAAAGAGTATACATGGTGAGTTGAATTAATAAGGACATGGAAAAAACAACCCATTCTTATATGATGCATGTAACTTTATTTTTTCCCTGAAACTAGTGTTTTCTTGTACCAAGTCAAAAAGAAGGTGCCCAGAGTCTTGGTGTATGGACATGTCGGCCGCCGCACCAACACTAGAGTCCCTGGCCAGAAAGACAAACTCAAAACACTTAACACTGTTGCCCCAAACCAAACTCACAGACTCCTAGTCCCAACGTGGAACCGAACCCGCTCTGATACCACTATGTCATGACTCATCCCCTGGGTCCTATGCTGTGACTACCCTAAGCCTGCCACTAATAGACCAGGGTCTCATGACTGGCATTGAGTAGGAATATCCGACAAATGGGAGGCACTTTTCCTAAGAACCTGTACACATGAACACAAATCCAAGCCACAGAGGCTGGAAAGTGAAACACTAAGTAAATAAAATGCATGCATACCACTACAAACCAATAATACAATACGATAAAAAGTAAAAAAATAAAGTATAATTAGGCCATAATACAATCCCACTAAAATAAATACATCTGCAAAGTCCAACCTAAAAACAAGGGCATTGAAGTTTCTATAGAAAGCTGCCAAAAGCAGCTCGGCTCGTATGATTTCACAAGGCACCGTCTGGTCTTAGTCCTGGTCTTGCTATGCCTAAGACTCTACCAAAGAATCATTCATCTACATAAGACATGACATGTGTGGGAAAATCCTATGTAGTGGTGAGTAAAACAATACTCAATAGTGAAACCCGAAACACAAATTAAAAGACCACAAAGAAAACACCACTAAACAGATTTAGTCATCTCAAAACAAGTATGTATAAATAACATATAACAAGAACATCCATGTTTAAACAACACTCAAATATTAGTATCTCCTATTTCACTTTTATCTGTCCGTCTCTATCACTCTTACACCTCCGCTAGGTCATCACGAGGCTGGATCTTTGATTTGGGATTACTGCACCAAGAAACGTGCGCGTAACTATCATTTGCTCATCATTCTGCAAAGAAGGTGACGAACATGATTGTGGGAAGAAACATGAAAGAGAAAACCAAGGAATAAACCTTGGTCATTTTTCATTACAATTTGGATCTGATCCTGTTATAAGGATCAAGAAAACAAACATAAGAATAACAATATTCCCCGAATTAAAACCCGTAAGTTGAACCCTCCTGTAAGAATGATCAAACCTCTGGTCAACCTATTTGTGGGTTGATCCATGTTCATCCTTTAAATTCAAGAATGAGGAAAAAAAGATTTAAATAACAGCCCCTACATGGAGTTTGGATTGGTCGACGTCGGGGTTCGATCGTCGTTGGCGATTCATTGAGAGACTTCACGATTCGTCATCTCATCGATCCTTAATCTTCATCGTCATTCGTCGTTCACCAATAATAAGGTTTCTCTTCTTTACCTTATGAATACTTATAGATTATGAGGATAACCCTAAATTGCCTAAAAAGGGTCAATTAAAAGGAAACTAACACTACGTCGCCATGTTATGTCAATTTAAAATATTTTTAATAAATATTTTAATGACGTTCATGTCCAAAAAATTAACTTTCACCCTCAACCTTCACCGATCAAGGTTAGGCCTTGAATAAGGTAAAGTTAATGTTTTGGATGCAACAATGCCCTCATATTCCAAATCCAGGCACCTGTTTAAGATTTATTCCACCTTTTCATGAAAACTGCTCACACGTGCTATTTAAAAATGTAACATTTTTTGGAAAGATTGTTCCAATCACATCATGTATTAGAATCATACACCATCTAATCTCTTGGTCTTGTAATTTTCCCAAGAATTTTCTAAAAATAGAATTAGGAAAATCCAAGTCATTATAAAACTACATAGCGTATAGCTGGTGTACACATCACATAATCATGTTTTACATAACACTAAATTCCAAATTAATTTCAACATTAATTATTGAATTACACACTATTCATGGTCCTTGTATATGTTATATACGTTACACATACATTAATAATGGTACACACCATGTATATTAACATGTTTCATGTTCCATAAAATCCAATTTGACTACTTTGATTGAAAAAATGGAACTACACTCCATGTACGATACAAGTTGTGTAAGTACAAAGTATGCAATAAATACCATACAAGAAACTAGGTAGTTTAGATTGGTTTATATCATGTTGCCTCTAAGTACACATTGTGTACTTTTTTTTAAATTGAATTAAATTATATAATTTATTTTAAATTAAATATGATGGGAATCACTAAGTATTTTTGGATGGAAAATTAAGATAAGCGAATAAATGAATTAATAATATAATTAATTTAATAATTTTTTTTATTTATCTTAATAAATAATGAATTGAAATGAATAGTATATAGTTTATTTGAATGTGTATTAATTTAATGTTTGGATGATCATGATATTAATTGACCTATATATGTGTTGTGTTTATTTTAATATAATTATTATTGCTTGATTTTTTATAATGATGATTATTAAATTAAAATCATGGCATGTATGTCATCCCCTCCTTTTATTATGAAAGGGCCCATATGCTCATAAGTTCTTTTATATAACCACATACCTATGGTTACCCTCACCTATGCAAGATTAAATCATATTTAAAGGATGGATATCATAAGTATGATGTGGTATTTCGTGTAACACCCTGATATTTTTGAAAAAATATTTTCATTTAAATAATTTTATTTCCATGATAGCTTGAATTACACGAACACCAAGTTTAAACGAATCACGATATACTATTAAAATATTACTATGTGATTGTTGTTGGCCAACCGTTGGATTGGAAGATATGAATAAAACTAACTAAATTATGAAAAAGTATAGGATCTATAAATTTATAAAATTAATTCATTAGTTATTAAATGATTATAATTAAACATATTTTTTTGAAAATAAAAGTGATGTTATTATGAAAATTGATTTTATAGAAACAATTTATTTTTATATTAATAAATTAAATTAATAATAATTTATGAATGATTTTAATGAAAATTTTATATTATATATTCAATCAAATTGTTTAACATTAATTTAATATTTTTTAAGGCATTGGATAAGAATGAACCAAGTTTTATGCTAAAAAATCATCTTTTTCTAAAAATAGGTTTTCATCGTGTTTTATGAACTTATTTTAAAATCAATTTCTACCACATATAGGTATTGAATTTTATAAAATTTATTACATACTTAGAATCACGAGGTTCAAAATTTTTAAATAAGTAGTTTTTATTTTTGGTCAATATGAATAGTAATTGTGGTAAAATTTATCACCTTAGTAAAGGGTAAATCTAGATTAAAAATAGTTGATAAGGATATAATTATTCATTATATTTATTATTTAATGAATTTAATTAAACCTTATCACCTTAGTATAAAATTTATTTACTTAATTGGAACCTGTTCATGAAACTGACCAATATATTATTTAAATCAATGAAAGTTACAAAATGTCACTCTCTTAGTTTTAAATATCTATTATATCTCCGCATAACAAAAAAATTAAGTTATAAATGAATAAAAATGTCTATTTTGATAATAATAAAATTATTTTTATTATTATAATTTATTTATAATTTTTAGTTATTAATTAATTACCTTAAAATTTTACTCAACGTCGAAACAATATTTATTCAATTGATGAAAAAATAAATGAAATGTTATTAAAAATATTAAAAGTGATATAATTTGAATGAGTTAATGTGTGAAAAGACATTATATATTAATATGAAAAAATATTATTGTTTTTAATGATTATATTCAAATTAAACCATTGTATTTATTCCTTTTATATCAAATTAAATGAATAGTATCAAAATAGACATTAATAATATTTTATGAAAATAATATTTTTTAATTTATTAAAAAATCATACAAATATTTAAATAGGAAAAAGAGGAAAATATATGGTAAAATATTTAATCACTTAGAAATTTATTCCCAAATTTTAACCATATATGAAAAATTATAATACTTTAAGTGTGAAGAAGACATCATTGTGGTTAAGGTTAAAATTGGTTAACCAAGTGGTTAATAAAAAAAGATAATGTTTAAAATGACACCAAAACATGTAATTTTTTTATTTAATTATGGTATTATAGACCTATAATATCTTATATTTTAATAAATATCATTTTTAGGAATTTGGTAAAGTGAATGACTTTATTATAATTTAATCTTTTATGAAATTCCAAAAGTGCGCCTTATTTCAATTATAAAAGCGAACCTCCTCCCTCACTTATTTACACCACTTTGATCATTATATCTCAACCATAACCTAAAAAATACCTTCTATAATTCATTATCCACATTATATAGGTTTTTTTAATCCCAAAAAACCATACCTAGGATCCTTAAGAGGAGATATAAAGGAGTTATTTCAAATAAGAGGTAATCACCTTAATCGATCACTTTTTTTACTTATAATTTACCTTATATAAATCAATGGAATTTATAATAAAATAATAAATTTAGTAAAATAAATGTAATTAAATTTTATTATTATTATTAATTTACTATTATCCACCTTATTTCCCATTAAATGGGCTGTGAAGGTATCGCTTGTGCGTATGTATGGCTTACTATCTCCACACAATGATGCACTTTATTTTCCTTAACCATATTTCATGTATGGTTATTATAATGATTTTAAAGTTTATATATGATATTTATGAAATAATTACACTTCTATAATTATAATATCACATCTACCATATTACCTTCTAAACTATTAGTAAACGACAACGTCAGTTGTGCGTACGTATGGAATACCACCTCCACGAAGTGATGCGATTTTTTTTTCATTTACATTACACTTGGATGATAATAAGGATATATTTAGTGAAATGTTATGATATATATGATATAATAATGATCCTTTAAAGGTTAATTATCATTTAACTTTCTTTCACTCCATCCGTCGAAAAATTAAATCAGCATTCATGCATACGTACAACCTACCGTCTCCATGAATGATGTAATTAATTTTTATATCTCTATTTTTTCTGAAAGATTATAAATATTTATGTAATGAATATATATGATTTTTATATCATTATTAAAATTATGGAAATTATTTAACCTTGATCAAATATAAGGGCCAATACTTCCGAACTGAAACATGCTTGAAAAAAAGTAGTTATCACCCTGAATAGTGATTTCAATAAAAAATTATTAAAAAAAGGTGATAAAATGTCATAAATAAATCATAAATGGTATGATAGATCTGAATATATTTTTTTAATACATTTATAATAAATCTATATTTATTATACATGAGTTTTTAACATGAATGTTTAAAGGAGAAACTTGAGGTAAGGGATTTATGTTTCATACCTATTTTAATCGGTACTATTTATACTTGAATTTATATTGAGTAAATTATATGATTATTATATGATTAATAAATTTTATTTTTTATAATATATTTATTTCTTTAGAATATATTTTTTCTTTCATTTTCATCACTTTAATTATTTAAGAGATCGAAATAGTGTTTTTAAGGAAAATCGACTTTATTTCTATCTTCAGTCTAAAATCCCTTTTTTTCCATATCCATATTTTCTAAAAATGTTTTAAAGAATTATTTTAATATTTTAATATTATTTTTAAAATTAATTTTTAACCTTTTTTGCTTTTTACAAAATATTTTACAAGAAATATTCTGGTTTTTTTCTGAATGAGGCACTTTTTTATTTTTTAAAAAATATGTAAGGAACGTTTTCTTTTAACTTATATGATACGAAAAAATTTTCCAACCATTATGAATGATCGATACATTGAATCTTATTTTATAAGTTTCCATGACTATTTTCAAATAATTTTTTTCCATAATATTTTGTAAATTTTTAGTTTTTGAAAAGTGATTTTCAAATGAAAAGGGTATTTTACTCAAGAATGTTTTTTATGATATTTTAATAGTATTTTTATTCATCAATGAAAACAAACTTTGATGTTGCTTATGTTTTACTAAGGATGTGATCAAATGATACTATAAATGTTGTTTCTCTAGATAGTTTATGTTTCTGATGATTAGATGTTTATAAAACCCATTTTCATGGGTTATGCTATGATTTGATGAAATATGGACCTTATTTTCTTTTCAGGAGTTATGATATGATAATATGATGGATGATTTATGATCTTGTGTCATAAATATTTATGGTTTTTATTATGTGATGGGTGGGACCTATATCTTACTTTAGTGCATTGGGTAATTTGTTATATATAATGAGAGAGTTATGGGAAACAAGTTGAAGTGATTGATCCATTTTGGGAAACAAGTTGAAGTGCTTGATCCGTTATGGGAAACAAATCAATGTTATTGATCCATGATGAGAAAAGGGTGTTAATTCTTTATCTTATGGTTTTTGTAGTTAACATTGACCTATGAAATGGTTTATATACTTATGATGGTGCCACACATTTATTACATGAACTTATGGTACATGATTGAGTTATGATGATTTTTTATTCTTATGATTAATGTCTTTTGAAATACTAAAGTTTTATTCCATAAATCATGTTTATGATCTTCGTGTGATTAGGTATGAACTTTTTATGTTGTTTTCATGATATTATACCCTTATAATTATATTATTATTTCATATTATCATATATTTATAACTCCCATACATACCCTTAATGAGAATATAAGCTCAACATTTCTTATTTTTCCTTTACCCTGGTTATAAAGAAAGTTTTAAGTAGGGTATTTATATGAAGAGTACTTTGTTAGAAGATATTAATGAGATATGTTGATGATATTTCATGAATTGAGAAGTTTTTAAATATATTATCCAACTCTAAACATTTATGGTTATGGTGTGGATTGAAATTTCATGAGTTGAATATTCATTTAAAAAGATGTAATATTTATTCATCAAAAGTTTAGGACATAATAGTTAAATCAGAGAAAGGTTAGGTCAATATTTGGATATTAGGGTTAGAAATATTTCATGAAAACCCTGGGGATAAAACTAAGTATAGGATAAAATCCTATATATTTGGTAATGATCATAAATGTCCTAGGTTAACCTAAGGTGTTATAGAAGAAACTGACATGATTTAGACATTCTATAAATGATTTTTCCTGATTATATAGTTTTCCACTATGATTATTGTTTCTTACAATATGTTTTTTGGTTTTAGTTAATGGATGGAACCTGAAGGAATCATTTTAATGATGAAAGTGATGAGAAATTCAAATATTTTCCACCTGAGAAACTAAATTTTATGGGAGACAGAATAAAAAATCTTACTGTTATGCCCAAAAAACTTTCTCATGCTATGAATCATTCCAAGTTTCCAAATTGTTAGAAGAGGGAATAATATACTGTTGAATATTTTATGAGGAAACAACAACCTTATTTTAGTAGACCCTCTAATCCACTAGTGTCTTATCATTGTATTGACACCATTGAGAAAATATTTTCTATTCTTTATTTATTAGGACATTTAAAAGTTATCCTAACTATTTATTGTCTAGAAAGTGAAGCATATCAATGGCGGAATCATATTAAGAATATAAGGAAAGAGGAAGAAATTGAATCCGTGTAATTGAAGTAGTTTAAGAGGATATTATCTAGTAAGTACTTTCCTCATATTCTATGTATAAATATAGAGAAGGAATTCCTTAAGTTTAAGAAAAACGATGATGAGTCCATTGGTACCCATGAGGAAAATTTCACAAGACTTTCAAGGTATGATTTTGGTTTAATTATCATTCATAAAAGTAAAATTGATTGATTATTTGATGGCTTAAAACCAAATCTTTGAAAGTTATTTACTCTAAGAGACTTCATTAACTATGAAGAAATTTTTTAATGTTCTCTCAAGGTAGAAATGGAAATTAGATATTCCCACCATTCCAATGGTTTTGATAAGAAGAAGAAGATCAAGTCCTATGAAAACTTGAATAAATCATATGGTGGAAAGAAATTCCATCCATATACATGCTATAAATGTGGGAAGAAACATAAAGGATATTTCTTGAATGGAACTGGGAGGTTATTTAAATTTGGAAAGGAGGGTCATAAAGTCTTTGAATGTAAAAAGGGGATTAATATTCTGGTTAATGAAATGGAGTAAAAAAAGACGCTAACTAATGCACCACCCATGCTCTATTGATTCAAATGAAATAAATATGGTAATTATGAAAAATAGTGTAAAAATTCGACGGTTTTTTATGATCAATTTCAACAACCACTTAATCCTAAAGACAAATGGAAATCTCATGTGATCACTATTGATAAAGTGGGTTATGAGAATGATTTGGTGAAAGGTACAATTATCATCCAATCTAGAATAGATAATGTTTTATTTGATTCTAGATATACCCACTCTTTTATATATAAGTAATTTTATAAGGGTATCATAGTATCACCTCAATGATTATATGCTGAGATAGCTATGAAAACTCCTCATGGTACAATGGTCACATTTAAAGTTTATAGTTCCTCTCTGTTTGATTTTTTTTGGAAAGCGTTTTCTAAAAATCTTTTGATTCTCCCTTTAATTGAATTTTATGTGATTCTAGGAAGGTATTTTATTTATTTACAAGTATTCGATATCAATTACTAAGGAAGGGAACTCACATTTCAAATTCCAAATGAACCTATGATCATTTATTAACATGAGGATGAATATGAACTTTCAATGGAATTTTTTTCCATATTGTGGGTATTAATTACTATCCATAAAGGTTATCTATCTCAGATTGTTGGGGAGAAAATAAAAATTAAGTATAACCCTATTTCATAATAATTTTTATGTCTTCTAAGAAGAATTACCTTTTATACCTTCGAATCTTGAAGTTGAGTTTCAATTGAACTCATACTCTGTGCTATGACTATTTCAAATATACCTTATAAAATTACCTCAATTTAGTTTTAAAAATTGAGGAACCAACTCTTAGAGAATATTGATAAGGGATTCATACAACCTAGTTCATCACTATTGGGTGAATCTTTTTTGTTTATTAATATGAATGATGGGTCAATTCATCTTTGCATTGATTATAGAGAACTTAACAGGACCTTTATCAAGAAAAAGTATCCTCTCCCCCCTATATTGATGACTTATTTAGTCAAATACACAGAACTCAATACTTTTCAAAGATTGAAATTCATTATTTATATCATCAATTGAGGGCCAAGAAGTAGGATATACCCAATATGGACTTCCGTACATGGTGTGGACACTATGAATTTATAGTGATTACTTTTGGTCTTAGTAATTCCCTTGCTATCTTTATGGATTTAATGAATAGGATATTTATATATTACCTTGATCATTTTATGGTACTCTTTATAGATGATATTATTGTATATTAAAAAATATATTAATATCATGAAGATAACTTAAGGATTCTACTAAAAAACCCCAGGGAAGGAGAATCTTTATGAAATATTTACCAAGTTTGAATTCTGGATTTGGAAAGTTTCATTATTGGGTCATGTAATATAAAGTGAGGGTATATTAGTAGATCTTTTAAATAAATAAGTTATTGAAAAATGGACTAGACCAACCAAAGAAACCATAATCCATAGTTTTCTTATATTGGATGGATATTATTAATGTTTTGTGATAGATTTATCATGATTACCTAATCTACTCACCAAGTTGATTTGAAAAAGGGTTAAGTTCATGTGTATGCTGTAATGTAAGGATAATTTCAAGGAACTTAAAAGAAGGTTGGTTAGTAAACCTATGATTACACTATGCTGTAGTGGAGAAAGGTTTGTGATCTATAGTGATTCATCAAATAAGGAAATGGTATTAGTTCTCTTGAAAAATGTCATAGTGATAGGGTATGCCTCATGCCAATTGAAGGATCATGAGAAAAATTACCCAACTCATGACTTAGAGTTAGCTTCGGTAATTTTTGAATTAAAGACATGGATTCATTATATTTTTTGAGAAATGTGTGATATATATATGGATAAAAAATGCTTAAAGTATATATTCATTCAGAAATATGTGAATATGCTCCAATGAATATGGTTGGAGATGATTAAAGGTTCTGACTGCTCAATAAATTACCACCTCAGGAAGGGGAGAAAGGTGGAAGATAATTTGAGTCGAAAGGGCCATGGTAGCCTATATATGATTAGGATCACAAGAGATATAATATTATTTAATTTTCAAAGTATGAATCTAGAAGTCTTAAAGGAAGAGTAGAAATATTATTTTTTTAAATAAATGTTCAACTATATATCCATGTAAGGATTACTGAGGTGAAAAAGGAGAATGTGGAGATAAAAAATAAGGTGAGAAATGTTCCCGAGTTAAAAATTGATTATGGGGGAATGATAAGTTTAATTAACTATATATGTTTCCCTTTAATATTAAATTTGAAGAATGATCTATTGAATGAGACTCGTATTTAATCATTCTCTATTCATCCTCAGAGTACAAAGATGTATAAAGATCTAAAAGAGTATTTATGGTGGGACAACATGAAGAGAGATATTTTATAATATGTATCTCAATTCTTACCATGTCAAAAATCTAATGTTGAGAGATATAATTCTAAGGGGATATGGCACCCATTATCTATACCAAAATGGAAATGAGAAAACATCACCATGGATTTTGTCGCTAACTCCCCAAAACATTTAAAGTTGATAATTCTATATGGGTTATAACCGATCAAATTTTGAATTATTTACAATTCATTGTTATAATATAATATTTATCTCTTGATAAGCTTTCTATAATATATATTAAGGATTTGGTAATATTATATAGTGTATGACTTTCCATTTCATCTGGTCAGGATATGAGGTTTACCTCAATGTTCTAGCAAAGTCTTCAGCAGGCTTTGAATATAGAGTTGAGTTTTAATATTATATATCATCCTTAGACATATGGACAATTTTATAAAACCATTAAGAAACTATAGGATATTTTTCAATCTCTTTTCATATATTTCAAAGGTGGTTGAGATCAACACCTTCCTACAGTTGAGTTTTCTTACAATAATAGCTTTCACTCAAGCATTCAGATGGCTCTTTATGAATACCTTTATAGAAAGAAGTATATAAATAAAAAATGATGGGATAAAGTTGGATAAATAAATATATTGGGTCTTGAGATATTTAAATAAATTTTATAGAAAGTTAGAACTATTTAATAGCACATTAAGGTAGCTCCGATTCGACAGAAGTGTTATGTTGACAATCATCGACGTGATTTGGAATTTAAAGTTAGTGAGAAGGTTTTTATATGAATTTTTCCATGGAAGAAGGTTATGAGATTAAAAAGGAAAGGAAATTTGATCCCTAGGTATATTGGACCCTTTTATATTCTTGATCAAGTAGGGATGGTATCTTATCACTTAGTGTATCCACTGAACCTCTCTCAAGTTCATAACATGTTCCATGTATTTATCTCGAGGAAGTATATACCTGATCATTTACATGTACTAAAATAAAAGGTCAAACCACTAGTGAATGATATTTCCTATCAGGAATAAATGATAAAAATCTTGGATTTTATAGATAAAGTAATATAGGGAAAGACTACTTTCTTGGTTAAAGTTCTCTGGAGAAACCACAAATTCGAAAAGCTACTTGGGAACCTGAGGATATAATAAAATAGAGATATCTTAATTTTATTTTATTAGAATGATGAATTTAGAGGGTAAAATTCATTTTAATAGGGGATTAATTTCATAACCTAATATTTTTGAAAAAAATATTTCCCTTAAAATAATTTTATTTCCATGATAGCTTGTGTTACATGAATTGTCGAGTTTAAATAAACTATGATATACTATTAAATTATTATTATATGATGGTTATCACATAGGTATTGGATTAGAGGGTATGAATATTACTAAATAAATTATAAAAAATATACTGTATAAACATTTATAAAATTAATTAATTGGTTATAAAATTATTATAATTGAAAATAAAAAATTATTTGAAAATAAAAGTGATGTTTTTCTGAAATTTCTTTTTATGCAAGAAATGTATTTTTGTATCAATAAATCAATTTAATAAATATTTGAGAATGATTTTAATTAAATGTGTATATTATATATTTAATAAATTTTTTTACCTTTCATTTAATATCTTTTTAGCATGAGATAAGAATAAACCAAGTTTTATGCTTAAAAACTATCTTTTTCTAAAAAGCAGTTTTCGTCGTGTTTTGTGTACTTTTTTTAAAATTAATTTATACCAATATTAGGTATTTAATTTTATAGAATGGATTAAATATTTATAATTATGAGGTTCAAAATTGGTAAATATGCCCCCATTTTGGTCAAAATGAATAGTAATCATGGTAAAATTTATCACCCTGGTAAAGGGTCAATTGGGTTAATCTAGGTTAAAACTAAGTGATAAGGCTATAATTATTCATAATAATTTTTATTATATGAAGGTAATTAAACCATTATAACCTTATTATATAGTTTTATTTATTTAATGGAATCCATTCCATTAAAATGACTAATATATTATTTAAATCAAAGAAAGTTACAAAAATGTCACTCTCTTTGTTTTAGATATCTATTGTGTGTGAATATAGTAAAAAAAGTAAGTTATTAATGAATAAAAATTTATATTTTAATAATAATAAAATTATATTTATTATGTTAATTTATTTATAATTTTTATGTATTAAATAATTACTTTAAATTCTTACACAAAGCTAAAATAATTTTTATTTAATCAATAGAAAAATAAAATAAATGATATTAAAAATATTAAAAGTGATATAATTTTATGATTTAATGTGTTAAATGAATTTTATAGATGACTATGACATATTATTATTATTTTTTGGGTTATATTATAATTAAAACTTTTTATTTATGTCTTCTAAGTCAAATTAAATGAATAGTGTCAAAATGGACATTAATAATATTTTATCAAAATAATATTTTATGAAATTATTTAAAAATTATAAAAATATTGAAATAGAAAAATTAGGATAATATATAGTCTAAAATTCCATAACTTTTCCATTTATTATCCACTTACCAACTTATATGTAAAATTGTAACATTTTAAGTGTTAAATAGATGTTACTACGGTTAAGGTTAAAATTGATTAGCCAAGTGGTTAATCAAAATGACAAGGTTTAAAATGACACTAAAACCTATCCAAACTTTATTGGATGATGATATTAAAACCATATACTATATTATATTCTAATACATGGACTTTTGTTTGCATTTGGGATAGATAATGACTTTATTATAATTTAATATTTTATGAAATTCCAAAAGCGCACCTCACATTAATTATAAAAGGGAACCGCCTCCCTCACTTATTTAAACAAATTTGAGACTTATAGATCAACCATAAATAAAAACATATCTTATAAAATTCATTATCTAAATTATAGAGTTTTATTATTCCTAAAAGGCAAACCCTAAGATCCTTAAGAGAAGATCTAAAGGAGTTCTTTCTTTGTATGGTTTATGTTTATGATGATGAGATGTTTATGAAACAAATTTTCTTGGGATATGTGATGATTTTATGAAATATGGATCCTATTTTCTCTACATGGTTTTTGATATGATGATTGGATGGATATTTTATGATATTTTGGCATAAATATTTATTTTTTTAATTATGTGATGGGTGGGACCTATATACACCTCCAATGAATTGGGTAAAGTATTATATCTCATGATATATTTATGGGAAACAAGTTGAAGTACTTGGTAAATTATGGGAAACAAGTTGAAGTGCTTGATCCAATATGGGAAACAAGTCAATGTTCTTGATCCACTATGGGAAATAGGTGTTGATATCTGATCTGATCGTCTTGAAATTTTACCTTGACATATGAAATGGTTTTTTTACTTATTATGGTGACAAAAACTTATGACATGAACTTATGGTTCATGATTGAGTTATAATGATTTATCATTCTTATGATTCGTGTCTTTTGAAATCATAAATTTGTATTCCATAACTCATGTTTATGATATTTTTCAGGTTGGGTATTAACATTGTATGTTATGGTCATGATCTTATACCCTTATTATTATCTTATTATTTCATGTGATCATTGATTGATAACTCCCATGATTACCCTTACTGAGCACTGAATCACCCTTTATTATGTTTCCTTTTCACAAGTTATAAAGAAAGTTTTATGTATCATATGCCTATAAAGAGTACTATGTGGGAAGATATTTATGGGATATACTGAATATATTTCATGAAATAAGAAGTTTTTATATCTAGTATGCAGAGACTCTAAACCTTTACAGTTTTTTGCATGGATTAAAATGTTATTTAATTGAATATTCATCTAAAAAGATGTAATATATATGCATGAAAACCTCGGGTTGATATATTTTAAGAGTTGAAATAAGGTGTAACCAACCGAGGAGATTCATAGGTGAATGTGTAAAATTCTACAACTCAAACAAAACATAAATTCAAGGAGTTATTCCCCTAGGGTAAAGGGTTATTTCATCATATTCTCTATAAAATGACCATTTGATAAGCTCTTGATTTGGAAAATTATAATTATTTTATTTCTTCCAACTGTATGGATAATTATTTATGTTTATTGGATGATTTATCAAGAACATATAAAATAAATGAATTAATGATCATGTAATATAGAATAAAATAAATAAATTACATATAAATTATTTTATCAAGACATGGTTAGTCACTTATATAAAATCCATGTAGTACTAATAAGAATTTATGATGACAAAATAAAATAACATTTATACATAAATATAAAACCCTTCCATGAAAATATTAAGTAATTAAATCCTTCCATTACTTAAGTAAAAAATAAAACCATGGTTCAAAGTTATTTTTTGGACTAATTTAGGGAGCATTCATTTACCGTAGAGTTTTAAATTAAATTTTTGGGTTGAATTATCCTTTTTTACATAAAGGGTTGGCTGCCCAAGTGAGAATTGGTGTAATTTGGAGGTAAATGTTGAGAAAATATAAGTATGAGATTTCAATATTGGGGAGTCCACTCAACGGATCAAGTAACTATGAGTTAATGTAGTTGGAAAGACCTACATACATAAATACCTTTGAATAACTTGTCAGGACTAAGATAGGGTTATTAGAAGGAAAATATGGATCCTTTCTACTAGACTATCCATGCAAAAAGATATTATAAAATAGTGGGAGACTAATAAGTAACATTTATTATGTTTCATTTTGGTAATTAAGATAAATTACACAACTGATTTTATTTTTTATAGAAAATGAAAAGTAACATGATCTAGACATTATTACTACATTTTATTTTGGATAAAGTCAACCTCCTTACCGAAAGTAACTTCCAAGAGTGGTATAGGTACTTTCACATTGTAATTTTCTAGGAATGAAAGACTTACATACTAGAGTCCCCAGTTCCTAAGGTTTTTTCTAAGGAGGTGAGTGAGTAAGAGATCTTTGTCAACTTAAGTCACCTGGATGATGTGGTAAATTTCTAGTTTTTAACGTTTTCATTAATGTATAGTGAGATCCAGAATCTACACAAAAATATGGATGAAATCTCGATGCTATCTGAAATTCATGATCTCTATTATGAGAAGGATATACAAGAGTGGTGTGAGATTTACAAGGAACTATTCACATAAAACTTGGATAAGTTTCACTAGATGGACCTTATATAGTCCAAATGATTGGATACATTAAGTATTTAGACATATCTGGTTTTAAGTTACCCAATGATCTACACATTGATCTCATACGTTCTTCACCCCCTTCAAATATTTTCTAGATTTATTATGAATTATAATATAAAAATATTTAGAATCCCCTTATAAATATTCTTAACCTGGTTCACCAAGCTAATAAGAACATAAGGAATGAAAAACTTGGATCCCTTAAGATTAAGGGTAAGGAAAAATGTCTTAAGAATCATGCTATGTTTAATACTTCTATGCACTTATTGAACAATAACAAGAAGATATAGAGTCTATAAAATAAACAAGGTGCAGAATGTTTTCATTGTAGAAAGAAGGGCCACTAGAAGACAAATTGTACCATGAAAAAGAAGTAAGGGAAAGCCTTAGGTGAATTATTTTATCAAATGTAACTTATACATAATTACCACCTAGGTATTAGATAAAAACCATGGTCCTCACATTTGTTACCAAATATAGGAACCAAGTAGAATTAGTAAGGTTGAAAAAGGTTAGGTGGATCTTTGTGCAACCAACCAAGCATAATTGACTATATGGAATATAGGAGACTACCACCTTAAATTTATAATAAGAATGATTATATTCTTGAAGAAAAGTTATTATTTTCCTAGTGTTACAAAAAACATTATATCTGCATTGAGTTTAAACATGGATGGATTTCTATTCAAATTTGGAAATAAAAGCTACTATTTTATAAATATTACATTTCTTCTGGTACAAAACACCTCAATAATAGTCTTTATATAATATAATAATAAACTAATGTGTTATAAATTGATAATTAATAAAGTTCACAAGACTCATATCACACCCAGTTGTAGAATCAATGTATAGGACACGTAAATAAGAAGTTCTTGAAAAAACTATATCAATATGGGTATTTATATTATTTTTAAATAAAACCAATTAAAATATTTCATGCTTGTTTGCAAGAAAAAATTTCCAAACCAACATTTTGTGTAAAGAGTTAATGAACTATAGATCTTCTTGTTTTGGTTCATACTAAATTTTTTGGACCTTTTCCTATTGAAACTAGAGTTGGATATTCGTACTTCATTAATTTTACTGATGATTTGAGTATATTTGGTTATGTATACCTAATGATGAATAAGTTAGAATACTTTGAGAAATTCAACTAGTTTAAGAAAGAATTAGGGAATCAAATTGGTAAGAAGATAAAGAAACTTTGATCAAATTGAGGTAGAGAATATTTGAACCAAGAGTTCATCGATTATCTAAAGGATTTTGATATTTTATCTCAAATTTCTATTTCTTATACACTATAATGAAATGGTGTTAGTGAAATGAGTAAGAACACCATGTTGGATATGGTGAGATCATTGATGAGTAATGAAGATATTATATTATTCGTTATGTGATATTACTTATAGACTAAAACATATGAACTAAACCATATGATAACTAAAGTAGAAAATGGTATTCCATTCTATATTTGGAGTGAAAATAAGATTGTTTTGTCATATAGTCATGTATGGGGATGTAATGCATTTTCTAAGTCTAACACTAGAAAAATAATATCACCCTAGGGTCTGATGTGTATCTTTATATGGTATCTCAATGAAATTAGGGGATATTATCAATACATTCTCTCAAAAAAGAATGTAATAGTGATAAGATATACCATATTCCTTGAGATAGAGTACATCTCTAAAAGAGATAGTGGGATCAAGATTAACTTTGATGAAGTTGATTCTCAAGATACACAAGATTTGGTACAAGAATACATTCTATAATACCACATGAAAGTGGTTTCTCTAGAAATATAAGTACTATATAGAAGTGATTTTCCCTACGTTTGGTCGGAATATAAAAATTTACACAATGGGGGGGGGGGGGGGTGAATTGTGACTTTTAGAATTCCTTTACAATTCTGCCTCTTGACGTCAACTGATGATTATGCATGTGAGTAGTGTTTGTCTTCTATATGAAATTATGAGCAGAGGATAAAAACAAAAATATAGAACATGACTATTTATAGTGGTTCAGGGAATAAAGACCCCCTAGTCCACTCCACTAATTACTCTCTCTGAGTTTGGTGAATTTCACTAGTCAGGTCCTCATATCATAGGACCAATCCATAACTAAGTGCATGTAGTTGAAACCTTTCCAAAAAAGACTAAAAACAGAGTCTTACGGTTCTATAATAGAGAAATGATAAACTACAACTTAGACCTAGAAGCTGATACTCCACAAAAATTGAGTACGAGAAGTTGAAACTCTCAATAAAAATATATTGATTATGAAGGATTCTGGTTCAACTTTACAATTGAAAAACAACAGGTGGTAGATAAATCTTCTTCTTTAGAAAATAGATTATTTAGGAATTATCAGTTTAAATAAAAATAGAAACGAATAGTAGCAGCAAACATACAACAAATACCAAATTTTAAATACTTATATTCCCACTATATCCTCTTCTATAGAAAAACAGAGTCTGATCAATTGTTTCAGTAGATCTGTAAAAGATCTTCCCAAGAATGCAGTTTCAATTGTGAATACGTGTTGTAATATATATCTCAATGTATATATATATATATTCTATGAATCATAAACACACAAATATAGAACAAAAACATAGATAGAAGTAAAATAGAGAGCCTATATTTTAATTCCAAATCCAAGAAAATTGCCTGATTAATCGTAAGAATTCAAATTCCTAAGATAGCTCAGAGTAGTCGTATCTTTTTCTAATAATAGGAGGAAATTTATCCACTTAATATGATTATTTTAATTAATCATAATGAGCTTTGAATTGCTCAAAAATGAGCTTTAAATCATCCTGATATTCCATAAAGACTATTTCACAAAACTCTGATAAAATAAAAAATTCAAATATCTAGTGATGCAAAGTAAAATGTAACGTTCCTTCACAAAACAATAAAATACCAAATGTAGGGTTCCACTAAATAAAGTTTATTATCTGAACATAAGTTTGATAATGTAAGGTTGATCACAAAAGTATGGTTGATGATCCATACATTTTCTTCTCAAATGTAAGGTTCCATACTTATGTAGGATTCTTTAAACATAGTTTTTCTCTTTATCAAACATAAGGTTTCATACAAATGTAAGGTTATTTATCCATACGTTTCTATCAATGTAGGTTTTATTAACCATACATGATTATCTTTTAGCATAAGGTATAATAAAAATATAGGGTTTGTTCTTTACATTACGTTTCTTCAATGTACGACATGAACAATGTTTCCAGAATATGGTTAGGAGCATTATGAACACTTCAATGAATATTCCACATGAATAATAAGCTTGAATATATTTCAAGAATAAATAATACAGATAATATTAATTTATTAAAATAAAATAAAATAAATATAATTAGTAAAACAAACAAGGGTATTTGTTAGCATCAAAATCAATAAGATTTATTGAGTATTGTTGAGACAATACATGACCAACAATATCCCCATTTTCAATGATCACAAAAACCATAAAATTAATAATAGATTTTAGAATTTGGAAAATAATTTGAAAGGAAAACAATTTGAAATTCGATTTTACATAATTATTTTGATAAATAGAAATGAAAAGAAATTTTCTTATCCAAATTTCTCCACCTTTTTGTGATATCAAAAAGAAGGTACAGAAATGAATAAAACACATTTAATTTTTCACAGTTCTGTAAGTGAATGTTAAAATAAATAAGAGTGGATTTTTGGCTTCTAGACATAAACATAAAAGAATATGAAATAACATACACAAAAATAAAAAATAAATATATTTTATTGATCAAATTTTGTATATATATACAATAATAAGTTTGACTAGGAAACACGTTTAGTCAACTAAAATGGTTTGGGTATAAAATATTGGGTAGGAGTTGGCTCGATTAAGGTTATAAGGATTTTGAGTAGATTCAAACAAATCTTTCAAATCAACCATATTTAAATGAAACTTCTTCATCAGAATATTTCCCAATTTCATAATTAAAATTCTAGAATATTGACTGATATGAAAATTATCAACAAGATTGACTTTCAAAAAGACATTCAAACTATCCTCTTGCAGCATAAACGAATCTTACTTTTCTTTGAATTTGTTCTGCAAAAATATGATACCTGGTTCATTCTATGTTAGTTGGTCAAATATAAATTTCTGATTTTCCAGTAGAACTGATAGAGGAGAACTATTACACTGAAGATTTTGAAGATGATCATTCATATCAACCATGACAGAGGTGATGCCCTGAAATCTTCGAATCAGATATGGACTGGTAGTAGGAGAAAAGGTAGATGTACTAGTCTAACCTATAATACTATTGATTTATTCAAAATGACTCCCCAAACACCACTTTAGATCAGAAAATTTTGACTTAGAAACAACTTCAAATTTTATCTTTCTAACTTCATTCAACATCTCTCTCTTGAAATCATCAAATTATTTCTTGGAAACATAATTTTCATGAAGATCCAGTAACTTTTTTTTGAAACTTCCAAATCTTTTTAAAGATTTTCATTTTATTCCTGAGACTTATTAAACCTCATTGCAAGCTACTAAACTTTATTTGATAGGGAATCATATATCCCTTTATATTGATGTTGTGACTGACCAATTGCTACAATTTATAGAGATTTTGAAGGATATGTTTCCATAGACTTCTCCATTATGTTTTCAATTGTTTTTTCACTTGAATAAGAAAAACTATCAAGAAATTCAGTTTTTTCTTCAGTTGTAGATAGATGTCTTTCATCCACATGATCAAAGAACAGAGAAAAGTAAATTCCCAACAATCATTATAGCCACATTTTTAGTTCTGATAAACTGTTGATCTCCCTAAACAACCAATTATTCCTATTGAACAATTGGTAAATATATAGTTTGAGGATCTCTTATTTGGTTTTCAACCTTTTGATCTTCCTCAATAAAAGTTTCTTCTAAATGTACTGACCTGGTAGCCTCCCCTGAACCTAACATTGGTTCTACAGCAGGTGGATCTACTCTTTTTTTGTGGTTTTACAACAAATTCTACTGGAACAACCTCTTCTTCCTCTTTTTCTTCAACAAGTTTTAATTTTATTTGTGTTGGATTGGAAATTCCTTCACCATAGGTTTCACCAATTCCTTCATTCCCAATTTCACTTTGTTTCCCCAAATAAAAAGATCCTAATATTTATTGGTCATCTACACCAACTGGTAAGAGTTTTCCTTTGGTTGTACTCTAGTAAAAACCTAATTTCCTCAAGGTTCCCGCATTGAGAACATTACTATGATGAAATTTAATTCAAGAATATATTAATAGAATCATTCATTTTTTAACCAAAATTCGATAAATTATCCTTAAATATGGATAAAAAGTCATCCTAGAATCTGGTTGACAACATTAATTTAAATATATGAACATATACCTTGGAAAATTCAGTTTTATTTCACTCATAAATAGAAACATGATATAATTTTCTAGATATAGAATCTTATCCATCTCATACACTCTAGTAGCAATTCCTATTTGAATGAACTTAACTAAGATTTTATGGTTTACCTAGAGACCCTTGAATTTTTTTTCCTAACATTTTTTGATAAACAAAAAGTCATAATATATTTAGATTTATAGACCTTATCTCCAATAGAACTTAGATTGAAATGAAACACTCCCTCATGAGGACAGTTCAAGATTTGATAAATTTCAGTCAAAGAAACCAAAAATTCCTTATCTTCTATTCTTTCAAAAACTAAAACTTTAATATAACCAAAACTAAACTGAACACTATTATAGAAATACTTCAGTTATATCTCATAAAGGAATTCTGAGTTCACCTCATTGAACACAGTTTCTAATCCTTTAAAGGCTAGTGATTTTTTAGTAGTAAATTTGTCTGATATAGCCATTCAAAATCAACTACTTTACCCTGTAGAAACTTTCTTCTAGAAACATTATGACGTTTCATGTCACTGGATTCACCTTCTTTGGTTCTCTTAGTTTTCATCATTTATAAGTAACAAAATCTCTGAGGTTTTTGGGTTTTTAGGGTTTCGATGGAAAACAGAGGTAAGTGAAGGTAGACAAGGGTAAAACGAGGGTTTCAGTATTCTAAAAGGGTTTAAGAGTTGAAGAGGTTTGGTATTCGAAACATTTCTGACAATACCTTGTTTCCTATGTCATTATGTAGGATAATCATTAAATTGTTTGAAATAACATGGCACAAATAAATTTAAATTTAAAATAAATTATAAAAATGTATAATGAAAATAAAATATTCAAAAAAAATTTATTTAAATTAATCAGTAAATAATTTTAACATAAATAAACTGCAATAAATAAATAAATAAAAGAAGATAAATAATTTAAATTAAAAAGATTAAAAAGATTAAAATTTTAAAAATTAAATAAAACTAACCCCCCTTAATAAAATCAAAACTTACAGTTGGAAGCGGTTTAGTAAAAATATCACCTAGTTGATATTCAATATTTTAAAATTCTAAAGATCTATCCTTTTTAAGAACATGACCTCTTAGAAAATGATATCTAATATCAATATTCATAGTTCTAGAATGACTTATTGTATTTTTTGAAATATTTATAGTTCTTGTATTATCACATAAAATAAGGGTACTATTAAAATTTAGTCTAAAGTCTATTAGTGTTTTTTTTATTCACAATACTTGTACAGAGAAACTGTCTGCAGATACATATTTTTCCTCGGTTGTTGATAGGGAAACTGAGTGTAGTTTCTTACTTGACCTTGATACTAAATATTTTCCTAAAAAGTGACTGGTTCTTGAGGAACTTTTTCTATCTAATCTACAGCCTCCAAAATCATAATCTGAATGTGACATTAAATTAAAATCATATTTTTTTGGATAAAGAAGATATTGAAACATAGTTCCCTTTAAATATCTAAAAATTATTTTGACAGTAATAATATGAGATTCTTTAGGATATTTTTTGAAATTTAGCACATAAACATACTGAAAACATAATATCAGGTCTGCTATCAGTAAGATATAATAAGCTACCAATCATACCTCTATATAACTTGTTGTTCACTGGTTTTATAGCTTCATCCAAATCATGTTTTATAGTGGTACACATGGGAGTTGTATATGTCTTACTATTATTAAGGAAAAACTTTTTCAATAAATCATTAATATATTTACTTTGGTTTAAAACATTTCCATAATCTTTTTGATAATTTTGATGTCCTAAAAAGAAGTTCAATTCTCCCATCATTCTCATTTCAAATCCTTTTTGCATAATTTTTGAAAAATCATTACAATGTTTTTTTATTGGTTAAATAAAAAATAACACCATCAACATAGATTTGAACTAATAATATATTAGAACAAATGGTTTTCTTAAAAAGAGTTGGATCTGCCATTCCAACAGTAAATCCATTTTTAAAATAAAATAACTTAATCTTTCATACCAATATCTAGTTGCTTGTTTAAGGCCATAGAGAGCTTTAGTAAGTTTAAAAACAGAATCTAGTTTTTAAGAGTTTTTAAAACTAGGAGATTATTCAACATAAACTTCATCCATTAAATAACCATTTAAAAAGGAAGATTTAACATCCATCTAATATAATTTAATGTTTATATAAGATTCATAAGCTAAAATAATTCTAATTGCTTCTAATCTAGCTACAAGGGAAAAGGTTTCATCATAATTTATACCTTCTTCTTGATTATATCCTTTAGCTACTAATCTAGATTTATTTCTAGTTATAATCCCTTGATCATATTATTTATTTCTAAAGACCCACTTAGTTCCTATAACTGGATAATTTGATGGTCTTTCAACTAATTATCAAACTTTATTTCTTTTGAATTGGTTTAACTCATCTTTCATTGCCAACATCTAACTCTCATCTTATAAGGCTTCTTAAAAAGATTTAAGTTATGATTGATATAGAAAGACATATAATTCAACATGGTTTCCTGTATTTCTTCTCATTCTTATTCCTATGTCTAGGTATCCTATTATAGTTTCTAAAGGATGACTCTTTAAGGTTCTTGACTGTTTAGTTAAAACAATTTTAGGTTCATGAGTATTATGTTCGTCTAAACTGAACTAAATTTTATTTATTTTATTTTCAAAATAATTTTTGAGGTTTTAAAATCTCATGTTTTCAGAGGAGTCAGTAGTTTCATCAGTTAGATATTTCTCTTTAATAAAAGGGTTAGTTTCATCAAACTTCACATGAACTAATTATTCAACGATCCTTGATTTTTTATTAAACACTCTATAGGCTTTAGAAGTAGAAGAATATTCTAAAAATATTCCTTCATCATATTTTGGATTGAACTTACCAAGATTATCCTTGGTGTTTAGGATATACCCTTTACATCCAAAAACTTTAAAGTACTTTACCTCAGGTTTTCTATTATTCTAAACTTCATAAGGTGTCTTTTTGAGGCCAAATTAAAACTCTATTCATGATATAGTAGTCTGTTCTTACAGCTTCTTCACAGAAGTAGGTAGGTAGATTATATTCATTCAGCATAGTCCAAGCCATTTATTAAATAGTTTTGTTTCTTCTTTCAATAATTCCATTTTGTTGAGGTGTTCTTGGTGAAGAGGTGTGTTTAATACCCAGATTTGAACAAAAGGAATTGAATTATTGGTTCTAAAATTCTCTATCATGATCACTTATTAATGAAATTATTTTAAAACCTTTTTCATTTTGAAAAAATTCATATAAACTTTCAAAAATAGTAAAATCTTCACTTTTTAATTTTAGAAAATAAATTCAATTAAATCTATAGTAATCATCAACAAAAATATATACATGTAATTTTCCAACCAAACTTTCTACTCTTGATGGTCCAAACAGATTCATGTGGATAAGTTCTAGAGGTTTTGAAGTAGCAATTTTGTTAATAGATTTGAAGGAAGATTTGTGTTGCTTTCCAATTTGGCATGCATCACAAAATCTTTCACTATCAAAATTAAGAATAGGTAAATCGAAAACTAACTGTTTCTTATGTAATTTATATAAATCACAAATATTACAATGACCAAGCCTTCTATGCCATATCCAATACTCATTTATCTTATCAATTAAACAATTCACTTTCTATTTACACAAGGAATTTAAATCCGAAGTATAAACATTATCCGTTCCAGGTGCTCTAAATCTAAGTAGTTTATATTTAAATAAAGAACATGAATTGTTAGAAAAATCTATATAATATCCATCATCATAGAGTTGAGAGATACTTATTAGGTTATGTTTCAACCCTTGTACATATATTACTTTATCGATTTAGACTTTTTTTGGATCTACAATAGTTCCAAGTCCAATTATATTTCCTTTGGAATTATCACCAAAAGTTACTAAACCTTCATCTATTTGAGTAAGTGTATTGAATTTTGATGATTTTACACTCATATTATTAGAGAATCCACTATCCATATACCATATAACTTTTCTTTTTCTATGATATTTTTTCTAAAAAGGCAATTTAAACAAGATTATGTTTTGGTACCCATATTCTTTTGGGTCCAGATATGTTAGCTAGAAAAGGTCTGGGAATTTGGATCTACTTTGTTTTTCCATAACTCATATTTACTTTAGATAATCTATTTTAAATAAAATCCTTTTTAATTATAGTTATTTGAGGATTTCTTAAATAACAGTTTTTTGATATATTCCCTTCTATTCCAAAAAAAATGACAGTTAACATTATTTTAGTTGGGAACAAAATAATTCTTATATAGTTTAGTTTTTTCACCTTTACTTCCTATACCAAATATTTTATTTCTAATTAATTTTTCTGATAATTTCATTTAGAATATTTTATTCTTTTGTAAATAAGAGAGTAACACTTTTTTAGGTTTCTACTTCATCTTGTAATTCTTTAATATTATTTTCATGATCATCAAAGTTTGTGGTAGATGAGTTAAATTTTTCAATTAACTCATGATGTTTTTTAAGTGAGGAATCTCTTTATCCAAAAATATTATTGTGAATATTTTTTAAATATTTTTGTTTCTTTAAGGAGTCATATTTTCCTTCTAGAATTTTGGTGGTGGAATCTAATTTATCATTTGAGTAATCAGAATCCAAATTAGACTAATAATAGGTTTGTACCTTATCTTCTTCTTCCATAAAGCACATATTTGTTTTCAGATGTGATTCTTACTTTTCTAAATTAGATTTTAATGAGATTCTGGAGTTTTCATAGACACTCCAAGTTGCCTTCATTTCTCTTTTTTCCTTTATGTTCATATTCAACATTTTTCTGATATGTCTTTTCAGTCTTTCTCTTTTCACCTTTTAGCTAGGGACAATAAGGTCTTATATGACCTAATTTCTTGAATTCATAGAATCTGACTTCCCTAGATTCTTTCTTATATATTTTTAAAGGATTTATGAATTCTATTTTCTTATTATAAAATATGATAAACTTTTTGGATAATTGAGACAATTCAATTTCAGAATCAGATGTATTTGAATTCCTTTAATCTCAAACTTCTTGCTTTATCCTTCTTATTTTCTTCTGAGATGTTACCTTTAGAGAAATATTATCCTTTTATACTTAGACTTTTGGATCTTTAACTTTATATTCCATTTCAGATTCAAACATCATCAGTGTACCAATCAGTTATCTCATTGTCAGATTTTTTACATGTGATGATTGTTGAATTACAGTGGATATACCATTCCATTTAGTAGGTAGTATTATCAATACTCTTAATGCTTTATCTACTTGTTTGATAGGATCACCTAATGTTGTGATATTATTTATAATCTCTGTAAGTATTCCATTCATCAGAGTGATACTTTCTCTATCAATCATTCCGAATGTATCAAATTTCAGTTTTTATGTTACATACATCATTTGTCTTACAATGTTTGTTCCTTCATAAAAAACTGCAATAGTTTTCCACATTTCATAAGCAGTAAGAAATTGTGAGACACGGTTGAATTTATATGGTCTAAGACCACATATAATAACATTCATAGCTTTAGAATTTGTGTCATAGTCAGCCTCTATTGTAGTAGTCCAAGTTTTAGGAATTTTAGGAATTATATAAGGAGTAATGATCTTAGAGTAGACTTTGAATCCCAGATTCTTCAAATACATAATCATCTATGATTTAAAGGATCTATAGTTTTCACCATTGAAATAAAGAGCATGAACCATCGATATTCCTTCCCTCTGATAAGTTCTTCCCATCTTTGTATAGACCTTATACTTTTATCTTGTTATAGCCTTTTCCAAAATCTCTCATTTGATACCAATTTTTAGGTCGGAATATACAAATATACACAAGAGGGGGGGGGTGAATTGTCTCTTCAAATTCCTTTATAATTTTGCCTCTTTTATTTTGACTGAGGATTATGCAGGTGAGCAATTGTTTTCTTCTATATGAAATTATGAGCAGTAAATAAAAACAGAAATATAGAACATGACTGTTTATAGTGGTTTGGGGCATAGATATCCCCTAATCAACTCCACTAATTATTCTCTCTACAAGTTTGATTAATTTCACTAGTTAGGCACTCATATCATAAGAACAATCTACAATTGAGTGTATGCAGTTGACACCTTTATAAAAAAGACTAAAAATAGAGTCTTACAATTATATAATAGAGAACCAATAAACTATAGTTTAGATTGAGAAGCTGATACTCAACCAAAAATGAGTATGAGTAGTTTAAACTCTCAATAAAAATATATTGATTACGAAGGATTCCGGTTGAACTTTATAGTTGAACAAAAACTTACGATAGATGAATATTATTCTTCAAAAAATAGTTTCTTGAGGAAAAAATTGTTCCGAAGCGATCCGGTTGAAATAGATATTTGAAATTAAAAAATCAATGAATAGAACTAGAAAACTTACAAAAAATACCAAATTTTGAATATGTACATTCCCACTGTAGCCTCTTCTGTAGAAAAATAGAGTCTGATCGATTGTTTCAGTATATCTATAAAAGATCTTAACAAGAATTAAATTTAAATTGTGAATACATGTTGTAATATATATCTCAATATATATATATATATATATTCTTTGAATCATACACACACATATATATAACAAATACATAGATATAAGTAAAATAGAGAGCCCGTCTTTTAATTCCAGATCCAAGAAAATCTCTTTATTAATCGTAAGAATTAAAATTCCCAAGATAACTCAGAGTAATCGTATCTTTCGTTAAAAAAAGAGGGAGTTTCTCTACTTAATACAATTCTTTTAATTAATCATAATGAGGTTTTAATAGTTTGAAAACGATCTTTAAATTGGCCTGATATTCTATAAATACCGTTACAAAAAACTCTGATAAAATCATAAATTCAAATATCAGGTGATGAAAAGTCAAAAGTAAGGTTCCTTCACAAAATGAAAAAATACCAAACCTAGGGTTCAACTACGTAGAGTTCATTCTCCAAATGTAAGTTTGACAATGTAAGGTTTATCAAAAAATCAATGTTTATGATCCATACATTTGTTTCTCAAACATAATGTTCCATACTTACGTATGGTTCTTTGACCATAATTTTTCTCTTTTTCAAATGTTAGGTTTCATCCAAACGTAAGGTTCTTTATCCATAAGTTTATATTAATATAGGGTTGATTAACCAAACATGCTGATCTTTTAGGATAAGGTATAATACAAACACAGGGTTTGTTCCTTACATTATGTTTCTTAAATGTACGATACGAACAATGTTTCCAAAATACAGTTAGGATCATTCTGAACACTTTGAAGAATACTCCATGAAAATAATAATCTTGAATATATTTCTAGAATAAGGAATATAAATAATATTAATTTCCTGAAATACACTTAAAGTAATATCATTATTAAAACTAAGAAGGGTATTTTTGAGCATCAAAATCAATAATATTTATAGAATTTTGTTGCGACAATACAATCCCAACACCCTAGGCTCACAGTCTTAGAACTGGTGCTAAAAACAACATACTTTATGCATTAGATTTGATACTAACCCTTCATTACAATATATTTTACTCATTATATAACATTTAAATTCCAATGAAATTTTTAGGTTTAGAGATTTAGAGAGTTAGGGAAAATATTAAACAAATAGAACACATGTTCATTATATCAAATGAAAATTTCCCCACTATATAAAAACTACTTAATCCATAAAAAGTCTTCAACATCTCACACAAATCATCCACACATAATACTGTTATAGAAGCATCTTTTGTATTAATTATATTTATATATTAGGGAGAAATAAATATAATAAAGGGGTGGGATTAGATGACCGGTAAGGGTAAACATAAGAGATAATAACCAAATATCATAAGTGGAAATAACATGAACACATGGGTATAATCAAGATATATAATAAAATCACACCCAAAAAATCTATGATGAAAAACCAAGAGTCGTGGAATATGACATGGAATAACATAATAAATGAATTAAGAGAGTTTAGAAACACAAGTCAATAAATATGACCAATGAAAGCATAACAGAGTCATAATAATAAGCACAATATTATGGCATACACATAAGCATAGGGTATCATCATATTGTAAGAATATCTAAGAAGTATCACCCTTTAATTTGTGAAGACATCCAAAAAGGACCACCCTTTAATTTGTGATAATATCTAATAAGGATCACTCTTTAATTTGTGACTATATCCACAAAGGATCACACTATATTATCTCATGAGATATAAAACATTAACCAATGAATTAGAGGAAAATATAGTACCCCAACCATCATCATTCAAACATAAGAGTGATACTTAAAATCAATCCATTCATCACATCACAAAAAAAACATGGAAATAAAATGGGTTTCAAATCCTTTTAAAATGGAATCACCTAAATAAAACATTTAGAATTCCATCAATAATCATATCATTATATACATGTGGAAAATAAATGGGTATTCAAAGATATTCAATAAATTTCTAGGTAGATACATTTAAATAAAGATAAATATTATGGTATTTACATAATATAGATATATGATATATGATTAATTCAATAATTTATAATCAATTTAAGTATGTAATCAAGGTGAAGATCCTTCAATAAAAATAAGACAATTTGAGTGTTCACAAAATAAAGGACTTGGAAGAAAATTTATGCCCATTCACCCTGGATGATTAGGAAATAAAAAGGAAATAATGGATCATATATTTAATAGAAAATAATATCAACTAAGACATATAGAGATATAAGGTTTATGGTAAAATTTTAATAATGTCCTCGATCAAGTATAAGACTTGTCAAAAGATAACTACTTGGATGAAAAACACTTTTTTGGAGTTTTAGACAAATCAATTTTGAAATAAGAAACATACTTGATATTTGGAAATCATTTTGAAAGAAATATTTTGTAAAAATAGAAGAAAAATAATTTCTTTTAGAAACCATGAAAATATATAGATAAAGTTTCATATAAAATGATAAAGGTAGTGGAAATATGTGCTTACATAGAAAATAATAAAAAGAGATTCCTTTCACACTTTGATGAAAATGAACCATATAGAAAATGTTAAAAATTTATTTAAAACTTTTGAAGAAGGTGAAATAGTAGGAAAAACATTAATAAATTATTATTTCATAGATAAGGACTTTCAAAAAAGTATCCAATGAATATGAATATTGAAAATGGGAAGTTCCAGACCAAAAAGAAATGGTAGGGTGAGTTTCTTTATAATGAGAAAATAATGGGACAAGTGGAAAAATGAAATATGGATAAGACAAGTAAAATACAAAGAATGAATAGAGTAGAATAAAATGATAGGGGTTTTAGATTTAAAAGTATAAAAATTCCCCAGATGGATTATATTTCAAAAGAAATCTTTATTTTAAAATGATACTGGTAAAGAAACCCACATGGTATGGGTAACATAAGAATAAAAGGAGTTTGATAGGAATATAATGAAATAGAAATTAAAATATCATGAAATGGAAGATATTTCATACTCAAAATAAATAGTAAAGTGAATACACCATATAAAACAAATAATGGTGTGCAATATAAAACATGTCAAATGAAACTAAATTTTTGAAAAATAATTCCTTACAACCTTAGAAACTTTCGAGTCAAAACCCCATGAGAGAAAGAAATTGGAAAATAACATTGATATCATGAAATATAATATAATAATGATACAAAAATATTAAATTGTAAATAGATACACCTTTCCAAATAAAACATGGTGTATAATTATAAATATGTCTCAAGGGGTGAAAATTTGAGACAAGAAACTCTTACAACATTAGAATCTTTTGAATAAAAAACCCTAGAAGGATATTATTTTAAATTAAACATTAAATATCATGAAAAATTAGAGGATCATGATAAAAAATATTAAATGGTTGGTAGATACACCATTATAAATAAAACATGGCATATAATAAGAAATATGTCTCAAGGAGTGGTAATTTGAGACAAGAAAGTCTTACAGTATGAGTAGCATTTTAATCAAAACCCCTTTTAACTTTGGTATCGTTTTAATAAAAATATATTTAAAATATAAAAATATATGGATACTAAAAAATTCATGAGTATGTTAAATACATCCATTAGTCAATAATCACACCATATTAAAAATATCATGGTGCACATTAAGAAATATATCTCAAGAAATTAAATTTGAGACAAAAAACCCATTACCTTGAATTACCACTTAGATAATAAAACTCGAACATATTATATAAAAAGAAAAAACATCTTAATCACCACTTTAATAAACTTATTCATGTCTATAACCTTTTATAAATTCATTTAAAATTATTTTTTACATGTATATTAGTTATTTATTATCTATTTCCAATATCGAGTGTGAGTAATCTAGATCTTTTTGAACTAGTTTCTTAATAGAGGTGTTGTTATTAATTATTCTCCAAAAATTCATCATTAAAATATAGAAAAGTTACTAGAATTATTTTTTCAAGATATTTTAAAAAATTATAGTTTCATTCTATTAAAGTATTAGTCACGATTTTTGTAAAATAAATTGGGGACAAGTATGTTTCAGTGATCTTTAACAAATTAATGGTGGTATCTTAATTATTGAGTTTAATATTAATTTTACATTTAATAAAAAAAATAATTATTTAATTATTAAAATAATATATAATTAATAATTAATTTCTAATACTCATCTAAGATATTATTTTATATTATTGTTCAAGTAGATGGTTAGACCGACCAAAATCTAAACATACCATAATTAATAGATGTTCATGATTATAAAAGTGGTTTACATTGGCGTAATATTAGTATTAAAGAATAATAATGATATTATTTAGATAATTTTATGTTTTTGAATTATATTTTAATAAATAATAAACTAGATGAAAAATGAGATACATTACTTCGTGGAGGTGAAAGTCCGCACAACACACAATTAATATTTTTATTTCTCAAAGAGTGAGAGGGAAATAAGGTGGATTATAATTTTACTCATCATAAACATAATTATATTATATATTTAAAATTTATTCACTAATTTTAATTTTATAATAAGTTAAGAGAGGCAGTGGTGAAAAAATGAAAGTCTCATGATGTGGAGGTGATAGTCCACACAACGCATGAATGAAAATTCCACATTTCTTAATATAAATGTGGAAAAGTGTTAATATTTATTAAATTAGAATAATAAAATTAAATATAAAATTAATAATTGTTTAATTATATATTAATTATAAAATTATATTTGGGAAGGTAATATAGAAAGGAAAATAAGTTAGAAAAAACAAGTACTCACATTGAGAACTTCAGATTTCCCTTGGAAGACTCCTTGGAAATTGCGGTATTAAGCCAATATATTGTGACCTTAGGCTCAAGGATAAAGAATAAGGTTATAATGGAATGATAATGGGTATAATTTAAGGCGGTAAATGAATTTTGGGAGTGTATTGAAGGGGTGATGAGTGACCCTTTTTATAATTGGTGAGAATGACATTTTTGTAAATATTTCAACTCAATATAAAGAGAGAAATTTTTTCACATATCAAGTGAATAAAAAATGGGAAATAATGGAGTATAGGGTGATATAAGTTTGATAATATCTCCAAAAATAAATTTTAAACATGTTTTAACATGTTTTAAGCCCTTTCATCCTTGATTTATTACTTTTACTATTTTAGATTTTACCGTGGTAACTAGTTTTTACCTAAGTAATTTAATTTTAATTCCTAAAAATAAAATTGAACTTATTAAATAATCTAGAACTAATGATTAAAAATATTAATAATTTTTATCAGATAATATTTCTATGTTTAATACAAACTAGTTTTAACATTAGTGCATGTAACATGTAAAAAACCCATTTTTAGAAATAGTGTATTTTTATGCTTAAAATTTATGTACAGTATAAAATTAATAATTTATTTGATTTTAATGATAAAAATTATTTTAAATAAAAAAATAAATATTATGTGTCATTTAAATAATTCCAAATCCATATTTTACCTAAATAATATTTAATTAAAATAAAAGACCAAAAACATTTTTTATTAGAAAATATTACTTATGTTGTTAACAATAGGTTCTCTAAATTTATAATAGTATTTTTAAATGTATATTTTTAATTTTTAAGTAAATATAAAATAATTATTTTTTTATAAGTTTTTAAATTATACTTCTTTTTATAGTCATAAATTCTACGATTTTAGTAAAAAAATGTATTTTTAACTATTCACTTAAAAATCAGCTATTTTAGAAAAATATAAAAAATTAACCATAATATAATTTTGATATTCAAAAATTCAAAAATTAAGTTAGGTTTATAAAATTAAAATTATAACATTTATATACTTAGTTATTTAAATGAAAATAAAAAATATAAAGAACTATTTTTATAGAAAAACAACTTTTTAAACTTCAAGTGTCTTTAATTATATTTAACATAAATTTATATATAATTTAATTTTTTCATATTAGTTTATAAATCTATATATTTACTATTAAAATAAACTTTTATCTATGATAAATTTAATTTATTAAGGTAAAACACAATACCTTTTTTTAAATTATTCTTCAAAATGAATTCTTTTTAAAATATTAAAGAAAAATAATAGCATGTAACTATTTTAATTAATTATAATCCTTTTATTTAAAAAAAATTATATTTTCATGTTTTTTTAATATGTTGTGGTTCATTTTAGTTGCATGTTTTATTTGTCCTATTTTTTATGTGACACAAGCGATCGAAGATTTTATTAATTTTAATGGATAAGAAATCTTATGTTGTTAGAAGGAGAACTAGAGAGGCTAGAGGACCAAAGATATATTGTTTTCTAGTCACCATGGATGGTGAATCATTATTTATTGATAATTATGAACCTATATCTTATAGGGAGATAGGAAACAACTCAAAAGTTGTAAAATGGAAAGAAGATATGAATTCTAAGATAGATAACGTGTATCAAAACTAGGTATGTGTTTTGGTCAATCCACTAGTAGATATAAAGATTATTGGGAGGGGGGGAATGGTTATTGAAGTTGAAATTTAACATGGAATTTATAGACAGTTCCTATAAGGAATGTCTAGTGGAAAAAGGGTTTAAGTAACATCAAGGCATATACTATGAAGAAACTATTTTGCTAGTTTCCAAGCTAAAATCCTTCAGATTTTTTCTTACCATAACTACTTTCCATGATTATGATATTTGAAAGATGAATGTAAAAATAGAATTAGTTAATGTAAACCACATGGAAGATATATATATGACATAACCAAAGGGGTTTGTGAATCCAATAGATACCAATAAGGTATGAAATTTATAGAGATCCATCTATAGATTGAAGCAAGCATAACGATCATGGAATATTCACTATGATGAAGCCATAAAAGAATTTGGTTGTATAAAGAACTAATGTGTGTCTTTTGTCTACATGTAGTTTAGTGGTAGTGTGTTAATTTTTATGTTAGTATATATTAATGAAATATTACTTATTAGAAATAAGATATCATTATCACAACCAGTTCAGTCATGGTTTAATACATGATTCTCTATAAAGGACTTAGGTGAAGTAGCCTAAATCCCAGAGATACAAATAATTCATTATTAATCCAAGAGGTTTCTTAGACTAATTTTAAACACATACATTAACAAGATACTAAATATATTTAGTATATAACAATCCAAGAGAGGATTATTTCCAAAGTTACATGGCATACATCGATCCTAGAAAATGTGTCCTCAAACACAATAAGAGAGATAGAGGATCAACATGATTAATTATGCATCAGTTATAGGATCAATAATATATTCAATTATATATATCATCCTTGATGTTGACTATCCCTTGAGCATAATAGTTAGATATTAATCAGATCTAGGAGAACACCATTAGATGGAAGTTAAGACTATCTTAAAGTATATAAGGCATACTGAAGATATGTTTTTAGTTTATGGAGGATATAAGGAGCTATTCAGCAAGGTATATAAAAATTATAGTTTCTAGAAAAATAAATATGATCTAAAATCATAGTCAGGATATATATTCACCCTAAATAGAGGATCTATGAGCTAGAAGAGCTCAATGCAAGAAATAGTTACTTATTCTACAATAAAGTACGAGTATATTATAACTTTGGATGTAGATAAATAAGTGATTGAGATATATAAAATTATTCAAGAGATTGATTTGGTGACGAGAAGTAAAGGATATATCACATTTTATTATGATAATACTATAGTGGCATGCCTTTTTAAGGATCCTAGGTCACAAAAAAAGGCAAAAACATATACTTTGGAAGTATCAACCCATGAAAGATTATTATCAAAGGGGTGTAGGTATAGTAAGAAGAGTTTTCAAAAAGGATAATTTGGTAGGAATATTTAATAAATATTTATCTCAATATACGAATTAATATCATGTGAGAGATAATAGGCTAAAAGTAATTATTAGTTTTCTCTAGTTTAAGCAGGATTCTGTTGGAATTGGTACCCTAGAACCAACTAATTTTTACTTTCAATTACATGTATATTATAAGTGTTTAATATTAATAAATTTATTATCACTTGATGTGTATTCTTCCATGTTACATTAATGTGATATTATCCTTAGACTATCAATCACATTGAAAGGTTATATTAGTTTCCCCCTATTATGTGGATCATGAAGTGATATGAAGATATTCTTAAATACATGTTTTATAGATTGATGGCATCATATGATTAGAAATAGATGATACCAAATATTAGGAGTGGGGGATAATAAGATATTGTGACTTCTTCTCATAAAATTCACCCTTGGTAATATCTAAGAGAGGAGGTTATGAAAATGAACCACTCATAGTAATTACATGTATTATATATGTCATTTGATATTCCTATATGTATATGTGTGTATTGTTCCTTATAATTGAGATTACTATTAATGCATATCTTGTATCATTCACTTATATGTATTATAAAATACCATGATGACTTAAGGTCGTAGTAAAGTATGATGCATTGGGTGTATCGTAAGTGATACATCATCAACAAAAAATTTAAGAAAAGATTTTTCTATTTTGAATTAATTGAAGTAGATATCTATGTCCATTTGATTATAATGGAATCATAAAATTAATTCCATGTTCATGTTGATTTATCGATGAGTTCATTTAAGGAAAGTCAAAGAAAATATATCGATCATATAGGTAGATGGAACATGTGACGCAACCCATTTGATGAGATTTCAAGAAAAATGAATTATATTACATAGTGAACATTTTTAAAATGTTATATTCATTATGAAAATAGCATAATTATTTATGGATTACTTAATATGTTACTAGATGCTGATTTTGGAATTTAGGTGAGTTATCCTAGTACCACTAAAAAAGAGGTCTAGAGGATCACACACTAAGTTTATCCAAAACCTCAGTTAAATTCAATATGAATTTAATATTAAAATAAATATTATTATCAGGTTTTGAGGAATAATAATTATTTAGGTAAGGTTGATTGCATAAATATTTATTAAATGAATAATATAGTGATATTTATTTATTTAAATAAATAATTATTATTCAGGATTCAATAAACGCCAAGGAGGATTGGTGGTATTGATGAACCAAGTTACGGTTATGGTGGGAATAATATTCAAAATATTATTTAAATAAATATTAATTAATTTATGGATACTTATATCAAAGAGGGTATGAGAACAAGTATGAATATCCCCCCAAAATTTATTAAAAATATATAGGAAAAGTATTACAATACATAAGAAGAGTCAAACAATCCCACACTCAAATAAAACTATATATCAAAAGGGTCAATATCATCCCCATAAATATAATCAGAAGCGGCACCAGTATCGAACAATTCCCATTCAGATTGTGAGTTTTTATTGCTTGAATAGAATATAATACATCTCTCTAAGACTTTTCTATTCCAAAGTGTACTGAATTTGTGAAGGATACTTGTTTGAATGCCCTCACTTGGGATTGGAATCATTCTTTATCTTTGAGTAAGACATGGTAAAAACAATCCTTAGAACATTAGAGTAATATTTCCTTGGTCTTATATTTGAGGGAGTAGTGTCAACCATCCTTTGATTCCTGTGATAAAAAACATCTTTAAAAGATACTATAGCTCAGAGTTTTAGGAGGACTATTCTCCTTTTCATCATCAGTAACATTTTCCCATTTATCAGAGTATTTCAAATGGTCATACAATTTCTGAATATCATCATGAAAATTAATGTTTTGTGAGTCAGTTCCATGATCCCCACTTGGATCCTATATAGGTATATTTGAAACTGATGGCTACAAAAATCCATGCACAATGAATTGGGGTTCTGCATTAGTATCCTCAAAGACCAGGAAAAGTGGATCTTCACCAATGGCCTTCCCATCACAGGCTATCTCAGTCACAACAGTTTCACTGATTGGATTCAATTACAAATCACTCTCCTTATGCCCAACATCATTAGGTTGAATCAAGACACCATACTCCCTGCTAGTATCTCACTGATCAACAATATTTTTTCCATCCCCAACCTGGTTAATCATATTATAATCCTCAAGTTGATTGGGAGATGCATCCTCTGCAACCTCGTTTCCACTCGAAGGACCTACAGAACCATCTGTATCTTCAGGAATTTCAGTTACAACCATGGCAGAATCTTTCTTCACACAATCCACTAACAATATAATAAAGTGAAGATCCCATTTCAGTATGTTAAACACTCCACTGACTTTCAAATCAGAATATGACACTCGTACTGGTTTACGCAACCCTGGTTCACCCAAGTCAACAAGACCAGAGGCATTGCCAAGCAGAGCATCCACAAAATGAATCTTCCCCTGACCAGAGGCATTACTATTCCCCTGAATAGAGGGCCTCTTGTTCTTGATTCCATGGTGACAGTTAGATTCCAAGTTTCCCAAATGACAACATATTGAGCAGCAATCAACCCAGAACTCAAAAAACCACAACTTTCCTACACCTAAACTCCTCCCCAATAATAATCCATATCCACTCAACCAGTGGCCTTGATAAATACAACTCAACACAAATCCAAAGATTGTTGAATGACCCATGGAGGATGTTTGACTATCAAAACAAAGAAAATGACCCACCAGATTTCCCATCATATGAATAATTGAAGGATTTTGAAAAGGCAAGGGAAGCTGAGGGAAACTTACCCATGTTGCAACGAATGATGTATCTTGGTTGATGTAGATATCATATGACCATTGAAGGAGGAATAAATTTCATCCATTGCATCTATGAGGAGCCTTGGACCATGCACATATCATATCTTCTTTTAAGTCAAAGTGAATCATCAAATAATATTTATCAAGAAGACCCACAACTGCATGATATTTCAAACCCCAATTACCAAAAAACTAATTGATCAAATTCATATATTGAGGGTATTAGATGTTTTAAATGATCCACAAGGGTCAGTTCTAGGATACTTGAAGCTTCAGAGAACTCAGATATCAAGATTGAGAGCTGAGGATCACCAAATCGAAGATTTAGAACATCCTGGATTAGATAAATAGATGGAAAATCAGGTAGAAAACTAGGGTTAGAAAAAGGATAAAAGGTTTCTATAGAGTCAGAGGTGTATAAACCAATCCATCCTCCCCTAGAACCTCCAAGTGGGGGGGGGGAATCATTATCATTCATCAGCACCGACTAGGGGAGGGTTTCATCATGGGAGCAGTCTTCCACCAACTATTTATATTTATATTATTCATGAGAAATATACACGTTAAGGAAATAATAATAATAATAATAATAATAATAGATGTGTATTTTGCTAAGTATTAAGATATTGGATAAGGTACTTTATGTAATAACTGATTCTTAACCTATCTATATAAACCTACTTATATCATTTCTAGATAATGCAGTTATTATGAATAAAAAATCCTCAATTGAGAATTATCTCAAACACATAGAGAACCTATTACCTAGAATGATCTCAAGAATAAATAACATCCATACTTTACCTCCCTATTAAGAACACGAGACAACTCAAAATAATCCTTTTATATCGGAATGGATTCTTATTATGATCAATGAGAATGATGTAATGTGATTGGTCTTCAACTCTAGCTTACAAAGATCTATCAAATACATTACAAGGTTCATGGAGTACATTTGGATTACTACTATATAGATTCTACCCCTATATATTTCTTTACAAGGATAGTATGAAAAGATTTATCAACTGATTCATCAATGAAGAAAGAATCACAATCTAAGGTAATTCTTATTTTTATAAAATAAAAATAAATACATGTGAAAGATATTATATCATGGATTATTGGGTTTATATTTTTCATGTTTTGAGGGGAAAACCAAATAATGTGATGGAATTCCATTATTGGGAACTATCCTAATCAATTTTACTCCACCAAAAAACCTTAAAAATAATCATAACATGAAAACAATAAGAGAATGATCATTTACCACCACATAAAAATAGAGCATAAGATTCAAATATCATAAGAGTATGGTAAACTTGAGATGATATAAAATGTGTCATAGACACAAGACATTTCATCATAAACATAGTTAAAGGAGCATTTCCAAGATAGAATAACATTGTGGATGAGGCTAATACACCTAGACCATGCATAACATTATGGACAAGGCTAACTAAACCTATCCCACATATAAAATTATGGATGAGCCTTACTTTAACTTTCCAAAACATAGTAACCTCATGAGATATTAAGTATTTCCAAATTTATTGAGGTGATATATAATTCTAGGCCCACCCATAATCATAATAAATCATACATATGTGTGGAATATAAAAAAGAAACATATATAAAGCATAAACATGAAGTAAAACCATGAAAATAAACCAGTAACATAATAAGTATGTATATATCTAACCACAAAGGTATCATATAAGATCCCCTAAAAATATGTGATTAAAGAACCTTGAAAATTTTTCATTAAACTATGGACCAATGGTTAAGAAAAGTGATGTCAAAGTGAAATAAAAATCTAAACAAATTATGATGAAAAGAAACAAAGTCAAACTATAAGATCCTGAACATCCTTTGAGGTAAGTTCTCA
The DNA here is from genome assembly GCA_963277665.1 of Viscum album. Classification (NCBI taxonomy): domain Eukaryota; kingdom Viridiplantae; phylum Streptophyta; class Magnoliopsida; order Santalales; family Viscaceae; genus Viscum; species Viscum album. The sequence continues at coordinate 1,346,074,043 of OY728156.1, forward strand.
TTTAAGTTTTGGTTTAAGTCTCTTTATTTTGGTTAAAGGAATGTTTTTTGAGTGTATGAGGATCCTAGAGGGTGTTTTGGGGGTTTGGGACATTAGATGGGGAAAAGTGGAAATCCAGTGTATGTTGCATGGTTAGCGCATGATTAATAGTAACCGTGCGCCCTAACCATGCTTTCTTAGAGGAGGGGTGTAAACTTGGATAAACCATAAAAGGGGGGAAGAAAGACCATATAGGCTTGGAATGATCCATATTGTATGGTTATCACATGGTTTTCCAAACTCTGCAAGCTCCCCAATAAACCGTGTGGCCTTTCTCCCTCTTGGATAGAGGGCGGTGCACGGTTTGGCCAACTGTGCGACCAAACTGTGTGCCCATTTAAAATTGAGTTTTTTATATTTTTCCCTTCAGGGAATTAAGTTTTCTAGCTCAATAATTTTATCTATTCTTCCTCTATAAACCCTAGTGATGAACCAAACTGCCAAAGACCTTTGAAGGATCAATCTCCCTCATTTCTAAGTTGTTCGGAGCACCATTCATTATGAATCGAAGCTTTGGGTGAGTCTAATAATAATATTCCATATCTTTTTTAGATAAAAGATTTTTTAGACGTTATTATTCTTCCAAATCCCTAAAAACCTATTTTTCTAGTGGATCATAGGTTGGGGATTCTATGGGTGTTCAAATACGAATCAAATACTAGGTTAAGGTGAGTGTTTGTCTTTAGAATCAAGGTAGGTGTTCTATAAGTTATATCCAATTGTCTTAATGTTTATTCTATGTGTAGTTGGTTGTAATTTTGTGCGTATTTGTTGTGAATTTGATTACTTTAGTAAGATTTGGTAAATTGGTTGGCTAAATGATGAATTGAACCCCACATGATCCCTGAGGGATGCACTGAGGTTCATTAGACTAGTTATATGGCCATCCATAGGGTGTGCCATCATCCAAACATGTAAAATGGTAATGATAATAATAGGATTTATTTTTGATATAGGATATCCCATGATAAATAATATGACATGTTAGGTTGAATTATGAAAAGGAAATAATGGTAGTTGTGTCTAGCCGTTGACATGTCATAAGGGGTTGTTTGGAATATTGTGAATGGGTTAAATGAATTAAAGTGAATATATTAAATGGATTATGGAATCTTATAGAAATATGTAAATGAGTTAAGGCATTTAAATAATAATGTATAAATTTGTTGAGGCCTGAAGATGATTTATATATTGAACAAACTATGTATTGTGAGTGTTATATGTATTCATTGAGTATGGTTTGTGAAATGGTATATGTGGTCAATGGTTAAAGAAGCATGTTCACATGTCTTGAGGGTATATGGGGTATTTACTTGAGATTCTATACCGAATGGTCAAGTTGGAATAAGGCTTTAAACCATACCACTAGAATGTGTGGGATAAGGAGTCAGCCCAATTCTTTATGCCCCTAACAGCTGCATTGGATGGGAGTACATGGACTAAGGCTTCAAGGTAAGTGTGATGTAATTTTTGTGAAACAGTTTCCCTAGTGAGATAGGGAACTTGACTATTCCCCTTCTGTATATTAGTTGATGGAGATAAGCTGTTTTGATGTAAATGAACTGTCTAACCTAGGGATTAATTTATGTAAATGATTTAAGTAAATATTGTTAACTGATGACACCTTATTTATCTTTTTTCTTATCTTGTTATTATTTTAGCACACAAATACACTATCTTTTTATACTATATTTTTTTTAGAAACCATTAGTTGTGGACTACTGAGTTATACTAACACCCTGCTTGGGTTTCCATTGGGTACCCAATAAAACTCCATGGTTGTAGTTTAGGACAAGGTCAAGGGCCCTATTCTAGAGGGTTGATTGGGAATGGGATGTGCATGGGGGAGGGGACCCGATTTGGTGTGAAAACCCATTTTTTGGATTCTTCAGTTGACTTTATTTTGGGGTTTCCTTAAACTTAGAGCTACATGACATGAAAAAAAACATTTACTATTTGGTTGTGGGCTTGAACCCAGTTTTGGGAAATGGTTAGTAATGCATATTTATTGGTTATTGTTTATTTTCCTTTATTTCATATATTATCTAATCTGGATTAATATAATAAAGATTTTATAGTCTCTCCATGTGTTCAATTAAAACCTCACTACTATTTGGCATCCTATGGAATACTGAGAGGTGTTCCTGAGGTCATATGGAGACTCTACTCGGGGCATCATTTTAGTGGATTCTAGGTCGAGGACATTACACAAACTATTTTATTGAAATTTTAAGGAAGGGGTAAAATATTCTTTAAAATGGATAAGAGAATAGAGTTTCCATAAATATAGAAATAAACCAATATATTTTATATTTTAAAAATGGAATTTACTTTGGAAATAATAGAGAGAAAATAACCTTTATAAGAGCATAGTAACATAATAATAATATTGGTAAAATTAGAGAGAAACTAGGCAAGGTTCTATTATAAGCTTCATAAGGGTTGGCTTAATGGAATAATAAAATGGGGAACATGATGGAATTCATATAACAAGAAAAAGGAATTAATATAGATTATAAATGGATTAAATTAAGAATATTGGAATGTTATAAAGATGAAGAGTGAGAAATAGTGAGTGATAGATAACATATCTTCAAAAAAAAGTTTGGGGATTGAACAGTTACCTTGAGTCATAAATTTCCTATAAAGCACCTATAAAATCCTTAATAGTTAATATAAATATATTAATTAGTGTATTAATAAACGTTTTTATATTTATTTATTTCTTATAATTCATTTTTATCATTCTTTATTCATTTATTAAATTAAAATCATTTTCATCAGTCTTTTCGATGTTGTTCAGTTCATGGTTCCAAAACTACTACGATGTAATGGAAATGGTAAATGGTCAGGATTGTAACACCCTGAGATTTTATGAAAAATATTCTTTTAATTTCATTGATGTCTTGTGTTGTAAGCTACAATAAGATTACCTTGCGCTATACGCAACACCGTATGAGCTTGTAGTATACAGAACACTATTCTTAGACCATGTTACACACAATTTTGATAGTAGTTATTCTACGAAACATTGAGTGTGTATATATATATATATTCAATGTATAAATGAAATATGGTTGTATTCTGTTATACGAAACAATGGAGGATTCTTGCACAACACGCAACCCTGACTTGGCTTGCATTACAAGCAATCACAACCTTCCTCGATAGCGTGTGTTGTACGCAATACCAGGTTTCACTAAACAATGATATATGGTTATAATATTATTATGGACTAGCCGTTATGAATAGTATCAACTAAATTTTGAATTTTATAACATTATTATTCATCTTACACATTTTCTAGAACATGGTACGAGAACAAAATCAATTTTTTGAGTAAAATAAGTATTTTTCAAAAAATGTAGTTTTGCCGCCTTTTGATGGCGCACCAACTTTAAATCTTGTTTTTGACATGTCTATAAGTTCAATTTGACAAAATAAAATTATTCTTTGGAATCAGGATATAAAAATTTACTTTGGATAAATTTTTCATATTATTCTGATAACTTTCATATTTTAATGAATAGTAAAAACACACTATATTTTAATTAAAAACAACTTTTTTCATCGCAATAATTTATATGGTTATATTATATTTTTAATTGGGTTTAAAGTTTAATTAGAATATATTTTTACCATTTAATCCAATGTTTGTCATTGGAATTAATTTCACTTTGAAATTGAATATAAACAAGTATCAATCTTTTGATAGTTATTGTTTCTTAAAAAACACGCTATTTGTTTTGATAACGGGAATTAATTTTAAAATTAATTAATTCCACTTCTATGTTTTGAATTTTTCAATATAGACATCAATTTTGAATTCGGAATATCAAATAATTCTTAGGCTGAATTTTTAGTATTTTTCTGAAAAACTGCAATTTTTGATGAATAGTGAAACCACTTAGTGGTAGTTAAAAAACTTACTTTTTCATTTAAATGAAATTTTACCACTTCTGTGAATTGAATTTTGAAAATCCGAGAGACACGGTTTATATCAAGGATTAAAATGTGGTTCAATGAGATGAAAATAATTTTTGGTGAATAGTAACTTTTTACTTTTTTTACCACGGTTAAAAGTAAATAGGATAATTAAGGGTAAAAATGATATTATTATTATCCTAACACATGTACTAATTCTATTGGATACATGTAATTCGACCAAAAACAACCTTAGGAATTACATATGACCATTTAGGCCCACTTGGATTAGATTAGGACATTTATTATTAATTTATTTAAAGAAGGGTTAAAATAGTTAAAATCACAGTTTATTATGTAAATCATTTTTAATATAGGGTTATACATAAGATAAATTAGACTATAAATATTACTTAGAAATATAAAAATATTTCATACATAATGGTATTTTATTTGTAATTTTTAGACATTAAAAAATTTAATTTATGTATGACACAATGATGATGCAGTAATTATCTTATTAATGAAATATTGACATAATTGATGTTATAAATACCCAAATAAATGTAATTTGAGACTTTTTATGAATTAAAATAATTTTATAAGTTAATATTACATATTATTACTGATTTAATTAACCTTGTTCGAACTAATATTTCTGTTATGATTTTCACAAAAATCAATTACCAAATAGTGTCAAAATTGACATAAAATAGTTTTTAAAACAAATATTATATTATTAATAGTAATTTTATTCCTAAAAAATATAAGGTTCAGAAAAATGACTTAGAAAAGGTTATATATATTAATAATAAACATCTTGGGGTTCGTTTGGCTTGTTATAGTAAGTTTATTAACCTTATAGTGTAAGAAAACAAGAAGACACGGTAAAAGTTAAATTATCTAACTTAAAGTTAAATCTAAATGATAAGGTTAAAATAGAAACATAAACTTGTCTAAATTCTATTGGATGAGAGGATTTCGACCCATACCAACCTTAGCTTTGAAAGAAATCAATTTGGAGCTATTAAAAACCGAATATGACTTTATAATAAAATAATATTTTTTATTTTTCCAAAGGTACCCCTCTCCTCCCTTATATAATGGCACCTCCTCCCTATCTTCCTCACACCACTTTGAGCCTTCAATCTCGGCCAAAACCTGAAAAATTCTCTTCTCCACTTCCCTAGAAATATCCTAGAGGCCCTGGTTTTCTTTAAAGACCAATTTTAGTGCCCTAAGAGGAGGTCTCAAAGAGGCGCTTCAAAGAAGAGGTAATGTCCGTTACCGATTATTTCAACTTTATTTGTTCTTCCAATTATTCTTATTTAGTTGTTTCATTATGAAGTAATAACATCAGTATCACTCATATAATGATATGTTATTATAAGTATTAAAAAACCCTATTTAACCATCTATCAATCCTACGGAAAAAGAAATCACCGCGCGTGCGTACGTATGGAATACTGTCTCCATGCCGTGGTGTAATCTATTTTCCACCACCACCTTACTAGGATGGTTATAATGGTGTATATAATGACTATATATGATTTTTTTAAAGTGATATTGATTCTGAAATAGTATACATACACTCCAATACAATTTCACGATCATGGGAATGATATCATCGCTCGTGCGTACGTACGGACTACCGTCTCCACGAACGTGATGAGATTCATTTTCCACGATTAACCATTCAAGAATGATTATAAAGTATATATAATGAATAATAATGAAATATATGACATAATAATTCTACTGTATTTATGTATTTATATATGTATGTCATCTATTTAATTTCATTCAATTCAACAAGGAAACGAAAACATCATTCATGCGTTCGTACGGCCTACCGTCTCCATGAACGATGTATTTCATTCCTTTTATCGATCTATAATATATATGTATATAATGAATATATATTATAGATAAATCATGTTTTAAATTTTGGAATTATTTAAATCAGGATATAAGTAATAATATCAAGAACGACAAGTCGAAACACATACGATAAATGAAATGATTTTACCCAAAACGCTGCTTTTACATGGAATTTACAAAAGCAAGGGTAATATAAAGTCATAAGTGAAACATATATGATATCATAACAATGAATATGATTATGTAATAAGTCAATTACATTATTTAAATCATTATACAGGAGGTTTGGATCCATATGAAGCAAATCAGACCTAAGGTAAAGGATAACCTTTCCAATCTCGTTCTTATCCGAGATTGTTTATTCGTAAGTATTTACTGGGGGTATTGTTATCATCCAAGTCCATGTTTTCTAAAAGTGTTTTCATGTATGTTTAAAGTCCTTTTTACCTATTTTTTACTTTTACTACATGGTATGTATGGAATCTTTCTTTTATGAGGTACTTTTTGACTTTTCCGACAAAAGTACGAGAAGAATGTTATTTTTAACTTATACGACATTAAAGGATATTTACGGTTTTATAAAGCCTTATTTTCATTAAGATTCCTCCAAAATATTTCATGAATATTTTCAACAAAATACTTTTCATTTAAAATTTCATGAAATTTTGTGAAAAGAAAATGATTTTTAAGAAGAAAGGATATTTTCCTCAAGAATTCATTTCAAGTGTTTTATCAAAACCATTTTTTATCTAAGATGACATTATTTCATATGTGTATGTTTCAATTATAATGTCTCTATGATTTACATGGTTTCAATTTTCTTATTATGAAATGATAACCATTTCTTTTATATGGATTATGTGATGATGTGATGATGTTTATGAAACCCATTTTATTTATTGGGTTATTATGAATGATGTATATTTATTTTGTGGAACAAGTAAGAATGATTTCATTATGATATGGGTGGGACCTATATCTCCCTCCAATGCATTGGGTAAAGATTTATATCTCATGAGATAGACATGGCTGGAACAGTAAGTTAATCCGGTTCAGTGTTACAGGACTGGAACGAGGAGTGAACTTGATTCAGAAAAGGACTTTGTCCACTAAGATGGTCTTGGCAGAAATTCCATGGCTACTATGGAAATCATATCATGTTCTTAATAGTTTCCACAATTACATGTTTTATTCCCATGATATTTTGTCATGATTGATGTTCCTTTATGATCTATTCCTTACGTACTTCCATGTTTTATGCCATTGCTCAAGATTTTGATGTTTAAACATTATGTTCATGTTTTTAAGTTCAAATGTATATGATTTGGTTTATTTTATCCATGATTACCCTTACTGAGCATTTGAGATCTCCCTTTTTATGTTTTCTTTTCCCTAGGATATAAGTAAAGGTTTTAGGTAATAAAAAAAGGGAAGATATTTATGAGAGATGTTGAGGATCTTTCACCAAGATTAGAAGATTATGTTCCGAGTTTCCAAAATAACTAAACTATTACAATCCTTTGGTGTCTATTTTTGTTATGTAATAAGTATTCCACAAAAGTAATGTAATGTCCATGTACGTCAAGCTTCAGGTCTCTACAGTTGGTACCAGAGGAAAGGTTTACTCAACCTTTGGAAACTAGGATGCGAAAACGTTAGTGAGATCCCTAGAGATATTTCTAAGGTATGTCTAGGGATGTCCCTAAGGATAAGTATACGTATAGGATATAGTCCTAGAACTACGGTAATGATATTAGAATTTAACCTAAGATGTTAGATATTGAGGGTACTCCCCCTTTACTATGTTGTTTTCCCTAGAATGATTTTGTCCTCTCACACTATTCTTTTTGGGTTTTAGAAAATGGCTGGAAACAGGAAGATTCATGATAATGGAGGATATGATAGAAAATGGAATGATATTTTTCATGAGAAACCAAATGAAACGGGATTTGGAAGTCTAAACATCGTTATTATGCCTAATCAGCAATCTCATAATATGATCAATAATCTTAACTTTGGTTAGTATCCCAACTCAGCTAATAAGAGAAATATGGAGTTTCATGATGATCATAGAGGAAAGAAAGTTCAATTCCCCTCATGCAAATCATGTGGGAAGAGGCATCAAGGAGAATGTTTCAAAGGAACTGGAAGATGCTTTGGGTGCGGAAAAGAAGGACACAAATCCAGTAAGTGCAAAGGAAAAGGTTAAGTTAACACCATGGATGAGGATAATGGTATTGCTACGACATCAACAATGGTTAAGTGTTTTAAATGTGGAATGTACGGTCATTATGAAAACCAGTGACCTAAAGGAAAATCTCATAAAGAGAATCAGAATGGTTATATGGGTAGTATTTATGTAGATGATGATGAAGAGACTACAAATGATATGTGAAGTGAAAGAATTGTTGAAGCTCGGTCAATGGTTTAAGAAGGTAGTGGAATGATTACATGTTTATCAAGTGTAATGTTGTATAAGTAATCTCATGGTACTATGGAATAAAGAGACACCTAAGGATTTTTACACTGTTGTCTTTCGTTAAGTTTTGAAAGTATATGATGAATGGTACCAGTGACCATGAAAGGTTATTTAGATATTTTTGGAAAGTAGATGATATGTGCATAACGAAGGGATAAGGAGAAAATTAAATGTTTGATAGTATTAATGAGCTCATGACTGATATAAGGATAAGGTCATATAATGGTTTGAGTATATAGAATATTTGGATTTTGGTATGTGGAAAGAGTTATCTTTTGACCGCATTCATGTTTTCACTAAGGTTTAATGGGTATTCATTCTTCAAGAGAATACATGATTATGGTTTTCACATGTTTGTAATTTAACCAACAAGATATATCTTATGATATATTGGGGATAAATGATGGCTTTCACGTGATTTTTATGTGGCATTTCAAGTAATCATTTTCATTATACTATGAGCTTGGACCGAAGTATTTTAGATAAGCCTAAAGATTGTAATGGATTATTTTGGACATAAGTTAGTATTGTTTAAGGATAGAACTTTTTTTGATATTATCGATGGGATGTTATAGTAATGTAGTTTTAGAAAAAGAAAAACCTACAGGACGGGTGATAGCCCATCACGTTGGACAAGGCTGTGGGAATTGAACCCACAACCGAAGTGCGACTGGACTTTATCGCATACAACTGGCCTACAGGAAGTCCTTGGTTAGTATAAACTAGTTTTATTTTATTAAGCGGTATGATATTTGAAGTATAAGTTCATTTTTGGAATCATATACGATTAACCTCACCATATAAGGACTTATGTATATTTGATAACTTTTGCTAACCTTTTGTTTGAAACAGATGGAATAACCCATCATTCTATCACATGATCTGTTAACACTTCAAAAATAACAAATTCAACTTCATTTCTTTAAGAGATGAAGTGGAAATTGTTCAAAGCACGGACAACAGTGAGATTGTACCAAAATCAAGAAAGTATTTCTTATAATTCACAATTTTCAACTTTAGGGAAATGATATTGAAAACCAAAAATTTTGTCCTAGTGATCTTATATCTGATGAATCAGATGGTACCTTGGATCATCACAAATTTATGGCTTTGTGATTGATGGATTTTTCATAGCCATGTTCTCTACCACTCTCCATCAGAACATGATGGTCAGATTTTTCTTCCATATCCATATTTTCACATATGTTCTCCTATATGGAAACACAGTGATGAGTTACTTTGGCTAATCGTTACATTTCATACTTTAGTTTATAAAATTAAGTTTTAGTATTCCTTTTTACAATGTGGGTTTCTATAAATAGTAAACAATTTATAACCCCAACAAATTTCGAGGGCGAAATTCATTTTAAGGGGGGTAGAATGTAACACCCTGAGATTTTATGAAAAATATTCTTTTAATTTCATTGATGTATTGTGTTGTAAGCAACAATAAGATTACCTTGCGCTATACGCAACACCGTATGAGCTTGCAGTATACACAACACTATTCTTGGATCATGTTACACACAATTTTGATAGTAGTTATTCTACGAAACATTGAGTGTATATATATATATATTCAATGTATAAATGAAATATGGTTGGATTATGTTATACGAAACAATGGAGGAGTCTTGCACAACACACAACCATGACTTTTCTTGCATTCACGCAATCACGAACTTCCTCGATAGCGTGTGTTGTACGCAATACCAAGTTTCACTAAACAATGATATATGGTTATAATATTATTATGGACTAGCCGTTATGAATAGTATAAACTACATTTTGAATTTCATAACATTATTATTCATCTTACACATTTTCTAGAACATGGTAGGAGAATAAAATCAATTTTTCGAGTAAAATAAGTATTTTTCAAAAAATGTAGTTTTGCCGCCTTATGATGGCGCACCCACATTAAATATTGTTTTTGAAATTTCTATAAGTTAAATTTGACAAAAGAAAATTCTTATTTGGAATCAGGATATAAAAATTTACTTTGGATAAAATTTTCATATTATTCTGATAACTTTCGTATTTTAATGAATAGTAAAAAAATGCTATATTTTAATTAAAAACAACTTTTTTCATCGCAATAATTTATATGGTTATATTATCTTTTTAATTGGTTTTAAAGTGTAATTAGAATATATTTTTACCATTTAATCCAATGTTTGTCATTAGAATTCATTTTACTTTGAAATTGGATATAAACAAGTATCAATCTTTTGATAGTTACTGTTTCTTAAAAAACACGCTATTTGTTTAGATAACGGGAATTAATTTTAAAATTAATTAATTCCACTTCTATGTTTTGAATTTGGAAAAATAGACATCAATTTTGAATTTGTAATATCAAATAATGCTTAGCCTGAATTTTTGGTATTTTTCTGAAAAACTGCAATTTTCGATGAATAGTGAAACCACTTAGTGGCAGTTAAAAAACTGAATTTTTCATTTAAATGAAATTTTACCACTTCTGTGAATTGAATTTCGAAAATTAGAGATACACGGTTAATATCAAGGACTATAATGTGGTTCAATGAGATGAAAATAATTTTTGGTGAATAGTAACTTTTTACTTTTTTTTACCACTGTTAAAAGTAAATAGGATAATTAAGGGTAAAAATGATATTATTATTACCCTAACACATGTCCTAATTCTATTGGATAAGTTTAATTCGACCAAAAACAACCTTAGGAATAAAATATGACCATTTAGGCCCACTTGGATTAGATTAGGACATTTATTATTAATTTATTTAAAGAAGGGTTAAAATAGTTAAAATCAAAGCTTAATAAGTAAATAATTTTTAATATAGGGTTATACATAAGATAAATTCGACTATAAATATTAATTAGAAATATAAAAAAATTTCCTACATAATGATAATTTATTTTGAATTTTTAGACATTAAATAATTTAATTTATGTATGACACAATGATGATACAATAATTATCTTATTAATGAAATATTGACATAATTGATGTTATAAATACCCAAATAAATGTAATTTGAGACTTTTTATGAATTAAAATAATTTTATAGGTTAATATTACATATTATTACTTATTTAATTAAATTTTTTAGAACTAATATTTCGGTTATGATTTTCACAAAAATCAATTACCAAATAGTGTCAAAATTGACATAAAATAGTTTTTAAAACAAATATTATATTATTAATAGTTATTTTATTCATAAAAATCTGAGGTTCGGAAAAATGACTTAGATAAGGTTATATATATTAATAATAAACAACTTGGGTTTCTTTTGGCTTGTTATAATAAGTTTATTAACCTTATAGTGTAAGAAAACAAGAAGACACGGTAAAAGTTAAATTATCTAACTTAAAGTTAAATCTAAATGATAAGGTCAAAATAGAAACCAAAACTTTTCTAAATTATATTTTTTGAGATTATTTAGACCCATACTCACCTTATCTTAAAAATAAATCAATTTTGAGCTATTAAAAACCGAATATGACTTTATAATAAAATAATATTTTTAGTTTTTCCAACGGTGCCCCTCTCCTCTTATAAAAGGGCACATCCTCCCTCTCTTCCTCACACCACTTTGAGCCTTCATGCTCGTCCAACCCCTGCCAAATTCTCTCTTAAACTTCCCTAGAAACATCCTAGAGGTCCTGGTCTTCTTCAAATACCAATTTTAGTTCCCTAAGAGGAGGTCACAAAGAGGTGCTTCAAAGAAGAGGTAATGTCCGTTACCGATTCTTCCAACTTTATTTCTTCTTCCACTTATTCTTATTTAGTTGTTTCATTATGAAGTAGTAAAATCAGTATCACTCATATACTGATATGTTATTATAAGTATTAAACATCCCTATTTCACCATCTATCCATCCTATGGAAAACGAAATCACCGCGCATGCGTACGTACGGAATACCGTCTTCACGCCGTGGTGTAATCTATTTTCCCCCACCACCTTACTTGGATGGGTATAATGGTGTAAATAATGACTATATATGATTTTTGTAAAGTGAAATTGATTTTTAAATAGTATACATACACTCCAATACAATTCCATGATCATGGGAATGATATCATCGCTCGTGCGTACGTACGGACTACCGTCTCCACGAACACGATGAGATTCATTTTCCATGATTAACCATTCATGAATGATTATAAAGTATATATAATGAATAATAATTAAATATATGACATAATAATTCTACTTTATTTATGTATATATATATGTATGTCATCTATTTAATCTCATTCAATTCAACAAGGAAACGAAAACAGCGTTCATGCGTACGTACGACCTACCGTCTCCATGAACGGTGTATTTCATTCCTTTTATCGATATATAATATATATTTATATGATGAATATATATTATATATAAATCATGTTTTAAATTCTGGAATTATGTAAATCAGGATATAAGTAATAATATCAAGAACGACAAGTCGAAACACATACGATAAAGGAAATGATTTTACCCAAAACACTGCTTTTACATGGAATTTACAAAAGAACGGGTAATATAAAGTCATAAGTGAAACATATATGATATCATAACAATTAATATGATTATGTAATAAGTAAATGACATTATTTAAATCATTATATAGGAGGTTCAGATCCATACAAAGCATATCCGACCTAAGGTAAGGGATAACCTTTCCAATCTCGTTCTTATCCGAGATTATTTATTCGTAAGTATTTACTGGGTATATTGTTATCATCCAAGTCCATGTTTTATAAAAGTGTTTTCATGTATGTTTAAAGTCCTTTTTACCCATTTTTGACTTTTACTACATGTTATGTATGTAATCTTTCTTTTACGAGGTACTTTATGACTTTTTCGACAAAAGTATGAGAAGAATGTTATTTTTAACTTATACGGCATGAAAGGATATTTAGGGTTTTTATAAAGCCTTATTTTCATGAAGCTTCCTCCAAAAGATTTAATTACTATTTTCAACAAAATAATTTTCATTTAAAATTTCATGAAATTTTGTGAAAATAAAATGATTTTGATGAAGAAATGATATTTTCCTCAAGAATTCATTTCAAGTGTTTTATCAAAACCATTTTTCATCTAAGATGACATTATTTCATATGTGTATGTTTCAATTATAATGTCTCTATGATTTACATGGTTTCACTTTTCTTATTATGAAATGATATCCATTTCTTTTATATGGATTATGTGGTGATGGGATGATGTTTATGAAACCCATTTTATTTATTGGGTTATTATGAATGATGTATATTTATTCTGTGGCACAAGTAAGAATGATTTCATTATGAGATGGGTGGGACCTATATCTCCCTTCAATGAATTGGTTAAAGATTTATATCTCATGAGCTAGACATGGTTGGAATGGTAAGTTAATCCGGTTCAGTGTTACAGGACTGGAATGGGGAGTGAACTCGATTCAGAAAGGGACTTTGTCCACTAAGATGGTCTTAGCAGCAATGCCTTGGCTACTATGGAAACCATATCATGTGTTTAATGGTTTCCATAATTACATGTTTTATTCCCATGATATTTTATCATGATTGATGTTCCTTTATGATCTATTACTTACGTACTTCCATGTTTTATGTCATTGCTAAAGATTTTGATGTTTAAACATTATGTTGATGTTTTTAAGTTCAAATGTATATGATTTGTTTTATTTTATCCATGCTTACCCTTACTGAGCATTTGAGCTCACCCTTTTTATGTTTTCTTTTCTCCATGATATAAGGAAATGTTTTAGGTAAGAAAAAAAAGGGAATATCTTTATGGGAGATGTTGAGGATCTTTCACCAAGAATAGAAGATTATGTTCCACGTTTTCAAAGGTACTAAACTATTACAGTCCTTTGGTGTCTGTTTTAGTTATGCAATAAGAATTCTAAAAAAGTAATGTAATGTCCATGTACGTCAAGATTCGGGTCTCTACAGTGATAAAATGGTTCTATAATCTCCATATGTGTCAAGGAATATTTTTTATTTCATTCTATAAGAAAATTAGCATAATTGTTCACGAAATTGTTTCTATTCAGAGAATCTTCCTCAATAAGCCTATTTTTGTTGGAAAAAAATAAATATAATTGATTAATTTTAATTTCATTGTTATAATAAGTATTTATAAATTAAAAAAATAATAAAAAATAAATTTCTTGTATATTAATTTTATATTCAAACATGAAATTTATATTGAATAATATCCATGAAATACATAAGTTTATGAAAACATCATCGTTCACTTAGATGGCGGAAAACCACCATAGTGACTGATGTTTTTCCGAAGAGTTTGAAAGAAAAGAAAACATAATAAATATTTTACTTTTATAAAAAAATAATATTATAATTAAAAAACTATTTTAGTGTTTTAAAAATTACTTATTTTATTTAAAATTGTAACAGAAAAATTAAAGCTACATATATGACTTTGAAACCATACTTTGACATAGTAACGACTTATGAAAAACAGTTTGGTGAGAGGTAATGAGTTATATATCATCATTAATAGATAAATATATATATAAATAACCTGATAATGGAATAATTTTTTTAAAAGTATAGTTTTAAATTATTTTAAATATAAATAATCATAAATAATAAAAGAGATAGAGCCTTGAAAACCATTATCATGATCTTTGAGTCACCTCCTTAGGATTAAGCTTAAATTTTTAATAGGGGATTTCGGTTAGACCAGATCCTTTTTAACGTGTAAATGGAAGTTTATTGAGTGTTTTTGGAAGAATATGGGAATAAAAATGAACTTTATAAGTGTTTTGTAAAGGTTACAATGAGTGTCATTTTATAGGAAAAATTTGATAGTATTTTCATAAATATGCAGTTTGTAAGGGTTAAGAATATAATCTTTAAGTGTAAAGTGGCTCATAAATAGATAATAGATAATATCATAGATCATAAACCAACCCAAATTCACTAAGTATGTCATTTTATGATTTTTAGTAATTTATAAATCATTTTTAACATTGAATTCCATTTAAATTCATTTTCAATGTTATTATTGTAAATTAAATTTAAAAAATATCTAGATAACCATAGAATTTAGATTTAAATATTTAAATATTTTTTACTTCTAATATGTTTCCTGAAAAATTACACAACACCATATTTCTTCCAAACCTTATCATTTAAAATATTTTAAAATCACCATTTTTATTTTTCCCCTGCTTTCACAAGGGCTACACCGACTTTGCGTAATCATTTTAGATAATTATATTGTTATTTAAATTTAAAAATAATTTAATATCATAAATATAATTTATTATTTATCATTATGGTCATATTAAACCATTAATAATATATTTTTATCCTCATATTTATCATGAAAACATATTTAAGATACTATTTTGAGTTTTCTCACCTTGCGCAAGCACTGAGAAATCATTTGAATAATTATAAGGTTCTATAATTTTAAAATTAATTAATATATATACAAATATTTTATTATTAATAATATTTATCTATTAAATTTAAAAAAATGGTTTCATAAATTTTTATGTCATATTTATATCATGATAATGTCATAAAAATTATGATATTCATAAAACTATATTTGATACTATTCGCCAAAACATAATTTTTTTAGAGAAATCCTAAAAATTTACCCTAATATAATTTATATGTAGTTAATATAAAAATTAATTAAATATTATGAAATTGAAATTCTAAATTATATAACTTTAACTTTTAACTAAAATCACACAATACATGGAAACCAATTCATTTAGAATAAAAACTATTTATTTTACAAAGAGCGATCACATTATTATTTTTAATTATTATACAATTAATATTTATTTATCAAATATAATTTATAAGAATTATTTTTTAAAAATAATAATTAATATTCTATAATATAAACTACTAAAATCCACACTAAAAATATATTAGAGAGGGTAATTATTTATATCTGAAAATTCTGGGTCATTACATTCTTCCCCTCTTCATAAATTTCATCCTTGAAATTTCAACTCAAACCATAAGACATAAATAGATGAAGGTAATTTTGTTTCATAACATACTTTTATTCCCATGTTTCCTCTTAATTCTTAAAATTCTTCCAATGTACTTTGATAAGATGAGTGGTCTTGTTTTAGATCACATTATCTCCACAATCCAAGATCTCCATTAGTTGCACTTTATAAGAGAGGTCATGATCCAAATATACCCTCTGGATGTAATAAATGTGAGGGATCTATCATATACTTACTCAACATATATAAATTTAAAACATCATACACTTGAGACATGTTTGGTTAAAGGGAATGTAGATAGGCCATAACTCCAACACGATCAAGAATATCAAAGGGGCCTATATAACAGGGGATTAATATTCCCTTCTTCTCAAACCTCATAGATCTCTTCCATGGAAATAATTTGAATAATTATTTATCCCAAACATAAAACATTAGGTCTCACCATTTATTATTAGTATATCCCTTCAATGAACTCTAAGAAACTTTTACGTATTGTAGAATGACATGAATTGTAAGGACCCGTGTTTTTCAGACAGCAATTTTGAGTAGAATTTTGAATTTTTTCCTTCGGATTCTTATAAGGGGTAAAATGGTCTTCTTCTCCCTTAATATATTACCAGATAATTTTTTTGACCACTCTGTTGGTCCTAAAATAGGGTTTTTACCCTAGAAGAAGAGTTTTCTGGAATTACAAGTTGTTCGAATTTTAGAAGAATAATTAATAATTAATATTTAATAAATTAAATATTAAATTATTCCCATATGTTCATTCAGCCATACATTTTGAACTGATATTTGGATTGAGATTTTATCTCTTCTTTCGATTCTGAAATGGGGAGTTTTTCTTAGGCAGGGCATAAACTTGGGTTGGGTATTGGGGCCGACCCATACCCTATTTTCTTTTCCTTTTATTTTTTTTTACTTTTTATTTCTTTTCCTTTAATATTCTATCTTTTCTTCCAACTTCTCACTATTTCCCCCATAATGATCCTCCTATACTACAACCTCAGATATAAAGGTATAGGTATAGAGAAAAAATATAGGGAGATAGAAGGGTACAATCACAGAGCTCTCGACGAGCTAGATCAATATGAAAAAACTATGGACTGCAGATTTGAGTAAAGCTTCAGCAGTTTCCACCCAAAGGTAGGCCTTTTTATGTTTTCAATGTAGATGACTGTAGATTTTATGTTTTTTAAATTTAAATTCCTATTATTCATGCTTATGTCCCCTTGATTCCCAATCTAAAGATTTTGGGGGTGAAAATAGGGGTTTTGTGAAATCCAAAGGTTTTCTGTATGGGAAAACCATGCTACATGACATGTGGTTCAGGGTGACACGTCATTTGTTCTTCCTATTTTTGGGAGATGATGTTTTTTAAGTACACTCCATGTACTAGGGTGTACATTAATTATACTAGGTCTCAACTATGTAGCCGAGTACCCATCCCAGCTACCCAAGATGGTGTACATGGCTATGTAGAGTACACGGTCAGAACCCATGTGTGTAGCATGTTTTGTATAAGTACATATCCTACCATTGTACATGGCCTAGAAAATTTAGGGACACAGATAGGTACCCTGTATTGGGTATACTCTGTGTACCAACCTTAAATGCCGTGTACCTAGGTCATTTACATGCCCAAGCTAGGATGAGTACATGCCCATGTGGGGTTTTAGGAGTACATGTTGTGTACATAGGGGGACATTCCATGTAAAGTCCCCTTGTAACCATTTGAGTTTTTTTTTTCATATATTTCCACCCATGAGTCAAATTTATACCCATTATTAGTCCATTATGAGAATCCTGTCGCATAGATCTTAATGGTAAGACATGTGAGGTGTTTTGAGAGCTTCTAAGTGGAGTTTTAGGCCTTTCATGAACAGATAGGTTCTTCCTACAATACTTGAATTCAGTTATCTCCTATGAGTGAGAACTTCGATATGAGATGAACCATGATCTATCTCTCTTGAATGATTCTTGTGTGGATTTTCTTGTGAGTATTTATCCTTTGTGAGTTGCGCCCTTCTGGCCTAAGAGGCCATGAAAACAGTTGTTATTGAGGATTCCCTATAATATTAGTTTGTTTATCTTTGGAACTAGAGGATCCTATGTGGGATGAATCTATCTTATTTTTGTACCAATGATCCCCTGATGGATCACTTTACTTACAAGATAATCTTGGGAGCCCTTGTAGGATCCCTTTACTAGAGTACCATCACAAGGATCCCTTGTAGGATGCCTCCTTTTGCTTTACGTTATAGGATCTCATATAGGATTACTCCCTCCTTTGCAGTTAAGGATCCTAAGTAGGATGAATTATCTTATGTGTATACCTCAAGGATTCCAAGTAGGATTCTTATCTATGTTTGACTTGAGGGACCCAATAGGTGGATAATGTTTAACTTAAACGATGTTATTATATTGGGTTTGGGTAGGGATGGCAGTAGGTTTCACCTTAGAACCCTTGCTGAGCTTGTAATCCCATGGGGCTGTGACAATAGTGGATGATTTAACCATCCTACCACCATAACTCATTTTTTATACTTTCACATGTTTATTAATGATGCAGTGATGTTTAAAAAAGGTGCTTCCTGGTTGGTGGATATTAAGCCTGATGTGAGGTGTCTTTCTTTCTCTTTGGGATTTCCATACGTTCTTCCTGGGATCTAGCATCTGAACATGACTGTTTGGGATTTCTAGAGGTGTTTCCTAGAATCTGGATATTTATCCTTACATGATTTATATATGATGCCTTGGACATTTATATCTTCTTGAATCCTAATGACTTATACTCCTTGAGTGATACTTGGATTCCCGTTGTAGGAATTCCTTAGACAGACTCATAAGACTGATGAATTGTATGCCTTGAGTGAGACTTGGATTCCCCATTGCAGGAATGCCTTGGAAGGAATCATAGGATAGTTAATTTTGGTATTGGATGATTTGTATGACCTTATTTTATCCTCATTCTCTTAGATACCATAAATATTTTCCCACGGATCTTGATTACTACAGTGGATTCCTTGGATGAGTTTTCTCCTTGGGTCTTGATTCTGTAGGGTGCCTTGTGCCTTGCTACCCATTGGATCTGACTTGCTTGGGATCTATTTGGACATGGTCTATAGACATGATTCTTGTACCCCAACCAAGTCTTTACTGAGTTTCCATTGAGATGTTTCTGGGAATCGACAAGGATTACTTGGTCTTCTATACCTTGGATCTAACCCTTCAGGGTATGAAACTTGATTATACGACATGTCCGCGATAGATGTTATACATGTGATTACATAGCATAGACCGATGAGTATGACCTGGTCTTTATACCATGGATCTGACCCTTGGGGTCTAACACGTGATTACTCCGCATAAGCCATAGTTTTTTTGCAGTGAAATTTTTTAGGACTGACCATCGATATATAGTATCCATTGCTTATAGTGATTAGAGGTGAGTATGGGTGAACCCAGATGTAGAAAGAGAACCCCCTATAGTTACATAGCTTTCTCAGAGATATTTCCAGCATTGGAAAAAGTAGGTATACTTCAATTGGGATTATAGACCCATATATCGACTTAATGATACATGCCTTGAGTGGTACAATATATACTCAGTTCCTTTACATAGTATGTCCATAATATCGGGATTACAGACCCAAGGATCGTCTACTATTTGGTTATTATGTGATTTCATTCACTTACACATGAATATTCATATATATATATATATATATATATATCTGTGTGTGTGTGTGTGTGTGTGTGTGTGTATGGGACTAAACATGTATACGTATATAGATATGGACATACATGGTGTAACTTTTCCAGTTTACTGGGATTACGAACTTGAGTTTTGAATATTGTTTCATGTTTTGGTTTTACTTATATTTTTAGTTGTGTCTCTGCTAAGCTAAGAATGTTCATTTTTCATACACTAATAGAATCATATTTTATAGGTTCATCATTAGGGTTTTCTTACTGAGATTATTTCTCATCCATACACATGAACCTAGGTGTACATGTAGTCCTTATGTCTGCTTTTCAGGTTAATCATAGTTGCATGGTGGATAGGGATGAGTCCCAGAGTTACATGATCGAGTGAAGCTGCTCGAGTGGGTTAATCTGTTCGGGATGGTACAATTTGAATGTGTATGGAGATTGGATATGTGGTTTGGATTAGAGTTAGTAGTAGAGTCATCTAATTTTATTTTATTTTCTTTTGTACTCCTGTATATGTATGGTCGGCCTGGTGGGTGACCAATGTTGTATTATATGACTTAGCTATTCATGATTTTATAGCATTTTCATTTATTATTGCAGTATATTATATTTCAGTTTATTTACTTTTTTCGCACTTTTTTTATTACTACTGTGTATGATAATTATCTATTTCTATTGTTTTATTAATTTTATATGAGGGTATAGTGTCCCCACTATCACACCCTAGTCCGTCAGTACTATTTGGAAGCCTCTAGAATACAAGGATACGTCCTTGAGGCCTCGTAACACATCATATTAGGGCACTGGTTTAGTGGAATCCAGTCTAGGACATTAAAAAGTGGTATCATAGCTATTCTTTTCCTGGTATTTACTATTTGGGAAATGATAAATAGGAGTATTAAGAATGTGTTGGAACCTATTATGGATATCAGGCAAAGGCATCAATTAAACTTGTTCTGGTAAGAAGTCATGACTTCCAGGGTATGGGATTGTTGTTCTAATTTTTGATGTTACAGTTGTATATGATTTTCTCCATGAGTGATGAAAACATTATGTTGATACTATGATTTACTATGGATATCTGGCTCTTGTCCATTGGCAAGAGGCCAGTGATGGATTTTGACTCTTAGATAGTAAAGGCAAGAGGCATCTCATGCATTATATTTGGAATGTAGGATTCACCTCATATAGGCATAATAGTGTGATATTTTTACTAATGACTGAGGCCTATTTAATTGGGCCTACTTACCTATATATATTTTCATTCTGATGGCAGGTTCTATGAATCTAAATTGTGGAATTGGTGTTGAGGATGATTACTCAGTCCTTGTACACGGGAGGTGTAGTAACCCTAGTAGGTTGATATGGAATGTGATTCCATTATGTCGTACCCATTGTAGGGTGTTGTTTCTTTGATCACGGTTTTCTAGTCATATGGATGAGTATGATGTCGATAGGTATCGAGAGTTCTCTCATGAAATAGATGTCAAGGGGTAATTATCATATGTAGATGCCCGATGAGTGTCTATTCAGTCTATATTCTTTATTGTTATCATGAACTCCAGGGAGTAGTTCTTTATGAGGATGATTGGTGAGGATCAGGCCCTTGTAGGTTATGTTTTTAGTTTTGAACCTCATATGTCATTGTGATGTTTACCTTCTCTTTACAAGTTTGATATTTTAGGCTAGGTGGTTGGACCTTGTGTCACACACTTGTGAGACATGTTTTGTAGGGTTAAGTGGGAAACTTAAGGCCCTCAACTTTACCCAGACCCTTGTAGGACAACGTCCATTTTTTAGGGTAACCTACATGAGAGAGGTTGTACCATGTTTTCTAATTATTTTTTAGGTAGTGAGCTTGATTATATGGTTGTTTTGAGATAGATACATGTTATGTTCTAATGTTTTGCGGTATAATCATGTTGATGCCTTCAACTTTTGGAAAAGAACCTAGGGTTCTTGTTTTTCAAGACTGGATTCAATGGGAAGGACTATTTGGGTGCTTGTCCTGGTCGACCAGTGTTTCCGCTGTTTCTAATGTAGTCAGAGCACAGGTAGATTCTCATGACTGGAACGAAGCTATGTAATAGGTGGTCGTGCAATAAATTGTGACACATGGGATGTGCTCAATTTTGAAGGGAAGTTCCAAGGGATCTTATGGCTTAATGAGGATGACATGTCATATAGCACGACCAACATAGCCTTGTAGTGGATGACTCACTAGAGTATGAGTCAGGTGATAAAGGTACCTTCTTATTGTGCATGGTATCATTTGAATCATGAATCGGTGAGTGGTTGGGTGTGATCCAAGTAAAGATGGTTTCAAGAATCATTATGGGCTTGGTTTCATGAGAGTTTTGGTTTAATGTGATGAATTTCCACTTGTGGTAGAGGTGAAATCGATAATGATGGGGTATCGTGAGATGGTTGAACCATAGATGAATCCTGGTTAGGTTTTGACCAAATGTGAGCATGGATTAGAGGGAAATATACATTCCATTTATAGAATCTTAGTGTACTCTTGTTAGATACAATCATGATCTATATTGAAATCATGTCGAGTACACTGATAGAGCATTGAACCTACACTGAGATCCTCTTCTTTTTAAATGTCCTCCACAGTTAAGGTAAACCTATTGAGGTTTCACTTGAGGAGTGATGTAAGGTAAGCCATATGGTGGAGAGTGAACCATTGGCCATTTGAGGGTGGTGACCATCATTTTAAATTGAAATTATTTGTTTTCTATGGGTCGTTGGTCTCAGAGTTTGGTTTTGAGATGACAATAAGGGTATTCCTATAGTGGGGAGTACCAGATCAATCATAGTTAAACATATTCTATATAGAAGATGGTTGTTGGTGCTATGATACTAGTCATTGGATAGTCTAGATAACTTGTTGTGTAGATTCTTGGGTCGATAGAATAGATTCTAGTCTTACCACCAAGGCTTATTGGGTATGATAAGGTTTTTGGTGGGGAGATTGTAAGGAACCATGTTTTCCGAACTGCAATTTTGAGCTGAAATTTTAATTTTTTCTTTAGGATGATTATAAGGGATAAAATAGAATTTTCCCCCAATATATGATATTGGATAACATTTCTAACCACTCAGTTTTTCCCAGAATAGGATGTTTACCCTGGTAAAAGTGTTTGGTGGAACTCTGAGCCATTTAAATTTTAGCAAAATAATTAATAATTAATATTTAACAAATTAAATATTAAATTTTTCTCACAATTTTGTTTGACCATAAATTTCCAAATGAGTCTTATATTGAGAATACTTATTCACCGTTGAGTCCAAAATGGTGAGTTTTTCATAGTTAGGGCATAAACTTAGGTTGGGCATTGGGGCAGTCCCATGACCCTTTTCCTTTTCTTTTTATTTTTCATTATTTTCTTTCTTTTCATTTTCTTTTTTCTCTTTTCCTATTTCTTCTCATACAATCCCCCTATGGATCCTTTATAGTAACCTAAGAGATAAAGGAAGAGGGGGAGAGAAAAATAGATAGAGATATAAGGGTACCGTCGTGGAGCTCTCGACGCACTGTATCTACGTGCGACAATTGTGGACGACATATTTGAGAGAAGCTTCGGTGGTTTCCACCCAAAGGTAGGCATTTTTTAGTTTTCTTCATAAATACTCATATATTTTCTAATTTCTAAATTTAATGCCCTATTATTCTTTCTTATAGATCCTTGAGGTTTGATCTGTTGATTTGGGGGTGAAAACATGGGTTATGGGAAATCTGGAGGTTTTTGTTTTGGAAAACCAGGCTACACGGCCTGTGGTTTAGGGTGACACACTATGTGCTCTTCCCATTTAGAGAATATAAAGTTTTCTAAGTACACTCCATGTACTAGGGTGTATAAATCATATACTAGGTCTCTTCTACATAGCTGAGTACACGTCTTGGATACCTGTGTAGGGGTACATGGCCCTGTAGAATACACGACTTGATCCTGTTTGTGTAGCACGTTGCGTAAAAGTACATTTCCTGGATAAGTACTTAGCCAAGATAATTTAGGGACACATGGAAGTACCCTGTGTTGAGTACACATAGTGTACCTGCCTTACACGCTGTGTACCTGGGGCATTTACACACCCATATGGGGTTTCGAGACTACATGTCATGTACTTATTGGGACACACCGTGTACTATCCCATTGTAACCCTTTATAGGGTTTTCATATATTTCCGCCCACAAGTTAGAATTGGACGCATGAGTAGTTCATTTTGAGTATCGTTTCACATAGATCACTATGGTAAGACCTATGAGGTGTTTTAATAACTCTAGAGTGTTATTTTAGGACTTTCATGAATGGAGAGGTTCTTTCTCCAGAACTTTAATTCAGTTGTCTCCCGAGAGTGAGGCCTTTGATATGATATGATCCATGAGATATCTCTCTTGACTGATGCTTGTGTTTATTTTCTTGTGAGGATATATCCTTTGTGATATGTGGACTTCCAGCCTAATAGGTCAGGATAACAGTTGTTATTTTCGGATTAATTTTTTTACATTTTGACCTATAGGATTCCGTGTAGGATGCCTCTATCTTATTTATATACCAAGTATCCCCTATGTAATTCCTTTACTTATAAGATGACATAGGGAGTCCCTTGTATGAACCCTTTACCATATTACCATCTGAAGGATCCTTTGTAGGATGACTCTGTTTTTTTGCTGTTAGAGGATCTCATGTAGGATTACTCTCTCCTTTACCATTATCCTAAGTAGGATTCCTTCTATTATGTGTATACCTAAAGGATACAAAGTAGGAAGGCTCTCTATGTTTGACTTGAGGGACCCAGTGGGTTCTTGATGTTTGACCTACCCTGAGTTAGTATGTTGGGTTTGGGTAGAGATGGTAGCGGGTGACACCTTAGAAGCTGTACTGATCTTGTATGCACATGGGGCTATGAAAATAGTGGGGAGTTTAGGTGTTCAAACACCATCACACATTTTTTATAATTTCACATGTTTATTTCTGATGCAGTGATATTTACCAAAGGTGATTCTTTGTTGGTGGATTTTGAGGCTTATGTGTGGAATATTTATTCTCATTGGGATGCCTAGATGTTTCACATGGGATTCAACATCTGAGCCTAATTTTTCGGGATTTTGATAGTTGTTTCCTACAATTCAGCTATTTAACCTTACATTATGTATATATGATTCCTTGTAAATTTCTAATTCTTTGGATCCTGATGACCGGTACACCTTGAATGATACTTATATTCCCATTATAGGAATTCCTAGGATAGAATAGTAGTCCTGATGAATTGTATAACACGAGTGATACTTGGATTCCCCATTATAAAAATGCCTTGGAAAGACTCATAGGTTAGTTGATTATGGTAGTGTATTCCTTGGATGATATCCTTGGATCCTGATTCCATTATATTCCATGGATGTTTTTCCCATAGATCTTGATTTTTGTAGTGGACGCTTTGAATGAATTTTATCCTTGGGTCTTGATTTCATAGGATTACTTGGGCCTTTCTACCCCTTGGATCTATCTTGCTTGGGTTTGCTTAAGACATGATTTGTTTACATGATCCTTAGACCTCACCCAAGTCTTTACCGAGCTTCCACTGTGATACTCCTTAGAATCGATGAGGATGCCTTGGTATTCTATACCTTGGATCCAGCCCTTCGTGGTCTGAAACTTGATTATATGGCGTGGTCATGATGGATGTTATATATATGATTAAATAAATTAGGATGATGAGGATTCCTTGGTCTTTATACCATGTATCTGACCCTTGGGTTCTGACACATGATTACCCAACATAGGTCATAGTTGGTTGCATTGAGATTTTTTAGGATTGAACATCAATATAAGATATCTATTCATTATAATTAATGGAGGCGAGTACAGGTGAACCTCAGTGTAGGATGAGTTCCCCCCTACAATGACATAGCTTGCTCAGAGACATTTCCAGTGTTAGCTGAAATAGGTATCCATCGATTGGAATTACAGAGCCAGAGTTGAATTTAATAATACATGGATTGACTGGTATGAAATCCATCTCAATTCCCTTGCACATGATGTCTAGGTAATCATCATTGCAGTCCCAAGGATCAATTGATGTTTGGTTTTTATGTGATTCCATTCACTTACTCATGAATATTCATATTTATGTATATATGTGTAGGTATGGGACTACACAAGTATACATATATAGATATGGACATCCATGGTGGGAATTTCTTAGTTGACAAAGATTATGGAATTAGGGTTCGATTGTGGTTTCACGTTTTGGTTTTAATTATCTTTTTAGTTGTAATTTTTTTCTAGGCTGAGTAGATTACTTTTAAATACACTTATAGTAGCATATTTTATAGGTTCATCATCGAGGGTGGACTACTAAAATTATTTTTCACCCCTACAAGTGAACCTTAGTGTATGTGTAGACCTTATGTATTCTTTTTTCGGTTAAGAATAGTTGCATGGTGGATAGGGATAAGGCCCAGAGTTTAATGATCAAGTAGAGATACTCAAGTGGGATCCTATGTTCGGGTTAGTGTAGTTCGATAATGTGTGGAGACTAGGTACATGGTATGGATTAGAGTTAGTATTAGAGCCCTATACTTTTATTTTGGTTTCTTTTATTCTCTTGTATCTGTATAGTCGGCCCGGTGGGTGACTAGTGTTGTATTGAATGAATTAGTTTTTAGAGATTTTATATCATTTTCCTTTATTATTACAACATGTTCTATTTCAGTTTATTTACTACTTCTGCACTTTTTTTATTACTATTTTTTATAATACTTATCTATTTTCAGTGTTTTCTTACTATGATATGAGGTAATAGTCTCCCCACTATCAGACCCTTGGCACTTGATGCTAGTTGGATGCCTTTGGAATACAGGGAGGTGCACTTGAGGCCTCGTAAACCACTGGATCAGGGCATCAATTTAGTGGAATCCAGGCTGGGACGTTACATGGACCTTTTCTATCAAATTTTTTACTAGTTCTGGTACCAATATCTTCTTTTCTAAAACTATATCACAACATATTGGAGTTATAAAGTTCATAACATATATAGATTCATATAAATCTATATGAATTGTTGATTGGAAGTTATTTTTATATGAGAACTTAAGTATATGAAGATGTTGATCTCAACCTCCATTGAAGTCCATAGAGAAATATCTGAGCATATATTATATAGTTTGAATATTCCTTTTAGATTGAACATTTATTTGAGGATGATTTTATGTATTAACGTTCAAATATTTTTTCAATTCCCTCTGAATGATCACCCAAAACTTTGAGATTAACCTCACATTTCGATAAGATTAAATCAATAATAGTATTCCATGAAACCTCACCAATTCTATGATATATATCTTGGAAATTTGATCAAGTGATAAGTATTATTAAATGGATATTAAGTGGTAAGTTTTGTAAAATGATTCATAACAACCCATATGGAATTATTTCCCTTAGACGTCTTTAGAAGACCAGTGATAAAGTCCATAGTGATATTCTCCCATTTCTATGTTGGTATGGGTAACAATTGTATCATCCCCTTAGACTTATATCATTCTACATTAACTTATTGGAATAACAAGTAATTATATGTATATTCAATAATCTATTTCTTCATATTATCCAACCATAATTTCTCTCAGAGATATTTATATATCTTTATGATTCTTGGGTGGATGAATAATGTTAAGCTATATGTATCATCTAATAGATCATTCTTTAACTTAGGCTCAAATGTTACATAGAATCATGTTCTACATCTTATAAATCAATTTTTATCTATGTTTAATAAAAATCTTATCATGGGGTATAAAAATATATTATTTATATTTCCTAATGCAATATAGTGGATAATCAGGTCGTTTCACTTAAATATCTTTTGTAGTAAATCACTAAATATTATTAATACACTTATTATATTTTTGGGTTGTTTTATTTTATAAATTAATGAAATTTTTTGGGTTGGAATAGAATGTAGAACTTTTAATTAAACATGCAGATAGAATGAAGATATAATGGTGTTCGAGAGAAAGAAAGGAACTACTTCTAATAGAATTACCCATAATGATCCTTCACTGTATCATTATTATTTTCATATATTCTTAATGAACACACCCATTATATTTTTTAACATCATATCCAGTCCTTGTTGTGAATATACAGTTCAATAAATGACCGCCAGGTACACTACACATCCCCTTCCTTAATCAAAGGAAAATAACTTAGAATAAGAATAATTTAATCCTTAAATAGCCACAATAATAATAAATTCTTTCACTACTGGTAATAAAAAATTCAACCTAAAAAAGATAAAAAACCTTCATAATATGTATGTGAAATGATTTGGGTTCAACACTATATTCATACCTCGAGTGGTTCCCTAAGTTAGTTACTTATGATCATAAGTATAGGATATCACAATGAGAATAGAACGAGGAGAGAAAATATGAGAGATGAAATAAAGTAAATATAAATAAATGATATAGAAAAATATATATTAAAATAGGGGATATTTAATTGAATAATTAATGAAAATTATTTACAATATTAGAACTATTCAAAGTGTAGGAGAACATTTGACAAAATTTCTTAGTGTAGTGACCAATACTCCTAATAGTGGAACCCTCCTCTTATTTATAGACATTGAATTATCTTCTTCAAAGGTTCTAACTTTCCTTTTTTATTTATCTAGTTAAGTCTCTAAAATCTCTTTAAAAATCGTTATCCTTTCTTTTTCTTTGTGATCTTCCTTCACAGCCATGATCTAGTCTTCACAAAATCCACAGTTTCCCTCTTTTTAGTTATAATCTAATGTATTATATAATCCATATGGAATCCTTTGAGTGGTTACATTCATGATGACATAGAACCCTATATCCTCGATTTAAAATCTAAATGGGTTGACAAAAGTCTACTTATGACCATCCTTCAACCAATTTTTCACTAAGTAAATTGTCTTATTAATGGAAAAATGTATTACACATAAGAAAATTCTCTTATGCATCGATTCAATGTCACACAGGAGACCAAATTTCATCTGCATAGATAAAATATCTTACATGATAGTAAATATCCAATGTAGATTATGATATTTCTATTTCATCCAACTTAAATTCCTTATGGGATAAAAATATCATACACATAACTCAGTTGACTTACATGACATAAAAACATTATACAAGAAAAGAAAATTTCTTACATGTATGATATTTCCCTTCTCCATTTTTCAACATTAGAAAACTACTACACACTATCTTGAATGTATTATGCCTAAATAAAATCTCTTATATGGGGAATAATTATCCAATGTCTTATTCAAATTTATTATTCCAGATGAATTTTTCCTTTATCAAATTCAGCACACATGAAATATTATACGATAGATCCAAAATATCTTCCAGCCTTACCAAATGTCATACACATAGGAAAAATTTCTTACACATAGATTAAATATAAAATGAGCTCAAAAAATCTCATATGTAGGCATTTTGGGACAATTTCCTTAGCTATATTTCTGACTCCATCATAGTATTTCTATACTTCATTCAAATAAACTATAAACATCTTGATATCAACTTTGGGATTTCAAAATCACCTCTAAACATCCTATGATATCATCTAAACACCCAAAGATAAGTGTAGGATTTATTATAACAATTCCTAAGTTAAACTAATCAATTAAAAATAAAGTTTAAATATATTTATCAATTAAAATCTACATTTCTCACAAAATAAATAAATATGACATTCATGCAAGAATTATTCAAAACAGTGGGATGAAAATCATGAATATCAAAGTGAACTATATGAAAACACTGAATCTAGAAATTTACCCACACTTAAACACTACACTTCGATTAATCATATTATACCATGGTCAATTCATATTTCTCAAGATATAAATAGAATCACATTTAAGTTCAAACAAGAAAATAAATATCTTGTCATAGAAATGGATTCCAATATTCTCTTTCCTCACCGACTCATAAAATTTCATAAAATTTATTATTAATTTTCATCGTAATTTTGTGCTCAACTCCCTAGATTTTTATCTCTCTTCAGTCAAGGATTTTTAATCGGTGATTTTATTTATTATTAAGATCATGCACGACTTCTATAGGATTGATTATTTCCTAGAATCCACTTTACAAAATGATAATTTTTTTAATCATGAGGATTTTATTAGGGTTTTTTGGAGTCTAAATGGTTAATATGTTTTAGATGATAAAAATTCAGAAGCAGAAGGAGGAGTCTTGGAAATAAAATGCATTGAAATTAATAAAATAATTTAAAATCAATAATGAATCCTCACTCAATCCCATTTTATAAATTTTTTACCTCAAAACACCTCATTATTATTTTTAAATTCCACACCATTAATTTTCAATATCAATGATATGTTTCTTTTCTATATCCCCATTTGTAGCACTATTTCACATTTTTATGTTATAAAATATTTATTAATAATCATATTTTTTAGTGAAAGAGAGGCATATTTTGATCTCCCAGACATGTTGAACTCTCAACCTTGATTGGTATGACTTTTTGGGCCACTGTTATATCTCCCCAACATGAATTTCTTCCCAAAATAGAAGTATAAAAAATGTACAACACCCATAAAATAGATTTAACATATCTTTCTTCAAAACATTGCACAAATAATCTCCCCCTTACTTTATTTCAATTATATTCATGAATTTAACTTCTATATAAAGGTAGACAAGGTTAAATGTCTTATAATTTTTCTACCTAACAAGGGTTTTCAGGGCTACTAAGGGATTGATAAAATTATCAGATGTAATGGAAGGATTGAAAATAAATCTTAATGTAAAATTGTCTTTCAAGATGTGGCTCAATAATATTTAACACAATTCATGAATTCTAGTTTATTTTAATAAGAGGTAATTTTTTTTCTAGTTTTAAACTCATGCCTCAAGACTCATAAGAAAAAGTGAAATGGAAATAAGATGAAAATTGGGCTTATAAACTTCTCAAGTTTGGAAGATTTTTTATTGTGGATAACACTATATCACTTGAGTTTCAAATTTGATCAAAATTCCATAAATAATCAAATTTAAAATCAAGAAAAAAAATTCCATTTTAGAAATAATTTAAAAAATAATAAATTTAAATCAATCATTTTTTTCAAAAAAATTAAGATTGTCCTAATTTTACAAAAGTTTTCAATAAAGCTCAACAGATCCTTAAAACACTCTAAAAAATAAAACCAAAAAAAAATAAAACATGAAATTATAAAATATATTTGAACCACTCCCACACACTTATATTATTATTACCCACTTTTCATTGTTTCGATATTTATTTCAGAGGATTTTCATATATAATTTTATTGTACAACAATAAAATAAATTATTAAAGTGTAATACAACCTAAATTATTGGTACTTTAGTCTTGAGTTAGTATATTAAGCGATTGTTACCCAAATAATACAATAAAAATAATAAAAAACTTAATAAATTTTTTAAAAGAAGAAATAAAAATAAAATAAAAGAAATAGAAATAGAAATAAAATAAAGCTAAATCCTAGTTTTACCCCCCAATGGGCCTTAGGTTTTGGCTACCCTAAGAAACAAAGTTCCAATGGTTTTCCAATTTCTAATGGTGGGTGTATTTTCTTTTATTTTAACTACCAAATAACTTTCCTTATAATATGATTTAGCTTGCCTTTATTATTAAGGATCCCATGGATAGAGTACATCTTGTCCATCCCCATTGCAATTAAATATAATTTCCATAGTGGGGGTAGGAGATAATATGAGTTATATTATTATTTGATTATTAATTTTGTAGATTATTCCTTTACATATAAAGATTTCTCATAATGTGAATCATCAAAATAATTATAAAAGGGAAAGTATGTAAAAAGTTTAATTTGAATGAAATTAAAATAAGTTGAATTAATATCAGGATCTTAAAATTTAATTTAGAAAACATATAACTCAGGTTCTCCAGGAACAACTACTATATATTATTCATTCAATCCCTTAAATATATGTTCAAATAGTTTAGGGAGATTTATGAATTTATAATATAGTGGATTTTATTTTTCTTCATTATCTGACCGACAAGTCTAAATGTTTTCCAAATCCGAAAAATTAAATAGTGGGGGTTAATTTCCAATCTAGTTTCAATAAAATTAAATAAAAAATAGTGTAAGAAAGGATTGAATCACCGAGTTAGTTTAACTTACAGTTTTTATTCACTTATGAGGGACTCTTGGATTTGGGTTATAATATATGGAGGTTGGTAGTCAAGATCCTTTAATATCTCTTCAAATTACACCACTTTTTTGGGTTCTTCTTCTAAAGACAAAGAAAGAAATTGTGGTGTTTCTTATTCAAATATGGGAAGATCATGTGATATGTTAATACTTAAAAATTAATTCCAAAATTCATCAAAATATTTTTGATCACTCATAAGTGTATTAATAGGAATGTTGTCTTCACGAATATACTATATAAATGGCCGAGTCAGTTCTGGTAGAAAATCTTTAATCAATTCCTTCTTATCCACCTCAGGTATTTCAACATGAAAGATTAGTGGGGCCACTTCTTCCTATACATATTCTATTTATTTATCTAGTTATTTCTCAATAGATGTATGAATGTATTCATTTAAAAAGTTTATTTGATTCATTACATCTTGAATGTATTCTCTGGTTTCTTATAGCTGAGCTTTTATTTTATTTTGAAATAATTTATCTTATGATACTTGAGAGTAGTTTCTACATATAAAATTATTTTAAATAGAATACATCATGGATTTTTTAGTTTTTATAATTTTTTTTACAAAACTTGAAAAAATAGAAAGTGAAAGATTCTTGGATCCTTAAAAATGATTCCATGTTTTGACACATATATCACCGGGTTTACAAAATATATTAATTATTTTTCTTAATGTATCATAGTGGTTGATCATGGTCATATCACTTAAGGAGCTTTCACATTCAATCTCTAACTATTCCTAATTCACTTATTATATTTTTAAATATTTATATTTTATAAATCAATGAAAACATGGGGGTTTGAAATTTAATAAAAAACTAATAATTAAACATTCATATGAAATATTGGTAGAATGAAGTTAGAGAGAACAAAAGGAAATAATCCCAAGAGAATTACCTATAGTGAACCTTCAGTGTCTCATTATCAGTTTCATAATTCTTAATGAACACACTACATCATATGTGTGAACATACTTGTTTTCACTCACTGTGAATATATAGTGTACTCAATAAACTCTAAGTACACTACACATCCACCTCCACAATTGTAGGGAAAATAGAAACAAAGAAGAAGTTAATTATTAAATAAATTAAATATGGATTACTTCTCTCACTACTGGTAATCATTTAATCCACTTAAAGAAAATAGTACACATTTAAAATATGTATATGTGAAGAATTTAGTTGAATACTAGATTCACAACGTAGGAGGTTCCTTGATCTAGTTACTCCTGATCTAAGCATAATAGACTACATTGAGAAGATAATGAGGAGAGAAAGCAAGAGATACAAATAGATAAATTTGAAATGAATGTGGGATAAATAGTTTATTAAAATATGAAATATTCAATTATAGAATAAAATAAAATAAAATAAAACAACCAAAATATTATAAGATATGAATAACTTCTAGCTGGATTCCTAAGTGAAGTAGTTGATCCTCCAAAAAGAGTCTCCATTCTCTTATTTATAGGAATTTAATTCACTTATTCAATGATTCAAACTTTCCTTATTCCTCACCTATTATAGTATTCAATATCTTTTCTCTTTCAAAATCTTTAATATTTCCTTTCCCTATGACCTTCTTTCTCAAACACGATATAGTTTTCCACAAAATTTATGGCCTCCCTCTTTGTTTTTGATCATAATATAAGGTATACTGTGATCCACATGGAATCATATTAATGGTTGGATGAATTCTGACATGGAACCCTAGAACCTTGCTTCAAAATCCAAATGACCCCTAAAGTATTATTATGATAATCCTTTGTGAAATTTTTCATAAAGTAAATTATCCCACACATGGAAAAATTTCTTATGCATAGGAAACTTTTCCTACTCATAGATGTAATGTCACATGGGAGACTAAATGTCATATGTGTAGATGAGATCACTTATGAGCCACAACATATCCTACATGGATCAAGGATTTCTCATTTTAATCAACTCAAATGTCTTATAGGATCATAATATCCTATGCATAACTGAATTTACTTATGTAGCTACAAAATATCATATGAGTAAATAAAATTTCTTACACATAAAATATTTCCATTTTCTAAAATTTTAACTATGGAAACCTCCTATGCGTTGTCCTAAATGTATTATGTGTAATTGAAATCTCCTACGTAGGGAATAATTTTCTAACAACCTATTGAAATTTTTTCCATTGTGTAAAATTTTTCTTTTCCAAATTCAACACACTTAAAAAATCAAATATCATATCCAAAATCTCTTCTTGGCTCCTCAAATGTCTTATACATAGGAAAAGTTTCTTATACATAGATGAAATATCATACGGGCTCACAAAATCACCTAAGATGGTTCCATAAGACAATTTCCCTAGACATATTTTCAACTCTAGAATAATGTTTCTAGGATTCCTTCACATAAACATAGAACTTCTTGAAATCAACTATGGGATTTCAAAATCACCTTTTAACATCCTGTGATTTCATCAAAACACCCAAAGTTAAGTGTAGACTTTAATATAATAATTAAAAATACACAATTATCAATTACAAATAACGTTTAAAGTTATCTATCAATTAAACTCTAGATTATTCCCCAAAACAAAAAATATGATATTTACATAAGAATTGATCAAAATTTTGGGACAAAAATAATGAATATCAAAGTGAAATATATTAAAATATTGGATATGTAATTGAACGCCAAGATTTTCCCATTACTTATTGATTATACTATCTTTTGTATCTCCACATAATCTTTTTATGACTCCTTATTCTTCTCTGGGATATATGGGTGAAAATCATTTCGGTGAAGTATGATTTCATACCTTCCATTTATGATTCCAATAACACCCCAAGGATTTACAAATAAATTTAATATTGAATGCATGAAACAATGAGTCTCTAAAAAACAAAACTTTATTATAACTAAGTTAATAAACATAATTTTCCCACTTCTGTGATTTGAATTTCAAAAATATGACATACAAGGTTACGTTCAGGGTGATTTTTGGAGTCTGATAGGAAAAAATTAATTTTTGTTGAATAGTAATATACCCTTATAAATAGTAATTTTACCCTTATGAATAGTAAATGCCCTTATGAATAGAAATATACCCTTATAAATAGTAATTTTACCGTTATGAATAGTAATATGACCCTTATGAATAGTAACCTCACCCATGAAAGTATAAATATAATTTAGGTACCATATAGATGAAGTAAAATATTTTATAAATTATTAATTAAGTATTTGTATTTTTGTGAGTGATATATATTTAATAAAAATTTTAAATTAATAAATTAATTCATTTTCATAAAATGGGTTCCTAAATAAATAATTTTTTTTCTTATGATTTTAGGACAGTTTTATGAGACCATAGTTGATTTTTTGAAAGGATTATAAAAGTAATTCTAAATATAAAATCTGTATTTTTCAAGTAAATAATGATTTTATTTAAAACTTAAATTTCAAATGTTTATAAAATTATTTTGAGAAAATTTATTCCGTTTTTGGATTCTACAAATCAAAAAATGGTTATGGTGAATTTTTGGTATTTTTTTAAAAAACATGAATTTTTTATGAATAGTAAAATACGATAATTTACGATAAATGCTAAATACATGGATTATTGAGTCATAGGTGATGTAAGGATGATGTAGGAACACTTGGTTTGAACTCAAATGAAATTATTTCTATTTTTTGTCACATGAATTAAGAATATTCATAGTCTTGAGAAAAAATATTAAACTAATCATTAAAATAAGGAGAAACCCCTCCTCTCCTCCACTATAAATACCACCCCTCCTTACCTCTTGTCTTAACTCATCTCAATACTTTTGACATGTCTAAAATCTTCCCAAATCACCTCCCAATCTCGTCAACCACATCTGGAATACCTTGGTCTCATAAAAACCAAATCCTCTCCCATAAAGAGGCCCTCAAGGAAGATTAATTCAAGAGGTAAATTCCCCCTTTCCATTATTTTACTTTCTTTTCAAGTTCCTTTTTTTTATTTTTTATCCTCACCAATAATCATAAAAATGTTATGAAAACTCTAGTACCTTATATGTAATTTAATTTTGTTATTATTATGGAATAATTTATTATCATCTCTCATTTACACTTCTTTTATGCTAGTAGTAAAAAACACCATCCAAGATTGCTTATTTACCACATTCAAGGATGATGGGTTTTCAATTTATATTACCATCTTAAATTATGGTCATGAAGCCATTATTATGTTTGAAATAGAGTATAATATATTTATTATGTCTCATATATGGTTCTATAATATTTATTTACACATGGTTTTGATTTACAAATAAAAATGAGTTCATTGTGTTCAAAAACCGCTAATTAACCCAAATGACTATCATTAAATAATTTATATAATGATTCATATTCAATACAAGTAGCCAAATGAAATTTAAATCCATGTAACCTTATGTATTTTCACTAATAACTTATAACTTAAATTATGTACAACCATCTACATTTTACATGATTCTCCATTCATGTATATAAGTATAACAATCATGAAACAAACGGACCCGAACAATGAAATTAAACCTATTAACCCATAAAAAAGGTCGTGAGTGAAATTAACAAGGTTATAATAACTCAATTAAATGAATATGAGGTTCTATAATTATAAATTAATGAACCTAAATTAGATTATTTAGATCATTAATATCAAGTGGAGAACACCTTCGAATTTAAAGTAAGGGTTTCTTCATCTCACTTCCTTTTTTGTGAGATATTCCGTATTCACTACTACTAATTGTGTATGGTGTATGTATATTCCCCATTGATGTTTAATATCATGACTATATTTATTTTAATTATACTAAATTTATTATTTTATGATTATCAATTTTTGGGGCATATAATTCAATTGATTATAAAGTTTTAAGTATTTTCTACCCGAACCTCCATTTTCATTCGGGTTGCCCTTATTCTCTACTCACATCAATTAAATTATTATTTATTTCTATTTACTCCTAATTTTTTTTGTGTTAATGTTATATATATGTTTACCAATCATTATCCTTATTTATTTTATAGGGAGTTACATGTTTTAAAAGAATCTTTCAAAAACAAATCTGAAATGTAAGCCCAATTCAAGGGACTTATCAAATTCTTACCTATTTTGGAGTTCACTATATAATCTGTTTTAATCCATATTTATCTTTATAAAATCACAAATTTTAACATGAAAAATATATTTTGTTTCATTTCTGGTTTTATTAAATCAAACATTTCGTTGTGCCTTAAAATCCTTTAATATTTTCCTTAAATAACACTAAAATGTTTTATTTCTAAAGCTTCTTTAAAAACTCTTTTAAAATTATTTCACCTAAATAATACTTTATTTAAGCCTAAAATATAATTTAAACGACCTTAAATTTTATTTTATGGGATATACATGTTTACAATCTGATTTCATAAAAAATACAAATGATTTTCCAAAAGAACTCTTCTTTACAAAGTAAAAATGATGTTTCTCATCTCACTTTAACTTTTATGAGATATATGCCTTTTTCACCACTTATTTCTTACTATTTGTGTATGTAATTACCTTTGGTATATCATATAAAGAGTCTCCTTATTCTCATGATATTATAAGGGATTATTATTTGAATGTTTTAAGGTGGTATGGACACTTTGGAATGTTTAAGGATTATTTCCTCAAGGATTCTTCAATGGTATCATTTAAAAGTATCTTAATCTATGTCAAAATCCACTGTAAAATATTGTAATTAATTGAGGTTTATCTCCTATTATAACATCCACCATGTTTTATTTAATGTTTTATGAATAGTTTGACTGTGGGTGTGTTATGTTTAAACTATTCACCATATTACTTTGAATAGTTAGTGTTTATGTTTAATGATCGTGGAAAGTTATTTACATTTCATATGTTATTTTCAATATGAATGTGTATGTTGTTTATGTTGATACCCATTCATATTGGGAATGCATTGGACTTATTAAGTGTTGACTGGGGCCCTTTATGTCACCTCGGTGCATTGGTAGGTCTCATAAGACAAACTATGGTCTTGGCATGAGGCCTTGACAGTATGATTATTTATGGTCTTGGCATGAGGCCTTGTAGGTATGGTTATGATGTCCTATATTATGAATTCCCACATTATGAATCTAGAAATTTAAATTTCATGTGGTTATTATACTAGTATAATACCCATGATTATGTTTTATTATGGTATTATTTATTCAGCTCTTATTCCTACCATAATATGTACAAGTTTATTTTTAATGGCATGTGTTTTTATTTATTCACCATGCCTAATGTTTATGTTAATGATATCCTATATTGTATTGTTTAACCTTACTTATCATCTGAGATCACCACTTTTCTTATGTTTTATTTTTCCTTAGGATGCTAAGAGGTTTATTATGAATGAATTGTATGGATAAACTTATAGTTGTGGATATTACCAATCAAACTTATATATTGTTTTTCATTTCAAGTTGTAATGTTGAACCTATGTAAGTGTATGGTTTTCCAAAAATACTAAAATATTTGGTATTTTGGGACATTACTTCCTTGTAATCATGCCAATGTAATGGAATAATCCACCAACTTTGGGTTTCTGTGGTCAGGGCATTACAATTCCCATATCCATCCATTTTAAGTATAAAAAGATTACATCCCTTTGAATCCTCATCCTGGAGAGGGTTGTAAGATCCTTTCAACTTAGGTAATATATCATTCTATTTTATTTTCCAGGATTATAAAACCACAAAAATTTAGTTTAAAATAATATTATATTCGATATCTTTCTTAACATGAAACACTAGACATTAAGTGAACTGCAGAATACTATAAAGATATTATTTAAATATTACTATTATAAAATAGATGTTAAATTTTATGCATGAATAGGAATAACCACATTATAAAATATATGTATAATTTATTTTTATAATGTAAATGTGTTGATTAATTCATAATAAATAAGTACTCAATTTCCAGTAAATTAATTTTATGCTTCAAAATTATGTTTTCTTAAAAAATAGTTTATTATTTCATTTTTGAATGGAAATTATAATTAATTTCTAACTTATTTAGAAATATTTTTTATGAAATTAATATCATTTTTGAAATCATCATGTCAATATTATCATAGGGTGAATTTTTAAGTGAATAATGAAAAATATCGATATTTGTAAAACTATAATTTCTTTTCATTAAATCAAGAATTTTAAAAGAACCATTATTTTTTTATAATTTTATATTAAAGAAAAATAATTATCCTTTAATTATAAATAATATAATTAATTACATATGAATCAATATTATACTTGATTTTGGTATAAGTTCATTTTTAAGCTTAAGACTCATTTTTCCTAAAAATAATTTTTATATTCGCAATGTGTTTTTAACATAATAAATTAAATTAATCACAAATAATTAATAATTATAACTAAATGTTAATATTATATATTATACCAAATATTTTTACATCCATATAATATTAATTTCTATTCAAGGACTGTGTTGTCCCAATATAGGTCAAATACCCTGAGAGGGGGGAGAGGTGAATCAGGGTATGACAGATTAAAAAAACAACCCCTTTAGATATTATTTCATAATAAAAAAAATTTATTCTATACATATACCATAGTAATTTATGAATAAAAATTAAATCATATATGAGACACAACAATTTTACTTTGTACACTCTCATTGGGCTACGCCCAAGGAGCATAAAAAGACAATGTGCCAATGTACCAAATATACTAAGGCTCACTAACAAATAAGGTTTGTGCTAGATAAATTCTATGCCCAGACTCAATAAATTTACAATGTTTATGGGTAGCTCAATTCCTTCCCAAGGTTCACTAGATGACTCTTAATCTATGGCTCACTTCTGGTGGAAAGGACAACCATCTTCCTCTTCCTTTTCTTACTGCTCTAGAAGAGATCCATACACAATTTATGGACATGTAGGTCCCTTCATTATCAATAATGAATTCATAATAAACTATAGGTAGATTCTCTATTGATGTTTTACTTTAATACACTTAATTAATACCATTTTACCATAGATTTATTGGGTAATCCCTTTTCAACACTTTCGAGAAGCTCACTGCCTTCACAAAGATCACACATCCTTTTTGAAACTTTCCAATTATTCACAAGAATATATTGCCTTTGAAACCACAAAAATTTCATGAAGATTACCTAGTTCACAATTCTAAACCATTCTTCATAAATAAATATCCTTTTGTGAATCTCAAACACTTTTGTGAATCTCAATTAGCCTTCACAAAGCTCACAACTTTCAGTTGAATTTTTATAGAATTTGAAAACTTCCTTTATTCATGAACATTTCTCCAAGAAAAACATTCATGAATCACCTTAATGAATTCAGAGCCTTATAATATTATTAATTCCTTGATCTTCTTTTCTAATGGGGTTAGAGGACTATTTATAAGAATTTCCTCTAATTCCAGAAGCTTTCATCCATGTAATAACCTCTTCACAAAGCTTCACCAATCTCATTCATGAATCTACCCATTTCATGAAGCTCAAGGTATATTTCACCATTCACGAAGCTTCTCATAGTTGTGGATATTACTGTAAACCCTTCATGTAATTATGATGATTGATTTCTCATTTCTGTAGATATGTTATGTTTTTCATCACGTGTTCACGATACTCCACACCTTCATGAAACCTATCCATCATGACAAAAAAATTACTTTGAAAAGATCCTTACCTACATGAAACTCTAGTTTTAAAAAAATAATTCCTTTTCTATATTTTTATGATGAATTTATGGAAATAAAACTCTCTCGATGATTGAGGAATCCCATAAATTTTAGACACTAAAAATTTGGAAAACACTGGTAAATGGAGCCACCTTGTATACGCAATTTTTTTTACCAGATTTGAGGCATCCATTACTCTATCTAGGATATTTGTTGACATACCTAGTCAAAAACCATACTGGAACTCCACAAATGACCTTGTAAACCCTCTTTTTCAATAAAAACAATCAACCCAAAAACACTGCAAATTTACCTTGAGGGATTTGTTCCTAACAATCTCCCCCTTTGGGTTTGTTGACAACTATTCTAATTTTAATACATCATTAAATATTCTTCCATATTCTATCACTGTACACTTCTTATGATTTAGATATAGATCAAGGATTTACTCCAAACAAACTCTAATCCCACATGATCTATGCTCAACATGAGAAACAAGAGTAGCATTCTAAGTTCACCAATGAATCACTTCATTCCAAAAATACCCAAATTCTTTCACCATGAACCTCATATTTCATGATATATAAACTTTGATCATTCATATTTAGCATCATTAGATTTGAAACTCCCTTGATTTGAAACTTCCCCCACTTCACTACTCCCCTTATCTTGATTAAGACATTTTCTCCCACTTTATAGCCAAAATTTATCCTTATTTTTAAATAAAATAGAATGAAACTTTGTTTTAGTATGTAAGAGGGTAAATAACACAGATCAACACATTATAAATAACACATCATACCTCGAGGATAAGGGGTATCATATCCACACTGTTTCAAGTGTGTGGAGTCGACTGAACACCAAGAGCCAGTCGATGACTTTCAAATGATTCTTTGGGTAATGACTTTATTATAATTTCCACAACATATAATTTTATAGGCACATACTCCAACTTCA
This sequence comes from Viscum album, assembly GCA_963277665.1. Classification (NCBI taxonomy): domain Eukaryota; kingdom Viridiplantae; phylum Streptophyta; class Magnoliopsida; order Santalales; family Viscaceae; genus Viscum; species Viscum album. The sequence goes on from OY728156.1 coordinate 1,346,115,979, forward strand.
CAAGCGCTTCCTCCACCTTTTTCATGATAAAATGATACTTGATTTCAACATGATTTGTTCTTGAGTGATAGACTATATTATTACTAATATTTATATAACTTGAATTGTCATAGTGGATTTCGATTGGAAATTCACTTCAACTCCCATATCATCAAGCTGCTGCTTCATCCATAATAACTGTGTGAAATCTTGAGTAGCCATAGTATATTCCCCTTCTACGATGCTCAATGAAATGAAATCCTATTTCTTGCTTAGCCAAGAAATAAAAAATACACCAAGATAAAATGGACCACCTAACATTGATTTTATATCATCTACTGAACTAGATCAGTATGCATCTGTATAGCCCAATAAATCTTGCTGAGATTTGTTATTGTACACCAAACCAAAATCCTATATGTGCTTGATATACTGAATTATTATTTTCACTAAAATCAAGTGGGTTTACTTTATATTTATTTTATATATCACTACTTAGAATGTGGAAAAAACAATAATAGGTATTTTCCCTATAAATTATATTATACTACCAATGATTTGACTGTATTGCGTGACATTTACTACATTGCCTTCATCATCCTATGACAGTTTCATCTGGGTATCCACCAGAGCCATTATCTACTTATAATTATCCATTCCAAATATTCTAAAAACCTTCATGGAATATTTATATTGAGAAATGAATGTGAAATTATTTTCTTGTGCCACTTTTAAACCAAGGAAAACAGTTTTTTCAACAATCATTGATATTTCAAAATCACTTTTCATGAATTCTGTGAACTGTTTGCAGTGTGCTTCATCTAATCCACCAAATATTATGTCATAGACATACATCATCAACATCATCATTTGATTACTATCATTTTTGATATAAATATTGTAATCAAATCCACTATTCTAAAAACCAATCTTCTTCAAAAACAGATCTAGTATTGAATACCATGATCTTGGTGCTTTATTCAACCCATATAGCATATTCTTCACCCAAAAAACTCGGTTCTCATCTTCATGAATTATAAAACCATATATCTACTGAATATAAACTTATTCATTCGTAACCCCATTCAGAAATTATCACTTGAAATCCATCTAAAAAACATTGAAGCTTCTTTTCACTACTATGTATAGGAACAATCTGATTGTCTCTAGCTTCACAATAAATGTAAATGGTTCATCAACATCAATAACCTCTATCTATAAGTGAACTTTCCACACTAATCATTCTATGTTTTGAATCATTTTTCCACATTCATTCATCTTGTTTCGAAAGACCCATTTGGTCCTAATGAAGTTCTTATATTTTGGTCTCAAAATAGTATTCCATGTATGATTATTCTCAACTTGGTCAAGATCATCATTCATATCTTGATCCCATTTTTCATTTACAGCTACTTCATCAAAAAACTTAAGCTCTACCTATGATAATTATGATGATTTTTATAGAGTATTCATCCATATTTTCTTTACTAGAACTATCTAATCATTGATTATATTCTGTCTATAAATTTTAACTCAGATCATTAACCTTTGTGAAGATTATGATCCAGGTTTATCCTTATCATTATATGAATATTATTATGAATCAACCTTAGAAACTAAAGCTTACTATGATCTACTTAACACTTCATCACTATCCTCCTAAAACTAGTCATGTATTTTCTGAATATTCTGCTCATTATATACTATTATTACATCATTTCTTTCAACTGACTTTCCTAGATAATTATTAAAATATTTATATGCTTTGATTTTCCTTGGGTAGCCAATAAATATCCCTTTATCTCCATGTGATTCAAACTTCTTGTGTTTATTCTTATTGAGAATGAAACACTTACTTCTAAATATTAGAAAGTAATTCAATGTTGGATTCTTTAAATACCATAGATAATATTGAGTTTTCTCTTATTTTGGACAGAATAATGCTCTATTTTATGTTTGGACAGATTTCATCACTACTTCTTTACAAAAATTCTTTGGAAGGTGTTTCTCAATGAGAATTTCTCTAGCCATGTTATTGTTAATCTGATTTCTCCTCTCAACAACTCCATTTTTTGGTGGAGTTCATACAGCTAAAACTTGGTGCCTTATACCATGTTTCTTAAGATAATCCTCTGTTTTTCTATTTGTGAACTATGTTTTATTATCTGTTCAGATATTCTAGATTTTTTAGCCTAGTATATTTTCAACTTCTCTTCGATAACTTGTCATATAACTGAACACCTTAGATTTGTGGGTGATGATTGAAACCCATCCCTTTATTCTAAAACCATCAATTAAGAGAACATAATATCTCCTACCATCAATATATCCAGGTGAAATAGGTATACACACATCAACATGCACCAAATCAATCAGTTTTTTTGACCTTTGATCTTTTTCCTTATATATATTTCAAATGATCTCCCCCTTTTGAATATCATTGCACATATGGGTACGATCATGTGATAACATAGGGAGGTATCAAGAAGCATCACATTGCACCAGATCTTCCAACGATGTTTGGATCAAATGACCAAGGAATTTATAACATAAACCGTTTTCTTATTCTTTGGACAAGAATCACATATCTTATTCTCCACGTACATGGTAGAGATTCCCTTTCGTACGCTTTACCTATGAATAAATTTCCCCATATTTTCCCTTAATGATACATAATTTAGTCGAAAATATTATGTAATGTCTTGAGTCAAACAATTTACCTACACTTAGCAAGTTTTGACTGATACCTTCAATAATTACTTCTTTCTATTTTCAATCAAGCCTCATACCAGCCTTATCATTTTGATTTGACTGTTGTTTATATTCTTCCGAACCTCTATACTCCACTTCCATATTTTATACTTCCTAAATGATCTTTTTTCCTGATGTCATACAGAGAGTCAAAAGTTTTTCTTGACCCTTTACACTATTTCATATGTCAAATACTTCCTCTACAAGTTCTTCAATTCTTTTTATTTCATCTTTCATAATGTTATTCTAACAAAAAAATTTCCCTTTTCTATTCCACAATGTTGATCTTGTACTCACTAATAGTTTTTGATTTAAATAGAATTAAAGAATTAATATTTTCAGTTTCTTACATCAACTCATACATATTTTCTTTATACTAATTCAAATACAGTTTTTCATCATGAACAACTTTATTATCTTTCTTCATTTGGGATCTCCAAACATCTATCTCCTCAAGAGATACTTCTAATTTAATATGAAGGTCAACTCTTCTTTCTAAATATCCCTTTTCAATATAGATATATTCCCATGTTTTGGAATTTCAAACAACTTCCACCATATAATTTGATTTATGATCCTTATAGTCCTTTAACTCTTCTACCTCAGATTATTCTAAACTATAATCTTCTTTTGAAATAATATTCTACTTTTTAAAACAATATTATTCTTTTTGAAGAAATTTATCTTGGTACTTCTCCAAACTTTCAAATTGGATGAATACTTTTTCCTGATAATTTCATAATCATCCTCATAATCACTTGAAGATTCTTTGGACACTTTATTGCAAGATGTCCAATCATTCCACTTCAAAATCATACAGGTAGAAGATTTCATTTGAACTTTACTCTTTATATTTGCATATTTGAGGATAGGAATGACATAAAATCATCCACATTGTCTTCAACCTGACAATATTCAATAGTAAGATTATTCATGGCCTTTAATTCCAATTATCTGGAGTTACCCTTTTATAAAACATTTTTATCATCATTTCTCATCTCATATGCGACAAGAGTACTATGGAAGCTATCAAATTTCAGCTTCTATAGATCTTTATCTTCCAATAAAGAAACTTTCAGATTGAACTGAGGTGGAAGTTTTCTCAATATTCACTTTAAAATATTTATATCTTTAATAATTTCTCTGATACCACCTATGTATTCCACAACAAAATTCAATCAGAAAAATAATGCATCAAAAGACTCATTAGGGAGAATTTATGATATCCTCATACTTGTTCCATAGAACCTACAACTGTTCTTCTCTAACTTCTAAGTCACCCTCATTAATATTTAGAAACTTCTCCCACATATAATGTGATGACTTAAAAACATCAACTTTTTATAAATTTCATTACATAAGGATCCCCCTAAATCCTTGATGACTTTGGAATCAATATCCAATTCCATTCAGTTAGCTTATGATAAAACACCACTATCAATACTAGTTGGAATTAAATGCATTATTTCTGTAAAGACATCAATTATTAAAGATCAAAATTAGTGTTGCATCCGATTATTCCATAATTGAAAATTATTTCTATCAAATATCAGAATCCATTTGTGATTGAAAACCTCTATTGAAACCCTTAAGAGATTAACATTGATATTAACCTTTCACACAGATACCAATTATTATCCCAACTTAGATTAAATACCTTGAGGGGGGGGGGGGGGGTAAATTAGGGTATGAAAATTTAAGAAAACTTCCCATTTGGATCTTTTTTCATAATTAAAAAAAAAATCTTCTCTCCCTTTACCATAAAAATGTATGAATATAAATGAAAGGATTCATGAGACACATCAATTTTACTTAGTTCAACCGCACTAGGCTATGTCTAAGGAGCATACAACAATAATGTGCCATTTTACCAAATATACTAAAGATCACTGCCAAATAAGGTTCATGATAGATCACTTTTATGCCAAAGATCTCTGAAATTACAATGTTTATAGATAGATGATTTCTTACCAAAGGGTCACACCCTAACTGTATTTTGATGGATCATTATCGGTGGAAAGGATCACCTTCTTCATCTTCATTTTCTCACTACTCTATAAGGGATCTACACATAGTTTATGGACATTTAGGTCCTTTAATTATAAATTATGAATTCATCCTCAACTATAGGTAGATAATATATTGAATTTCTACTTTGATCCACTTAATGAGTACCACTTTACCACATATTTACCAGGAAATCCATTTTAAACACTTTTACAATGCTCACTGCCTTCACAAAGCTCACAGAGCTTTCATTATACTACCCAATTATTTAAAAACATATATTACCTTCACAAACCCCACAAATTTTGGGAAGCTCACCTATTTCAAAAATCTCAACAAGGATTCTCAAAGAAATATCCTTTTTCAAATCTCAAACAATTTTGTGAAGCTCACTTAGCCTTCACAAAGCACAAAATTTTTTCTCTACTTTTTATAGCTGTTGCAAACTTCCTTTCATTGTGAGCGTTTTTCTAAGAAAAAACTTCGAGAATCACCTTCATGAATTTCAAGACTTAGAATCTTCATTATGTTGTGTTCATATTTTCTGAGGGGGTATCAACCAATTTATAGGCGTTTAATACCATTCCATAATCTTCCATCCACATCATCACCTTTTTACGAAGCTTCAACAATCTTATTCATGAAGCTCCCTATTTCACGAAGCTTTAGGGATATTTCACCATTCACAAAGATTCTCATATTTATGGAGATTACTGCCAACCCTTCACACATTTGAGATGATCCATTTCTCATAGTTTCAAAGATGTTTTATTTTTCATTGTGCATTCGTGACGGTCCACACCTTTGTGAAACCTATCCACCATGACATTGAATTCCTTTTCAACTATCATTACCTTCATGAAACTGCAATATTCAAAAACATCACTAATTTTCCAAATTTTGAAGAGGCATTGATGGAAATATAACTCTTTCTATAATTTATACATCCTCACAATTTTGGAAGTAAAAAAATTAGAAAACACTGGGAAACTACAACATCTTGTATACACAATTTTTTGTACCTTCTCCCTGGCATCCATTCCTCTGTCTTGGATCTTTTTCAACATAACTAGTCAAAAAACATGATGGAACTCCACAACTGACCTTGGAAACCATCTTTTTCAACAAACACAATCAACTTAAAAACACTTCAATGTTACCTTGAGGTATTTTTTCCCAATAGAGTGAGATTAAACTCAGAATTATACTTAAAAATTATTTTTTCTAAAATTATATTTCAGTGTGTTTTGCACACATATTTTAAAATAAAATTTTCCACTTTGAGAAATCAAATTTGGTAAAATGTATTCCATATTTTAAACTATCAAGTAAAAATTTTGTAATGATACCAATTTAATTTTTTTCTAAAATGAATAGTAAAAATAATAATTTTTTTTACCATGGTTAATGTTAAGAAGGGTTTACCGGGGGGGGGGGGGGGGGGGTTAAACCCAAAGATAAGAGAATATTTTCACAAAAAATTGATTAATTATCCTTTTTTGAAGATATTTTGACCCTATATTATCATACCTTTGAATTATTGGACATTTGGATCCACTTTCAAAATAAAATAACATTATATTTTTTAAATTTTAAGTAATTTCATGTGTGTCCTTTCCCTCACTTATAAAAGGGAACATATTCTATTCACTTATTTATGAATTTTGAGCCTTACATCTTGTAAAACACCTAAAATATACCTTTATATCCACCTTAAATTCATACTATATCCCAAGGTCTTCTCCTAAAACCAATATTACAAGGCTTAAGGTTTAAACCAAAGGGGTTATCTCAAAGAAAAAATATAAATCTTAACTGAGATCTTTCAATTTTATTTCTTATTAAACATTATCTAAAAATGTTGTATCCATAAAAAAAATGATTAATATAATATCATCAATATAATGATATTTTATTATGATTATTTAATGAAAATTTTCCACTTCCTTTTCATCAAATGAGAAATGAAAGTATCGCTTGTGCATACGGGTGGACTACCAGTTCCACGTAGTGGTATGATTCATTTTTCGTCACTATCTTTCATGGTTGGTTATTATGAAAGGTTTGATATTTATATATTATATTTATGAAATAAATATTCTTATATAATTATAATATCTTGTCCAACTTCTTTCCATTCTACCCATTGGAAAATGATAACGTCGCTCGTGCATACTTGTGGACTACCACCTCCACGAAGTGATATTATTCGTTTTTCATTTCTGAATCACATAGATGGTAATAAGGATATATTTAAGGAATATATATTTTATTTATGATATAATAATTATTCTATATAGGTGAATGATTATTTACCTTATTTTTTTCATCCATCGAGAAGTGGAAACATCACTCGTGCGTGCATACGAACTATAATCTCCACAAAGTGATGTAATTCATTTTTCATCACCACTTTATATGGATGGTTATAAAAATTTATATAATGATTAAATATAATAATAATTAAATGTTTAAAATTATTTATATGATGGATCCATTATCAATGTACAAGGACCACCACTATTTAACTGAAACATGTATGAAAAATGAAATAGTTATTACCCAAAAAACAAGGATTTTAGTAAATATTTGTTAATAAAAGGTGTTGAAATGTTATGACTGGATAATATATGATATTATAAGTTTTCAAATGTTTATAATTGTATAAATATAAAAAATATAAATTTATTAAATAGGATTTTAGAGTGCATATGAATGAAGTCAGACATATGGTAAGAGTTCTTTATCTTAATGGTTTTTCGTTGAGGCATGTTTTATGTCACACACCTATTTATGTTTATGATGTGTATATAATACTCTATTCACATGTTATATCATGTATCGTTCTTAATTAATGTTATTTAAATTTAAATTTAAAATTATTTCATCTAGAACATTTTTATTTGAAAGTTACCAAGGTGGTAAGGGTTTATCATCTTGAATTATCTTCTTTGGGACATTTGTTATGTTATACACCTATCTTATTTTATAAGGTGTATATAATAATAATTTTATATGTTATATCTCGAATATTTTTAAATTCATTGTATTTAAAGTTTTATTTTATGTTATTTTTTTCCTGGGGTTATAACTCAAAAGTTACCACAATAGTAATGGTTTTATATTACAATCTCATTTTTTATTAGGACTATTTATGATTAAATTTTATAATGATGAATTTATATGATATATATATATAAAAATTTATGAATTTTATTATACACTGGTTATTTATATAAATAATATTTTTTCATTTCATTTTCCCCTCTCTTCGTAGACAAAGTTCTCAAGGAATGTTTTGAAGAAAAACTGAATTTATTTTCTATTTGGATAAGAATATTTTCTTTTGTGTCCATATTTTCTTTTAAATATTTCCAAGAAAGTTTTTACTATTATATAAAGATTTATTAAATTAATTTTCCCATGTTTTACTTTATATAATTTTTTTAAAAGTAATCTTCTTATGGTTTTCCAAACAAGGTACTTTTTACCAAAGGTGTGAACAAAATCATTATTTTAACATATGATTGTGTTTATTCCACATCTTATGAAACTCTTATTTGACATATTATTTTTCCAATGTTATACTCTCATGGATCATGTTATTTAATTCCTTTGTGATTCATGTCTTATGAAATGCTAAGATTTGTTTTATGACACATAATTAGGATCTATGGATTACTGGGCATGGTTTTCAAAAGGTAATATCACATTTTTATATACTTATTACCATGTTATAATTAAATTAGAATTGATATCTACCCTTTTTACCCTTAAAAAAATAACCCATTATTATTTTTTCTTTCCCATAGGATATAAATAAAGTTTTTAACTATGATATGTCTAATTAGGGTGATATTTTTGATGAATTTAGTTGGAGATGATGTAGATATTTTATGAATGAGTTTCTTATGTATCCAATTTTCCAAATGTAGAAAAAATTTATGGTTTTGGCATAGATCGTGATGATTTGAAAAGAATATTTATATAATAATATGTAATATTTATGTATTTTATGTTTGGGATGCCACGGTTTGTATCATAGAAAGGTTTAGTTATTTTTAGAAATTTGGATGAGAAAAAATTAGTGAAAACCCTTAGGATAGTACTAAGTATAGAAGAATATATTAAATTTTTGTAAATAATGGATCGAGATTTTCCTAGAAAATATATCCCTAAATAAATACTAGAAAGTGGATATGGATATGAAAAAAATGCACCTAGGGGTAATAACTATGAATGGGAAGGATTAGGTATTAACTCTATTATCAACTGTGCATGATAAGTGGTCCTAATAATATACACCTTTCTAGAAACTCATAAAGGATATGATTAGGTTAATTTATATTTTTATTTATGAATCATTATGAAGGATTTGAATAGATAATAACCTTTTATGACTTATGTTAAACCTAAGGTATCATAGATTAAAAAGAAGGTGTCATGATTTAGACATCCTATAAATTATTTTTCATGATTATATGATTACTCACAATTATTATTGTTGTTCACACTATGATTTTTATTTTTCATTTTTGTCTGGAACCTAGAGGAATTTTTTTAACACTGAATGTGATTGATGATGTAATGATTGTCCTCACAAGACACCAAATGAAAAAGGTAATGGAATACAAAATCTTGTAATTATTCCAAATCGAAAATATTGATATATGATTAATAACATGAACATAAGTGAGCTTACAAATGAACCAAATTAGAGAAAAACCTAGTTTCATGAAGACCATGGAGGAAATAATATTCAACTTTATACATTTTGAGAATGTTGGAAAAAGAACCAAGAGAAATGTCCCAAAGGAATGAGAAAATGTTTTACATATGGAAAAAGGGCATAAAGTAACTAGTTTATGAAGAAAAATAAAGAGTGAAAAAGGGGGAGGAAATTATAAGGTACCATTTATATTTTAATGTCTTATGTGTGGGGAAATTGGGAATTATCCGAGTCAATTTCCTAATCTAAGGGACAAATTGTAGACCATGGAGGGGACTATTATATACTAATCATTGAAGTATAATGAATAAAGTTTTTTTATATTGATATTTAAGAATTATGGTGTAGAATAATTTTATCAATGGTATTCTAGTTATAAAAATCAGGAAACACATAAGGATTTTTTTGTAGTAGTTTTTCTTTAAGGGTTTTCAAGCATATGTTGAATGGTACCGATAACCTAAAAAAGCGATCTAGAAGTAAGGGGATATTTTTGGAAAACACATGATTGGGGAAAAAATAGCCCTTAATATGCTCATGATGTTGAGATAATAATGTTTAGTTGGGATAAAGAGATGATTGATATTGATAAAGTAAATTGGATAATATTTTTTTCCTTGAAATCTATAATGACCATGACCTTAGTTGCCCATCGTTAATGGTTAAATTATTACATTGGAACTAGATACAAGTGATCGTATAGAAAACAACCAAATAGTTTATTAGTATTGGTAAAATAGACACATGATTTAATATCACATTACATAAAATACAACATAGTATTATCTTTTAGAGCATCATTATTCACTTTAAAATATCCTTTCATGTTAATTATAATACACTTCCTAGCATCCTAGAGAAACAAACATAAAAAAGGGGTGAGATCAGATGCTTAGAATGAAATTGGTGCAATGGAATCTATCTTGAGTAAATAAGGCACAATCAATATTGAAAGGTAAATAACTAAAAACACATTTCATTTAATTAATACATTTAGCATAAAAAAATTATAGTAGGGATAAATAATGATGAAATAATTCCATATAAATAATAATATGAGATTGAAACTTATCCATTAATATCATAACTATTCAAATAATAAAATGGAAATCAGTATATTATTTCATAATGATGGAATTCATAATGTCATAAATCTTAAACCCACCATCGATTTCTCATGCCAATAAATGTTATATAAATTGGTAAGGTCTAATATAAATACCTAACCTGTTTTGTCTCATGATACCTATCAATGCATCAAGGGGATATATAATTCTTGGCCCGACCCATCACTTAACAAGTTTAATGAATTTCTCATATGAATAAAAAATACAAATTAATGAACATGACTTAATAATCAATAACTCTCTATATTAGAGGAACTAACATACAAAATGTCAATAATTTCCCTAGTAACCTGTTCATAAAACAACCATAGAAAGAATAATTATGGTATCATTATAATATATCTCAAGTGATAATAATTAAAATAAATGTTTGTTGTCATTGATGAATATAAATACCATAAACATATCATTAAAAAATTGTTGAGGAAAATATATTTTTCAGTTTGGAAATTACTTTAAAAAACTAAAAAATAAATAAATATTAGGAAAAATTTATATTTGAAATGAACCATGGAAACTTGTAATGTAATCTCTATAAAATTTAGTGGTCATGAAGGCTAAATATTCTGTTCATACCATAATTTCTAAAAAAATATTATGTTTATACATCTGGAAAAAGTAACTTATTCAGGAAACAAAAAGAAGATTATTCTTAATTTTTTTTATAGAAAGTAAAACATGTAAAAATTTATTTTATAAATAATTAGGGAATAATACAAACATTTTTGAAAACATTTTAAGGAAAATTTGTTAATTAAAGAAAATATTCCTGACTTAATTAAGAACAAAGTTAGTTTTCCTTAAAAACAATCTTTTGGTATATTAAGTACATAAAGAGAGAAAAAAGGAATAGGAATTTTTAATTTTCATAAATAACCTTGAGATAATAAAATATATTGATTTTAAGAAATAAATATAAAATATTCATCCCAGTGAAGACTTAATCATAAAAAATCCCAGATAATAATGATATTATTAAATAAACCCTTACCACTATGGTAAATTTTGAATCAAAACCCAATGAAATATAAAACCTTATATGGATTTTCAAACCAACATAAATTTCATGATAAATATCAAAATAATCATTACTGTCTATTATATACACTACAAAAAAATAAAGAAAAAGTAGTGAATATGGAATATATCTCATAGAAATGAAAGTGAGATAAGAAACCCTTACCTAAAGTTTGACTTTCTTTAAAAGCAGTATAACATCATATATAATAAATTTAAATTAATTATAATCATATAAAATAATAATTTATATACTTATAATATAATATATAATCCAATTATAACATTTTAATACCCACTTATTAATAATTCCTTATTAAAATTATCATTTCTGGGTGTTAACTATTTCATTTTTCAAGGAAGATTTGGTTCTTCAGTTATGGTCCTTGTACTTGGATCATGGTTCCATAATCTATAGAATATTTTTAATGATGTAAATATCATATATATTCATTATATACATATTTATATTCATCCACAAATGATAGATATAGAAAAATGATTTACACTGTTCATGGAGATGGTAGGCTATACGTATGCATGAATGTTGTTTCCATTTTCTAATGAAATGAAGGAAAGAAAGATAAATATTATTTTATCATTATAGAACCACAAATATATCATAAATAACATATATATAACTTAAATATATCCTTATTACCATCCAAGTAAAATAGAAATAAAAAAAGAAACACATCGCTATGTGGAGGTGATCGTCCACACGTACGCACGAACGACATTATCATCTTCCAAAAAATGGGAAGGTAATAAGGTAGATATGATATTATAATTAAAAAATAATAAATATTTCATAAATATATTACATAACCTTAAAAAAATCATAATAACTATCTATGAATTCTAGTGAAGGAAAATTAATTCCATCTCTATGTGGAGGTAGTGGTCCACACACATGCACAAGTGATAATCCCGCTTTCCATTTGATCGAAGTGAGGGTTAATAATAGAGGTTACATAATCATAATAAAATTTAATTATATTGTGTATATTTAAGTTATTATTTTGTAATAAATACCATATATTAATATTAGGTAGAAGAAGAATAAAATTGAAAGAGTTCAGGTAGGATGATTACCTCTTCTTCATTAGGCCCCCTTTATATCCTTTTTTAATGGACATTAGAATGGTCTTTTAGGAAGAATATAACCTCCATTTAATTTATATGGAAGTTTATATGATACTTTTTAATGTTTTTTTAATATATATGTCTCAATGTGGTGTAAAGAAGATAAAGAAGGAGAGTCCTTTTGTAAGTGGGAGAGAAGACACACTTGGAATTTCATAAATGTTTAAAATATAATAATTTCATACTAGATAAAAATGACCTCAAATGGAAATTAGTTATAATTCGGTATATTATTAGGTTTATATATGGCTATAAAATAGGATTTATACAAGTTTAATTGAAAAAATTCCCTTATTTATTGGTTTAAACCTTGATAGACTCGTTTTAAGTTTAACTGTCGTAACAATTTTTTACAATTTATACTATTAATTATGAAAAAAATTAAGTTGAACTTATTAAATAATATAAATTATGTTTATTATGAATATTTAATATATTTTATAAAATTAAATTAGTATAATTATTATAATTTTTTAAATTTAAACTTACAAAATTCGATGAGAAACAATTTTCTAGAAAAAATATTTTCTTAATTAATAAAAGGTTTATACCAAAATTCCACATAAAATTGATTAAAACGGCCTTAATTGGATTATTAATAATATAAATGAATTAATTTTTCTTTAAACCATTTTAAAATAAAATTTAACTTTGTAAATGCTTCAAAATGATAATATAATCTGTAATAAAAATTTGTATCTTCACTATTCATCAAAAAAATCAATCTTTTCAGAAAATTACCAAAAACTAAATCTAAGATAATTTGGACATGATTATTTAAAAAAAAATTATTTTTTCAAATACACTTTCTAAAAGTTGTAGAAATTAATTATATTATTTTCTGTGAAAAAGAAATACAAACCATTTTTAGGAAGGATGTATTTTCGAAGCATATAATGACTCTACTAAAAATTAATAAATTTGAATTGTATAAACCCTTTATGTTTTTATAGTGTGTTTAATCCTAATCATACTTCAAATTTAATGACCATTTTATAACATAAACATATAAATAATAATATTTTTATAATATATCTCAATTCACATAATTATCGGTGTTGCATGTTATGCAAGCTATCATGATTTTATTCTTTTAAAGTATATTTTTGGGGTGTAAAATTCTATCCCCCTTATATAAATTATTCCATTTCAATTTTATCTAAGTTATAAAAGGTTCAATATTTGAAAATACATTTACTAAAAACCCACACGGTATAGAGGGATAATAAAACTTCTTTCAAAAAGGGAAAGTGGGAAGGATAAATGTTACCTAAAATAACACACAATCAAGTTACTATACATGGATAAAATTTATGGGAAGTTAAAATATAGACGTGGAGGAGAAAAATACCTTCCAAGGACTAATATAGAGTCATAGATAATAGTCATGATAAAGTTAATGACCACAAAACCATAAATCATTAAGGGGTGAAAAGAATATCAAATTATCATAAATAAAGGTAAAAGAACAACATTTTTATTTCAAAATACTTTTCCTAATGTTGAGGGTTTATTTTAATTAAAATATAGTGAACATTAGAAAATAAAATTACTTTATAACTTCTTATTTCATAAACACAGTTTCATCCTTTGGTTATACTCTAATCAATTTCCACTTAATAATTTACTCTAAGAAATGAATATTCAAGATGATTTTTTCATTCCTAAAGTGCTAAAATTAAGTTTTAATAGATCGTATGATCCATAAAATATTGATAAATTATTACTTATCTCTCTATAAATTTACCAAAACCAAAATTTATAGCACATATTATCTAATATGGATAAATATAATACATTAATCACAAAAACCTTAACAACAACACTGAGAGTTCAACTTAATCTATTCCATAAAAAGTTAACATTAAGACTACACCAAAATATGTATAAACAAATTTAAAACCCAAAAATTTAAAATATTTGATTACATAATTTTTGAAGATCAACTTTAACATTTATCCTTAGACAACATAAAGTATCTCATAATGTCACATACTAAACATGTGAATACATTGATCATATATTATCTTAAAATATACTAATAATTTGAATCCCGATAAATCCTTATTAAAAACATACATGATTCCAAAATTTCACACAATCCTTATTATTCAAAAATAATCATAGACTATTGAAGATATTCCATAAATAAAAAAATGCAAAAAACTTGATCAAATATGACTTAAATCAATTTGTCATCAAATTACTAACCAATTTCAAGGTCACCCATACTATTCAATTTATTTCATCCATTTTAAACCTCTATTTATCTCAACTAAAATTTTTATCTTAACATGTGGAACATATTAAGGTTTATATTTCTTTCAATCACTTATTATCCAAAAAACACCACCTTACCACCAAATCACTTTTCTTGGTTATTGGTATTATTAAATATATGTTTTAAAATCCTTAAATAAAAACTATTATGGAACATTACTTAGATGTTTAATTATTATTATAACCATAATATCATTGATATAGCACTTTAACACCAT
This sequence comes from Viscum album, assembly GCA_963277665.1. Taxonomy (NCBI): domain Eukaryota; kingdom Viridiplantae; phylum Streptophyta; class Magnoliopsida; order Santalales; family Viscaceae; genus Viscum; species Viscum album. The sequence goes on from OY728156.1 coordinate 1,346,131,233, forward strand.
AATTATTTAATCCCAATTCATAAGCATTACAATATTTTCACTTTAATGATTGGAATAGTATAGGACCTTCCCTGATCAAGGAGTTAACTAGTGGATTCGGGAAATAACTTAGATAATTCCTATAGTCCCCAAACAAAATGTATTGAACTATAAATGGGACCTTGGGATGAACTTCATATCCCACCATCAAATTCTTCATTTTCCCCAGTCATTACTTTCTCTATGTCCTTCTTTTCAACACAAAAAATCTTCTTGTTACTCTGAGGCATTTATTTGAGCACTTCTTCCAACATTCTCGACATGTGGGAAGCTGAATATTCTTCCCTCCATGGTCTTCATGAAACTCCATTTTTCTTTTATTAGGTTTTTCAGGAAACTCACCTAATTTGATATTTGAAATCATATAATGAGATAGATGATAACGAATAATCACATGGTTTTGATTTCCATCTTTGGTTTTATTTGGTGTCTCATGAGTAAAATCATTCCATTGTCTGTTGCATTCATTATTAACATGATTCCTCATATTTATATCCTTTTAATAAAACTTAAAATTATAGCGTGATAAAAAAATATTCATAGTGGGAAATCAATAAATCATGAAAAATCATTCATAGGATGTCTAATTAATGACACCTTATTTTCAATCTATGACACTATATTTTAACCAATATTATTCATGGACATCATCAATTCAAATCCTTCATAATTTTTCATAAATAATATGTGATTTAATCCAATTACATCCCCTAGTAGTTTCAAACTATGTGGGAAGTAAGGGATCACTAATCATGCTCTAAAATGATGGTTGAGATATATTCAAACAACACTTTTCAGGGTTATTTCCCCTTGATGCTTCTATACCAAAACCACTTGCTCTTGTAATATTTATATAGGTATGTGTTGATAGAAAAATTACATAATCTCTAACTTATCCAAACATTAGGATGTTATCTTATACTTAGAATCATACTCAAAATGTTTTCATGAGGTTATTTTACATAATCTATGTTTTCCTAAATATAGTTCATAAGTTTTATAACAAAATTACTCTTATACCAACTGTAAATATATTGACCTTAATAACCCAGATTTGATGGTTAATTTATTACAATGGTACTAGATACAAGAGACCACATCCCAAAGGATTTAATTTTTTAGTATTCTTGGTAAACTAGATAAATTCTTGAATATCACATTACATAAAATGCAACATAGTATTTTATTTGAGAAAATAATTATTCCTTCTATAATATCCTTTCATATCAATCATAATAAAATTCCTAACATCATGGGGAAAATAAAAATAAGAAATGGGTGAGATCATATGCCCAGTAAGGTAATGAAAATAGAAAAATCTATCTTAAGTAAATAAGGAATAATCAATATGAAAAGGTAAATAACTAAAAACACATTCCATTTAATCAATAACTTGAGCATGAAGAATAATACGGTAGGAATAAATTATGATAAAATAGTTCCATATAAATAGTCATATGAGGTTGAATCTTATCCATGGATGTCAAACTATTAAAATAATCACATAAAAATAAATATCTAATTTCATAATGATCTAATGCACAATACTAAAAATCTTAAAATTACCATTGTTTCCTCATTTGAATAAATATTATATAAATGGATAAGGACTTGGCCAAATACCTAACCTGTTATGTCTGATAAAACCCACCGATGCATAGAGGGGATATGTAATTTCATTCACCACCTATAACTTAATAATTCTAATTCATTAATTATAAGAGTAAATAATAAAACTTAATCAACATGCCATAATAATCAATAACTATTAATTTATAGGAACTATCATACAAAATGTCAATAATTTCCCCAATCAAACTGACCATAAACCAACTAGAGAAAGAATAAGGATATTTTCATTACACCATATCCCCATTGTAGAATAATGAAAACAAATGGTTATTATCATTTATGGATATAAATACCATAAAAATATCATTAAAATCATTCTTAAGGAAAATACCCTTTTCACTTTGAAATTTATATTTTTAAAAATAAAAATTTCTAGAATATTAGGGAAATAATTTTCATTGAAAAAAACTATGAAAACCTATAAAGGAAGCTTCAAATCATTGAGTAGTCATTAAGAAGGAAATTAATTTTATGTCATAATTTTTAAAAAAATATTATGTTCATACCTTCGGCAAAAGTACCTTGTTTTAAAAATGATAAGAATATTGTTTTTAAAAGTTTTGATAGAAATTCAAAAATCTGTAAAACATTCTCTAATACATCATTGTAGAATAGTAAAAACCTCATTTAAAACATTTTAAAGGAAACATTGTCTTGGAAGAAAAATATTCCTGACTGAATAGAAAACAACATTAGTTTTCCTTAAAAACATTCTTTTTGCCTCTTGAGTACATAAATAGAGGAGAAATGCAAGGAAATTTTTTAATTTTGGTAAATAACCAAAGGAGAATAAAAAATATTGGGTTTAATATTTAATGGTCAAATAATCATACTAATAGATACTTAAACATAAAAAATCACAAATAATGATGAGATTTTGAAATAAACCCTTACAGCTTTGGTAACATAAAAAAAACTCAAGGAAGAGAGAACCTTATATGGTTTTTTAGACCCCCACAATTTTCATGATAAGAATCATAAAAGGCATTAATGTCTATTATATAAACCACATAAAATAAATAAGGGGTGAATATGGTATATGTCTTACAAAAATAAAAGTGAGATGAGAAACCCTTACCTAAAGTTTGAATTTCATTAAAAACCCTCTAAAATCCTATATAATAAATTAAATTTTATCAAAATTTTATCAAAAAAATTTATATACTTATAATATCATATATGATCCACTTATAGCATTTCATCACCCATTTATTAATAATTTCTTATTGAAATAATTATTTTTGGTTGTTATCAGATTAATTTTTCAAGGAGTTTCGGTTATGCAATCCCGATCCTTGTACTTTGATCATGTTTTCACCATATCTAGAATGTTATTTATGATATAAATATATTATATATTAATATATACATATTTATAATCATCTATAAGAATTTATGTAAAGAAAAATTGTTTACATCGTTCTAGAAGACGTTAGGCCATACATACTCATAAACATTGTTATCATTTCATATAGAAAATAATGTAAAAAAATATTTTACCATTAAAAACCATAATTATATTATAAATAACTTATATAATCATTAAATATATCCTTTTTACCATCCAAGTATAATGTAAATGAAAAGAGAATTGCATCACTTTATGGAGGTGGTGGTCCACAGGTATGCACAAGCAACATTATCATCTTCTAGCAGACAGGAAGGTAAGGAAATATATTTTATATTATAATTCAAAAATCATAATTATGCCATAAATATATTATATACACTTTAAACCCATCATAATAACCATCCATAAAATATGGTGGTGGAAAATGAATTGCATCACTGCATGGAGGTAGTAGTCCACATGTACGCTTAAGTGATACTTTCACTTCCCATTTGATGGAAGAGAGGGTGTATAATGGTGTTTATATAATCATAAAAAAATTTGAGTTTATTGAGGATAATAATTTTTTATTTTATTATGAATACCATAGATTTCTTGGATGTAGAAGAAGAAATAGATTGAACTAGGTCATGTAGTATGAATACCTCTTTTTCGGTAGGCTTCCATTAGAACTATTCTTAAGGACCATTTTAATGAATTTTAAGAATAAAAAAGCTATAATTCATGATTAGGAAAGTTTATAAGATAATTTTTTAGGGTTTGGTCAAGAGAGATGTCTCAAAATAGTGTAAAGAGGAGAAAGTATGGGTGTCTTTTTATAACTGGGTGCGCGATGGGGAACCTAGATGACAGGACATTGGTCAGCTTGTCTAGGATAGTGAGATGAGAGGTATGAAATGAGTATAGCATGGTAGAACAACTAAAGTGGGGAAGGGGTCCCGATGCTTTAGGTTTTGAAAAATGAATTAGAATGAACCAAAAATTTGGGTCAGTTACTGAGGTGTAGTCCTAGAGGAGGTTAGAGCAAAGGAGCACCCACTAACAATGCTATCATATTTGGATGAATAAGAGGGTACGGATTTTCCATCAGTACTGGGAACCATTCAGTCCTAGATAGATATTTCTTGCTGAGTCTCATTGTAGGCCGACCGCTTGGAGTAGGAAAAAATTAATTTTCTAGGGTAGGGATTTATGTTGGGTGTCTGATCTCTCTAGGCCTTCACCAGCTATATATTGGGCCTAATGACTCGGGACTAAGGGCTATGTAAGGTTCCCAATCAACCTAATTAAAAAAAGGGATTATCCAAAAATTAATAAAATTATATCTCCTTCAAGATTTTAAGAAATGTATTTCTCACTAATTTTTTTTAAAAAATCAATATTTTTTAAAAATTATCAAAAAATCAATATTTTTTGAAAATTATAATGAATTAACCATAAGATAATTTTTACATGATTATTTAAAAAATTAAGTTCATTTTTTTCAAAAACTATTTCTAAAATTAGAAATAATTGATTATATTATTTTCTCACAAAAATCATTATAAACCATTTTTGAGAAAAAATGTATTTTAATGCATGTAATGAATTGACTGAAAATTATTAAATTTGAATTATTTAAATACTTTATATTTTTCACAACATGGTTAATCATATTCATACCTCAAATTTAATTATTATGTTATAACAGTCAAATTTCATAAATACTTTTTTTAATATATCTCAATTCGCTTAAATCTTGGTGTTGTGTGTTAAGAGAACCATTGAGCTTATTATTCTCTTAAACTAAATTTCTATAGTGTTACAAAATTTATTATTGATTTAATAAAAAATTGATTTATGTTATCTTTGATGAACTTTATTTTATTTTGAATTTATGGAATATATTAGATAATCTGTGATTTTTTAGGAATAAGGATAGACTTAATTTTTGGAAGAATATATGTTTTCATTGAGGTTTTATGGTGATTCGGTTTTTAGCATGTTATATGAGAATATTTGATTAAGGAATTATCATATCTGGTATGTGACATTAATATATACTTTATGTTGTATGGGGATTGAATTTAAGTTAATTTTTTTTTAACTTTTTTGACATTTTTTTCAATTTTTTTTGGCTTTGAATACTGGTTAATATTTCTTTTAAGAGTTTTTAGAGTTTAGCTATGGAAATAATTAAGTAGATATTTTGGTATTATTATTAAAATATTTGAGAAAAATCTTCCAAATGATAGTTTATTTATATTAATTATATTAACAACTACTAACCATTTTTGGTTTTGGTAACTAAATATAGATAGGTGGAATAGACCATCATCCATTTATAGATCTTATAATATATTATAGGCTTATTTTAGTGATTCAAGTATGAAAAATTCATATTGATTATCCATTATTCGAATATAGGATGAAAATAGGTGGAAACTAATTGAAGCACATAACCAATTGATGAAATTAAATGTAAGGATTTGAAAAAAATAAAGTAATAACATTTTATTGTATTCTATGGTAAAAAAATTCCTCAACTATAGAAAAAAGGATATTGAAACTGATTTATTTTTATTTTAAAATTTATTTTTGAATAATTGATGGTCATTTTCACCCCTTACTGATTTATGGTTTTGTGGTTATTAAGTTTATCATGATTATGTTGTTTGTCACTCTATATTATTATATATACACTATATTTATCCTCTATGTATATATTTTCACTTCTAGCTATTGTCGTCTTTATCTAGGAACTTGATTAAGTGTTGTTTCATGTAACCTTTATGTTTCTCAATTTCCCTTTTCAAATAATTTTTATTATCCCTTTGTATGATCAGGTTTCTTAACAAATTAATTTTATAATATTGAAACCTTTATTACCAAGATAAAATTACAAGGATGAAATTTATTTAATGGGGGTATAATGTTACTCCCTAAAAATTTAGTTTAAAAGAATACTATGCTTCATAGCTTTCTTAACACACAATACAAAACTTTAAGAAACATGTGATATAATATAAATATATTATTTAAACGTGACCATTATTACATAACTATTAAATTAGTGGTATGTGTAATGATCCATAATTTTATCAATGAAATTTCCATTCTTATAATTATGCCATATTTAGTAATTTAGTATAAAGTACATGTAACACATGATGAAACCAAAAATTTTTTTATTATATTAATTTCAAAATTAAATTTATAGAATAAAAGTGGCCATAATAATTGAAAATATAATAATGTGGTAAAAATAAAAAATAACATAACTAAAACATGAAAATTTAGATATGCTTGATCTATTAGAATAACTGCAATCACGAACAATACTGTAGAAATGAAGAAGAGTATTAGTAATGAAAAATTCATATTGAAAATGAAAATATATATAACCTTCAGAGAAAATAGAATTTAATGAATAATGAATGAAATATGAGGTATTTATAGAAAGTAGGGAACCCATATGACCATCACAGATCTAACCACTGGAATAGTAATATGACCATTTGAATAGTAACCTGACCGTTTGAATAATAATCTGACCATTAAGAAGAGTAACCTGACTTTTAGAATAGTATCCTTACCTATTAAAGTGTAAAATAATATGTAGTTATCTTATAAAATTAAAATATGATATTTTTATACTATGGTACAAGTAAATAATTTTTTAAAAAAATGATAAATTAAGTGTTGGTATTTTTGTAAAACATAATAGTTTTAATTAAACTTTTATAATAAATATAATGATTTAATAGAAAGTTTATTATAATAAAATGTATTTATAAATTAATATTATGTTTTATTATAATGATAAGATAATTTTATGAGACCGTAAATACTTTTTCAAAGGGATAGAAAATTGATCAAAATATAAAAAAATGACATTTTTAAAATAAATGAAAATTTTATTTCAAAAATAAATTTATAATATTTAGAAAATTATTTTTAAAAAATGGATTTAATTTTTAAAATCTAGATGTTGAAAAATGGTTGGTTATTTTTCGGTATTTTTCTAACATATTTAAATTATTGGTGAATAATGAAATACAGTAAAATACGGTATTTAACTTTATAAGCTAAATTCACGTTTTTTTTGAGTCATGGATGATGTAAGAAACTACCATTTCAAACTATCATAAAACCTTTACTATATATAGTCACAAGAATCAATATTATTGGTATCCTTAAGCCAAAATAATGAACCAATGAATATAATATTCAAGAAACACCCATCTCCTCCCCTTATAAATACCACCCCTAACCACCCATTCTCCTCACAACTTATGTGCCTTAGATCTTGAAAAATTTATACCTAATTAAATTCTCAATATTATCCCCCATGTAATTGTGATTTTTTTTTCATTTAGAGACCATTCCAAGGAGCCTTAAGGGGTATCCTGAATGGAGACAACAAAAGGAAGAGGTAAACTCTAAACTAAATTTATTTTAATTTTATTCTTCTTCTACCACCCAAATATGTTCTCTATCCACTAAAACATATAAACATAAATATTATAAATATAATGATATGTTATTATTATGGTGTAATTTCCATCTTATAACCTCCCTTATTTTGTTTCTAGAATGAAAACATTGTTCACAATGTGGTTGATTCACTGCCTCCATTAACAACATACTTCGTTTTTATCCACTAACTTCAAGAGTGGTTATAGAAATAACATTATGGTTAAATATGATTATAATAAGTATATTTTAACTTGTTGGAATCTTATAGTTATAATTCTCACAAATCATGTTTAATCTAGTTTCATTATGTTTCAATATGATTATAAATAATCTAAATGTATTCTGTTAAGAATTATTTCATAAGACTGGTTGTAAATATTTGGCTAGGTATGAGTCACTATTAAGGTGAACTCACAGTCACTAGTTAGAGGACTCACAATCACAGTTTAGTCTGAAAATTAGTAAAGTATGAGCCACAATTTTAGTTACCTTCTAGTTCAGAATGTTTACAAAGGATCAAACACATTTGTATGATGCCACATATTTCAAAATATTCACACAAAGGATCCGACACCGTTGATATAGACCAAACACCATGCTACCAGTTTCAGAATTCTCACAAAGCTAGTGACACCATTCCAGTGACACCGTTCCAGTGACACCGTTCCAGTGACACCGTTCCAGTGACACCGTTCCAGTGACACCGTTCCAGTGACACCGTTCCAGTGACATCGTTCCAGTGACACCGTTCTAGTGACACCACTTCTATGACACCATTTGATAATTATCCATTTGTTTTTAAATTAAATTCAAAATTATTTATTTCGGTCATATTTGAGTTATTAAATTACATTGATATTATTAATGATCTTTTTCATACATGTCAATAGACAGTACGATGTACGAAGTGTAGAGATCTTGATCCCTGTCTGTTAAAAGAGAAGCACCTGAGATTAAATTAAAAAAGTGGTGTGCGAAGAAAATAAAAATGATGCATGACGTAATACAAAACAAAGAAGTAGATCCACAACACTTCTTCTACTTATAGTGAACAAGATGAGAAATTTCCCTAAACCAAAGTGTGAACATCCCTAATAAAAAAAACCAAGCAAAGGATATCTTTGTAGAACATCTCATTTTTCCTAGAAACCAGAACACAGAGATTTCGAAATACTCTATTTTTGTGTCTTTTTATAAAATTGGACTCGAGCTTCACATATGCTACATCCAAGAAGTCCTGAAAACTCAATAATGTCACTCAGATAATTCTAAACTCATTCTTATCATTTTAACTATATTGTGTACTATTTTAATAATTTTCAAGTAGTGTGTGAATATATATTAAAAACACACACTGTCTCCAATGATAAACTGGAGGATACAAGATATCCTTTCATTACCACTCTCTTAAACTATTTCACTCCCACATACAACTGTGGAAGAGGTCCCTGTGTGACCTGGTTGTTTTAGTATCCCATGAATACCTGTGATAGAGGTATAGTTAGACCTGGACATCTTTGTATGTAGTTTTAAACCCCGATCTAGGGTGTGGATCAAGTTTATTAATATAAACTACTTGGTGGAATGTGATCACCAAGTGGAGAGTAAAAAGTCTCTACTTGAGACTGAACTTCTTCTTTTTAACCATTGTGTTCAAGTTATATTTTCCTTTCTATATTTGTTTATTCAAACTAGAATAAATTAATTTTCTTTGATAGTTAATCTTAGATAGTGTTTGTTCTAGAATTTTATTTAGTATACAAATCTCAAAAGTGGAATTAACTTCATAAATTTATTTAACTGAGAATTAATCAATCTTTGAGGAATCTTTCAAACTCTAAAATCTTTTACAAATATGTTACTTTGGTTAATTGGCCAGTTTGATTTTAAATTGGGGGACTTCCAAATAAATAATTTTTAATATAAATTTTTATAGAAACTCAATTAAACCACCTCTTGAGTGTCCTACTCCAACAAACATAACTTATTTATAGTTATTTAATGTTTTAATAACCATTTAATGACATATAATGAATCTAGTTTGTGATGGTTTGTAAAACAGTCTAAATGAACTAACCACATAATGTTAACATTTTTACTAAGTGAATTATCCCAATTTTAGAACACATATGGGTATTTTGGACCATTTAAATTTATATAAGTACATGAAAAAAATATCATTTCAGTTCAGGAGTTTTAGTACCATTTGAAAAAAAATTCAATAATTATCCACAAGTGATTTGACCTTGGAATCATGAAATGAACACCCTTAGAACAATGCAATTTGTCTATGTATCTCAATGAAATGGTTTTAAATAAAAAAAATACAATTATTATAAATAAAATATACATGAAAAAAGTTATTAATTAAGTATTTAATGAATTTAATTTTATTATTCAAGACATTAAGTGCAAGTGTAGAATGTTGGAAAATAAGGCAAGGGATCTCTATGAACCACCCTATTTTCTTTAAGTTATAATCTTCTATCCAACTCACATTGTCACTCTATTTAATGTTATGTATTTTTTTATATATGTCTCTTATAGATATACCTATCTTATTATCCTTTATTTTTAAGGGATAATACATGCTTTATGTTTATTTCTCAAATGTTTTCTTTAATGTCACACTTGATTAAGAAGAAAATTTCTATCCCTTATTCATTTTACGTAGCACTCTTTTAAATTCTTTATTACCATTAATGATTTAAATAATTAAAGGAATATTTTAGAAATAACCATTATATTTTACCTTTAGATTTAGAATAAAATTCCATATTTAATTTTTCTTCAAAGTATTTAACAAATTCTTTAAAGTAACATTTCAAAATTTCATTTATATACCCAATTCTCTACCCTTTCTCATGAATTTTTTTTTCAAATGAACATTATATTTTGAGACCTAAGATTATGAATTTAGATTTTAATGTCCAAAATATTTTGTCACGACCCGCCTTCACCAAAAGGAGGGAAGGGTCAGTAGATTGCTAGGCCCTTCCTTATTTAAGTTGAAGGAGAGATAATGAACCCCGAAACCCGCCTTCAATTGGTCTCGGAGTGGCGACCAACACCAAGGGTATAGAATCACACACTAAATGGAAGGCATTACCCTTTTTCTTTTAATAGGATTGGGCGATAAGATAGAAAATCCAACAACACCAAAACTGAAAGTGCAAATACGGCTGAAAATAAACCATTTCCATATGCATGTTCAAAGGGAAAAAATACAAGTCACAAAACTCCAAAGGTAAAAAGATACCAAGAAAAAGGGAAACAACAACAGAAACTACCCCAAAGGTCCAAGATAGTATGGTCCCGCACAATCCCTGAAGTCCTCCTGGAAACCTAAAAGCAGTTTTATATACGTAGGGTGAGAATAAAAGTATACTCAATAGGGAAAAACCAAAGACTCTCGTGCACAAGTGGGGAGGCATACTAATACCCAGTGAGAAAAATGATAACCAAGAACCTAGTAAGGAAACTAACCACCCAAGACTCACCAAGGAACACTCCCCAAATAACGCATGTCAAGTAATGTATAGTAATAGCACATCGATGTTTGGGTACCCCGTGCCACTTTCCCACTGGTTATTGAAGACATCCTACACATCGGACCAATCCCGCCATTCACATCGCAATCCCGCTGCCATACCCCGCCCACACACACCTGGGCCACAACCACACATCCCACCCACAAAAACCTGGGCCACAACCACTAACCCACCCGCAAACACCTGGGCCACAACTGGCACACGTAACCACGCCTGCAAACACCTAGGCCAGAATAGCCACTGCCATGCCTGAAGACACCTGGGCTAGAAGAAATACTTCCATGCCCGAAGACACCTGGGCTAGAAGAACTACTGCCACGCCTGAAGACACCTAGGCCTCATTCTGGAGATACTTGGGAAACCACCTGCCCGCACACACCTGGGCCAACCACCACACTACCCTGCCCGAAGATTATTGGGCTAATAATGGACTTCAGGCCATCACAGCCTGCCCGTAGAGTCTTGTTCTATTCAGGAAAGGGATAAGAAAAGGAGCTAATAAATATCCACTCATAGGAGTGTTGGAAAAAACACCCTCTCCCATGAAATAGGGGGTGTTCGACACTAAGTTCTCAACTTGGGTGGGGTGCGAATAAGAAACACAAAAACTACAAGTATATGTATAGGTAACAAGCACTCACCCAATCTAGGTTTTTTTCAACCAGCCTAAAGAACACTGTCCTTACTATTCATTCATAAGAAAAGAGAACAACACCCATTCCCAAGTCACAACTCACACCAAACCAAATCCCCATTTGTCCCATCCTTTTTTTTCATGTTCAGTAATAATGTTTAAAATAAGTTTCTGCACCTAATTGGGAAACTAGTAAGCATAATCACAAGCCAAGGAGAAAGTACACCCAACATAAATTTAAACATTCACACCCAGTTCTCTTGTAAAAACACATCAAATGAGACCCCTCCAAGTATTGGAACCAAAGCAGGTCAAAGTGAGATACAGTCCCAAGTTCCCAGAACTATGAATAAGAAGGTTTCAAAACAGAAGAGGATTCCACCCCAATTCGTGATACAAATAGAGGATCCCATCCTCACCCACATCACCCCATAAATCTAAGCCCTTATCCAAGAAAACCATAAGGTCACCCGTACTCAGCCCGTGGAGGAAACAACCAAACCAATACTACCAAAACAAGGTATACTCAACAGGTATTTTCAGATTTAAAATATTTAACACACTCTATTATTTCAATTCTACTGGTCTTAAACCTGGGTTATCATATAAAAGGAGTTGTTCATGGTGCTTCCAATTTATTTAGTAGAATATACATATTTAACCAATTTACTTTACACAGCAAAAGGTTCACAACCAAAATACAATCCATTTAAACATCACAAGAGGTAAGGGATTATTAGTGCACAGAGAAAGACCACCAAAGACCATGATTTTCAATAGGTGTAATCACTCACAATTCAGAATTCAATAATCATGAAAGAGGAGAATAATAGAGCAGCATCATCGATCACACCCCTCCTCTTCATTCTTTAGAATCTGTTTATTATCTTCATTAAAGTTAGGTTCATCCAATTCTACAGAATCAGTAGCGTACCCACCCCGCAAGATACACAGAAAGGATAGGTGAAGGTGAAACCCCTACCCAACAGATCAAGGAGACGTTTTTCTCCACTTGCCAAGAACAGGGGATGCACGATTTGCAGGGGAGGAATGTCAGGAACTCCAAGGACGAGCAGACGACTTCATCCTAGGCGCACCACAAGTCTCGGGAAGAAAGGACTTCAAGCACACCACGGAAAAGAGAGAAGTCGGACAAAAGGGAAGAAGGGGGAAGAAGAACTTCTTCTGCGATATATAGATAAAAACCCGTTGTTACGGGATATGAGAAATTTGAATGCTTTAAATTAGGATTGTGGTTCCTCACGCAGTTGGGTGGTTACACACGACTGAATTAATTGTTATTTAATAGGGAGGTTTCTTGGGATTTTTAGATATTAATTATGGGTTAAAAACGGCCTTAAAATGACTTAGAAGGTCAAAAAGGCCTAAAAGAGGTGTTACAGGAAAAACTATCGAAGTAAAACTCGACAAGGCTAGATAACACCGATCGGTTGCACCGATCGGTCGTGCCGATCGATGGTGCCAATCGGTCTCCCCGATCGGTCGCGCCGATCGGTCACACACCAAAATTTGGAAAAGGGAGGGGTCATGAGGGTCTGGGCCATTACATTAGATACCTCTCAAAACATTATTATCCTCTAGGATCAAAACTCAAACTGAAGGAGAGGGGGGAGGGGGGTCCGAACAGCCACCCTGGAAGATACCTCTCAGGAGTGAACCTCTCCAACAGAGGAACACCCTATCCACTAAACAAACAAAAATTCTCTTCTGCTCCATTCCCCATGAAACCACGCAAAACAAAAAGGCTAAACTGTCTGATCTAGTGGGAGAGGGGTTTCCCTTCCTCAGTGTTAAGATACTATCTGCTTTGGGCGACACTGACTCGCGCACATGGTTTTAGGTGCATCTGCTTTAATGCGTCTTAACTTGGGATTAGGTCCTCTCCTCCCAATTCTTTAGGACACTTCACACACACATCCACAGAAAAGGAAACTGCACATCCATAGCCAACAAGGTAATAATTACACAGTAAAGAAGTACTGACCAAATAGGACAAAATTCAAAATAGCTCGGGGTATTGGGCACACATCTGTGCTTCCCTCTCCCAGGTACTTTCCTCAAACCCACCAAGTCTCCATAACACACGAACCAAGGGAATGGTTCAACCACAAAGCACCTTCTCCTCACAACCCTCGATCATCACTGGTCGCTCCATGAAGGTTTCATCATCTTCGATATCTTTCCCTCCCCAGTCGAGGACGTGTAAATCGTCGTGCAGATATCGTCGGAGCTGGGACACATGGAATACATCGTGTATCCATAGTAGTAGTGGTGGTAGTGCTAGCTGATAAGCCACTTCACCGACCCATCACAATACTTCGAAGGGCCTGATGAACCAAGGAGAAAGCTTACTTCCTCTGCCGAACCTCCACTATCCACGCCGAGGGGAGACCTTCAAGAACACGTTGTCCTCGACCTCGAACTCCAAGGGTCTCCTCCTATCATCGGCATATGACTTTTTCCGGTCCTGAGCTGCCTTCATCCTCTCTCGTATAAGCTGAACCTTCTATGTCGTGCTCTGCACCACCTCCGGGCTAAGAACACCTACTTCCCCAACCTCAGTCTAGCATATAGGTGAGCGACATGGACTTACATATAGGGCTTCGAATGGAGCCATGCCAATGGTAGAGTGATATCTATTATTGTAGGTGAACTCTACCAGAGGCAAGTGTCGTACCCACGATCCTCCTGAGTCCAGAACATATGCCCGCAGCATATCCTCCAAGGTTTGGATGGTGCGCTCTGTATGCCCATCTGTCTGGGGGTGGAAGGCAGTGCTAAGGCGCAGCTGGGTGCCAAAATCATGCTGAAAACCCCTTGATACTCGTGAGGTAAATTGTACATCCCTATCTGAGACTATGGAATTCGGAACTCCATGAAACCACACTACCTCGTCCACATATCTCCGTGCTAGAGCGTCCACTGCACTCGACTCCTTGATCGCCAGAAAGTGAGCTGATTTCGTCAACCAGTCCACTGATACCCAGATTGCGTCACAAACTCCTTGCTCTTTGGGGAGTCCCATGACGAAATCCATTGAGATTTTGTCCCACTTCCACTTGGGGACATCTAAAGGTTGCAACAACCCACCTGGAACATGGTGTTCAGCCTTCACCTGCTGACACACTAGGCACTTGGCCACAAACTCTGCCACTGCTCGCTTCACCCCGGGACACCAAAACTGTCTCCTCAGACCCTGGTACATCTTGGAAACTTTTGGGTGTACTGCTATGGGTGAGTTGTGGAAGTCACTACGAACCCTATCATGCATTGCCTCCGGAATAAACAACTTCCCATGGTAAAGCATCCGATTTTGACCATCCTCTGTCCACCCTTCCAGAGCATCGACTTGGATAACCCGGTCGCGCATCACTTCACTCTCCGAGTCTCCCCACTGAGACTCCTCCACCTGATGCAACAAAGAAGATTGTATTGTCATCTGATATAGGTATCCCCTACCATTATCCATTCTCGCATCCAGGTGTAAGGCAACCAACTCCTCCATCACTTTCCAAGAGTCTTCCAACTCTCAGACCACATCCTTCTGCAACCTCCTTCTCAAAGCATCGACCACTACATTCCCTTTTCCCAAAGTGTAGGAAATCTCGAAGTCGTAATACTGGAGGAAATCCAACCACCTTGACTGTCGTAAGTTTAGGTCCCGCTGGGAGAAGATATACCTCAAGCTTTTGTGATCAGTGAAGACCACAAAGTGTTCTCCGATGAGGTAATTCCACCACAACTTTAGTGCGAAAACAACCGCTGCAAGCTCCAGATCATGGGTGGCATAACTAAGCTCATGAGGGCATAGCTGCCTAGACCCATAAAAGATCACCCATTGTTGCTGCATCAACACACATCCGAGACCTTTCCCTGAAGCATCACAAAACACCTCATATGCATCCCCTTCTTCTGGTAGTCTCAGCACTAAGGCACTGACCAGTTTCTCCTTCAGATAGATGAAGGCTGCCTCGCACTGCTCACTCCACATGAAAACCTATTCCTTCTTGGTCAAGGATATCAAAGGGGCTGCAACTCGGGAGAAGTTGGGTACGAACCTCTGATAGTAACCTGCCAGCCTAAGGAAACTACGAACCTCTGCCACGTTCTTGGGTTCTTCCCAAGAAACAACTGCCTCAACCTTTTATGGATCCACCACTACCCCCTGTTCGGACACTACGTGGCCAAGGAAGTGCACTTATCGCGTCCAGATCTTGCATTTCAACGAATTCCCATAGAGCTGGTGTCATCGTAGGACCTCCAAAACCATCCTCAGGTGCCCCACATGGTCCTCCTATGGTCTTGAATAGATCAGGATGTCGTCAATGAACACGACTACGAACCGATCCAGATACTCCCGAAATATGGAGTTCATAAGCCCCATGAACACATCTGGGGCGTTCATAACACCGAAAGGCATGAATACAAACTTGAAGTGCCCATATCTACACCTAAAATCCATCTTCGAGATGTCTCCCTCCTTTACCCTCAACTTGTGATACCCAGACTACAGGTTGATCTTTGAGAACCATCCTTCCCCCTTCAGCTGGTCAAAGAGATCATCTATCCTCAGAAGAGGGTAGCGATTCTTGATCGTCACCTGATTCAGCCTCCTGTAGTCTATAGAAAACCTGAGACCATCGTCCGCCTTCTTTGCGAACAAGACTGGAGCACCCCACTGGGATACACTTGGTCGAACATAACCCCTCTTCATCAGATCATCAATCTGAATCCGCAACTCCCGTAGCTCTGAAGGTGCCATCCGGTAGGGATCCATCGAAATCGGACGAGCACCAGGATGAAAGTCTATCCCAAACTCGATATCACGTCGAGGGGGTAGAGTCGTCACCTCCTCAGGAAATATGTCCATAAACTCACTGACAATCCCTGGTACCTCCACCATCTCAGCATCTACTAACTCCACTAATAGCTCAGCTAACAAGGAGAGGAGGGGTTCCTCTCACTTGCTGCCCTTCTGGCCACTCCGCTCGCCGGTGAAAGTAACATGTCGGCTGCCCAAGTCTGAGAACACATCCCTTCCTCGTAAGTAGTCTATGACGGTACACACAGAGAACATCCAGTCGATGCCTAGGATGACATTGTATGGCTGTATCTGTAGTAGTATTAGATCCATGACTGACTGATGTGGCCCTATCATCAATCTGAATCCTCGACAAACATATAACAAATCGATCTGACCTCCGACGGGTGTGCTCATCACCCGGGGCACTGAAAGTCTCTCGATATCTAGACCCAGAGCATGGGCCAGACCGGTGCAACAAATGAGTGTGAAGCTCCGGTATCAAACAAGGCATATGCAAGGGTACTGAACAAACAGATCGTACCTCGAACGACCTCCGATCCTTCTGAAACTACTGCCACTGTGGTGTGCAACTGTCCACGCCCAACTTCTATGCCCTCGGATATCGGCCACCTCCCCAACCCCGCCCTGGTCGAGGTCCCTGAGGAGCACCCTAAGGTCGGCCTCCTCCCACAATGTCTGCCCTCGGAGTAGCGGGAGCTCGCTGCCCCTACTGTTGTGGCTAGAAGGGCCTATCTGGAAGCTGCTGCTAGGGAGGGTGCTGGGCCTGTCCGCCACCGCCGTACTGTACTCGGTCCGGGCACTGATTCTTGAGATGTCCATGGCTCCCATAGACGAAGCACCTCAGTCCTAGGACCAAAGGAAAAGTGTGAGGACCGGGGGACCAGAACTGGAACTGCTGCGGCAAGCTCCCTGCTGGTCGGAACCTAGAGGGTCCCGATGCTGGAGGTCTGGTGTTGACATCATTCCCTTTTGATGGGCCTAGCTGAATCCTCTCTCATGACACATCTCCTAGCGCGTGCATCCTATCCACCACTTCGACCTTCTTCTTGACCTCCAAGTATGTCGGCAAGGTGAAGGGGGTAACAACGTACTGGAGGGAGGGTCAGAGCACCTCCTCTAAACCTCTCGCCCGAGACTCCTCGTCTGTAAAGAGGTCCAGAGGAAAGCAGAGGAGGTTCTTGAACTTGATCCCCAACTCCCTTACTGACATACTCCCCTGCTAGAGGGAGAGTAGCTCCTACCTCTTCTCCACCTTCATCGTAGAAGAGAGGAATTCCGCCCGGAACTCCTTCTCGAAATCAGCGCATGCCACCTCAGCCTCTCTCCTCTCCCCCAAGTAGAGCATCCACCACTAACGTGCTGCTCCCCACATCTGGCTGATGGCCAGAGGAACCTAGTACTCATTCGGAGCCCGAATCAAGTCGAATGCTATCACCAGCTCCTCTAGCCAGCTCTCTGTCTTTATGTCAAAGGTGTTTCCCTCATACTTCTCAAGGGTCTGTCGCTGGATGGATCGAAGTGTCAACTGCCACTGGTCGTCCTCCTCTTCCCGATCATCCCTCTGCTGATCGGCCAAGTTAACTTCCTGGGCCTCGATCGCCCGCACCACCCGTGGTCGCCTCCCAGGTGCCATAGCTGCAAAAGAAACAAGGAATGTCTAAGACCAAGTAGTGCAGAATACTATTCTTAAAATTTCTTAAACTTAGTAATTATTTCAATTTCCCAAAACACCCCAGAATCACGAGAACACAAGTCATTATGATGCATGTACCTTTCCTAGGGTCTCTACCCTACAATCAGTGTAGTCTCACTTGGTCGTTCGGTAGGTCCGGAGTCCTTGCATCAGATCACGGGGGGCCCTAAAATCCCGTGTCCTAGCCGGTCTTCCCTAGCCTAATTCATGCACCAAGGTCACCCAACACTGTCGCCCTACCATCCCATGCAATCCTCACTGTTCCTAACTCCAGACTCCATCCTATCTCTCAACCATCAGCTCTGATACCATTCTGTCACGACCTGCCTTCACCAAAAGGTGGGAAGGGTCAGTAGATTTCTAGGCCCTTCCTTCTTTAAGTTAAAGGAGAGATAATGACCCCCAAAACCCCCCTTCAATAGGTCCTGGAGTGGAGACCAGCACCAAGGGTATATAATAAAACACTAAATGGAAGGCAATACCCTTTTTCTTTTAATAAGATCGGGAGATAAGATAGAAAATCCCACAACAGCAAAACTGAAAGTGAAAATACGGCTGAAAATAAACCATTTCCATATGCATGTTCAAAGGTAAACAATACAAGTCACAAAACTACAAAGGTAAAAAGATACCAAGAAAAAGGGAAATAACAATAGAAAATGCCCCAAAGGTCCAAGCTAGTACGGTCCCGCATGATCCCTGAAGTCCTCCTGGAAACCTGAATGCAGTTTTATATACGTAGGGTGAGCATAAAAGTATACTCAGTAAGGAAAAACCAAATACTCTCGTGCAGAAGTGGGGAGGCATACTAATTCCCTGTGAGAAAAGAGATAACCAAGCATCTAGCAAGGAAATTAACCACCCAAGCCTCACCAAGGCACACTCCCCAAATAACGCAAGTCAAGTAATGTATAGTAATAGAAAATCAATGTTTGGATACCCCGCGCCACTTTACCACTGGTTATTGAATACATCCTATGCATTGGACTAATCCCGCCATTCTCATCGCAGTCCCCCTACCATACCCCACCCACACACACCTGGGCCACAACCACACATCCCTCCCGCAAACACCTGGGCCACAACCACAAACCCGCCTGCAGACACCTGGGCCACAACTGTCACACATAACCATGCCTGCAAAAACCTAGGCCATAACATCCACTGCCACACTCGAAGTCACCTAGGCTAGAAGAACTACTGCCACGCCCGAAGACACTTGGGCTAGAAGAACTACTGCCACGACCGAAGACACCTGGGCCTCATACCAAAGATACTTGGGAAACCACCTGCCCGCACACACCTGGGCCAACCACCACACTACCCTGCCCGAAGATTCTTGGGCTAATAATAGACTTCAGGCCATCACAGCCTGCCCGCAGAGTCTTGATATATTTGGTAAAGGGAGCAGAAAAAGAGCTAATAACCAGCCACTCATAGGAGTGTTGGGAAAAACACCCCCCCATGAAACAGGGGTGTTTGGCACTAAGTTCTCAACTTGGGTGGGGCGCGAATAAGAAACACAAAAAATACAAGTATATGTATAGGTAACAAGCACTCACCCAATATTTTTTTTCTTCAACCAACCTAAATAACACTATCCTTACTATTAATTCATAAGAAAAGAGAACTTCACCCATGCCCAAGTCACAACTCACACCAACCCAAATCCCCATTTGTCCCATCCTTGTTTTCATGTTCAGTAATAATTTTTAAAATAAGTTTTTGCACGTACTTGGGAAACTAGTAAGCATAAGTACAAGCCAAGGAGAAAGTACACCCAACAACAATTTAAACATTCACACCCGGTTCTCTTGTAAAAACACATCAAATGAGACCCCTCCAAGTATTGGAACGAAAGCAGGTCAAAGTGAGATACAGTCCCAAGTTCCCATAACTATGAATAAGAAGGTTTCACAACATAAGAGGATCCCACCCCAATTCGTGATACAAATAGAGGATCCCATCCTCACCCACATCACCCCAGAAATCTAAGCCCCTATCCAAGAAAACCATAAGGTCATCCGTACTCGGCCCATGGAAGAAACAACCAAACTAATACTACTAACACAAGGCAAAATCAATAGGTATTTTCAGATTTAAAATATTTAACACACTCCATGATTTCAATTCCACTAGGCTTAAACCGGGGTTATCATAGAAAAGAAGTTGTTCCTGGTGCTTCCAATTTATTTAGCCGAATATACATATTTAACCAATTTCCTTTACACATAAAAAGGTTCACAACCAAAATAAAAGCCATTTAAACATCACAGGAGGTAAGGGTTTATTGGTTCATAGAGAAAGAACACCAATGACCATGATTTTTAGTAGGCATAAGCCCGCACAATTCAGAAGTCATTAATCATGAAAGAGGAGAAAAACATGGCAGCATCATCGATCACACACCTCCCCTTCATTCTTTAGAATCCGTTTATTATCTTCATTAAAGTTAGGTTCATCCAATTCTATAGAATAAGTAGCGTACCCACCCCGCAAGATACACAAAAAGGATAGACGAAGGTGAAACCCCTACTTGACTGATCAAGGAGACATTTTTCTCCACGCACCAAGAACAGGGGATGTGCGATTTGTAGGGGAGGAATGTCGGGAACTCCAAGGATGAGTAGATGACTTCATCCTAGGCGCACCGCAAGTCTCAGGAAGAAATGACTTCAAGCACACCACAGAGAAGAGAGAAGTCGGCCAAAATGGAATAAGGGGGAAGAATAACTTCTTCTGCGATATATAGATAAAATCCCGTTGTTACGGGATATGAGAAATTTGAACGCTTTAAATTAGGATCATGGTTCCTCACGAAGTTGGGTGGTTACATATGAATGAATTAATTGTTATTTAATAGGGAGGTTTCTCGGGATTTTTCTATATTAATTATGGGTAAAAAATGGCCTTGAAATGACTTAGAAGGTCAAAAAGGCCTCAAAGAGGTGTTACGGGAAAAATTGTAGAAGTAAAGCCCGACAAGGCTGGATAACACCGATCGGTCGCGCCTATCAGTGGTCGCACACCGAAATTTGGTAAAGGGAGGGGTCATGAGGTTCTGGGCCATTCCATTAGATACCTCTCAAACCATTCTCGTCCTCGAGGATCAAAACCCAGACTGAAGGAAAGAGGGGGGGGGGTCTGAATAGCCACCCCTGAAGATACCTCTCAGGAGTGAACCTCTCCAACACAAAAACACCCTATCTTCTGAACAAACACAAATTCCCTACCTCTCCTTTCTTAGGGCAACCACGCAAAACAAAAAGGCTAAACTATCAGATCCAGTGGGAGAGGGTTTTCCCTTCCTCCGTGTTAAGATACTATCCGCTTTGGGTGGCACTGAATCGCCCACACGGTTTTAGGCACATCTGCTTTAATGCATCTTAATTAGGGATTAGGTCCTCCCCTCCCCATTCCTTAGGACACTTAACACACACATCCATATAAAAGGAAACTGAACATCCATAGCCTACAAGGTAAGCATTACAAGTAAACAAGTACTGACCAAACATGAAAAAATTCAAAAACAGCTTGGGGTATTGGGCATGCATCTGTGCTCCCCTCTCCCAGGTACTTTCCTCAAGCCCACCATGTCTTCATAACACACGAACCAAGGGAATGGTTAACCCATGAATCAACTTCTCCTCATGACCATCGATCATCACTAGTCGCTCCATGAAGGTTGCATTGTCTTCGATACCTATCCCTCTCCAGTTGAGGATGTGTGAATCGTCGTGCATATATTTTCGGAGCTAGGACACATGAAATACATCGTGTATCCTTAGTATCGGCGGTGGTATCACTAGCTGATAAGCCACTTCATCGACCCTTCGAAACACTTCGAGGGGCCTGATGAACCTGGGAGAAAGCTTACTTGCTCTGCCAAACCTCCGCTGTCCACACCAAGGGGAGACCTTCAAGAACATGTGGTCCCCGACCTCGAACTCCAAGGGTCTCCTCCTATCACCAGAATATGAATTCTGCCAGTCCTAAGATGCCTTCATCCTCTCTCATATAAACTGAACCTTCTCTATTGCTCTCTACACCACCTCCGGGCCAAGAAAACCTGCTTCCCCAACCTCAGTCCAGCCCACGGGTGAGAAACACGACCTTCCATATAGGGCTTCGAATGGAGCCATGCCAATGGTAGAGTGATAGCTATTATTGTAGGTGAAATATACAAGAGGAAAGTGTCACACCCATGATCCTACTGAGTCCAGAACACATGACCGCATCATATCCTCCAAGGTTTGGATGGTGCGCTCTGTCTACCCATCTGTCTGGGGGTGGAAGGCAGTGCTAAGGCGTAGCTAGGTGCTAAAAGCATGCTGCAAACCCCTCGAGACTCGCGAGGTGAATCGTTCGTCCCTATCTGAGACTATGGAACTCATAACTCTATGCAAACACACTACCTCTTCCACATATCTCCGTGCTAGAGCGTCCACTACACTCGAATCCTTGATCGCCAGAAAGTGATCCGATTTCGTCAACTTGTCCCCTACTACCCAGATGGGGTCGTAGCCTCCTTGCACTTTGAGTAGTCCTGTGACGAAATACATCTAGATTTCATCCCACTTCCACTTGGGGACATCTAAAGGTTGCAACAACCCTCCTAGAACACGGTGTTCAGCCTTCATCTACTGACACACTAGGAACTTGGCCACAAACTCTGCCACTGCTCGCTTTACCCCGGGCCACCAAAACTTTCTCTTCATACCCAGGTACATCTTGGAAACTCCTGGGTGTACCGCTAGAGGTGAGTTGTGGAACTCACTAAGAACCCTATCATGCATTGCCTATGGAAAAAAAACTTCCCATAGAAAAGCATTCGATTTTGACCATCCTCTTTCCACCCTTCCGGAGCATCTACTTGGATAACCCGGTGGCGCATCACTTCACTCTCTGAGTCTACCCCCCGAGACTCCTCCACCGGAGGCAATAGAGAAGACTGTACTATCATCTTATGCAGGTATCCCCTACCATTTTCCATCCTCGCATCCAGGTGCAAGCTAGCCAACTCCTCCATCACTTTCCAAGATTCTGCCGACTCCTGGACTGCATCCTTCTGTGAACTCCTGCTCAAAGCATCGGACACTACATTCTCTTTTCCTGAAGTGTAGGAAATATTGAAGTCGTAATCCTAGAGAAACTCCATCCACCTTCGATGTCGTCAGTTTAGGTCCCGCTGGGAGAAGATATACCTCAAACCTTTGTGATCCATGAAGACCACAAAGCGTTCTCCGATGAGGTAATGCCGCCACAAATTTAGTGTGAAAACGACTGCTTCAAGCTCCAGATCGTGGGTGGCATAATTACGCTCATGAGGGTGTAGCTTCCTAGACCCATAAGAGATCACCCCTTGTCGCTGCATCAACACACATCAGAGGCCTTTCCCTGATGCATCACAAAACACCTCATACGTTTCCCCTTCTTCTGGTAGTCTCAGCATTGGGGCACTGACCAGTTTCTCCTTTAGATAGCTAAAGGCTACCTCACACTGCTCACTCCATACGAAAACTTGGTCCCTCTTGGTCAAGGCTGTCAAAGGGGCTGCAACTCGGGAGAAGTTGGGTATGAACCTTCGATAGTATCCTGCCAGCCCGAGGAAACTACAAACCTCTGCCATGTTCTTGAGTGCTGCCTAAGAAACAACTGCCTCAACCTTTGATGGTTCCACCGCTACCCCATGTTCGGACACTACGCGCCCAAGAAAGTGCACTTCTCGCGTCCAAAACTTTTATTTTGACAAATTTCCATAGAGCTGGTGCCATCAGAGGACCTCCAAAACCATCCTCAGGTGCTCCACGTGGTCCTCCTCTGATCTTGAATAGATCAATATGTCGTCAATGAACACGACTACGAACTAATCTAGATACTCCCGGAAGACGGAGTTCATAATCCCCCTGAACACAGTTGGGGCGTTCGTAACACCGAAAGGCATGACTATAAACTCGATGTGCCCATATCTTCACTTGAAGACCGTCTTAAAGATGTCGCCATCCTTTACCCTCAACTAGGGATACCCAGACCATAGGTCGATCTTCGAGAACCATCCTGCCCCCCTTAGCTGGTCAAAGAGATCTTATATCCTCAAAAGAGGGTAGCGATTCTTGATCATCACCTGATTCAGCCTCCTGTAGTCTATACACAACCTGAGACCACCGTCCTCCTTCTTTGTGAACAAGACTAGATCACCCCACAGTGACACACTTGGTCAAACATAACCCCTCTTCATCATATCGTCAATCTGAATCTGCAACTCCCATAACTCCAAAGGTGTTATTCGTTAGGGAGCCATCAAAATCGGACGAGCATCAGGCTGAAAGTATATCCCAAACTCGATATCACATTGAAGGGGTAGAGTCGTCAACTCCTCAGGAAAGATGTCCATAAAATCACTGAAGATCCCTGGTACGTCCACCATCTTAGCATATACTGACTCCACTGACAGCTCAGCTAACAAGGAGAGGAGGGGTTCCTCTCACCTACTGCCCTTCTAGATGCTCCGCTCGCCAGTGAAAGTAACACGTCAGCCGCCCAAGTCTGAGAACACAACCCTTCCTCAGAAGCAATCGATGATGTAACACACAAAGAACAACCATTCTATGTCTAGGATGACATCGTATGGCTGTATCTATAGCAGTAGTAGATCCCTGGCCGACTGATGTGGCCCTATCTTTAGTCTGCCTCCATGAAAAACATATAACAAGTCGGTCTGACCTCCGACTGGTGTGCTCAGCACCAGAGGAACTGGAATTCTCTCGGTATCTAGACCCAGAGCATGGGCTAGACTAGGTTCAACAAAGGAGTGCAAAGCTCCGGTATCGAAAAAGGCGTATGCAAGGGTACTTAACAAACTGATCGTACCTTGGACGACCTCTGGTCCTGCTGGAACTGCTGCCTCCACGACGTGCAACTTTCCACACCCAGCTCCTCTTCCCCTCGGCTGTCGGATACCTCCCTGACCACGCCCTGGTCGAGGTCCCTGAGGAGCGCCCTGAGGTCGGTCTCCTCCGGCAACGCCTGCCCTCAGAGGAGTGGGAGCTCGCTGCCCCTGCTACTGCGGCTGGAAGGGCCTATCTGGAAGTTGCTGCTAGGGCGGGTGCTGGGAGGGGTCATGAGGGTCTGGGCCATTACATATTTAATTACTTCTTTAATATTTAATCTTCATGAAATATAATTTGATTGTGATATGAGACAAGATTATACACCCCATTCTTTCGATAGGTAATTCTTATGTTTATACATTATGTTTGATTTCCATTTTTGGAACACATAAGCATGTACATGTTATGATGGGTGTGCCTTGATAATGCTCCCATACATTTGGTAATGTTTATGTCTCATGAGATTATGTTTATGAGATTAGGTATTAAACATGATCCTTGATAGGATTCTGTCCACCATGTGTTGTTATCTAAGTAGTTATCCTTGAATTATTCTTATGTCATGTTATATGTTTCTACAATATTCCTATGTTTTCATGATCTTATGATTCCATGATATTTATGTTATTCTTATATATGAACATAAACGAGACTCATGTTTTATGATATCAAGTTATTCCTTCTAACTCATATATTAAGCTTCATTACCATGTTTATTCCCTTATAAGAATTTATATATCACACATTTATTTTATACATTCCATAGGTTATACTATTCATTTTTAGGGGCTCAAAGTGATTTAGGAGCTCATTATGGAGAATAAAATAAAGATATTGTGTTTTAGTTTCATTTTGATATATTATGAACCTAGTATTCCAAGGAAATTAGGTCACACTATACATTGGGTTTGTTTATTGGGGTTTTATGCTATGTGACATCCTGAAATTTTAAAACAAAACACCATGTTTGATAGAGTACAAGATATGAAAAACTGAGCTCAAAGGAACAATGAAATCTTACAATTTAAATGTGACTATTATAACCTACATGTTAAATTGGAGGGTATAAATAATAATAATTGATTTAAGAAAAAAATATAAAGGCCTAACACAATATGAATGTATTTTTAAGTGATGATAAAATAATCACACATTTTTTATAACTCCATTTTATTCTTAAAAAATATTTTTTCTTCAAAAATGGGGTTTTTCTTTTTTTTTTATGAGTGAATGTTATAATTTACAAAAGATATATAAAATTTATTTTAAAATATTAATTTCATTTTGGAATTAAACCTGTCGAAATTATCTTAGGATGGGTTTTTGAGAATTTTCTGAGAATATTGATTTTTTAAGGAATAGTGGAAAACATTGATTTTATTGACAAATGTATTTTATTTTAAATTATTTACATGGGAAAATTATGTTTTGGATTAATTTAAAATTTTTATTAGTTTTATTTGATTTAAAATAACCCAATTATGGTTTTTTAAAATTATTTTATACTTTAATTCAATATAAAAACATATTATATTTTAAAAGTAAATTTTCCTAAAAAACTGTATTTCATTGTGTTTTGCTGGTTTGATTTTAAATTAAATTATCAAAATTATTTATTTTTAACTATTTAAAAATATATTCAATATTTTTAATAATGTGTTTCAAATTTAGTAAATAGTTCCCTTTTAATTTTTGTTAATATGAATAGTAACATTGATAATTTTTGTTATAGCGGTAAAGGGTAAATAAGATAATTAAGGGTAAAAATAATATGATAAGGATTATAAAATGAACCTTACACTTAAATTTTTTTATTGGATAAGTATTTGTATTCTATAATAATTTTAGGTTGGAATATGTGGTATTTTTTTCACTTGTAAGTGATTACAACCTTTATAATATTTTATTTAAAGAAAATTCAAAGATGTCACACTAATATTTATTATAACTTTAAAATTTTTAATATTGGTTTATCAATAGGATTTGTTTGACTATAAATATTTTTTGAAAGATAAAATATTTATCTTCATAATAAAAATTATTTTTTTATTTTTAGTGAATAAATAATTACATTAAATTCTTTCACAATGCTGAGGTAGTAATTATTCAATTAATGAAAAAAATCAAGTAAATGATATTAAAAATATTAAAATAAAGATAATTTGAGATAATTAATATGATCAATGAATTTTATATATTATCGTGACATATTTTTATGTAATAAAATAGATGATTTGAATTATAAGTGTTATATTTATATTATTAAATTAAAATTAATCAATAGTTTTTAAAATTGACATTATTGTTATTTTATAGTAAAAAAATATTTTATTAAATGATTTAAAATTCATAGAAATATTAAATTAGGTAAATTAATTAGGATAATGATTAAAATATTATCCATGATCTATTTATGGGTCTTTTTTCATTTTATAGTAACTATATTAATCCTAAAAGATTTAAAATCCTTGTTGTCATGGTAAGAGTTTAAGGGGTTAAATAAGGGTTAAAACCAAAAGATAAGGGAATAAATTTAGTAAAAAATTATCTAATTTATATTTTATGAAGGTATTTATACCCATAATCATATTATATTCTAATTAAATCACTTTATAGCCATTTTTTTATTGAAAATCAATTTATATTAATTTATTATTTTGAGAAATTCCAAGAGTGCCCCTCCCCTCTCTTATAAAAGGGAACTTATTCTCATTTATTAATGCCTCAAAACAATTTTTGTTCACCCAGTATATAAAAAATACCTTCCTAGAATACCTATACACATTCTATAGGCCTTATTTTATTGATAACACCAACCTTATAAGGATTAAGGTGTTAATCAAAGGTGGTTTTCCAAATAAGTGGTATAATTTTGTCTATATTTTTTGGTTTTCTTTCGTCATCCACATCCATGAAAACATATTAAACCATGATAAAATAATAAATAAATGATCAAAAATATAATAATATTTTATTAGGTTTTTGGAATGACCCATATCCATCTCCACTTCCATAAAATAGGAAAAAATTCATCGTCTTTGTGTATGGAAGACTACCACCTCACGAATCAGTGTAATTTTTTTCCATTATCATCTCTCAAGAATAGTTATAATGATGAAATTAATGTTTATATATTATATTAATGACATATTAATCATTTTTAAATATAATATATCACTTATATTTTTACATTTCCATGTATTGAAGAATGATAAGGTCATTTGTGGGTATGTGTGGACTACCCCCTCCCCGAAGTGATGTGATTTGTTTTTCATCACCACATAACATAGATGATATATATAAGTATATTTAAGGAATTAATGGTATATATATTATGATATAATCATTATATAAATATAAAATAATACTTACATTCTTTCTGTAATGTTCTTTGAAAAACTAGAAACGTTACTCATGTGTATATACAGTCTACCATCTACAAGATTGGAATATTGTTCATTCTTCATAAACATATTTCATTTCTGGATTTTAAACTATAATTAATTTTTAAAATTTATTATTATGTGACTATTATTATTATTGAGATGATGTAATGTTTATCTCTTTAAACATAGTCAACCTACCAATGTCGTTCTGGACTTATGAACCGAATATCATCAAAACATCTGATGTGAAATTAAATTATTAATTAATTGTTTTAGAATGTTGATAAGTGATATAAAAGAAATTATAAAATTTAAAAAGGTTCCTAATAAATTAAATAATTAACCTAATTTTATTATTTAGGAAGATAAATAACATACGTTGTCAGACTCGAGGTAAGGGAATTCTTAACTCATTTTTCATTCTTTGGGTAAAAATTCCTCTTCATTGATTATGTATTGCTAATATTATGTGTGAAATGAATTTTTATTATCTTATGTTGTATTTACACCTTTTCTATTTGAATTTATAGCTTATACACATAATTTATTCATTAGATCAATGCACACTTCAATGATATGATATTTGTAAGAGAATTTGTTTTTGAAAATTCTCTTTTAATGTTACTCCATTTTTTAAAAATATAAAAAAGGAACTTTTTTTAACATATAAGACACAATAATATTATACTTAAATCATGAAGCCTTAATAATTTTAATCTTCCTTTACAATTTTACATGGTTATTTTCAAATAATATGTTTTCCTTTGAATGTTCACAATTTTTCTAAAAATATGTGATTTAAAATTAAAAAGGATATTTTCAAAAATATTATTTTTATGATGAATATTTACATGATTTATGTTTCTGATATGTATCTTGGTAATTATTTATAATGATTGGTGGTTTTGTGTTAAAACAAGGATGGGTGGTTATGTTATTAACCAATAATGGGTTATTCTGTGATAATCCAAGGATGGGTGGTTACATTATAACCTACAATGCACTGGATACAATAGAGATGGAAGTAGATAATATTATTATTACA
The DNA here is from genome assembly GCA_963277665.1 of Viscum album. Classification (NCBI taxonomy): domain Eukaryota; kingdom Viridiplantae; phylum Streptophyta; class Magnoliopsida; order Santalales; family Viscaceae; genus Viscum; species Viscum album. The sequence continues at coordinate 1,346,160,758 of OY728156.1, forward strand.
TTTTTAAGGGTTTTATAAGGGTTTTATGATTATTATTACTAAGATAACTAATTAAATTTTATTTTATTTCTATGAGTTTTAATGCTTTCTTTGAGAAAAAATGTGTGTGATTTTAATATGAAACTAATTTAATTCACTGTAACAAAGAAAATTGTTATAAAGGTAAAATTTTCTTATATTTTCATGTTTTTCACTGGTCCAAAGGACTTATTCATTTTTCTGTCCCTTACTAAGATTTTTATTGGGAAAAAATCTCGGAAGGTAATATTGCAACATTTTCTGGTTGGTTGTGTTTGTTGACAAAGCAGGTTTCCATGGGGAATCGTTTAGTTACAGAGATTTTGTTGACAATAAAAGTTGAAAAAGGACCATGACAAAGGAATGAAAGATACTAAGGTAATAAAAATTAATAAATACAAGGTGGTGCCATTTTCCAGTGTTTTCCATGTTTTTGGGGTCCAAAATTTGGAGTTTGGTGAGCATCGCGAAAAGTTGATTTCCTTGAAGATATCATCAAAATATAGAAAAGGAATGAGTTTCTCAAAGATGTGATTCTTGAAGTGGATTTCCCAGAGACTGGAATAATGTTGACGGTGAGCTATGTGATTATGATGGGATTCACGAACAGCAGAGGTGAAGAGCATTACAAAGAATCTTTGCGGTGTTGGTGCAAAGGAATTGACAGAATTCTCGACAATTATGAAGAGCTCCATGATCTGAAATATTTCTGTGGTGCTTTGCGATATAGAGAGAATTCTGGTGGAAATTCTAGAGCTTCATGATTTGAGCTAATGTGGTGCTGAATTTTCACAAAGGTTCTCAAGTTGGTGGAATTGCCTATAAATAGGCCTCGACCCCTTTGAGAGAAGTAAAGAGATCAAACTAAAAACTTTAAAATCTCAAATTGCGAAGGAGATTTGCAGAGTAGGGAGCTTCATGAAAGAAAAGGGAATTTATAGAGGCAGTTGAGCTCTGAAAAAGTAAGGCACACCGTGAAGGGTAGTTTGTCTTTGCAGAGGACGTGTGCTTCAGAAAGGATTGTTTAACTTTTCAAAATCACAAAGACCAGTGTGAGCTCTGCAAAGAACTAAGATCTGTGATCTAAAGAGCTCTACGATCTAGTGAGCTCTACAAACCTGTGAGATCTGCAAACCTGTGATATCTACAAAACTACGAGCTTTATGAATAGGTCAGAGAATTGAAAAGGCTTGTTTGAGATTTGAAAAAGTGGGAGCTTCAAAAAGGTAGTGTGATTTGTGAAATATTTTCAAAATAGATTTCCCAGTGTTCAGGGGAAAAGTGATATTCATCTGTGGATAAAAGTGGAACATAAACAGAGCATCTATCTATAACTGAGGATGTATTTATTAGTGATAATGAAAAGACCTATAAGTCTATAAAATTTTGGTGGATATCTTCCAAGTGAAGTGAGAAAAGGAAGAGGAAGAAGGTGATCCTTTCTATCTGTAGTCAGCCAGAAAGAGAGAGAGGAACAGGGAGTGACCCTTGGGAAGTAGTGATCTAACCCTAAAAATTGTAAAGGAAGTGAGGCTGGGAGTAAAAGTAATCTAGATAGAACGATATTAGTAGTGATCTTTAGTGGATTTGTTATAGCGACACATCATCGTTGTATTATCCTTAGATGTAGCCCAGTGAGGGTGAACCAAGTAAAAATCTTTATTTTTTCATACTTTCTTCCCTACATTGCATACAAAGTATCATCTTTAGATGAAGAAGAAAATAAGTGATCATAATAAACACACAAGTGAAAACAAAGTGACCCTTATGATAAAGAGGTCAAGATCTAGTGGGGTATGAATAATTTAGAAAAAGAATATCCATAACTGGATTCACCCCCTCTCAGGGTTTATAGGCCCCTTTTGGTCAAAACAATTGGTATCAGAGGGAAGTTTGATTTTATCTAATTTTCTATATCTGACTTGGTTTAGTCAATTTGTATGGTTAAAGATTCAGTCTGCTCTTATCTTGGTGTTCCATGGAAAAGGGGAAATAATTAAAGAAGAAGAAAAAGTTAGATGGTATTCCTTAGCGAGGAAGTTTTTATGTAAAAAGTGTGATTCAACTAAAGGAATCAAACATCATGCTGAAGGAAGGATTGGATGAATCAGGTCAGGAAAAGATATATTCACTCAATAATGATGTAGTAATGAGTGAAGTACCTAAAACTAAAAGTGATGCTGAAACTACTGATGATGAAGAAGACTCAGAATGTGGGTAATGATTGGCTAGTCATATGGTCAGAACAGTTGAAGTTGGATAGGCAGTTGGAGATGGTAAGGAAAGAGTGCAATGATTTGCAAGAAAGAATCAAAGGGTTGACTCATCAAGATCAACCAGAATCCTCCCCTTGAGGATTCCAGACTAACCCCTATCCCTATGTATATAAATGTTGTTAACTGATGATTCATGTGTTTCAGGTTTTAGAGGATATGATCTAAGGGGAAGTGACATCAAAATATGCATAGTGGTGAAGTGATATGCTCTAGAGTATCATTGGTGATCAGATGGTGCCAGTGCAAACAAAGAATATGGGAACTCTACAGAAAGCATGATACTTATCACTTGTAGAGTCTAAATGTTTTAAATAAGGAAATGATGATGAGAATTCGATTCAAGATATAAATGAAGAGCTTCACGAAGATGATAATAATTAAACATGAGAGATTGTTTTGAGGCCGACAGATAATATTGTGTAGTGATTCGAAACAAATCATGACTAGTGTTCAAAGATACTCCCATATAGGGGATATCTATGTCTATGAGATATCTGCATATGTGACAAGGTTAACGACAATCCGATTATTCATAGCCATTACAGTGCAAAAAAAGTTCAAAATGTTCCAAATGGACGTCAAATCTGCATTATTGAATGGGGTTTTGGAGGAGGAAGTTTATATTTAGCATCTAGATGGTTTTCTAATTTATGAAGATGAGAAAAAAGTTTTTTAGTTGAAGAAATCACTTTGTGGGCTGAAACAAGCACCTAGAGCATGATACTCAAGCTTGATCAGTATTTGAAGAATCTTGGATTTCATCGTGGTGGATTTGAGTACAATCTATATTTCAAAAATAATAGTAATCAAAGGATGATGGTGTTGGTTTTTGTCAATGACATAATATTTGGAGGATCAGATGAATCTCAGTGTGGATAGTTTTTCAAATTCATGAAACGTGAGATCAAAATGTCAATGATTGGAGAGATGAAGTTTTTTCTTAGTTTACATGTGTCACAAGGAAGGAATGAAACTTTAATTTATCACTCGAAATATGCCAAGGAGTTTTTGAGAATATTTGATGTAGAAAATTCCAAGGAGAAGAAGACTTCAGTTGCTACCTTGACGAAATTATCAAAAGATGATGATGGAAAGTCGGTTAATATCACAGAATAAAGGTAGATTATTGGAAGTTTACTATACCTAACAATGAGGAGACCTGATATTGCTTTCTCCACATGCCAAGAAGTGAGATATCAAAGCAATACCAAGGAAAGACACATGATTGTAGTGAAAATAATACTTTGGTATATCAAAGGAACTATAGATTTCAGTTTTATGTATAAAGACAAATCTTAGCAAGAGATGTTGGGATATACAGATGCAGATTGGGATGGTTCACCAGATGATAGGAAATCAACATCAAGAGGTTCTTTCTATCATGATGTATTGTTTATTTATTGGCTATAAAAGAAGAAATATTTCATTTCATTTAGCACTGTAGAAGTTTATTATATTGTGTCCACTCAATCATGCACACAATTATTGTGGATGAAGAAGTATCTTGATAATATGGGTGTTGAAGTGAAGTGTTTCATCAGAATCCAATACGATAACTCAAGTGCTATAAATCTCAACAAAAATATCATCTATCATTCAAGGAAAAATCACATTGTAGTAAAGTATCATTTTATCAAGGAGAAGGTTGAGAAAAGAATCGTGAAGTTGGAGTATGTGCCTACAGAACTACAGGTTGCAGGAATTCTGACAAAGGCCTTACCCAAGAAAGATTTTGAGAGGCATTGACTGGCTCTGGGAGTTTAGTCGACTCCTCACACTTAAACAAGTGTGAATGTGGGACCCCCTTCTCCCTGAGGTATGGTGTCATTTTACCTAATGTGATGATATGTGTTCTCTACTCTATTGCAGACCAAAAAGGAGTGAACTTTGGGTTCATTGACAAAGGGGGTGAATAGTTCCTTAAGGGGAATGTGGCTAAAGAAGGGAGAAAAGGTCTTAGTCAAATACATGGGGAGAATATGATAGGTGGAGCAGCGAGATGGGAGGAGAGTGACAAGATAGGGAGAAAATTTCCTAGTCAAAGACACATGGATAATCTTTATTATTTTTCTCCTCCTAAATAAAAAAATTATATATATATATAAATGGGTTTTGATTTGGGAAAAAAAGTCACCATTTTCTAGACTGACAATATCTAGATTATATGTGGTTAGGTGATGGATGTGAGGTTTTATCTAATCATAACTATCAAAAAAAGGAAAAAATTTATAAAAGTAAAAAAAATTCAAGAGGGTGCACAAATCATTCATTGTGCTTTATTTGATCATAACCGTACTTTGAATTTTGAGGAATGTGGGTGTTGCTACATTGAAGGGGAGAATTTCATTACACTTTCACCTTTGATATCTTGCATTTTACTTAAAATATTAGCCTCCTCATTTAGACTTAATTTTTAAAGCATAAAATCCTACCAACCTAAAGTCTCAAAGTCATTTGAACCTTAATTTCAAGTCCTCTTGATTTTATGTGCCTTTTGTCTTTAGAAGGTGGAGAAAGTAGTTCATTGACAAGCCTATAGATAAGGAGCTTTTTCTCAAGATATGAGCACAACTATACATGAATTGTATCATGAGAGATGAGGGAAAATATTCAAGTGAGGTAAATCATGACTTAACATGTTTAATAATAATGAACTGAGGAGCGTGAATTAATGAAAAAAGAATTTCTATCATATTTCAAAGGGGAAAATGAAAATACATGAATCAATTATTTCTTTGAAAAATGAGGAATTAAATTAATACCTCATATGAAATTTGAAAATTTTATTTGACATTGATAATTGTTTGATTTTTATTACTTTGAAATTTGAATATTGGTAACATTTGAGTCCTATTAATTCCATGTTGAGATCTTAGGCTTGGGGACAAGAATGGTTTAAGTGTGGGGGTATTTTACAGATAAAATTTATGAGCAAATTTTATGTGTTAATTAAATGGTTCTAAACCTACCACATGGTAATTTAATTGGAATTTATTACATATTTAGGTTGTTGAAGTATTTTGAGCTTAAATGAAAATATGGCCTAATTTTGGATTTTGACATATTTTAATGACTTTAGTATTTCAATCATATAATTTTCAATTTTGATCAAAATAGTGTGATTCAATTTTTTAGAAACATTGATTTGTTGGTTAAATAAATGTTAACTGGATCAGAGATTCATTCTAAATTCTATGCCCCCAAAAATCATTCTTTGTGGTATGTTTTTCTGAACAAAATTTTAAACCCTACATCAATAATAGACCCATAAATCTTGATCCACAAGTCCAAATTCATTGATTCCAATTGTGTTGGAAATACAAATCAGAATTGTGCACCCATAAAAAATTTAAATAAAAAATTAGTTCATTATGAAATTAATTGAAAGGGTTAAAAAAGGAATAAATTTAGGATACTTTTGGACAGAAAAAGTGGTGTTCGGTAATTAAATCCTAAAAATATAACCATATTTCCAAATGATCTAAAATTTTCAGGGTCCATAAGAAATTCAATTTGAAACAATGCTAAAAAAGGCTTAAGAGGATGATTCGACCATTAAATAAGGATACACGATGTGTAAATCATGTATACGTCGTGTACCTATCGACACACAAAAATAAATAAGTTTGGAGTGAATACGGTAGAGGCGAACCCAGATCTGTGGTATACGTCATGAGAGAGGAGTACACATCATGAAAACATCATAACACTAATATTTTAATGTGACACTACAAGATCTCCACAGGATTTCACCTATAAAGAGAGGCCTCTGTCATCCTTCCAAGTCATTCTGAAGATGGCTTGACTAGATAGGAGAGCGTAGGGCTACTGCTTAGAATTTTTCACTTTATTTATTTTATTTTTAGTTTTATATTCATGTAACACATGATTATTTTTAATTAAATTGTTTTCATTTCCATATTCCACCACTAATCTAATTACTCTCTCTCTTCCATATTTCCATCACGATCTCTACTCACTTCACAATGGAAAGTGACTAAACCAAGGCATAGATCTGGGGGGAGGATTCACAGTGTTCTTTATTATTTCACTTCAATTTAAAATGTTTTAAAAACTATTTGTGGTGGATACAAAAATATTTAATGGGTGCAGCATTCGTCCACCACGACACTATTTCCAAATCCACTCCTTTGATTCATCATTTTACCTCCCTTCCCTTAGGTAAACCCTTAATAATATGTATTTGGGGTTTCAATAAGGGTTGAAATGACATATGTTGGAGTCGGGTCTTGCAAGAAGAACATTCGTGGTTGAGGTGTTACCCTACTTTACTACTGGAGGAGGTATGGTTTGCTGTGCTAGATGCATGATAAAATCACACACTCAATAAAATAATGGAAAGTAATTTGTTAATGAGGTTTCATAAAAAAATTATCAAATTTAATTTAAACAATAAATGAATAATTAATGAACCCGTGTTATCAACACTAGGACCAAAACATTTCTTCATAATCTGTATATTTTCAACATCTGCATTTAGATTTAAATTATGCATTGCATTATTAAAAATTTTCAAAAAACCCAAAAATAATCAGATTAGGGGAATTAAAATAGGTGATTGAACCAACTTTGATGGTCCTCAAGTGAGAAGACCCTTATTTTCCATTTTTATCCACTAGGAATATAAATTTTCTTTTGAGGAGTGTCATAGTTGGTTCAATCACAAATTCTAATTCACCTAATCCAATTATTTTTGGGTTTTTGGAAAATGTGGAATAATACAATGAAAAATTTAAATATAAATACAGATGAATACAAAATAATGATTATAAAGAAACGTCTTGGTCCTAGGGTTGATAAAACGAGTTCATTCATTATTTATTTATTATTTAAATTCAATTTGATAATCTGTTTTATGAAACCACATTAAAAAATTACATTCCCTTGATTTATTGAGTGTGTGATTTTAGCATGCGTCTGACACACCAGACCACACCTTCTCTAGTAGTAAAGTAGGGTAACACCTCAAATGAGAATGTTATTCCTACAAGACCCAGCTCCACTCTATGCCATTTCAACACTTATGAAAACAAAAAATCTACTGTATGATGGGTTTGCCTAAGAGAAGGGAGGTAAAATGATGAATCAAAGGAAAGGAGTGGATTTGGAAATAGTGTCATGGTGGATGACTCCCGCACCCATGAAATATTCCGGTATCCACCACAATTATATTTTAAATTTTTTGAATTGAAGTGAAATAATGAAGAACACTGTGAATCCTCTCCCTATAGCTAAGCCTTGGGTTAGTCACTTGTCATTGCGAAGTGAGCAGAGATCACGATGGAAAGATGGAAGAGATAGATTAATTATATTAGTGGTGGAATATGGAATGAAAAACACATTAATTAAAAATAATCATGCGTTACATGAAAATAAAACTAAAAGGAAAATAAATAAAGTGAAAAATCCTTAGTAGTATCCCCAGGATCTCCTCTTTGGTCTAGGATGATTTAAAATTCATTGTAAGGATGACATATGACTCTATTTATAGGTTAAATCCCGTGAAGAGCTTGCAACATCACATGAAATTCACAGCGTTCCAATGTTGTCATGATTTTTACTCCTCTCCCATGACATGTACCTTAGATATGGGTTCTCCTCCTCCACATCCGCATAAAACTCATTTATTTTTGTGCGTCGACAGGTACACGATATGTACTTGGGTTACACATCATGTTTCCCCCTTTAATTTATGAATCATCCTCTATAGTCTTCTTTAGTGTTCTTCCAAATTGAATTTCCTATGGACCCTTAAAATTTCGGATCATTTGGAAGTGTGGTTAGATTTTTATGACTTAATTACCGAAGACCAATTTTTCTGTCCAAATGTTTCCTAAATTTACTCCTTGTTTGAACCATTCAATAAATTTTGTAATGAAAGAATTTTTAATTTACAATTTTCATTAGTGTGCATTTTTGAGTTGGATTTCCAACACAAGTGGAATTAAGGAATTTGGACATGTGGATCCAGAGTTATGGATCCATTAGGGATTTAAAGTCCATGATACTATTCAGAAAAACTTTTGACAAAGAATTATTTTTTTGGGGCCATAGAATTTAGAATCAAGCTCTGATCCAGTTGACATTTAATTATCCAATAAATCAATGTTTCTAAAAAAAATTAATCACACTATTTGGATAAAAATTAAAAAATATATGATTGAAATACAAAATTCATGAAAATATGTTAAAATCCAAAATTAGGCCATATTTGCATTTAAGCTCAAAATACAAAAAAAACCTAAATATGTGATAAATTCCCATTAAATTAAACTATGGTTGGTTTAAAACCATTTAATTAACACATAAAATATGAAAATACATTTTCTCTATCAAACTAAGTGATAAAGGCCATGAAAGAGAAGTCCCTGTATCTATTGGAATAAGTGTTGAACAGGTTGACCAGTTTAAAGTAGATATGGCTGAGACTGAGAGGTACCAACATATAATAGAAGATGTGGAAAGAGTTCACATTATGGAGTCACTTAATTCTCCAAGGGAAGCATCAATTGAGGGGGAGAAAAACCCCAGTTTTTAAAGGATTTAAGTTCCAAATCTTATTGATTCAAGTTAAGTGGATACCTGGTAGAGGTTTCCAAGATTTTTTGATGTTGATGATTTTAAGAAGTCCCTAATTAGGGAAATGGACCTTTTAACTATGTTTCAACTCAAAACTATCACAACCAAAGAAGTGGTTTCTTTTTCCATATCTAGTACTTGTTCTTTATCCTGCACAAGAAACCCCAAATTATGTAAGTCATAAGGATTTAAAAGCTTTTACAGATAATTTATTATCTGGTTTTGAAAGCTTATGAAGTCACGACCAACTCCTATGACTAACCTTAGTGAAAGAGATGCTGGACTGCTTCTGGAAAAGTTGATATAGAAAACCCAAACCAAAATTCTTCATGAGATAAAAGTGGAAAGGGTTGAAAATAAACAGTTTAATGATGATTTGAAGTCCTTAAAATATTTGGTTTAGGAGATGAGAAAGGATTTGAAAGCTGCTCCTGCTCCTACTCCGGTTTCTAGTCTGAGTGAGGGTGATACTGACATGCTCTTTGGGAAGGTTGTATCTCAGATTCAAACTAATTTTATTTTAGTGGTTGAAGAAGTGGTCAATAACAACACCAAATTAGAAAATGAAATGTGTGGACTTGTGGCTGGAATCAATCGACAAAAAGATGAGTATAAATGATCTTTAGAAAACGTTCTTAGAAGTATTAATGCTCTCTCCTTAACTACTTCAGTACCATCTACTTCTGCTCAATACTCCCAACCTTTGGAAAATTATTTGATCAGATCAGTGATTAGAGAATAGCTTCAGACTTTGGTTGGTGGACCAAGTCAAGAAATCCTGAGTAAGATTGAAAATTACAATGAGCATGTGTATGATATGGTTATATTTTACTCCAAGACTACCACTGATTCTCAAGAAAAGATTTAAAGAAGGTGGATTCCTATTTTAAAAATATTTATACCAATTACCAACTAAAAAGTCATTTCAGATATCTGGTGGAGAATTTTAAGCTACCTCCAGTGACTCAATATTTTAAGGAGTAAGTCAAGCAGTCGAAGGATTTTACTCCTACTCTTGAGAAGTTAATGAAAAATAAGGATGATTTTGAGAAGTCCATGGGGTATGGTGGTGAGATCATCAAGGATTTCATAAATCTACTGATGCCTTATCTACATCATCACATCACAACCATAGATTATCCTACAAATACTCCTCTCAGACCTGGCTTGCTTCCTTCTACCACTCTTTATTCCTCTACCTCTTTTACAATAGTAACCATGAACAGTGCTCAGGATCTGAGAGAGATCAGACCATTCATTACTGAGTAGTCTCTACCTCATTCTTCATCTTAACCAAGACTTTAACATTTTATTTTTTAAGGGACGCCTCTCCCTTCACTCCCTATTAGCTTTGTCTCTTCCAAAAATACCACTTCTGCACCTTCTTATTCTACACATGATATATCTACTAAATTCATAGAGGTGGTGGAATTAGATACGAAGTGATTGAATGTTTTTTTGATAGGGATGTGATGTACCTTTTGTCTTTGTACTATATTGATGTATTCATTGACATATTATCTCACTTTTATTCAATGAAATGTGCCCTCTTTTATTCAACTATTTCTGCCTTTTAATATGTTTTTTTCATTTTCCTATTTTTTTTATAATACCAAAAGGGAGAGAACTCAGAGATGAAATTTTCCTTTCACTCACTTAACAATATTTATGGTATTAAAAGGGATAACTCAGAAATTGCATCTATGCTAAAGTTAATTGGGATCTATTTATGTCTTAATCTCACATAATCTTTCTGATATGTTTAGAAAAATGTTAATCCTTTAATATGATCAATATGTATGTCTTGTAAATGACATGATTTTTTATCATAAAAAAGAGGTAGATTGTTGGACTCCTCTAGTTTTAATGCTAACAAATCATGTTTAATCATGTTTAATTATGTTTCAATATGATTATGAATAATTTAAATCTATTATGTTAATTATTATTTCATAAGATAGGTTGAAAATATTTGGCTAAGTATGAGTCATTGTTAATGTGAACTCACAGTCATCGGTCATAGGACTCATAATCACTGTTTAGTATGAATATTGGAAAAGTCTGAGTCACTATTTCAGTAACCTACCAGTTTAGAATGTTTACAAAGGAACATGAACTATTGTATCAAGAAACCTATTTCAGAATAATCACAAAGGACCCAAAAATGTTGATATAGATAAGACGCTGTGCTACTGGTTTTATATTTCTCGCAAAGCCAATAACACCGTTACAGTGACACTATTCCAGTGGCACTGTTCCAGTAACACCATTCCAGTGACATCACTTTTGTGAGACCATTATAGAATCAGTGATTTATTTTTAAATTAAATTTAAAATTATTTATAATGGTCATATTTGAGTTATTAAATGAAACTGATATTATTAATGATATTTTTCAGAAATTTCAGTAGACAATACGAGGTACAAGGTGTGAAGATCATGCTCGCTATCGACTAAAATAGAATCATCCAAGATTAAATTACATGGTGGAATGTGAATTAAATAAAAACGATGCATGGTGTAATACAAAACCAAGAAGTAGACACACAAAGCTTATTCTACTTGATGTGAACAAGTGGAGAACATTTCCTGCTCCAATGTGAGAACATCCCTACTTTAAAAAAACCTAGAAAAATAGATCTTTGTAGAATATCTCATTTTTCAAAAAAACCAGAACACAGATCCCTCCAAATACTCTGTTTTTGGTGTCTATTTCTATAAGTGGACTCGAGCATCACATATGCTACATCCAACAAGTCCCAAATCATTAATTACATCATTCATAGAAATCTAAACTTGTTCTTATCATTTTTACTCTGTTGTGTACTATTTTAATAATGTATGATCAGTGTGTGCATATGTATTAAAAACACACACTTCCTCCTATGATAAACTAGAGGATACAATATATCCCCTTATTACAACTCACTTACTCCATTTCACTCCCACATACAACTGTGGAAGATGTCCTTGTGTGACTTGGTGGTTTTAGTTTCCCAGGAATACCTGTGGTAGAGGTCTAGTTAGACCTGGGTAGCTTTGTATGATGTTGTAAACCCTAATATATGATGTGGATCAAGTTTATTAATATAAACTTATTATTGTAAGGTGATCAGCAATTGGAGAGGACTATGTATTTTCTTAAGTCTAAACCTCTTCTTTTTTATCTGATGTGTTCAGGTTCTGTTTTCCTATCTGTCTTTGTTGATTCAAACTAGAAAACATTACTCTACTTTTATAATTAATCATATATTGTGTTTATTTTAGAATTTGTTTTAGTAGACTGATTTCAAAATTTGAAGTAACTTCATAAATTAATTTAATTGATAATTAATCAGTCTTTGAGGAATTTTTAAAAGTCTCAAATATTTTACAAATCTGCTACTTTGGTTAACTGGACTATTTGATTTTAAATCGGGGGACTTTAAAATAAATAATTTTTAATAGGAACTCAATTCACCCCCTTACTGATGTCCTACTATGACAAACAAAACTTATTTAATTTTATTTAATGTATTAATAACCATTTAATGACATATAATGAATCTAGTTTATGATGGTTGGTAAAAAAATCTAAATGAACTAACCACATAATTTTTGAATTTTTACTAAGTGAATTATTCCTATTTTAGAACACATATGGGTATTTTAGACCATTTAAATTTCTATAAGTACACGGAAAAAATGTCATTTCACTTCTGGAGTTTTAGTCCCATTTGAAAAAAAATCAATAATTATCCACAAGTGATCCGACCTTGGAATCCTGAAATGAACACCCTTAGAACATTGTAATTTGTCCATATATCTTAATGAAATGGGTTTAAATGAAAAAAATACAATTATTATAAATAAAATATATATGGAAAATGTTATCAATTAAGTAATTAATGAATTTAATTTTATTATTCAGGACATTAAATGCAAGTGTATAATGTTGGAACAAAAGCTAAGGTATCTCTCCAAACCAACCTATTTTCTTTAAGTTATAATCTTTATCTCTCCAACTCACAATATCAATATATTTAATGTTATGTAATTTTTTATATATTTCTCTTACAGATATACCTATCTTATTATCTCTTCTTTTGATGGGATAATATACGCTATATGTTTATTTCTCAGATGTGTTCTTTAAAATCACACTTGATTAAGAATAAATTTTATATCCCTTATCCATTTTACATAACACTCTTCTAAATTCTTTATTACCCTTAATGATTTCAATAATTAAAGGAATATTTTTTCAATAACCATTCTAGATTAAATTTGGATTTAGAATAAAAACTATATATTTAATTTTTCTTGAAATTAATTAACCAATTACTTAAACCGCCATTTTGAAAGTTCATTTATATACCCAATTCTACACCCTTTCTCATGATTGTTTTTCAAATCTACATCATATTTTGAGACATAATCTTATGAATTTAGATTTTAATGTCCAAAATATTTAATTCCTTATTTTATCTAGAATCTTCATGAAATATCCTTTAATTGTGATATGAGAGAAGATTACACAACCCATTTCTTTCTATGGATAATTCTTATGTTTATGACTTACGTTAGATTTTTATTTTTGAAACACGTAAGTATGTACATGTTATGATGGGTGTGCCTTGATAGTGCTCCAATTCATTGGGTAATGTTTATGTCTCATGTGAGGATGTGTATGGGATTAGGGATTAAACATGATCCATGATGGGACTCTGTCCACCATGTGTTATTTTCTAGATAGTTATCCTTGACTTATTCTTATGTCATGTTATATGTTTCTTCAACTTTCCTATGTTTTCATAATCTTATGACTCCATGTTCTTTATGTTATACTTCCATATGAATATACATGAGCCTTTTATTTTATGATATCAATTTATTCCTTTTAACTCATATGTTATGATTCATTACCATGTTTATTCCCTTACCAGGATTTATATATCACACCTTTATTTTATGTATTCCATAGGTTATCCTATACATTTTTAGGAGCTCAAAGTGATTTATGAGATCATTATAGAGAATAAAATAAAGATGTTCTGTTTTAGTTTCATTTTGATATTTTATGAACCTATTATTCTAATGAAATTAGGCCACACTATACTTGAAGTTTTTTATTGGGTTTTAATCTTATTTTACATCTTTAAATTTTAAAACAAAACACTATGTTTGATAGTGTACGTGATATGAAATACTGAGCTTAAATGAACAACAATATATTATAATTTAAATGTGATTGTTATAACCTACATGTTAAATTAGAGGGTATAAATAGGAATAAATGATTTGAGAAATAAATATAAAGGTCTATCACAATATGAAGGTATTGTTAAGTGATGAGAAAATAATCACACATTTTTTAAATAATTCCATTTTATTCTTCAAAAATATATTTTCCTCAAAAATGATTTTATCTTATTTTTATAAGTGAATTCTATAATTTACAAAAGGTATATAAAATTTATATTAAAATATCAATTTAATTTTTTAATTCATCATTTCAAAATTATCTTAGGATTATTTTTTGATAATTTTCTGAGAATATTTTTTTTCAAGGAATAGTGAAAAATACTGATTTTATAGAAAAATGTATTTTATTTTAAATTATTTACATTGTAAAATTATGTTTTGGATTAATTTTAAATTTTTATTAGTTTAATTTGATTTCAAATAATCCAGTTATGGTTTTTTGAATTTATTTTATAATTTAATCTAGTATAAAAATATTTTATATTTTAGAAGTAAAATTTCTTAAAAAAATGTTTTTCATAGTGTTTTGCTGGTTTAATTTTAAATGAAATTATGATAATTATTTATTTTGAATTTTGAAAAAATAGAATCAATATTTTTAGTCATTTGTTTTAAATTTATAAAATATCTTCCTTTTAATTTTTGTCAATATTAATAGTAACATTGATAATTTGTTTTGCAACGGTAAAGGGTAAATCAGGTAATTAAGGGTAAAAATAATATTACAAGGTCTATAAAATAACCCTAACACATGATTTTTTTGGTTAATTATTTGTATTATATAATAATTCAATTTTTGAATATATGAACTTTTTTCACTTTTAAGTGATTACATACTTTATAATATTTTATTTAAAGAAAAGTCAAAGATGTCACACTCATATTTTTAATAGTTGTAACATTTTTAATATTGGTTTAGCAATAAGATTTGTTTGACTATAAATATTTTTTGAAAGATAAAACATTTATCTTCATCAAGAAAATTTATTTTTTTTATTTTTAGTGAAGAAATAATTACACTAAATTCTTGCACAACGCTGATGAAGTTATTATTCAATTAATGAAAAAAATCAAATAAATGATTTTAAAAATACTAAAATAAAGATAATTTGAGATAATTAATATGATAAATGAATTTTATATATTACCTTGAAATATTTTTTATGTAATAAAAAAGTTGGTTCAAATTATAAGTGTTATCTTTATATTATTAAATTCAAAGTAATGAATATTTTTTAAAATTGACATTATGGATATTTTATAGTAAAAAATATTATTTTAAATGATAAAAACTTCCTAAAAATATTATATTATGTATATTAATTAGTATAATATTTAAAATTTTATCCATGATTCATTTATTGGTCTTTTTTCATTTCATAGTAACTAAATTAATCCTAAAAGAGTAAAAATATATGTTATCATGGTGAGAGTTAAAGGGGTTAAATAAGGGTTAAAACCAAAAGATAAGGGAATACATTTTTATAAAAATTATCTAATTTATATTTTATGAATGGATTTATACCAATAATAATATTATATTATAATTAAATCACTTTAGATCCATTTTTTAAAATCAATTTATATTAATTAATTACTTTGAGAAATTCCAAGAGTTCCCCTCCCCTCTCTTATAAAAGGGAACCTATTCTCATTTATTCATGCCTCAAAACTATTTTTTTCACCCAATATATAAAAAAATACCTTCCTAGAATACCTATCCACATTATTGAGGCCTTATGTTATGCATAAAATCAACCATATAAGGATTAAGGTGTTAATAAAAGGTGGTTTTCCAAATAAGAGGTATAGTTTTATCTGCATGTTTTGGTTTTGTTTCTTCTTCCACATACAAAAAAACTTATTAAACAATGATAAAAAATAAATAAAATTTCCAAAATATAATAATATTTTATTAGGTTTTTGTAATGACCCATATCTATCTCCTATTCCATCAAATGGGAATAGAATTCATTGTCTGTGTGTATGGCGGACTACCGCCTCACGAATCAGTGTTATTTGTTTTCCATAAACATCTCTAAAGAATATTTATAATGATTAAATTAATTTTTATATATTATATTATTTATATATTAATAATTTTTAAAAGATAATATATCACTTATATTTTTACATTTCCATGAATTGAAAAATGATAAGGTCATTGGTGGGTACGTGTAGACTACAACCTCCACGAAGTGATGTGATTTGTTTTTCATCACCACATCAAAATAATGATATATATAAGTATATTTAAGGAATTAATAGGATATATATTATGTTATAATCATTATATAAATATAAAAAAATACTTACCTTTTAATGATCATTGAAAAAATGGAAACATTAGTCAAGCGTACATACGATATACCATCTACATGATTGGAACATAGTTCATTTTTCATAAACATATTTCATGGCTGGATTTTAAACTATAATTAATTTATAAAAGTTATTATTATTTTAATATTATTATTCTTTTGATGATGGAACATTGATCTCTTTGACCATAGTAAACCTACCAAAGTCATTCTGGACTTATGAACCGAATATCATCAAAACATATGATGTGAAATTAGAATTTTAATTAATTGTTTTAGAATGGTGATAAGTGATATAGAAGGAATTATAAACTTGAAAATAGTTCTTAAAAAATTAAATAATTAACTTAATTTTATTATTCAGGAAGATAAATAACATATGTTATGTGTCAGACTTGAGGTAAGGGAATTCTTAACTCATTTTTCATTCTTTGGGTTAAAATTCCAAGTTATTGATTATTTCCTGCTAATATAATGTGTGAAATGAATTTTTATTATCTTGTGTTGTACTTAAACTTTTTTTATGTGCATTTATAGCTTATACACATAATTTATTCATTTTATTAATGCACACTTCAATGATATGATATTTAAAAGAGACTTTCTTTCTAAAAGTTCTCTTTTAAAGTTCCTCCTTAATTTTTTTGAAAATGTCAAAAGGACCTTTTTAACATATAATACACAATAAAACTATACTTACATCATGAAGCCTCGATAATTTTATGTTTCTTTTACAATTTTACATGGTTATTTTCAAATAAAATGTTTTTCCTTTGAATGTGCGCAATTTTTCTAAAAATATGTGTTTTAAAATTAAAAGGTTATTTTCCTAAATATTATTTTAACAATGAATGTTTTCATGATTTAGGTTTATGATATGTATCTTGGTAATTATTTATAATGATTGGTAATATTTTATAAAACAAGGATGGTTGGTTAGGTTATTAACCAATGATGGGTGATTCTGTGAAAATCTAAGGATGGGTGGTTACGTTATAACCTACAATGCATTGGGTACTTCGAAGATAGAAGTAGATCATATTATTATTCCATTTGTAAGGGTTTTATTTTGATTATTACCAAGATAAATAATAAACTTTTATTTTATTTCTATTAGTTTTAATGTTTTCTTTGAGAAAATCTGTGTGATTTTCATATGGAACTAATTTATTTCATTCTCTCAAATAACATTGTTATAAAGTTAAACTTTTCATGTATTTTTATGTTTTTATCTGGAAAAAAGGATTTATTCATTTTTCTATCCCTCACTAATATTTTTCTGCTCATACCACATTTTTAAAATGTTTTTTCATAGGGTTTAAGGATGAGTAGGGACAAGGATGAGTTCAAGATGAAAATTGTGAATATTTATCATGATATGAAACCAAGTTTTATTTAATAATGTTTTGTTTAGTGTAAAAAATGGATATTGAGTATAAGTTTACACTTTTAATTTATGGGTTTACTTTGTAAGAGTTTGTATGAATTCTCTAAAACTCTAAACTGAAAATTTCCTTAGAATTTTAAGAAAGTGAATTCTAGCTCAAAAACCCTAGAATATGTAATTCTTAAAGCTGATTCATTACAGTTGGTATCAGATGTGGGTTTAGAAAACTTTGGAGATTACGATTTTTTCTTATGAGGTTTTATTAAGAGTTATAGATATCAGTATAGGTTTACAAGTTTAAGGTTTATTATAATATTATTGTCTTAAACTCCCCATTTTGAGGATTTATTTAATGAAATTTTGAACTAATTAATGACATTTTGGGAAATGTTTTATTAGTTTTAGGTATATTTAACCCTTAAGTTTAATGTGAAGTATTATTTAAGGAATAATACCTGTACATTTTTTGGAAATAATTTTAAAGGTACGGATAACCTTTAGGGGTTATATAATCTTTGATTTTGAGGTTATTATGGGTTGTTAAAATTTAGGAATATATGTTTTATCATATATAAAATATTTTTTTAGAAAATGGTTTGTCAATTAAGTGAATAAAGTTATTTTGGAATAATTTAACTATAATTTTTGGGGAACATTATAGAATTAAGGTAAATATAATATTATGAGATTTTATTTTTGGAATAAAGGTTGAATTATCTTTTGGAAGTATAGATGATAATAATGTGTCTTTTGTAGGATCGAAATATAATATGAGATGCTCAATATACAAGAGGGGGGGTGAATTGTATACTTTAAAAATTCCTTTGGAACCTTTAAAGTTAGTTATGAATAACTAGAGTTTCCTTAAGAAAAGGAAAGAACTAAGTTTAACAAAGTTAAACTAAGTTGATTCACAACACCTCTAACACTGGACTAAACTTGGAAAGAGATTCCAAAAGAAGGTTCCGGAAATATGGTTCCGGAAATTGAAACTTAACAAAAGTTACAATATGAGATTCTACCTTAAAGCGTATAGAATCTAAACTAATCAAAGTAAGTAGGGAAGTATAAGAAAATTATACTTTCCTTAAGATACAAAATGCAGCGGAATAAAACAAGTACAAGTAGAAGAACTACTAGTAACAAGATGATAGTCTTTTAACCCAAAGAGAAGGGTATCCAACAACCTTGGATAAAGGTCCCTTGATTTATACTTTCAAGCAAGTCTGTCTTACCCACACCAGGGTAAGCCCTCGATACGAAGATCGGTGTATCTGTCTTGCTATCCCCGCAAGCCCTCAACTTCAAGGTAGTTGGCAACCTCTGTCTTTCTCGACAAGAAAGCCCTCGATCTTTAAGGTAGTCGGCACCTCTGTCTTTCTCAGCAAGAAAGCCCTCGATCTTTAAGGTAGTCGGCACCTCTGTCTTCCTATCCCCGGAAGCCCTCGAATGTAATCACCAACATTCGGAGTCGCACGAAGCTTTGAGAGTTAATAAGAGACTCTCTCTCTAGAAATCACTTCAACAGCATGTATGCACAAAGTTCAAATGTTCATCCATCCGTTGTGAGCTTTTTCAAATGAGCTCCTATTTATAGGTGAGGTCGGATCCTTCTCCAACGGTCATATTTCCCTTAAAGTTCGGAGGGACCTGTACACGTGTCACTTAGACAACGGTTAGTTTATAACAAAATGGACGACATCGTTTTATAACAAAGTAAGTGTAACAGAAAGTACGACATCGTTTTAAAACCTAACATAAAGGTTCGGAATAGAAATTTCGGAGTGAAAGTTCGGAGTGAACAAATTCAGAGTGTATAAAACAATGATATCCAGATTCTGTTTAATGAGTGAATTCGGAATGAGAATTCGGAATAGGAATTCGGAATAGGAATTCTTCATCAGAAATCGTAATGAGAAATCGTCATCAGAATTCGTAATGAGAATTCGGAATGAGATTTCTTCATTAGAATTCGTAATGAGAATTCTTCTTCAGAATTCGTAATGAGAATTCGTAATGAGAATTCTTCATTAGAATTCGTAATGGGAATTCTTCTTCAGAATTCGTATCCTGAATCTGGAATAGAACTTAGTCAGAATTCATAACCGGAATTCGGAGTGAAACTTCCTTATAGTTCTTGTCCAGAATCCGAACCCTAAAACAGAATGCTTTTTATCAGTTTTAATGATTCCGAGAAAGTGAATCCGAATTTCATACTTAAGAAAAATATTAATGAAAATATGATAAGGATAAATTTTTCTTATAAAAGCGTTTTTCCTTAAGAAAACATTTTTCCTTATAAAAGCAATTTTCCTTACAAAAGCGATTTTCCTTAAAGATAAGGTGTTTGTGATTTTCAAAACAAGAAGGAATGGAAAAGTCATAAGGAAAACCTTATTGACTCAACAATCTCCCCCTTTTTGGAAAGCACAAACATCCTTACGAAAAAGCTATTTCTAGGAAGAAAGAAACACAATAAAGCTTATCTCCCTTGGTTTAAGAATATAGATGAATACGACTAACTCCCCCTTAGGCTTTGAATCTCTAAGGATCGTATTCATATTTCCGGAGTGGTATTTCTTTAAGATAAAAACTCCCCCTTAAACAAACTCTTATTAGAGTTCTATCTCATTGGGTATTTTTCTTTCTCCCCCTTTGATAAGCACTTATTAGATTTCCTCTTTTTCTTAAGGATCTTTTCCTTCTCCCCCTTTGTGATTTTCAAAAAGAATTTCGAGGGAATGGAAAAAAAATAACAAAGTACCTGAAAGATTAGTAATAACAACAAAACAGAACAACAAGCACGATTCTCATTAAATTTGAAATGTCAGCAACAAAAACAGATTACAACAAAAAGATCGGATTGATTATTTCGGATCTTTCTCCTTTGACATAAGCCCCTTGAGAATAGTCTTGATCTTTTTGAGGTCCTTATGATCTTCCTCTGCTTGCTTTTCTAAGGCAACTATTCTTGCTGACTGAGCTTGAATGATTTCTTCCTGAGCCTTCAACTTTTCTTCCTGAGCTTCCATTTTCTCTTCCTGAGACTTTATCCTTTCTAGAAAATTGATCCGATGATCCCTTTCAAATTTCCAACTTTGATTAACAGAGTTGAGCTTTCCATTCAGATCTCTTACTTCCTGACTCCGAATGTTCTTTTCCTCTGCCAATTTCTCATCGAATGATGCAGTCATCTCATGAAACTTCTTATCCTCGGTTTGAAAAGCATCCTTAACATTCTCCTGAAACTCATCCAGCAACCTCATCTCTTCCACATTCTTCTTCGACCAGCTAGTCATCCTTTTGCAAGATCTTTTATGGGCTTCGTAACCAATGAAGAAATTTTTGAACTGGGCTTCTATCTCAACACACTTATCCATTACCATGGATACGGAATCGGTTTTCTGATTCAGCGTATGTTGGAGCATCTGGCACCGAGAATCAATACTGGAGAAAGTCGGAATGGTTCCCACCAACTTCTTCAAGGATTGAACAACAAAATCGTGCCCCAACGAAGATGATTCCGAATCTGACATCTTGCTAGGAGAATTTTCTTCTTCAATAAGCTCCAACTTCCTCTTTGAAGAACTACCAGCTTCCTTCCTCATACTCTTTTCTGAACTCGGGGTATCAGCAATAACTTGTTTCCCCTTATCTTTTTTCGGAATAGAAACCTGTTCCGGAGATTTCTTCTCACTGTCAGAAACTTGAACAACCAAATCTTCCTCATCAACAACTTCTATATTTTCTTTCTGAGCAGCATCAAGTGAAAGATGTTCTTCTTCTCCATGATAAGAAACTTCTTCCTCTCCATCCTTTCCTTCTATTACTGGAGTAACTAGTTTTGAAGATTCGGCTTCAGAAGTTCGGAGCGACAGGTGTTCCGAAGGAGTTCCCTTGTATTCATCTACTTGTTTGAGCACATCTCCTGTCTCACCACTTCCTTCAGCAGCTTCTTCCACTTCTTCCACTAGCTCTACTTCCTCAGCATTCTTAGCAGCAGCCTCTTTCGGATCATCAAGATTTCTTCCTGGAGTCTCAGGTAGAGAGTCCAAAGAAAAAATTCTCGGAACGGGAATGGTTGCTGAAACCATTTCATTAAACTTCAACAAGGCTTGCACAGCCTCAGCTTCTGACAACTTCTTCTTCAGCTTCTTTTCCTTAGCTTGCTTCTCGAGCTCATCAGCAGCCTTTTCTTTCAGAGCTTTAGCCTCTGCGGGATCCAATCCGAACTGCGGATCTCCTTCCTTCCTCTTTTCCTTGTCAGCTCTCCACTTCGCTGCAACCTCATCAGTATATGTCTTCTTCTTCTTAGGCTTAGGAGGTGCGGAATGGACTTCCTTAGACTTAGGTTCTTCAGCTTCACCTACCACTTCTTTCAGCTTCCTCTTCCTTACCGGCTTAGGCGATTCCGGATCAGCCACTTTCGGAGTCACTTCTTCTTGAGGAGGAAGATCAATAAACATGCCAGACTTCTTGTCAAAAGCTATATTCATCCTTTTAAGAGTTGCATCACTGAGCAACATGATCTTGCAAACTTTCGGTTTAGAACTGCAAGCAACCTTGAAGGACTCAAGGCACCGAACTATCAGCTTCGACAATATTGCCGGGTACATTACTATCTGAGCTCTCAGATTCCCTTTCTTTAAATTCTCAAGATTAAGAAGGATATGCTTCATCAGGTTGAACTTCCTTTGATTTATCAAGAAATCTAAGATGTATATCTCACTCTTCTTCAAGCTGTCCTTGTCTCCTTTTCTCGGTACAATAAGCCCTTGCACCCATAACTCCAGAATCCGGAAGTTTGTAGATAGGGTTGCAATTTTCGAAGCCTTATCATCATCCAGTCCGAGAATTTCTAAGGCTTTCTCCTTGTTGAAACTACCCAAGGAGTCTGGTAGAACATGCGAGATAAACTCAGCTTCCCCTTCATAATTCAACCCTACCAAGCTTGCAGCCTTGGTGTAAGATAGCTTATAAGTCTTGCCATACGATTTGAAGGAAAATTTTTCTCTATTGTCTTCCACGAAGAAAGCAACCGACTCATAAAACTCAACAAGCAAGTCTGGGTAAACTTCATCTTGGTTGCCAGTTTTTGATATCGCAACATCTTCCCAGCCATTGAGCTTGATATTCTTTGATATAATAGAATCATAGTTGCTGAAGAAATTCGGATGCACTAACCGCTCTCTGTAGACTAACCACTATGAAATGGGCTTTGTTGAAGACATCTCTTGAGAAGCTAACTCTGCAGACTTTCAGATTAGAAGTCTCTGAGAAGTTCGGAACTGAGAAGACTGAAGTTCGGAACTGGAAAACTGTAGTTCAGAACAGCCTTAAATCAGAGAGACAGAGCTTCAGCACGCAAGAGCTTGAGATCGATGTGGGACGAGAAAATAGGGTCCCCTTTATATAGGCTTTGGGATGACGGTTCAACTTCCTCGGTTGATCTAACGGTTTAGAAAGATCTGAGATCAGATCTGACGGTTGAGAGATTGAATCCGATCTTTTTGAGGTTTTATTAAAACAAAATTCAAGAAATAAAAAAAAAAAAAACCGAAAACAAACTATAAGAAAATGCCAGCAAGTAAAATATGATTACGAAAACTTCAGTAAGGAAGTCATACCTTTCGGATTAGCTTAGGAAAGTTATTCGTAATGGGTAATGTAAAGACGACTACAAAAAAAACTCAATACGAAAAACTTGATACGAAAAACTTGATATGGAAGATTCAATACGAAAGTTTTTCCATTATGAAAATACCAGTACGAAAATTTTCCATTCCGGAAATTTTCAATACGAATACTTTTATTCCAGAAGTATTTTGTATGGAAATATCCATTCTGGAAAATTGTAGTTCCGGAAGTTCCATTCCGGAAAATTTCGTTCCGAAAAATTTGAAAACAAATTTTGAAAAACTTTGTTAAATAAACAAACACATGTACTCCCCCTATGAAAAGGAGTTTATTACTGTGAGAAGATTTTTCCAACAGAAAGTTAATTAAGGAAGATTACCTTACGGTTATCATTCCTAACTTCTGTTTAATATATTCAAATCTATCAGAAGATAAAGATTTTGTGAAAATATCAGCAAGTTGATCTTGCGTTCCGATAAACTGAAGAATAATATCTCCTTTAAGTGTGTGATCCCTAAGAAAGTGATGCCTAATATCTATGTGTTTTGCACGGGAGTGATGTGCAGGGTTTTTACTTAGAGCAATGGCACTTGTGTTATCACACAAAATTTGAGTTTTAGTAAAACTCAAGCCATAGTCTGTAAGTGTGTGTTGCATCCACAACACTTGTGCACAACAACTTCCAGCTGCTACATATTCAGCTTCAGCAGTGGAGAGTGCAACAGAATGTTGCTTCTTGCATGACCAAGAAACTAATGAATCTCCTAAGAAATGACAAGTTCCGGATGTACTTTTTCTATCCATTCTACAACCACCAAAGTCAGCATCAGAAAAGCTTTTTAGAACAAAATCATTTCCAGAAGTATAAAATAATCCTAGATCCATGGTTCCCTTAAGGTAGCGAAAAATTCTTTTAACTGCCTTTAAGTGAGATTCCTTAGGATTGGATTGATATCTTGCACATAAGCATACTGAAAACATTAAGTCTGGTCGACTAGCAGTTAAGTAAAGTAGACTTCCAATCATACCTCTAAAAGATGTTTGATCTACTGGTTTCCCAGCTTCATCAAGATCTAAAGAGTTTGAGGTACCAATAGGAGTACTTATACTCTTCGTGTTGTCATAACCATACTTTTTAAGAAGATCTTTAATATACTTATGTTGAGATATGTAGGTTCCTTCTAGTTTTTGAGAAATTTGAAAACCAAGGAAAAATGTTAACTCACCCATCATACTCATTTCAAACTCAGATTTCATTAGACTAGCAAAAGAATCAGTCAAAGATTGCTGAGTTGAACCAAATATAATGTCATCAACATAAATTTGTACAATCAAAACATTTTTCTTATCTTTCTTTATAAAAAGGGTTGGATCTGCATTTCCCTTAACATAGTTATTTTGAAGCAAAAATCCAGTGAGTCTATCATACCATGCTCGTGGGGCTTGTTTAAGGCCATACAAAGCTTTGGTAAGTCTAAAAACATGATCAGGATGTTTTGTATCTTCAAAGCCAGGAGGTTGTTCAACAAAAACTTCCTCTTGAACATAACCGTTAAGAAAAGCACATTTCACATCCATTTGAAATAGTTTGAAATTAAAGAATGCTGCAAAGGCAAGTAGAATACGGATAGATTCAAGTCTAGCTACTGGAGCATAGGTTTCTTCATAGTCTATTCCTTCTTGCTGATTATAGCCTTTAGCAACAAGTCTAGCTTTATTTCTAACAATGACTCCATTTTCATCACATTTGTTTCTGAAGACCCATTTTACTCCAATAACAGAAGTTTCCTTAGGTCTTTCAACCAAGGTCCAGACTTTATTCCTTTCGAATTCATTTAGCTCATCTTGCATTGCTTTGATCCAATCATCATCACCTAAAGCTTCATCAGTGCTTTTAGGTTCTAGTTGGGAAAGAAATGCTAGATGTTCTACTTCATTTCTTAAGGAACTTCTAGTCCTTACAGGTTGATTTACATCACCAATGATACTATCACTGGGATGATTCTTAAGAAACATCTGATTTGAGTTTTGTAAAACTTGTTCATCAACATAAGGTAGAAAGTCTTCTGGGGTAAATGTTTCAGAAGTATCTTCTAGAACAATTTCCTTATCAGAAGGTTCTTCTAACAAAGGTTGACAATCAGTTTTTGAAAACACATCTGAAGATGTAAGTTGGGAGGTTTTAAAAACAAAAGGATCTGACTCATCAAATTTCACATGTACTGTTTCCTCAACAGTACAAGTATTTTTATTAAAAACTCTATAAGCCTTAGAGGTTGTGGAATATCCTAAGAAAATTCCTTCGTCTGATTTTGGTGCGAATTTATGTAAGTTATCTTTAGTATTCAAAATGAATACTTTGCAACCAAAAACCTTGAAGTAGGAAAGCCTTGGTTTTCTACCATTCCATAACTCATAAGGAGTTTTATTAAGAAAAGGTCTAATCAAAACTCGATTTATAGTATAACAAGCAGTACTTACAGCTTCAGCCCAGAAATGTCTAGCAATAGAATATTCACTCAACATGGTTCTAGTTATTTCTTGAAGAATTCGATTTCTTCTTTCAACTACACCATTCTGTTGAGGAGTTCTAGGTGCTGAAAAGTTGTGAGTAATACCTTTCTTACTACAAAAAGTTTCAAAATCAGAATTTTGAAATTCTCCTCCATGATCACTATGAATAGTTTTCAATGGAAGGTTTTTCTCATTTTTAACTTGAGCTCTAAAACTTTTGAAATAAGAAAAAGCTTCAGATTTCCTTGCTAGAAAATAGACCCAAGTAAATCTAGTGTAATCATCAACTAGAACAAACACATAGTATTTGCCTCCAATGCTTCCAGTTTGTGTAGGACCAAAAAGATCCATGTGCACCAACTGTAATGCATCGGTTGTTGAGACTTCACCGATTGACTTAAAACTAGATTTATGTTGCTTGCCATATTGACAAGGATCACAAACTTTAGAAGAATCAAATCTAAGCTCCGGTAGATCCTTAACTAGTTTCTTCTTAGAGAGTTTACATAGGTTTCTAAGATTACAGTGTCCTAGTCTTCTATGCCATAACCAAGAATGATCTTCCATTGCACTTAGGCAAGGTAAATCTTGGCTTCTTAGGTCTTCTAAGTTTAAGGTGTAAACATTCTCTTGCCTGTTGGCTGAGAGAATAAATTCTTCCTTGGAATTGTGAACTAAGCATTTATCATTCCTAAAATTCACAAGGTAACCTTCATCACATAACTGACTTATGCTAATGAGGTTGTGCTTAAGACCTTTAACAAAAAGAACATTTGAAATCAAAGTTTTACCTAAAAGAACAATATTACCAATACCAACAATCTCTCCCTTAGCATTGTCTCCGAAAGTTACCTTTCCTCCTTTCGTCTTGATAATTTTTTCAAAGAAGCTTTTGTTACCAGTCATGTGCCGGGAACATCCACTATCCATGTACCAAACATTGTTGCTGGAACTTTCTTTATTTTCCTGAAATTAAGAACAAAGTTAGACTTTCGGAATCCAAACTTGCTTGGATCCGAGATTTCTAGACAATAAAATCTTAGGTACCCACATTTTCTTGGAAAAATAAGCTTTATGAAAACCTAAGGATTGGGTTTTGTTTAAGGAACAATTTCTTGCCCAGTGACCACCACATTGACACTTAGTACAAAATGGGGCACTTTGAGGAACAAAATAATTGTTGCTGAAAACAGGTTTTGCATGGGTATAACCAAATCCGGATTTATTTCTTAAAGGTCGTATTTGAGAATACATCTTATCAAAATTTTCCTTACCATGGGTAAAGTTTGATAATCACTTCTTTAAGGAAAAAATTTCGGACTTGAGTTTTACAACCAAGTTTTTATCTTCAAAATCATTAGTTTTGGAACTAGAGTTAGGCTCGAAAACATTTTTATTAGAAATTACTTTTTCTAACTCTTTAGAAAGTTTATTCTTCTCAGAACTTACTTCCTCAAGATTTTTTGAAATACTTTCAAAATCAGCATTTTTCTTATCAAGATCTTTAGAAAGATCTGATATCTCTTTAGTAAGAATAGAATTCCTAGAATTTGCCTTATCAAGTTTCTTGTTGAGTTTGGAATTCTCAATCTCAAGAAGTTCAGCAAATCTAGAGACTTCTTCAAAAGTAGGTAAAGTATTTTCCTCATCAGAAGTTGATTCTTCATCAGAAGAGTTATAATACTTACTATCATTAGGATTTAAAGAAACATTGGTCAATGATTCAGCATTTCGTACCTTAGCCATAAGACAATGATTATCAATAGGTAATCTGGCTATAAGACCAAGATTCTTCTGTCCTGAAGATTCATATTCAGAAGATTCATCTGAAGAGTCACCACCACTGGCACTCCAGGTGTCATTAGCTTTCAAAACTTTCTTAGCTTTAGCTTTGTAATATTTCTTCCTGTTCCTGTCTGAATGCCTTTCCTTTCTTTCTTTCTTTCTGAGCATAGGGCAATCTGGTCTAATATGTCCTGCTCTCTTACATTCATAACAAGTAACTTCTCCATCTTTCTTATCTTTCCTATCCTTCTTCTTATACTTGGATTGAAAGTTTCTTTGTCCAGCTATCTTGTTCATCCTTCGAGCAAGATTGGCTAATTCATTTTCTGAAACTTCACTTTCACTAGATTCGGATTGGAAAATGACTTTCTTCGATTTGGATCTGGTTACTCTCTCAGGAGTCTTAGCTTTCATCTGATTCGAAGTTGTAGTAAAAGCAACAGTACCATTTCCATTCTTCTTCTTGATGTTGTCAGCATCTCTCTTCATTCTGGTCTCATGTTGTAGAAGAGTTCCAAATAATTCATCAAGAGTTATTTGAGTAACCTTCCTGTTCTCATCTATAGCTGTTCTCTTGGATTCCCACTCATTGGGCATAATGTCAATTATCTTGTCCACAAGAGCTTCATCATCTAAACCTTTCTCTCCCATAGACTGTAGACTATTGACGATTGTCATAAATCTTTGTTGTACTTTACAGATAGGTTCTCCATAAGGAAAATTAAAGCCATGATATTCAGCTCTAAGCATAGCTCTCCTAGTCTCAATCACTTTAGAAGTCCCAAAATGAGTAACCTCTAACTTCTTCCATATACAATTAGCTGCTTCACAAGAAGAAATTTGGCTATATATATTTCTGGTCATTGAACATAATAAAGTGTTGCGTACCTTGTAGTTGAGTTGATATTCTTGCTTCTCCTGGTTAGTAAAGGTTCTGACTTCCTTGTCAGGAATTTTGTAATCACCAGTAAGCATGACAAAGTTATCTACTCCAGTATTGATAACAAACGTCTTCATACGATCTCTCCAGTATTCATAATCATTACCATCAAATATTGGTGGCCTTGTAGGATTCAAATTGTCTATCGAACCAACATTCATTCCTGCCATACTTGAAAATAACTTGGAGACAAACTTGTTAATAACAAAAATTCGGAATTAAAAAGTTCGGAATAGGAAAAGTTCGGAATGGATAATCTGAAATGAAAAAGTTCGGAATTGAAAAGTGAGCAAGAAAAACTTGAACGTGAGTACAAGTATTTCAGTAACCTTGGCTCTGATACCAAATGTAAGAATGGTATAGAGTAAGAGGTTTCCAACCTTTGATACCAATTGTAGGATCGAAATATAATATGAGATGCTCAATATACAAGAGGGGGGGTGAATTGTATACTTTAAAAATTCCTTTGGAACCTTTAAAGTTAGTTATGAATAACTAGAGTTTCCTTAAGAAAAGGAAAGAACTAAGTTTAACAAAGTTAAACTAAGTTGATTCACAACACCTCTAACACCGGACTAAACTTGGAAAGAGATTCCAAAAGAAGGTTCCGGAAATATGGTTCCGGAAATTGAAACTTAACAAAAGTTACAATATGAGATTCTACCTTAAAGCGTATAGAATCTAAACTAATCAAAGTAAGTAGGGAAGTATAAGAAAATTATACTTTCCTTAAGATACAAAATGCAGCGGAATAAAACAAGTACAAGTAGAAGAACTACTAGTAACAAGATGATAGTCTTTTAACCCAAAGAGAAGGGTATCCAACAACCTTGGATAAAGGTCCCTTGATTTATACTTTCAAGCAAGTCTGTCTTACCCACACCAGGGTAAGCCCTCGATACGAAGATCGGTGTATCTGTCTTGCTATCCCCGCAAGCCCTCAACTTCAAGGTAGTTGGCAACCTCTGTCTTTCTCGACAAGAAAGCCCTCGATCTTTAAGGTAGTCGGCACCTCTGTCTTTCTCAGCAAGAAAGCCCTCGATCTTTAAGGTAGTCGGCACCTCTGTCTTCCTATCCCCGGAAGCCCTCGAATGTAATCACCAACATTCGGAGTCGCACGAAGCTTTGAGAGTTAATAAGAGACTCTCTCTCTAGAAATCACTTCAACAGCATGTATGCACAAAGTTCAAATGTTCATCCATCCGTTGTGAGCTTTTTCAAATGAGCTCCTATTTATAGGTGAGGTCGGCTCCTTCTCCAACGGTCATATTTCCCTTAAAGTTCGGAGGGACCTGTACACGTGTCACTTAGACAACGGTTAGTTTATAACAAAATGGACGACATCGTTTTATAACAAAGTAAGTGTAACAGAAAGTACGACATCGTTTTAAAACCTAACATAAAGGTTCGGAATAGAAATTTCGGAGTGAAAGTTCGGAGTGAACAAATTCAGAGTGTATAAAACAATGATATCCAGATTCTGTTTAATGAGTGAATTCGGAATGAGAATTCGGAATAGGAATTCGGAATAGGAATTCTTCATCAGAAATCGTAATGAGAAATCGTCATCAGAATTCGTAATGAGAATTCGGAATGAGATTTCTTCATTAGAATTCGTAATGAGAATTCTTCTTCAGAATTCGTAATGAGAATTCGTAATGAGAATTCTTCATTAGAATTCGTAATGGGAATTCTTCTTCAGAATTCGTATCCTGAATCTGGAATAGAACTTAGTCAGAATTCATAACCGGAATTCGGAGTGAAACTTCCTTATAGTTCTTGTCCAGAATCCGAACCCTAAAACAGAATGCTTTTTATCAGTTTTAATGATTCCGAGAAAGTGAATCCGAATTTCATACTTAAGAAAAATATTAATGAAAATATGATAAGGATAAATTTTTCTTATAAAAGCGTTTTTCCTTAAGAAAACATTTTTCCTTATAAAAGCAATTTTCCTTACAAAAGCGATTTTCCTTAAAGATAAGGTGTTTGTGATTTTCAAAACAAGAAGGAATGGAAAAGTCATAAGGAAAACCTTATTGACTCAACATCTTTATGGTGATTTGTGTGATTTATAGAATGTATTAGATTATATTGAAGATTATGTGATTAAGGTAATTACATTTTGGTATGATACTTTAAGAGTCGTTGATGTTATTTAGAGATAAATGTTAAAATTTATTTTGGAAGACTATGTGATCAAACCCTTTTGATATTTGGGTTTCAATATTATTTTAGAATAATTTTGAAGTATTTTAAGGATAGTTATCTGTTTAATGATCTATGTTGAATTTTGGGTATTACTATTGAATTTGGGATATTAAGGTAGTTTTTCATCATATAAAGGTTTATTATTTATGAAGAATTATCTTATCTTGTCCAAACCATTTTGGTTTTGTTTAATTCTTAGAGATATTAGGAATCGGTAGTTATTATTTTGTTGATTTTGTGATCTATAAAAGTTGATTCTGATGCTTCATGGAAAAAATTCATCTTGAATACTCATCATTTGGAGAAAAATATGATATTTTGGTGGAAATTGATGAAAGGATGAAAATATAATGTGAAAGTAAATATATTTCCCTATGTTGTTAGTTAATGTAGTAAAATGATCCCTCATATTTAGGAAATGTATCTTGAAATAAAATTTTTATCTGTTTACTTTTCTTACCAAAAAGTCATTGGCATTTTAACCCATTAGAGATAATGATTTTGTGATGGTAAACATTCTCATGATACCGTTTTATATCACTCTATATCAGTCCTTGCGAGTTATTTTTATATTCCACATCTATGTTTTCACTTCAGAATTATTTTCTCATATTTGGAAACCTAGTATGTGTTTTTCCAGATGACATTCGCACTTCAATTTTATCCCATTTCAAGTGGAAGCTTTGTTGATCCTTTTTACAACATGGGATTATAACAAATATATTTTGAAAATTAAAACTCTGGTAACTGAGCTTAAGTTCATATTGTGAGGATGAAATTTATTAAATAGGGGGGATTTAACATCTTGATATTTTAAAAGGAAACACTACGTTCGATAACATATACGATATGCAACACCAATATTAAATGAACAACAAAATCTATTACTTTAAATGTTACTATTATAACCAAGCCATTAAATTGGTGGGTATAAATATGAATAACTGATTAATAAAATAAATTTAATTTTCAAACTCAATATTCATGTATTTTTAAGTACTTAGAGAATAATCACACATTTTTTTAGTAAAGTCATTTTATTCTTCAAAATTTTATTTTCTTTAAAAATGAGTTTTTTATTTCTATGAGTAAATGTTATAATTTTCAGAATCTATAGAAAATTTATTTGAAAATATTAATTTTTTTTGAATTCACCAAATAAATTTTTTCTTAGGATGAATTTTTGATATTTTTATGAGAATATTTATTTTTCAAGGATTAATAAAAAATATTGATTTTTATTGAAATCTATATTTTGTTTTAAAGTATTTACATGGTAAAGTATTATTTTGGATTAATGTTATATTTTTATTAGATCAATTCAATTTAAAATAAAACAATTATGGTTTTTAAAATGGATTTCATAGTTGAGTTTAGTATAAAAACATTTTATATATAAAAGTGAATTTTCCTGAAAAACTGTTTTTCATTATATTTTTCAAGTTTAATTTTGAATTAAATTCATAAAATTATGTGTTTTGAATTAGTAAAAAACGTATTCCATATTTGGAATCAGGAGGTTAAAATTTATTAAATATTTTTTAATTTTTGTCAATATGAATAGTAATCTTAAATTTTTTTGTTACCACGGTAAAAGGTAAATAAGGTAATTAAGGGTAAAAATAATATGATAAGGACTATAAAATAACCCTTAAACTTGCCCTAATTTTATTGCATGAGTATGATTCTTCAGTAATCATTCAAGGTTTGAATATATCATATTTTTTCTACTTGTAAGTGATTATGACCTTTATAATATTTTATTAAAAGAGAAGTCAAAGAAGTCGCACTCATATTTTTAATAGCTATAAATTTTTTAATTTGGGGTTATCTCGAGGATATGTTCAAACATAAATTGTTTTTGAAAATTAAAATATTTATCTTCATCATTATAATTTATTTTTATTTTAATGAAGAAATAATTTCCTTAAATTCTTATACAACACTGATATAGTAATTATTCAATTAGTGGAAAAAATAAAATAAATGATATTAAAAATGTTAAAATAAATATAATTTTATATAATTAATGTTATAAAAGAATTTTCTAGATTACCTTGATATGTTATGAATTTAATAAAATAGTTTTTTTTTTGAATTATATTATTTATCTTGATATTATCAAAGTCAAAAGTATTGAATAGTTCTTAAAATGTCATTATGGATATTTTATAGTAAATAATATTTTATTAAAATACATAAAATTCCTCAAAATCTTAAATTTATACAATTGATTATTATAAGGTTTAAAATATCATCCCTGATCCATTTTATGGGTCTTTTATCATTTTATAGTAACTATATTATCTCTCAAAAAGTAAAAATCCATGTTGTCATGGTAATAGTTAAAATGGTTAAATATGGGTTAAAACCAAAAGATAAGAGGATAAATTTAGTAAAAAATTATATAATTTATATTTTATGAGAGTAATTAGACACATAATAATATTATCTTAGAATTAACTAACTTTTTAACTATTTTTAATTTAAAATTAATTTATATTAATTTATTATTTCGAGAGATTCCAAGAGTGGCCTTCCACTCTCTTATAAAAGGGAACCTCTTCTTCTCATTTCTTCAAACTTCAAAACCATTTTATTTCATCCAATACCTACCAAAATACCTTCATATAATCCCTATAATCATTAAAAATACCTTATTTTAGTTATAACACTATTTTTTGAAGGCTTATGGTGTTAATCAATGGCGGTTTTCCAAAGAAGAGATATAATTATTATCTGCATGTTTTAGTTTTGTTTATTCTTCCACATCCCTGAAACCTTATTAAAAAATGATAAAATAATAACTACAGTATCCTCTATATAATTATATGTTATTATTTTTACGTAATGTACCATATCCGTCTCCTCTTACACCAAATGGGAAAAGAATTTATCATTCCTGTGTAGGGCGGGCTACCGCCTCGCGAACCAATGTAATTCATTTTCCATCACCATATATCAAGAGTGGTTATAATTATGTAATTAATGTTTATATATTATATTCATGAAATAATAATAATTATGAAAATATAATATATCACTTTCATTTTTTAATTTTCCATGCACTAAAAAATGAAAATGTGATTCTTGCGTATGTGTCGACTACCACCTCCACGAAGCGATGTGATTAGTTCTTCATCACCAAATCACATGAATGATATATATATGTATATTTAAGTAAGTAATATGATATATATATATATATATATAATATTATTATCATTATATAATTATAAAATAATACTCATCTTCTTTCCAAAACGATCGTTTAAAAATGGAACCGTTACTCATGCATACATACGACCTACCATATCCATGACTGTAAAATATATTAATATTAATAACCATATTTATAATATAATTTAACTAGTTTTAATTTAATCCTAAAAAATACTTTTATTCATGATATGGTTCGAGTTTCTTTATAGGTGATTAGGGTGAAATTTTGATTTTTTTGGAAGTTTCTGGGTTGTGCATGGTTGGTGCATGGTCTGCCCAAACCATGTGCCCCCAATCCAAACCTTGAAACCCAGGTTAGTGGAGATTTGAATAGCTATTTCATGGTTTTAAAAATCATTCCTCCACCTAGTTCAAAATTTTCACCCTAGTAGAGGGGCACTCAATTAGGGTGCGCAGTTTGTCTAACTATGCCACCCTACCCAGCTAACAGTGCACACATGACTTTTTAATTCTAAAAAACTGTAAAAAAATTATAGAACCCCCATTTTAACCCCATATCAACCCTATCTAGAAGTATATTTAATTAAAAGGTTTTTAGGCCCTAAAGAACAAATTTTTGACTCCTATAAACCTCATCTTTGATAAATTGAAACGCTGGTGGAAGATCTAATCCCTCTATGGTAAGTGGATCTCCTTCCATTTAATCGATCATGATCTCTCTTTCTATCATCCTTATAGAGTGTTAGATCATCATGTTGTTGATGGATATAAACTTTTTTGTAATTGATATTGATTCTAATTTTGGTTTCTTGATCTCCGCCGCCATCATTATTCATTGGCGAATCTCATTGCGGGCGATGTGCATTGGGATTTTGTGATTAAATGTAGGTGGTTCCATATTAGATTTACCACATGATTAAACCCTAAATTTCTTGTTTTATTTTAAATTTATTTCAATTTATTTTAAAAAATATGATTTAGTATGAATTGAATGTGAAATTTATTTGGGATGGATTTTAGGGAAAACCAACCAATTCTAATGGAATTGGAATTTGGGGAATACTTTGAAATTAATGGAATTAATGAATTGATTTGAGAATTATTTGAGAAAAACAGATAAAGTTTAATTTATAAAAACCTAAGAATGGTTTTATATTTAAAATCATGAAATGATGAAAAAACCCATGTTTTTGTTTTGAAATATATTTGGAATATTGAAATGAGAAATTGGGAAATTGAATTTTAAAAGATGTCTTGATTCGAAATGAAATTATTTTATAATTATTGATTGAATTATTTTTTTCACATGAGATCCTGGTTAGAGAGTGAGTTATTTGGGACAAGCACGCTAGGATTATTATTTCCCTAGAAATGTATTGAGGATAAAAACTCTAAATAAAACCTATTTAGATAGATATTATCCTTGATGGAATGTTGATGAGTACTATTCGGTCTGAGTTTGAGGGATGTGAGTAAACATATTACCATTATCACTAATATGAGATGTGTGAGGATCCTATAATTATAAACTATCATACCACCTATAATATGACCATTATTTTTGTTGTGATTATTTTTATATATATTCCATTGTCTATGAAACTTTTTTACTCATTCCTAGTGATTTATATAATTTTTTTAATATAAAATGTTTATTTTATCCATGTTTGAATTTTTTTCCATAATTTTGAAATGAAAGTATGTTTTTTAAGTATTAAATTGTATTATGTCTTTCCTAGTTTTATTAAAATTTAATTCATTATTTGGTTTATTATTATGACATATTTTTTAAAGATCAATTAGTGAGACCCTAATAGGATTTAGATATCACACCCTACCTTTTTCCTTTAGGCATTTGTTGATTTCCTTCTACTAGGTCTGAGAAAAGGTATATAAACCATTAGAGGTAGTGTATGTTCTTGATCCTTTGTCCTTGGAGTGATGTTTCATCTCAAGAAGTTAAATTTATTCTAATACTTTGATGATGTACAGTTTTGGGTTTTTTATATACCTCTTTTTTTATGTTTCTTTCTCTATTTTGGAGTGTTGCACATTCTAACTTTTATCTTTACCTTATACTGTTTTTTTGGAAAATTAATTCCCTCTTTTATCTTATAGGATTCTAGGTGTTAGTATCTAATTCATGGGGATCGGTAATTCCCTTCGAGCCATGTATGTTCTGGATCAGGTATCAAGGTGACATGGTATCCAGGATAGTTCATGAAAAAGTGGTATTAAAGGTGTTGGATAAGAATATTTACTTGATGTTAGTATGTAGTTTGGAATTTGTTATCAAGAATTTAGAGCTAGTTATGAGAAAGTTCTTGAACAACTATCATCATAAAAATCCTTAAGATACCATAGGTGGTTTGGGAAAGGCATCATGAGGAATAATATGATCTAGTTGTAATCTTTTACCTTCTTTTGAGTTGGATAGGTTGAAATACAATTCCTATTTTCTTATCTGATGAGATTAATTTCCTTTTATCTCTTGTTGATTTGTGAATATGAGTAATCTTATGATGTCTTCAATGTTTCTTTTTGATTTTTTTTAGCATCATTCTTTCAAGAAGACATTTGAATAGGATCCATGAGGGAGTTGCTGATGAACCACAATGAACAAATCCTCTTATGGACCAGAATCTCATTGAGATTATTATGAATGTTTTCCAATATCTAAGACAGGCACCTGAACTAGTTCTCGTATAGGATCTATCTATAAAATCATAGAGGGATGATTACAAGAATCATTATTAGGAGTTAATTTTCTAGAATCCACTATATTTAAAAGGTTCTAATGATCCTCAAGAGGTTGAGGATTTCTTGAACAAGATTGAGATTTTTTTATTTCTTAGAAATACCTGATTCGATTAAGGTGAATTTTAGAACCATCAAGATGGAAGGAAATAGAAGGAGATTACAGGAATCAATGGTGATAGTGAAGAATCATGAGGTATTGGAGTGGAAGGGCTTTAAATTTATTTTCATTGATCAGTTCTATCCATAGTCTATGGTGCTGGCTAAGGATATAGAGTTTTTCAAAATTCAGCTAGCTGATACGACCTTGACAGAATATGATAACCTCTTTACCAATCCTGTGCAGTTTTTGCCTATTATTTCATCAAATGAGAATATGAATACTCAAAGGTTTTATATGGGTCTTATACATTATATTCTCTCTTAGGTTCTCTTACTAAAGAAAACCTCTTATGCTGACATATTGGATAGGGCGTTGATGGTTGAACATGATCTGGATGGTAATTCAGGGTTTATAGGAGTCGTTTTTTCTCCCAGTGGTAGTTTTGTGAGTTCCTTTAAAATAAATTTAAAGCATGATGAGTCTCATGATGGTTCTAGATAGTAGCGTTCTTCTAGAAATCCTATATTTCCTAGAATATTCCCTTTGCGTTGCTTATAGTGTGGCAACCTTGGGCATTCGAAATGGGTTTGCATTGAGGCACCAAATATCTGCAGTTCCTATGGATGTTCAAGACATTTTTAGAAATTATATTATATATTTTCTACCCCACATAGTGTAATGGTCTCATTATCACCTAAAATTACCACGGTGTATTCTGATGCTTCACAAACAAAGGGGTTCTAGCCATAGACATACAGAATGAAGCTTCTTCATGAATTTGGAGAGTCTCCAGAGGAATATAATATTGGTCTAGTGACTGTGAGAGGTACCATCACTATAGTGTCATCTCTAGTGACTACTTTAATTGATATGGGTGTATCTCACCATTTATATCAACTCATATTGTGAACCTTATAAATCTTTATAAGGAGATTTTATCTTATGTGATGGATATAACTACCCCCTTAGAAAAAAGAGAGAGAATAGTCTCCATTGTCCTACATATGTGTTATATTGATCAGATATTGGTTTTACGTGGTATTTTCTAATTATCTACAAGAAGCCTCTTGATTTAAATTTTAGTATGGATTGTCTCATTACTAATTTGGACTTAATTGAGTGTTATCTCTGATGGGTTTTCTTTACCATTCGGAAAGGGGTGTGCTATAACTTTTATAGATAAAGGGACCCAAGGTCGAGTAGAGATGGACCTTCTTATCTAGAGTTGGGAAAAGTAATATCAATTTTTTATTTTGATATGAAGTGGGAATCTTTGAGAGATGATCTCCCTCCAGTTTTCTTCATGTTTCCCAATGTTTTCCTTATGAATTCTCTAGTTTTCCACCAGTAAGTGAGGTAGAGTCTTATATTGATTAATTACCTATTAATCATCCAATACCTATAACTTATTACCGCATGAAACCAACATTGATGAAATAGTTGAAGACTCTATTGGTTGATCTGTTAGAGAAATTATTTGTATGCCTAAGTGGGTCACCTTGGGTAGTTCATGTTTTCTTTTCTAAGACAGATAATGGATGACTTTTACTATGTGTTTATTAATAGAAACTAAATTGAGTTGTTGTAATGAAAAATTATTTGTTTCCATGGATTGATGACATGTTTGAATAGTTGAAAGGGGTGAAGTGGTCCTTGAGGATTGATCTTTGATCTGGTTATCACCAGTTGATAATAAAAGAATTGAGTATTCAAAAACTTCCTTTCAAATAAGGTATAGTAATTACAAGTATTTTTCATTCCATTTGGTTTAACCAATGCTCCTGTAGTCTTTATGGATTTGATGAACAATATCTTCCAGGACTATCTTGATATATTCATGGTGGTATTTGTGGATGATATTTTGGTTTACTCTTAGCCTGATGAGGATCATGTGTGTCATCTAAGAGAATTTATGGAATTATTGAGAAATCTAAAACTTTATTCTAAGTTATCTAAATTTCATTTTTGGATTGAAGAAGTGAATTTATTGGGGCATGACGTCTTAGAACATTGTATCTCAGTTGATCCTAAGAAGGTGAAATATTTTATAACATTTGAGCGACCACATAATGTTTTTGAGATTCAATGATTCTTAGGTTTAGTGGGGGTATTATCACTGGTTCATAAAGGATTTATCAAAATTGGATTCTTCGTTGACCGCTCTCACTCAGAAAAGAGTAATGTTTTCTTGGGATGAGAAATGTTAGAGTTATTTTGTTGAGATGAAAAATATTTTGACTTCTATGCTACTATTGAATCTTCCAAAGGCTGGGTAGGGCTATGTGGTCTTCTAAGATGCATCAGGTTTGGGTTTGTGCTATGTTCTTATACATGGTGATCATGTGGAAACCTAGGGATCTAGGTTTTTTAGTACACATGTGAATAATTTTCCAACCCATGAACTTTAACTCACAACTGTGATACATTCCCTTAATATTTGGTGACATTTAATTTTCATAGAAAGGTTTACTGTGTATTCAGACCTTAATATCTTGAGTTATATATTCTCTCAAAAATATTTTAATCTCCACAAGAGGTTTTGGGTGTAGTAATTTTAGTCATTTTATTTTGAAATCACCTATACCTTGGGGAAAAAATAATTAAGTCACCGATGCATTGAGAAGGACAATTTCGATCTAGGTCATGAATGAATCACCAGTATAGTGGAACTTGATGTATCTTTTTTTGCAATTTCATTTAGGAGTTTAGGAAACAGAGGTCAGGGTTTTCTTGGCCAATGTTCAGTTAACATTTACTCTTTCTGAGATGATTCTTTAGGATTAGAATCTTGAGGATTAATTCCATGTCATTATATACTCTACTTATTGTGGGGAGACCATTGATTAGTAGTCATTCTCCGTAGAGGGTATTCTATGTTTTCAGAATTGGTTTGTTGTGCTGTTATGTATGAGGAAATATATGATTGGGGGTTTCTATAATTCCCAATGGGTTATGCACCCAGGAACCAAAAATATGTTTTATGACATGAAATGATGATTTTTTACCACTTTTATGTTTAGAATGGGTTTACCTGGGGTGGTGAGGGGGGGGTGGTTAAATCAAGAGAAAAGTGTAACATTTCAAAATAAAATTGTACAATTATTATTATTTTAATTTTTTTAATCCCTATATTATCATAACTTATAATTTTTGTATATTTGGGTCTAATTTCACTAGAAAATGACATTGTATAATTTAAAATTTTTAAGAAATCCCATGTGTGTCCTTTCCCTAAGTTATAAAATAGAATCTCCTATATTAACTTATTCATAGATTTTAAGCCTTATATACTATCCAATACCTTCCCTAATACCTTCATATCTATATTACTTTCTTCCTATATCCTATTTTCTTCATATAAGACCAATATTTCAAGGATTAATGTGTAATCCAAATGAGGTCTCTCAAATAATAGGTATAAATATTAACTGAGATCTTTTAATTTTTTTATTAAACCATATCTAACCCTATTGCATGCATCAAAAAATGATTAATTCAGTATCATAAATATACTAAGTTGCTATTATGATGATTTCACAACCATTTTCTACCTCTTTTCAATCAAGTGGTAAATGAATGTATCACTAATGCGTACCTGGACACCCATTTGAAGCATTTTGGATGGAGCAAGACACCAGGAACCCTGCAGATAGAGGCTCACCAACTACTTCACCACATTCTGGAGGATTTTACTTTTATTATTTTTCTACACCTACTCATGGATAAATTAGCGGGTGATTTATTTGGGTCGGTACTTGTATAATGATGGGGGAATTGAATGTATGTGGTATTTTATATTTTAATGAAATTGATATTGGGATTTCATATTCATTCATCAACTCTATCATTTTTCTTGTTTCTTCTTGCATGACTATTATGAGCAGGGTTAAGAATTTGGTTTAATTTTATTCTTTCATTGATGATGACCATTTCCTGAGTAGAATAAACACTATTGTTAAATGCGAGTTCTATGTTCTTGACTTACACTATGACCATTGGTATTTTATTCTCATTTTGTTTAAATATGATTTTGGGTTCCCCATCCATTACAACCAGAAGTACCTGACCATGTAAAAAGGGGAGTTTTGGACAGAGTGCGTTCATCATGAACATTGGACTCGCTAGGAGCTGATTCCAACAACTCCATGATTGTTAATTAATTATGTTATACCATGTAAACTCATGAACCTATAATAATTACTGCCTGAAACACATTTATATTGCCTTCTCCCTCATTCTAAATCAATCATATTCCTAATAGTTTAGATTTAATCA
The DNA here is from genome assembly GCA_963277665.1 of Viscum album. Taxonomy (NCBI): domain Eukaryota; kingdom Viridiplantae; phylum Streptophyta; class Magnoliopsida; order Santalales; family Viscaceae; genus Viscum; species Viscum album. The sequence continues at coordinate 1,346,202,009 of OY728156.1, forward strand.
AAAATGGCTTAAGTTTATTTTATTTAATTAATAAATTTCTCCAACCTTATCTCTATGGGTTTGACCTTAGACTAAAATTTCTTATACTACACTGTAGTTTAGTGTTTTTATTATTCCTTGTTATAAATTTATAAATTCGGTAACCAATGAAGAATTAATGATTCCCATAGGGCTATCATGGACGCATATTATATATTTAAAACTCTGAGGGTGACATTTTGTAACTTCCTTCAATTTAAATATTATAATGTTAATTTTTGAGAAAAATTTTCCATTAAAAAGTCAATTTAGAGCCTAATGTGATATGATTTATATTATATTAATCAATAATAATTTATATGAAAAAACATGGTCTTATCACTTATTTATTTCATATTTTAACAAAATTTACACTTTATTGAGCTGATAAATTTAACCAAAATAACTATCAATACTGATAAAAAATAAAATGGGACATTATAAAAAATTGTAATCTCATTTTAAAAAATATGGAATAATATTTACCAAATTCAATACATTTATGTTGCCCAAAAATAAATTTAATATATTTGTGAAAAACGTGATTAAAATTTCTTTTTTGATAAATGTATTTTTAAGCATGAACTTGATTTATTCATATCTCATGCATAGTAAAAAAATTATATTAATGTTAGAATATTTGATTCATCATATAATATATATATATATATATATTTTAGTAGAATAATTCACAAATAATGATAAATTTAATTTATTAAGATAAAAATGCATTGCACGCATACAAAATAGATTTTTTTTCTTCTGAATCATGCCTTTTATGTATAAAAATGATCTTATAAAAAATTTAAATATATAATTTATTATAATTAATTTAATTAGATTATTAATATTATAATAGAACTAATTTTTCATTGAAACAATTTTCAAATAAATGAATCTTTTCAGATGGCTCAATAAAAAATTCAGTTTTCAATAAAATTGGTATTTTTCACTATTCAATGGAAAATGAATCTTTTTTGAAAAAATCCTAAAAAATCACCCTAATTTTATTTTATTTTAACTTAGGAAATAATAGTTTTTTATAAAATTATATTTATATAAGTTTCATAAATTAATTTTAATATTTTCTCATAATAATTAATAAAAATTATTTTTAAAGAATACTTATTTTTTGAATCATAAAATGACCTTACGAAAAATTAAGTGCTAATTTACCAAGAATTAGTCCATGAATTTTTAATCCAAAGTTCCTATATATATTTCATAATTTTTTAAATACTATTAATACCCTCCATTTCAATGTCTGCAAGATAATTGTGATATGAAATAATAATATTTTAATAGTATATTGGGATTCATTTATATTCATTGTTTCCTGTTGTGTATGTTATTGAACATAGTGTTCTTATTTATAATTTATTTGGTGTTAAATTGTGATTATAGGATTTTATATGGATCAAATCCACTCAAAAAATAATATTTTTTGTTTCATGGTAATTCTATCTTTATATCTAAATGTGACCCCTCATCAACCATTTTAACCCATACCATGGTGATAAATTTTGTTACTTCGGTAACTATTGATTATGGATAATATTATGTTGAACATGTTACCTAATATTTATTATGTTGACTAAATCTAAGTTACTCATTTTTCAACATTCAATTCGAATAGGTTTAAGAAAATAATTCCAATATTCACACACAAAACGAGTAAAAAATATTTTTAGAAATAATTTATTTTAGGAATATAAATTATTGTATTCTCATTTCAGAGCTTGAAAAAACCATTATATAAATATTAATTTATTTTATTTAATATATTATTTAATTTTTTTATAATTATTTTCCAATAGTTATTAATTAAATTTATTAATATAAAAACATTATGTGCATAAAAATAGTTTTTTTATTTCTATTATTACTATAAAATGATTTTAACTTTATTTATAACCATTTTATAATGAATTAATGAATGTTCACCAATTGTTAAAAACATATAAATAGTTATTTTTAATACTTTTAACACTAAAAATAAAAGAAATTCACTTTTAAATAAAACATATATACTAAAAAATTAAACAATACATTTATGTTTAGCCAAGAATTACTAGAATAAAATTCCTTATCATTTATCAACTATTTTATAAATGTAATTTCATGATTTTATTATTCCAATTTATAAAATTCATTTAAATATCTACTAGTGTTTTTCAAATATTTTTAGGTTTTTTTGTGCTTCTCAACCTATCTAACAAAACAAAATTAGTAATGAAAAATATATTCTAAAATCTTTGGGTGTTACGTGATAGGAAATTTTGGCCTACCACTGCCCCCCATTTTCCCCATTTTCCACCATTTGTGATCCTTTTAAAAAAGGTTGTTATAAATATATTCTTATCTCCCATTTGAGGTAATATTTACCTTTTACCCTCTACATTCCCTCTTTATTCATCCTTCATTAATTTAGTGTTCATGATTAGGGTTTGGGAGAAATAATTCTACCAATGAAATATAGACTATTTCCAATATATAGGGATTTTATAGTGAAATGTATAGAGGGTGTTCCAATAGATATATTCTATCTCAATACCTATTTTAAAATATTAAAAAATGATAGATTTTATAGTTATTTATGAACCCTCAATTATGCTAAACCCAATATCCACCCATAAATATTTTCACCCATAGATATCACATAAATCAAAAGAAACAATGAGTCATTATCACTCTAAAATACTATATGTACCAGTTGTTACACTACTATATTTAATGTCTTATTTTTTTAATTTGAATTTAGGTATGCTTCATGATATTTTATATTTAGGTTTTATAAAAATTGAATGAAATTAGACATTTAATTAGAATTTTTAATTTAGGTATTTCATAGATCTTAGGATCAAGTGTATATCAGAAGTCTCATGAAACCTTTGGATCATAGTTTTAGTACTGTTATGATACCCAATGATTTTATAATTGGTTACAATAATTGGAAAAATTGGTTTTAAATATTTGTTGTATTAATTTTAAAGTTTAATGTAAGTGATAGGTGGTCTTGGACTCTAAGGAGGATGATATGGGAATGTGATAAATTTATGGACCATTTATTGTGGTAAATAGATTTTACATTGCGGAGTCTCTTTATAATTATTTGATTTTATGTTTTTATTCTATCATTATTGTTATATTGGTCTTCTAGGATGAGTTTTGGGATCTTGTCCCATTAAATGGTATGGAATCATATCAACCTAACAATATATAAGAAATATATTGACTGTTAAATGGTTTATCTAAGGTGTCCCAATAAAATGTGTGTTCAAGACTCATTCTATTATTTCTTGGTTTCAAGTCCTAGATATTGAAAATTAGGTATGATTTATTTTTAAATTTTTATTTTAAAATAGATTTTTATTGAAATTTATTTTTAATGGAATAATACTGATTTAGTGAATTGGTTTTCATTTTAAATAGTGAATTCAAAATAGATTTTTTATGTAAAATGTATTTCTAAAGGTGATAGGTTCAAATTGAATTTCTTGTTGAAATGTGTGTTTTCAAAAAAAATTGAAATGAAATATTAACCAAATTAGGGGGTTTATGAAGGAATATTTTATTGTATTTATTCCAATGGCATAGATTGATTAATGTTTGAAGGTGATGAGCTTTCTAAATTATATTAAAAGAGGGTATTAATTTACTTTTTTGGAAATTTAAAAGGTCTTAGGTTGAGATTTACATTGTCATTTTAAAACTATTATAGGAAATAACCAATTTTATAATAATTAATTGATTTTATATGCTCTTCCTAGTTTTGATTTCATAGAATGTGATGTTGGGTTTTTTTGAAATATTTAGTTTCAATGGAAAGAGTTTTCTAGATACAGATCATCAGACAGAGTTGACTAAAAAATTGAATCATACAGTGATGCTTTGTTTTCATTTGAATGAGATTATCAAATTGAGGCCATCAAATATGGGTCACTATAAATTTTTTTCCTAATATATATTTCAATGTAGTCTTATTTTAAATGATTCACCACATAGACATCCATTATATAGAGTTAATCAGATGGTGATGGTCAGATAGAGTCAATTGGATTGCATCAATTGGATAGAGTTCTCTCAAATAGTGTTCACCGAGGTTGGAAACTCTATAGATGGGATGTTTTCATGGTGGTTGCATCTAATGGTTCAAAAAAAATTCAATGTTATCCCATGTAAATGGGTTATTGACCATGTTTAAGTTTCCAAACAATCTTTATTTTTATGATACTATTTTTAGAAATTAGACCCTTAATTTATTTATTTCAAGTATATATGATGACTGGGTTATTTTTATGGAGGTTTAGAGGGTGTTTTCAATGAATTTTATCACTTTTGAGAGTTTTATGGTCTCACAATGGATAGTACAAACCATGCACCTCATCAAGGAAACTGTGTGTCTTGTGGAAGGAGGGACAATAGATCCACACTATTGGCACACGATTAGGACAAATTGTGTAGATTCTTACGCGAAGCTATGAAATGATGAACTAAGGGGAAAATCATGGTTTTTACAAAAATTTTATACAACCATGTGATGGTTTGTCTTGAGATAGTATCACCACACAATTGGTGCATTGTTGACCAAACTATGTAGTTTGACCATGCCGCATATAGTTGGCATTTTGTAATTATGGGATCTAATAAAAATTGAAATCATAAGGCCTCATTTTTTTACCTAATATCACATATTTATGAACACCACTTCATCCAAATGATTGATATTTGTTCCTATTTTACATGGGAGATAATTTTAGGTTACTCAAATCTCATTGGCGGTCGAGGTTAACATGTAGTTCTATATTCTTGGTCATTCTTCCAAGATGTATTTTTATTCTCCTTCCTAGAACCATATATCTAATTCATTATGGATAGATAAATTATCCATTAAGGTAATTTTTAAGTGTTATGGTTGTATATATTTAAGCAAAGGAAATCAAATCCCATATCTTATGGATTGTAGTTCCATTATTCATTTTCACCAACCGTTGTGTTTTCATTCATTATACCTCGAATCAAGGACCATGGTTTGGTCAAAATTAATAAAAGACCCTAAGGTAGGTGGTCTATATGAAAATTAAAATATTATTTACAATTATCCTATTTTTTATATGAATCGTTGTATTTAAATGTTGTCTAATTACTTTTAAATTTTAAATATGATTTGAATCCCCATGAATTTTAGAGGCGCTTAATGATTCCAATTGGATCCATTTGTGATAACAATAATGGGAATAATGGAAAACCATGGAGTGTTTTAATTAACATGAAATTATAATTATAGAATGAAAAGGTTTTATTATAGAGATATAAAATTAAACCAATTGGGGATATATTTCTATGTTAATTTATTATATAGATTTTCTAACATAACCTCAAATGGATAATGAGTTATGAGATGATTTATGGTAAATGGGTTTAATGGGTAAGGGTTGAAATAATGTTAAAGGTTTTAAATGATAAAACAAATGGTTTAATATCTTGAGAATGATTGATAATAGGGTTATTAATATCGAACCTTGATATGTATATGTGAATAATGAGAAGTGGGTGTTGGACTAATGGTCCTCAGTTGTGGGTGCCATGAATGATGCTTTAGGTACCATATCCATGCATATGAATTGTTATAAGACCGATGTTCCATGTACTAGATATTTTGGGCCTAAAATGATGTTATAATTACCTGCGATAATGATATTTGACCAACGCTCCAAGAATCCATGATAATGGAAACTGAACTGATGCTCGAAGGTACTTGAAATGATATTGGTATTAATTTGAATAATAAAATACCATGAAATAGTAAATTATAAAATCTCTCTGGTGTATCATTCAGACTCTAGACCTGGCTGAAATATGTATGATTGGATTTGGCATCACCATAAACATAAGGGCTAATGTGGTTAACTGATTAATAATAAATATGAAACATGTTTACTTTTATCATTTTTCTATTATTATTTATATAAATGCATACACTTTTTTAGAAAAGATATTTCTCTAGACACTATTAGTGGTGGGATACTGATATGTACACACATCCTACTCATGCCGTCGATTGATACGTGAGTAGACTACATTTTTACATGATAGTATAACAGAAAGATCCATATGTTAGATGGACGAGTTAGTATATGGGATAGAGCATGGATAAGAAAACCTAGCATGATTTCGTGACTCTCATCATAGTTATCAGTGATTCTATATTTTGGGATTCTATTTTATGCCTTCCACCTATATGTAATCACATGTTTACTTCTTTGGTTTTTGTTCTTTCCTCTATTTTTTGGATTATCATGTGATGTATGGTTCTCAGTGGTTATTTTTCATTATTATTATAGTTATTTTTATATTGATTTTCTTTGTTTAATTTCTTTAATAAAGAAGGTATAGTCTCTACAAATAACATATTATTCCATCACTTTATTTAGAAACCTCTCACATATGAGAAGGTGCACTTGAGTTCACATAAAAAATTAACTTGTGGTACTAGTATGTGGAGCCTAGGTTGGGATGTTACAAATTGTTATTAGTAGAGATTTAAATTTTGGTCATTTTATTCATTGAGAATGGTAGACATGATACTTGGATGAGTTTGTCATTTGTCATGAGCTCATTCATGGGATTAGCCATGACATTTTCATTGGAATCCCCAATTGTCCAGGGTGAGTATTTATGTTCTTAATGTTCATTAATACAACTGACTTTTATTTCATCTTGGGTGATGCACATGTTGGGGGATATTTTTGTTTTCTAAGATTTTACTCATGGCCTAGTATGGGATGATAATTGGGTAATAATAAATAATTCTAGGAACTCAATAATTTATGATAAACGTATCATATTATGAGTTCGCAGAGAAGAAAGTTATGAGTGGGTTATTTGAAATGAGAATGATTTTCCATATTTGAGTAATTTAAAATCAATGGTGCCTAAAAATGATATTATCATGGTTAAAAGATGATAAATGTGGTAATTTGAAATTGCTAAAAGGGATTCGTAATGGGGATCTTATAAATATAAAATTTTGTTTACCCGATTTTTGTGGGCTTATATGAATATCTTCAGAAAAAATATGTCGACGATCTGTTAGGTTTACTTATACATGTTCTTTTAATTATATATAAATGCCCCCATAGTGAAAATTTTTGGTATGACAATAGGTGGAAAATTCTTGAAATTTTCCTCCAAGAACAGGAAAAGAGACCTAATTGTTCTATGTGAATGGGTGAAAGAGAAGTCTCATGAGAACTTCACTCACTTCATGTAGTTCATAAAAATAGACCTAGGGTGGGAAGTGTAGAATATGTTTGATCTGAACCTCGAGTTCCATTATAGAACTCTCCAATGCTCACCAGAGTGGGTGGACCTAAGGTAACTATATTCTACATTGAGTTTATCTAAGAAATCTTGGATTATTTTGAAAATCCTATAGAAAAAATTTAACATTTATAATCTATATGTTATGAGGACCTAAAAATATCTAAGTGGATATCCATATATGGGAGGAGAAGTAAAAGGGCATTGTATTGAAGGACATTAAATATATTTTCATGGAACACTTTTACCCAGAGACACTAATTCAGTATAAGGTTGAAGAGTTTATGTAGTTGACCCAAGGAAGAATACTAGCGATTGACTATGATAACCACTTCAATTACTATGATTTTTCCCAAAACTTGTATGAGATTATATTGATATAGTAAGTCATTTTTATGATGAACAAATATTTGATATTAAGTCCAGGGTTAATATCTTCCAGTTGAAAAGGATTACAGATGTAGTGAATCAGTCTCTCATTTTTTAGGGGATCATAAAGGTGGATTCTAGTGGAGTAAAAGTGATTTCATATAGTGGACTAGTAGTTAAGTCTTACAAGAGTTGGAATTGTTGTTTTGAGAACATTTACAATAGTATTTGAAAATAGAGTATCCAAGGGGAAGGATCAGTTACATATGGTATTAATCGAATGTTTTTCATCAATACGGTTAGTTGGGTTACATTAATATCTAGTGTTCGTCACCACCAATGTAGTGCCATGAATGGGGTACTATGGGACACCTACAACAATTCTATAAGAACCCTTGATAAATGGGAAATAATAGTGGAGATAAGGCTATATAGAGAACTAGAAGGGGATTTTTTACTATGTACCAATTATGAAATTAGAATTCTAAAAATTGTATTGGTTGGGGAAGCAGAATCGGTACTACAGAAAAAGTGTGCATGTATCTGTAGAGTAGTGTATCCTAGGGGAATCATCCTATAGTACATGGTAGAGAAACATGTCAGTTGCATGCAGTTTATCCTACAACTTGTGAAAGTAAAGTAGGGATATCAATTGTCTTCGGTACAATTAATATATATTATATACATTATAGTGATACCTTTGATATATGAGCCACGTATTCTTTTATATTTTCTCAAAATGTGAATGGTTTGAGTCTAATGGTGTATTTTTTGGGGGTTATGATTATCGACATATCAATGGGATTTCATTCAATGGGTATCTTTCTGTAAATGGGGTGTTCCCTCAAGGTTGGTTAATATCATTTCCTTTATGATCTATACATAATTGAAATGATAGGTTTTTAACTAATTTCTTATATTATGGGTGGTATATTATTGATCCCATGTTGATATTTTTTATGTGAGAGTAACTTTAAAATTTTATGAGGGTCATAGATATGTTCATTGTGGACAATGGGATATTTGGGTAGGTGATGTTGGGAAAGATCATCAGAAAGTGGTAGATCACACCACCTCACTTGTCAATTATTTTTTATTTTATGGTGTTTTGAATCATAATGTGTTTACACCCATAGTTGATCAGTTTCAATGTATATTTCAGGAATACCTCTCAAGACTACAAGCTGAGAGAGATGTTGAGCTTAAGATTGATCTAATTCTTATAGCTAAAAAAATTTACTTTATAGATTACTGAATGGAACTAGTAAGAAACCAAGAGTTTAATAATCATATAAAATAATTGATTGATTATGGATTCATCCATCTAAGTATTTAACCATGGGGTTCTCCAATATTTTCTGTCAAGAAGGGTGATGGAACATTACACTTGTGAATATATTGCAGGAAGATAAATAAGATGATAGTAAAGAATTGGTATCCTCTTCCATGTGTCGACAATATTTTCGACCAACTAAGGGGTGATTGTGTGTTCTCCAAGATTGATATGAGGGTTGGGTATCATCAGTTGAGAGTGACAGATTATGATATACCATGGAATTATTTTGGAAGAATGTATGCCCTATATGATTTCATTGTGATGTCATTTGGTTTGAAAAGCAATCATGACGTGTTTATGGACTTAATGAACCAAATCTCCCACCTGTACAAGGATTAGTTTGTGGTAATTTTCATCAATGAAATATTTGTGTAATACTAGACTCAAAATGATCATTCTAATCATCATGAAATCATCCAGATTATACTGGTCTATGATATTATATATTCAAATTTTTCTAATTGTAAAATATGTATTGACAATTTATCCTTCCTTTGTGAAATGATATACAAGGAATGTGTGTCAGTCAGCCCAGAAAATGACTAGGAAATTATTTCATAGGAGTGTTCCCGGGATGTTTTTTATATCTGGATCTTTTTGTTTTTCTCCACCTATTATTGATGATTTATCCAAGAATTTTCTCACATAGAAGCACTTATTTTAAACTTAACCAATATGGTTATCAATTTTGAATGGTATAGATCACGTAGTATTACATTCCAAGAGTTAAGAGATATTTCAACCCAACACCAATTATTATCCTACTCGAGTTGGGTGAGGAATATTTTTTTGATGATTTTGGGATTGGAATTATAGAAATGTTGATGCAGAGAGATCGGGTCATGGAATATGGATCAATAATGTTGAGGTTGCAATAAAAAAATTATCCTATGTATAATATTGAGTTGGAATTGGTGATCTATTTGTTAAATGATAATGACATTACCTTATATAAGAATGATTTATTATATATATTAACCAAAGTTCCTTAATTTCATCTTCTCTCAATGGGATTTTAATCTCCAATAACAGAGATGGTTTTAGCATATGCATTCATTTGAGTTTGATCTATACTATATGATTGAGAAATGGAACAATTATGTTGATTCTTTAAGATGAATGATATATACTCTAGATATACATGATTTCTTTTCTGAGTGAAAAAATAATGGATTTTCTAGAAGAGATGCACATGGATATTATATAGGATAGGTAAAAGATGAAACTTTTGTCCTTACCATTTGAGCCTACATTATTGACCCAAATAAAAGATAAAAAATATGAGGATCTTGAGTATCTAATGTTGAGGGACAATTTTAAAGTTGGGGATCCACCTATTTATTAGACTCTAAATGATTATGAGATCATATTTGTTCAGAACCATATTATTGTGCCTATATGTATATGGGGATATTTTTTTTCTTCTGATTTTCATGTAATGAAGTGGATGGGGAAGCCTAGTTTGACCAAGATGTATTATGATGTTCATAGATAGTACTGGTGGCCGATAATGAAAAATGATATTTCTAGTTTTGGGACATGATATTAGACCAATCATCAAGTGAAGGTCATGAATTAATGAACTATTTGGGTTTTGTATCCTTTTACCATTATAGAGTGGAAATGGGAATATGTCACTATAGAAATTGTGGAACTTCTTAGGAGGAACCCTCAAAAAATGATGTTATAAGGGTGATTTTGGACTGCTTGAAACAAGTGTCCCATTTCATTCCAATCTGGGAAACCATCGTTGTTGATGAGGTGGGAGACTTTTATATTTGGGAGATAGTGTGTTTTATGGGCTCACCCAAAGTACAGTATCAGATTGGGATGTAGATTTTACTTCAATGTTATTAAAATTATTTCAAAATAAATTTTTTACTTAGGTATCTCTATATATATACCTTCACCTACAGATAGATAGGAAACCAAAAAATTCTATTTTGGTGACGGATGAATTGATATGGGAATGTGTCCTAGATTTTAGTGTCTCTTTGCAGAAGTAGTTAACACTTTTTTAGTTATCTTATAACTAAATTTATTAAGAATTATTCAAATGAAAACATATGGGAAACTATATGGTTGGACATGAAAATAACATTTATGATGGATGGAGGTGTGTGAGTCATAGTTGTTGGGACCAAGAATACTGAAGGAGACATCAGAATAGGTGAAATTGATTCAGAAATATGTGAAGAAAGTTTATATTTGAAATAAGTATTATGATAATTGACTTTATCAAAATCTTGATTTTACAGTGGGTGATCATGTGTTTTTTTTGTCACTGATATTTTTTTACCTTTATGTTCAGAAGCAAGGTATGTTGGAACACATGTTTATTAGACCATTTCAGATTGTGGAGTGTATCGAACTGATGGCATATCGATTGGGAAATTCATAGAGGTATAGTGTTATGCATGTTATCTTACATGCGTCACAACATTGTAAGTATCACCCAAACCCTTCTCATGTTATAGATTTGAATGTTGTTTAGAATTAGGATGATGATTCCTTTTTTGGAGCATTTAATTTCTACTGTTGGCATAGAGAGACTATTTTTTTGGGAAGGATTTTACCATTAGTCCGAGTGTATTGGCAGCATGTCCATTTTTTAAGGAATCTTGTGAGAGGGAAGACGATATATAGGACCAATGGCTTGGAAATTTCATGTTGGAAGCATAATAATTTATGGAGTGCTTCTCGAGGATGATCTATTATAAGGTGGGGAGATTGTAAGATCCTAATCTGTCTTGATATGTCTCCTAATATTTTTTAGATAATTGACACATTATATATCTATTTAAATTATATATGATAATGGAGTTATGTTTTGGGAATATCATAGAGGTTTATAATTCATTTGAGCCTATTAGGGAGGTGTGTGGTTTGAACATGGTTAGTACAAACTGTGAACCCCATCCATAAAACTATGTGGCTTGTGGTAAAGGGAATGTAGGTCTGCATGGGTTGCACATGGTTTGGAAAAACCATAAATATTCTTATAGATAATAGTGAAATGATTACTAGAGGGTAAAACAACATTTTTTTCATCATTTTTCTTACCATGCTATAAAATTTTGGAAGTGGTTTTCTTGAGATAGTATCATCGCACGATTGGTTCAAGGTTTTCCAAACTGTGTAGCCTAACACTGTTGTGTAATGTTGGATACATAAAATTAAGGGATCTAATATGTATTAAAATATTATGGACTCATTTTTTCCATAATATCATTGATTTCAAAACATATTTTTATCCCATGTATTGAGAGGTAATCCCCTTTGATCAGGGAGCATGTTTTATGAAACTCAAAGCCCATTAGAGAACTAGAATTTGTGATATGTCTCTCTTCTTGAAAATTATTCCCAGATATCTTCTTCTTATCTATCCCAGAACCATAGGTCAAATACTATGTTAATATATTCATATTAATTAAGTTAGATAATGATATTTTATTTTTATTTATAATGAAGTAAATTAGATCCAATCCTAGATGTTAAGGATTGTAGTTCTGTTATTTTTTTCTTCAACAGTTATGGTTTCTGTCATTCCAACTCAAATTAAAAAACCAAGGTTTTGGAGATGTTTTTTAATTAACCTAATGTGTTTGAAATACATGCTAATTCTAGTAGTATTGATAATAATTTTTTTATATTCTTATCGCTTCCTTTTCAGGTCATCAAATTGGTTTAAAATTAAAAAACTGAATTGAATCCCCATGAATTTGAGTGACCCTTCTAAGATCCAATTGGATCTGTTGAATATTATGTGACCATTAATGATGGAAACCCCTATGGTGTTCCAGTTAACATAATATTATAATTATGAAATAAAATATGGGGATTAGAGGGTAATTAATTTAAACAAAATATGAATGTTTTGGAATGTTAATTTTTTATAAATATTGTTTGGATTAACCTCAAATGTTTACCACATTATAAAATGATTAATTGTAAATTAGTAAAATGGCGAGGGGATCAAATGAAATTAATGGTTCTGGTTGATAAATAAATGTTTAACTATGTTGATAATGGTTTATACAAGGGTTATTAGTGATGAAACATAATATCTATATGTGAAAAATGAGATGTGGGTGTCGAAAGGATTATCCTCATCTGTCGGTAGCTAGAATGAGGCTTAAGGAACATAATGCATGAATGCGAATTAGTGGTAGACTATTTCTCCATATTCTTGATATTTTGGTGACAGACTAATTCTCTAAGTACCCTCGATAATGATACTGGACAAAAGATCCATGAATCCATGATTATGATACAAAAACTGACACACTAAGGTACAAAAAAAAACATGAAAAAATTTGAGTAATAAAATCACATAAAAGATTAAATTATAAAATCCCTATGGTGAATTGTACATACATTATCATGGGATGAAGGAGGTATTATTGGATTCAGTATAACCATGAACCCAATGGCCAATGTAGTTAACTAAAGAATAAATAATGTGAAACTTGTTTGATTTTATTGTTTGTTATTTTCTTATTTATAAAACTACATACACATTTATACTTTGGATATTTCTTTAGATAGCTTTGGTGGGGGATAATGAGTTGTATTTGCACCCTACAAGGTCCAATGATTGGTACTCGAGTAGATTTCATGTTTGTAGGACAGAATAAGGGAATGTTCCATATGTATGATTCAAGTATTGGGGTTAGGGATATATCATATATGAGAAAACTATACATGATGTTGGGACCCTCTTGGGAGTTTTTAGTATTTTTTTATTTTGGATTTTCATTTGAAACATGAAACTTATATTTGATGACAAGTTTACTGCTTTTGTTTTGGTTATTTCATTTATTTTTGGGATTATCATGTGATGTATAATCCTAATTGTTTACTTTTTTCAAAATATATTGGTTATTTTTATATTTCTTTCAATTATTCTCTAATACTGATAAGAATGGTATAGTATCCCAATGTAACAAATTAGACCATCGTTCCATGTAAGTAGTCTCTGGCGTATGGGTATGCGCACTTGAGGCCACATTACAAAGTAGATTAGGGAACCAGTATATGGAACCAGATTTAGAATGTTACACTATGAATATCAAAGGATGGTGTAAATATTTTCCTGGATAATGACCTCAATAAATAGAGGTTGTGACCAGATCAGATTTTATGATTCAAAAAGTGTGATTCTTGAGCATTTACTATAATGGATAGTGGGAGTTTTTGACGCAATTTTCTATGAATATTTATAACGAAGATGTAATTAATGTCTGTTATATTTTATTTTTATCTAGTAATAAAAAATTCCATAGTGCCATCCTATTAATATAGTGAATTTTTAAAAATCATACAAATATTGTTTTCCTGATTGATTTTCTATTTGTGTTAAGTATGTATGTGATTTTCTGTGGTTATTAGTTTCACATTCATCCCAAATTCAGTGCCCAAACATTGGAAAGAGGAAATTATTATGAAAATCTCTATCTGATATCATTTAATATATTCATGTAGTACAAGATAGCGCGATTTAATGGACCTATATATAATGTACATGGGGATTTTTGTATCCATCTAGTGAATGGACATACTGCTCTATTATCCCTAATAAGTGGTATCAAAGGATAAGTTTTAATTTACTCACATAAATTTAGGTTTCTCAACTTCTTGGATTATAAGTTATTAGATTTTATTTGGCCTTATTATTATTTGGTAGAATTATATTGAATAAAGGGAAGGTAAACATCAACAAGATCGATTAAATATACATTGTCATTTTAGAATGAAACTAGATGATATTTTGATATAAAAAGATATGGTTTCTCATTTTCAAGTAAATATATTGAAACTAAGGAAAAAATGGAATTAGAGAAATTGCATAGGTATTATTTTCACTCTATCAAGATATATCTTTCTTAGAATATTGTGTTAAATATTAGAGATAAAAAACTATAGTAGAATGTATATATGATTTGACTGAAATGTAAGAGAACCCAATGCTCTTAACAATGTTCTCATGATGAGAAGATCATTTTTTATGATATTATAAAATGGAAATCCTATAAAATATCACATGAATGAATTCAAACTACTCTGAAGCCATCTCAAAATGGTGGAGGTATATTTCAAGGATGATGTTTGGTATTTTATTATTTTTTCCTCACTTGTTGATAATTAGTATTCCTTGGTGAAAAAATTGAGAGACTCTATAAGGAAGGAAGATATTATGTTTTATGACATTCAAAATTTTATCATTAATGAATATTTGAGGTAGATGAATGTTCCAAATTTATCATGAATTGATCCAAATGATACCATATATGGATGGTCACTTTATTGAAAAGGATGTGAGACGAATAAGTCTTTATAGGATATATCACAATGAATAAAAAATGGAAAATTGATTAGTACAATTTTTATATGATGGATTTATGGGAATAATATATATATTAAGATGGATTTCATGAATCAGATGGATGTTTCCACTTTAGGAAAGATGAAATAAGTTTGTAAATCATTAAAAGGTTAATATTTGATAGTAAGTATGATCATTCTAGAGTTATCACCATTTTTTAAATCATGTAATCTTTTCATCCAACTGGGTTGTGTAAGTGCATGGTTGATTTTGTACCAGGAAGCATGGGAATTGTACATAATATTGATGATGAATCATTTT
Organism: Viscum album; assembly: GCA_963277665.1. Classification (NCBI taxonomy): domain Eukaryota; kingdom Viridiplantae; phylum Streptophyta; class Magnoliopsida; order Santalales; family Viscaceae; genus Viscum; species Viscum album. The sequence goes on from OY728156.1 coordinate 1,346,217,701, forward strand.
ATATAGTTAAGATTGACATGCTAACACTCAAGTAAAAAATTTACATTCCTTGAGTATAAAAGATGATTTAAATATTCAAGGTCTCTTATATAACCTCATATGAGAAGTATAACATGATGTTGAATGTTTTTGAATAAAATTTTCTAATAATTTATAAAAGATCAAAGTAGGTTCAATTAGGATCACTAATGGAATTAAAAATGGGACCTTATACTTGACCAAATTAAAGGATGACATTTCAGTTATTATAATCATATCATTAAATGTTCCATTAATGTGGTATTGTTGGTTTGGTCACTTCAGTGACAATAATCTGAAAGTTCTGTCAACAAAAGGAATACATAAACATGATCAAATGGTTCTTAAAATATTTGATATTAATATGATATGAAAACTTCAAAAAAAATTACCTATAACTAGGATGGTATAAATCCATGGAATAAATTGTTAATTTTTTAATGTTTAGGGACCGTCCCATATTCACTCAAATAGAGGGTCACTAAACTTTGTTTCCTTTATTGATGACGCCACTTATAATCTCTACATTTACATCTAAAATAATATTTTTAATGTGTTTAATTTTCTTATATAATAGAGAATTATGGGAAAGATAGTGTGTGAACAAAAGTTGAAATGTCTCCAGATAGACAATTGTGTGGAATACAGTGGACATAAAATTCATAAATGTAGTCAAATGATGGGAATCATGCATGAGAGGGTAGTTCCAAAATAATTTTACTAAAGAGGGTATATAAAAGGATTAATACAACATTTCAAGAGAACTATCATAGAATTAGTTTTTACAAATTAATTACTAAGAGAATTTGGGATGATTTTATAAATACAACAATATGTTGAGTGGAAAAAATTCTAGCTTCTATTGTGGGACCAGAACATACAAGGGAAATTTTCGTTGATAAGAGTTCTTAGGTAAAACATATCAATGTGTTTAGAGGTATCAAATATGTTCATATCAATGATAAAGATAGATATAATCATGATGGTAAATCCAATCTGTGTTTTATAGTAAGTTATTTTGAGGAAAGATTTGAATATCACATGTTGGATGATGAAAAGTAACAAATAAGTCAAATCTTGTATGATGTTTACAATAAATAACATCATTGGAATGATCATAAATAGTTTGGGAAGGATGATTAGGACAAAAAAGTTATGGGGATTAAGAAGAATATAAAAAGGTTATTAGATTGAATATTTTTCTATAAATTTAAATGGAAACATAATAGGTCAGTGTTCTAATAGTTGGGATATCCAAAAGTTAATTCTTGTTCTGATATCCACTAAAAAACGATGATTAGACACACCATTATCAGATATAGGATGATCAGATGAATGGATATCAAGTAAAGAGGTTATAAAAGAAAAAATAAGGTTGTGTTATAGAGATCCAATAATATAAGAAAACTATTTTTGAGTTTGGGAGATGATATAAATTTATTACATCTAATAGATGACAGGGAACTAGACTTTATGGAAGATGAAAATACTCCCATATACATGAAATTGAGGGATTCATCCATGAATAAAGAAATTAATTCCTTTAATCTGAATAATACGTTGGAGTCGGATGAATTATCAAATGGAAATAAAGCGTTGGAACACAAATGAGGTTTTCATGTGAAAAAAATGATTTTGTAGGAAAGAGGTATAAAGCATGGTTAATGGTGAAGGGTTTTTGGAAAAAGAAAGGGATTAAATTTTTTAAAATTTTCTCACCCATGGTGAAGCACAAAATCATTCATAAAGTTCATTGAATTATTGAATATGATGATCCACACATGATTTATATGGATGTAGAGAAACCATTACTTCCTGGATATCTGGAGAATTAAATTAACATGGTTCCTCTCAAATGATATAAAGTTCATCAGAATAATGATTTGGTTGGTAATTCGAAAATATGTCTTTATGGAATAAAGAAAGTTCCACAATAGTAGAATTAGAAGTTTTACACTTTTATTATTATGGATTGTTTCATTCAATGGGATCCTAATCATTGTTTTCATAGGAACTAATGGAAATATTGGAAATATATCAGACAATATCAATATGTGAACAATATATTAGTTAAATATTTTACATTCTATCAAACAGGTACAATAGTTGTACTGTAGAAGGAACTGTAGTAGTACTGTAGTAGGTACTGTAGTAGGGACTATGTAGAACTGTAGCATGTACTGTAGCAGTCACTGTTTGGCACTGTAGTTGCTAAGAATATTCACCTTTTTGGGCCTTCGAGCCACCGATTTGGTCCCCGAGTCCTTTAAGGACTTCAGGCCACCTAGGCCTTCGGGTCAGTAAGGTATTCGGGCCATCTCAAGGCCTTCGGGCCACCTTAAGTGCTGATGCAAACCAGACAACCTACAGGGAATAAACTTCAAAGGAGGAAGAGCAATGAGCCTTCACCATATGAGAAGCTAAACAGATTGCAAGAATGAGTGGGTATGGCACCTGCCATTGGGATAATCCTGTGCATGCATGGGAAAGCCTAGCCGAATATCCATACGAAGGTGGAGAGAATATTTCACAAGGAAGATGCTGGGTAAGAGCAATTCCAAGTAGTTAGTCTGAGTTTTATGTAATGTTTTAAGCTTATGAGCATTGAATTCCTCTAGGCCTACAGGCCATGTAATACTTACTCCTATGAGCCTTGGTTGGGTTCCACCTCAACCTTTGAAAGGTGAATTGTCAACATCAATAAAAAATGAAGGCCTTCGGGCCATTGGAGGTTAAAGAACCTTAATCAAGATAAAATTATCTTGGGGATGAAAATCAATAGATATAGAAATTTAGTCTCCTTGGGTTTTTACTAGAATAAATACATAAGGATGTTCATGAAAATATTTAGAATTATAGGTTCTAAACCTTCCACTATCCTTCCCACTAGACACTTTAATCTTGCTAAATAATAAGAACCATTAAAAAATAGAAACGTTCATGAGTTGGGGAAGGTTTTTTTTCCTCATCATTAGGAAATTTTATGTATGAAATGGTTTATAATCGAATAAACATTGATTTTTTAATGGGAGTTGTTACTCATTTCAGGAATAATAATAGATGGAATAATTTATAATCTATGAAATAGATCATTTGATACATAAATGGGTCATATGATACAGATTTATGTTTTGATTATATTTTTATAAATATTTTTTAAATACAACTCTTATTAGAGACATGGACTCACCGAATTGTATTGTATGATTTGAATTTACTTTTTTTAATAGAATTTTGTTTCATTTCCCAGTAGCAGAGAATTCTTAAATTATATAAAATGGAAGTAGAATATGTTTTTATTACAAAATAACGGGTATAATGGATATGGTTAGTGTGGTTATTGAAGGAAATAGAAATGGGATTGGAAAAAGGAATGATATTTTGTGATATTTATAGTGCTATTAATTTTCCCATAACCCAGTACATCATGCAAGAAAAAAAAACATTGAACTAAAGTATCACTTCAAACAAAGTCATTAATAAGGTAATGCATTGGAGATATTTTAATAACTGTATAGAAGTATAATCCTAATAATATGTTTAAAAATCTTATATTCTAAGAAATGATGGTGAAAGTTGGTGCTTATATTAGACTGTGTAAATCTGAGAAAGTAGATAGAATAACATATATCAAATAGAGGATGATCTCACCTATATTTGTGAACATTTTTTAGACCCTGATGCAATTTTCAGGGGGGGTTAAATTTTTGGAAATTCTTCAATTTCAATAGACATATTTTTCTAGATGGAGATTGTCATAAAGAGATGAATTGATATTGGGATACTGTTGTGAGGCTTCGATGTCATTGAATAGATATGATAAAATGGATTTCATGATATTGGGATCATCAAATGGATATTTTTTGTTCTATAGTTTTTGTGTGGTTTAGGTTGAAAGGATTCATTGGATGGAATTCCATAAAAAAATATATCAGATATTAATGATCAAATGATGTACATCAGAAGGTGTTCTCTTAAATTTTCTTTAATGAGGGTGGTGACTCAATTCATGGAGTTTTTTCATGGTCAATTAATATTGGTGGTTTCGTAGGATGGTACAATAGTATATTGGTGGTTTCACAAGACAAATGGGAGGATGAATGTGTATCTTAGTAGATGATGCGAAATTTTCACTTGATGTAGACCCATATAAATAGAGGTGATGGCCAAGATGACATTTCAATATTCAAAAGCTATGATTCTTATGAATTTACTTATTGAATAATGGGATTCTATAATAAAATATTTTTATATTTATATAGAGAGGAAGTGAGTGAAGTATATTATAATATATTGTATCTATAGAAATGAATATTTTTGAAGTTTTCTATCATGGATGTAGTATATTTTTTAACCCATGGAAATTATGTTTTTATATTTTATTTTCTATTTTTTTATGGTACATTTATAGAGTTTGTGTGATTATTAGGTGTTGATTTATCCTAAATCTAGTGAAAAAACATTTTAAGTATGAGATAATTAGAAACACATCTATCTGATAGTATAATAAATATTTCCAAAGAATTGGATGAAGCAGTTAGACAGACCTTTTCTTAGAGTTTCTCATTTCCATCACCCTGGTATCCCAACATTTTGTGGGTGAGTAAAGAATAATAAAATCACAAAAACTATCATTGAAGGTTACCTTCACTGATTTGAGCTACAATAGGATCATATTGGAGTAATTCACATGGCCTTTTATAGGAATTATATCCAATAACCTCATGTAGAGAAATATTGTATTCCTAAAATGTTATGATAATTTAATAGAATGAAAACATGTTTTTAATATGATAATATTGGTCTACCTGAGGTTATTGTATATAAAGCCAACATAAGACCATGTGAATTACTCTAATATGATCCTACTGCAGCTCGAATTGGTGAAGGTAACCTTCACTAATGATGTTTAGGATTTTATTCTTACTTAATCACTCCCCAAAAGTTGGGATACCATGGTGGTGGAAATGAGAAACTCTAATGGGAAGGTAGATCTTATGTTTTATGATATTTAAAACGCGATCTTCAATGAGTATTTGAATAAGAATAAGGATTATTTTTAAGTTATCATAATAACTTCACTAGAAGGTCCAAAAATGTGGAAATATAGGTTTTATCACCTTGGTGAGAAGAATTAGAATGTTATAAAGGAATGAGGCATACTTATAAATAGTCAAAAAAAACATGTATAATGGGAATTTTGTATTTTAGTAAAATAGTTTCATGTTTCCATCATCATGGATGGTATAAATTCATGGAATTGAATATTACAACTTGTTTATTCAGATGTTTAAGTACCCTTCCTTGTTCACTCCAATAGAGGAACACTAAACCTTAATACCTCCAATAATTATGCCACTAAAAAGTTCTAGGTTTTTATTAATAAGAATAAATGAAATTTGTTTTAGGAATTTATTAAATGTAATGTTTTGGTAAATAAAAAGTCTGAATGAAAGTTCAAATTTCTCCCTGATGAAAATGGTGGGAATACACAAAACACAACTTTCATTAAAATTTTCAACTAATGGGTGTCAAGAATGAAAATATTGTTATAGGAACTCTATAAAAATTAATTATATGAATGAAAAAATCATGATTTTAAAGAAAAAAGTTAGTGTATGAAGATTCAATCTGAAATTACTATGTGAATTTGGATAATTTCTATAAATTCAACAACATATTTTGGGAACTAATGTCTAGTATCATCTTTTGAGTAGGATCTTCAGGAGGAACTATGGTATGATAATAGACCATAAGTGATCCAAATCAATGTCTTTAAAAGTATAAAATATGTTTATATCAATGATAAAGATATATGTAAGTCAGGGGATATGTCCAAGGTGTTTTTCTAGTCAATTATGGTGATGAGAACAAGAGATATCTCCTATAGGGTGATGAAGAGAAAAACCATCTTGAACCAATATTTTTTCAATGAATAAATTTTGGGGAATTATAATTACTTAACTATGAATGATGTCGTGAATAGATAAACTATTAAATTTCATAAGAATTAGATAAGGGTTACAAGATATATTCTTCATTGATTAATTTTGGAGGAGACTTTAGAGGTTGGCACATTTATGGTTATGATACCAATAATATATTGATTGGATATAAATCTACTAGATTAAGAATAATAAAATAGTTTTTATATGATATATGATGATTATATGAATATATATTAGATATAGATGTTATAATAGAATAAACTATAGTTATTCTGATGATATCCACTCATATTAGAAAATTAGTTTAGGGTTCATAGATAATATATATTTCATACTTCTAATAAATACTGGGGAATCAGTCTATCTAAAAAATAACCTACTCTCAGAGACTTGAAATCTTAGGAGTCAAAAAAATGAGAGAGAAAATGAATTATTTAAATCTCAATAATACATGTAAGTTTTTATAATTTCAAGAAGAAAAATATCTCTAGAGAAAAATAGTTTTTTAATGTATAAGAGGAAGCTGATGGAAGTTTTAGGTACAATACAAGGCTGGTGAAAAAGCGTTTTCAGAAAAAATATGGATTTTAATTTTCTTATAAAAATTTATTTTAGTGAAATAGAAAACAATTCAAATAGTTATCATCATTATTTCATTCTAGAAAATAAACATATATTATATGTATGTAAAGATATTTATTGTTCATGTAGATTGGGACAAATAAATACACATTGATTACCCTAAGGGTTATGAAGATCAATAGAAAGAGGATATATTTGTTATCTTTAATCAAAGTATTTATGGATTCAGGAAAACTATAGGTTAGTGGAATCATATGTTTGAATCTATTCTAATTGTGGAATTTTTTATTTGATGTAATTACAAACATTTCTGTTATAGGAAGAAATGGTATGATGGAATATATATCATATTGTTTCTATATGTGATTGATATTTTAATTTGTTATTTGGAGTTATATCATATCATATTGAGGAACTGAATAGGAAATTATCCACAATGATTGAGATTAATAAACCTTAGGAAATACAAGAAGATATAGGGGAAGAGAATCAAGAGGTATAAGAAATATATCTCCATGTCTTAACCCGAAAGGTGTATATAATTAAACTCATCATATTATTTTTAATGACTAGTTATAAACCTATAACAACCCCCCTCATCAAAAACATAAAACATTATTAACCATAAGAAAAATCATTAAGTACATATGTTCATGACATAGAGATGGTGAATCTTCCCTCACCTGTAAGGGTTTTTTGTGTGTGGAATGGTTTGTACATGACCAGTCATTCCATTAGCAGTTGTAGTTGTTATCCATTTCATATAAAATCCACGATGGAAACATTGTGAAGCTCCAAAACAAATTATTCAGAACATGAAGATGACAACCTTGCTCTTTATGACACACTTAAACATGATTTATTAAATACAATTCACTTGATACAACATAGAATATCGAGATTTCTAGTGTCTTTGGGGCTTAGGATATTTACATAACAACTTAGAACATGAAATACACCATCTTTATTAAAAACCTCCTTTACATGACCACTATATTCCCTTGTACTTAGCATTGCATAGGATAACCTGAGGATATGCATGAAAAAAGGGTGAGCTATAAATCCCAGTAAGGAAATAAAAATGGAATAACATGAGGAATATAGTACATGTTAGACAATATTCATATCAATGGAGCACAAGAGAAACTTTAACATAAAGGCATGATAAAGCATGATAATCTTAATATGGAAATGTGGCAACAACATTTAACATGATTTTAGAATGATTCAATGCTCATTGCACATGGATCATGAGTAAACCATCATTTAACTAGAATTATCATGATTAAACACTCATTTCACTTGAATTTTCATTATACTAATCTTTACCCAATGCATTGAAGCGCTATTAGGGTGAACCGTTCTCAAACATTTCATTTCATGCATAAGTGTGCCACATGGATCATACAACATGGAATCAATCATCATAATTTATTCCATGACAAAGGGATGTGGAATACATACATAAATATTTATAATAAATATTTAATTGTGCATAAAGGTGAATACCCTTGATAGAGAAATGATAATGGTATTCACTACACAATGACAATGGCTTGGAAAATTTTAGTGTACTTTCGGCAGCATAACGGCGTAAAATAAGAACACATAAAAAATGGTTGATTAGAGATAAAGGGGTGTCTCATCATATTTAAATGAAATGGATAGTAAGGGGGTCATATAGATACATGTACCAATAAAAGTAATGGAATTTAGATTCATAATACAAAAGAATTACTTTGATATAAAAGAGGAGAGAGAAATCCCTCAAGGAATTTCGGCATGGTAACGGGTGTACATGGGAGGCATTAATGAGAGAGAAATGGGTCTCCCATCATCCAAACATAAATATGACAGTATGGGGGAGGTGAGAAATCATACCCCAACATTTTTAATTGAAAAAAAGGTCATAACAACTTAAAGAAAACTAGACCAAAATGAGAAAGAAAGAAATCCCTTACTTGGAATTGTGATCCCAAAGGCTTGAGAGAGGCTTGAGAGAGGATTCTTGGGAGCTTGGGGAACCTTGGGAGGATTATAGAGAGATAATTTCTGTGGTTTGTTGAACTCAAAAGGCTTTTAGTGAAGAGGAAGTGGGATCTTGTGTGGGTTTATATAGGAAAGGAGAGGGAATTCTTTAATATTTAGGTTTCAGTCACAACGCATAAAACTAATCAATACCACAAACCAGCCCATGGTTTTTGCCCATGATTTTTTCCAAAGGGGAGTGGAAAAAAATATTTTATAATTCAAATGGAATAACTTCTTAAAATATTGAGGGTGCTTATGTGGAGGTGAGTCACACTCTCAAGGAAAACAATTTAAAAAGACACAATGTTTTATAAGTCTTTGAGGGTCCACTAAAGCATTGTAAAATAAATCAAAAAAATATAAAATCACATTATTTTAATGGTAAAACATATATTGGACGAAAATATCATTTATAGATTTTTATTACATCACTATTTGGTCATTATGATGTCATAAAACACATTATATATTTAAACGGTATTTAATTTTTACCCAAAAATTCGACCATCTCAGAAAATAATGAAAAATTTAACATTGGATAATTTCAACATCTTGATTCCAAAAATAATATTCATTTTATTTAAATAATTTTCTAAATATTTGAATTTTTACTTTTAAAATAAAAACCAACATTTCTAAAAAATTCCTGGGTTTTGACAGAAACATCTTTCAAACCTTAATAAAAAATTATAGTTTCATTCATAAAATTATATGATAATTTATATTTAAAAAAATGAATTTAATTTTAATAATATTTTATTAAAATATTATTTAACTCTTAAATCTATTAATTCTTCAAAATATATTTCTTTGTTGAATATTAACTAAAAATAATATTTGTTCTTCAATAACTATTTACAAAGTAACAATAATAAAATGAATGCACATTATTTATAAAAAACAGTGTACATATTCATAATGCTGGGGTATTGTTAAATAACTCCTTATAACACCCGCATAAGACCAAATGGTAAGGTTTGCAATGGTGATAGACTCTTGGGGTGGCTCGGATAACATCGCTCAGATGGTAATCTCTATTAACTTCCATTTCTTCCATAGTCGGTTCCACTCAAGCTTAATGTGCTCAAGCTCGGCTTGGGATTGGTCAAGAGAAAATCCCAATGATGACACCTCCATTCCAAGCTCTAACAAATGGGCTTCGTATGGGAAAAGTCTACTAGATGAGGCCATCACTTCCTTTTTCTGAGTAAATTGGATTGGTTAAAGCCATATATTTATACTAATCATGTGATCACTGTTAAATGACTATATTAGCAATAATCACTTTTATTAATGATATTTTAAAAATATAAAAACATAAAACCAATGAAGTTCACATTTTATATAACCATAATAAGACATATAATTAAATCAAGAATAATTTTCATTAATTAAATTTTGGGTCTTTACAATCTTCCCCCCTTAAGAAATTTCGCCCCCAAAATTTCCTTTTCCCACACTAAAACAGTTGTGGGTAACTCTGATTCATTACTTCCTCCGATTCCCATGTCACTTCTTCAAACTTGTGGTTTCTCCACAACACCTTGATGAGGGGAATTGTCTTATTTTTTAGAACATTTTCTCTACGATCTAAGATCTTCACTGGTTGCTCCTCGTAAGAAAGATAATCCTCCAACTGTACCACCTATGATGAGAGTACATGTGAAGGGTTTGGTATGTACTTCTTTAAGTGGGACACATGAAAGACATCATATACTTTGGCCAAGGTAGGTGGAAGTGCTAGTCGATAGGTCAGAGCCCCAACATGATCAATAATCTCAAAGGGACCGATGTACCTAGGAATTAACTTCCCTTTCTTCCAAACCTCATGCACTTCTTCAATAGAGATATGCGTAGAAATACCATATCTCCAACTTTAAACTCAAGGTCACATAGATAGTTATCTGTATAACTCTTCTGTCAACTCTGGGCTTCCTTGATATGTTGTTGAATGGTTTTCACCTTCTCCACCATCTCTTCGACCATTTATGGTCTTAGAATCTTACGGTCACTGAATTCATCCCAACACACCAGTGTTCTGCACATTTTCCCATAAATGGATCATATGGTGCCATTTGGATGCTCGATTGGAAACTATTATTGTAAGAGAATATAACCAGTGGAAGATGTTGGTCCCATCCTCCTTTGAATTCCATTAAGCAAACACTCAATATGTACTCATGTGTTTTGATAGTCCACTCGAACTGGCCATCTGTTTTAGGATGATAGGCCGCACTGATTTTTAGTTCAGCATCCAGTGTATGTTGAAGAATCTTCCAAAACTTATAGGTGAATATTGGATCTCCACCGGATACAATACTTAGTGATACTCCATGCAGCCTTACCACTTCTCTGATATATATTCGTGCTAGTTGATTGAGTGAGAAATCCTCCCGAATAGAAATAAAGTTTGCAGACTTGGTAAGATGATCCACAACAACCCAGATTGCATTTTTTCCTTTGGATGTCTTCAGAAGTCTAGTGACAAAGTCCATGGTGATGTTCTCCCATTTTTATGTTGGTAAGGGTAATGGTTGCATCATCCACTTAGAATTCTGCCTCTCTGCCTTCACTTGCTGACACACTAGGCACTTTGATGTAATTTCCGCAATCTCCCTTTTCATATTGTCCCACCAAAAGTTTTCTCAGAGATCTCAATACATCTTTGTGCTCCCCAGGAGTATAGATATGGTTGAGCAATGTGAGTCACCCATAAGCTCCTTCTTTATCTCTGGATTATATGGTACACATAATCGTGACCCAAATCTCACAATTTCATCCTTTTAAACCACGAACTCTGAGGATTTCCCATTTCTGATAGCTTTGAACCTTTTTATAATTTCCACATACTTTCTTTGAGCATCCTTTATTTTCTCCAAAAGAGATGGTTGAGAAATAATCTATGAAAAGATTGATGATGTTCCCTTCTTTATGATTCCCATGTCCATCTTCATCAAATCTAAGCAGATTTGATCCTTCTCAATTCTCATCAATGATAGAATTGTAGGGTCCTTTCTACTTAGAGAATCTTCCACCCTTTTCTCTTTCCCAGGGTGGTAATGGATTGAGCAATCATAGTCTTTGATCAGCTCTAACCATGTTGGTGCATGTTCAACTCTTTCTGTGTGAATATATACTTGAGGCTTTTGTGGTCCATATATATTTTACACTTCTCCACAAAGAGATAATGCCTTCAAATTTGTAAATTGAAGATCACCGCAGCCAACTCCAGATCATGTGATGGATAATTATGCTCATGTAATTTCAATTTCCTTAAATCATAGGCAATGACTTTTTCATCTTGCATCAACACACATCTCAGGCCCTTCTTTGAAGCATCACTAAATACCACAAAAAGTTATCCACTTGTTGGTAAAGTGAGTACAGGCGCTGTGATAAGCCTCATTTTCAACTCCGTGAAGCATTATTCACATTCATTACTCCAATAAAACTTTACTCCCTTCCAGGTCAGCTTGGTATAGGGTTGGAAATTTGTGAAAATTTTCTCACAAATCGTCGGTAATATCCTACTAATTCCAAAAATCTACAGATATCTGTTACCGATGTTGGCCTCAGCCTTCCCTCTATTGCAACTATCTTGGAGGGATCCACAGATATCCCATTACTTGTGATGATATGACCTAATAATGAGACCTCCTTCAACCAGAACTCACACTTTATGTACTTTTCATAGAGCTTCTCCTTCCACAAGGTCTCTAGTACAATTGTTAGATGCTCCTCATGATCCTCCTTAGTTTTAGAGTATATTAGAATATCCTCTATAAATACTACTACAAATTTGTCAAGGTAATCATTAAAGAATCTATTTATCAAATCCATGAATATTTATGGAGCATTATTGAGTCCAAAAGACATTACAATGAATTTACAGTGCCCGTATCTTGTATGAAAAGTAGTCTTGGGGATATCTTCCTTCTTCACCCTTAATTGATAATATTTCGACCGAAAATACACCTTGGTGAAGTATTTTGCTCCACAAATCTGATCGAACATGTCATAAATTCATGGGAGAGGATACTTGTTCTTTATCGTTATTTTGTTAAGCTCACAATAATCGATGAAAATGCACATTGATCCATCCTTCTTCTTGAATAAGAGGACTAGTGTACCCCATGGTGAAGCACTTGGGCGTATAAACCCTTTATCCAGATTCTCCTGTAGTTTTTTATTCATCTCATCATGCTCCACAACAACCATTCTATATAGAGTCTTGGATATTGGTAACTCCCCAGGTATTAGATCAATTGAGATTTCAACATCTCTTCTAGGAGAAGACCAGAAAATTTCTCAGGAAACAATTCAGTGAATTCCCTCACAACCGACATGTCTTCAAGGATGGTTACTTCCTTGGACTCAATCATCTGAGCCAGATACACATGCTCATAGTGCAGTAATATCCATTCTTGATATGATGGAGCTAAAGAAGATTCATCTTTATCCTTTCACTTGTATAGAATCTGGGGTTGATTATCCATATAGAGAGTGATTTCCCTCTCCTGGAAATTTATGTTGGATCTATATAAGGAAATCCAATCCATGCTGATAATTGCATCAAATTACACATGAGGAAGAATGAAGAGGTTCACGGGAAGTTCAGTCCACAAATTAGGACAGGAGAGGAGTTATATTCATGGGATGTAATGATTGCCCCATTTTACGTACTTACCGACATCTTTAATTCCATGATTTGCGGTGGTGTTGGTATTGTTCTACTAAACTTTCAGGATATAAAAGAATGTGTATAACTAGAATAAAAAAGTATGTTCACTATTCTTGAATGAATAACCAGTGTACCTTTCACCACTTCATTTTTGGGGTTCACTTTGGTGGTAGTGATGGAAAAATCTCACAATTTTTTCCTTGGAGGTTGTGCGTTGCCTCTGAAAACCCTTGGCTTAGGGAACTGATTTGCAAAGTTCCCTGGTTCTTTGCATTTTATGAAATGAATAATGCGTTGAGGGTCAAGTGGAGTGTTCCTCTCCTCTATCATAGCCACTGATTTTTCTTTCCAACAGTTAACAACTAGGTTCCCTTATCTTCCACACTAAAAGCATTTCCTCGTCCCCTTCAGGAAATTTCTGAGGTGCTTCTTTCCACACCTTTGGAAAGTGGGGTGTTGGATCTTCTTAGCACCGTTGGATTTATCCATCGGACCACCAACATTGAATTCCAGCTTATGCTTCTTATCAGCTTGATAACCCTAAAATTCTATGATCTCTATTTCGACCATGAGGGCACATTAGACACTTTCACATAAATGTTGAAGTCATGGATCTCCAGCACTTTCTGTAGGCTAGGTTTCAGCCCACCAAAGAAGCGGTCAACCTTGCATTCAGGGGTAATGACAAAGATGAAGGAATATCATGCAAGCCTTGTGAATTTTTCCACGTACATTCCAATAGATTATTCATATTTTTGTTTGAGGGCAAGGAAGTCCCTTTCCATCTTAGGTCAGAGGGTGCGCAGAAAATATTTATCGAAAAAAATATTCATGAAATCCTTCCATTCCAATGCCTCGATCTCCTCCTTAGGCTTTGTATTTTTGATCAACGTCCACCATTGATCAGCTTCACCCACCATAAAATAATCATACATCAGAACCTTCTCTTGTTCGGAACATTGAAGAATGGAGAAGATCTTCTCAATGGAGCTGATCCATTGTTCAGTGATTGAGGGATCAGATGATCCATTAAAAGAAGTAGGCCTTTGTCTCATAAAGCTTTTGATAGGGACTTGTTCTTTCTTGGGGGGGGGGGGGGGTGAACGTTCCTCTTGACTAATGTTTCTATTCAAATCTTGAGGTAACTGAGAGAGAAGCGTGAAAAAGTTCGCGATTCCCGCTCCCATCGAATTGGGAATCTCCTTAGAACAATCATCACATTGATCTTCACATTGGTTGTTAGCCTGAGACCTCCTTTTACTGGCCATTGGCAGGAATAAAAGTAAGTTAGGGGTAACACATAAAGGGTAATCCAAAGACAAAAACAGATGACATATACATTAATTTTAATTCCTTAACTTATGAATCTATAGGCTTCAATCTATGTTATCCATGATATACATTCCAACATATATTCTTAGGGGAATTTTTTCCATTAATAATTGTTCATACAAGGCATGTGACTTTACCAAAGCATATCCCCCCTGTAGTGTTGTAACCAAGAGTGTAGCAAGGCCCATTTTCGTGCACCGGTTCCCGTTCGAGTCTAGATCAATGTGGTGTTTTCGGGTTTTACCCCTTGGATACATCTGAGCTAGAGCTGCCTCTACATGCTTGTATCTAGACAAGGATGTATTTTCTTGATAAACCACTTACTCACTACTCACCAATACTTAGGTATGTTTTTATTATACTTATTACTATCTTTAAGTCTTTACAAGGGTTTTCAAATCCTAATACAAAAAATAACTACACCTATCCTCTGATACCAACTATGAAAACCCTTCTTTTTATTACACACTTAAACATGATTTATTACATAAAATTCAATTGATACAACATAGAAGATCGATAGTTCTAGTGTATTTAGGGCTTAGGATCTTTACATAACAACTTAGAACATGAAATACAATATCTTTATTGAAAACTTCCTTTA
Source organism: Viscum album (assembly GCA_963277665.1). Classification (NCBI taxonomy): domain Eukaryota; kingdom Viridiplantae; phylum Streptophyta; class Magnoliopsida; order Santalales; family Viscaceae; genus Viscum; species Viscum album. The sequence continues at coordinate 1,346,232,897 of OY728156.1, forward strand.
CATGACCAGTATATTCACTCGTACATAGCATTGCATAGGATAACCTGAGGACATGCATTAAGAAAGGGTGAGATATAAAGCCTAGTAAGGGAATAAACATGGAATAACATGATCAATATATTACATGTTAGGCAATTGTCATATCAATGGAGAACAAGAGAAACGTTAACATAATGGCATGGTAAAGCATGAAAATATTAATATGGAAATGTGGCACCAACATTTAACATGATTTTAGAATGAGATAAGGCCCATTGCACATGTAACATGAGTAAACCCTCATTGAACTTTAACTAGCATGCGTAAACCCTCATTTCACTTAATGTATCATGATACTAATCTTTACCCAATGCATTGGAGCGCTATCAGGGCACACACTTCTTAAACATTTCATTTCATGCATATGTGTTCCACATGGATCATACAACATGGAATCTATCATCATCAATTATTCCACGATAAAGGGATGTGGAATACATACATGAAGCTTTATAATAAATAAATAAATTTCCATAAAGGTGAATACCCTTGATAGAGAAATGGGCATGGTATTCACTACATAATGACATTGTCCCGGAAAATCGTAGTGTAATTTCGGCTGCATAACGGTGTGAAATAAGAACTCATAAAAAATGGTTAATGAGAGATAAAGAGGTGTATCATAATATTTACATGAAATGGACAGTAAGGGGGTCATGTAGATACATGTCCCAACAAACATAATGTAATTTAGATGCATAATACAAAAGAATTTCTTGGATGTAAAAGAGGTGAGGGAAATCTCTCAAGCAATGTCGGCATGGTAATAGTTGTACATTGGAGGAATTAATGAGAGATAAAGGGGTCTACCATCATCCAAAAATAAATAGGATAGTATGGGGTGGGTGTGAAATCATACCACAACATTTTTAATTGAAAAAAGGGCATAAAAACTTAAAGAAAATTAGACAAAAATGAGAAAGGAATAAATCCCTTACATGGAAGTGTAATACCAAAGGCTAGGGAGAGGCCTGAGAGAGGCTTCTTGAGAGATTAGGGAACCTTGGGAGTATTATAGAGAGAGGAGGTTAGGGTTTGGTTGAACTATGAAGGTTTTCAGTGAATAAGAATTAGGAGCTTGGGTGGGTTTATATAGTAAAGGAGAGGGAATTCTTTAATATTTAGGTTTGGGTCACCCCACATTAAACTAATCAATACCACAAACCACCCCCTAGTTTTTGCCCATGGTTTTTTCCAAAGTGGAGTGGAAGAAAATATTTTATAAGGCTAATGGACTAAATTCTTAAAATATTGAGGGTGCTTATGTGGATGTGAGTCACACTCTCAAGGAAAACAATTTAGAAAGAAAAGATGTTTTATAAGTCTTAGAGGGTCCACTAAAGCTTTGTAAAATAAATCAAACAAATATAAATCAAATTATTTTAATGGTAAAACATATATTAGAATAATATCATTTATAGTATTTTATTACATCACTATTGGGTCATTATGATGTCATAAAACACATTATATATTTAAATGGTACTTAATTTTTACATAAAAAATCGATAATCTCAAAAAATTATGAAAAATTCACTGTTGGATAATTTCAACATCCTAATTCCAAAAATAATATTAATTTTATGTAAATAATTTTCTAAATATTTGAATTTTTACTTTTAAAATAAAAACCGACATTTATCGAAAATTCATGAGTTTTGAAAAAATCAACTTTCAAACCTTAATAAAAAATTACAATTGCATTCATAAAATTATATGATGAATTAATGGATGGATTTATGTTTCAGTAATGATGATAATTTAAATGGATTTGTGGATGAATATTATTCTGGTGACATAGACTCTTAGAAAAGTAAACCAACCAGTGTATTATTTTTTGGTGGAATGGAGGTTAGCTCTATATATCAGTTTCATCCAGTTGTTAAATTATCTGTACTGAAAGAAGTGTATGTTTCTATTATTGATGTATGAAATTATTTGATATAGTTTATTCACTTGATGAAATAAATAAGAAAAGTATCATAAAAAAGAACGTTATTCTGTGATATTAATATAGTTATTAATCTTTCTTATAACCCAGTTTTTCATGAAACAAAAAACCACATTAGCCTATTTTATCACTTCTTTAATATTTTTTTAGAGGGTTAGATTTTGGAGATATATAAATTTTTTGGGAAGAATAATACTCAATATTTGTTTAGAAAAGTGTTAGTACCAAACATTCTAAGGAAATTTTGTGCATAAGTTAAAATTATCCAATTAGAAAATGTGGAAAGAACATCATGTATAGAACAAAGAAATAAATCATGAGGATTATTATAGATGGTTGAAATCATAATTTTTTTTTCCAATTATTAGATTATTAGTTTTTTGGATAGTATTTAGTTTTCCCAGACCTAAAATTCTTGACAGGTATTGTATAAACCTGGGCTTGTACATTATATAATCATAACTTAAGTTAATAATTCACATTGAGGATCTTTTCTGGTTTATATATTTAGTGAATTAGGTCATAAGTTATACATAACAGCATGACTATTAAATATTGATACTTCTACTCACTATCCATTTTTATCGTCAAACAAATACTCTTAAAAATAGAAACATGTCTAGTTCCATGTTTTAGACATCACGATATTTCCTTGAACCCATCCTTGACCCTATTCATCTTTATGACCTATAAAAAACATTTCATAACTTGGGATAGGCATAAAAATCTCAGTAAGGGATAGACAATGAAGGAAAACTGTTAGTTTTTCAAAAACTAATATAAACCATGAATAATATATCATAAAATAATACTTTTCACCTTAAAGAAGTATAAAAAACACTTCACTGAATATAATATCATTACTTACCCTTTTTGTAACCAAAATATTTCCAAAATCCCATTAAATTTAACTTGAAACATATAAATGTATCATGGGAAATAAACATACTTAAATTGAATAACCATACTGTTAACTACCACACATATAAATAAATGGAATAACCGTACCACAGACTTCCATACCTAATTCATTATAGGATATAATGTAACCATCCATCCTTGGTTTATCATAGAACCACTCTTCATTTGGTTTATCACGTAACCACCTGTCTAATGTCCATGTACCATTATATAATCATTACACATAAAATATTGAAAATATAAACATTTCACTGATAACATTTCATTTCCAATCACAAGAAGTTATTTCAAGATATTAAAATAAAAAATCCATTTCAGAAACCATTTTCAATATGAAAACACCAAAAAAGGTAATAAGGTATTTCTTTTCCATTTAAAAACATTATGGCTTTTATAGGAATCCAAATAACAATTATGATGGTGGAGAGGTTATTGTCACTGCATACGTTGAATACATTCAATTTTTAGTTTAGTAAAAGGATTCATTAAAAAAGGATTCTCTTTTAATTAAATTTAAATTCAAAGGCAGTTATTATAAACTGTATAAAAAAGTAGGTGTATATTATTAAAATATGTCTCAATGAATTGAGATTGATACAAAGTCTCTTACAAAAATTTGGCAGCCTAATGGTGTTACATTAAAATTCAGAAAATGAGTTGATGGGAGAGAAAAGGGTATATAATAACTTTTAAATTATATAGACAGAAATAAGAATATATAATAACATTCCCAACACAAGAAAATACAGATTAAAAGACATAACATAAAATATGTCTTTGACTAAAAGAGAACGGTGAAAGATTCCCTTACCTCGAGTCCGACTTGTCTCGTATGTTCCTTTTTCATCCTGAATAATAAAAATAAGTAAATTTCTACTTTATTCATAACCTTTTTAATTTTTATTATTCCTTTTATATCACTTATTACCTTGTTATAACAACTAGTTATTTATTTGAGTTCATGTCAGACTTTTTTATGATGTTCAGAACACGATTAAAAAATGAACTAGTTATAATAACAAATCTTCTATGTGGTCCATAGTAAATTATCCCATAAATGATATTTGTGATTTATATATCATATATATAATATATATCCAATGTATATATATTAATAATAGTCTATAGGATTTTGATATAATAAATTAAATGCACCGTTCTTGGAGACAATAAGTCATATGTAAGCATAAACACAATGTTCTTTTATTTTTCATTTTTAAAGGAATGAAAACTAAATGATACATATGTATATTATAATTATAGTATAATATCATATATATATATATATATATAATTTCATTAATATTATCCTAAATACGTTCCATGTATGGAAAGAACGAGTCATATCACTATGAGGGGGCAGTTGTCCGCACTTCCTCAAATGGAATTATCCTATTTGTAAAACATGAAAAGGATAAAGAAATGTTTTAAATGATAATTACATAAGTATAGAGATAAAATAAATATCATATATATCATATGTAATTTCAGTGACATCATAATGGCCACCATGAGAGGTGGTAGGATATAATTGAACAATCGTCGTTTTGTGAGGCAGTAGTTCTCCATCCACAGAAACAGTATGTTCATTTCCCTTAGATGGAGGTGTGTGGAAGTGTAGTTAGAATACTTATCATAACAACAAACTATATATAAAATATACTATTGTTTTTATAAAATAATTTAATAAATATATTTTAGGCGGTTGGAGAAGGAAAATAAAAGGAATAATCTTGATAGAAGACATTACCTCAAACCGGGTAACTCATTTTGATTTTACCTAAAAGGACTTATTGAATTGCCTTCTGCCTAGAGAAATGATTATAAGAGGAATAAAGGGATGTTGGGAGATTATTTGGGAAAATTTTGGACAAGACAAGTGGCTTGAGAGGTTTGAGTAATGGGTTAGAGGTGGTTCCCTTTAATAAGAGGGAGGATGGGCACTTAAGGAATATCTTGAATTATTATTTTGTTATAATTTCTATATTGAGTATAAATGAGTCCAAATTCAGTTTTTTAGAATATAAGATGCGTATAAGTCGAAATACAGTCATTCAATTAGAATTATATTGGCTTCATATTTTTTTTAATCCTTGTCCGTTTTATTTATCCCTTTTTTACTCTTAGCATTTTATCAAGCATTTAACACTTTGGAAAATCAGAATCGTTATCAAAACATGAAAAATATCCAATTGATGAGTAAATAATAAATTTTTTGACATATGATAACTATTCGGTTGAATCTTAGTTTTTTTTGGAATTTTATAATATTTAATAAAATATTTAATATTTTAAAATATGAATTATGTCAATTTTGACACTATTCATATCATTACTTATTTTAAAATTTATAAAAACATGATTGATTCAAAAAAACTACATTAATATAAAGATAACATGTATCAATAATCCTGAAAATTCTTTTATGACATCAAAATAACCAAATTAAATTTATTTTAACATTTATAATATCATTTATTTTAATACTTTATTAATGAAGCAATCAATGCATCATTATTGTTTCCTAATTAAATTTATTTATATAATATCAAAAAAAATTAAATAAAATAACATGATATAGGAAATATTTTTATATTTATAATGACTATTCTTAGTCCATAATATCAATTATATAACCCCATATGATTTTTTTACTAAAAGATATGTGTTTATGTTAAAATTTTCTTAACTTTATATTATTTTTTTATAAAATGTCATTTTCACTTACAAGTGGCTCCATGGGGTCCCAAAATCGACCCAAGGATACCCATTTTCAGAAATTTATCATTCAATAGGGTTAGAAAATGTGTTATGGCAATTTAATTTTATTATAATATTATTTTTTAACCTTATTTACAATATTTACCCTCTAACCATGGTAAATAAAATATATACTGATGTTACTACTCATAATGTCTAAAAGTAACGGTAACATATTACACAATTTGGACCTCCTGATTCAAAATATGGAATACATTTTTCAAAATTCAAAACATAGAATTGTAGGAGTTATTTTAAAATTAATTCCTGTTGTCAAAATATAAAATCTTGTTTTAAAGAAAAAATAAATATCAAAAGATTAACATGTGTTTATTTCTAACTAAAATGTGAAATTCCTTTCAATGACCAAAATTGGATTAAATGGTAAAAACCTAATCAATTTACACATTAAAACTAATTAAAAATATAATGTAACCATTTAAATAAATCATATGAAAATATAGTTTTGAGGTAAAACATAGTATTTTTTATTACATTAAAAAATAAACTTGATCAGAAAAATACAAAAAATTTACTACAAGTAAATTTTGATTTCACACTTCTAATGAAGTTTATTTTTTCTCATATTAAAAATATTAAATTTAGGAAAAAATATAATTAAAAGGGGTTCACCATCAAAATTCTATAAAAGTACCTTTAAAAAAAAGAGTATTTATGCTTAAAATTGGATTCATTCTCATTTCATGCCTCTTAATTTTTTTGGATAAATATAAAAACATTTAAAAACAATTTTAATCATAATATGGTTAGTTCTATTCATTCCCTCCAATACAATGGCTAGCCGTTAGCTACCATTTAAAATAATAATATTATGTTATTATTTTTTAGTATGAATCAGCATTATTTGCAACATGAGATTTCAGAGAAACCCATTGTTGCGTGTCAGTTACGCCATAAAACATATAATCACCTTTGAATTTAAATTAATATTTAATTCAAAAATATTAATAAATAAAAAAATTTCATATTCTTTATTTACCTGGGATGTTACATCCTTCCCACTTTTGAGAATTATGTCCCCGCAATTTTAAAATTGAGCTCAGAAACATCATTAAAAGTTATAAAGCACAAAAAGAGTCAATAAAACTATCACTTTTAAAGAAAGAATGAGAAATACAAAGGTCACCCAAGATAACACATATTAGGATTCCATATAGGAGAAAATTGATATGGAAGAGAAACTAACCATCATGTTCTGATGGAGAGTGATAGAAAACATGATCAGTGGAATGTTAACCACCAGAAAATCACAAACTTCTGATAGGTTAAACAGTCTTTGATTCCCCATTAGGAAAAGTAAATAGACAACTTTTTTTTTGTTTTTGTTATATGTTACCTTTCATAATTTTGGAAAATTTATTTATGATATTGACTAAGAACATAAGGAAATATACTTACTTTTTAAGTAGAGTTTCACCCATTTCTAAGTTGCTACCAAAAACACATCTTTTCTCCAAATGATGAGTATTAAAGATGACTTGGTCACACCTGAAGCACTAGAATAATCTTCTATATAATCACATAGTCCACAAAAGATTAACTATATATTTCCCCTGTCTTTATACATTAACCAAAACCAAAATGGTTAGTACAAGATCATATAATCCCAAAAAAGTAAAATCTTTTATAAAAAGAAATACTACTCTTAATCTCCAAAATTGAAAAAAATACCCAAAGATCAACAAATTCCATTAAATAAACAATTTTCCTTAAAATCCATTAATACTATCCAAAAAAATATTAAAACCTATAACTTAGAAGAATTTAATCGCATATTCTTCCATAGTAAATCATAACATTTATCTCCAAATAACATCAAATACTCTTAAAGTATCGTACAGAAGTGTAATTAACCTAATCACATATTCTCTATGATAGGTTAATCATTTCCATAAATAACCCAAATCACTATATTTTCACTATAAAAACATAGATTCTTCCAAAATAAAATTTCAACCATTACTCAAAAAATGAGATCCCATAGCATTTTATTTTCCATAAGCCTATAGTGTTCCCAAAAGAGAGAATGTCTTCCAAAATAACCATTATCACTTAATCACCAAATCATTTTCCTATACTAGGGATAACTATTTGATAAAACATAAGTTCCAAAAATCAACATATTCATGATCCATAATGTCATTAAACAAAAACAATTGTCATACTAACAAGGTACTTTATGGAGTCCTATGGTTGGCGATAAATCCCAGTCGCACTTTGGTTGTGGGTTCAATTCCCACAACTTTTTCCATTATGACAGGTTGTCACATGGTCTCTGTGTAGTCCATTTTAAAAAACTATATAATTTCATAACATTACACAAAATGAGATAAATACCTAGAAAATAAACATAACACATTTTAACCCCAAATTTTATCTTATACCTCGCATTTTCATCCAAAAATGTAATAACCTATAATTGCCTCAAACTCAATGATCATATAAACCCAAATAGTTCTTTATAAATATATCCACCAAAATAAAAGATAATTCTTCATTGAATAAAATTTTCACATTTAAAACATCAAGGTTACACATACTATAAAAATTGTACCAAAGTAATCTTATCATTAATACATTTAAACATATCATCATACATATATCCAACATAACTCTTCAATTCCTAAAATATAGATATCCTAATCATCGAAAATTCTCCTGGATCCTTTATCCATGTTATTTCATATTATTATTTTATACTTCTTTACTATAAAAAAATCATTCATAATGTCCAAAGATTTAAGTAATGTCAAAACAAGATCTAATAAATAATCCATACCTTTCATATGTCATTTTTAGTTCCCTTTTATTCAATTGTAATGGAATTAGGAATTGGTAAACATAAATTTGAATGATCCTATTGATACCACTCTCAAACATTCTTTATAGGACATCTATTTTTATAATGACCATGCACACCACATTTAAACCATTCAATTGATCCCTCATAATGAACTTCCTTCCCTTTCCTCGAGTCAAATGTATGATTCCTTTTTCCATAGAAGGTTTTTATATTATGACCTTCATTTCAAAATCTATAGGATCTTCCCATCCCTTTGAAGCATTTTACTAGGTGTTTCTTTCCACATCCTTGACACATAGGTTTTTAAATATACTTACCTTTATGATTATTACCTGAACTTCCATTGGGATTTGTTTCTCGCATATATGATGCCTTAGAAAAATCACCATGGTTTTTGTGGTCAATCATGACTCGAGATAGTTGTTTAAGAATAATAATAAGAGTCTCATTATAGCTCCCATGTCATATGGTTTCTAATTTAAAAAAAATCCAAACTTTCCTTTGCATCCACTATTACTTTTGTGCCTGCTAGATCCAACCATTTACTAAAAAAAAAGGTCAGAGTGAGTATATCAATAAAATCATCATATAATATCTTATGTGGAGGGTAAACACTATGATATGCTTATTCATGTTATATTAAACTCATTCAATTTATCAAAAATAACTATGACCCTTTCTAATATTCTAACCATTATGTTTATGTCACATATTCTTAAATAACACCATAACGTCTAATGTTATTTAAACTAACCTCTCATACAAACTATAAGGACCCAGCCGTATACATTACCTAATCATGAATTATATTAATAATTCACATTGAGGATATTTTTAGGTTTAGATATTCAGATAATTAGGTCATAAAATATATATAACAACTTTAATATTACACATATGCACTTCTAATCACTATCTATTTTTTGATAAAACAAAAACTCTTAAAAAAAGACACATGTCTAGTTCCATGTTCTAGACAACATGATTTTTCCATGATCCCATATTTGACATTTTTCATCTTTAAGTCTTTTGAAAAGCATTTCAAAACATGGGATGAGCATAAAAAGATCAGTAAGGGATACATAAAGATGGAAAACTATTATCTTTTCAAAACAACATGTAAACTAGGAATACATTTTAATAAAGTAATACTTTTCACCTTAAAGAAGTAGAAAAAACACTTCACTAAATATAATCTCATTGATTACCCTTTTTGAAACCAAAAGATTACCACAATCCCATATAATTCAACATATAACATATAAATTTAACTCGGGACATAAACATACATAAATGGAATAACTATATGGTCGAATTCCACACATATCACTAAATGTAATAGCCATACGTTTGACTTATATACCCAATGCATTGGAGGATATAATGTAACCACCTGTCCTTGGTTTATCATGAAACCACCTGTCATTTGGATTATCCCGTAACCACCCATCCAATGTCCAAGTACAATTATATAAACATTTACCATAAAATATTTCAAATATCAACATTTCATTGATAACATTTCATTTTCAATCACAATAAGTCATTTCAAGATATTGAAATACAAAATCTATTTCAAAATCCATTTTCAATATGAATGAACCCAGAAAAAGAATATGGTATCTCTTTTCCTTTTAAAAACATTAAGGATGATAGAGTAATCCAAATAATAATTACGACGACGGAGAGTTCATTGTCACAACATACGTTAAAAAAATTATTTTTGTAGTTTAGTAAAAAGCTTCATAGAAAAAGGATTCCCATTGAATGAAAGTAAAAGTAAAAGTGGATTATTATAAACCCTATAAAAGAAGGAGGGTTATATTATAAAAATATTCCTAAAATGAATGGGGACTGAGATGATGCCCCTTATAAAAATTCGGCAGCCTAAAGGTGTTACTTTAAAATTCAGAAACTATATTGATGGGAAAGAAAATGGTCACTCATCACTTAGAAATAAAATGGACAGAAATAATGATATATAATAACATATCCCAACATAAGAAAATATAAATTAAAATACATAACATAAAAGAAGTATTTGACAAAAAGGGGACCATGAAAGGTTCCTTTACCTCGAGTCAGACTTGTCTCTTATGTTCATTGTTCTTCATAAATGATAAACATAAGTTAATTTATACATTCTTAAGAACATTTTTCATGTTTATTATTCCTATTATATCACTTATTACCTTGCTATAACAATTTTTAACTTTTTTTATTTCATATCGGACTTTTTGTCGATGTTCAGAACTTGAGTAAAAAATGAACTTGTTATAATTACAAAATTTCCATGTGGTCAATAGTAAATTATCTCCAGAATGATATTAAATATTTATATATCATATATATCCAGTATATATGCATTTATAATAGTCTATAACATTTTTATACAAGAAATCAAATGCACCGTTCATGGAGACTGTGAGCCGTACGTACGCATGAACACTAGTATCATTTATTTTTCTTATTTAAAGGAATGAAAAATAAATGAATCATAAGTATATTATAATTATAGTATAATATCATATGTAAGATAATTAAATATATCCTTTATACATTCCAAGTATGTAATGAATGAGTCATATCACTTTGAGGGGGTGGTTGTCTGCACTTCCTCAAATGAAATTATCATATTTATACAACATTAAAACCATAAAGGTATGTTTTAAATGATAAATACAGAATAATAGAGATAAAATAAATATAATATATATCATATTTAATTTCAGTTCCATCATAATGGCCACCATGATAGGTGATAGTAGATAATTGAACAATCATCATTTCGTGAGGCAGTTGTTCACCATCCATAGAAATGGTATGTTCCTATCCATTAGATGGAGGTGTGTGGAAGTTTCGAAAAAATCCTTATCATAATAACAAAATAGTATATTTAAGATACTGGTGTTGTTATAAAATATTTTAATAAAGATATTTTATTGGGTTCAGTAAGGAAAATAAATTTAGGAAGCTTGAGAGAAGATATTACCTCAAATCAGGTAACTCATTTTGATTGAAGCTAAAAGGACTTCATGAATTGACTTCTGCCTAGGGGAAGGCTTCTATGAGGAATAGAGGTATGTTGGAAGATTATCTGGGAAGATTTTGGATGAGATAAGGGTCTTTAGTGGTGTGAGAAATGGGTTAAAGGTGGGGCCCCTTTATAATAGGGAGGAGGGTCACTTAAGGAATATCTTGAATTATTATTTTATCAAAAATTGTATTTCAAATATAAATGAGTCCAAATTTAGTTATTAATAATATAAGATTAATATAAGTCGATATAAAATAAAACAATAATAAATAGATAGGTTTTGAAATTTTTTTAGTCCTTATCTTGTTTATTTAACCATCTTTTACTCTTATCATTTTATCAAGCATTTAACACTTTGAGAAATCAAAATAGTTACCAAAACATGAAAAATATACTATTAAAGGGTCAATAATAAACTTTTAGACATATGATAACTATTTTTATAAATTATATTTTTTTTGAAGTTTTATAAAATTTTATAAATTGTTTTATATTTTAAAACATCAATTATGTCCATTTTGACACTATTCATATCATGACTTTTTTTAAAAAATATATAACTACTTGATTGATTAAAAAAATGTCCTTAATACAAATATAACTTGTTTTTATCATCCATAAAATTCCTGGATGACATCAAAATAACAAAATTAACTTTATTTTAACATTTATAATATAATTTATTTGAATCCTTTATTAATAAAGCAATCGCTACATCATCATTCTGTCATTATTAAATTTATTTATTTAATCTATAAAAATATTAAATAAAATACCATGATTTAAGAAATATTTTTTTATCTTTATAATTACTATTTATATTCAAAAATATCACTTATATAATCCCCATAAATAAATTTTCATACTAAAAGATATATGTGTATGTTACATTTTTCTTAACATTAAAATAATTTTTATAAAATGTAATTTTCACTTACAAGGGGCTCCATGGGGTCCCAAAATCAACCCAAAGATTCCGATGGTTGGAAATGTACCATATAATAGGGTTATTACATGTGTTAGGGTAATTTAATGTTATTATAATAATATTTTTACCCTTATTTTCCAGATTTATCTTTTAACCATAGTAAATAAAATATTTACTGAAGTTACTATTCATAATGCCTAAAAATAAATGTTACCTATTTAAAAAATATGGACATAATAATTATAAATATGGAATCCATTTTTCTAAATTCAAAACACATAAGTTGCAGAAATTAATTTAAAATTAATTCCCATTAAAAATACAAAAAAGTGTGTTTTTAAAAAAAATAACTATCAAAAGATTGACATGTGTTTATGTCTAATTAGAATTTAAAATTACTTTAAATGACCAAAATTGGATTAAATGGTAAAAAATTATCTAATTACACTTTAAAACCAATTAAAAAGATAATATAACCATATAAATAAATCAGATGAAACGACATTTTTGACTTAAAATGCTGTATTATTCACTATTCATTAAAAATGAACTTTATCAAAAAATATCAAAAATTTACCCAAATTTTTTTTGATCACCCAATCCTAAATAAAGTGTTTATATTTTCAAATTTAAAATATAAGAGTGAAATAAACTAGATTTAAAAGGGGTTCACCATCAAAAGGCAGTAGAACTGTTTTTCAAAAATATTATAATATTTATGCAAAAAATTGGATTCATTGTCATTTTAAGACTATTAATTTTATTTCACAGATGTAAAAACATTTAAAAAGCATGTTTAATAATAATTTGGTTATTCCTGTTCATTACCACCAATATAATGGCTAGGAATTACATACCATTTAAAATAATAACATTATGTTATTATTTTTTTAGTATGAATCAGCCTTGTATGCAACATGAGATTTCGAAGAAACCTATTATTGTGTATCAGGTACTCCATCGAAAATAGAATATCCATTAAAGTAAAATTAATATTTAATTCACAAATAATAATATATATTAAAATTTCATATTCTTTATTTAGCTGTGATGTTACAGATATCATCAGACAATGGAATCCTACAATGGGGTTTTTGTGTCAGTGGATAGAGAAGATTAGATAGAGGTTATCACACAAGGATCATAGGTGGATGTTTTGTTACTATATATTTTTATAATTATTGGGGAAGAACATTATCATTCTTTTAACTTCTATATGATATAGTCCATTACATAGGTATGGTCAAAATAGAGTCCATCAAATAAATTTTTCTCAAATAGTGTTTACTAAGGGAGGGGACTCAATACATGAGTTTTGTTCATTGTGTCTAGTTTTTTGTGGTTTTATCTGGTTTTTCAATGGTGTATCATATGTTTCCTTGCTCAATGTTATATTTTACATGAAATATTAGTGATTGGTTAAACCTATTAACTAGAAAATGACCTCTGTAAAAAAAGTTAGTGGCCCAACTCTAATGTCACGATTCAAAAAGTTTGATTCTTGATATTTTCTTATTACGAATAGTTGGGTTTTAAAACATAATTGATGGAAAATTTCTATAGATATGAAGTGAGTGATGTGTTCCTTAATCGCTTAAATATCTATTAATAATGATGTTCTCAATGTTCTGTCATGGACGGGGGATAATTTTTCAAAGCATTTAAATCTTGTATTTAATTTTTCTTTATTGTTAGTGTGATGTATATTTGTGAATTTTGTGTCATGATTATGTTGGAATTAATCCCAGTTCCAATGGAAATATGGTAGTATGAGATGATTATTGAAAAAAACTCCATTATATTGCATTGTGGATATTTCTATATCACATAATAAAGTGATCATAGGAACCTTGTTCTATTTTATGTGGAGCTTGTTGTGTACATCTGGTGAATTGATGGAGTTATCCCTCATAACCCTTATGAAACATCTATTTATATATATATTGAGATTGATGATAGATACTACATCATTATTGTGAGGATGGTTCATTGTATTATAATAAAATGGGATCATGGATATCACATCTACCATGAGTGAGAGATTTGGCCCCATGATGATGAAATATGACAATCCAAGATTATTAGGGTGTGTCCTATGACTTTGCGAGTATTGATGTGTGGAATTCCTATTGAGATAGGGGATGATATATGAAATGATAACTAATAAACCGTTAGCAAGTAGGTTTGGAATGAGTTTTGATGTGGGACATGATTTATGACCTCCCTTAAGTGAGCGGTAATAGTTTGGGACTTGAATTGTGTAAATCCCAAATATGTTTTCATTAATTTACCATCAGATAAATATTACATAAATTTTATTATTTCACTTTTCACACTAAACTATATATAATTATGATTAATTTTATTGAGACAAAATATTACAATGTAAGATAATCATTAATGCATTACGATATGGAATAATAAAAGAAAAACACAAAATTTAATTAAGATATTATATATATATATATATTTATTTATTTATGAGTCACATAATGTGATAATGTGATTGATCTATAAAATGTGGATAATTATTTTAAAATTAATGGAGTATTAGAAATAAATTTTTATAATATAAATAATCAATTTTAATGGTTTTTGACTATTTAAAAAAATATATATTATATATATATATTTTAAATATTTCTTGCTTGTAATTATGTGTGACTAAAGAATGATTTTAATGATATTTATTTACATTATTTTTTATAAAAAATAAAAAAAATCAATCAAATATATTTTACTTTCCATGTAATAATAATTAATTCATTATACATTTTAATATATATATATATATATATTGAAAATTTTATTTTTTCTTCACAATTAATTTTTTTACGAAACTAAATAAATTTTGGGTAAATGATGAGAAAATATATTTTTTACATGAATAATATATTAACAATAATTTTATTATTAATTTTTGTTAAATTATAATATAATATGTTAATATATGAAAATGTCAGTTTCCTGTAAAAATATTTTTTCATTTTATTCAAGGTTTCCGTTTGAAAGTTATTTTCTTAAATTATATAATTTTAAATGGACACATTGTAATTAAATTTTTACTTATTATTAAAATATTATCTTAGGATAAAAATTTGGGATTTTTCTAAAAATATTTACTTTTAGATCAGTAACAAAAAAATACTGCATTATAAATACCATCACATTTATGAAATCGTCGTGATAAAAGAATGGTTAAAAATTTCATGAAACATTTTTTTGAAAAAATATGTATTCAAAATATTATGTTAAATTATTTAAAATTATTATTTTGATTTATAAATCCATATTTAACACTTTGGAACATAAGGTAAATTGTATTCTAATAAAAGAACTTTTTTATCCTTTTCATTAATTAATTTATTATAAAGGTACATTTGTTTTTTTATTTGTTTTAAAGGAAACTAAATCAAATTTACTTATTTATAAATTAATAAGGGTTATGATAGTCAAATTTTTACATGTTTTTTGAGTAAAATCATTTTTATTATCCAAAATCTTGTTTTGAAAAAAAAATCGTCCACATTGTATATTTATATTATCATTAATTTATTCCAAATATATAAGTTGAATCCTATAAAATAGATTTTTTATTTTTAATAAAAATAATAAATATTATGTAATATTTTAGACCTAATTTTTGGTCACTGAAATAAGTTACCATTGGAAAATTTTACTGCAACGTTAAAGGTTAAAAGGGATTAAAAGGAGTTAACCTAAGAGATAAGGCAACCATTATCATTGATACATTCCCACATTTAATTGGATGAGTTTATTTAAAATTTAAATTAATCAATATTCTAAATTGGATTAAATTAGACACAATTTACATTACAAATAAAAGTATAATATTTAAATGTTCATAATATTTCAAGAGTATCGATCCCCTCACATATAAAAGGAACCTCCCACCACCATTTCAAAGCCACTATATAAATTACAGTTCTCCACTCTACTCTACCCTATTTATTTTTTAGAAATTTTCTACCATTTGGTTGAGTATAGGTTCCCAGTATATTACCAAAATACCTTATAAATCATACTGGTTTCTAACATAATATTAAATATTTCTATTTAAATATCTTATACACTCTTATCAATCATCAATTTATTCTTCTTATACCTATTTATGAATCCTATTTATCATAATATTATCCTTTTTTAATAATTAATCATAATTTAAAATATATTTATTAAATATAATGTTTTTATTCATTTATTCATTATAATATGCTTCCATTTGTGTTGGTTTTACCACCAACATGATTGATGTTTTAATGTTTATGCATTTAATGATTAAACAATCTAAAATATTGGAAATATTATATAATAATGTAAAATTTGTTAATATTTCATATATTTTTAATGGTTATTTCATATGAAAACCATACCATAATCATACTTATCAAACTATTTCTAGAATATTCTTATTTTGGTCGATTCAACCACATATATAAACAATGATATGAAATTTTATGATGGATGGTATGGAAAAATAATCTCAAGTAAGATATGATATTACTATATAATGATTTGTTTAAAAAAAATTACATTATGATTTATATGCAATATTAATAAAACCCCTTTTTATGGTAATGATTACCGAAACAAACACATTTTAGATTACATATTTAGGAATCATACCTCAAATTTACATAATATAAACATGGAATTTCTGAAGAGATAATGGAACATATACTTCCCATAAATTATTATGTTAATTAATAATGTATTAAAATTGATTAAAATCAATTATCATTGCACCAAAACAAATATGGAACCATTAAACCCACTAATTTCAATAATTAATATCAAGTAGAAAAATTAAAAATTATAAAATAAATGGGTTTTAAAGGTTATTAAAATGTTAGTAAATATTGATTATATTTTTTAATTATTGATTAATGAGTTTATAATTTTTATATAGGAAGTTAAAATGTGTTCGGCCAAGCCTGATTCCAAAAGTAAGGTTATATTGTCCCACTTTTCTTAGTTTTAGGCCTATGACATATCAACCACTTTTTAAATTTTGTATGGTGTATATATAACTCTCTAGATATTTTTGGAATACTTTTAATGAAATTAAATGTATTTATAAATCAATATTTATTTCTAACATTTAGGGGATTTTGATTCAAAAGATACCAATGTTTCTGAGGTTTTAATCAGCTCAGTTTTAATTCATTGAGTCTTAAATTGTTTTCCTCATCAAAACTCTTTCATGTTTCTATTATCCTTCTATTACAATATTATATATGATTTTATTCTATTTTTATCTATATAATTTAAATTTTCTCCCCAAAATGTTACTCTCTACCCAATTTCCCCCATCTTAAAATTGTTACATTGTTAAAAATAATTCCATAAATTTCTAATGGAACTTTTACTTACATGCCAATATTTTTATTCCTTCCAATATTCTCTCATAACATTTTGAAATAAGAATATTTTTTTATAATATACCTCATAATTCTCTTTACCTATTTCCAAAAATAATATTTATTACACTTTAAAATGATGTGGGTTTCAATTAAGGTATTTTAAAATAATAAAGGAATTTTCTTTTTCAAATGTGATTGTTTATCTTATACTCTAAAATTCCTTTGTAACCCCATTATTCATTTTCAAGACTACATTTTTGAATTTATAAAAATAATTTTAAAAAATACTTTATGTTTACGTCTATAAAATTATTATTGAATTCAGATTGTAACATCGTCTCTTTATGGAAATGTTAGGAAACGCTTTTTAAACAATCTTCTATGTTTGATTCCATTTTAATTTTTAGCAACAATATATCTATCTTGAATAGAGAATGTTTCTTAAATCACCTTCTAAATGCCTTTATAAAAAGATAATTTTGGGAGATACAATTTTCTTGTATCAATATATATAATTTTGATATCATGTTATGTGATACCATTTCTAAATGATATGAAACCCAATTCTCCATATATTTTAATAATATGAAAAATGTTTTACTTTTTGTGGAACATATATCAAAGAATTATCATTATGAGATAGAATTATCTATTAAATAATTGAGATAGGTTAGGTCTATTAAATCCCAGAGATGGGTTGCATAAATCAAATCCCTAAGAAGGGTTAGGGTGGTTAAGTCCATGAGACGAGTGTGGTCTATTAAATCCATAGGATGGGTTGGTTCCAATAAATCCTTAAGATTTTTTAGGTCCATTAAAGAAATACAATGCATATTTTAATTTTTTTATCCCATTAAATAATGGTTTTGTTTGTTTATGTTATTATGGTTATATGTATTCACGTTATGCATTCTAAAGCTTACTTTTATTCAATATTCCTATGTGATATGCCAATATTATTTTCTATGGGTTGTGATTACTATTTATTTTTTACAAATCATACATGATGGTTTATGTTTTGAAATTAGATATTATATTTAATTTAATACTCACTTATGGGGAAATATTATTCCTATATGTTTGTTTTTTATAAGATATTTCTAACTAATGTGTCTCATATTCATATGATATAACCCTTGATGCAATTTTAATAAAATTATTCCTTATCGATTTCTTGAGCTTAGACAATCATGGTGTTTTATATTCATTGGTCATGAAGACATGTATAACTAATAATCTATTTATAAAGGGGTATATTATGGTGATATTATAGTGGAATGTTCATAATAATATTTTTTGTAGATAATCTCCAAATAAAAAAACTAGGGGTCCTAGGATTACCTAATGATTAATGAGATGTAATTTTTAATTTTTTTAAATATATTTATATTTATATTGAGTCATATAACTTGGTATAGAATTAATAAATTAAGGAATTTATAGAAATGGATTTAGGAGTGTGGATTTGGGAAGCTTACATGGTATCAATGAAGGGTTTAGTTGTTTTTTTGTATTATATTTTTTATTTTTATTGATTATTAATATATAACATTAGTAAAAAAAATAATCGAGTCTAGTAAAGTGATTGTATCTTTTTGGTAAAATAAAGAGTGCATGTATTCATACCAATAATATCTAGGTCTTAAAACAAACTAGGGGATGCATGATCTTGTAGAGATTCACCTATGGGTAATAACACTAAAAAATGGTTGGGTTTTAACATAATCTTAATCTAGTTCATGATGGAGGGGCCTCAATACACATTTGGTTTAACACTCTTTGGTGATTTGTTTTGTTAATTCATGTAAGTATTAGGAATTATTTTTAATGACTTAAATTTAATTTTACTGATGATAGGTTATACATGTTATATATGAGTTTCATTTTTTATGTTTATAATGTAATTTTTTACATGTAATGATTTATGTATTCTCATACCTCAATTTCCCTATATTTAGAGTAAAGGGTAGTTCCTATAGGAACCACAATAATAATGGTTATCATGAATAATTATGAAATTACCTAAATAAGAAAAAAAAAATGATATATGGGATGGAGTACAGAATATAATTGTTATTCTCACCCAAATATCATGATGATTAAAAAATAGTGAAATTCATTTTGTGTTCTTAAACACACCGAGGAAAGATTAATTTGTTAAAAAATCTTCTATATGGAAATTTATTCCCACCATTAATGGGTCTTACATCCTACACATATCTATGAAATTGTTCAATGAAATGGGAAAAATATATCTTTTCCCTTTAATAAAAATACCATGTGAAGGACGATTAAATTGTTTATCATCAGTAGGTAAGGGATAAAAAATTATGGACCCTCATTAATAATGTAAAAAAAGGAAGAAGTTTACTCTATATGATGAGATGAATTAAAGAAACTATTATTCATTAAATGTTATCCCCAAACCCTCTACATAAATATTCATATAGAATTACAAGAGCTAAAACAAAAGGTAAATGAATGAGTGAGTATTTATAATGGAAAATTCATGATACATGTGTGTTATGCATCCAATTTTTTTACTAGGTCTACAAGTAAAATTTATAAATTATTTTGTGGTAGGAGACCAATTATTCAAAATACATTATCACTAAGATAATTTCATAGTTATTAGTAAATATTTTAATATTTACTTATGGTAGAAATAAAAATAAGAGAATGTCATTATTCAGTAGATAATAAATGGAAGACAATGATTTATGGAAACCCAAATGAGAAATATATTTGGGAATGAAATTCTAATAACCTACATTTATAAAATGTGGGAGAAAGTGTGAATCACTAAAAAAATTATTTAAATGAAATTGGAAATGTTTCATGTATGATAAGGATAGCCATAAATATCATAATTTGAAATCAGGGGAAAAGAGTCCAATTAATTCAATTGAGTGAAATATGGTATAAAAAAATTCTTAAATCACACATCAATTATTCATTTTCAACAATTTTTGGAATTATGAAAATCAATGTGAAAACTTAAGGGATAATAAAGGTAATATTTATTGGTAACCTATTAAACCTTGGGAACATGGAATAGCTAATACTATCACCACTATTGAAGTATACTATGATAATTATGTGGTTTAATGAACACTTATCCTCCACTTTATTTTTGTGAATATCATATTGAATCCTAGTTCTACACACACATGTATATATGTGAATTTTTCTAAGAGCATAAATTCACTACCGTATTGATTATTTTATCAATTAAAACTTTCTTTGGTATGATTATTATATCCTAAGATAATTTTATGGTAATTTTGCTTCATTTAAATCTTATCAATTCTTTCATTTAGTTTAATTTTATTTGATTTTGGAAATGTATTGTCAACATTTTGATATATACAATATTAATTACCCAATTGGGAAATAAAATTTCATATTTCAATGAAACTAATTTTAATCTATCAGTGAAATGCTCACTATGAGATCTATATGACTAATAATTATATTATATGGGTCATGATACAAAATCATGAGGATTATTTAGATAAAATCTTTAAAAAAAAACATAATATTAGGGATAACCATATTTTCAAGAAAAAAATTTGTTCCCATTAATCATAATGTTGATATCTATGTAGAAATTATATCTTGATTAGTGTATAATTTTTTATACCCTTATCTTTTTTCAATAGTAAGTTTAACATAAAATTATGAGGTTACAATTTAATTAAATATGGAGAAGTTAACAACCTGAAATTTTAGTATTAAATTACCTTCAAATGAATATTATTTTGAATAGTATATCTCACATGGAACAAAAAACAAAAATAATCATGATACAATTTACAAATATAAATTATTGTAATGATTTAAAAAAATTCAAACCTTATGATAATGAAATAATAAAGCAAAAATGTAATATTTTAATGATATATTTGATTATAATACTATATAAATATATATTTACATATTTATGATTCAAATATTATTATTAAGTGATGTATTTATAAAATTAAGAGAATTATTTTATTATTGATGGATTTGTAAAATTAAAACTTTAGAATATAAATAATTAATTTATAAGGTATTTGATTATTCAATAAAGATAATAATTTTTTAAAAAACTTTGGTAGGTTTTTTGAATTTTTAATTACAGATGTCTAAATAATGATTTTAATTAAATGTGTTGAAAATATTTACAAAAAATATAAATTATCATCTACCCAATAATTATTACTTGGAATTTAATATGAATAAATTTATTTTGTGATTAATAATATATTTTTCAAAAAATTGATTTTTATGTGCAATGTATTATATATTCTTAAAAACTACATATATAATTCTTAGATTATGATATAATATATTTTGATATGATTAAAAATTTAACACAAATTTAACCATTAATTGATGAAAAATAACTTTAATATTAGTTAATATTTGGAAAAAAATTACTTTTTAATAAGAATACCTTTTTATTATATTATATGTATCCATTTAATATATAAATTCCTAAATTAGAGTATTTTATTTTTAAACAAGTAACTTAGTTTTTGGACTTTGTATGAAAATATTATATTAGGATGACATTATGATTTTTTCCCAGAAATTCTAGTTTTTAGATAAATTGTAAATGGTAATTATTTTCAAACACTATCAATTTTAAGGAATCATAAAGATATAATAATGAGTAAAAATTTTATGAAAACTTTTTATTATAGAAATATTTATTCACATGATTGAAATAAATAATTTAAAAATATTATTTTGGTTTTATAAATCTTTATTTGACACTTTGGAATATAAATGATATTTGATTCTAAGAAAAGATCTATATTGATCCTATTTTAGTCTAGTAATTCCATAGATAAATTCAGTTTTTTATTGGTTTTAATTTCACATACAACTTATTTATTTATTAAAAAACCAACTTGTTCCAAGAGAATCATTTTTATACATGATTTTGGTATAAATAATTTTTATGATTGAAGAGTCATTTTACTAATGAAAATTTATTTAATTTTTTTATTATATTAGAATTAATTTATACAACCTATAGAAATTTAATGATTTAAATTGGATTCCATTTTTATAATCACATTAATCTGCATTAGGTAATATTTCCCACATAATTTTTGGGCATTGAAATAATTTACCATTGTAAAATATTATCACCGCGGTAGGGGTTAAAGGGTTAAAAAAGGGTTATCCCATGCGATAAAGCCAAAATTATCACTAACACATATCACAATTATATTATTTAGTTTTATTTAGACTATAAAATTTCATTTATTCAATAATGGAATAAATTTGAGACCCCTTCAATGAGAAATACATTTACTATATTTAATCATTATTTATAATTTTTAGAGTTCCACTCCTCTCACATATAAAATGATCCTTATTCCCCCCTTTCAAAGAACCTATAGAAATTCAAAATATCTGCAATAACCTACCGTATTTTCTTCCCAAATATTAATAAACCAATTTATTAATAATTTCGTCCCATAAGATTTCCCAAATCACTTCTAAATCAAGAATATATTTCAAGAGAAGATTAAATGTTTCTACATATGTATTTTATCCTCTCATTGCATTCTTCATTTTCTTATACTTATAATACTTATTAGATTTTATTTATCAAAATATAAATATTTTTATAAATAATTATTCTTTTGTGAAATTAATATTATCAATATTAAATATCTTGCCCTAATATGTTCAATCAATATAATAACCATCTCTTTGGTTCCTTTTTACCACATATATGAATGATATTATAATGATTATATAACAAACGGTTAATAAATCTTAAATACTGGTAATGTTATGTAATAATTATTATTTTCTTATATTATTATACTTTATTAATAATAATACTTTAATAAAATGATTTATCTATCATACATGGCTAATTATTTCTAGCATGTTCATGTTTTGGTCTGTCTAATGACCTACATGAATGATCTTATGAATTATTTTCATGGATGGTTATGGAAACATAATTTTTAGAAATATATAATTTCAATATAAAAATAATTCCATTTTTTATGTTATGGTAGTATTAATATTTAAAATAATTATTAATAAATAACAGTTTATAAGATAAAGGATACTAAAACAAACACTATTCAGATTTCATTATTACAAATCATAACTAAATGTTTCATAGAATGAAAATGGAATTTTTCAAACCATTATTGAAACTCCTTTTCCAATATATTAACCATAACATAGATTGAGTACTCGTAAAAATGTAGTGAAAACCGGAACCAATATACCAAATCTATAATGGAATGGTTAAATCCTCTAATTACCAATAATAAATATTAATTTTAAAAAAAGTAAAAATTATTTAATTACTAAATATTAATGACTATTATAAAAGTAAAAACATATCAATTAGGTTCTTTAATATATGATTATTTAGATTATGGTTATTATATCGGATGTTATAATGTGCTCAACTGAGCAAGAATCAATGATATGGGTTTTCCCATCTCACTTTTGTTCCTTTCTAACATATTCCATATCCACTATTTTCTAATTTTTTATATACTGACCTATGGATTTTTACCCTTTATATTATACAATTCATTAGATTTTTAAATAAATACAATTTTCAGTCATTCAGGGGATTTCGATTCAAAAGATACCAACATTGAAAGGGGTTTTATGAACTACATTAATGATAGATCATTATATGGATTTAAAAATATTTCATGTTTATGTTGTAATTTTATTTCACCATTACATATTATTTTTCCCTTTTATCTATGTAATTTATATATTATCATTAAAATATTCTTATTTGATCAATTTTATCCTTCATAAAAATTCTATGCTATTAATATTGCGTTAGTTTTTCATTGTGGTTTTAATGTGTGGGAATTAATTAAACTCTTTTATTTTATTCATATAAATCCACCTTATCAATTTCCATGTGTTTATGTTGTGCCATGTTTTTAAAATATATACAAAACGAAAGAAAATCAGTATTTATTTCTTTTCAAATTATAACTATATTTACTTATTTGTATGTGATATTGCCTTATGTTTCCATGTCGTTCTATTTTGAAGGAAATAATTAAACTCTTTTATGCTTTTCATACACTTCTACGTTATTAAAAAACACATAAGGTGTTTAGGAATATATGATAATCCTACTAGGTCATTGGAAAAGCCCCAAATTATATACATATCATGTATTTAAATGTATCTATGTTTTCCTTCATGCATCCATTAAGAAATATGAATCTCTTGGAGGATGATAAGTTTTTATTGTCTTGTAGGTTTTGGTTATAAGGATTCGGTTGTGTTGACTATGTGAGTTATGATAGAGTCTATTGGTATTAATTTTATAGTTATTATCCATCGTATATAATGACTACTGTGATGATGTTTTATCAATATGATGATTCCTATTATATATTGTATCTACTATTGTTGCTCTATTTTTTGTCATAAATCATTTAAACTATTTAATCGATTGTATTCTAGAATACAAAAACCCATTGTACCCCTAATTATGTCTATAGGTTTTTGGAAATTAATTTATATAAATAGTTCATTGTAATTTTTTATTATATTTGGGTATTGACAATTGAGCATTTTATCTGATTGTATAGTCTCACCGTGATTTTTAGGCCCTCAACAATAACCTATGGTATATGGGGAGGGTCACTAAAGGTCCAATGGTTCCCACATCATAGGTGGTTTTTGGGAGATTTGGGATGTGGTGTTACATCATTCATGTCATGTACACCATTATTATAATATCCAACATACCAAACACTCAGATCTAGTGCTAAATTCCTAAAATTATCATTTTTGAATTTCATTACAAATAACATGAACCAATTTTTTACAATAACAAATCACAACATCAAAAAGATATTTTGGATTTCATATATACTAATTAACCTTTTATATTTATAATTTTATCTAATTAGGAAAAATTCATATAAACTTTGATTCATAATCAACTAATTCATAAAGATTAATATTATCTCCTATTATACTCAACTTTTCTTATTTTACATTAAGCCATAATAATCATCTATATAGAATAAATTCTATACATAATTCATTCATCCTAATTATTTATAATTTGGGGAAGAGGAAAATATAATAAGGGTGAGCTCAAATTCTTGGTAAGGGTAAAAATAATATTTAATAATTGGATGTCATTATTGAGAATTAGAAGTGAATACATATATGGTCGAAAAATCATAATTCTTGAGTGAATCATAAAATAAATAATACCCATCAATACCATGATCATAAAATTTGAAAACAAAGTGAAGGAATGATTTTTCAAAATCAATAATCAAGATCCATTTATATAAATATTGATTATAAAAAACATTATAAATTCATAGCATTCAATAAAAATCTTTTTCAGTAACTTGGAGCATCATATTCATAAAACACAGTCAAACCACTTTTATTTGGTATAACCATATAGAAAAATTAAAATATAATCATTAACTAATGAACTAGAGTTCTCTCTAGGCACACTAATCATTTATTTTATAACATGTAATAACCCAAACTTTTATTAATGAAAATTCCTCTTGATCTAATTAACTGTCTTATTATGTAAAACGGTTATATAAAACATATTCACTTTCGTGGTTTTATGTTTTTGGATTTTAAAATACCATTAAATTTTTTTATCATTTCTAAAATAGCTGTTGAACAGTGATCATATGATCAGTATAAATATAAGGTTTTAACAAATCCAATTTACCCCGACAAAGGAAGTGATGGCCTCATCATCTATAATTTCTCTATACAAAACCCATTTTTCTGAGATTGGAAAGGAGAAAGTATTAATGGGATTTACTTTTGACAATGCCGAAGCCAAGATTAAACATGTTATGATTGAGAAGAACCGCATACACGAGAAGTGGATGTTAATAGAGATTACCACCCAAGTGATATTATCAAAGCCACCCCAAGAGTCTGTCAACATCGCACATCTAACCCTAAGGTCTTTTTAAGGTGTTATAAGGGGTTATGTAACAACACCCTAGAACTACGATCACATTCATTATTTTTTATAAAGAATATCCATTCATTTAATTATTGCAACTTTGTAAATGGTCTTTAAATCAAAAAACGTATATTTAGTTAATATTCAATTAAGAAATATATTTTTATGAATTAATGTATTTTTGAATTAAAACATATTTTAATAAAATATAATTACTAAGTTAATTTTTAAATATAAATGGTCATATAAATTGTTATAGAATTGTAATTTTTATTGATGTTTAAAAGAGTATTTTGTCAAAACCCATGAATTTTTGAAAAAATGCCAATTTTCTTTAAAAGAAATAATTCAAATATATAGAAAATTAATTAGAAAAAATGAATATTATTTTTGGATTTAGGATGTCAAATTTATCTAACAGTGAATTTTTCATAACTTTTTGAGACAATTGAATTTTTCGGTAAAAACTAAATATCGTTTAAATATATAATGTGTTTTATGAAATAATAGTGACCCAATAGTGATGTAATAAAATACTATAAATTTTTTATTCATCCAATATTTGTTTTACATTTTAAATAATGTGATTTTAGTTTTTTTTTGAATAATTTTGAAATACCTTAGTGGACCCTCCAAGACTTATAAAATATTTTATCATTTTCAAATGATTTCCTTGAGAGTGTGACTCTCCTCCACATAAGAAAGCCTAATATTTTAATACTTTAGGACATTGGAATTATAAAATAATGTTTTAAACTCCTTTATGGATAAACCATGGGTAAAAACCATGTAATGGTTTGTGGTTTTGATTAGTTTAATGTGTAGTGTCCAAAACCTAAATAATAAAGAATTCCCTCACCTTTCCTATATAAAACCACTCAACCTCCCATTAATATTGACTAAAAAAACATGGAGCATGTCTCTAATCTTTCCTCCTATCTCTATAATCCCCCTAAGGCAGCCCAAGATCTCATGAATCCCCTCCTCAAGCTCTTGAAGTCACACACTCTAGTAAGGGATCCACTCCTTTCATCTTCCTTTCAATTCATGTACATTTTTTAAAATTGGCCCTTTTAATTTAAATTGGATGTATTGTAATTATTTTTTAATCACTTAACTAATCTATATTTTATTTTATAAGAATGTTATATCATTTATCCTCCCTCATTGGGACCATTACATATGTCGTTATTATGCCAAAATTCTATAAAGGATTTCTTCCTTTCTCATTTTTGTCCAAATTTATTTATGTTGTTATAACATTTTAATTTCAATTAGAAATTTTAGGGTATGATTTTTCACTATAACCATACTTCTATAATTATTTTTCAAATATTATATACCTATTTATCTCTCATTAATCCCTCCCATGTACACCTATTACCATAACAAAATTTCGTAAGAGTTATTCCATTTTACCTCTCTATCCACCTTTCTTTATTATGTTACACCTTCTATTTCCAAATTACATGTTTTCGGGCATGTATCTATATTAAAACTTACTATACCTTTTTTGTACATATTTTGAGATAACCCTTTCGCTATAATCAACCATTTTTAGGAATTTTTATGTCACTCCGTTAGCCTGTCGAATTTGAATAGTGTTTTTCGAAACCAAAATCATCGTGTAGTGAATACCATACCCATTTAACTACAAATGGTATTTACCTTTATACACATATAATTATTGAATGGTACTTACATATATATATATATATCCCACATTCTTTAATCATGGAATAAATTATTATTTTGAATGATTCCATGTTATATGATCCATGTGGAACACTTATGCATGAAATGAAATGTTTGTGAAGGGTGTGCCCTGATAGTGCTCCAATGCATTGTGTAAAGATTAGTATCATGATAATTCAAGTTAAATGAGGGTTTACTAATGATAATTCATGTGCAATTATGGTTTAATCATTCTAATTCAACTATAATGAGGGTTTACTCGTTCTCCATTTGAAAATGAGCATTGGATCTTGCTAATATCATGTTAAATGTTATTGCCACATTTCCATGTTATGATAATAATGTTGTATAATTAATTTATTTTCATGTTTCTCTTATGCTCCATTTATATGCCTATTTACTAACATGTATTGTATTTTTCATATTATGCCTTTTTTACTCCCTTACTGGGCTTTACAGCTCACACTTTTTCTAATGTATGTCCTCAGGTTATCCGATTCAATGCTAAGTATGAAGGAATGTTGTGGCCATGTAAAATACATTTTCAATAAAGATATTGTATTTTATGACTTATTTTTTCATATAATGTTCCTCATTTTACAATACACTAGACCTCTCGATCCTCATAGTTTTCTTAAGTTAATGTTTATGTAATAAATCATGTTAAATTGGGTAATAAGGATAAGGGTTGTTATAGTTGGTATTAAAGGATATGTTTAGTAATTTTTTAGATTAGGTTTAAAAAACCCCAGTGAAAGCATTAGGGATAGGACTATTTATAATAAAAACAAACCTACATTTTTGTTAGTATATATTGAGTATTATATCAAGTAAACACATCCCTGTCTGGATATAAACTAGTAGAGGTGGATTTGGCACAGATGTATCTAGGGGTGAAACCCCAAAACACCACTTCTAGCTACACTCAAAGATGAACTAGTGCATGAAAATGGGCCTCTATTCACTCTTGGTTCAATAAAACTATGGGATATGATTTGTTAAATTTATAAGATTAGTATAAATAATTATTAAAGGGAAACATTCCCCTTAGAATATATGTCGGGAAGTACATCATGGATAGAATAGATTGAATCTTATAAACTCAAAAATAAAGGAAATAAATGTAATTTATAAGTTATAACTTTTACTATTTGGATTCACCTTTATGTTTTACCCCTAAATTTCCTTTTCTTCTTTCCAATTTCTGGTAATAGGAGGACTCGGGCTAACAACCGATGTGAAGATCATTGTGATGACTATTCTAATGAGATGCCCAATCTGATGGGAGTGGGAACCACAAACATTGTTATGATACTCTCTCAATTATATGAATTTTTTAATAGAAACAT
Source organism: Viscum album (assembly GCA_963277665.1). Lineage (NCBI taxonomy): Eukaryota > Viridiplantae > Streptophyta > Magnoliopsida > Santalales > Viscaceae > Viscum > Viscum album. The sequence goes on from OY728156.1 coordinate 1,346,262,753, forward strand.
GCGTCAATAGGAAAATTCACCCCCCCAATGAAATAATAAGCCGCAATTGAGAGCTTTATGAGATAAATGCCTCCTATATTCAATGGATCGTTTGATCCCTCAATTGCTAAAGAATGGATCAAATCTATTGAGACGATAATCTCTATTTTTAAATGTTATAAACAAGAGAAGTTTTTTCTGGAATCTTATCATATGGAGGGTGAATCTAATCAATGGTGTACATTGATCAAAAATACAAATCTGGAGGAAGTGGTCGAGGTGTTGGAATGGAAGGATTTCTGGAAAATGTTTTTCGATAAATATTTTCCAAAAACCCTCTAACTTAGGATGTAAAGGGAATTCCTTTACTCATGAAAAAAAGACAAAAACTCCATCATATCATACAAGTAAAAAATTACAAGGATTGCATGATATGCCTCCAGTATTGTCGTTACCCCCAAATGCAAGGCTGACCGCTTCTTTGGTGGGCTAAAACATAGCCTATGGAAAACCCTAGAGATATGTGACTTCGATAGCTATGAGGAAATTTTCCTATGTCCCCTCAATGTTGAAATAGAGATTATTGAATCTCAGGGGTATCATGGAGATAAGAAGCATAAGGTGGACTTCAATTTTGGCGGTCCGGTGGATAAATTCAATAGTGCTAAGAAATTCCAGCACCCCACTTTCCAAAGGTGTGGAAAAAATCACCCCAGAAATTACCTGAAGGGGATGAGGAAATGTTGTAGGCGTGGAAGAAAAGGGAACTTGACCACTAATTTCTAACAAAAAAAACATGCTACTATGATAGAGGAGAGGAACACTTCGTTGGACCCGCAATGCATTGTTCATTTCATCAACTACAAAGAACCAAGCCACTTTGTAAACCAGTACCCTAAGCCAATGGTTTTAGTTGTCAATCGACAACCTCCAAGGAATAAAGGGATATCTTTTTCCATCACTACTTCCTAAAAAATCCCCGAAAATGAAGTGGTGACAATTATTCTAGTTATTAATTCATGTATAATGACTACACTTTTTGATTCTGGTTCTAGGAATTATTTTATATCCCGAAAGTTTAGAAAAACAATCCCAACTCCACCACAAATCACGGAAGTACATATGTCGGTGAGAAATAAAAATGGAGCAATCATTGCAACCCATGAATTTAACTCCTCCCCTATCACAATATGTGGATTGAATTTCCTAGTGAACCTCTTCATATTAAATCTAGTTAAATTAAATGTAATTCATGGCATGGACTAGCCTTCCATATATGGAGCCAACATAAATTTATGGGAGAGTAAAATCACTCACCATATAGAGAATCAACCCCCAATTATGTACAAGTGAAAGTAGGAGGATGAATCTCCATTAACTCCATCATCTAAAGTGTGTATATTACTACCCTATGAGCATGCATGTCTTTCTCAGATGATAGAGTCTAAGGAAGCAACCATCATTGAAGAAATGCCTATTGTGAGGGAATTTGATGAAGGTTTTCCTTCTGAATTGCATTTAATTCCTCCTAGAAGAGATATTGAATTATCAATTGATCATATACTTAGGGTGTTGCCAATATCCACGAATCCGTATAGAATGGTTGTTATGGAGCTTGAGGAGCTAAAGAAACAATGACAGGAGAATCTGGATATAGGGTTTATACGCCCAAGTGCTTCACCATGGGGTGCAACATTCCTCATTCTCAAGAAGAATGATGGGTCAATGAGCCTTTTAATTTATTATCTTGAGCTCAAAAAATCATGATAAATAACATGTAACCACCTCCAAGAATTGATGACTTGTTTGATCAGCTAAGTAGAGTAAAATTATTATCCTAGAAGGACCTATGGTCAGAATATTACCACGTAAGAGTGAAAAAGGAGGATATCCCTAAGACTAGATTTGATACAAGATAGTGGCACCATGATTTGATAGTAATTCATTTCAGACTCACTAATTATCCAAAAATCTTCATGGACATGATGAATAGTGTCTTGAAATATTTCCTTGACAAATTTTTTGTTATTAATATAGATGATATTCTAATATACTCTAAAACCAATAAAAATCATGAGAGAATATAAGAACCATACTAGAGATCTTGTGGAAGGATAAGATCTATGTAAAGTATAAAAAGTGAAAGTCTTGGTTGAATGAAGCCTCATTATTGGGTCATATCATCACAATCAATGTTATATCTATGGATCCCTCCAATAAAAATGCAATTAAGGGATGGACGAGGCCAACATCTGTGATGGATATCCATAGATTACATGTTTTATCTAGATATTATCACCAATTTGTGAGAAATTTATCAAATTTTTCAAACCCTATTACCAAGATAACTCGAAAGGGAGTCATGTTTTCTTGGAGTGATGAATGAGAAGATAACTTTAAGGACTATAAAATGAGGCTTATCACTGTGCTCATGCTCACACTACCCGCAATTGGAGATCTTTTTTTGGTATTGAGTGAGGCTTCAAAGAAGGTCATGGGATGTGTGTTGATTCAAACTGAAAAATTCATTTTCTATGCATCAAGGAAATTGAATATTCATGAGAAGAACTATCCAACACATGATCTGGAGTTAGATACATTAATATTCTCAATAAAAATTTGGTGAAAATATCTATTTGGGGAGATTTGTGAAACATATAAAGATAACAAAATCCTCACATATATATTCACACAAAAAGAGTTGAATATGCACCGATGAAGATGGTTAGAGCTGATCAAATACTATGTCTGCTCAATTCACTACCATCCATGGAACAGAAATAATGTGGCAGACGTTCTAATTATAAAGGACATAGTGATTCTATCATTGATGAAAATTGAAAAGGTTCCAATATTCTTAGATTTGATAAAGATGTACATGTGAATCATATAGAAGGGAACATCATCAATCTATTTAAAAATTATTTCTCAACCGTATCTTTTGGAAAGGTTAAAGGATGCTCAAAATGAAGATGTGGGAATTCAAAATATACTCGCAACTATCAGAAAATGGAAATCATCGGAGATTATTATTAATGAAAATGGATTGTGAGATTTGGGTCAAGACTATGTGTTCCATCAAATCTGATGTTAAAGAATGAACTTTTGGTTGATTCACATAGTTTGAATTTCTCTATTCACCCAAAAAATGTCAAGATATATCCAAATCTTTGAGAGCATTATTGGTGGGATAACATGAAGAAGGAGATTGATAAGTATACATCAATGTTCACAGTATGTTAGCAAGAGGGGGCTGATTGGAAGAATTCTAAGGGGATAATGAAACCATTGACCATACCAACATGGAAATGGGAGAAAATGACCATGTAATTTTTCAATGAACTTCCAAAGACATCCAAATCAAACAATGCCATCTGGGTAGTTGTGGATCGTCTTACAAAGACTGCACACTTAATTGAAATTTGGGATGGTTTCTCATTGGATCAACTGGCAGAGATAAATCAAAGAAATGGTAAAGCTGCATGGAGTACCACTATCAATTATATCTGATTGAGATCCATGATTCACCTATATGTTCTATGAGATTCTCTAATAGGCTTTTAATACTGAGCTGATCTTCAATATGGATTATCATCCTCAAAATGATAAAAAAATCTGAGTAGACTATCCAAACACTTGAAGACATGTTTATAGCTTTCTCAATGGACATCAAAGGAGGATGGGATCAATATCTTCCTATGGTTGAGTTCTATTGCAATAATTGTTTCCAATCAAGAATCCAAATGGCTCCTTATGAGACCCTCTTTGGGAAGCAGTGCAGAACACCGGCATGTTGGGATGATGTTGGGGAGAAAAAACTCCTTGGTCAAGAAATTTTTGAAGAAATAGTGGTGAAGGTTAAGACCATCTAGAAGAACATTAATTCTTCTTAGAGTCAAAAAAAGAGTTATGATGATAATCATCGACATGACCTAGAGATTGATTTTGGAGACATGGTATTCCTCCACATATCGCCATGGAAGAGAGTTATGAGATTTGGGAAGAAGGGAATGCTTAGTCCAATGTACATTGAACCTTTTGAGATCCCTGATCACATTGGACCATTGGCCTATCGACTAGAACTCACATAGAACCTATTTGAAGTACATGATGTATTACATATATCACTATTGAGGAAGTAAATACCTAGACTATACCATGTTCTCAATATAGAGGTGGTACTATAGGAGAATTAACTCTCCTATGAAGAGAATTCGGTGAAGTTCTTAGATTATAGAGGAACAGTTCTATGAAATAAGACAATGCCCCTCTTCATGGTGTTGTGGTGAAACCACAAGTTTGATGAAGAAATGTTGGAATCAGAGGAAGTGATGAGGTGGAGTTACCCCCATCTATTTTAATGTGGTAAAAAGAAATTTCAATGGTGGAATTTCATAAGGGAGGAAGATTGTAACGACCCAGACATTTATTAATGAAAATTCCCCTTGATCTAATTAAATGTATTATTATGTAAAGTTAATAAATAAAACATATAAACTTCCTTGGTTTTATGTTAATGGATTTTAAACTACTGTTAATAATTATTATCATTTATAATATAGTCGTTCAATAGTGATCACCTGATTAGTATAAATATAAGGCTTTAACAAATCCAATTTACTCAGACAAAGGAAGTGACAGCCTCATCCATTATAATTGCTAAATATGAAGTCAATTTTTCTGAGCTCATAAATGAGGTAGCGTCACTGGGCTTCGCTCATGGCCAATCCCAATCATAGCTTCAACACATTAATCTTGAGCGGAAATGCCTATGGGAGAAGTGGAAGCTAATAGAGATTACCACCCGAACGATGTTATCCAAGTCGCCCCATGAGTCTATCCGCATCACACACCTTACCCTTATGTCTTATAAAGGTGTTATAAGGTGTTATGTAAAATGATCTTATCACTATGATCATGTGATATTTTTTTTTATAAAGAATATACATTCATTTTATTATTATTACTTTGTAAATGGTTATTATAGCAGAAATTGTATTTTTTGTTAATATTCAATTAAGAAATATATTTTAATTAATTAATGTATTTTGAATTAAAAAATGTTTTAATAATATATTATTACTAAATTAATTTTTAAATATAAGTGATTCTATAATTTTTTATACAATTATAATTTTTATTAAGGTTTGAAAGCTGTTTTTTCAAAACCCATGAATTTTCGATAAATGGCGGTTTTTTTTAAAAGTGAAAATTAAAATATTTATAAAATTAGTTAGATAAAACTATTATTATTAAATATTCAGGATGTAAAAATTACGAAATGGTCAATTTTCCATAATTTTCAGAGATAGTCGAATTTTTGGGTAAAAAATAAATATCATTTTAATATATAATGTGTTTTATGACATAATAATGACCCAATAGTGATGTAATAAAATAATATAAAAGGTATATTAGGATAATATATATTTTAACATTAAAATAAAGTTAGTTTAGAATTTTTATTATTAAATTTTCAATGCCTTAGAGGACCCTCCAAGACTTATAAAATAGTTTGAATTTTGAAAATGATTTCCTTGAGAGTGTGACTCACCTCCACATATGAATGCCTAATAGTTTTTTAAGTTCGGCCATTGGCCTTATAAAATACTGTTTCCACTACTATTTTTTAAACATAATGGGCAATAAACATGGGATGGTGTTGGGTTTTTATATGTTTAATGTGTAGTGTCTAAAACCTAAATAATAAAGAATTCCCTCTCCTTTCCTATATAAACCCACTCGACCTCCCATTACTCTTCTCTAAAACCACTTGGAGAAAATATCTAATCTACCCTTATATCTCTATAATCCTCTCAAAGAACCAAAATCTCTCAATAATCCCCTCCTCAAGATCTTTAAGTCACACACTCAAGTGAGGGATCCTCTCCTTCCTCTCTTCCTTTCAATTCAAGTACAATATTTAAAATTATCCATTTTAATTTCAATTGGTTTTATTGAAATTACTTTTTAATAAAATTCATACTATAAATTTGATGTTATGTTTATTAGGGATCAGTTTTTCTCCCTCATTTGGACCATTACCTAATCCGTTATTATGCCAAAAATCCGTAAGGGATTTATTTCTTTCTCAATTTTGTCAAAATTTTGTTATGTTGTTATACAAATTTATTTTCAATTAAAAATGTCGGCATTTGATTTTTCACCTCTCTAATACTTCCATGCTTATTTTTTAATTATGAGATACCTCTTTATCCCTCTTTAATCCCTCCCATTTATATCAATAACCATGCCGAAATTTCATAATAGTTATTCCATTTCTCCTCTTCATTCAAGTTTCTTTATTATGTTCTGCCTTCTATTTCCGAATTTCATGTGTTGGGAAATGTATTTATATGACCCCATACATTAAATTTCATGTAAATATGATGTGATACCCCATTATCGCCGATAAATAATTTTTATTAATTTTTATTTCACGCAGTTAAGCTGTCAGATTTGTAGTACGTTTTTCCAAACCAAAATCATCGTGTTGTGAATACCATACCCATTTCACTATTAATATTATTCACCATTATGAACTTATACTTATTGAATTTTATTTACATGTTTGTATTCCACATTCCTTTATCATGGAATTACTTATGATTCTGAATGATTCTATATTATATGATCCTTATGGAACACTTATGCATGAAATGAAATGTTTGTGAAGGGTCCACCTAGATACCGCTCCAATGCATTGAGTAATATTATTATAATGATTAGTCAAGTGAAATGAGGGTGGAATCATTCTAATTCAAGTGATATGAGGGTTTAATCATGATAATTCTTGTTCCATGAGTATTTACTCATGATCTATGGCCAATGAGCCTTCACTCATGATAATTTCACGTTAAATGTTGTTGTCAAATTTCCAAGTTATGATAACCATTATATATCATGAATTTATGTTCAGGTTTCTATTGTGATCCATTGTTATGCCTATTTCATAACATGTTTTTTATTATTCATGTTATGCTTTTTTTAATCCCTTTATAGGATTTATATCTAACCCTTTTCTTATATATTTCTTGAGTTTATCTCAGGCAATGCTAAGTATGATGGAATGTTTTGGTCATGTAAAAAAATTTCAATAAAGAATTTGTATTTTATGTCTTACTTTTTCATGTAATGTTCTTAATTTCCCAAGACACTAGAACTCTCGATCCTCAGAGTTGTATTAAGTGGAATTTTATGTAATAAATCATGTTAACATGTTTAATATTGAGCAGGGTTGATATGTAATAAGATCTCCTGATTGTTTCTAGGTCACCCCATCATAGAATATATAACGTGATCACCCGTCAATATCTTAGCTGCCTCATCATATAATCTGTAATGGTCTCACCTGACACTATCTAGGACACCCCATCATATAATATGTCAGATAACCACAACATGAATAATGTAAATAGATATTTAACAATAAAACTCATAGAAATAATCATTATTCCATTTATAACATGATTAACCCATATAAAGGAAATGAGTTTCATATTAATCTCTTTGAAACATGATTATTCGTTAGAAAAGACACAGCTTCCATAAACAACTCATTGAAAAATTATTAATGAATCAAGAGATCGAATGATGATGGTATCATTATAGAATATCCTCATTGGAACTGAAGTAACAACACCAGTTTCAACTATTTATTAATGGAAATACCATTAAAATTTAATTAAAAACCTTCTTGAGGAAAACATAATTTTCATTTTCAAAATTTCTTTTTAAAACATAAATCATTTGAAATATTAAATTCTGTGAAAAAAAGCCTTTAAAAATAATTAATTTCTTTAATATAAGGGAAAAAAATTTCTTTAAAAATAACTTTATAAACTTTCAAAATAATATTTATAGAAATTACTATCCTGACAGTGAGTAAATTCGTATATATGGTGCATGTTAAATGATAATTCCCTTTTTATTGTATAGAGTTTAGAAAATTTCCAAGATAAAAAAAAATGAATATTACTTTCATATTTTTAAAGGTTAATGTGTAAAAATTTCCATAATAAATCAAATTTAAAAAATTAAAATGTTATTAGAAAACATGATTTTGAAAAAAGAAAATTTTCTACCAAAGGGGAAAAACAAAAGGATTTTATAAAAACACATTATCAAACATTTTATGTTCCAAAGTGGGTAAAATGGTATAATTATTTGAAAATATCATGAATAAAAATATGATAATATAATTCATGATAATTATAATATTTCAACATTTGACACTTAATCATACACAATCTTGATAAATGATGAGATTTTAAAAATAGTCTCTTACCACGTTTGTAAAGATAATTCATAATCCCCATGAAATAATATTATAAAATATAAATTAGAATACGATGAAAATAAGGATATTAATGATATAAAATTTCATAGTGGATGTATAGGAACCTCCAAAAAGAATATATATGTATAACATCACATACATCTCAAAGAAAGAAAATTGAGATAAACATCCCTTACTGCTTTGGTATATTTGAAAACATAAACCTTCGGAAAGAGAGATACTAAAATTAATATGTAAATCCACATAAATATAAGTATAATAATCATAAAATACATTCATAAGATTTATATAAACCACCGAACACAAATATATGGTGAATATGGCATATATCACATGGAATTAAAAGTTAGATGATAAAACCTCATATCTTGAGTCTGAATTGTCATGTGTGTCTTTTATATTCCAGAATAATAAAAATATTTTAATTATTTACATTATTGAGAGAAAAAATAATTTTATTATTTATCTTATTTAACATGTTAACATCTAATCTATTATTACTTGATCAATTAAGATTACATCGGATGTTTTGACAACATTCAGCTTGTGTGTCAAAACCAGATTATGAAGGTTGAATATGGTAAACTATTTCCTTATTGAAATTTTTTGAAAATAATAATCATGAAATAATTATCATATTTATACATCAATTATATTTTTTAAACCCATCGGGAAATATGGTTATGAAAAATTAAATAATGATGCGGTCATGGAGATTGTAGGTTGTACGTACACATGAGTATGGTTTTCATTCTAAAATTGATCATTATGGAAAGAAGTTAAGTAATATTTTACATTTAAATAATGATAATAATATCATTAATATGATATTATATAATTATGTATACATACATAAATACATAAATATCATTATTTTTATGTGATGGTGAAAAAATGAAACACATCTCTTCTAGGAGGTTGTAGTCTGTAAACGATGTTATCATTCTTCTTAGTGAATGAAAAGGTAAAAATAAATTTTTATATTATATTTATATAATGATAATTATGTATTAAATATAATAAATATTTCATTTAAGGGACATATAATTATTATATTTATCCTTACTATCTTCCATGTAAAATGTTTGTGAAAAAAAATCACATCGCTTTGCAATGGAGTAGGCCACCGTACAAAAGAGTGACATTATCGTATCCATTATAGAATGGAACATAAAACGGTATATATGATATAATGAATCAATATTTATACTTTTTTATAAATATAATATATAATTTTTATATTCACTATCATAAAAAACTTTGATAAGTGAAAATAAATAAACAAATAACATTGTTTTGTGAGGTAGTAGTTCGTCGCACACACAAGTGATGATTTCGTAACCCATTTGATGGGAGTGTAAGTGGTTTTAAGTTGTACCCTTCACATATAAATATCTCATTATATTGGATATAATGTGGTTTTTATATGATCATTTTATATGAATAATTGATGGTGGTGGATAAATAAATAATACAAAAAATATCGTTGGTAAACATTACCTCTTATTCGGGTAACTCTTTTTGGATTGCAGAAAAGGCCTTACATGGTTGGTTTTCTTCCAAAAGTATCAGTTTTATTATTATATTATGGATGTTTTTATGGTATTTGGGTATTTAATAGACAAACAACATGTATTTAGTGGTGTGAAGATATGATGATCGAGGGTGACCTTTTATAAGTGAGGTGAGGGGCACAAATGTAATTTTTTGAAATAGTGAATTCCAACCTTGTTTTGTTCATGTCACCAGGACCCAATAATGCAAAAAAATAAATAATAAATTGTATAATGTATAAATATATCCATTAAATGTATTTTTAATATGTTTTTGAGTTATTTGGGCCTTTAATATTAATGTTTAGCCACTAAGTAAACACATTTTTCCCATAATCAATGTAATTATTTGTTTAACTGTTTCCAGTAATAATTATGGAAAAAATAACCTATAATTATTATACCTAATAAATTATTCTATGTCTAAATATGGAATATTTTTTTCAAATTCAATTCACTTATTAGTAAAATTTTAAATTAATGTCAATCACGTAGACATGACAAGGTAGCGGGTTTTTAAGAAGAGTATTTCTTTAGGGAAAGATAATAATATTTTAAATCAGTAAATAATAATAATCATTTTACTAAACTAAATTAATTTTTAATTATATTAAATATATAAATTTAATTTAAATAATTGAAATTATGGATGATTTTAATTAATTATAAAGAAGAAACATTAATCATTTTAATATAGTTTTTAGAAAAATCCATTTTAAACCAAAATAAAAACATATACTAAAAATTAATATAAAGATGATAAAAAGAAATTATTTCGATTTAATATAAATTATTTTTCTTAAAAACTTATTGGGACATTTAAATTACATAATTTATTAAAAGGAAAATGTTTTAAAAAATATATTTATTTTTCACTATTTAATAAAACATAAATATCTTGTTTTTAAAAATTCAAAACATTTAATCTAAAGAAATTATATATATATATTCTATAAATGAATTTTATTTTTAAAATAAATATTATAAAATTGTTAAATTTTAGTCTGAAAATAAGTGTGCCATAAAAAGGTGAAAAATTTTATTTTGTAAAAAAATATTTAGTTTTAAGCGTATAATTGGATTTATTTGTATATCATCCCTAAAAAAAATAATGATGTATTATTAACAATATATTGATGTTATTATATATATTTTTCATTAATATAATCCAAAAAGTTTTAATTTTATAATTTTTTGGTATAAAACACACTAGTGTGCATTAAATATATTTTTTTCAAAACAAGATTTACTTTTTATTTTAAAAAGGGATTTAATATCATTTATAAAAAAAATTTACCAAATAATTAATTAAATATACATACGTAAAACATATTTTCCTATTTCAGTTATCCTTTTCTTACTCTTAATTCCAATAGAAAGTTTATAATGGTAATCAATATCATGTATCATTTATGTTTGGGGTTTCTTGTTGAATATGTTATCGAGCATAAAAATCTCAAAGTGGCGTGCAATGTTAGGTAAACATGGTGTTGCGTGTAAAAAATGATGAATATAGTTTTTCATGTTCTTTATTATGTTGAATATAATTTTCTTCTTTTAAAATATCGGTGTGCCATATCCCCCCCTCTAAAAAATTGTTTCCTTGTAATCTTGAACTTTATCTCTGTAATCAAAGGTTGGAAAGTGATTTTTTTTGTAAATTAACATCATAATAAGGGATAATTGAAAATCCTCTTAATAATAGAAAATCTATATATGAATTTCATGTAGAATAAAACATATATATCTTTCCAAATAGGATAACATAGGTGGGAATGGAGGAAAATCTTAAATAATTATAGAGAACGATTGAGGTTGTTGACCACAAGAAATTGAATGATAAATGGAATGTTAGGGCCTGGATACCATAAATATTTATTGATATAAAAGACCATATGTTAATGAAAATTGAATTTAATTAGATAATAAATTTATTTCAAAGATCCGTTTTCTTATTGTTGAGGAATTATCTAACCATATAGACAAAGAGACTATAAAAATATACTTACTTGATGATTATAATTTCACCCTTTAATGAATTTCAACTACAATATCATATACTTATCAAATGATGTTTTTTCATGATGAATTTCACAGTCCTTGATGAAAAAAATTAAAAATTTAGAAACCACATAACTATAAAAAGGAAAACAATATATTCCTCTTCTCTTTAAAAATTCACCATACCCAATATGGTTAGAACATAGTAAAATAATTTCAAAAAAAAAGAAACCTTAATATGTTAATATCTAAATTTAAACTGTAATACCTGATGATCCAAAAAAATCACTCCATAAATTACTATGATTAACGTTATTCAATCTCTTCCTGATTCTATTTTAAACTAAAATATTAGTAGGATATAATCATATATTCATCAATGATTAATCAACCATTTTTCAACAAATAATATACAATATTATTGAAAAAACAAAAAATATATTTACATGCAAACATGTCTTACTAACCAGGACATCATGTAGCCTAATGGTTGATGTGAAAATCTTATCATCATTTGGTCATTGGTTTAATCCCCAACGCCATTTTTAAATGTGACAAGTTTTCACCCAAAATATGGGTTTCCTTTTATTTATTAAAAAATAATTCCTCTGTAAATAAAAATTAATATTCATAATAGGGGAAAATACTTAAACACATTAAAGAATCTCTAAAAAATTCCTTAATCACTCTAATATCTCATCACTTAATACCTCAATTGGTTATCTATGAATTTTTACTTATGGTCACCTTTCTGTTTATATAGCTATTACAATATCCATAACACTTTAGATAACCTCACCTGAATACATCATAATCTTCAATGTTATCAAAAACATACTCTAATACAAACTATAATATCCTAGATCCCTAACCTTTGGATCTAGTTCTAAATTCATAAACATTAAATATTCAGTTATGATACTATAGAAGTTGAACAAATTTTTTCAAATCAAAAAATATAATCAAAAAGAAATATTGGATCCTTTAAATAACCATGTAACATTTAGTTTTACAGTTTTGCAAAATTATGACCAACTGATATCAAATGGGATTCATAGAAAACTAGTACATATAGATAAATAATATCTCACATGAAACCCATCTTTTCTTATTTCATATTTGGTCATCAACATCATCTATATGATATCCCTTTTATAAATAATTTATTCAACCTCATACATTATAACTCGAGGAAGAGGAAAACAATAGAAGGGTGAGATCAATATTATAGTATTGATAAACATAAGTATTAGAAATTTAATTTCATCAATGAGTATATGAATTTCATAAGGGTATGATGTAAAATATCATAGTGCGTGAGTAAATCATAAAATAACTCATGCCCATTAATTCATGAATCATCAAATATGAAAACATGGAAATGGAAAGAGTCATTTGAATCAATAATCAAAATACATTTATAATCAATTTTGATCATAATAATCATTATTAAACCATATCAATAAATTAAATCCCTTTTAGTTAAATTGGAAAATCATATTCATATAACCATTTCGAAACACTTTTAGTTGGAATAAAAATATGGCAACCTTCTATTATAATTATTACCTAATTCATTTGAGTGATATACGAGAGAACCTTTCATTTAAGATATAATGTCACCACTCAACACAATCTGATCCTACTATTGTAAAATCTATAATGGGATCACCTGATGATATTTGGGTTTCCACACTGTATAATATAAAATGGTCTCACCTGATGATTTCTATTTCACCTCATCGTATATAATGTACAACAACCACAACATAAAAAATTTACATATATATTTTATTAGAAAACCGAAATAAATAATCATTATTCCTTTTATAACATGATTATCCCATGGAAAGGTAATGTGTTTCATGCCAATATTTTTGGACTATGATTATCCTTTAGAAATGAAATGGGTTCCATAACTATTTATTTAAAATAATATTAATACATCCAAAGAAATAATGAATATGGTACCATTAAAAAATACCCACATTATAGAATTGTGAATAACAAGGGTTATTGACTTTGAAAAATGTAAATCCCATTAAAATATTTTTAAATCCATTTTGGAGGAAAATATACAATTCATTTTGAAAATCACTTTATAAAACGTAAAAAATTTTGAAAATCCTTTTATTTGGAAACCAAATTAAAAAAAATGAATTTACAGAATATAAGGAGATAATCTTATTTAAAAATACCCATATAAACCTTCAAAGTAATCTTCAATGAAATGATTCTCCTGATGGAGGGTAAATCCATACATGTCATACATATTAAATTAACATTCCTTTTGCACTGTAAAATGATTAGAAAAGTGTCTTGATCCGAAAATGGCAAGAGTATTACTCCAAAAAATGATTCATAAAAAACTAAAAAAAATTAAAAATATATTTAATTAATCATTTTAAATATGTTAGAAATATTTTAGAAAACATTTTTAAAATACTTGGTTTTGAAAGAAAAACATATTTTTCGACTGAAGATGTAAATAAAGTAATATATTATTAAAAATATTTTATAAAAAATTGTAATTAACAGTGAGTGTAAAATGGTACAATTATGATAAAATGTCACAAATAAAAATAGGATAAAATAAATCACAAAAATTGTAAGATTTCAATATTGGATACTTAATCGTACACAATCCCAATAAATGGTGAGACTGTAATAATAGACTCTTACAACTTTTTTAGCATCGAATCATAATAAAAATGATAGAATAAAATTAAATAAAACATATATTATAAATAAAATAAGGATATTTGTGATATAAAATTTCAACGGGGATGTATATATACCTCATAAAAGATGATAGATGTATAACATAATATACAAATCAAATAATAAAAATTGAGACCAAAATCTCTTACCACTTTGGTATCTTTGAAACCATAAACCCCATGAAATAGATATAGTAAAATAGATATTTAAATACCCATAACATCAATTCTAATAATAATAAAATACATTAATTGGAATTATATTAACCACACAATAAAAATAAATGGTTACTATGGAAAATATCTCACATAAATAAATGCTAGATAAGAAAAACCCTTTCCTTGAGAATGACTATCCATATGTGCCTTTATGTTCCATAATAATAAACATATATTAAGTATTAACATTCCTTAGAAACTTTTTCATGTTTATTTATAATTTAATTTCACTTATTATCATGTTATATATGGTTACTTAAAAAATTTATATTACATTGGATATTTTGACCATATTCGGATTATGTGTCAAAAATGATATAGGTGGGTTAAAAATGGCCAAATAAGTCAATATTTAAACATATATATAATAATTATCCTGAAATAATTATCATATTTAAACATAATTTAAAATTTTTAATCCCCTCATTAAATATAGTTATGAAAAATTAACTAACGTTACGATATTTGAGACTATAGGTTGTAGATACCCATGAGTAATGTTTTTTTTCTATGATCATTATGGGAATGAGTTAAGTAGTATATTATATTTCCATAATTATAATAATATCATAAATACCATAAAATTTAATTTTTTTAAACTTATATATTTCATTCTTGTGATTTGGTGGTGAAAAATGAATCATATCTCTTCTAGGAGGTGGTAGTCCACACGTCCGTGAACGACATTATAATTTTTTCAGTGAGTGAAAAGGTAAAAGAGATAATGATATATTATATTTAGTGATTTAAATATATCTCATTAATATCATAAATATTTCATAAATATTATATATATTTATTATATTTACCCATATTACCTTCCATGTAACGCGTTTGTGAAAAACAAATCACATTACTTCACGAGGTGGTAGTATGTCATACACATGAGTGACGTTATCATATCCCTTAAATAATGGTACATAAAATTCTATAAGTTATATAACCACTTCAAAAATATAATACTTTTATAAATATAATATATAAACCTTATATCCATCATCACAACAAAATTTAATAGGTGGTAATGGAAAAATTAATGGCATCATTTTGTGAGGCGGTTGCCCGCCATACATATGAGTAATGATTTTGTACCCATTTTAATGTTGGTATGTATGTTTTTTTATTATAAAAATAACATAAATCATATTATTATATTAAATATACAGATTTTATTATATAATAATTGTATAATAATAATTTATGGTGATGTAGAAAGAAATAAAAAGAAATTCTCGTTGATGAATGTTACTTTTTCTTCAGGTAACTCTGAATTTTCACCAAAATCCTACATTGGTTGAATGTATTCTATAAGTAAGGATTATAGGATTATAGGAGGAAATTTTTTTAAGGTATTTAGGTAGTTATTTTATGATCCCAATGGATTTCTGGTTGTTAATAGAGGAGGAGAGTTAATGGCCTTTCATTTGTGAGGTGAGTGTCACACTTGTAATGTTTTTTGAAATACTGATTTACACCCATGTTGTTTTGTGTAACAAAGACCAAATAATGAATATTTATATATATTATAAGTTATAATTTCTAAATATTGACAGAAAATTGGATTTAAGAAAGTTTCTAGGTCAATTTTTCCTTATATTTAAAGTTTATCATCTAAGTAAACTTTTTTTAAAATATTCACTCTAATAAAGTTCAAATGTTTTCATTAATAATTGTGGTTAGAAATTAAGTTAGACTTATTATAAATTATAAAATACTATTATAAAAATATTTAATCAGTTTTTTCATTTTAAATTCACCAAATTTGAAAAATGTAATTTAATATTAATCTAGCAAACATGGCAAGGAATTAGTTTTTTAAGAACTGTATTTTTTAGTAAAAAATGATTCAATATTAAATTTATGAAATATAATAATAATTAGTTAATTTAGACACAAATAAGATTTAATTATATATAATATATAATTATTTTAAAAAAATACACCATTAGGGATTATTTTAATTAATTAAAAAGGATAAACATTATTCATGATAAAAGTGTTTTTAGAAAAAAACCTTTTTTTAACCCAAAAAATGTACTAATAAAATATAAATTTCATTAAATGTAATTAAGTTTATTAAATACAATATATTATTCTTGAAAACATATTCAAAAAACATTTTTAATTTTAAATTAATTAATTTATTAGAAAGATAAGACTTTTTAAAAAAAATATGAATTCTTCCCTATTCTTTGAAAAATAATTATTTTATAAAAATACGAATATTTCTCAGAAAGTGAAATTTATATTAAACCTAAATATTTTATTTTATTTTTTTCATTAATTTTTTTAATGTGTTATAATTTAGTTTTAAAATTAGTGCTCCATAAAAAGGTGTCAAAAATTAATTATTTTTGGAAAAATATGCATTTTCTAGAGTAGAATTGGAATTATTTTTGTATCATTTATAAAAAATACATAATATGAATGGTAAAAATTATTTTGAATATAATATATGGGAATTTATTTAACAGAATATAATATTTTAGGTTTTTTAAAATTTATTGGTATAAAAAGCTCTTTTTCACATTAAAATTGTTTTTCAAGAAAATAATTTCATTTTATTTTTAAAAGGATTTTATTTTCAGCTATAATCAATTGGTAAATAATGAATTAATTATATATACTCATGCAAAATATATTTTCATAATTTAGTTAATATTTTTTATAACATTCATTCAAACATCTATGTTTTAACGGCAATGTATATCATGGTTCGTTTAAGTTTGGTGTTTCATGTTGAATATGCTATCAAACCTAAAAATCTTGGACTTGTGTGTATTGTAAGATAAATAGGGTTTTAAGTGTAATTAAATATGAATATTGCATTTTTTTCCTTTATGATATCAAATATAATTTTGATATTTTAAAACATATTGGTGTTACAATTATACATGTCATGTATTCCAACCCCCTTGTATAATGTTGATGATAATTCATAAAGATGTTGTTTTCAAGGGGATACACACCATTAACTGCAAATGTATATTCCATCTTCCTATTAGGTATTTTATATTTTCATATATATTTTTATAATACAATGATTTGGGTACCTGAATATTTCTATCTATTAATTTTTATATATACCATGTGAAAATGTATTTTTCCTTAGAATTAGTGAAGAAAATATTGTGATCATGGTTGTTTAGTTATTTACTCTATATAAGTTCAATTACAATAATCATGTATAATAATAATATTAATCATATGGTTAGGAACTCTTTTATTGATTTATTGGTTATAAGGCACATATCTTCTATATTATTAGTGGAATTTGGTTCTCCCCCAAACACTTGATGTGTGTGTCCTCCAAATCAGTCATGGGGTCGATACTCCCTTAGCCTACACAAGGCTTGGGTCCCCTAAATTGTTGGTTTATTTAATAAATTCGCTACTTAAATAGGTTATGTGTCCTCTATCTATATAATGATGTGACCCCTCTTCCAATGTTCTATACTTAACAAAGTCTAAGACCTTCACTTGGGTTGGTTACTATCATAACCAATGATTACCATTTGGTGAGGTGTGGGTCTACCACTATAGATTTTATGAGCTGAGTGGGACTTCATGTGGCTGGGTATATATGGAATTAGGGGAAAATTATTCTATTGTAGTCAATTATTCTTTAAAATGGTATGTATTCCCTAATATATTTTCAAATGTGATTGAACAGTTGTTGTCGATTAGGTTAGGTAACCCCTTAATAGATGCACATAACTCAATTTGTAATATGTCCCCATTAATGTTTAGAGTGTTGGTATGAAAATTTATAATATTATAGATGTTATAGGACTAGACATAATGATTCTAAATTATTCTTGGTTTCTATTGGGAAAAGACTTACTCTTGGTTATCAACTTTGGTCTTGGTGTGCCTTTTAGTACATTTAGGTCACCCAGTTTCACATGAGGTACAATCATTTATGGAATAAAGATTCTTTACTGGGACTCAGCTCTGTCCTTAAGGTTTTTTACATTAGAGAATATTTGGATACATTTTTTTATGAGTTTCCCATTTTTTCAAAAGTTAGAGATAACTTTTTTCATTATCATTATTTTGGGATTTCAGATCATCCAACTCAGTAAGACTATTATCATCCCAACTTGGGATTTTTTCTAAATAATGTCATTTTAATATAGAAATATGATATTTAAATGATTTTAATAGTATATATTTATCTATTATGCCTTTTTATAAGAATATACTTCATGAAACTAGGTGGATCATAGTTGTTCATGATGGTGGAGGTGACTGTTGATTTTGTAGAAAAGTCCAGTATTGCCTGAAGTGATAAGGAGTTTTATTATATCTCACATTCATTGTATTTAATGAAATTTCTACATTTATAGTTCTTATGTAGTTTTCATATATATATATATATATACTTATCAATTGATTTCCCATGTATGGATTATATATATATATATGTATATATATATTTATATATATATTAGTTTTTTATATTTATATTACTCCTCTTTCTGGTTATTCCTTATATTAGGGATATATGATTTTTTAATATTTATATGGGATAAGGGATATCATATATTGTTATGACATATTATCGCTATTCTCTATCTCTTGTCCTGTTGGAGGTGGTATTTGGATGGTACAATCGACTTACTTTTCGCCTAGGGTTTTCCTTGGTGGGTTGGGTCATGATAGAGTTCTCTCAAAGGGAATGATTTATATATAGAGTTTTGGAGTTAGTAGTTTTTAGGATTATTTTGGGATTTTAAGAATTGGTGATAATTTATTTTGAGTTTAGTTAACTATATAGGGATTCCAATTTTGGTGTGGTAGTTGATTCATCAATTCCCCTTCACTATGATAATCTATTTTTTGATTATAAGTTATAAGGTATGAGTTATGGGGTATAAATAGAAGTGTATGCACATTATATGGTTCTAAATTGTGACTTTTATTTCCTTTCCATTACATTTCACCTAGATATTATTTAATTTGTGTGGTTTCATCTTATATAACAATCTATGGAATGCATATATAGCCATATTGTATTAATGGGAAGAAAATGATGAACCTAAGTGATTGTATGAGCCACTCACTTCTAATCCATCAGGTAGTGAGGTACAAATTTAGTGAAATGGTTAAGAAATTACATTTAATGTATATGGAGAATTTTTTAGCTACACATTTTTATTCATTTATACTATTCTACAGAGTTTATGGTAGTTCCCATTGAGTTAGATGGGATTACTTATAGGTTAAGTGCACTGCATTAGTTTTGAAGTATAGGATTCGTTGATTCTAAGATGATGATAATCTTTATATGAAGGTGGAATAACTTTAGTTAGTGATTTTCATGCTCCATATATTTTTTGGTCACTTCTTGACTTGATGTAAATTCATACATTAGTATTTTGACATTTTTATATTAAACATTATTGGATGGTGTATTTCTCAAACTCATGTTGTGATTTTTTTACCATAGTTCAAGTTTGATCCCCTGTTCATGATAAAATTATATACAATGATGTTGAGAATTGTTTTAGTTTAGGAGATATTGGATCATTTAAATGGTATAATTACCAAGCCTCAATATATGTTTAAGAACCCAGAACTCAAGAGGTATTCTTTGGATATGAATTTTTAAAGGGCCCTTAATGCTTAGAAGTTTGAGCAGAGCCCCTACATAATTTTTTTCATGGTTATTTGCTTATAGAAATAAACCTATGCTAGAGTCCTTGAGAGGTAATTTTTATATTGATAACTCATGGTATAAGATGACCCATATAATTTATAATGATATTATTTTCCCTAAAAACATCAAGGTTGATATCATGGAAATACCTTTTCATTGAAACTAGAATTGTGATTAGAGATCCTTTTATTATGTGCATAGTAACCTATTGTGAGTTCTTTTTTAGTTTAGGAGTTTATTGTGCATAAGAGGTTATACAAGGATGCCACATTAATCTACTCAAACCCCATTAATTTTAGGTAGTTTTGGTTAATCCGAGAGTGTTGAAAATAAAATATTTGTGAAGATGCATTCCATGGATGATTATTATTAGGTTCACCTATTGTGTTTCAAGGTATTAGTTATGTCTTCACATTTTAAACCTTCTTACTATTTTATAATAATATTAAATATTTTTTAATTACAATTTATATAGTTTTAAAATTTCTTATAGAACCTCCTTTAAGACCATATTAGCAAGACAATTATAGTGATCGAGATTATCTCTCACTAAATCCTCTTGGTGAGAAGAGTCTTCTCTTAGAAATAATTATTTTATGAGATACCATTATGGTAGAATTGAGACAGAGTGATACCATAATTGATATTGATTATTTATATTTTATCTTAAATTTAAAGATAGTATTAAATTGAGAATATGAGTCAATATCACCCCCCCATGTCAACTAATCATCATATATATACCTATATTTATGCACTAATGGTGTTCTAAATGATTCACTTCCTTTTAACTGAGATGAATGTGTGGATTATATCCAGAATGAGACCCATCATTAAACATTGACATGATTCCAAAGTATAAAATAGCTAGATTCAAAATTAATGAAATTTACATTTTATTGTGAAGGATTAAGGATACCATTTTTTGTTCATGAAGAACCAATATTGAACCATTTCTCTTGTTTTTAACAGTGGTAAGAAGTGTTTCATGAGTGTTAACTAGTTTTTTTCATGGAAAGTTGACTATGATCCTGGATTAGTGGATGAACATCATAGTGGTTGTTGCCATTGTAAATAATGAGATCAAATTAGTGAGACAATTTCATGGTTGATATCACCCTTGGAATGGAATTCATTTTTCTTTTTGTGGAATATATTATCATCCAACTGGACTTATAGAAAATGAATTATTATTAGGAGGGGAGGCAATACTCACCTTTTATTGAAATTAGTGAGTCCACACCTATAATTTTTATGATAAAAGTTCATTAAATGGATTTTGATTTAGTGGTCTTACATAAATAGTGTCTTTTGAAGATCTAAATAATGATTTCCCAAATGTGTAGAGCATTTCATCTATATCACCTAATAGATAGTGGTTTTCCATTAATGTTCATTTTGAAAATTGTGATAGACATCATGAATGAAGACTATCATAGTGCAACATTATCCTTGGTGTGGTTTGTATTATAGATCTTTTTCATATAGCAATCACATAATAACTCAAGAAATATAGTGGATGATGTTATCTAGAAAGGCTTTACTTTTTGGTTGCTCATTTTTGTTAGGTGTCATCCTTAGGTATGGAGTTGACATAGAATACTAATCAAAATAGTTATGACTATCCATATTGGACTATGGTGGATTGGGCCACTAGACATTGGTCGTATGATGTTGGGATATTTTAAAATATTGGTTCCATTTCTTGATGTTATTGTTGATATTTTTTTTAAAGTAGATACAACAAAAAAAATTAATTCTATTCAACAATTGATGAGATCATGATTAGAAATTTTAGATTAGATGTGAAATTTATAGTGTTTTTTAAGGATGAATAGGTAATAGGATCATATTTTACTTATTTATTATGCCAGTGAAATTGATGTTTACACTATTTTAGCCTGAGATGATGATTAAATTAAGTGGAACCTGATGGATATTATACCATTTAGTTAATTTGGTGTGGGTGAAGAGTGTTCATTTTTGATATTGACGGAGGAGTTCAACATAGATATACTTTTCCTATGTGAATTTAATCTTGAAAACTATTAAAAGGTGGTAAGAAAATCAACCCCAAAGAAGTTATCCATGGAACCAGATAATTTTGAGGTGGAAGTTAATGGTTCACAATTTTTCATTGACTTATGTAGTTAAATTACCTATGGGTGTAGAGGCCTGAAAAACTCCCTCAATATAAGCTTATTTTTTATGCTTCGGTATTGAATTAATTTGATCCCATGTATTTTTTGATGAGCTAAAATATTGACAAATATAATCCAACATGAGTATGTTTTAAGAGAAAATTAGGTTTTGTATGGATATGCTCTATGATATCATATATCTATGATACTGCAGAGGTAATGAATGTTAATTTGATAGAGAATTGTCTTTACGAATGATGTTTTTTTGTGAACATATTGATTTAGAAGCTCAATTTTTTCTATTTTGGGGGTAAATTTTTTTAATGTTGAAGAAGATGTGGAAATGTACATTTTTCCATTCACGGATTACCTCAATTTTGAGTTTATAATTATTCATTCCTCTAAGGGTGTAAAATGATAAATATTACCACATTGGAAACATTGAGAAAACAATTAATGGTTCCATTTATCTCAATTCATGGTGTTTACCCCTAACCATGTTTTGGTTAAATTCCATGGATGTTGAATTTTAGTAGATATTTAATATTTAGGAAAAAAATAATTAATTATATTTTGATTGTGTTATAATGTCCCTATTTTTTAGAGAAAAACATGGTTAATTTACTATAAAAACTCTATTTTATGCTAGTATTGTTCTTTGGAGGATAAAGAGAGGTTAAGAAAATTCTGAGGCTCGTTAGGAGCTTCAATATCCAATTTTTGGAGAGATGAATTGATCCACACTATTAGCACATGGTTTGGGCTAACTGTTGGAATCAAATTTGTGGATGCAACAATATATTTTAGAAGAAAAAATGTGTTAAAATATTATTTTACTCTAAATTCATTCATGTTTTCTCTTTTATTTTTTCAACTCACTCATGTGAAAAGTCACTCTTATTCGTGGGAGATCTCAATAATCCTTGAACCCAGTGTTTAATCTTGGGTTTTTATCTAAGATCTAATTACATTATCATTAGTTACATTGTATTTGTATCGGCAAGAGCTTTGATCCACTTCATTCCTTACTCGGTTTATCTTTCCATAATTGATATTATTTTTGTGCAACATAATATGCCCTATTATTATGGAATTTGTTTATTCTTTCAATTTCTCCCATTATACATTGAATATGAAGTTGAAATCAGATTAGGGTCCTTCTAGTAACCCATATTAGGTTTTCTAGTAATTTTTCCTTAAATTGAAGTTATATTATAACATCTTTCATCATGTAAAATATAGTATATGCTATGTGTTTCCTTTAAATTTAAAAGTTTCTTTATCTAAATTGTTACCCATGATATAAATGCCACATATACCCATGTTTATGGTGGGAGGTCCCCCACCTCGATAAGTGACACCCCTTAGGGTGTCATTATAAAATTACCCTTTAAATGTTACATTTTTTCATGGCCAAGCCACATTAAATGTTTCCTTGCATTTATGCTTAAATGAAACGACTACCATGAATAGAATGGGAATAAGATTGATGATCAATTACTATGACATTCCTAAAAATAATGAATATTCTTCTTATATAAATGGCATGTAAAATGAGTTTTAATGCATCCATTTCTTGTTTTAAACCATGATGACCCCTTATTTTATAACTATTATTTACAGGCATGTAATCCCTAATATTTATAACACTCGGTTATGGTGTCTCATCAACTTGTTACACTTGGGAAAGGAATATCATCAGCATATGATAATCGAGAAAGGAGTCCCACCGAAATTTGATACTCGGGCATGGAGTCCAACATACATGAGTTCCTCAGGCAAGTCATCCCATATAAGTGTGATATATAGGCATGGAATCACATGTAAATATAATAACATGACAGGGAATTCCAAATTAAATATGTTTTACAGTCATAATGACCCTAATTAAAATTGATATATATGCATGGATTCCCTAATTAAATGTGATAATCGGGCAAGGTGACCCATATTATTTTGGAAACCTGGGCATAATGTCCCTTAGGATTTTATGAGACTCAAACTAATATCCATGGATTCCTGAGTTACACCTTGGTTTCTGGCATTCAATAGTATTATATAAATATATATGGATATAAACATAATTAAATATATATACCATATATATACTTATATATATATATATATATATATCTTTATATATATACTTATCATTGTATTCTTAAAGATCTTTGGACATGCACTAAAGCAGGTAGTGTCATTGTGGTATCCTTTATGAACCACAGTTGACTCATTTACTATATATATATATATTGTTACCTTTTTATACATGCACACTGATTATTTTATATGTGTCATCTTTTTTTTACTTTAAACCATTAGTGGTGTCCTATTGAGTATATCTCTCACTCCATTCAAGCCGTTGGTTATTACCCAAGTAGATTTTATTGATGTAGGTAGGGGAAAAGGGAAGAATACGACTATGGATGCTTGATTGTATACATAGGACAGTGTACATGACAAGAGTACCAATATTATGCTCACAATTCTAGTGGATATAATTTTTTCCCATTTTAGTAATTTTTTATATCATGATGTATATGAATCTACCATTAGTACATTTTTTCATATCACGTGAGATGAGAATATTTTTCAATATGAAATTAATTATATACACCTCTATATTATATTTGGATGATTTATTATCCCTATAGTTTTTATTTATTAATTATTCTACTAATAATCATTATTATATAATGTTATGCTACACTCTAACAACAATGTTTTAGTCTCCCCACCATATCTATATAGACCATTGCTTCTAGTTATAAGTCTCTAGAATACAGGGAGTCACACTTGAGGTCATGTTTCCAACCATGTTTTGTTTCATATTAATAAATTTGGTCTAGGATTCTACAAAGTAGTATAAAAGCATATTTTTTTCTTAATCTTTGGATATTATAAAAAAAATTGTGAATGCATTACAATTTCTTAATGGTAATATGCCTGCAAGTATGAAACCCGAATATAGGGGAAATACAATTACATTGGTTAGGACATTGTAGTTTTAGTTTTTTCTAGTTATATTTGTAATAATTTCACCATTGGGTGATGCACATGATTTGTGACATTTTATATTGTTGTGATTTTTCCTTTACCTTGGAATGATATGCTAATGATGTACCCATTCATGAATCAATATAGTCAATTGAGGATTCACATGTCATTAATTATTCTATTCTATATCGGTGTATTTCATTGCTTGCATTTTCTATATTTATTTTGATTTTTGTAAGTTCCTTGATCATTGTACTTCAAAATGTGCTAATCTTTATTATAGGGAAAGAATAATTGGATTAATTAAAGTGCCTAAATCAACATAAATGGTGTATTCTTATATATCATAATGGGGGGACCTTATTTAACCAAATATTCCATTTTTGATCCATGTACCACTTGTTCCATAATTTGAAACATTTTTTTATTTTATTATATGAATACCAATAATAATTTAAGATGCAAGTAGTTCTATAAATTTGGAATGGTAATCCATTTAATAATATCATTTTTATGAACTATTACATCATGATACGAGATATAACAGTCTTATTATAGTTACATGACATATCAATTTAAATTTTTAAAGCTTGTTCCTTTATAAAAAGGTAATGAGGACACATCTATCATGATAGTGAAATATATATAAACATAAATGAGTACAAACATAACTAAATATAAATCCTTAAATAAAATGGTTACCGTCAAATTACAATTCTAATTTCAACTTAAAGTGTTTTTCTTCAATACCATGAAATTAGTACTACATATACTGGAACCTCTATTATGTGATGTGATACCTTGATCGTGAACCAACCTTAGTAGTGGGTAGTATTGATTGTCTCATGTATGCCATTGTGATATTTTTCCCTAAACCAGGAATTAGGATTAGGAAGGGGGGGTATGACTCATTTATAAGAAGGATATGTACGTATCCTATTTTTATTAGTGCTACTTTAGGTACCTTTTATTATTCTGTATCTAGGAAATGATTCGTAGTTATGATATAACTTCCTACAATATATGAAGTCCATGCAAGGATCTCAGAAACATTTGCCTACCATGAAAGAGTTTACATGATAATTTCCATATAATAATCTTCTCATATTAATGAGGGATGGATTTCATCAGGCTGCTGAGCCATTAAGATAGTCCATGGTATCCTTATTTGAGAAACTGTAGATGCCTCTTGAGAGTTTAGTCACACATGTGACCTATATTTTTTGTGCTTCTTAACATTATTGGTGGGACATGATTACTTGGATTGAATTCATTAGGGGATAGTCTAGGAGGACATCTATTCAACCTTATATGATTACTTCATTCCAAATACACATATAGAGGTCAATGCTAGGAAATTTATACGCTTAAAACATACTTAAATTTATGTGATGAAATACTAAACTTGTTTCATGAAACTTAAAAATATTCATGCTAAAACATGATGGGGAAAAGATTAGGATAGTGATATATTTTTGGGGATGGGCTCATTTATTCCATCCGATCATGGGTGATTTTTTTTGGATGAATACCATTTATGAGGAAGTGTATCAGGGCCACATTTTTGGGTTGATTCTGATGAAAAATAAAAGTGTGGGCTTGACAAATTCCATGTTGAGAAAAGTAGGTGGTTATTTTATCAGTTTAAATCATCTTTTTGAGTCCGCATACAGGGGTAGAAGCATTCAGATAACACCTACTGATAGTTATGTTTTGTGCCACCAGCACGAGATCCCAAGGATTAAGAATCCCTAGTCTCCTATATACATAGTTGTTCCGAAATTAATGTGTGGGAATTATTGAGTTTTATCACAATGTTATAAATTGTTAATGAATATGTTTTTTCAATAATTAATTTTTATGATATATTTCCAATACATACCACATTTTTATGTTATATGCCTACGACTATTCTCTATGAATCATGTTTTTCATCTCACACTCTTATGCCAAAATATATGTTTTTTCATTTGAAATTACATATTCATCTATCCTGAATTATGTATAACTCTTATTCATGTAGAATTTAAAAATGATGTCCATTTTATAAAAATAACTTTCAAAATATGAGAAATTTAATTTTTCAAAAATGAATATATTTTAAATTTTTGGACTGTTACATTAGGTCAATCTGGTAATTTTGGGTTATGTTAATTGGTTAATTTTTAGTTATGTAAATCAGTTAATTTTGGGATTTTTCAATTGGTTAATCTTTTGTATAAGATATTTCTCCCATAATCATGTTTTCAAATATTATTATTGACTCCCCTTGATGACATGTTGTTATGTTTTCCCTTACTATGATATTGAGATCACCCCATTCTTATGATTCAAATACCAATGTTATGAATATGAGTATGTCCTATGATGTGTCTATATGGGGTCTCATGTGGTTTGATTCAGGAAAAAATATTCACAATTATCAAAAAATAAATTATTTTTATATATGATCCTTAAAGACACTAAAACTTTTGTAATTTGGATTTTTTGTTTATTGTGATATGTAATGATTAGGTTTTATAAATTATGTAAAATATAAATATGTTTAGTTTGGGTCATCATAGTTGGTGTAAAAGCCTATGTGTATTGTTTTTATTTTTCCACAAAAAATGAGATTTTGGTTCTTGTTTATCTCAGCAAGTATCAGCGAAGGGTTTAATTATTTTTGGGATTTGTTTATTGATTTTTGGGGATAGGGATAAGGGAACATTAGTGAACACCATATATATTATTTTATGTACATGATAAATACTTATGTTTTGGAAATGTATCATGATTTTGGATTCCATGAAATGTCATCCCTTTATGAATACTATAAG
Source organism: Viscum album (assembly GCA_963277665.1). Classification (NCBI taxonomy): domain Eukaryota; kingdom Viridiplantae; phylum Streptophyta; class Magnoliopsida; order Santalales; family Viscaceae; genus Viscum; species Viscum album. The sequence goes on from OY728156.1 coordinate 1,346,291,143, forward strand.
TGAATGATGGATCTTGAACTGATGCAACTAGGTGTAAATACACCGAAAGGTTGGTTGAGTATTAACTCGATCTTTAGCTAGTTCACGACAAAGATTCCTAACTATACAATAGGTTTTAAACTCCCAAGGGACATGCTTTGGTTAATTTACATACTTATTATGAACCATTATGAGGGATATGAATATATATTAGTTGGAGAACCTGATTATAAATGAACATGGATAATCTAGATTGAAACATAGAGATATATATTTTATGTTAATCATTAAATTAATGAATTTCATTCTCTATGTCTAACATTTACCATTATATAAACATTAACATTCTTATACAGTAACTATCCTTTATTTATGTAATGGTTATAGAAATTTAAAACTAATTTAACATTTAAAATGATAGATAATATGAAAATGTCCCAAATGAGAAACTGGAAAAGATATAAGTTTTTGTTTTAAATAATGTGGTTATTACCACCCACCCCTATCAAGTTTGGATTCGAAACATCATCCTTTATGAAAATCCAAACACAACAATGAATAACTGATGCAGTTTTATATAGTATCTTGTGATTAATATGATGATGGGAAGAATATTCAACTTAATATGCATAAAAATGGGAGAAAATCACCCTAGGGGATGTCTAAAAGGAATAAGAAAATGTTTCATGTGTGGAAGGATTTTATATAGATCGCCTGACAGTCATGATGGGGTGATAAATCTGATAAATTAAATGAGTTTAAATAATTATCTATGAATAAAATTTAAATAGTTTTGGTATTATGAAAATTTATTCCCTAATACAAAGGATAACATGGATTATAAACCATAAAACCCACCTAAACCCAGATAATAAGTGAAAGCCAGTGAAAAGACTATTATGGATGTGGATAGTTATAATTAATTTGTACATGATACACTAATACTCTAACCCATATTTATATATGTATTATTGTATTGAGGGATAGAAATGTTAAGCACATCTAATTATCTAATGATTTGATACTAATACGGAAAAACATCTATTATTATTGTATACCAATTTGATGTTTGTGGAATATGCTTTATATAAGTCTTATTATCAATCCTGTAAAGTATTCAGAAGTGATTTTCAAAATGGATTGGTTACCTCCACATATAATCCATATTAAAAATTTAGATAAATGATATTTCATGTATTAAATCAATTAATGGTCGTTTATCCTTATAAAGATAAAAATAAATTATCTAGGAGAATTGATCCAATTATACAATATTTGACACAAAATCATGATGATTATTTAACATAAATTATTATCAATAAAATCTATATTATGATTTTTCTATTAAGAAGGAATAAATTATTTTCCAAGATTTAAACATGTTTTAAGGTTTATACCTCATTAGAAACCAAATATTGAGTCATGAATATCTTATGGATTCCATTATATTTTTCCTTAGTGAGATATAATTAAAATATTTATGATGAAATTTTATTTAAGGGTGGATGTAACACCCTGAGGTTTTATTATATATCTCTTCTTTAAATAGATCTATGTGTTCGATTGATTACACCACATTTAACCCCAAAATAAAAAAACTATTGATATTTTAGATGAATATTATTATGAGAATTATATGAATAATAAAATCACTAATGAATAAAATGATCTTACTTGTCTAGAAGTTATTACACTTAGAGGTTAAATAATTAATATGATATATATTAAAAATGTCTGTTTTTCTCAAATAACTATTTATTTTAAAAATTATATTACATTTTTAATTAGGAATTAAATTGAAAACATTTAAAATATTTTTATATATAATCTAATAAATTATAATTTCTTAAATTAATAATCAATTTAAATATTAATAAGAAGATTTAATTTATTAAAATCCATATTTTATTAAAAACTATTTTTAATTATATTTTATATTACCATATAAAATATATAATCATTAAATTATTGAATTTCAAATTGAAAAAATAATCATCATTTTTATAATTATTATTTCAATATCAAGTTAATATGAATTTTATGATTTTTTCTAAAATGATTTATTTTTAAATAAATAGTATACAATATCGTTATTACAAATAATCTAGCTTACTTTACATTTCTAGAAAATAAGTATCATTTAATTTTAAAAAAAAAATTAAAAAAATATATTTGATTAGTAAAATTATACATTTAAAAGATATACTATGTTGAATATATATAACTAATGTTTAACATTTTAAAAATTATTTAATTTTTATTTTAACAAAAAACAAATTTGGTCCATTTCTTATAAGTATGTTTTCTCATGGTGGAATTTAGTTTTAACTTTTTTTTGGACAAATAAATCTAATTAAGTTAGTAATACACAGATTAAATTTATATAAATCAACATCATTGATAATTTTAATTTATTTACATTTTTTATGAATAAGAATACAATTTTCATAAAAATGGGTTTTACATGTTATGAGAACAAATATAAAAAATAATTTTTCTCACATTATGTAATTTTATTTCAAAAAACGGATTTCACATTTAGAATCATTATTTATATTTTTTAATAAATACAATTTTATTTTAAGGTAGTAAATTTAAATTACTTAGGTAAAAATTACAAAGCATGGTAAAATCCAAAGAAGTTAAACTGAAAAATCTAATAGTAAAAGACCTAATATAATGTTAAAAACATTTTGGAAAATTTGTATTTGAGGCTTTATCAATCATATCCATTATCCCAATCCATTATTTTCCTTTATTTTATCCACTTAACCTTCGAATAGTTACATTTCCATTTATATTATTTGTTGGCACCTGAAAACACGTCCAAAAAATATTCCAAATGCTTCCATACATGATCCCAGAACGTAGCTCATTTCGTGAGCTTTGATTTGGTTGGTTGTAGGGGCCGAACAGAGTTACGAATTACAAGTTACAGACATTTGAAGTTGGACTGGAAAACTGGTTCATGGAGCCCATTTGTGAGGCTCCCTCCGCGATCGTGGAGCAATGAAACATGACCGGAGCCCCCGGGGCCCCATGTCGGTGCAAAGCTCCTTTGAGAAGCCACCACAGAATAAAGAGGCAGGATGCTCCGTGAACCCCTTTGACGTTCGCGAACCCGCTGTTGAGCAAAGAGGCGGGATGCTCCGCAAACCCCTTTAAGGATTGCGATCTGCCGTGGAGCGAGGAGACATGATGCTCCGCAAACCCCTTTAACATTTGCGTTCCACCGCGGACCGAGCTCTGGCTTCGCGCCGAGGGGTCTCTGCTTTGCGGCGACTCTCCCCTATAAATACCCAGCTCACCCCCTTCATACGGAGGGTTATCCCACCCCTTGGGTGGCTGATCGCTCCCATTTTGTAGAGCTCCCAATCTCCGCGAAGTGATGCCCTCCATGCCCTTTGAGAAGGAGGGAGAACCTTTGAGTTTCTCGAGGCTCCCCGAGAAGCTTTCTTTCGTGAAGCCCCTCCGTGAGACCATGCTCCGTGAGCATCTTCTTTCCCGAAGCTGCTCTGCGAGTCCATGCTCTGTGAGCAGCTTCCTTCGTGAAGCTGCTCCATGAGTCCATTATCCTCAAGCATCTTTCCTTCACGAAACTGCTCCTCCGGTCCATGTTCCTCAAGCACCTTTCATTTGTAATGATGCTCTATGAGACCCCATTCTCCACGAGCCCCTTTGCTCCACGAAGCTCCTTCACGAAGACCTATCCTTTGCGAGGCTCCTACCTTCGCGCCCACCGGTCCATACTATGGGTCGAGACCGTAGCCCGACACTGAACCCCATGAAAAATGGAGAGTCACACCACGTACATTTTAGGCCAGGATTTCGGCATTTTCCATTGCACACTTATGCGCAACCACCTTCCACCTATGGAATACCATGATTTGAGATACTCCTCCGCACACCATTAAACACCATGAGTTGACATATTCCTCTTGGTTCATTTCTCATGTTGTGAGTTATTATTCTCCTCATCAATTCCCCATGTACCTTGAGTCAAACCATTCCTCAAGCAACTCATCCAAACCCTATCACTTGGCTCCTATGCCAGGTTGAACCATAAAGGGCTTCTCTTGCATAAGTCCCACCACCATCCATTTCTAGGCACCATATGCCTAACAATCCTATCTAAATGGGTATAAAATGTAGTATGCCCTATGTTACAAATATATGATACCTCTTGCTCCAAAAAAGATATGCCTTATGCTCCACGCTTGAGAAGCCAATAGGCCTCACTACATGACTACAAACTGTAGTACACCCTATATGACAAACTTTGGATGCCTCTTGCTCTAAACAAGAGAAGCCTTATGTTCCAAGCATGAAATGCCAACTGTATATTCTACATGACTCTAAACTATAGTACACCCTGTGTGACAAACATAGGATACATCTTGTTTCAAACAAGTTATTCCTTATGCTCCAAGCATGAGATACCAACAGTCCTCACTACATGACTATAAACTGTTGTACACCCTATATGACAAACATAGAATGAATCTTACTCTAAATAAGAGATGCCTTATTCCCAATCATGAGATTCCTAATAGTCTTTTCTACATGACTATAAACTATATTACACCCTATGTTCCAAACAAAGGATACCTCTTGCTCTAAACAAGAGATGCCTTTTTCTCCATGCATGAGATGACAATAGTCTTATTTACATGACTATAAACAGTAGTATACCCTATGTTTCAAACATAGGACGTCTCTCTCTCCAAACAAGAGATGCCTTATGCTCCAAGCATAAGATGCCTAATTCCATGATTACAGTGGCCTAATTTCAAGAGCGTTGGAATCCATTCAAACATTCCATCACTCCACCGCACACTTTGTGTGTCCTTCATTAAGATCTTCATCCACTTACATACCTAAAGGGACCCCCTAATGTCCTGGTCCCATGTCACATCAGCTCAACTGCTATCCAGGGCTAATGCCCCATAAGAATTTGGACAATACTTTGAGTCATGTCTTGTGTTTCGAACACAGTCAGTAGTCGACCCTCATTTGTTTGTCCCTGTTGACGCTCCTTTTCATCACAGAGTCCAAAATAATGTAAAGAGAAATGAATTAGCACAAAAAGATTCAGCATTTGAAGAAAACATCAAAAATCGACAAAGTCATCAACAAGGCTTCAAAAGAACATGCGTCGCGCAACTTCCATAACGGTCACGCAAGTCCACTTGCGCGACACCTAATGGTCGCACAAGTGACTTGCGTTCCCTAAGTGATAACTGCCCAGGGTCTTCTCCAGCCTATAAATAGACCCTGTGGGCCCCCCATTTCAGGAGGATTTTTTTTTCCAGAATTCAGATATAGAGCTCTGAATGCCCAAGTCTCTTCTTCAGGTTTATCAAACACTTATAAGGAAATTCTTTACCTATAATGTAAGGTCTAGACAAGAGGAGTAAGGTCTATGTGTTAGAATTCACTAACACTTGCGTGCCTAAGGTGTTTTACCCTTAAAAGAAATGAACATACCTGCGCGTCACCCTGCTCCTTCACCAAAACTTGCACACCTCTCTTCTGGAAGTTCCTCAGGATGATTCATAAGGCTTTGATCAAGGATCGCCCAAGTGTTACCTTAGGTTAACAATCGCGCAAGCACCCATGTGTCGCGCAGGTATACCTGCGCGACCAGGACTTGCGCGCCCATGTAGTATCTGCGCGCCTACCAGGACTTGCGTGCCCTTGCCTTTTTGGGTGCCCTTCTTGCCCATTTAACCCCTCTTATACCATTCCACCTCTCCTATTCACGATTCAGTCTTCAAGACATATTTCAAATCTATTTATGGAATGTTTTCTTGATTAAATTCTTTATATGAAAGGAATTCTGTGGAATATCTCTCTAAACCTAGTGATTTACACATCTTTATGTCACTAAAGGTTGAGATTTCATTCATTCAACCTCATCCTTTAAGATGAGATAACCCCTTAACCTGGGCTTCCTTTTCAGGAATAAGCCCTATTCATAATTCTCAAGTATTGGCATCCTCCTTAGGAGTAAGCCCCATGTCCTCTATAACTTGGGCTTCCTTTTCAAGAGTAAGCCCCAGTCTCAAAGTTCACAAGTATGGGAATCCTCCTTAGGAGTAATCCCCAAGTCCTCATTAGCCTGGACCCCCTTTTCAGAAGTAAGTCCCAGTCATAATTCCCATTAATGGGCATCCTCATTAGGAGTAAGACCCAACCATAATTCTCTTAACCTGGGCTTCCTTTCCAAGAGTAATCCCCAGTCTCAAATATGGGCATCCTCTTCAGGAGTAATCCCTAAGTCACTTAATTTTTAAGTCCCTTAACCTGGGCCTTCATCTCAAGAGTAATCCCCAGCCTTAATCTCTCTTAACCAGTCTTAATTTACTTTTTGATCTAGGTCTCCTTCTCAGGAGTAAAACCCAATCATAAGTCCCCTCATAATTTGGGTCTCCTTTTCAAGAGTAAGCCCCAAATTAGAGTATCTAAATCTCCATAAAGTACATATACCTTTATGAACCATGTTCCTGTGTTTCTTCCATGAAGTAAATCCTAATCTTCATCTGTTTGGGAAGTCATACATACATAATCCCCACATCATTTCTTATGATTTCATCTTTCATGGCACAATTTTCTGGTTTTACCAATACCACTTGTTTCTCACACCGAGCATGACTCACGTGTGCTTAGAGCATAAAAGTAATAATGACATCTTTCTTTGATCCATCAATCATAAATACCATATTCCCTTAATCGAACTACATGGGTTCTGATTCCTTTTATTAAACAAAGGATACTTAGGTAGCCCATCTGCGGGTACAATCCCAACCCTAAAATAATAAATGTCCTTATGAATGACAATAAACTTCAAGTTCCCCACTAAGTGGCTTTAAAACCAGTATGGTCATCATAATGACCAAGAGACTTTTATGTATCAAAGGATACCATTGACTAAGAATCTCTAACAAATACAGATGATTATCTATCAATTAAGAACCTCGAATACATATAAAAGATTCTCTAAATTTCCTACATATCAATCATTGATTGTCAGATCTAAAATAAAACTCATTTTATACTTGGTAATGTAATAAGGATTCACGAACATAACTTAAATCTATAAACAGAGTCCTGGAGTAGAAAATAATTCCCCTCAAAATGGTGTGATGAGTCTGACCTCCCATCCTCTCGACCAATGAAAATTCCTAAGCCTTATCAGCCCACAACAAATGAGCGCCTACCTTTGGAAAGTAGGTTTAAATGGATATGGAATCATTGGATGTTTCCGGTTCTATGAACAAACCCGTTAGAAACCGCTTGGAATGTTTAAATCTTAAATCAATGAGATCATCCCCAATTCCAGAGAGAAACAAAAAATGGTGAACCCGACATGAATCCTTAACCAAGTTAAAATGATGTTTTGCTTATTTGTTAGGACCTTATTTAAAACTCAATGAGAGGGCCAACAAAAACAATCATTGAAATACGTTCTCAACCCAAAGATGTAGTGGCTGAATTTATCTTGATTAGGTCTGTTATATCAAACATGCACTCTTTTCCAAGATCTTCTGCATTTCCAGAATGGCTTCTCTTAAGTTCACATCCGTGAATACGTCTAATGTGAAAACCACTGCTGCGAATGCCACTACTGCTACTCCTGCTGGATCGTCGTCTGCTTTGAGGACGACATCACCTACTCAGAATCTTCAACGCTGGGTATCAAACGCGTTGGTTAAGGAGTACCATCAACATGGTACCATTCCAACTCTGGAGGCTGCCCGACAAGCCCTCCAAGTGAACAACTCACACCGGTCGTCCGGACAACGATGACCAGTGATCAAGACGAAGGTGGTGCTAACCACCATCTCCAACCGTTTCAGGTCATTATCCTCGGAATGCAATCACCATTCGCTGCCTTATTCAGGGGAGGTGAATGAGAAGGTCCCTCCGGGCCTTAATTCAAGTAGACAGAAGTCCTTCCCATGGTATCCTTTCAACAATCGCCGCCAGAATTGTGTGGAAGTGCGCCCTCAACATGATGATGGTACCGACTCCAGGCGTTCGGCTCAGGTTCCTTGAACACGAGCAGGCAAGATGAATCTCCAGAGGCGAAATCCAGTTAACATTGAGAAGGTTCTCATCTCTGCCATCTCTGGATAAGTCCACCAACTTAACTTGGTGGCAAGCAATGAGCGGGCACATACAACCATCCATTTTAATTCCGCTGTCCAACAGACTCGTATGGCAGCATCACGCCAATCTCGCCAGGCAATTCCAGATGAGTATTATAGGTAGGAATATACACCTATTTATACGTCATAAGCTAGTCAGTAGGCTCATCTAACTACATATGATAGATCTCGTCAACCACATTTGGTGAATTGCAATCAGCAGGCACATACACCTGCTAGTATTAATCAAGTCTACCAACAATCTCGCTTGGTAGCATTCAGAGAAGTCAGTCGGAAAGCACCAGTGACAAACAGAAGGCAGACTCAACTCTCTACCCCTACACTTGAGTACTTTCAGGATTCACTAACAGGAAAAGGGGGATAGGAGCAGGCACATACACCTACTACAAGCACAAAATGGATGTATATCCCTGTTCCGGCAGTTGAAGTCACCAAGCATATTCTATCAATGGTGAAAGAGAAGAAGCAAATCCCTGCTCATATTCTGGATGCTTTCCAGGATATTATAATAGCTTCAGTAACATCTTAGGGAAAGACACACAAATCTATCCCTAGTAGTGGATTGACACATCAACAGTTCACTCTAGAGTAGATACACACATCTGTTCCAGTACAAGAGGGTTGTGGGGAGTACTCCCCCATATCATACATACAACCAAGTCAAGAACATACACCTGATTTGAGTGGGGATCGCTAGCATAATCTGGCCATCTCTCTGGATCAGGAACATACACCTACTCAGAGCAGCCACTTTCATAAACAAGTGGTTTCTAAGGCGAGTAAGAAGGCTTCTAAGAAGAAGACCCGCCCAACACAGTCAAGAGATCAAGAGCCAATCTGTAACAAGGACTTGCTCAATGCTGGAGTTCTTGAATCCCTCAAACAGTTATCTGTTGAAATTCAAGATTCTACTCCCTCATTTCCCAATAGTTGGAACATTAATTCCGAAGGTCTTTAGCAGACACTTCCTCATGAAGGCTTGATTCATGAAAATTCGGTCGATCTCGAAGTTTCATCTTCAGATGAGATCCACAGGAACCCACTGTATGGTTAGAAGACCAAAGAGCAAGAGATCTCATCTTTTTCTGTAACCCAACATGGTGGTCCTCCACATGATGATGAATTTCACTACGAAATTCCTCTCCATAGTAGTGATGCACATTGCCCAGAAAATGCTCCAGTGGACAATGTAGTACCAAGAAAGCCCTCCTATCTTGAGGAACTTGCAAATGCGAAACCAGTCATTTCTGATGCCTCATCACTAGCAGGTGAAATAATTTCTCAATCAGAAGATATCCTAGGGTGTAGGTCATTCTCCAAACCACCCCTAAGTCATGCATCTTCTAGTTTGATCAGTGATTTCTCTACCAATCTTGTTGAATCAGATGAAGAAACAAGGAAGCACCAACTCTGGTCAAATCAGGTAGAAGAATCTTCATTGAATTATAAAGAAGAAATGCTGAACATGAGAAAACAACTAGATAAAGGTGAAGTGCCAGTCATGTTTTGGCCTCTGGCTGACTTTCAATATGACATTCTAGAGATTTTGACGGAAGATGGAATTCATGATATTCTTCTCAACATATGCAAAACTATTTGTCAGTTGAAAATGAAAGTATTATCTTATGATGAATATGAAAATCATGTTAAGATAATAGAAGGGTTACAACACCAAATTTACTTGGCATCTCTATCAGTCTCTCGATATCCGAAGGCTGAAAAGAAGTAGAGATCCCTTCAGCGTTCATGCCTTGGCGCACTAAGAAGATTGCGTCGGTTAATTGCAAATGCCCCATTTGGTATTCATGTCATAGGATGGGGTGTTCATGGAGCACTACATTTCACTATGCTCTCTAGTCAGTAAAGCCTGTAAAAAATGGCCTCATGCAAGGTTATTTCACATGGCTGGCCACAAATACCTGGCTTTGTTTGTAATCAAAAGCTTTCCCAAGAACATGCCTCAACTAGTTCCTCTCAAAATCAAGAATACAGAAAAAAAATTGTTGAATTACTCCTGCATCAAGCAAATGAGAATATTGAACTGGCCTCTCGTATGGATCAAGCACATCATCAAGTGACAGAAGTGTCAGAAATCATCCAACGGTCTTTCAAGCCGGGTGATAAAAGTGGATGTCGATTGATACATCCAGCTAATTTCCGAACCAAGGTTCACAAGATCAGGGGAGATTTTAAGAAATTCTCAGACATAACATGTCAAGAGACACCCCAGCTTTCCATACTGGGGACTCTTTTAAACCAACCCTCAGAATCAACAAATAGGATTCGAGGAGTTGAGCAAAGACAACAGGAACAGCCCTAGTCCACCGGACTGGGGACTTTTTCAAATCATCAATCCCCTCCTCATCAAAATTTTGTCTTCTCTCGATTGGGGAAGAAGCCATAGGAGGAAAGAAGATCCATATTATTATGAGATTCTCTCCAAATTACGGTTCATCAAGAAGTTCTTGAGGGATCAAATCAACAAAAGGAAATGTCTCATAAAAGACATGGAAGGAGACAATATTGCAGAAATGCTGATAGGACGGATGCAATGCATTATGCATCAATCAATGTCATCAATTCCGTTTTTGTTGATCCACCAGATGAGGCTCACTCAGTGGATTCAGATGAAGAGGTTCCTACTCAAGAATATGTACGCAAAGACACAAATGAAGAAGGTGTGCGTACACGAAATCAAAGGATTACTCAGAACCTAGATAATCCTTCAAGTAACCCACTTCCCCCTCTCTAAAAGGGATCAAACAAGGGGAAGATAAAGAATCAGGTTACATATGCTTCCTCTGGAGAAGGACAATCTCTCTCACTAGAGCAAATGTTTGCACAAGAGGAGGAAGAGATTAAGGAATTGAGGAGGTTGAATGCAGAACTACTTCAGGGTAGTCTTCTTCTTAAACGTGCTGGAGTCAGTTAGCCAAGGGAATTTGTTGCAGCTACTGAGATGGATCAAGAATATCTTCCTTTATCAGTATACCCTCACAGGTCTAATCCTACGGGTCAAGTGCAACAACAATTGGCAGTGCTGCCATTAGTTGCAGTACCAGCTACCATACCTGTTCAAAATCCATTCATTGCACCTACCAGGTCCAAGGTCAACCGGATGTTTCTCAAAAGTTAATAACTACCATTGAGTCATTAACAACTCTATTAGAGACCATGGAAGGGAAGTGTACACAGGTTCAACCAGAAAAGAAAGCTTACCCTGAATGGGTAGATTCAGTCTCTCCCCCATCATGTTTTGGGAACCCTGTATTTCCTATTTTTAATGGATCAGGCGAACCTGAACAACATTTGACGCATTACGTGTCTTGTTGTGATCCTATGATGGGAACTCCTGAGTAACAAGAAGTAGTGAAACTCAGATGCTTCGTGCAAACCTTGCAAGGACCAGCCTTTGTCTAGTACACAAGCTTGCAATCTCGGGTCAATTACCAGATGGAATGATCTCCGTCAATGATTTCTTCTTTAATTCAGCTCAACTTTTCCAAAGAAAAAAAATTTCGATCTTACAAACTGTAAGGAATGTGAGAATGAAAGAGTCTCTAATTTCATTACTCGCTAGAAAGGATTAACATATTCCCTAATCTTAGCACTCCCTCAAGAAGAATTGTTTCCAATATGTGTGGAAAATTTGCGTGATGAGTTACGCACACCGCTGATCCCTGTGAAATACACAGGAGGGTTTCGAGACCTTACATAAATCGCTCAACAGATTAAAGATTCTATTATACAGACTAAGGATAAATCTTGTGTAATTCCATCAGCTCCAGGAAAGAGAATGGGTAAAGTAGAGACTGCTACAGTTATGCTTAAACAAGCACTTGTACCTGCTTCTACCTCAAAACCTTCATCTTCTCAAAGGGATCCACCTCCTGAGCACAAAAAAAGGACATTTCATCAAGATGATCAAAGAGATAAAAGATGGAAATAGTTTGATGAGTTGAAGAGCAAAGTTTACTCTTTCCAAAATGAACAAGTTCCTGGCTACTTCATTTTGGCTCTGGAAAATAATCTATTTCAATTGCCAAGGCCCAAGAGGCCAAACAATGGAGGAGATGAAGACCATCCCAATTATTTCCCATTTTCATCAAATGTTGGGGCATCCCATCCAGGAGTGTTTTGTGTTCAAGGACCCCCTGCAAAAGATGGTCGACTCGGGACAAGTCAAACTGAAAGGTTCTTCATCTAAGGTAGCATGTGTTACTGCTACAGTTCCAAAGGAGGAAGGTGAGTGGCAAGAAGTCAAAAGAAAAAAATGCAGAAAAATATGATGATTGGATGGTCACAAAGACGATCAACCGAACTCCTGCTATTTTGCGAACACAATTGAAGAAACCAATTGTGCCTTCTGCCATGAATGCCACAGAAAAACCCTCTTCATCAGAGGGAAAATCCTCAATGAAATAGCACAATTCCAAGAAAGAGGAATAATCAGAAGAAGATGAGTATGTGTCAAAGCCTAAGTTGTCTTTGACTCTGGTAGATTTCATTCCATTTACTTCGAAGCAACGGGCATCGTCCCACCAAACGGAACAACCTAAATTGGATAGTCAAGCAGAGTACTCATCGGATGAAGATTTAATCTTTAGTTCTATTAATATGATTCGATGACCAGGTCCATATGCCAATCAAAGATTTGATTTCTATGAGCCTGAATTCCCTATATCAAACAGAGGAATTAGAGGAAGTTCTAGAGGCTCAGGATATAGGGAAATATGTGGATCTTTCAGAATCCACAATTCCAATTCTACCCCTGCTAGAACTGTGTATGCAACAGAAACTCGTGGAAGATCCCTTCAATGAGCTCAACAAGAAAAAGCAAGTTCTTCCACCAATAGAAAATTCAGTCCTGGAACATTTATTCTGGAAGACCGGTTGAAGGTTCCATCTTCTTTCTCTCAGCAAGTAAATGGATCTAATCAGTATAATCTTACAAAGCCAAGAATATTACCAACTCCTATCCTGACACGAGATGCATCAACTTCCATAACACCTGCTAAACCACATGTTCCTATTGCGAGACGCAGACCTTTGGATAAAAAGTATGATGTATTGAAACACCTGGCCCAAGTACCGTCCAAGTAATAAATTCTGGATGCTTTGAATTTATCAAAAGATCTTCGGGAGGCACTCATTGAGGGTTTGTCAAGTCCTGAGGAGTTTGAAACTGAAATTTCTGTAGCTGAACTCTATCAGATATAGAATAATCCTGCAGAATTCCATGCAGTAATATCTTTTACTGATGAAGATGAAGATGATGTCGTGCATGGAAATATTAGACCTTTGTACTTATCTGGAAAGGTCAATGGCATAGACATCCGAAGAGCTTTCATTGATAATGGTTCAAGAGTCAACCTCTTTCCCATTCATACACTTCATCGATTGGGCCTCACAGAATTTGATTTATCTCCTTCTACCATGATGTTACAAGGATATGATAAAAATTAACAAGAACCACTGGGAGAAGTTACACTAAGAACTCAGTTCGGAGATCTTGTATCCAATTCAGATTTCATGGTTGTTGATCAAGATTCATCCTTCAAAATATTTCTTGGAAGACCCTGGCTACATCAACATGCGGCTATCCCTTCATCATACCATCAATGTCTCAAATATTGTTTCAATGGTCAGGTTGAGACATTTTATGGTTATAAGGCCCCATTCAAGACATGTGAGTCTCAATACATTGAGGCAGAATTCTATCACATGAAGGGAAAGGATAAATCCATAACCAAGGAGATTACCAAAGTTAATGCTACATATGGTTTGGAGAAGATCCCATTAAATCCATTTACACATGTGGGTATAGATTTTGTGTTGCCTATCAGTCAAATTGACAGGATAGACCCAAATCAAAATAATCTTATGGAAAGATCCATAATGTCCATTACGGAAATCGATCCAGACAACATGGGAGAAATTGGCGATCCTCCAAGAAATGATGAAAGCCCAAATGGTGACGTCTTCATTTCATCTGTAGAAATCCAACAAGTATATACTTTTCCAATCAGGCCAGAAGAAGTTATAGCAACATCGGAGGTGAAAAATGATATCGATTCTCAATCCATCATCTCCTCTTTATTTTCCAAGGAAGACCCTTCATCATCAATCGGGTCAGAAATGGAATCTTTTTCTTCAAGATGTTCAAATTTTAACATCTCTTCTGATCATGGAAATTATGCTTTATCATCTACAATGCAAGTAGAAACGGAAGAAATAACACATGAAGAAGAAGAAAAGGAAGATCTCATAGATGCTCCTCCAACATTCGAAGAGGGTATCTCTACCACCGTGGATGAACTCAGAGAAATAAATCTGGGTACAAAAGAAGATCCACGCCTCACTTTAATCAGTGTGGCCATGATTCTTGAAGAGCAAGAGATGTATATTTCCTTTCTAAAGAAAAATAAAGATATATATGCTTAGAACTATATAGAAATGCACGGGCTTGATCCTGATGTTGCTACTCATCATTTGAGTTTACCATAAGAGCATTGAGGATTTAAGAAAGCCACGAGAAGAACACACCAAACTTATGCTTCCAAAATTGAAGCTGAAGTGGATAAGATTATCAAAGATAACTTCATCAGAGAAGTTCAATATCCCAAATGGTTGGCTAATATTGTCCCTGTGAAGAAGAAGAACAGAAAAATTAGAGTTTGCATGGATTTCAGAGATCTTAATCGGCATTGTCCTAAGGATGATTTCCCAGTTCCGATTACAGAAATTTTAATTGATGAAACAGCTGAATATGAAGCAATTTACTTCGTGGATGGATATTTTGGATATAATCAAATCTTAATTGCTCTAGAAGATGAGGAATCTAAAGCCTTCAGAGCCCCTCAAGGTGTGTTTTGCTACCGGGTAATTCCCTTTGGCTTAAAGAATGTCGGCACAACATATCAGCGTGCCATTCATCTTATCTTCAAACCCCTTTTAGGGAAGTTTGTTGAATACTATGTGGAAGATTTGGTGGCCAAATAAAAACAAATTTCGAATCACTTTGCAGATTTAGAAGTCATATTCTGCAAACTTCGGCAACATAAATTGAAGATGAACCCCTTAAAATGTGCTTTTGGGGTAACCTCAAGAAAATTTCTTGGCTTTATTGTACGCCATCGTGGTATTGAAGTCGATCCTGAGAAGACCAAGTCAATACTTGGTATGTCACCTCCTCAAAATTTGAAAGAATTAAGAGGACTTCAAGGAGACTTAGCCTATATTCGGCGTTTCATCGCCAATTTGGTAGGAAAAAGTTTACCCTTCACCAAATTGATGAAGAAGGGAGTCACTTACCAGTGGACTGAAGAATGTCAATAAGGATTCGATATTCTCAAGAAATACCTCTTGTGTCCACCAGTACTCATGCCACCTGTTGAAGGAAGACCACTTATCCTCTACGTGACAGATCTAGAGTGATCATTGGGTGCCTTTCTTGCTCAGAAGAATGATGTTGGGAATGAAAATAGCCTCTACTACCTCAGTCAGACTATGCTTGAAGCATAAACCTGGTTTTCAAGTATTGAGAAGTGCTACCTGGAATTAATATTTGCAGTTCAAAAGTTGAGACACTACTTGCAACATCACGAGGTCCAATTGGTATCTCGCAATAACCCGCTCAAATTCATCCTTAGTTGTCCATTGCATATAGGATGTCTGGAAAGGTGGGAAGTTATTTTTCAGTAATTAGACATTCAGTATGTGTCTCAAAAGGCAATAAAAGGCCAAGATCTGGCTGATTTCCTGTCTGAACACCCTTCAGTGGAAGACAAATCTTCAGATATTGAACTCCCAGATGAGGAAGTCTTCTCTATTCAAGAAACTCCTCAGGCATGTGAAATGTATTTTGATGGTGCTTCCAGAAGTCCAACAGGGAGGAAAATGGAAAATTATAAATTCCACAAAGTTGGCTTAGGAATTGTGCTCATTTCTCCGGAAAAGGCAGTGTTACCTTATTCCTTCTTATTATGGGAAGGTGGTACCAATAATGAAGCCGAATACCAAGCTCTCATCGTAGGCTTGGAATTGGCACTTCAAGCACAAGTGAATCACATAAAGGTGAAAGGTGATTTAGACCTGGTAATCAAACAAGTCAATGAGGATTATGCCATCAGAAAATAAGAACTAATACCTTTGTATGATTACATAAGAGAGTTAATGTAGGAATTCCCTTTGGAACCGAAATTTTCTTATGTCCCACAATCACAAAATGCTCAAACTGATGCACTGGCTAATATAGCCACAACTCTGGAAGATCAAAATCGGGAGAAGACAACCATCAGTATTGCCCACCATCGTGCAATTTCACCTTATGTTCGAATCGGAACAGAGGAAATTAATGAAATTAGTCCCTTTCCTGAACCGTATGGTCATACTACAGGATGGATGTCACCTATCAGAGAATACCTTCAAAATGGAACACTTCCACCTGATAGAGATGAGAAAGAACAAATATGGCGATGTGTGGTCAATTTTACTATTTATGATAGCCCAGATCACCTAGAGAAAATTCTCTACAAATGTGGTTTTGATGGAGTTCTCTTCAGATGAATTGATGGTGAAGAGACAATGGATGTCATGAAAGAAGTGCATTGAGGAGTCTATGGTGACCACCAGTCTGGACATAGACTATCTGATCATATTCGAAGGCTTGGATACTTTTGGCCTTCAATGATACAAGATTGTATTGATTTCACAAAGAAGTGTCATTCAGGCCAAGTACATGCCAACATAATTCATCAACCTCCAGAGTTGCTTCATACAGCTAAATACTCGTGGCCATTTTCCACATGGGGAATGGATGTGGTGGGACCTTACTCTTCAGCTACGACCAAGCAGTTTAAGTATATTCTTACTACTACTGACTTCTTTTTCAAATGGGCAGAGGAAATGCCTCTCAAAGAAGTTAGTTCTAAAGCCATTGTTAGCTTCATCAAGTCTAACATCATTGCCAGATTTGGTGTCCCTCATACCATATTAATGGAAAATGGCACCAACTTCTATTCATCTGAGGTGAAGAAGTTGTATCAAGAATACAACATCAAATCCAATCATTCATCTCGGTATCATGTAGCGGCCAATTTCTAGATATAAGCCTTCAACAAGACTCTTTCCAATATACTGCAAAAGATGTTGGATAAAGATAAGAAGTCATGGCATGATAAACTCTTTCATGCTTTATAGGCTTATTGGACTACCACCCGCACTGCAACGCGGTCAACTCCATATTCATTGGTATATGGAACGGAAGCCATCTTGCCTATTGAAGTTCAACTACCCTCTCACAGAGTAGACATTTGTGATCAGTCATCTATAGATGAACAATCTCAAAAGCGATTTAATGAATTGGAACGGTTAGATGAGAAAAGATTGTGCACTTTGCACCACTTGGAAGTCTATTAGAATCGAATAGCACGAGCATTCAACAAAAAAGTTCATCTTCGTTAATTCACTAAGGGAGAATTGGTATTAGTTCTCATAACTCCAATGATACCAGGAAAGAAACCTCCCAAGCTTGAGCCAAAATGGGAAGGACCTTACTCAATACATAGGGTCTACTCCAATGGAGCTTATTCATTAATCTAGATGGATGGAGAACTCATCACTACTACAACCAATGCCAGATTTTTTAAGAAGTATTTTGTATAAACACAAAATATATCATCATTGGTCTAGTATGACCTTAAACTGCACCATGGTCCAGTATGACCTTAAACTGCACCACCGTCCAGCAAGACTTTAAACTGCATTATCTACAGTCCATGCATATGACCCTAAACTATTTGCACATATGTCCAACATGACGTTAAACTGTGTCCCCTTCATCGTCCTTGCTATATGATGTTAAACTATACAGTAACGGTCCATACGTCCAGCAAGACGTTAGACTGCATAACCAACGGTCCGTGCATACAACCTTAAACTATTGTCACTTACGTCCAACATGATGCTAAACTGTGAAAAAGTCCCTAATACGTCCAACATGACGTTAAACTGGTGTACTCTTTTGTCCTCACTGTATGACATTAAACTGAACAATACTCTTTTTCTCTAACATGACATTAAACTGTATTGTCCCCATCGTCCTAACTACGTGATGCTAAACTGTATATAAAATCCATTAATACGTCCAACATGATGTTAAACTGTATTTTTTCCCTACTACATGAGACTAAACTGTGCAGCACCAATAGTCCTAACTGTAAGACGTTAAACTGCATAGTCCCTTTAAATGTCCTACACGACATTAAACTATGCATCATTAAGGTTGTTGCTACCTCTTGTTTCTCACACCGATTCTGACTCACGTGATCTTAGAGTAAACTTCATCCATAACACTCTCTCTGGGCTACTAACCATGTGTAAGTCGCAACACTATTTTTTAGATCATTGTCCCCAAGAACAACTTGATCACTAATTCATTCTTTAATTGAACTATGTGGACTTTGATCCTTGCCTTCTAGGATGGGTATGTAGGAAAACTCCCAAGGTTCAAGCCCAAAACCTATCTCTTCACATCAGTTCACCTTCATCTCATACGATTTTGATTCATGAAACCACCTCTAGAATCAATATCTTTACATTGGTTCACTTTCTTCCTTTCTATACGACGTTAAAATATACAAAAATTTTGTCCAGTATGATAATAAACTACAATATTTTTTGATACCCTCACATGATAGGGAATCATTATTTTTTCAATCATATTTCATTCCAAAGACTACGTGCATACATGGCAGTGCCTGAACCTTTTATCTTGGGTTAAACCATCATTGCATTAAATTCCCCTTTCACCCTTCACATGTACGAACCAAATCTATACATAGGGTATTTCTATAACTATGTGGGCTTTATTCCCATCCTTATGGGATACGTATGAACGTTTGAGTGTCCCTTGAATCCAAACCCAAGACTTTTTGGGCCTAACCCCAAATTGCACTTTTAGTCCCTTAGCTAAAAAGTCCCCATGAAAGCACACACTGTGTATTTATTATAATGGTCCAAGATCTATGACCCTAAACTAAGATCTCTAATCCTTTTGTCCCACACGATGTTAAACTATAGTTCAAGAACTACGTATGGCTTGATTCCCATCCTTATGGGATACGTAGTGAAGTCCAACATTTTCATTCAGGACCCAGCCACAACATGATTATGGTTAGTATTGATTTGTGTATCTCTTCATACATTGGACAATACACGTATTTATGTGTCATAATCCTAACCTTAAATATTTTCCAGATCTTCATAACCCTTTTCTTGAATTCTAGTCACAAAAATGTCAAGCTTCTGAGAGTTCTTTTGCCGGACTATGCAACACATGCCCTTAGGCGGCCTTGCATAAATAGTCTCCATAACAGATTTGTCAGCCAAAAGATGCTATTATTTGACTATGCAGCCAATTACCTTAGGTGGACCTGCATAATTCAACCCCCTAATAGGTTTTTCTGATACTGGTAACTTCATTCTTGGGAAGAAAGCCTCTTTTGTCCTTATTTGTCTTAAATGACAATATGTAGGGATCCGATAAAATAGCCATCCTTAACATATTTGTCCCATATCCTTTTTCATGATCTGAAAGTATTCAAGACTATGGTTTATATTCTCCTTCCCTACGTTTGGGTCATACCTTCGCAGGGGTGATATCCATCCAGTTCTTCGATAATCTTGTTTGGAAATATCTTCTCCATATTCAAGTACCTCTTTCCATACAGAAAACTCTATACTTTGGAAAATTTTAATCTCCATAAACTTTCACTGGCTTTCTAGCACTAGGAAAGTAAATTTCTGAGAGTTCTTTTGCCTAACTATGCAGCACGTTCCCTTAGGTGGCCTTGTATAAGTAGTCTACATAACAGACCTGTCAGCCAAAAGATGCTATTTATTTGACTATGTAGCTAATTCCCTTAGGTGGCCCTACATAATTCAACCCCCTAACGGGTTTGTTAAATAATGGTAACTTTATTCTTGGGAACTACTTCTTCTAATTCCTTTTAGATCTTTTTTATATCATTCCTCATATTCAAATATTCTTAAGTCATAGTTTACATATTTTCCTTCACACTTGAGTATGGTAATATGTTTTCAAATGAATTGTCAAGGAATTGAGTCAATTCTAATTCATTCGGTCAAAGCTATTTCGACCTTAAACATTAGCCTCTTTATGTCCGACGTGCATGACTTTAAACTTCCCACAAAAGACAAAGGAACTCTGAATAAATTTCAAGTTCCAGCTCAATAAACATATATTTTTTATGATTTAGGTAATATTGATCAATTAAAAGATTCAAAGTTTGTCGGGTTATTTATAATAATCCTAGTAAAAATCAAACTATTCTTACTAGGCCCATTGTCTTAGGTAAAATCTAAAGCAAGTAGCGGGAAAATATGTGCACAAGTGATAAAAGATGAGAGAATTATTTCCATTTGATGCACAAGAATTAGAGGGACATCCAAAGATTAGAGCCTCTTCTATTTTTCTGGAAATTAAAAAAGACTGTCAACATAAGTCTTCACTTGATGTACAGCATCCCGAGCTTCATCAGCAGCTACTTGAAGCTCATGCACTCGACCAGCTTCACCTTTCTTAGATTGATGGAGTGCCTTCTTGGCATCTGCAATGGCTTTCATACCATTCGTTTGAGCTCCCCCCAATGAATTATTGAGCTCGTCAAGTTCCCTAGTAACAACATCTAATAGTTGCTGGAGCTTCACCTTCTGGATGACTTTTTCTTTGATTTTATGCTTCAGCTCCTTCATCTTGGAAGCATAATCAGCCTCAGCTCGGGATACTATAGCCTCAGATTCGCCGATGTTAACTGACAGTTTCACCCTGGTCAGATCTTAGTGACACTTTTTCTCCTGCTCCCTCCTAAAGATGACTTGTTTCACCACCGTATGGATCTCTTTGTATCCAAAACTGCCATGTCCTAGCATGACGAACTGCGATGACAACCGAGAAATATTTGATGAAAGCTCTTATAAAGGCACCTCAGATATGATTTTCCATATGTTGTTCCATTCCTTGCATCATGAAAAGCTGAGCACCTTAAGCACCTCTGGGTCTGATTTAACATCATCATCACAGGGGGGCATGTAATCTGGGATTAATGCACTTAAAGAAGAGCCATGTTCCGCTCCTTCCCCCCTGACCTATGCTTCTTCGCTTTCAATTCCCGTTGGGGCAGAGGGTGAGGCCTCACCTCTAGATCTATCCACTGTAGTTGATGGCCCTGCATAATTAATTGAAATATTTGGTTAGTTTCAAAGGATAACAAAATAATCGATTGTCTTTCAAATTAAGTACAATAAAAAATATTGTTATCCCTTACCCAATGGTAGATCGGAAACCTGAGAAGACTCCTCTCCATATTTCCCATTCTCAACAGGATCTTCAAGATGGGTCTCAGGAGGGTTTACTGGGTTTAGCTCTACTTGAGCTAATGTTTCTGCAATGGTAGGGTTGACATCAATGTCTACACCCTCTTTAGGCATTGGAAGTTCAACAACTTCTATGGATGGAACTACATATTATTTTCAGTCATGATTAGAAGTGTAAATTATAAGAAAATTTATTGGGTGAAGGATAACACTCACGCCCAAGGTCTTATAAATAACATGATAACTTAGCATTATTATAAAATTCTTCAAAATACATGCCACGATTCATCATTTCATCCAATTATATTTTAGAATCCTGGTTAGTCTCACTAGTGGGAGCATTGGATGTGTCTTCTTGGAGACTTACGTCTTGCAGACCATGAGCCTAGACAACATCTTCGGATAAAATCATGGTATCAGTTGCAACAACCGCCAGAAGCTCTAATACATGAGTTTAACCTAAAGTATCATAGAATGGAAGTCATTCGATGTTTCGTTCAACATTTTTATTAAGCATTGTTAACTTACCAGAAACAGGTTCTTCTCTTCTTGCAACAGCAGCATGAGGGATACTGGGAACAGATGATGGCTCTTCTCCAGGAGCAGCCAAGTCATCCTGAATTTGCGTTTGTTCCACAGAACCCTTTGTGGTCCTTGAAGGAGAACTAGTCCTTTCCCTCAGGGGAGAAATTGAAGAAGCCCCTATAATCCCCAGAAATATGAGCAACCTTTTCATGGGTATAGACACATGATTACCCGAAGGACTTACTCCTGCTAATGAAGCGTTTAGCTATGGACTTCCTCCTTCGTTGCCTTTGCTTCTTTGGGTTTTTGGGAGTATCGGTAGTCCCACTTATTGGCACTTGGATTGGAGAATGAAAATCCATTGCCAGATCCTCATTCATGGACTGTTGGCCTGGAGATATCTTGCCCGGTTCGCGAGGAGATTCATCAGCAGCCCTGATGGCAGTACCACCAGGGCTATACTGTGGTGAAGGAACCTTAGTAGTTCCTTTATTTGCAAGCTGAAAGATGAAGAAAATAACTCCCTTAAGTAAAAAATATTCTACTGAAATCAAGTTTCAATGAAAATAAGGAATGAAAACTTACATCTTATGGAGCCACGTAATCGTGCCACTCCTCATCAGTCCCCTCAGCGACGCCACGATCAATCAATTCCTTCACCCTCCTGGTGATAGGAATGGACTCATCAGTGGCATATATGAGCATTTCCATCTCTCTGATGTAATCCCACACTTCATTGAGGTTATCCTCGTATTGGATATCTATAGAAGCCAGAAGATTTCCAATTCCAGGAAGTTGTAGGCCCTCACACAAATCCAGCCAGGCAGTCTTAGTACCATAGTATAAATTCTGCCATAACTGGACAACCTCTGGTCTTAGATATGAAGGCTGTGAGGAAGGTCCTATAATCTTTGACTTCAATTTCTTCCCGGCTCCTTTAACTGCAGATAGAGAATAATAAAATAAAACTTATTGCTTTATAAAGTAGCAGTGATTAAATTACCAAAATGAAGTAACTCACCAAGAGTCGATGGAGTAGGTCTCTTGATTCTAACTGGAGGATTATATCGGGCACGAGGCCGCTTTTCCACTTGTTGTGCCTCATCATCCCCATCATAGGAATTCGGTGAATCAATCCTAGAAGAAGAATCTGGAGAATCAGCTTCCGGTGGGGAAGCATCACCTTCATGAGGAAGGGCTTCTTTCTCTACAGTCCTCTTCCTTTTCCCCACCTGATAAACTAGTTGATTATACACCCCTTTCGGGTATGATGCTATACAGTGCTCGGCATACCTCGTAGTCAGGTTATGTGCCGCCTTTTCAACTGGTAGATCAAATATCGCCCCGATCTTCTCCCTTGATGTCAGCAGCGACAGTTGCCAAGCAACCATCAGATGTTTCTCTAACCTGACATGTACTAGGGGAGATATAGAAATCTATTTCAGACACTTGAATTGACGTGCAAATCTATATGGAGCATAAGCCTCGCATATAATTTCTCTGTCAATCCTGGGAACTAGAACACCATCTCTACAATCTAGCATGTATACCCTCAGATCCAAATGGGCTGCTCCACCATCAAAAAACCGCCTAGTTGGTGGATTTCCATAGTGAAAGAAGTTGAATTCCTTAAACATGCTTATACTCACTTTCTTGTCGTAGGAATTAACATCTAATGGAGCAACTCCAGAGAATGATTTCACTGACAGACTGAAAGAACTTCCAGGAATTTGTAATCCATTCTGTACATTGTAAGTCCTGAAGTGAGTGGTGATCCATCCCCATAAAACATGGAATGGTACCACTATTATTAAAGGATATTTACCCTTGAATACATGATGTAAACTCCTGTGAATCTTTTCTAAAATGGGGGTAGCCAACCCAACCATTTTTCCCTCAGCCAACTTTTCCGCAATGACGAAGGTCCCTGGCTTGACGCCTCTGTTCGAATCCCCGACTGGCAAGAGATATATGCTGAGCCACATAGCCAAGAAGCCCGCCAGACGAGTCTTCTTTGGGATCCTTTGATTCACCTCATATCCCCACTTCTTGAACTCTCCTGCTTCTAGAGTTAGCCAGAATGTGCAAAGAACACCCCTTTTCTTAGGTTTTGGGCAGGTGATAGGACGTTTGGGCCTCTTATCCTTGGATTTCTTTTTCTTGGATCCTTTCTCCTTTGGCTCCTTCTCCTTTGTTTCCTTCTCTTTATTCTCAATAAGAAATATATTCATCCACTCCTCCAGATGAATATCCTTTCTAGAATGAGTTAACAAGGCCTATGAACTCTTGAGCCTATGGAAGATTTTAAATAATTCCCGAGCTAAAGCAGGAGTCTTCTCTGAATCATTCCAAGTCACCTTGGGAGGAATGAATTCATCATACATGTCACCCAAAATTGGAGCCCCTGAGATCTTATGGACATCCCACTGACTGATGCCTACTACTCCATGAGTCAGATAGAAAGAATTAGTTGCTGGGCTCCAGTGGCTGAGTATCTCCGGCACGAAGTTATCATGTCTGTAAACATATGTTTGCCCAACCCAGACAGCTTCATATATCGCCACTCCTTTCAGATCCTTGACAAACTCTGCACAGGTTTGTCGTACCCAGCATGCCCACATCCAAGTTGGCTTCACACCTCCCCCAGGATGAAAGTCCCAACTTTTCTTATAGCCTTTGGATTGATCCATATGAGCATTTTGGAAGATTTAAGGATGAAAATGTGGTTGCAGCTAAGGCATATGAGGTTTTAGATCTGGCGTACAAGGGCTATGATGCATCATGTGGGCCTTCTCCACTGTTCCAGCACTTAGAAATACTCCTCCACATGAGATATTTGCTGAATTAAAGATGGTATAATTCTGAAACCACGAAAATGGGAGATAGTTCTTTGCTTCTGGAATAGTAACTTCTCACAAATTACCATATCCATACAAAGGCAAATAAATTCTTTGGGGGAAGTCGCGATGATATTTCTTCAGATACATAGCAAAATCCGAAAGAGTGCTACTTTTGATGGTATAATAATCGTGGCCAATGATGTTCATCATATCATCAATCCTCTTGCTAGATAGTTCATCAGCTATTCCGATTCTAAGATCCATTGATTCTGCACAAATTTTGAATAAATTAACTCTTAAGTAAGTTTAATTTTCATAAAATTCGTGAAGCAATTTCAGAAAAATGGAAAAGGCATTAAGGTGCGCAAGTCTAAATTTGGCGCGCAAGTATGGATGTGTCGTGCAAGTGTTAATGTTCCGCACAAATTTTTGGTGTGAAAGTATCACCGCACAAGTCCTATTACCTTGACAACAGCGTGACATTGAAGAAACAACGGAAAACGAGCAACTTGCGCGACGAAGGGGAGCTGCGCAGCGAGAGCTCAAAAATCTGGAAATCAGATGCTATGCACGGGAAATGACAGAGTATTTATAGGCTAAGCTACCCACCTGCGTGCCTACAACCTGTGTGCTCCAGCCCTGCGCGACTCACACTTGCGCGATGAGTGTTGCACACTGAATACTTGCACACCGCTTTTCATTTGGTTTTCTTATTTTCCTTAGAGTCACATCTTCATTTCTTTCGGATCCAACTCTAAGGGGGGACTTTTGTTGATGGTCCTTTTCTTCACAGAGTCCAATGGAATGTAGTGGGAAATGAATTAGCACAAATTGATTCAGCCTTTGAAGAAAACATCAAAAATCAAAAAAGGCATGAACAAGGCTTCAAAAGCACATGCGTCACGCAAGTTCCATAACAGTCGCGCAAGTCCACTTGCGCGATGCCTAATGGTCACTCAAGTGACTTGAGCGCCCTAAGTGATAACTGCCTGGGGTCTTCTCAAGCCTATAAATAGACCCTGTGGGCCCCCCATTTCAGGAGGATTTTTTTCCAGAATTCAGATATAGAGCTCTGAAAGCCCAAGTCTCTTCTTCAGGTCTTCCGAACATTTCTAAGGTAATTATTTACCTAGAATGGAAGGTCTAGACAAGAGGAGTAAGGTCTAAGTGTTAGAATTCACTAACACTTGCACGCCTATGGTGTTTTACCCTTAAAGGAAATGAACATAATTGCGCGCCGACCTGCTCCTTCACTAAAACTTGCGTGCCTCTCTTCTGGAAGTTCCTCAGGATGATTCTTAAGGCTTTGATCAAGGATCACCCAAGTGTTACCTTACTGGTTAACAATCGCGCAAGTACCCATGTGTCACGTAGGTATACCTATGTGACCAGGACTTGCGTGCCCACGCAGTACCTGCGCGCCTGCCAGGACTTGCGCGCCCCTGCCTTTTTTGGGTGCCCTTCTTGCCAATTTAACCCCTATTATACCATTCCACCTCTCCTATTCAAGATTCAGTCTTCAAGACATTCTTCAAATCCATTTATGGCATGTTTTCTTGATTAACTTCCTTATTTGAAAGGAATTTTGTGGAATATCTCTCAAAACCTAGTGATTTACACATCTTTATGTCACTAAAGGTTGAGATTTCATTCATTCAACCTCATCCTTTAAGATAAGAGAACCCCTTAAACTAGGCTTCCTTTTCAAGAATAAGCCCTAGTCATAATTCTCAAGTATGGGAATCCTCCTTAGGAGTAATCCCCAAGTCCTATATAACCTGGGCTTCCTTTTCAAGAGTAAGCCCCAGTCTCAAAGTTCACAAGTATGGGCATCCTCCTTAGGAGTAAACCCCAAGTCCTCATTATCCTGGACCCCCTTTTTAGGAGTAAGTCCCAGTCAAAATTCCCATTAATGGGCATCCTCATTAAGA
Source organism: Viscum album (assembly GCA_963277665.1). Taxonomy (NCBI): domain Eukaryota; kingdom Viridiplantae; phylum Streptophyta; class Magnoliopsida; order Santalales; family Viscaceae; genus Viscum; species Viscum album. The sequence goes on from OY728156.1 coordinate 1,346,317,987, forward strand.
GTAAGCCCCAACCATAACTCTCTTAACCTGGGCTTTCTTTTCAAGAGTAAGCCCCAGTCTCAAATATGGGCATCCTCTTCAGCAGTAAGCCCCAAGTCCCTTAATTTTTCAAGTCCCTTAACCTGGGCCTTCTTCTCAGGAGTAAGCCCCATCCTTAATCTCTCTTAACCAGTCCTAATTTAATTTTTGATCTGGGTCTCCTTCTCAAGAGTAAAACCCATTCATAAGTCCCCTCCTAATTTGGGTCTCCTTTTCAGAAGTAAGCCCCAAATTAGAGTATCCAAATCTCCATAAAGTACATATACCTTTATGAACCCTTTTTTGGGTTTCTTCCCTAAAGTAAATCCTAATATTCATCTGTTTGGGCAGTCTTACATACTTATGCCCCACATCATTTCTTATGATTGCATATTTCATGTCACAATTTTCTAGTTTTACCAATACCTCTTGTTTCTCACACTGAACATGAATCACATGAGCTTAGAGCGTAAAAGTAATAATGAAATCTTTCTTTAAGCCATCAATAATAAATACCATATTCCCTTACTTTAACTACGTGGGTTCTTATTCCTTTTTCAAAACAAAGGATAAGTAGGTAGCCCATCTGCGGGTACGATCCCAACCCTGAAATAATAAATGTCTTTCTGAATGAAAATAAACTTCAAGTTCCCACTGAGTGGACTTAAAACCAGTATGGTTATCATAATGACCAAGATACTTTTATATATCAAAGGATACCATTGACTAAGAATGTCTAACAAATAAAGATAATTCTCTATCAATTAAGAACCTCGAATACATATAAAAAATTCTCTAAATTTCCTACATATCAATAATTGATTTTCAGATCTAAAGGAAAACTCATTTTATACTTCGTATTTTAATAAGAATTCATGAACATAACTTAAATATATAAAGAGAGTCCCGGAGTAGAATATAATTCCCCTAAAAAAGGTGTGATGAGTCTGAACTCCCATCCTCTTGACCAATGAAAATTCCTAAGCCTTATCAGTCCACAACTAATGAGCGCCTACCTTTGGAAAGTAGGTTCAAATGGATATGGAATCATTGGATGTTTCTGGTTCTATGAACAAACCTGTTAGAAACTGCTTGGAATGTTTGAATCGTAAATCAATGAGATCATCCCCAATTCCAGAGGGAAACAGTCCCCATTTCTGGCTAACACTATATGGATGATCTTTTTCGAACACGGTCAACAGTTATCCTCCATCACCATGCTACCCTCATTGCATTCCAAATGTCGGGCATGTGATTCACACTTTTCATATCACTTTGTTCAGACTGATTACTATGCCCTTGGCATTATCCCTTTTGTGCACTAGAGCATTGGTGAATGCATCAACCCACCACTAACTTGGGATGCCCTCACGTCCAAACATGAGGAATACCCCCAGGCAGCTTCCATGCGTAAGCCCCATCCACCATTTTCACTCCATAGCAGCACCTGGACAACTTCCTTGAGTAAACCCCATCCACCGTTTCTGCTCCATAGCTGCACCCGGGCAGCTTCCTTGCGTAAGTCCCATCCACCATTGCTGCTACATAGAAGCACCTAGGAATCTCCATTTCATAATCCCCATTCACCATTGCTGCTTCATAGTGACACCCGAGCATCTTCCTTACATATGCCCCTTTCACTATTGCCTCTCTATAGCGGCACCCGAGCAGCTTCCCTGTGTAGGCCCCATTCACCATTACCTCTTTATAGTGGCACATGAGCCTCCACCCTAGAGTAAGTCCCAATATCCATCTCCATGGATGTTAACCATGCGTAAGCCCCTGTTTCCTCTTTGGGCCACTAACCACGCGTAAGCTCCCCCATTCCACTCCCCACAGATGCACCTTCCACGACGTGATCGTTAGGCCTTTTCTTCCTCTTGTTTCTCACATCAAGCATGACTCATGTGGGCTTAGAGTAAGCATTGACCATGAAATCCTCTCTAGGCCACCTTAGGGTGTAAGCCCCAAACACCATCCTGAACTACGTGGTCTTTGATCTTTACCAAGGCAAGGCACGTAGGAAGACTCCCTAAGGTTCTATCCCACCATCCATTGGTTCCGACCCCTCTTCACATTAGTTCCCACTCTCCCAAACAATGTGGTATTTGATCCTTGCCAAGGTAGGGTATGTAGGAAGCCTCCCTAAGGTTCAATCCCACTATCCATTGGTCCCAACCATCTCCACGTCAGTTCACCAAACACTCCTCCCGAACTATGAGGACTTTGTTCCTTGTAAAGGAAAGGTACAGAGGAATCCTCCCTGAGGTTCTATCCCAACTCCCATCGGTCATGACCACTCCACTTCGGTACACTCCTGTCCTCCATGATGTTAAACTGTACACCCCTATTGCCCTGCATGACACTAAACTATCCCCTATACAGCAGTAAGTTGTTGTCAATCCACTATCCATCAGTAATCCATTGTTAATCCCATCTAGTAGTAAGCTATTGTGACCCCATCTAGTGGTAAGCCATTATCAACCTCATTCTACAGTAAGCCATTGAAGTAAACAATTGACAGTAAGACGTCGTTAGATGAACTACGCAGACTTTGATTCCCTGCCATGGGGATACGTAGGAAGCCTCCATAAGGTTCAATCCCATCACCCATTTTTGATCCTGATCTATCCCTCAATCCCATGTGTTCCAGAACGATCATTACCCATCCTGGAGGTTATATATCCTCCAGATTCATCCATGCATCCATTCTCTCGGGTCGCCTCCTCCGGTGTCCCATCATCCCACCGAACTACGAGGACTTTGATTCCCTGCCATGGGGATACATAGGAAGTCTCTTCGAGGCTCAATCCCAACACTACTGTAACCTTTACGAAGGCTCATCTCATTCCCCCTCCACTTTATTAAACTCTCCATTATCCATCCGGATTGTTACCCATGCCGCCACATCCCGATGAGATCATGCCATTAATCCCAGCATCACTCCTTGTGGAACCTGGGCAGCTAACCATGCATAAGCCCCACAACATGCATAACCGTCCACCCAAGAGTATCCCGCTTACGACGGGCTGATTTCCACGCATAAGCCACAAAATGTATCTGGTCCGTTGTCCTCTGTTTACACCAAGATTCATCACCCCTTCGAACTATGTAGGTTTTGATCCCTATCGTCTACACAGGGTACGTACGAAACCTCCACGAGGTTCAATCTCAGCCAATGGTAAACCTTGGTGTTACCCCATTCTAGGGTGAACACTCCCCGATCCACCCTTAGTGGTGTCCAGATCAGCCTTCATAGTGTGTCATCTTCCCTTTATAGGACACACCATCTCAGGTCTGCTCTTATGAAGCGTTCTGATCTATCCACCCAGTAAACCTTCCAGGTGTTCCCTCATAGGGATGTACCAATCTCATCCATCTCTATGTGACATTTTGATCACCCTAATTCCGTCTCTGAAAGACATTAAACTCATGACCTACCTCGTGTTAAACATGAGATGCCTGAGGAAAACCTCGGGAGAAACGACTTTGGCGTAACCGTCTCTGTGAGACGTTAAAATCGTGACCTACCTCTTATTAAAAATGATATTTCTGAGGAAAACCTCAGATGACACCCCTTTAGCATAACCATCTCTGCAAGACGTTACACTTAGGACATACCCCGTGATAAACATGGAAAGTTGAGGAAAACCTCAGAGACATGACTCCAGCATAAGATACCCCACGACAGACGTGGGATGCCTCGGGTTCTTCCCCCTTGAGATGCCCTCTTATGATGAAGAAAACAGGTTCCACAGTGTCCACGCATCCATAGATGCCCCGACATACCTGATGTTGTCATCTACTCCGATTGAAGGATTCTACCATGTCAAAACCCCAAGGAATGTCTTGATTAAAGTAGTGTAAATAACCGGTGTCCACAAAGATATGGCACCAGGAATGAAAGTCACAAACCAAACTTAGCCTATAAGGGAGACCCAGACTTGGTGAAGAATTCCGAGGAGGAATCCACAGTAGGACGTCCTGACATCCCATCATCCCATTTCTATCAAGGGGAAAACATTCCTGAAAAAGAAATGTATGCCTCCCACATTTGGAAAGCGAGAATGTGGGGAAACAGCTATGCGCCCTACACGGATGAATGCGTGTGCCCCGACGAAAGTGTCAGAAAAAAAATGGTGAACCTAACTCGAATCTCTTCTCCTTCAATAGAGAGTAGGCCAAATATGTCAGGAAAATTGAGGCCTCACCCATATGAATCCCCTCTCCTTCATATGGGAGAGGATGAGTACCATTGGGTGTCTGAAGACTATGGTCCATAGGCTCCTTGTCGACACCGCCACCTTAAGAGGCCATGTAGGTGGCATCCGCCACCCGACTCCATCGACTCCTCACCGAATCCGCCACCTTAAGAGGCCACACAGGTGGAATCCACCACTCGACTCTATCATCTCCTCACTGACGTCACTGCATTAAGAGGCCACGCAAGGGGAACCCACCCCTCACTCCATCAGCTCCTCGTCAACCCCGTCGACTGAAGAGTTCGTGTAGGAGGCATCTGCCACACAAAACAATCAAATATTCACCGAATCTGCCACCTTAAGAGGCCGCATAGGTGGCATCTGCCACCCGACTCCATCTGCTCTTTTCCAGCCCCACTGCCTTAAGAGGACGCGCAGGTGGCATCTGCCACCCAACTACATCGGCCCCATGCCTACTCCACTGCCTTAAGAGGTCACGCAGGTGGAATCTGCCACCTGACTCTATTGGATCCTTGCCAACCCCACTGCCTCAAGAGGCCGCATAGGGGGAATCCACCCCTAGACTTCATCAGCTCCTCACCGACCCCTTCGCCTCAAGAGGTCACGTGGGTGGAATCCGCCACTGGAATCCATCAGCTCTTAGTTGATTTCACTGCCTTAAGATGTCACACAGGTGGCATCTGCCACCTGAATCCATCAGCTCTTCACTGACTCTACCGCCTTAAGTGGACATGCAGGTGGCATCCTCCACCCGACTCCATTGTCTCTTCACCGACTCTGCCGCCTTAAGAGGCCGCCCAGGAGGCATCTGCCACCCGACACCATCTTCTCTTCACTCACTCCTCCGCCTTAAGAGGCCGCATAGGGGGCACTCACCCTCGACTCAATTGGATCCTCGTCAACTCTTCTGCCTTAAGATGTCGCACATGGGTAATCCACCACTCGAGAGGCTGTGCTGGGGGCACATGCCCGCTGAATCCATAGACTCCTCGCCGACCCCGCCGCCAGAAGAGGCTGCATAGGGGGCGTCCGCACCTTGACTCCATCGGCTCCTCGTCGACCCTGCCACCTGGAGAGGCCACACAAGGGGCATCTGCCCCCCAACTCCTTCAGCTCCTCCCCGACTCTTCCACCTTAAGAGGCCTTGTAGGGGGAATCCACCCTAGATTCCTTCATATCATCACCAACTACACTGACCTCATAGGTCATGTAGGTGGAATCCACCCACTTACTTCATCAGCTTCTCACTGAATCTGCTACCCTCAATGGGCTTGCTGGGCGTAATCGCCCCCAATCCAATGGCGCATCCCCAACAACACCAACAACCACTGCAGAGGTGCTCCCCGCTCTACTACCATTCTGCACAGAGGTTCTCCTCGTCTCCAACATCAACCATTAGGGAGTTCCTCCCTATGCATCAACAAAGTATCACTGCCTTATGAGATGATGATCTAGGATTCCCCGCATTCCGGGCACCATCACCCCCGCTATACTGATGTCTAGGCTTCCAAACCCTCTAGGCTTTGTCCCCCCCACCCATAGTACCGACGTCCAGGCTTCCATGACTTATGGCCTCTATCGCACCTACAGTACCGACGTCCAGGATTCCATGCATTCTAGGCCCCATCGCCTCCGTCGTACTAACGCTCCAGGCTTCTACGCCTTCTGGGCGGTTTCGCACTCGTTGTACTGATGACTAGGATTCCATGCCTTCTGGGCTCCGTCTCCCCCGTCATATCGACATCCAGGCTTCCAAGCCTTCCAGGCTCTTTTGCCCCCGTCGTACCGATGTCATGGCTTCCATGCCTTCTGGGATCCTTTTCCCCCATCGTACTGACGTCCAGGATTCCATGCCTTTTGGGCTCAGTCACCCTCATCATACCGATGTCCAGGCTTCCACGCCTTTTAGGATTCATCGCCCCCATCGCACCGATGTTCCTGGATTCATTTCCCCTCCAGATTGAAGGAATGTTGTCATCCCTATCACCTTTGCGACACTTAGGTCATCCCGACTACCACATTGCATTAACCATAGAGTTCCTCCCTGTGTCCTTGACACTAGCTTGTGGAAGGTTCACTATGAGGTATCCCAGCTCACGTATGGAGAATATCCATGCATACGATTGGGGAAATTTATGTAAATACAATCTTATAGATCCCCCAATCCCAACCCACCAGAATGGGGTAGAGATGACCATCCCTCTACCGACACAATCTATATGCTTTCACATCCCAATTGCATGATGTTATACTGCGTAACAACCACGTCCTAGTTGCATGATGTTAAACTACATAACAACCATCTTCTTGGACACATGACGTTAAACTATGAGACAACGTCTTGGTCACATGAAGAAAAATTGTATAAAATTTTGGTTAATGCTACGCGTCCTGAAACTATAGTCACCATGGTCAAATCTATGTGACCCTAAACGCTAGCCTTCACTCATCCTAGCTACACGATGTTAAACTATTCACTGGGTCCGAACTCTTTGACCTTAAACTAAAAACCTTTGGTCCAAAAAATAAGACCTTAAACTATTTAAAACACTAGGGTCTATTACTCTATGTCTAGATACATCTTCCCACTGACATGATCTGATGTGCTATGGTGTAGAACCCAGAGTGTTGGAATCCAAAATTAACATAATCCCAATCCGTCTCCATTCTTCGTAGCATCCCTCTATTTGGATCGATGCCTTCTTTCTTGTTTAAAGTGACCCCCTAAAAGTACAAGAGCTCAGCCTATGGCTCACCAATTGTCATGGGCCAATTCCTCGGAAAACATTGGATGACATTTTGTGATAGGTCCCGTGCTTCGAACATGGTCAGTGGTCAACCATCATTTGTCTATCCTCTTCCCTAGTAACACAATAAGGATGTTGTGTTTTGAATGTGGTCAATATCTATCCTCCATCATTAAACCAACATCATTATGATCCTGATATCAAATTCTATGATTCACCTTTTTTTACCTCTCTGTGTTTAGGTGGAACTCTAACACCCTTGGTGTTACCCTTCTGTGCATCTTCGAATGTCGAATAAGTGGGAAAGTGCTGCTAGGATATTTCCAACTTGACATCTCAATTAACCTTTCTGTATGCTTCTAGGTGTTAAGAAAATCCCATCATTACTTCTTTTTTCCCCCCACTGAGAATGCCTCATGTGTGATTATTATTTCTGGTAGGATGTGTACTGATATGGTTGAGTGACACAAACATTATAGTCCTGCATGACGTTAAACTGTTCATCTTAATCCATCATGACGTTAAACTACCCATTATTGTCATGCATGACTTTAAACTACATTATAGTCCCCCATGATGTTAAACTGCATCATTGTCCTACATGATGTTAAACTGTTCATCTTCGTCCGTCATGACCTTAAACTGAATCATCAACCTATGTGACTTTAAATTTCATCATCGTCCTACATGATGTTAAATTGTTCACCATCGTTATACATGATGTTAAACTGTTCATCTTCATCTGTCATGATGTTAAACAACTCTTTATCATCCTGCGTGACTTTAAACTGCATCATCATCTTGCATGACATTAAACTGGTCACCATCGTCCTTCATGATGTTAAACTGCACATTATCATCCTTCATGATGTTAAACAGATCATTATAGTCATGCATGACTTTATACTGCATCATCATCCTACATGAAGTTAAACTTTTCATCTTTGTCTGTCATGATGTTAAACTAATCATTATCATCCGTCATGACATCAAACTACTCATTATCATCCATCATGACTTTAAACTACCTCATCATCATGCATGACATTAAACTATTAATCTTCATCCATCATTATGTTAAACTGCATCATCCTCTATCATGACATTAAACTTCTTGTTATCACCCTGCATGATAATAAACAGCAAAATGGTTTGAGCTCTATGACCGTAAACTATGATCACAATCGTCCATATCACACGACGTTAAACATTGTGATCTGTCCAAACTGAAGGATGTAAAACCACTCAGCACTTATCCTGCATGACAATAAACTACAAACTGGCTAAGACTTCCCATCCTTGGCCCAGCCTCAAGTCCCTCGGCCTTTCCGCCCCCCAATAATGAGTTCTCATCTAGGAGTATGTTGTGCAGTATGGATTCACGTCCTTATTCACGTTGGGATATTTTTCCACACCACACATCCCCCCTTTGAGACAACCCCCCATTTATCATCTTTTCTATGAGCATCTGCCCTGCCAGGCTTTGCGAGTCCCATCATTTGGGTTTACATCACTTTCTATATCCAAAAGGACCCATGAATGGAATGGATGCTTGGCCCAAGGGCCATCCTACCATTACGAGATAACATCTTCAAGGATTGCGAATGAAAAATTGATACAAGTCTTGTGTTGCGAATATGGTCAATGGTCGACGCTCAATTATTTTCCCCAAATTCTGGTCACACAAGGGTAGGTACTGTGTTGTGATCCTGGTCAATAGTTTTCCTCTATCATCATTGCCTTTTTGTGGTCTTCCTTAGGCACGATGATTCACCCTCTATGTCTCATGCATATGACATTAAACTAGGAATATATTGTCCGAGCTCTATGACCCAAAACTAAGACCACATTCATCCTCACTGAAAGAAATTAAACTGAAATCTGGCCATGACATTCTGTCCATGGCCCAGCCTTAGGCCCCTCGGCCTTCTTAGGCCCCAGGCCCAAGTTCTCACATAGGGTTGTACGGTGTGGTGCAGGATTATGTCCTCATTCACGTCTGGTTACTCACCATTCCGTACACATCCTTGGATAAGATACTATTCCCATACCTTCATCCTTAATGCAAGACGTTAAACTGAAAGCTAGCCATGACATTTTTTCCATGGCCTAGCCTCGGGTACCTTGGCCTTTTTGGGCCCCTAGCCCAAGTTCTCACTTAGGGTTGTACGGTGTGGTGCGGGATTATGTCATCATTCACATTAGGTTACTCGCCATGCCATACATGCCCCTCATTGGAGTATCATGCCCTTATTTGCATCATCTTTTCCCCCGGAACTATGTATGGCTTGATTCCCATCCTCACGGGATACATAGGACAGCCCGAACATCTGGTCTTTAGGTCCAGCCCCATCTCTTAGAAACCTCTCTATCATTTTGGGACCATGGACCGCATTCTTCCAAAAGAGGGGTATACATTGTGGTATGGGATTATGTCCCCATTCACGTTGGTTTTATAATAACCACGCCCCATACCTCTCTCTCTTGATCGGCCTTTGCTCCCTTTCCCTGCTTTCATCTCTTTAAGTTGGCTGTCATTAAGTCGGGTCCCTTGGCCCTCTTCAGGGATTGACCAATGGGCCTAGGAGTACTCTAGTCTAGAAACTGCAGTGTCAGACTCTACATGGACATTCTTTTTCCCATTTTTCAGTCTTCGTGTTCCTCTTCATTTGGACTTCCATTACCTTTGACACCCGAAGGGACCCCCAAATGGCATGGATTCTAGGCCTAAGTGCTCTTCTACCACTACAGGACAACGTCCTTCAGGGTTTCAGACAACAAATCGACACAAGTCCCGCATTGGGAATATTGTCAGCAGTCTACGCTTGTTTTCTGTTCCCATTTCTGGTCACATGATATTGATACTATGTTTCGAACAAGGTCAACAGTTATCCTCTATCATCATGCCAACCCCTTAAATCCTTGAATGTTGGTTACATGATTCATATTATTTTCCACCCCACCATTTCCAAATGGAATTTTGACACTCCTAGAACTATCCTTCAGTGCACATTTTCATGTTAGAAGGACAAAAGTTGTAGTAAATGCATCATTTGGGGCTTCGCACCGACTTCCCTTTGGCGTGTGTTCCCGATATTGAAAAACCTCTTCCGCCATTATTTCCCACACCGAGTTTGACTCACGTGGGATTAAGAATTGGATTGATTTCTGACCCTACTTAGAAATATTCTACATCTCCAAGGTCCTAGATCTAAGACCTTAAAATGAGATATCTTTTAGAACTATGTACGGCTTGATTCCCATTCCCATGGGATACATATGAATTCCTAGACATATTGTCTTTGGGTCCAACTCGAGTTCCACTAATTTATCTCTTCAGTTCTGCCTTCTGGGCTCTGACTCATATGGTACTAAGTGGCATGGTATGATATTATGTCCTAATTCACGTTGGGTTTGCATTAGATGCAACAAGTACACCCATTTCTAGGTGTTATCCCCCTACTTCCTATCCCACATGACATTAAACTATATGTAATCATGTATGACATTAAAAGGCACCTTCAAGAACTACCTGTGGCTTGATTCTCATTGCCATGGGAGACGTAGGAACACCGTAACATCTCATCTTCGGGTCTAGTTCAACTAGGGGCTAGCCTCTCCAGACCCTATCCTCTAACCTTTTCTGTCCCCTCAGCTTGAGGTTTCCTACTCAGAATCATGCACGGTATGATGTGGACCTTATCCTCATTAATATCGGGTATGCTTTATCATGCTGTTCACATTACCTCTGAAACCTCATCTCTCCTATATATGTCGGATACATATGAATTTAAACAATGATGCCTAGTCCCACATGACATTAATCTGTTATGACTATACCGCATGACGTTAAAATGCATGGTTGGTCCCCTCACATGACCCTAAACTGTGACATTATCATCGTGGCTGCACGATGAAAAATGACACTGCATCGTGATATCCTTACTCATAGGGGCATCATGTTTGGTATCGGTCACACACCATACCATTTGTCAACACTTTCATACATCTTGATTCTTGTCGCAATGCCTAGACTTTCTATCCAAGGTCCATCGCTTCACAAAAAAACAATGCACATTCATCATAAAGGTCAAACAAGATCTATCAAATACTACTTATTTTGGTGCAAGGGCCAGACCCACACAACCTTATTATCTCTGGAACTGGTATCTTACAATGCTTCCCTCAAGAACTATGTATGGCTTGATTCCCATCCTCATGGGATACGTAGGAATTCTTAGACACATTGTCTCCAGGTCCATCCCCAAGAATCTAAAATCATGTCCTCTCTTTTATCCCCTCAGCCCAAACTCTCTAGGGAACATGTGGTGTAGCGAGTACCTCATGGGTCCTCATTCACGTCGGGTTTTGAAAAAGTCTCACTATGTGCCTCCCTTGTCTTTTCCCAACCTTGTCTGAGTTCTATGTCCCTAAACTAAGATCTCACTATGGGAATTGTGCATCACGATTGGATACTTCGCCGCCCTACACCCAGCTCATTAAATCAATACCCCTTAAATTATTTATCTTATGAACATTAAGATGGAAGCATGTGACCTCAGGACCCTTTTCCTTGGGAAGAGACTAAACTTCCTCTATCTGATACGTCTTATAGTCGTATTCAGATACATTTTGACAAAGAGCCCAAAGTGTGAAATTTTTATGGGGACATTCCCCTCATTCCATGTCCAAGCTTCATGAGCCTGTTATTTGTATACTCATCCTCTTCCACGTCAGAAGGGAACCCCTTCACAGCCTGGTCTCAAGCTACATTGGCTTACCTACCATCTTGGGCCAATGTCCCCGAGGACCCCGAACGACATTTGTGACAGGTCCCATTTTTCGAACATGGTCCTTAGTTGAGCCTCATTTGTCTGTCCCCATTACAGGATAACGCGAAATAGATATTTTGTTTCGAACATGGTCGATAGTAATACCCAATCATCATGCCAGCAACATCATGGTCCAGATCTCAAGCATCATGATTCACATATTCCTGCTTTCTTATGTTCAAGTGGAATTCCAACATACTCGGTTTTGCTCCTCTGTGCATCTAGGTGCGTTATATAGGCAGTTAAGCATCATTGGGACACCGTTCATCTAGTGTTCCATCGCCCCTAACATGTTCCTTCCAATTTCAGGAAAGTCCCATCACTACTTCTTGTTTCCCACATCGAGCATGACTCACGTGCGCTTAGTAGTTCTGGTAGAACGTGTATTGGCATATCCATGTCACACATGCCTTCCTTCATCCTGCATGATGTTAAAATGCACCCACAGAACTATGTGTGGCATGATTCTGATCCTAATGGGGTACTTTGGAATGCCCGACCTCTTTGCTTCAGGCCCATCCTAACTTTCACTTTTGGTCCCTCGACCTAAAGAACTTTCTTCAGGGATACATGGTGTGGTGTCGACTCCTTATGTCATTATTCATGTCGGGTTTATAGCTACTGCACCACATAATCCTTTAATGGGATATACCCTTTCACCATTCATCCTATCGTATGACGTTAAACTACACAAGCCCACATGTCCTTGACTTATGACACTAAACTGCAGTTCTACCCTGAATATGTTTAGGATTCCCCTTGTTAGTCATGGGATGCACCAGATCCCTTGCCAGAGAGGATTTCCCGTATCAGTGTTGGCCTCTGGCCACACCGTGCTTCAGAACTACATTTTTCTTGATTCTCATCCTTATGGGATACGTAGAGACGCTCAGGTATTCCGCCTCATGCCTAGCCCCAGGTCCATTAACCCTCTTAGCCCCTCGGCCCCGATCACTATCCAGTCCTTATGAACATAAACTTGGAGACTATAGTCTATATACCATGAATTTAAACTTTTAACCTTTGTCCATGTAGTATGACCTTTAAACAATGTGCACCATCCTCACTGTACGATGTTAAACTACATGTCTATCATCCTCATTGGTATGTAATAAAACTACATGTCATTCTAGGTCCTTACCAGAGAGGTCCTGTTCATATGTAGGTGTGATCCCTGATCAGACCAAGGCACCCACCTAATGTGACTTCACCATGGTGGCATAATTTCAAGAGTGTTGGACTCTATTCGAACAACCCATCACTCCACACCCCACACTTTTCATGCCCTTTATTCGGACACTATTCCACTTTCACATCAAAAGGATCCCCCTAATAGTATGTATGCTTAGCCTATGGATCACCTACTATCATGGGCCAATGTTTTGGAAGACTAATGAATAAAATTATGAGTCAGGCCTCATGTTTCGAATATGGTTAGTGGTTGGCCCTCATCTGTTACCCCCATTTCAGGCTAACACAATAAGGATACTGTATTTCGAACACGGTTAATAGTTATTCTAAATTGTCATTCCATCCCCATAGTGTTCTGAATTTTGGGTATTCTGTTTCACACCTTCCATTCCCCTATGTTCAGATTAAGTCAAATACCCATGGTGTTACCCCGCTCGTGCACCAGAGCACACTAAGAAAAATGGTAATTCGTCTGTTCTGAGAGGTTCAATATCCAGTTAGGTCTCCCTATTTCTCTCTAGAAATCCTGATCAGTTGTTTAGAGAGCCCCATTATCCAACTGTAATCCTTATTTTAGGATGCTCCCAATGGTGATGGATGTCCTATTATGATACCCTCACACCTTCCATTTTTTAGCACTCTCATATAGTTGAATGATCTCCTATTATCTCTTGTTTCACTTACCGAGCATGGCTCACATAGGCTTAGATATTTAGTTGTCTATTTCCTCATTGTGATCAAGGTACAATGGAAACAAAGTAAAGTGTTTTACTCAGTCGTTTCCTTAAAACGTGGTACGCCTCGTCCTCGTTGGACCCCATTATTAGGGGGGTCATTTGTTGGAACCAGAAAATGCATCCCCAAAATATTCTAAATACGTACATAATGATCCAAGATCGTAGCCCGTTTTTCAAGATTTGATTTGGTAGGTCTTAGGGCCTAAACGGTGTTACGGGGTAGGAGTTTTGGACATTTGAAGTTGGGCTGGAAAACTGGTTCGCAGAGCCTATTCGCAAAGCTGCCTCCGTGATCACAGAGGAAGGGAACTTCATTGGCGCCCCCGGGGCCCTGTTCTAGGGCAAAGCTCCTCCTTCGCTAAGCCACTATGCAATAAGAAGGTGGGATGCTCCGTGAATCCCTTTGACGTGCACGAACCCACCACAGAACAAGGTGGTGGGATACTCCGCGAACCCCTTTGAGGATCGTGCTCCACCATGGAGCGAGGAGACGAGATGCTCTACAAACCCCTTTGACGTTCACGATCCGCCGTGGAGTGAGCTCTGGATACGTGATGAGTGGGATCAACTTCGTGGTGCCTCTCCCCTATAAATACTCAGCTCACCCTCTTCATACAAAGTGTTACACCACCCCTTGGGTGGCTGATCACTCCCATTTCGTAGAGCTCCTGAGCTTCGCAAATTGATGCACTTCGCACGCCTTGACAAGGAGAGAGCACCTTCAGGTAGCTCGAGGCTCAGAGAACAGCTTTCCTTTGTAAAGCTTCTCTACGAGTCCATGCTCTGCGGGCAGCTTCCTTCACGATGGTGCTCTGTGAGAAGGTTTCCTTCTCAAACTTCTCTGTGAGTCCATGCTCGGCGAGCACCTTTCCTCTGCGAAGATGCTCCGTGATCCCCCATGCTCCATGAGCCCCTTTGCTCCGTGAATCTCCTTCGTGAAGAACTATCCTTTTTGAGGTTCCTACCTACGCACCCACCAGTCCATACCGCAATCTGGGACAGTAACCCAACACTAACCCCCATGAAAAATGGAGTGTCTCAACGTGAACTTTATGGGTGGGGATGTCAGCATTTTCCATTGCACCCTTATGCACACCCACCTTCTACCTATGTAATACCATGATTTGAGATACTCTCCACACACCATTAAACACCTTGATTCAACATATTCCTCTTGGTTCATTTCTCATGTCATGAGTTGAGATTATCCTAATCAATTCCCAGAGAACCTTGAGTTAAACAATTCCTCAAGAAACTCATCCAAACCCTATCACTTGGATCCTATGCTGGGTTGAACCAGAAAGGGCCACCCTTGCATAAGTCCCAACACCATCCATTTCTAGACACCATATGACTAACAGTCCTATCTACATGACTATAAACTGTAGTACGCCCTATGTTCCAAACATAGGATACCTCTTGCTCCAAAAAAGAGATGCCTTACACTCCAAGAATTAGATGCCAACAGTCCTCTCTACATGACTAAAAACTACAATAAACCCTATATAACCAACATATGATGCCTCTTGATCCAAACAAGAGATGCCATATACTACAATCATGAGATGCCAATAGTCCTTTCTACATTACTCTAAACTGTAGTACACCCTGTGTGACAAACATAGGATACCTCCTTCTCTAAAAAAGAGATGCATTATTCTCCAAGCACGAGATGTGAACAATCCTCTCTACATGACTATAAACTGTAGTACACCATATATGATAGCCATTGGATGCCTCTTACTCCAAATAAGAGATTCTATATGCCAAAACATGAGATGCCTAACAGTCAGTTCTACATGACTATAAACTATAGTGCACCCTATGTTCCAAACATAGGATTCCTCTTGCTCTAAACAAGAGATGTCTTATGCTCCAAGAATGAGACTCCAATAGTCTTATCTATATGAGTATAAACAATAGTACACCCTATGCACCAAAAATAAGACGTCTCTTGCTCCAAACAAGAGATTACTTATGCTCTAAGCGTAAGATGCCTAATGCCATGATTATAGTGGCCTAATTTCAAGAGCGTTGGAATCTGTTCAAACATTCCATCACTCCACCACACGCTTGGTGTGTCCTTCCTTCGGATCTTCATCCACATCCATGTCTGAAGGGACACCCTAATGGCCATGTCCCATGCCACATCGGCTCACCTACCATCCAGTGTAACACTCTATAAGACATTAGACAACACTTCGATCTAGGTCATGTGATTTGAACACGTTCAGCAGTTGACCCTCATTTTTTTGTCCCCATTTTAGGTTAACGTGATATGGAGTTGTGTTTTGAATAGGGTCAATAGTTATACTCAATCTCCACTCCACCCTCATTACATTTCGAATATCGGTCATGTGATTCACACTTTTCATATCCCATTGTTCGGACTGATTCCAATGCCCTTGGCATTATCCCTCTTGTGCACTAGCACATAGGTGAAAGCCTCAACCAAGTACTTAGTTGGGATTCCCTCAAGGAAGGTAATGAGGAAGAACCCTGCACAGCTTCCCTGTGTAAGTCCCATCCACCATTTCTACTCCATAGTGTCACCTGAGCAGATTCCTTGCGTAATCCCCATCCACCATTGCCGCTCCATAGCGGCACCTGGGAAACTTTTTTGCATAAGCCCCATACACCATTTCCACTCTATTGCGGCACCCAGGAAGCTTCCTTGTGTAAGCCCCATTCACCATTTCTACTCTATAGCGGCACCCATGCAGCTCCCTTGTGTATGCCCCTTTCACCATTGTCGCTCTATAGCGGCACCTGGGCAGCTCCCTTGCACAAGATCCATTCACCATTGTCGCTCCATAGCGTCACCTGGGCCTCCACCATAGAGTAAGTCCCAATATCCATCTCTTTGGGATGCTAACCACACGTAAGCCCCTATTTCACCTTTGGGCTGCTAACCGCGAGTATGCTCCTCCATTCCACTCCCCACAGACACTCCTTCCATGACGTGATCTTCAGGCATTTTCTACCTCTTGTTTCTCACATCGTGAATGACTCTCGTGGGCTTAGAGTATGCATCGATCATGACATCCTCTCTGGGCCGCCTTAGAGTGTAATCCCCAAACACCATCTTGAACTATGTGGTATTTGATCCTTGCTAAGGCAAGGTACGTAGGAAGACTGACGGAGGTTCAAGCCCATCATCCATTGGTTTTGACCCCTCTTCACATCAGTTCCCACTATCCCGAACTATGTGGTATTTGATCATTGCCAAGACAGGGTACATAGGATGCCTCACTAAGGTTAAATCCCACCATCCATTGGTCCCGACCATTTCCACATCAGTTCTCCAAACACTCCTCTTGAACAACGCAAACTTTGATCCCTGTCATGGCAAGGTACATAAGAAGCCTCCCTAAGGTTCAATACCAACTCCCATCGATCCCGACCACTCCATGTCGGTCCACCCCCATCCTTCATGTTTTTAAAATGTAGGCCCCTTTTGTCCCACGTGACACTAACCTATCCCATATACAGCGGTAAGCCGTTGTAAATCCTCTATCCAGTGGAAATCCATTTTCAATCCCATCTAACAGTAAGCTGTTGTGACCCCACCCAGCAGTAAGTCATTGTCAACCTCATCTGGTGGTAAGTCGTTGAAGTCCCCAAACGATGGTAAGATGTCATCAGATGAACTACATAGAATTTGATTCCCTACCACAGGGATACGTAGGAAGCCTCTATGAGGTTCAAGCCCATCATCCATGTCTCATCCTGATCTATCCCTCGATCCCATGTGTTCCTAGAAGATCATTCCCCAACTTAGAGGTTCTATTTCTTCCTGATCCCATCCATGCATCCATTATCCCAGGTCACCTCCTCTAGTGTCCCATCGTCCCACTGAACTACGAGGAATTGGATTCCCTGCTACGAGGATACATAAGAAGTCTCTTTGAGGCTCAATCCCAACACTACAATCACCTTCATGATGGATCCATATCATTCTCCCTCCAATTCATTAAACTATCCATCATCCATCATGATTCTTACCCATACTGCCACATCCCAGGGAGATCATGCCATTCATCCTAGAACCGCTTCTTACGACACCTGGGTAGCTAACCATGCATAAGCCCCACAACATCTATAACCATACACCGAAGATTATCCCTCATTCTATGGGCTTATTTCCACGAATATTCCCCAACACATATCTAGGTCGTTGTCCTCTGTGTACACCCCAATTCATCAGCCCTTCTAACTATGTAGGTTTTGATCCCTGTCATCTACACAGGGTATGTAGGAAACCTCCACAAGGTTCAATCCAAGCCAATAGTAAACAATGGTGTTTCCAAATTTTGGGGTGCACACTCCCTGATCCACCCTTAGTGGTATCTAGATCAGCCTTCACAGCGTGTACTCTTCCCTTTATAGGACACACCATCTCGAGTCTACTCTTATGGATTGTCCTGATCCATCCACCTGATAAACCTTCCACGTGTTCCCTCCTAGGGATGTACCAATCTCATCCATCTCTATGGGACATTATGATCACCCTCATTCCATCTCGGCAAGATGTTAAACTCATGACGTACCTCGTGTTAAACATGAGATGCCTGAGGAAAAACTCGAAAGACACGCCTTTTGTGTAACCGTCTCTGCAAGACATTAAACTCATGACCTACCTCGTATTAAACATGAGATTTCTGAGGAAAACCTTGGATGACATGCATTTAGAATAACTGTCTCAGCAAGACGTTAAAATCGGGACATACCCCATGATAAACATGGGAAGGTGAGGAAAACCTTAGAGACATGACTCTAGCATAAGATACCCCACTACTGACATGGGATGCCTTAGGTTCTACCTCATTGAGATTCTCTCTTATGAGGAAGAATACAGGTTCCACAATGTCCATGGATCCATAGATTCCCCGACATACCTGATGTTGTCATCTACTCCAATTGAAGGTTGCTACCATGTCAAAACCCCATGGAATGTCCTGACGAAAGTAGTGTAATTAATTAAAATCCACAAAGATATGGCACCAGGAATGAGATTCATGAACCACGACTTAGTCTATAAGGGAGACCCAGACTAGGTGACGAATTCCAAGGATGAATCCACGGAAGGAAGAACCGACATCACATCATCCCGTTTCGATCAAGGAGAAAATGTCTCTAAACAAGGAATGGATGTTGCCCACCTTTGGAAAGAGGGAATGTGGGGCAGCAGTTGTGCGCCCACCATGGACGGATGCACGTGCCCTGACGAAAGCGTCAGAAACATTATTAAAAAATACAACTCCTCTCCCTTTTAAAAGACACATTATCACCTTACTTACCATCAAATCCAAAACCACTTAGATTTTAATAAACATTACACAAATTACTCCAAAAAACAACTCTAAATATTATAGAGGTTTTTTACTTTGAATAACCACCACATGAATCCCTACTCTGTATTACAATGGTGATCTTCAAAAGATTAAGGTAAAGTACTTAATTACTCCTTTAAATTTATATTCATTTATTCCTTCCTCTACCTCTTTTGAATCCAATATACCTATGTTAAAATAATTATATTAGTATCATAGGTATACGTAAATGTTATTATGTATATGGGGTATCCATTTTCTACCTTCCACCTAACAATTCAGTAAATGAAAAATTCGTTTGTGTTACATGAAAAATACCACCTCAATAAGAAACATTATCCATTATTCATTATCGCGTTACATAATTGGTTCAAAGTGTGTATCTAATGAATAAATAATATTTAATTTTTTTTGATATTATTTAAATATTAAAAAATTTCTATAATATATTAATTGTATAGGAAATGAGAACATCACCGATGTGTATGTGGGGACTACCACCTCCATGAAGAAACATATTTTGTTTTTTCATATAAACTAGTTTTCTTTATAAAACACTCATAAAATATGATTCGCTGCCTTAAACACATATAAATAATAATATAATAATATTTAATAATGATATTATTCCAAACGAATCGCTTTATTAACTATAATCACTTGTCGATTATAACATGTTCATTTTATGTTCTCTTTAACATCCAATTAGAACAATGCTATAAATTTATATGATGAATATATGGAAAACAAAAAAAATAGCACCTTAATTCATTATTATTTTAAAAAATCCACACATATTAAAATACAAAAATGTCATAAATTCTATAGTATTATGGAAATTCAGTAGATAGAATAACAATTTTTAATTGGGATACAATGACATTATTGAAAACATCCTAAAAATTCTCTTAAAATTCCACCATTCTTCTAGAACTACATGACATAACCTTGGGACGTACAAAAAATGGGTGTGATATAAGGACCAATAATGGAATAAATAAATAATATCATAATTTAAATAATAAAATGTTTTCCAATAGTAATTTCAATGTATCATAAGAGGGGTGAGAATCATAATCTTTAACAATGAGGCATGATATAACATGATAACATAAAGGTAACATGGGAATATTTGAATTGAATAAAAAAGACAGAATAAACACAAGTCAAGTATAACTACTAAGACATCATAACATAGAATTATTAGGATAACCTCACATACCCTATACCTAGAATATCATGTGGTTAAAACATTACCTAGTTAATTAGAGTGATGCCTAATTCTAGGAACACCCATTAATTTCATATCATGTATATAAATAAATTTGAAACCTAGATCATTCATCATAAATATGCCTTTAATAAATTTTAACACAACTATGAAGGAGTGATGGTTACATACATGTAAATCCAAAATCAACGAAGGATATGTAAAACTAGTGGAATAACCAATACTAGAAATAGAGATGGGTATTCACTAATTTCAATAGCATAACGAGTGTACATAATGTTTTATATAAGAGGTTAATGAGACTGAAAGGGGTATATCATTACATTGGATTCATAATTATAATAATAAATATTTTAAAAAACATACCACAACTTTGAACATTTTGAAATAGAAAGGCATGATATTAAAAATGTTATGAAATAAAGAATAGAATGAGAGGAAACCTTACCTTGAGGGGAAGTATAAAAAAGATTTTAGGATCTTATTTAGAGCTTATGGACCCTTGGGAGGGCTCTAGAGAGGTAATAGAAGATTAATATCAAGATCTATGGGTTCTGAGTGAATATGAATGTGATTTTTGGCGAGTTTATATAGAAAAATAATGGAGAGTTTTTTATTAACATGAAAACATAAGTTTGGGACTTTATATGATAAAGTAATAAAATAACATTCTATGGAATTTTCAAAAATAAATTAACATGTAGAGTTTTTTCTAATATTATGATTTAATTGATTTAACTCATTAAAATAACACCATTGGTGGTGTGGAAGCGATTCATGTTAATAATTAATTGATTTTTAAAACAGACAATATAATATGGGTTTAAGAGGATTCATTAATGGTTAATAAAATTAATATAATAAAATAAAAAATAAATTATATTAAATAGGAAATATAAATATGGTTTTGGATTCTTTTTATGGAATATATTACATATTTTTTCTACATTATGATGTCATAATACACACTATATATTTACATCACAATAAATTTTTACCAAAAACATTTACTATCTTCAAAAATTAGGATAATTACAACTTTTTATAAATATAACATGATGAATTAAGATTCATAATTATTATATATATATATATATATGATAATTCATATAATTAAATATAAAATCCCCCTTTATTGAAAAATTATAGTTAGTTTTGACAATAACTGTTTTCTGACCCATACAAATATTACATTTGATTTCATAAGATTATATTATCATTTATATTTCATAAATATATTTTAATAATAATATGTTATTAAAATATTTATTTAAAAAATTATTTAATTTAACAAAAATAATGTCTTCATTCAAACAATATATTTTCCAAAAAATCTATTTGTGTTTTATCTTATCAAAAAACACTTTTTATCAAACTTATTATTTGATAAATTAAAAAATAATAATAAAATTGGATAAATATATTTTTATTATTTTTTAAGAAATAAAAATATAAAAATTAATATTTTTAAGTTCAAGATACATAGTAATTTATTACACTCTTAATTCTTTATGGGTAAGGTTTATGATGCGTATATTATCTTGGGATGGTTTGGTTAATGTGGTTTGGTCATGATCTCGATGATCTTTAAATTCCCCTACAAATGGGTTCACTCTAACTATAGTTGATGAATATATAATTTCTTTTGGTTAAGGTAAAATCCCATTTATATTATCTATAACACCCTGAGATTTTTTGAATTTTTTTTCCAATTAATTTTATCTTTTTGATATTATGCATTCTACATAACTCTAAATATAGTTTGTGTTATATGAAAGCACTATGTTGGGATTTCTTTATACACAAGACCACATTAATCATTCAGTAAATACAACACATATACTCTCTTTAGGTACAAAAAAAAATCTGATTTTCTTGTATTACACACAAGGTTATGTTACACACAATGTTGTGTTACCCACACTGTTTTGTTCCTTTGATTCTATGCATTACACACATGACCGTGTTTTACCGAACAATAATGTTATTATAAAAATATTGATATAGTTATCACACAGCTATTAGAATGGAAGATATGAATATGATTTACTAAATTATGAAACTATGGTTTACAATATTATAATAAAATGAATTCTTCGGTTATCAGTTAATTATAAATAAAAATAAATCCCGATTGAATATAAAATTTATGTTTTTTATTAAAAAACTACTTTTATACCCACAAAATACTTTTATCTTAATAAATTACAGTAATAACTATTATTGAGATATCAAAATGAAATTTATATATATTATAAATTCAACCAATTTTTTTTATGAAATTCATTTGTTATGTTTGATAGTCATTAAATTATAAATATTCAAGTATTAGTCATAAAAAGTGGTATTATTATAAAAAAAGGTTTGCCGTATTTTAATAGAGAAACAATTTTAATAATTATTTCCTATCCATTAAAATTTTTATTTTAGGAAATAAACTTCATTTTTAGATAATAATATAAAAATTTAATTTGGGTGAATTTGTTTTATTTTTATGAGAATATTCATTTTTTGATGAATTGTGAAAAACACTAAATATTAATTGAAAACATCATTCTCATATTATTTATTTATATATATAAATTATAATTAAAATTCATTTTAAATTATTTTTATATCAATAATACATATATTAATAAAATTTAAGTCATTATAATAAATTTAAAAATTGAAATTGGATATAAAAACAGTTGAAACATTTGAACATTTTCAATTTAAAACCCCTTTGTTTCATCTTGTCCGTAGAATTATTTAAAATAATTTTCTTACACTTGTGTTATTTGAATGTGAAAAATTTTATTATATATTTGGAATCATAAAAAATAATAATTTATAGTAGTTTCAAATTAGTTTTGACCAAAAAATTTTATAAAAGTAATTAAAATTAATTACATTGATTAAAGTAATAACAAGATTACTTACTGGCTAAACATTAACATAAGGGGCCACATAACCTATACACATGAGAAAAATCCATTTTTTATGAATATTAAGACCATATATTCTCTTTTATAAAATATTTTCTATTTTTCTAGAAAAATTAAGTAAGGTACATATATTAATAGTGTTTAACTTTTTATATATACAAGAATGCCACTCCTCCACTACAAAAGTGAACTCACCCCCTCACTTCATGACACATCTGAAAAAATTTATCTCAAAAAAACCCTAAATACAGAATCTACCAGCTATACTCCATTCATCCTAGTGGTCTCAATTTTTTATAAATCCATCGAATGAATCCCTTTTTTACAAACAAAAAGGAGTTACTCAAAGATTATGTAACATCCTTCAACAAGAATTTTTGTTTTTTTCATTCTACACACCCTTAATTATTATTATTCAAGTTTATATAATAAAAAATTTAAACTAAATTTACTTATAGGTTTTTATGTTATGGTTAAAACCTACACATTCACACTCTTCCATCAAAGGGGGTATACACTCATCATTCATGTGTACTGTGGACTACCGCCTCACGAACTGATGTCATTCGTTCTTCCATTAGCACCTATAACGGTTGGTAAAAACAATGGAAATACTATTTTTATATGTTATATATGATATTTATGATGTATTTATGATTATGTTTTTATTAAATAACTCATATTTTCATTCATTCATTTTTGTGAGAATATGATAACATCGTTTGTGGATGTGTTGACTACCACCACCTCACTGCAATGTGATTCAATCACACATTATGTGGGATGTATTAAGGATGAATTTAAGAAACCTATGAGATATATATGAAATAATAATTATAATTAAATTATTATAAATTTATATACATATATTAATTAATATATTTCATTTATTTTTCTCTCTTTCAATATGATAAGAAAATCAATACAACCTTCATGCGTAGCTACGAACTACAATATCCATAAATGGTGTATTTACTTTACTATTTCTATATTTATTTGATTATTATAAATACATATATAATGCATATATATGATATTTATGCAATTTATGTCATTCTGGTGATGAATAAATCATTATATAAGTAGGAGGACAAAAAATATAACAAATCAAAACACATGCGAAAAACAAAATGACTATTAACGGAAACATAAAATTAATATAGAATTGTTGATAAATGGGTAATAAGAGGTCGCACTAAAATCTTATATGGTATGATGTAGTTGATTATTTTTTTAGTACCTGTATAATATACATTTATTTATTATACAAGAGGTTTTAACGAGTACAATGATAGTCAAGACATAAGGTGGATGTTTTCTCATCTCACTTTTATTTATATGTGACATATTCTATATTCACCACTTATTCATGGTATGTAGTGTATATACTAACCTATGAAATTTTATATTATCAATTTACTTTATCTAATGATATATAATGTTTCAATAGTTGTTATTATTTCATGGATCTCACGATTCAGAAGATACTGAAGTAGCAAGAGGATTTTGATTCTCACATTTATTTCTATGAGAATTATTCCTTATTCACAAATAATTTCTTTTGTGTGGTATATATATTTCCATTGAATTTATTATATGACATATTTTTATCAACATTTTATTATTTACATGTCCATTTTATGATATCTTTTTCTCGGAGTTTTTTGTTTCAAAAGTTATCAAATCTGTAAGATAATTGTGTCCCAATTTTCATTCTTTGAGAATATTGTTTTGTTATGCACCTATATTATTTTAGGTGGTGTATATACTACCAGTTGAAATGTTATATTTTTAATCTTATTATTTTAGTTATATTTTAACATTAATATAATATAATTCTTTTATGGGAACAATGATTGAAATCTACCGAAGTGGTATGTGTTTATTGTTACAATATCATCATTTATTAGGATTATTTATGATTCTTCATCCATTGATGAAATATTATGATATATCTCTCATGAATTCCCATGAATTATCTTATCCAATGGTTTTTCATGATATCATCATGTAATGGTACCATGTTTTTAGTTTTTTTAATTAAGATAATTAATAAAATGTGGCTAATAATATATTACATTATTTCTCTTTTCTATAAAAATTTATTTTCTTCAAAAACGTTGTCTTCTAAAAAAATTAACACTTCTATACATTATCCTATGATTTTTAAGATATATTTTTACCAATTTTTTACCTTATGATCAAAATGGTTTTTAAAAATGAATTTTCATGCCATTTTTTGATTGAGGAACTTTTCTAGACTTGTTATGGCCCAAAGGAAATGTATAGAATATATAGATTTATCTACAATCATTACCATAATTTCTTTAATTATTTTAATGAATGTTTATAAGATTTCTTATTAAATTTTTTTCTTAATATTATATATATTCATTCTTAGTATTTTTTTTAAAATAAAATGTTTTTATAAACCCTTTATGCTCAATAAGTGTTTGGAATGACTTTTAGATCTTCCTTTACAAAAATTCAAAGTTATTTACAAATAATTTATTTTTTTTAAAAAAATTATTTTATAAAAGTGTTTATAATTAGTTTCAATCCTTACTTTATATGTTTTAAATAGTTTATTTTTAATAAAAAAGGATTCAATGATTTAAAAGCATATTTTATAGGGTTTCCAAGCTATTTCCAAAGAAAAAATGTTCTCAAAATGATTTATGTTCCAAAAAGAGATTTTCAAAGTGAAAATATAATTTTACACATTAATTTTTTTAAATGTTTTTAATGTATAGTTCATTTTTTTCAAAGTGGTCTTAAAAGAAAATGATATTTACAATTTATGTTTAAAATTTTTATGAAAAGAATGTTATTTACATTAAGAAATACTACAAAATATATTTCAAAATCTTTCTCCATCTATTATTATTTCCATTGATATAGTTTCTAATATATTAGGGATATAATCCTAGGAAACAATTATTATTCTTCCTCCGATAGTTTTTTCATTTGATGACATGTTTTCTATGAAAATTATTTCTTATCCATCCGTTATACCATAAAAAACACATATTAAATCCAATTCATTTTGGGTGTTATTCTATAATTAAATTATTCTGAAAATTTTATCTTTTACATAGGTTATTATATGTTGAAAATTTTATGATACCAATTTCATTTCATGGGTTATATTATGATTTCTATGAAACCCATATCATTTTATGGGTTATGTTACGATGAATGTTTTATTATCTTGAGGAACACATGTTTATGATTTCATTATGAGATGGGTGGGATGTATATCTCTCTTCAATTCATTGGGTAAAGATTTACATATTATGAGATATACATGGATAGAATGGGTAGTAAACTCGGTTTAGTAAAGGAATATGTCCTTATGATGGTTTGAGATTGAAAATTGACTTCTATGATATTTTGGGCCATGAACACATTCCACTAATATGGCATTGACATTAATACATGAATACTATGTAAATACTTTTAGATGATTATGTTTCAACCATATTTTCCGGTCTTATTCATTTTTTATGCTTTCATTTATTATCCCCTGCATTCCCTTTTGATTCATATCTTATTAACTACTAATATTTAATCCAAAAATCATTGTTATGATTTCTGATATGTAGGGAATTATCTTCTTAATGTTATAATCATGTAATCATACCATTTTACTCATGATTATGCTAACATGTCTCCTTTTTTATTCTTACTGAGCATCTGAGCTCTCCCTTTCTTATGGTTCCTTTCCACAAGTTATGAAGATATTTTTATATATGATGTGTCCATGAAGAGTGATAGTCATGGAGAACCCAGTTGGAGAAAATGTATCTCACTTGTGTACTAGTGTTTATGTTTCCATGTTTTTAAAGTAACTAAATTAATATGTCTTTGGTATCCTACTTTTGTAATGTATTAAATGTTCCGCAAACATTTTGTAATGTATATTAATGAGAAGCAAGGGTATCTATATTATCTCCCTCATTAGATATGATAAATAGGATTCATATGATATTATCATACTAGTCAGGTTTAATACTCTTTACTTCTATATCAATTTTATTTTATTATAACATTAACAACCCCAACTCCACTAGCTCGAAGTCAATGTTTACATTACTACATTGGTACTAGATATAAGACATCACATCCGGAAGGACCTAATAGTTTATTAATTGTGATTAAGTATCTACATACATGGTAACATTATTTGATATATAATTAAACATAGATCATAAAAAAGTAATCATTATTCATAAAATTATTCAAATATAACGTCTTCATGTCTTGGGGAAAAGTAATAAAATAAGGGTGAACTCAAATGATCAATAAGGGTATTTGTATAGTGAAATCTATCATTAATAAATAATAACTTTAAAAACTAAAAATGTAAATTTAAATAACTAAAAACACATTTAATTTCAATAATAACTTTTTTTCATTAAAATATAATTCATAATTAGTTTAGAAATGTAAATAATTGAAAAAAACATCATTTAATCAACAAAATGTTCTAAATTTGAATTTACAAGTAATATCGAAGTGAAAATCTCAGGGATAAAATTATTTGAATTATTAAAGATGGAAATGATTAATATTTACTTCCATGATCTGATAAATCATGGTATATATACTATAAAGTCCTTTCACAAGGTAGTTTAATCATTACAGTTAAAACCCATTTAATTTTTCCAACTTATTTGTCTTTTGAGACCTATCAATGCATCGAGGACCTATATAATTTCTGGTCCCACACATAACTACAAGTCAAACTCATTTCTCATATATAAAAATGATGTATTTAATTCATGAATCAATATTTAATATAAATTTATAACCATGTTGATTGAAATATATATATTTAACATTATTTCCTTAGTTATTCAAATAACTTTCAATATAATAAGTGTATGAAAAAATAGGTATATAATTTATCCAATAATCATATCCATGATACAAGAAATATTTATATTTAATAGAAATTAAACTTTTATTGAATAATTATTATAGAAAATTTTAAATGATCATTATAGAAACCACACAAAATAAGTTAGTTGGTGAATATGAAATATGTCTCACAGAAGTAAAATTCAGACAATAAACCCTCACAACTTGCATCCCTTGAGTTTATTGTTATTTAACATCCGATATAATGGTCTAAAAATTGTTATTAATTAATTATATAATTATATTCGGTTTCATATTATCATATATGATATTTTTACATGTTCGTTAATAATAATTCTTTATTTTCATTCTTTTGGATGTAAATTGACTAGTTTTATCAAGGATGTTTCATCATTAATTTCCACGTTCTTTTTCATAGAATATAGATAAATATTTTACAGAATTAAATAAATGTTTTAAATAGAATATTAAATCATTAAATAAATTATTATAACTATTATTTGATGTTGATAATGGAAAATTAATCATATTGTGTGGTGGAGATAGTATGATGTACGTACGAATGAGTGATGACATTATTCCATTAATGGGTGAAAAAGTAAAGAAGTGGATAATTTTTAAGATTTAGAGAATTAATAAAATGTCATATTTGGATTATAAATACATTATTTCCATCACTATATCCATACTAGTAAAGCGGGGATGATATGAACATTACATGACTACATGGAGATGGTAAGTCATACGTACACATGCATGGAACTTTTGTTTTTCATGGAATGGAAAAAGGTGAAATATGGTGGTATAATAAACTTAATAAAATATTAGTATATTAATATTACTATATTTATTAATTTAGGATGGAAATACATACGAATATTAAGTGGAATAAAAAATAATTTTTGAAACACTTGATAAAGAAAATTTCAACATCTATATAGGAGCACCTTTATAACTTTTCTTAAGGGACCTAGGATAGGTATATTAGAAGAAAAATAACCTCAATAAATTAAATAACGAATTTGAGAAGATAATTGGGTGGATTTTGGTTTAAATATATGTCTTAAAATGCAGTAATGAAGTTGAGGATGGGATGCCCTTTTATAATTGAGGTGAGGGTATTTTTGGAATTTAACAAAATATTAAAATATAATAAGTCTATTATAGAGACAAATACTTATATATGGCCTAAAAATAAAAATGGGACGAATTTATAGACCAAATAATATCACATTTGTGATTATTTATAATTTTAGTTATTATTAAAATATTTAATACAATATTTATCCCACAAAATATCATTATTAACATTTTTGTTAGTATTCACTATCTGGACTGTAAAAACATCTCAAAAAAAGTTATAAATAATAAATATATTTTATTATATCCTAAAAGTTTTATTATAATATATGGAATTCGTTTACAACCATAAATATATCAATTTTGTTTACTTTTAATATTCTTAATATCATTTATTTGATTATTCTGTTAATGAAATAATTAATTCATCAACATTATGTAATATTTTAAGAAAAATATTTCTTCCAAAATAATAATAAATAAATCTCCAAGACTAGGAAATGTATTTGAGTTTTCAAAATACTATTTATTGTCAAACCTATCCCCAGAATAAAACCATATTAAAAATATTACACTTATTCAAAACAAGAGTGTGACATGTTTGAATTTTCATTAAATAAAATAATATAACTGTAATAAGCATATCCATGTGAACCAAAAATATCATAAATTTTATTTTTTGTTATTATTTTTGGTATATACTCATAAAATTTTATTTTGGTATGTTTTTTGGGTCATTTTAGAGTTATTATCATTATATTTTTAATTAAAATTACTAGATTTACCCTTTATCATGGTAATAAAATTTCTAAGTGTATCATTCAAATTGTCAAAAAATAACAGGTTAGTATTTTAAAAAAATTACATAATAATTAAAAATATGGAATAAATTTTATAAAATTTAAAATATAGAAGTGGAAGAATCTAATTTAATATTAAACTGAAAAAATGTGGTGAATATCATTTTATAGAGAAATACCTTATTTAAGTACAAATATGTTTTTATTAAAAATTTAACTATATAATTGATTCATATTTACATACTAGATTATTAAAAATATAATATAACAAATTTTTATTTTAAATCATTTTAAAATAAAACGGAACTTTGCGATGATTGAAATAAGAATACAATTTTAGATAAAATATGTATTTCTTCACTATTCAATAGAAATATAAATATTTTCAGAAAAGTAAAAAAATTTCACCCTAATATAATTTTTTATACTTATTTTGAAAATTAATTTAATTTTATGATAAAAATAACTAATAGTGGAAAAAACTAAATATATTATTTTCTCGTAAAAAGTAATAAAAATAATTTTTGAAGAAATTATATAAAGTGAATTTACAGAATTATGATTATTTATTTCATAGGATTTAGTCAATAAATTTTTATATATTAATAAAATTAAATATGTTTCATTATATGGTTATTCCTATTAATTATTTCCAATGTAATAGTTATGTTACAACTGTCATATTTGAAAAATAATATCTTGGAATTATTTAAATCTCAGTATGGCGTGTTATATATTAAATCAAACATATTTTTCTTTTTAAATAATTTTTGGGTTCTCCTCCTCCTATAAATTTCATTATGGTAATTTTATCTTTTTATCTTTTCTCAGAGGATTCATATTTTATAATTCGTCTGTAGAAATCCCACACCATAAAAAAATTCAATAAAACATCCACTTTAAAGGAGGGAAGGGGATGTGCGAATTCCATCTGTTATGACAAAAAATAGGCATCGATATAGGAGAAAATAAATTGGAAGTAAAAACATTGTTATGAAAGATAAAATTAACTTTAAATTTCAGATGGAGAGTGACCGAAAATATGGTCATGAGAAAGTTAACAATTACTGAACATTAAATCTGTGATTGGATAAAAGGTGATTGATTTCACATTAAGAATGGTAAAAAGATAATTTTTTTCCACAGTCTGAATCCTAGATTTGAGATATTAATTTACTACCATGAGTAAGAACGTAAGGAAATATAATTATTGAAATATTGAGTTTCATCCATTAATCAATAATCAACACAAACTATTTTATTTTCTACAAAACGATGATTATGAAAAAAAATCAGTTCCAGATCACAACAATCATCTTCTATAAAAAAAATAAAAAAGAGATTATTTTTTCCTCCTATATCTATACATTAACAAAAACCAATATGGATAGTAAAAAATAATATAATTCTCAGAAATAATAACCATCAATGTGGGGAAAACTACATTAAACCCCCAAAATTTAACAGTAATACCCAAAATTTACCAAATATCAACCAATAAATAAGTATTCTTAAATGTCATAAACATATTCCATCCTAATATTTAAATCAAATAACAAAAAAAAAATTTGATCACATATTCATCCAAGAATTTTTTTATTAGTCTAAAAAAATGTGCATGCTCTAAACATTTAATATCCATGATAAGATAACTATTTCCATAAATAAATAAAATCACCATAAATAAAAAATAAAGTAATATATTCCACAAAAAGATAATTAAACCTTTATTACTCATTTAAAATTCTATAATATTATATTTACCTTACACATATAGGGTTCCCAAAATAGTGAGCATCTTCCAAAATAACCCAAATCACATTACACCAAATAAATTTCCAATCTCATAGTTATCTATATGATAAAACATATGTTCCCAAAATTAAATTATAACTTATATTTCATATAACTTAAATAACTAATTTTTTTAATTACTGAAACATCCCGTTGACTAGCAGAAGGTGATTAGAACTTATCATCCTTTAGTTGGGGGGTTAAAGCCTTATGGCCTAATCTGACATGATAGGTCCTCTCCTGACTTGTGGGTTGCCATTTTTCAAAAACTATACTAATACAATCCTTGAAAAATTACAAAAAAAAAATATAAACATACTAAAAAATAATCATAAAATATTTAATATTATAGAAATTTTTTAACCTCAATAGTGATCCCATAATTTTAATTTTTCATTTCCAAAAAAATAATAACCCATAATTACTATAAAATCAGTGATCATATAATCAATAAATTTTATCCTTACTATTATGATTATTTCCACAAAAATTAAATTCATTCTTTCACATGTTAAACATAAGGGTTTTATATTCTTTAAATATTTATCAAAACATAATATATGTCACCAAAAAGTTATCACCTTTTTTACAACCCTCTTCAACGGTATTGTTCCCATCTAATGTATGATTAAAATTTAAGAAAAGAAACCCAAATATATAACATCTTTTAGTTTTTTTAGGGTTCACATGATATGTTGAATATTTTAGTGAAAAACACATCCTTCACTCATCATCTGTCTTAAACCTTTAACCTTGATTTTTTAATTTTTTCCCTTAACAAAATATATTTTAAAATTAATTATATGAAATATATCCTTATGTTTCACCAATATCAACCAAGAAAGTTTCCAACATAGATTATCTTAAAATAATTTATTCCTTAAAACCAAATAACAGTGACTTCATTTATATAATTGATATCTTCTTTAACATTCATCATGACGTACATATCTCCATAAAACAAATAGTAAAGTCCTTTGAGGAATTTCCCTTGTATAATGAGATGGATAAATTGATAATTTAAAATAAAATAAAAGAGACTCCATGATCCATTACAATTTCAGAGAAATAAAAATGTATTGGATAGATCAAATAGTTTCTTCCAAATGATTTGGATTTCCTAGAAAAATTCCAAAATCATTTGAATAATATAATTCTATGATATTGATGATTAAATCAATTGGTAGGGATAATAGGGTTTTGTGAGATACTTTCCTTTAAATATTGATGAAATATATATAATTTATATAAAATAACATCATTAATACATAAAATGTATTATTATATATTAGAATGAAAATGGTATATTTAATTATAATACCCTTATAAAATCCATAATACTTTAACATGAATTTTTTTACCTAATTTTTTTACACTTATATGCAATTTAAAAAAACATCATTAATATCATCAAAATATACCAATTAAATCATAAAATATGTGTCTAATACTTGACACATATGATCAAAAATACACTTATTAAACTATAATAGAAACTAAAAAACATAAACAATCACTATATAAATCACAAACTTATTGTCTTTCAAAAAATTATAAAATTAATTCAAAGGTTTATAGTCCCCAAACATGGATTTACAAAATTTAAATCCCAAGGTTTCTAATAAAATTCCTATAATTTAAACTCTAAAAAAATAACTCTAGTAGCCTAGATCCAGTGGTTAATTTATTAAATTGGTACTGAATACAAGAAATTACATCCCAAAGGACTAAATAGTTTATTAATCATGATGATCTAGAAACATAAATGGAACCCTTATTACATGGGAAATTAAAAATACACAATAATAAAATATATTAATATTCATTTGTGAACATATTCCAAGATTAATTATTCATATCCTATGGAAGAGATACAAAATTAGGGTGAGCTTAAAATCTCAGTGAGGTTATGTGTACAATAGATTCTATCATGAATCAAGAATGAATGGAGCATAATCAATATGGAAGGTTAAATAAATGAACACACATGTGATTTAATTAATAACTTTTATGTCATGAAAATATATGTCATAAACATTATGAAAATGTAAATAATTTAAATTATATGTATTTTAATCAATAACTTGTGTACAATAAGAATCAATATAAAATATCATAGTGAAAATTTCATGGATAGTAATAACTGAATTTTTAATGATGTAAATAATTAATATTCAATTCCATGATCTTATAAATCATGGTATCTATAGTTTCAATACCTTTAACAAGATGTTTTAATCATTATGGGTAAAAACCCATGTAATTTTTCAAGCTTATTTGTCTCATAAGACCAACTAATGCATCAAGGGGCTATATAATTTAGAGACCCACCCATAACTGTAAGTCCAATGCATTCAAAATATTTCAAAATTATAAATTTTATTCATGAATCAATATTACTTTCCAATAAATTTACATATTGAGTAGAAGATACATATTTAACATTATTTCATTGTTTATTCAAATAACTTTTCAAGTAATCAGTGCATGATAATACTATTATGCCATTTAGGAAATAATCATATCTATAATATAAGTAATCATTATAATTAAGATAAATGAATATTTTTGTGAATTATGATAATATATAATTAAAAGGGGTAGTATGTAAACAACACAAAAGAAATTAGGTGGTGAATATGACATATGTCTCTTATAAGTAAAAGTGATACGAGAGACCCTTATATCATGCTTTTACATAGTTGATTATGATTTAACAAAATATATAATGGTTTAAAACAAGTATTTAATATCTTAAAACCCCATACTCATAATTCTAATATATTATATTATCCTTTTATTAGATTTTACCACTATTTCCTTAAAAATAATTTATTATTTTCATTTTTTCATGTGTTAATTTCCTTGTTTTTTCATGCATGTTTTTATCATGGGTGTCTCGGGTCTTTTAGGAGGATAGAAACATCCAAAAATTAAATAAAAATATTTATAATATAACTTTTATTCATTATTTTGTCTATATTTATCAATGTGGTGTAAATAAGTGAAGGAAATGGTGTGGTTTTATAAATGAGGTGATAGGCACATTTGAAATTTCTCAATATATTAAAATATAATAAGGCTATTCTATAGACAAATGCTTAAAAATGTCCTATAAATGCACATGGTGTGTCATTTTAGACAAAATCTTATCCTCAATATTCTAATTTATAATTTTTCAAAATTTATACTAGTTTAATAAATTGTTAATCCCATAAAATATCATTATTTTTAATTTTGATACTATTCACTAGATTTTCTATAAAAACAGCAAGAAATAAAGTACAATAAAAAAAATACTAATAATTACATGTTATTAAAGATAATTTTTTAATTCCATTAGACAAGTCAAATTATTTTACTTTTAATATCTTTAATATCATTTATTTTATTATTCTATTAATGAAATAATTATACCTCAATGTTATGTAAGAATTTATGTTAATTATTTCTTCTCGAAAAATTTAAAATAAATTTCAAAAATGAATAAAAATATATTTTATTTAAAAACAATATTTATAGTTGAAAATATCGACTGAATACCACCATATTAAAAATATTACACTTATTAAAAACAAAAGTCTAACATATTGGTCTTTTCATTAAATAAAATTCTATAAAGGTCATAATACTATCCAAGATTCTTGAAAATGTCATAAACAAGAACCTTGTAATATTATGGTTAATATTTATTCATTAAATAAGATTTAAGTAAGTGTTTGGGTCATTTTATTGTTCTTATCATTTTATTTTTAACCAAAATTACCTGATTTACCCTTTATCATGGTAATAAAATTACAAACATTATTATTCATATTGACCCAAATTACAGTAGTTATATTTTCAAAAAAAAATCTCCACTGAATTAAAATATGAAATCCATTTTTGAAAATTTCAGACAAATAAGTTGATGAGTTTAATTTAATATGAACCATCCAAAACGCAACGAAAAGTAGTTTTTTTTAGAAAAAACTCTCTTTTAAGTATAAACCTATTTTTTTCAAAATAAACTATTTAAAATTGTTCTAATGTACATAATTGGATTATTAATAATATAATACAATTAATTTTACTTGTAAATTTTTTGAAAATAACATGTAACTTTTCAATGGTTGAAAAAAAAAATTTCAATAAAAATATTTTTTTTACTATTCACTGGAAAAATAAATATTTTTAGAGAAATTAGAAAATCTCGTCTTAGGATATTTTGATATGATGCATTAAAAATAGAATTTATTTTAGAAAAAAAATATTTGTGCAAAAAAAATAATATTATTTTATCATAAAATTTATTAAAAATTACTTTTGAAGAAAACAAATAAAATTACCTTAATAAAATTTACATGTTTATTAAAAAATAACTAATCAATTAATTTTTCTTCTATTAGACAATTATAACTATTTTATAATATGGTTAATACTATTCACACCCACCAATTTAATTGTTAGCTTATAGTGGTCATATTTAAATAATATTATTTGCAGTTCATTTAGTCTTGGTGATGCGTGTTGTATATGCTATTGAACAAGTTGTTCTTTTAAAAAAATATTAGGGTTTTATAATAACACTATATATTCTAATATTTAGTTTTCACTGAAAAATGGAAATAATATCAGTGGTTTTATTTCTGAATGATCATTTAAATTAAATAGAATATAACTTAGAGTTGTCCAAAATAACCAATTTAGTGAATGTGTTTTCTATAATTCAATTACTTATAAAGCATTCACTCACGAAACAAGGGTATTTCAATTATAAAATTTTGGTTTTTTATATTATAACCAATTTATGAATTTCACCCTTAAAATTTCTATTTCTTATAATAAAATAGATGAGGGTATGTCTCTTTAATTTTCAGTTCTGGATACCATTCCACTTCCTCAATCTTGTGGTCCTACACCAACACAATGACCAGGTGAGTTGTCTTCATTTTAGAACATTGTCTCTATGATCTATGATCTTATCCAAGTAACCTCATTTGAAAGATCTTTCTTCAAATTTACCACCTCTATATTCAGTACATATGGGGGTCTGATATGTACTTGTTTAAGTGGGATAGATGGAAAACATCATGTAATTAAGATATTTTAGGTGGGAGGGTATGTTAATAGTTCATCTCTACAATGAAATCAAGGATATCAAAGAGGTTTATGTGTGTAGAAGTGATCTTTCCCCTTTTCAAAAACCTCATGACTTTCGTCCACTTTGATATATGAAGGAAAAATTATCTCTTACCTCAAACTCCAAGTTCCATCATTGATTTTCTACATATATTTTCTTTCAACTTTTAAAATATTTCATATGAAACTAAATGGTTTGAAATTTCTATATGATTTCTTGTATAAGATTAGGTCCGATAAGATTTTCTCTCTATCTTCATCGTAGCATGTTGGATTCCAACACCTCCTCCCATACAGAGCGTCATAAGCTATCATTCGAATTATAGAATGTAAATTGATGGTATATGATAACTCCACTAGGAGTTTTTATGTTTTAAATATTCATTTAAATCTATTAAAAATTATCTGAACATATCTTCCAATATTTAAATGGACCTTTCAGGGTGACCATCCATCCAATAGTGATAATTAGTGTTGAGTCGTAGCTCTATATCTAACACTAGCTAAAGACTTCTCCAAAACCACATGCTAAACCTCATATCTTTATATGGTAAAACGAAGAGTGGAACTCGATATATTATTACCACATACCTTGTATATATCTTGGTGAGTTAGTCAAAATAGAAATCTTTCTTGATATTAATGAAATATGATAACTTTTTGTGGAAGTATATTAATACCCATATGGCGTTATAGACATTAAATGTCCTTGAAATTATATAAAAAAATACTTTTTTATGTTTTCCCATTTCCATACTAATATGGTTAAGGGATCCGTTAGACACATACAATTATATTGATAAATGTTAAATTATTAGAATTACAATCATCGAGAACAAACTCTGAAATCAACCTCTTAATATTATCCCACAAAAATTTATTCTTCTACTCTCTTTAAATCATATTTCTTCCTAGATGAATATAGAAGTATGAGATATTAACATCAATGAGAACATCCTTCTTCAGTTCTAGTTTTTATGGGAAAAATATCCTGCTTCCAAACATTATGAATCCATCTTTAGAAAATTTAAACTTCGGAATATTTTTTTCCTTTTTTTTGAAGAACCTAATTATCTTTTTGGTCATACATGATACTCTAAAGAATTTATAGTCTAAAATTTATTTAATAACGAAATGCTAGTGACCATTTTATTATTCTAATGGAAATTCTTTTCATGTCCAAGATGATTGTATCGCTTTCAATACTCATCAATGGTAGTGTTCTAGGGTCCTTTCTACTCAAATATTTATACACTTTGTTTACATTACAAAAATATTAATGGAATAAACAATCATAATCCTTTATCAAATATAATCACTTTTTTGGAATATTTTATGCATATTTTTTTTGAATATATACTTGATGTTTTTATGTTCTACATATATGCCTCATTTTTCTCTCTAGTAGTAATGTCTCCAAATCATCAATTCACAGATCACTGATGCTAAATATAGATCATGAGTTGGTTATTTCCTATCATGAATATTAATTTAGTAAGATTCTCATTCTATGAAATTTTCATCTTTCATGAGTACACAAGGAAATCTCATATTGTTCACATCACAGTAGATCAAAAAACCTTCTCACTAGTGTGTAATGTGAGCAGCATTGTTGGGATTAGCTTCACATTAGATTCGTTAAATCGTTCTTTTCATTCATCAATCTTTAACAACATGAGTCCTATATTAGTAATAATTTTTATTCGGATTGAAAATTTTGAGAAGTTTCTCAAAAATCGATAGTATTTCCCAAATAATCCAAGGAAACTACATATTTCTGCCACATATGTTGGTAATGTCCATCTGTAGATTAACTTTTCTTTTTATAGATCCATATATATCCATTTTTTGGTGATAAATTTCCACAACAAAGTTATTTTATCCAACCAAAACTCACATTTAATACACTTTTCATATAACTTTTAGTTCTGTAAGGTCTTCAATATAGTATTTAAATTCCCCTTGTGTTCATCTTTTTTTAGTATATAAGAATATCTTCTATAAATACTACAAAATATTTGCTGAGGTAATCCTTAAAGACACTATTCATTAAGTCCATGAATATTTTTAGAGAATTAGTTACTCTAAATAGAATCATTATGAACTTATAGTGCCAATACCTTGTACAAATAGAAGTCTTGGGGATATCATAGTTTTCAACTTTAGTTGAAAATATCCCAACTTATGATCCTCCTTAGATAATTATTTGGAACTGTGTAGTTGATCAAACAATTAATCAATCTATAAAAGTATACTTTTTCACTATCATGGTCTTGTTGAGATCATGATAATAAATTTAGAGGTATATTTTCCCATCCTTATTCTTGGATAAGATAACTGGTGCATCCCACAGTGAATCACTTGGGCATATGAACCCTTTATCCAGATACTCATATAGTTTCTTCTTCCCCCCCATCAGTTAAATGGTATCTATTATTTATAGAGTCTTGGATATTTGAAAATATCTGATATTTATCTTGATTGAGAACTCAATCGATCATATCTGGGTAATACAAATCAATTATTCAGAAAACACATCAGTGAATTCCCTCACAATGGGAATTTCTTAAAGGATTATCTCTTCCATAGTGTCAATAATTTGAGGAAGATATTATTACTCATAGGGTAATAATATCCATGATTGGGAAAATGATACTAATGGAGATTAATCCTCCTCCTTAAACATGTACAGAATCGGAGGATGATTAATGATATGGTAGGTAATTAACTTCTCTTGGAAATTTATGTAGGCTAAATATAAGGAAATAGAATACATACTAAAAATAACATTAAATTTTTCTAAATAGATTGTAATGTCTCAGAATTTTTTTATAATTTTTTTATTATATAGAATTATTTTGAGACCACGAAATCTAACGGCACACGATTCCAAGGCCCGGAGTTCCCGTAATTATTTGTTGAAGTTTTGTTAAGCTTCAGTTAGAGTGTGTAAATAGTTTTCCGGAAAAAGTTGAATAACTCTTAAATATTTTCTTGGATTAGAAATCCGAGGGTACCATTGCATTTAGGATGGCGGGTTTACCCTAGGTGCGACTTAAGTTTAGTCAACGTAGGCCTCCAGTGAGAAAACCCAAAAATGGCATAACAGTAAATAAAATAATTAAATAAAGTTATTTTATTTTTCAAATGCTTATAACTCACAAAAACTAAGTCGGATTAAAAATCTGAGACCACCTCTGAACTTGTGATGGTATATTTTCTTTTGGTATATACTAACCTTGGCCGACACATGACACTAGAGAAAGTTAGTTTTTGGCCGTAAAAATAATAATTAAGTGTCAGTTATTTTAGTTTTAAATTTAATAACTTCTAAAAAGTAACACAGAATAAAAATACAAGAGTACCTTTGGGTTTTTTAGGGCATGTTTCACTTAGGAAGAGCCTAACCTTGATCAGCGCGGGTTGAGGGTGACTGTTATTAATTTTCCGAACTTTTTTTAGGTACATTCAATAAACGTGTGAGAGGAATTTTATAACTTTTAAACTTTTGATTGGATTAAAAATACGGGGGAACTATTGAATCTGAATCACATAGATTCTCTTAAGGGAGACTTCACATTGACAACAGTAGGTCTGGAGAAAAAGATAGTTTTTGGAACTTTTTAATTGAATAAATAAAATAACTTTATTATTTTATTTTTATTCTATTCCTCGAAGGGACAAGCAGTAAGGTTGGACTGGTGAAGTGTCAAGACAATAAATGGATTGACCCTCCAACTTGAGTAACAACATATTTGAGGGAAATTAGGAAGCTTCCTAATTAATGAGCCTCATTAACTCCCCGCATCATTACTTACCCTTTCCCTATCCTATACATATGGAGCTAGGGAAGGGGTATCTAAGAGCTTCACCAAGAAGAGAATTGCTGTAGGAACACTGCAATTTCAGCCCTTATAAGATGAAGTTGACCCAATGGGAGGTGACAGACAACACCGTACCCCCAACGAGTGACGTGTGAGTGGCATCTTTGGGAGCTAGTTGTGGGGAACTAAGAACACGGTCCACCAACAAGCGTAGACGATTCTCCGACGTTTCAAGGTTGGGGGTTATTTTCATTTGAGCATTTTGTATTCCCTCTTCCCCGTTCTTGAAATTACAGGAAGAACATGGGTCAACTGACTAATGGGTTAACCCACAATTCAATATCCTTTGTAGGAGTTTGATGCGGGGTATCTTTCCAAAGTTAATCTTTTGTTCAATTCAATTGTTTATTGATCTCCCTTAACATCCTCCATTTTTATGAGATAACGTGGAGGGAGTTGGCCTAATGAACCTAGCATGAACCCTCTTCTATCTTTCATTCCTTTCACCACCTTGGAAGACTTCAAGCATGTCGACCCATTCCACAAGAGGAGAGCCATGACTAGTCTGCCGCGACTAACGGAGGAGGCCGCCAACACGACGACCAGCTGCGGGAAGGGAGGTGGCGCGACCGTTGCATCACCGGTGAATGGAATCCATAGCCAAATCCATGGAGGAGGCTGAACCCACCTCTGGTAGGTTCCGCAGTGACTGAGCTGTGCCCTCGCGGTGCCGCTACTTTGCCATCTGAACGACCTCTTGGCCGTTTGGGAATCTGAGAGACCGGGGGTTACACCCTCCCACCCAGTGTCGGACCGAACCGAGCCACTGCCCTCGACTAGGCCACTGCCCTCATCTGGTCCACTAACCTCAACTAGGACACTGCCTTAATCTAATCCAGCACCCTAAATCGGGCTGCCGCCCTAGCGGGCCTCCGCCCCACGTGGGCCAGGCCGCCCCTTTGCGGGCCGCCCTATTCTGGCCAGGCCGCCCTATTCTGGTCAGGCCACCCATTTTGGGCCGCCCAATTCTGTATGGTCCGCCCTTGAAGAACGTTCCAGTCCTCGACCCAGTGGGCTGCGTCTACTGCGACCCGGCCCAGACCGGGTCGGACCAGACCCAGGCCCAACTGGGACCAGAATCACATAAAAGGCCATATGTTGAGAACCAGACGTCCGTTTGACGAACCGTCTTTGGTTTTGGGATCATTGGATAAATACCATCGTTTTGGTATACTCCACCTATGTTTTGGATAATGTTGGAGTATGGATGGGTTGGATATCTCCCTGAATCCAACCAGGCCCTCAGAGCGGAAACACTAATAACTTACAGAACGTGAATCCGATTGACGCACCGTCTGTTGCGTTGGGTCCCTTATGACATTACAGACCTTTGATGTATGTCTCCGTGGGACTTCGTGTTGGTCGAGTTATGACTGATATCTCGAAGTACAGATTCTATGAATCTTGAGCGCACCGGGTGCGTGGAATCCAGTGGCTGGTAGTGAGGCAGAGGTTAGAGACAGATAATATGGAGGTTAGTTACCTATCGACTCTAGGTGAGTCTGATCCTATGTGGGTCATTGTGGGGGTTAGTACCTATCGATCCTATGTGGTTCAGCACTCAGGGATCCTGTGTGGGTTAGTTTATACCGATCATGTGTGGTTCAGATCTTGTGGGGGTCAGCGCTCAGCGATCCTATGCGGGTTAGTGCATACCGATCCTATGTGGGTTAGATCCTGTGTGGGTCATTGCTCATCGATACTATGTGGGTCAGCGCATATAGATCCTATGTGGGACATATCCTGTGTGGGTCATTGTGGGGGTTAGTACCTATCGATCCTGTGTGGGTCAGACTCCATATAATCAGCAGTAGTGCCTCTTGACAGAATAAGATGATCTAGCTTCGCGACTATTCATATATAATTCTATACTTCACTTATAACTATGTGAGCTGAGTCTTATATCTTCATGGTTTACCTGTGTGGTACTATATCTTCGTGGTGTGACCTGTGTGTTACTTTTACCTTTGTGCTGTTATCTTTGTGGTATTCATTCCCCTTCTGTGAGATGAGTATTTCTTGATAACTTTGGTATATGTATGGGAATATAACTAAGTAGAGTTGACTATTGTTTCCATTTTTTTGGTTTATCCTTTGTGGATTTTAGGGACCTTCTGGGGTCTCAGGGTCCCTACTGAGTAT
This sequence comes from Viscum album, assembly GCA_963277665.1. Taxonomy (NCBI): domain Eukaryota; kingdom Viridiplantae; phylum Streptophyta; class Magnoliopsida; order Santalales; family Viscaceae; genus Viscum; species Viscum album. The sequence goes on from OY728156.1 coordinate 1,346,360,931, forward strand.
TTTTATACTCACCCCTACACGAGCTATGCCCGTACCTTATGGTGTCTTGTGTAGACAGCGAACATCAATGACTTAAGATAAGGGTACCAGGACTGGAGACTGCTCTTAGGTGGACCTTAGATGAGGCATACCGCAGATATGACCATTTGAGATAAGTACCTACCCTTTAGGTAAGAACCATGCTGGGTGTTCACAGGAGCTGTTCTTTTCAGTTTTACTTGTACTTTCCAGTTGGGCTTGTATTCTGGCCCCTTTACATATTGTACAAACCCTGTTTTATTTATAGTTTATCTTGTGCTTGTATCTTGATGTGTGCTTGGTTTGAGTGAGTTTACAGGTTAAAATTCAATGCCTTATCGGTTTCAAGGATATTCCATTCTAGTGCTAGTTTCCTGCCCCAGGGCTATGGAAGGCGGGCTTGGGGTAGTCATGGCACGGGCCCCCAGGGACGGGTCATGACATATTGGTATTAGAGGATTTCAGTTCTACCGAAAAAATAAGACTCTGATCATTCCTATGAAATAATATTGTTATGTGATATGAGTGTTGTTTTCAGTTTGGGGTGTCCAGTGTTGGTGCGACCACCAACGTATCCACACACCAGGACCCTAAATTCTGATTTCCAACTCAGTGCATGAAAACAATGATTGTGTGTGTTTTTGAAAAGTGTTTCTTTTGATTTGTTTGGAGTCAACTCACACGGTATAACTTAATGACCATGATGCACCTATTCCTTATCAAGTTGCTGCTGCATTGATAACCAGCTAGGATTCTTGAGAGAGTATATGATGATGGCCCACCGAGAAATGAGGCCTCACTGCAGGGCCCTATTACAGTGTTATCACCTTCGGGTGGTGTACCAGCAGCACCACTACCCATTGGATGAGCATTTCCACCAACCCCACCAATAGAAGATGCATGCCGACTAAGCGCGTTGCATGGGTTCCAGCGACAGATGCCTTTGAGAATTAGAGGTGAGTCATATTTCTCAAGAAGATGAGTGTTGGCTGGAGACATTGGCTAGATTTTTCCGCCTAGTTGAGACAATAGTATAGCAGATTGGGATCCTAGCTGCTGGTATTTTCCAGTTCGTGACCATGAGGATGGTCTGCAGAATTATGAGGCTTTAGTATATGGACTGTTTCCCGAGATGGTTCCTTCAGGTAGTATGCCAGCTACATCACTACCCGTTGGTCAGTAGTTACAACTGTCGGTACCGGTAGAGGACACATGTTGGGTTAGTCCCTTACACATGTTTCAACATCAGTTACCCCTCAGCTTCCAAGGTGAACCCTACTCAAAGGTGGAAAAGGAATGGGTTGAAAAGGTGGCCGAGTTTCCATCAAGCCAGGGAACCATTCGATCAGATGGTGGTCCTGGTAGAGAGCCTTCTACGTGGCTCAACAAGATGATGACAAGGTTTAGGTTACCCTGATTGTGTGAATATGTGAGTTTTTTTTGGACAAGATGAAGAGCCTTCCTCAATGAAGGGGGTCTCTTTCCATAATGAGTTAAGGGATGAGAGTTCCCTAGAGCTTCTATAGCTTCAGCTGGATGACATGACAGTAGCTAAGTATTCATCAAGGCATACCAACCATCCCGGGTTATCAAGGAATACAGTACGGTAACAGATTCTAGGCTCGAACCTCTGAGCGAGGTGTGTTTACGGACATCCAAGCCAGCACTATTCCTCTATGCATTCCAACTTATGTTAGGGTGCTAGATAGAACCTTTGTGGTTGAATATTATTTGGCTGAGCAGATACATTCGGTGAATGATAGAAGTGGGAATGCTAAGAAACTGAAGCCAGTCTTAGAGACCTGGGCATGTAAAATGTTTCGAGAAGAGGAAGAGACAGTGATTGATGAATCTATAGGGCATTAGATGTGTAAGTGGATCTAGGAGAGTGAAATGAGGTGGTATAAATTTCGACATGTTACAACCGCTACACCAATGAGGTCCCCACCAGGCAAAGGAAGATGGAGGATAGGGGAAGGGAGTAGCTGCATGAGGTCAAGGAGTGTAACCCAAGGGCTCTTGGAATGGTTAGAGGTTTGGTCTGTGTCTACTTCTATCTGTCTTATTAATAGACATAGAAAATAGTCATTCCTTCTTACCATGGATCTTGTACAAGAACTAGAGTTTCTAGTTATGCTGTTGACTTTACCCTCATGTATGGAGATACCTTTTGTAGGAGAATCGATAATCACAATTACGGAAACTATTTGATCTGACCCTTGAGGAGAGAGTTTTTGTTGGAACCTCTTGGTGACAGCATCGAGGCCTTACAATGTTAGTTTGGGTATGACTGGACATCCAAAATTCATACTGAGATTGACTATATTAGGAAAAGGTTGTGTTTTACCTACAACATTGGGATGGGGTTTTTCTTAGTCAGCAAAAAATGAAACCCAGGCAGCACATGATAAACTCTTTCATAGGAGGGTGTGGCTGATCACTCATGATTCAGCCATCCTTACCCTTCTGGCAACAGGAGTTTTTAGTTTTTAGTTCCAAAAATAAGTGGCAGTGCATGGGGAAATATTTTAAAAATATGTTTCCAATATTACCTACCTGAAGAGAGAGGGACATCTACTTTGGGTAGGTACTACCAAAGATTTGTACCTGACTTCTCCAGGGTTGCGGCACCCTTGTCTACTTTGAAAAAAATGGGGAGCCTTTCCTGTGGATAGAGAAGTGTTAGAAGAGATTTAAAAAGATGAGATAGAGACTGACATGTAGAACTATGATACCCATGACCTGGATTTAGTAGTAGTGTTCTTTGTGCTAAATATGTGGTTGAACTACTTCATGGGAAAATGTTTTACAATCTAATCTGATCACAAAAGTCTCAGGTATATCTTCTCTCAGAAGGAACTGAACCTGAGACAATGACTATGTCTAGAGTTCCTCCAAGACAATGGCATTGAGATAGTCTATACTCTTGGGAAGGGGAATGTGGTAGCAGATGCACTCAGCTGGAGGTCTAGTCTACAGTAGCTGAGTAAAGAGACATAGCAGATAACCGCATTGCATATATCATTCATGGTTAGAGATGGAGCATCATACCTCTAGTCTATGACACTCACACCCCACTCCTTTAGTGTTTCAGGGAGGCGCCACTTGGGGACACTGAATGTGAGGCTTGATGTGCTCATATATCCTTAGGGCATGCACCTGATGGATTTTCTAAAGGTGAGGAGCATGTCATCCTCTTCCGAGGATGTACCATGGTACTAGTAGTGCTATAGGAGGAGGTGTTGAGGGAGTTCAATACTTCCCCTCATGAGGTATATCCTGGAATGGTGAAGATGTACCAGGACCTCTGATATTAGTACTGATGCCACATGATGAAGGAAGTAGTGGCAGAGTTTGTATCACGATGTCTCACTTGTCAACAAGTGAAGACAGAACAGAGTTGGCAGAATTCTTATGCTGATAGGATACATAGACCCTTGGAGTTCCTAGAGGGGGACCACGTATTCTGGGTGTCTCTCCTCGATGGGGACTATGGAGATTTGGATGAGTCGGCAAGTTATCACCAAGGTTTATTGGTGCTTTTCTGATACTTCAGAGGATTGGCAAGTTAGCATACCACTTGGCTCTTCCACCACAGATAGAGAGGGTTCACAATGTCTTCCATGTATCCCAGTTGAGAAGATACGTGCATGACCCATCCCACACCATCGACCACGACGAGCTATACTTCGATGATGGAGTGACGTTTACAGAGGTTCCAGTGGAGATTGAGAATCGATAGGAGTAGGTCCTTCATGGGTGTTTGATACCTCTGGTGCACATATGTTGACATCAAGAGAACTTCCAGGAGAGAACATGGGAGTAGGAGGCTCAGATTCATGCTTACTACCCTTTTTTGGTTGTTTTGCCTTTGTTTTTTCTTTCGAGGACATAAATACATAAGGTGAGGAGAATGTAATATCCCAAAAATTCTATATAATTTTTTTTCTTATATGGAATTATTTCTGGATTGTGAAATATGACGACATGCAATTCTGAGGCCCAGAGTGCCCGGAATGATCGGTTGAAGTTTTGTTAATCTTTAGATAGAACACATAAAAAATTTTACTAAAAAAGTAGAATAACTCTTAAAAAGTTGCTTAGATCAGAAATATAAGGGCACCGTCAAGTTTAGGATTGCAGGTTTACCCTATGTGTGACTTAAGTTTGGTTGGCACTGGCCTCAAGTGAGAAAACCCAATAATGGCATAACTGTAAATAAAATAATTACATAAAGTTATTTTATTTTTCAAATGCTTATAACTCACAAATGGTAACTCATATTAAAAATCTGAGACCACTGCTGAACTCATGATGGTATGTTTTCTTTAGGAAGATACTAACCTAGGCTAGCATAGGCTACTAGTGAATGTTAGTTTTTGGCCATAAATAAAATAATTAAGTGACAATTATTTTATTGTAAAATTCAATAACTTATAAATGGTAAAACAGATTAAAAATCCGAGAGTACCTTTGGGTTAGTAGGGGCGTGTTTCACTTAGGCAGAGCCTAACCTTGACCGACGCGGGTCTAGGGTGACTATTATTAATTTTCTAAACACCTTCTCAGGTATGTCCAGTAAATTCCTAAGCGGCATTTTCTAATTTTTGAACCATTTCTCAGATTAAAAATTTTAGGGAACTGTTTAATCCGCAACACCGAGATTTTCTTATGGGAGGCTTCACTTCGACCGTAGTAGGTCCCAATAAAAAGTTAGTTTTTGGAACATTTTAATAGAATAAGTAAAATAACATTATTATTTTATTTTTATTCTATTCCTCTAATGAACAAGTGGTAGGGTGGGACCACTACGAGAAAACCGCCGCGAAAAAAACCGCCGCTAAACGGCAAAAAAAAATATTTTTTTTAAATTTTTTTTAATTTTTTTTTAAGTTTATTCGAGGATTAGCGGCAGTTTTTAAAAAAACCGCCGCAAAATAGCGGCGGTTTTGGTAAAACCACCGCGAAATGAAATGAAAAAAAATAAAAAATCGTGAGAAACCCCGAAATCACTAAAACAACCATAACTTTTGATCCGGGCGTCTGTTGAAGCGCCACGACCAGTCAAATCGAAGCTCATGAAGAGATATAGAGGCACATATAATCAAAACCATGAGACGGTCTAAGGTGTGGAAAATATTAGAGTTATAAAAAAGTTAAAAAAAGTTCTCCAACTTCAAATGGCCATAACTTTTGCTCCGGGTGTCCGTTTGAGCTCTACCACATATCAAATCGAAGCCAGCGAAGAGAACTACGTACCAGTTCAACACAAGAAAGCTTCTGTCGTGTTTTTCGACCCCAAAAACCCCTCCTAAGGCCTCTAAAACCCTGTTTCCGTCACCGGTGTCCCGTCGAACTTGTCTTCAAACGGACCTAACTTTCGATCCGTGTCTCATTTCGACCACCTCCACCTGCCATATCATAGCTCGTTCCATGAGCTTCAGTTTGACTGGTCGCGGTGCCCACATGCACTCCTAGATCATATGTTATGGCCTTTTTAGTGGGTATCGGGTTTGTTATGTTTTTCAATGCCTCGTTTCTAGCACCCGTTCCCCGTCAGCTTTTTTTTAAATGGTCGTAACTTCCGATCCGCCTGTCCATTCGGACTCTTTCACCTTTCAGGTTGAAGATCGTTTCAGGATCTTTGATTTGACAGGTCACGGATCTAAAACGAACTCTCGGATCTTAAGTTATCTCTGTTAATGTGAGTCCAATATTTTTGTCTCTTTATGACCATTTTGACGGGTTTTAACAGTAGCTCCATTTATTACTTTTTATTTGGGTTTCCATGACTTGTTATCTTTATCAATGGTCTTTTGTGGGTTATTATGATGATTATGTTGAATTATTAAGGAGTTTTCCAAAGTTTTCATGAGTTTTCATGCGTTCTCATTCGTTCTAATACCTCATTCTTCATATGCTTCTCCATCCTTTTTCATACATTTTCATAATTTTTCATCCCTTATCATGTCTTTTCATACTTTTTCATGTGTTTCCTTTATTATTTATTATTTATCATTTATAATATACTTTAATTTATTTATTATATATTATTTGTAACTGGTTATTTATTATTTATTATTTATTCTTTATTCTTTATATTTATTAATTATTTATGTTTATTTATTATTTATTATTTATTATTTATTATTTATTATTTATTAGTTATTTTTTATTTTTTATTTTTTATTTTTTATTATTTATTATTTATATTTATATTTATTTATTATTTATTATTTATTATTTATTATTTATTATTTATTATTTATTATTTATTATTTATTATTTATTAATTAATAAATATAAAGAATAAAGAATAAATAATAAATAATAAATAACCAGTTACAAATAATATATAATAAATAAATTAAAGTATATTATAAATGATAAATAATAAATAATAAAGGAAACACATGAAAAAGTATGAAAAGACATGATAAGGGATGAAAAATCATGAAAATGTATGAAAAAGGATGGAGAAGCATATGAAGAATGAGGTATTAGAAAGAATGAGAACGCATGAAAACTCATGAAAACTTTGGAAAACTCCTTAATAATTCAACATAATCATCATAATAACCCACAAAAAACCATTGATAAAGATAACAAGTCATGGAAACCCAAATAAACAGTAATAAATGGAGCTACCGTTAAAACCCGTCAAAACGGTCATAAAGAGACAAAAATATTGGACTCACATTAATGGAGATAACTTAAGATCCGAGAGTCCGGTTTAGATCCACGACCTGTCAAATCAAAGATCCTGAAACGATCTTCAACCTGAAAGGTGAAAGAGTCCGAATGGACAGGCGGATCGGAAGTTACGACCATTTAAAAAAAAGCTAACGGGGAACGGGTGCTAGAAACGAGGCATTGAAAAACATAACAAACCCAATACCCACTAAAAAGGCCATAACATATGATCTAGGAGTGCATGTGGGCTCCGCGGCCAGTCAAACTGAAGCTCATGGAACGAGCTATGATCTGGCAGGTGGAGGAGGCCGAAATGAGACACGGATCGAAAGTTAGGTCCGTTTGAAGACAAGTTCGACGAGACACCGGTGACGGAAACAGGGTTTTGGAGGCCTTCAAAGGGGTTTTTGGGGTCGAAAAGCACAATAGAAGCTTGCTTGTGTCGAATTGGTGCGTAGCTCTCTTCGCTGGCTTTGATTTGATATGTGGTAGAGCCCAAATGGACACCCGGAGAAAAAGTTATGGCCATTTGAAGTTGGAGAACTTTTTTTAACTTTTTTATAACTCTAATATCTTCCACACCTTATACCGTCTCACGGTTTTGATTATATGTTCCTCTAGATCTCTTCATGAGATTTTATTTGACTGGTCGTGGCGCTTCAACGGACGCCCGGATCAAAATTTATGGTCGTTTTAGTGATTTCGGGGTTTCTCACGATTTTTTATTTTTTTTTCATTTCATTTCGCGGTGGTTTTACCGAAACCGCCGCTATTTCGCGGCGGTTTTTTAAAAAACCGCCGCTAATCCTCGAATAAACTTCAAAAAAAATAAAAAATAATTTTTTTAAAAAATATTTTCTTTTGCCGTTTAGCGGCGGTTTTTAAAACCGCCGCGAAAAAACCACCGCTAAACAGCGGTTTTCTCGTAGTGCCATGAGCACGTCGACGCACACCACAAGAGGAGAGTCGCGGCTCGTCAGCCACGGTGAAAAGAGGAGGCGACCATCTTGATAGCTGGCCGCAGGAAGGGAGGCGTCATGACCGATGCACTGTCGGTGAATGGAAGCCGAGACTGAAACCGCGGTGGAGGCCGAACCCGCCTCTGGTGGGTTCCACAATGGCCGAGTGGCGCCTCATGTCACCGCCGCTTCACCAACATAACGGACTCATGGCTGTTCAGAAATCCGAGAGATCGAGGGGGTTACACCCCCCCACATCGAACCAAACCAGGAGGTCATCCTAGACCGGGCCGCCGCCACCCCCGACCAGGGCGCCTCCCTCAGCCGGGCCACCGTCCTCGACCAGGCCGCCGCCGTCAACCAGGCCATCTCAGTCAGCCCAGCCAATGCCCTCGACTGGGCCTTTGCCCTCAAAGTGGGTCACCACCCTTTGACCGATCTGTCGCCCCTGGACCGGGCCGCCGCCCCTTTGCGGGCTATCCTACCGCCCTTACGGGCCACCCTATTCTGGTCTGGCTGCCCTTTGCAGGCCACCCTATTCTAGTCAGGATGCCCTTGTGGGCCGTGCCAGACCTCGGCCTAGTGAGCCAAGTCTGCCGCAGCCCAGTCCAGACCGGGTTCGGCAAAGTCAGTCCGATCGGGTAGGACCAGACCCCAGCCCAACCGGGCCCAAAATCACATAAAGGGCCATATCATGAGAACCAAACATCCGTTTCATGAACTGTCTATGGAGTTGGTATCCTTGGATCGAGATGGTCCTTTTGGTATACTACACTTGAGTTTTGGATAATGTTGGATTACAGACAGGTTGGATCGAACCCCGAATCCACCCATGCCCTCAGAGCGGAAACACTAATTACTTACAGACCGAGCATCTGATTGAAGCATCATCTATTGTGTTGGGTTGCTTATGACATGACCGACCTTTGGGATACATCTTCGTGGGACTTCCTTGTGGTTGAGGTTCGACCAATATCTCAAGGGACAGATTCGACAGAACTCGAGCACATCGGGTGCGAGGAATCCATTGGCTGGCAGTGAGGCAGAGGTAGGAGAAAGATAATATGGAGGTTAGTTAGCTATCAAATTTGGATGGGTCAAATACTGTGTGAGTCATTGTGGGGGTTAGTACCTTTCAATCATATGTGGGTCAGTGGATACCGATCCTGTGTGGGTCAGTGCTCAGCGATCCTATTTGGGTTAGCACATACCAATCATTTGTGGGTCATCGCTCCACAATTTTGTCTGGGTCAACGCATACAAATATTATATGGGTCATATCATGTGTGGGTCATTGCGGGGGTTAGTACTGGTCGATCTTATGTGGTCCATACTCCGTATAATCAGCAGTAGTGCCTCTTGATAGAATAAGATGATCTATCTTCACGACTAATCATCTGTACAACTATACTTCACTTATACCTATGTGAGATGAGTCTTATATCTTCATGGTGTACCTGTGTGGTAATATATCTTCATGGAGTTACCTGTGTGGTACTTTTATCTTTGTGGTGTTACCATTGTGGTATTCATTGCTCCTGTGTGAGATGAGTATATCAATATAATTTAGGTTTATGTATGAGAATATACCTAAGTTGGGTTGAGTATTGTTTCCATGTTTTGTTGTTTATCCTTTGTGGATTTGAGAGACCTTTCGGTTTCCTAGGGTCCCTACTGAGTATTGTTATACTCAGCCCAGCATGGGCTATGCCCACACCATGTTGTGTCTTATATAGATGATAAACAAAATAGACTGAGGATGAGGGTACCAGGACTTGATACTTCTCAGAGGTGGACCTTAGACAAGGCATACCGCAGGGATGACTGTTTGAGATATGTAACTATTCTTCATGTAGTAACCTTTGAGGGTGTTCAAATGAGCTGTTCTTTTCAGTTATACTTTTAATTTCCAATTGGGCTTGTATTCTTTCCTTTTTACTTACTGTACACACCATGTTTACTTTATTGTTTATCTTGTTATTGTATCTTTCCATGTGTTTTGTTTGTGTGAGTTTATAGGTTAAAAGGAAATTCCTTCCTCATTTCAGGGATATGCCTTTCGGGTGCTAGTCGTCAGCCCCTGGCCTATGGAAGACGGGCTAGGGGTAGTCACAACACTAGTCCATAGGGATGGGTCGTGATTGAGATTATCACAAGGATTGATGGAAATTTTAGCCCACAAATTTTGACAGGGGATGGGTTATATTCCTTTGATGTACTAATTGACCCATTTTCTTATTCACTAAAAATATGAATTCAATGTTTTGAGATTATATTTTAATAGTTTTATTAAACTTGTGTGATATAAAATAATTTGAAGAACTATAATAAAAAATTATGTTCACTATTATTGAATAAATAACTAGAATACCTATCACCACTTCACTATCTGGATCCACCAAAATAGTTTTGATATCATAATATTTCCCATTCTCTCTATGCCTTAGAGGTTATTTTCAATAGATTTTGATAACAACCATATTCCCAAGAAATTGATTTGCTTAGTATGCATATTCTGTGTAGTTGAATCATTGTAAAATTGGAATAGGGTTTACTAGATCCTATTTCTTCTATCACATTGGTTTTTTTCTCTATTTATAAATCTCTAACTAGGTGTCCATCATTACCATACCTAAAGAATTTCATTATCCCCTATAGAAAAGTTCTAGTATGCTTTATCCCTAACTTTTAACAAATGTGGTGTTTTTAATTTCATTCCCCAGTGATATTCCACCATATTATTAGCAGAATTTAATTCTCTTACTCACTTCCTATATCTAGACCCATGAGACCCCTGGTATTTTATGATCTCCACCTCAACTATGAGGGCATATCTGATAATTTCCTTATAGGTTTACATGTCTCAAATGGATATAGATTTTAATAGATAGAGATTTATCCCAAAATATAATCATAAAAATTTTATATTAGGGGTAATGACAAAGATAGATGTGTATCGTGTATGTCATGTGAAATTTTCCCCATACACCCTAATAGATTTATCACCCTTTTTGTTGAGTCTAATGAGTGTATGAAAAAAATATTTTTCGAATAACATTTTTTTGAATTCCATCAACTCCAATAATTCGATCTCCTCCTATAGATTCTATTTTTTACCAATTCCCACCATTTATCATCTTCTACTTAAATATGATAAAAACCCAACACTAAATTTTCATTCTAATATCATTGAAGGATGGTGGAGATAGTTTTGTGGGAGTTGGTCCATCACTCAATGATTAAGGTTTTGGAATATCTACTAAAATTTGAAATCATTTATCGCATAAAGGTCTCAATTGAATCATAATCCTTATTAGGTAAATTTTTTTATTTTTTAGATTCATGTTCTATTAAAAACATGAATCAATTGAGAGAGTATTTTAATGAAATTCATAATAAATACTCCCATTGTATCGGGAATCTGATTGTGGAATTCATCAAATTTCCCCTCAAATTCTTTGATGACTCAGTTACTCCAATTTCAAGGCACTGACTAGAAATAATAGAAAAATTATGGGTGATAACATTTTTAACTATTATAGACATAAACTATAAACCATTAACATTAAAGGTAAAAATCCTAAATGAAATAAATTTTTCAACATATTGATTTATAGGTTTCGATATAAGTTATCCTTGATTTACTCCCAAACATTAAATATTACACCCAATTTTGTTCTATTGATAATGATTTATAATAAGCATGTAAATTTACTAAATCATATCCCATGGGAATGTAAAACCAAGTGCGAATCAAGGCCTATTTTCATCAATCAGGTGATGATCAGGTCGACGTCAATACACCCTTTTTAGGGGTTTTACACATAGAGACATCTATACCAAAGCCATATCAACTTGTAGTATCCAATAAAAATATATTTGATTGGAACCAAATTAATTGATATATTAAAAAATATTATTTATTTTTATTATATTTATTATTATCCCTAAGGATTTCAATAAAGTTTTTTAATTATAATCCAAAAAATAACACAATATTACTCTTATACCATCAATGAAAACTCAAATTTTATTACACCTCAATTCATGATTTATTACATAATGGTACACATGGTAAAATATAGAAATATTTTAAATCTTTTTTTCATGGGGAAATTAGGTAATTATCATAAAAAATCAATAGGAATAAATTGAAAATATTTAAAACACCCTTAACTTGATCCAAAATTTTAATCATTCATCTAAAACTAATTAAGAAAACTATGGGATTCAGATTAGAAAAGGGAGAGATATAAAGCCTAGAAAAGGAATAAATAAATAATATCACAAGGTAAATTAATTAATATGATCCAAGAGGCATATAAATTTAACATAATATGTGTGAGAGTGATAATATTGAATAATGTGGCTAGATATATCATGATAGAATAAAAGAAATATGGGAATTTGGTAACAAAAAAACATGAAATCATAAAGATAGACCATAGTAACTTCCAAGAAATAATAAAAAATGATTATTAGGATAAAAAACCATGAACCATACGTGGAATAATATGATATTAAAATATTACCCAATGCGTTTGAGAGATATATAATTTTGGGACCATCTATCACTCTCATATCATTTACACACATAAGTGTGCCACATAGATCATACAAAATAATGAAGAATTTCATAGACTTTATCCCCATGATTAAGGATTTTGGGTTACAAACATGAAAATAATTAATAAATTGTGGATAGTTACAAATATTTTAATACCCATTAGTGTCATAGAGAATGTCATTCACTACACAAATGTTTGGCATGAAAAATCATACGATAATTTTGACAGCATAACAGAAGTACATAAAGATTATAGAAGGGGTTAATGATAGTGAATGTAGTAACCAATTACTTTGGAATCATAATAATATTAAGAGGGATATGTAAAAATAAACTCTAAATTCAATCATTTGGAAATCAAAATGCATGACATAATGAATTTTCTGGAATAAAGAGGATAAAGATATTATCCCCCACCTTGAGATGACAACTATAAAAGCTTGATAAAACATTATTAAGTGTTTGGGAAAAAATGTGAGTGATATAGAGAGGTAAGGGAAGAGTAATCTGATGATAATATGATTTGTAGTGAAAAAGAATTGGATTTTTGTTCGTTTTATATAACTAAATATAGGAGAGTTCTAAAGGACACCGAAACACCCTGAGAGGGGAGGGGTGAATCAGGGTGTCAATTTTTTCATTTAAACTTATGGATCTTGCTCCCAAATTGGTAAGAACCTGTTTAAAATATCTACAGAAGAAGTGCCAAAAATAAACAATCACATACAGAGTAATGAAACATCAATTTTACTTGGTTCACCACTAATGACTACTTCCAAGGATCATATGATGACAGTGTGGTAGTCATACCAAATACCACTAATATTTACATGTTGTGAATTATAAAAGTTTAGAAAAGTCACTATGTGCTAGGAGCATTGCCTTTATTTGGTTTTAGGGATAGAACAATGTGTCCCTGAGACCACTTCCGCTGAATCCCCCTTTCTCACTGGTAGGAAGAATCTTCACTCCGTTTATTGACATGAAGGTTACTTCAATGGTTTAGCATTAGATCATGCATCCTCAAATGTAAATGGATGATATGTTGAAGTCCCATAATCACCCATAGTTGACTTTTATTTTCCAGTACACTGATATGTTATGGAAATTAATTTCACAAACTGATTTGGTCAATTTTCAGGCTTCCTTGGGTGTTCTGTGTACTGCTTGCTATTTCTGCGTACTACTATTGTTTCCATGTACTACTACTATTTCTGCATACCGTGCAGCTATTTCCATGTACTGTGTAGCTATTTCCACGTAAAACTATTGTTTCCACATTCCGTGCAGCTCCTCTTCTTACTACCCTGATCCTCGTACTAATCCACTCCTCCACGTAATGTCCTACTCCGTGTACTGCCTTGCTCCGCCGCGTACTACTCTACTCCTCCATGTACCATACTTACTTGTGTACTTCCTTTCTCGACCGCGTACTACAAGAGATTCCTACATGAACCATGCTCCCATTTTTGAACTGTTTTCTTTATGCAGATGATTCTCTCCATGTACCATCTTCTCCTCTGTGTCCCACTTCGGACTTCACTGAATTTCTTCCCAAAAAATTAATCTCCAATCTCTCCTCATAACAAATGGGATTACTGTTCCATAAATAGGGACAAATCTCTACAATTTTCTGCAATAGAATTTACCCAAATTATCAATGTGGGATAATTTCTAAACTAAACTCCATCTACATATTACTATCCTGCATTATGTACTGTAATCCTCTGAACTGCGAACCTTTATTGCATACCATTAACCATCTTTGTACCGTATGTATTTTGGTCTGCGTACATCAACTCATCGCCGCATACCATCACTAAAAACCATTTTGGAAGCATTTTGTGTACCACACGACTTCACCGCATACCATCACTATGAACCGTTTTCATTTTTGTGCACCGTTCTACATCACACACCCCTTACCCACATACCATTGCTGCGAACCGTTTTGATAGCATTCCTCATACCACATGACTTCACCGCATAGCATAGTCCTTCACTACGTACTGCACTAAGAACTATTTTCGATATCATTCCATGTACCACATGCCTTCACCACGTACTGTTCCATATACTGCATGCCTTCACCACGTATTATTCTGTGTAATTGGCCCCCCATTTACTAAAACACTAGTATCTTGCAAGCCACATGTCTGATTGACGAGCCGTTTGTGGTGTTGGGACCCTATTGATGAGGTGACTATTTTGTTATTATTTGTGGTGAATTTCATGAATTTAGTGAAGTGACTAATTTCATGAGGATAGGTGACCTTTAATACTTCTTTCAGTCTCAAATGTATGACCCAATTCTTTGCAAACTCCCTAGTCATCCATGTGAATATTGATGACAATCATGAAAACTCCATGTGATGACTGAAAACAAAATTGAACCAAACATATACATTATCAACGTAAAGCTTTGGTTCTAACAATCTCCCCATTTGGATTTTTTGGTAATCTCCAAATAAATTAATGAATGTGCCATCCACAATCAAAACCTAAACCTTCATGAAATAACTCAGCCATCACTCTAAGTCTACGTGAGCTATGATAGGTGTAGAAAACAAGAGAGAGGATATGAATTGAGTTCTCATACTTTTCTTTTCTACCTAATATATTCATTTATGGAATTTTCTATTCTCTATCATTCCCATAACCAGAAATAAATAGAAAAATATCCATTGAATTTATCCATTCTCCTCCATTGGATGTAAACCCAATGATCCGAATCTTGAATTGAAGAGTTAAAAAAACATGGTCCCCCTAGATTTTATCTCCCCAATAAACTTGCATCATTTCCTCAAACAGATAATAAGAAGTTAAAATCTCGGTATAAGGGAATCCGATAACCTCCTTATGTACTAGTAGGTGGTTGAACACTGAGGTTTAACCGATGTTTCGCAAACACTACCGCTGACAATGTCTGGGTCATAATGTCAGCCACCTTCTCATCAGTTCCCACATGGTCAATTTTGATCACGCCTTGTTTAAATTTTTTCTTTGATGAAGTGATATCTGATATCAATATGTGTTTTATGATAATGATGAACATGAATATTCATAAGATCAATTGGACTCTTGTTATCATATTAAATTACCATTGGTTGTTTCACCTCATCACCTATGTCACTCAGTTGCTACTTCATCGAAAGTAACTGAGTGCATGCCTTGGTAGCAGATATATATTCAGCTTCAACAGTACTAAGTCAAGTACTTTTCAGTTTCTTGCTTAACCATCCCATAGATTTTTTTCCAATATATAAAGCTCCATCCCTGGTAGAATTTTTTTCCACTACGTCTCTAGCCCAGTCAATATCAGAAAATGATGATAGTTCACTATCTATTCCAGTAGATGATTATATACCATAATTATGTGTACTATGAATTTATCTCTTGATTAATTTTACTGCCTCCATATGTTCTTTCTTCAAATTTCACTGAAAGTGGGCTGAAAGGAAAGTTGTGAATACTATAATGCCCAAAGATTTAATAGTACATTATTTGTTCAAAGTAATTCAATAACTTGCGCAACACGTAACACCGAGTTCGAGAGCACCACGACATACCAAACTAGCTGTTCAAAATCAGTTTTGAATAATATTATCTAAATTTTTAATTTTATATATTCCATATAAATTTTAACATCCATATTATTTGTTTCTTAGACATAATATAAGAACAAATTCATTTTTTCAGATGAAGGAAGTATTTTTCAGAAAATTCAATTTTACCGCCTTTTAATGGAGAGCCCTTTTTAAATACAATATTTGACACTTTCATATATTCAATTTGAAAAAATAAACTTCTTATTTAGAATTAGGATATAAAAATTTAGTTTTGATATTTTATTTGTTTTCTGATAACTTTCATATTTGGGTGAACAGTGAAAAATAGTAAATTTTAATTGAAACAAACTTTTTTAATCAAAATAATTTAAAGTGTTAAATTATACATTTGAATGGTTTGGAATTATAATTAGATTATATTTTTATCATTTAATACAATTTAATTCATTATAAGTAATTTCACATTTAAATTTGACTAAACACATGTCTATCTTTTGATAGTTTTTACTTTTTTAAAACACCCCTTTTGGTTTTGACAACAGGAATTAATTTTAAATTAATAAATAAAACCTCTATGTTTTGGATTTGGTAAAATAGAATTCATTTTTTAATTCATAAAATCAAAATTATCTAAGGGTGAATTTTTGGTATTTATCATAAAACATTCAATTTTTATGAATAGTGAAAAACATTGCGTTATTATTTAAAACTGACTTTTTTATTTAAATAATTATTTTTTTTATTTAAATTTATTTTAATTCAATATATATATATATAATACCTATATATGTTCAATGTAATTCATTGGTGTGATTTTATAATAAAATTAGTTGTATAAAATTTTATTGAACTTTTTAACGTTTTTTACCCACCTTCTAGGAGAATTTGCAAATTTGCATAAAACATAATTTTACCGCTTCTATGAGTTGAATTTCAAAAATTCAAGAGAAACAGTTGAAACTAGTAAGTAAAACTGTTGTTCAATATGTTGAAAATAATTTTTGGTGAATATTAAGTTTTGACTTTTATTTACCCCGAATAAAAATAAATAGGGTAATTAAGGGTAAAAATGATATTATAATTACCCTAACACATGTACTAATTCTATTTGATAAGTTAATTTGAAAAAAAACAACCTTAGGAATAAAACTTTGTCCAATTTATTCCACTTTAATTAGATTGGGTCATTTATTATTATTTTATTTAAAGAAGAGTTAAAAGTATTAAATGCATTGTTTAATAACTAAACCATTTTTAATATAGGGATACCCACAATATAAATTTGACTATAAATATTCATTATAAAGATAAAATTATTTACTACACAATTTTATTTTATTTTTAATTTTTATACATTAAATAATTTAATTTATTTATGACACAATGATGACGCTGTAATTACCTTACTAATGAAATATTAAGATAATTGATATTATAAATATCCAAATAAATGTAAATTGAGACTTCTGATGAATTAAAATAATTTTATAAGTTAATATGACATGTTAGGGTTGATTGGATTTATTTTTTTCCAAGTGATATTGTTTTTATTACTTTCAAAAAATCAAAATAACAAATAGTTTCAAAATTGACATAAATTAATTTAAAAAAAATACTATATTATTGGTTTATATAATATTCCTAAAAATATAAGGTTTATCCAAAAGGATTAAAAAATAATATATATGTCATTAATAAACCACTTTAGGTTCTTCTGGATGTTTATAAGAAGTTTATTAACCAAATAGTGTAAGAATACAAGAAGACAAGATAAAATTTAAACTATTTAACTAAGAGTAAAATCTAACAGATAAAGTTAAAATGGTAACCTAAACTTATCTAAAACCTATTGTATGAGAGTATTTCTACCCAAAAACACCTAAGGATCAAAATAAATTCATTTATATCCATTATAAACCTAATATGATTATATAATAAATTAATATGTTAATCTTTTCCTAAAGTGACCCTCACCCCTCTTATAAAAGGGCACTTCCCCTTCTCTCAAAATCACACCTCCAGAGACATTTGGATCGGCCAAACCCAGACCAAATATCCTCCCAAATTCTCTAAAATCAACCTAGAGTCATTAATTTTATCATAAATCCAACTTAAGGATCTTTTTTGATCAACTCAAAAGAAAACACCTGAAGAAGAGGTAATAAATTCACCGCCGTCTTTCAAGTTGTTTTCTTCTTCCACTTCTCTTTATTTGTTGTTTTCATAAAAAAATTATAACTCATGTACCTCCTATAAAATTTAATGTAATTATAAATATGTTACAACCATATTCATTATTCTACCCATCCTATAAATGACAAAGTCTCCATACATGCATATGTACGACTTACCGTATCATTGTCGTGGTGTAGTTTGTTATTCAAACACTTCATTATTTGGATGGGTATAATAGTGAGTATAAATGATGTAAATAATAAGGATAACATGTTAATGATTATTTATATATTATATATCATCCAATTACATATGATTTCACCATAAATATAATGATATTGTCGCTCGTGCGTACGTACAGATTACCGTCTCCATGAACACGATGAGATTCATTCCCCATTGCAATCATTCAAGTATAATTTTTATTTTATGATTAAAAATAATGTTTAATAACTTAATATCAATATATATATGAATCAAATAAAACCTATCCATAAAAAACATTTCTTATGTAACCAATCATATAAAAGAAAACATATCAGTTAACACCCAAAATGATGATACTACTAAAATATTAT
The DNA here is from genome assembly GCA_963277665.1 of Viscum album. Lineage (NCBI taxonomy): Eukaryota > Viridiplantae > Streptophyta > Magnoliopsida > Santalales > Viscaceae > Viscum > Viscum album. Next base: position 1,346,379,490 of record OY728156.1, read on the forward strand.
TATAAAATCAATATTAGAAAATCATATATGATATCATATTTATGTATATAATTATTTTATAATTTAATAACAACTATTTAAATATTATAGAGTAGGTTAACTTACCCTCAACCAAGGATAAGTACAAGTTAAGGGTTAATTCTACAATCTCTTCATTATCATAGGTTGTTTTTATGTGAGTATCTACTGGGACCACTTTATCATCCACATCCACATTTCATAAAAATATTTTCAAAAGGAATATTTTAACGTTTTATGGAAGAGACTATTTAAGTAGATCATCATTTTAAATGGTTAAAATATTTATTCTTCAAAATCATTCTCATTAATGTCTATGATTTCAAAACGGGTTTTAAGGGTTTATTTATATGGGTATGAATGTTTTTAAAATGTTAATTCCTTTCAAAAGATACAAAGTGGTATGGGACACATTGATTAAAAAATGTATTTAAATATATTCCTTTATAAATTGTGTGGCTTTTAAATGTTTTCATGAAAAAAGGATATTTCTCTTGAAGATTTTTACAAATCATTTTCATCCATGTCAACATCCATTGATGGATTTTAAACTTTTTTGAAGTTGATTTATTATGATACAAATGTTCCATACCGTATTGAAGGTTTTGTGATATGTTTTCCTATAGATGTGTTATTTTTATACCATTAATGGTTTGTGGATTAAGTATTGACATTTAATATGCTAGTTTTAATATGAATGTATATGTTATGTTTAAACCTTTTCATATGAGAAATGCATTGGACCTAGTAAGTGACGTGGGGGTTGCTATAGCTCCTCAATGCATCGACAGGTCTAATGAGAAAATCTAGTGTCTTGGAACAAATCCTTGACAAAATCTTATTTGTAGCCTTTGCATGAGGCCTTGACTATGTGGTTATGAAGTCTGACATTATGCCTTCCATCTTTAAGAAATTGGATATTGATATTACATGTGATTATTTGACTAGTAGAATTTTCATGTGAATAAGTAAATTAAATTATTTGACTTATCTTTTCCATATGATGCTGAAGTTTAAGTTTAAAAGTCTTTTTATTTTATTCATATATATTTCCTTAAATGTTTATGCTTATTTATGAATGTTTTTGCTGTATTTTTATCCTTAATGAGAATCTGAGCTCACCCATTATATTTTATTTTCACAGGATTCCAAGAAGTGTATTATAATTGATTAGAAGGGTTAATCTAGGGGATTAATGGAGTTATAAAAAGATAATTTATGTTGTGTTTTATTTTCTTATGTGTAATGTAATGTTCATGTAAAATATATTTTCCAATACTCATAAACTGATCAGTCTTTCGGGACTTGATTACTTGTAATCATTCCAATGTATTAAAATAATGGACCGACTCTGGGCTTCTGGGGTTGGGGCATTACAGTTGGGATCAGATGATGTTTAAAAACAACCTTAGAAATAGATTTAGATAAACTTTGATTAGAGAACATTACCCTAAGATATACTTTGAGGATAAGTATAGAAGAAATTCCTAGAATTTTGGTAATGTAGAGATTCTCTATATTTTCCAAGAAATACATCCATGTCTGGTACGAGAAGGTATAGGCGGCTCTGGCACATATAAACCTAGGAGTGAAAAATATGACAAGGAGTTTCGAGCTTGACCTGATGTATCCTGGTACACGACAACGGTCCTTGCTGCACTCTTGGTTATGACACTCATGGGGGGTATTCTTAGGATAATTCACATTTTCATTACAAGCCATTATGAAGGATTAAGGTGTAAATACATCCTCAAAGAAAACATTTTATGATTATATATTATATTCATAATCTTTTCAATTTACATTAGGTATTTTACATGTTTGGAATTGTTCATTGCGATTAATAAACTAACATAGTGTATGCCATTGTTTAGAAATGGCTTCTAGTGGAAGGAATGGGAATTCCAGTAACACGCATGATCAAAAGATTGAGAAGGATCATATCTTTCATGTTATTAAGAAAACATTTAAAAGGGAAATAGTCTCCCGCATATTCTCACCATATGATGAAATAATATCATGTGTTAATAAGATAAGTAAACAATTCTCTGAGTCCAATGGCATTAAAGGGAAGAAAGAGAAGAAAAGGATGGAAGAGAGAAAGATGGATAAAGAGAAGAGGGGAAAGATGGATTTTCCCATATTTTATAACTATGGAAAGAATCACCTTGGTAAATACATTAAGGGAATGGGGGTTTCTTATAAGTGTGGATAAAAAGGACACCAAGTACGTGATTTCAAGGGTAAGAAAAAGGTTTCAAATGTACAATGCTTCATCTTCAAGGAGTTGGGACACTATGGGAATCAATATCCAAATCATCAGAGTATACCCAAAATGCTCATATTAGATAATAATGAAGTTATGATACTATCTAAGATGAAGAGGAATGATTATATTTCTTAAGTTGTTATTAAATTATTGTGTCATTTGAGTATTGTATTAATGATTTACATGTTATAAGAATTATAGAGTATATAAGGATTGTGCTGCAGTACAATTCCATTAAGGACATGAGATTGTGTGAAACCAAGAAAAGTGACTCAATAACCGGTTAATTTTTTTGGAAGATATATGGTTGAGGGAAGGATAAACCATAATATTGTTTTGATATTGAGGTAGTGATTTAGGAATAATATATGATTGATTTGGATAAATTATATTGGATATTCTTGACTACCTTGAAACTGATTAATGATTTGTATATTCCATCAGTGTTGGAGTTTACAAATTTTTTTTATAGAAGGATTATATCCAGTATTATATAAGGAATAAGGGAGCATGAAAGTAATCAATAAGGTTTTATGGTAATTCAGGGTGTTACAACATTTTAAAAGAATACATGATGAAGGTATTCACATGTTATTACGTGGAAAAAAGGATCATCATTGTGTTTACCTTCCTTTTAAATTTTAGGTTGTGAGTATGGACATAAGTATTTTGGATAAGTATCAATGTTGGAATCGATTAAGATTGACATTGGATACTATTGTTAATGTTAAATCATTTCTTGGGATTATTTTTGGATTGTCATAAAAAGGACAACCCAGAGGTCGGGTGACAACCCGTCGTGCCCTGCTAGACCACAATACTACAACCCGTAACCGAAGGGCGACAAGGGTGGATTACCAACCACTAGCATACATGATTTACTAGTTTGTATAATTTAGTTATTTTAATAGTCTTTCAAATGAATTATTAATTCATTTTTTTGGAACCCTACACGATTAGGATAAATATAATATTTTTGAATTCTATTATCTTTTGGAGTGAAAGATGAGTTTGTAGTAGGAATTAGTTGAATAATGTTACACTACTTGTAAAGAATATATATATATATATATATATATTACTCTAATTCTATCAATAAATTAATTCTTAAACTTTAGGGAAGGGATCTTAAAACCAAAAATGTGTTATCCTAATACAATTTTTTTTTTGTTGAACAGACGATATTTTAAATCACCATAGATTGATGGATTTGGGCCCCTCAATTTTACACTTGTTTGTGATTGATGACCTCAATAACTACCTATAAATATTTAAATTTTCCTCCAATTATGTGTCTCTAATTTCCACCAATGTTATCCTAATCGAGATCATAATTTGGTGGTGACTTTTTTATTTCTCTTTCCCTCTTATTAAGACTAAATTTAATTAACCCAATTTCCATTGTGGGTTTTCCAGAAAGGTATTTTTATATTTTTAACCTTTTATTTTCAAAGATCAATTTAAAATTGTGATGAAGAAATATATTGAAGGAGGGGAGAATTTAACACCCCAATATTTCATTGTACGTTATTTCTTCAATGTAATTCAATAACTTGCGCTACACGCAACATCGAGTTCGAGCGCACTACGACTTACCAAACTAGTTGTTCCAAAGAGGTTTTGAATAATATTATCTTCATTTTAAATTTTATATATTAAATATAAATTTTATCATTATTATTATGTGTTTCTTATACATAATATAAGAACAAATTCATTTTTTTAGATAAAGGAATTATTTTTCAGAAAATGCAATTTTACCGCCTTTTAATGGTGAACCATTTTCAAATCCAATATTTGACTCTTTTATATATTCAATTTGACAATATAAACTTCTTATTTATAATCGGGGCATAAAAATTTAGTTTTGATAAATTTTGGGTGTTTTTATGATAACTTTCATATTTGTGTGAATGGTGAAAAATTCTAAATTTTAATTGAAAACAACTTTTTTAATAAAAATAATTTATAGTGTTCTATTATAAATTTGAATGGTTTGGAAGTATAATTAGATTATATTTTTATCTTTTAATATAATTTAGATCATTATAATTAATTTTATATTTAAATTTTACATAAACACATGTCAATCTTTTGATAGTTTTTACTTTTTAAAAACCCGCTTTTTGGTTTTGATAATGGGAATTAATTTTAAATTAATAAATGAAGCTTCAATGTTTTGAATTTGATAAAATATAATTTATTTTTGAATTAATAACATCAAAATTAGCTTAGGGTGGATTTTTGGTATTTTCCTGAAAATGTTCAATTTTTGATGAATAGTGAAAAAACACTGTTATTATTTAAAACTGACTTTTTACTTAAATAATAATTTATTTTATTTAAATTTATTTTAATTCAAAATAGATATTTAATAACTATATAAGTTAAATTTAATTCATTTGAGTGCTTTTATAATAAAATTATATGTATAATATTTTATTGAACTTTTTAATGTTTTTTATGCACCTTCTAGGAGCATTTGAAAATTTGCATAAAACTTAATTTTAACGCTTCAGTGAGTTGAATTTAAAAAATCTTATAGACACGGTTTAAATCAGTAAGTAAAATTTGGTTCACTAAGATGAAAATAATATTTTGTGAATAGTAACTTTTGTCTTTTATTTACCACGGTTAAAAGTAAATTGGGTAATTATGGGTAAAAATGATATTATAATTACCCTAACAGACATCATAATTCTATTTGATAAGGGTAATTCGATTAGAAAAAACCTTAGGAATAAAATATGATCCTATTTGGTCCAATTGGATTAGATTAGGACATTTATTATTATTTTATTTAAAGAATATTGAAAAGTGTTAAATATAAAATTTAATAACTAAACCATTTTTAATATAGGGTTACACACAATATAAATTCGAAAATAAATATTCATTAGAAAGATAAAAATATTTCTTACATAATTTTATTCTATTTATAAAATTTATATGTTAAATAATTTAATTTATTTATGACACAATGATGACATAATAATTTTCTTATTAATGAAATATTAAAATAATTGATATTATAAACATCCAAATAAATGTAAATTGGGACTTTTGATGAATTATACTAATTTTTTAGGTAAATTTGAGATGTTATGGTTGATAGTATAATTTTTTTTCAAAGTGATAATGTTTTTATGACTTTCACAAAAACAAAATACCAAATAGAGTCAAAATTGACATAAATTGATTTTTAAAACAAATACAATATTATTGGTTGATATAATTTTCCTAAAAATCTAATGTTCAGCCAAAGTTCTTAAATAATATTATATATGTAATTAATGAACCACTTGATGTTCTATTGTATTTTTAGTGTATGTTTATTGACTATATAGTGTAAGAATACAAGAAGACACGGTAAAAGTTAAACTATTTAACTAAGAGTTAAATTTAAAAGATAAGGTTAAAATGGTAACCTAAACGTGTGTAAAACCTATTGGATGAGAGGATTTATACACATAACCACCTAACGCTTTAAATATATTCATTTTGAGCCATTATAAACCTAATATGATTCTATAATAAATTAATATTTTAATCTTTTCCAAAGGTGACCCTCACCCCTCTTATAAAAGGGAACTTCCCCTTTTCTCAAAATCACACCTCCAAAGATATTTTGATCGGCCAAACCCTACCCAAATATCCTCCCAACTTTCGTCACATTAACCTAGAGTCCTTACTTTGATCATATTTCCAACCTAATTATCCCTTTCGATCAACTCAAAAGGAAACACCTGAAGAAGAGGTAATAATTTCACCAACCTCTTTCAAGTTTTTTTCTTCTTCCAGTTCTCTTTCTTTTTTGTTTCCATACCAAAATAATAAATCCAGTACATCCTACACACTATGATTTAATTATTAATATTTTACAACCATATTCATTATTCTATCCATCCTATAAATGACAAAGTCACTATAGGTGCGTATGTATGGGTTAGCGTCTCCACGTCGCGGTGTAGTTTGTTATTAAACCCTTAATTATTTGGATGGGTATAATAATGAGTATAAATGATGTAAATAATAATTATAAAATGTTAATGATTATATATATATGATATACCATAAAATTGCATATGATTTTACCATCAATATAATGATATTGTCGCTCGTGCATATGTACAGATTACCGTCTCCACGAACACGGTGAGATTCATTCCCCATTGTAATCATTCATGTATAATTTTTATTTTATTAATAAAAATAATGTTTAAGAACTTAATATCATTTGGGATATGAATCAAATAAATCCTATCCATAACAAACATGGATTACGTAACCAAGCATATAAAGGAAAATAGACCAGTTGACACTCGAAACGATGATACTACTAAAATATTATTAACAAAACAATATTGGAAGAACATATATTATATCATATTTATGTATATGATTATTGTATAATTTAATACAATTATTTAACTATTATACATGATGTTAACATACCATCGACCAAAGAAAAGTACAAGGTAAATGTTAATCCTACAATCTCTTCATTATTGTTGTTTTTTTACGTGAGTATCTATTGGGACCTCTTTATCATCCACATCCATGATTCAAAAAAATATTTTCAAAAGGAATATTTTTATGTTTTATGGAAGGAACTCTTTAACTAGATCATCATTTTAAATAGTTTAAATATTTATTCTTCTAAATCATTCTCAGTAATGTCCATGTTTTTGAAAATTGGTTTTAAGGATTTATTAATATTAAAATGAATGTTTTTAGAATGTTAATTCATTTCAAAAGTTTCAAAGTGGTATGGGAAACATTGATTCAAAAATTTCTTTAAATGTATTCTATTCTAAATTGTGTGACTTTAAAATGTTTTCATGAAAAAGATATATTTCTCTCAAAGAGTTTTTCAAATCATTTTATTCTATGTCAACATCCTTTGATGGATTTTAAACTTTTTTGAAGTTGATTTATTATGATTCAAATATGCCATATTGTATTGAAGGTTTTGTGATATGTTTGACTGTGGATGTGTTATTTTTATACCATTCATGATTTATGGATAATGTATTGACATTTAGTTTGATAATTTTAATATGAATGTTTATGTTATGTTTAAAACTTTTCATTTTAGGAATGCATTGGACTTAGTAAGTGATGGGTGGAGCCCGCTATAGCTCCTCGATGCATCAGTAGGTCTCATGGGACAAACTAGTGGCTTGGCATAAGGCTTTGACAAAATCTTATATATAGTCAAGTAACATGGCCTTGACTATGTGGTTATGAAGTCTGGAATTATGCATTCCATCATTATGATATTTGATATTGATAATACATGTGATTATTCGACTAGTAGAATATCCATATGAATAAGTAAATGACATTATTTGATTTATCTTTTCTATATTATGCTGAAATTTTTGTTTAAAAGGATTTTGTTTTAGTCATAGATTACCTTAAATGTTTTTTCTTATTTATGAAAGTTTTCGCTATATTGTTATCCTTACTGAGCATTTGATCTCACCCATTTCTTATGTTTTATTTTCCCAAGATTCCATGAAGAGTACTATGATTTATAAGTAGAGTTAATCTAGGGGATTAATGGAATTCTCAAAGGATCATTTATATTGTGTTTTATTTTCCAATGTGTAATGTAATGTTCATGTATGTAATCTATTTTCCAAGACTACTAAAATGATCGGTACTTCAGGACTTGATTGTTTGTAATCATGCCAATGTATTAAAATAATGCACCGACTTTGGGATTCTGGGGTTGGGGAGTTACAAAGACAATATATGGTTGTGTTTCCATCAAGTACAGAAGGATTACAATGATTCTTTTGTACATGGTGGGATCTACGGATGTATCATCCACAAGATTCTTGAGGATTTTTACAACTACAATCGGAGTCAAAATTTGTTCGGAATCATGAATATTTAATTTATTCAGTAGCTCTTTTGCATACATTTCCTGAGAAATGAATGTGTGATCCTTCTTCTGAATCAACTACAACCCTAAAAAGTTTGTGATTTAACTGATCATGGGAATTTAAAATTCCGATATCATGAGATTGGAAAAAACATCCACTAATCCAACCTACTTCCATAGAAAATAATATCATATATGTATACCAATACCATGAATTGACACTTTTTTGAATTCTTCACATAGAGATTTTGATCCACTCTTCCTCTTTTAAACTCATGATTTCATAGATAAAACTCCAACCAAGATTACTATTCTCATGGAACTTGTTTCAGGCCATAGAGAGATTTCATTAATTTTAAATCCTTTAGTACATCATTTCCATGAAAGAACCCCACAAGTTTTTCAATGTTGACATCTTCTTCTAATACTCCATTTCAGAATGCTATCTTAACATCCATTTGATACCCTTTATAGCCTCTTTGGATTACCAAGGCAAGAAATGGTGTGATTGAATCCAGTCATGCTTCAAGATCAAATGTATCTTCAACATATACTCCTTTAATTTGTGAATTTCCCTTACAAACCAATCATGCCATATTTATGATTCCATTTCCATGATCGCCAAATTTTTTCTTGAAGATACACATTGTACCGATCACATTTTAAACTTCTGATATTTTAACAAGATATTATGTCTTATTTTTGACAATTTGATCTAACTCATCATTCATTTCTTTCACCCATGACTCATCCTTTATAGCCTCTTCAAAAGATGATGGTTCTAAAACTGATAGAAATGCAGATTGTGCATTATTCCACATTCGACATATCTGCGTAGGTGCATTTTGATCCACAATAATGTTGGATTGGTCAATCTATACTCTTAGATTTTTCATTTGGGGTTCGAATGCATTCTCTACAGTAATTTATTTCTATTCTCATTCTTCCTTTGAGTCAACATCATGACATGACTACTAAAAGTTTTGAACACCTTCAACTACCTCTTTATTAGCATTTTTTCCATGTTTAAATTCTTCTATCATCTACTATCACAACAGTATAATAATTCCTTGAATCATTTGTGTTTTTCTCTTCAATGATCTTAACATCACTACTTTCCACAATTATTCCCAATCCCTTATTGAAACACTTATAGGCTTTTCTATTTGTTGAGTATCCAAGAAATACTCATTCGTCTTCGTTGTCTCCACACTTTCCATGACTCCCTTATTTGTTTTGGAAGAATCATTTGCTTCTGAACACAAGAAAATATTTCAAATAGGTCTTCCTTCCATTCCAAAATTCATATGGTGTCTTTGTCTCACCCATATATATCCACGTTCAATTTTGAATATACACTAAAAATTATACTACCTCTATCCAGTAATGTCGAGGAATATGACTCTCAATCAACATAATTCAGACCATGTTGTTTACCTGTTGATTTCGACACTCGACAACTCCATTTTGTTGTGGATTTCTCACAGATTCCACCTCATGCTATATCCCATGATTATCAAGGCAATTTTCAAATTCAATGGAATTGTATTCATCTCCATTGTCACCCTGCAAAACATTTATCTTTAGTATAATATCTTTCTCACCGATTTAACGATAGGTTTTAATGAAATCAAGCACATGTCAATTCTTGTGTATAACAATAGTAGATGCCATTATACTATAATACTATAGGAAAAGAACAATGTACCTTCCCCCATGTGTTCCAAAAACATTTTATCAGGAAACATACATCTTTATAGATGAAGTCAAGGAGATTTGATGATCTTTTATTCTTTGTCCTATTGGAACTGCATACCAGTTTCCTTTGCATGAATGCATCACAGGATTTTTCCCATTCACACTTCATATTTGGGAAATCCATAAATATATTTAGCTAAGAAATCTTTTCCATGTATTTCTGATTGATTTTCCCCAATATTTGATTCCACAAGTTTTTTTCCTCTTCAACTATTAAGTAGATTATGTTATCTTTGTTGTCAACCTGATATAAGTTTCCATCTGTTCTAGAACCTTTCATGAGAGAATTCCAAAAAATTTCTCTTATAGTACAACCATTCGGATTGAATGTCACAATAAGACATGAGTCACATAGTTATCTCACACTAAGAAGATTGTGATGTAGACTATCCACATAAATGACTTCAATTTTCTTTATCTCTCCATTATTTAGCTTCGTACATCCACTGCCTTTTATTTTCAAAGCACCATCATTACCAAAACTCACTGTTCCATCGAACTTTTTCTTGAAATTTGTTAATAGGTATTCATTACCCATCATGTGGGATGAACATCCGGTGTCAAGAATCCAAGTGTTGTTGTTCTTTGAAGCATTGGGGGCTACTTCTGCCAAACTAGATTTTTCAATTTTCATCTTTCCTTTCCATGAGATATTGGATTGAGTGTTAGAAACTAATGGTCTTTAAATTATCTCTTCCATGTAAATGGGTTCTTCATATTCAAATTATTCTTCCAGAGGATCATACCTGTTGGAAATAGCAACACTGTATGGTCGACAATTATTGACTCGTCTTTATGCATTGAAAGAATTTATCTTATCATAACTCTTCCTGCACTACAGAACTTTATGGACAAAGTTAGAATATTGAAAATGATATCCACAGAAATTATTTCTTCTATACAGAGTAAGATATGAATATTTTCTCCTTGTTTTAACTTTTAACTCATCCCCATTCATATAGCTCCTTGACTCTTCACAGTGTGACATGGTATCGCCTAGAGAACCACAAAAACGACACATCATGAAAGGAAATTCCTTCTCACTTCTATTTATCCTAATTCAATATTACTCATGAAAATAGTTTTGAATCCCTATAATTTATATATATTCAAGGATAATTTTATGTTCTCCTTTCAGTTTGATTTAGGGGTTTCTTTTTTAGCACTTATGGTGGATTTTCACCAAGATAATCTTTCAAAATGCCTTTATGTCTGTTTCACTTTATTTATAGAATTTGGAATTTCTATATCCCAACCAATTCCACTATTTCCAATACATGTGGGTCTTTGATCAATCAATATCCTTTTAACCCCATCAGAACCACGTTTTCCTCTCTCTAGTAGCTTAGCATCCAAGAACCTTCCCAATTGTATTTTCTTATTTGGTTCTTTTGAAATTGATTCACTTTTGAGTTTACTTCTCAGAGTAAAATATTCTTCTTTGAGTCCCTCAATGGTCTTGAACTTCTCCTCCAGTCTCAAAGTAAGGTCATTGATTACCTTTCATTCTTCTTCAATTTTAAGTTTTAGTTCCACAACATCATCAGTGCTTTCAATGATTAATGATTGTACATTAACCATTTCTTCTGATCATTCAATTTAGGATTCCATCTAATCAATATATTCTAAAGATTCCTCCACCATTTCCTTCCACTTATTGCATCTGTTACATTTATTCTAAAGATTACAAAAATCATCCTTATGTTGTAACAAATGATCAATATAAAAATACAACTGATTATCTCTATCATTATCTGTCAGTGGTTCTGACATTTCAATAGTAGCCATCATGGTAGCATGGTTCCCAAATTTGAATTCTACTTCCTCTTCCTCATAGAGTTCAATTTCTTTATCTTATTCATCACAAACAAATTTCTTTTGTTGAAATTTTATTCCAGATTTGAAGTCTCTCCTTTTGAAAAACATTTTTTGAGGCTTTTAAATGTCTCCATATTTAATTTCATGATCATTGAACATTATTGGGAAATGAGATGCAATCTGACCAACTCTTCCACATCAAAAACAAGAATTTGGTATATTTCCTTCAAATTTATTTGTTCTCCTATTGAGTTTCTTGGAAATGAGAGAAAGAACTTCTTTTTCCTCATCATTAACATCAAAAAAATATCCTCAAATTTCTAATTTTTATGTGTCTTTGAATGTCATTTCCTTTCATACATGAGTTGTGGCATCTTCTTAGTTGAGTCTCATTTCATTATCAGATTATCAAGAGAAATTTTGGAAAGATCTTTTTCATCTAGAGGTTAAAAAATTTCATTATAAATGGGAGGATGTCTTCTAATGATTCTATTTACAATATCAATGTCTTTGATCTCTTTGCCAAGACCAAAAATTTCTCCTACCACTTCAGTAATTCGATTGATAAAAGAATCATCATTTTCATGAGGGTGCATCTTCAGATCATCAAACATATGGTGTAAAAAATAGAGCTTCACCTATTTTACTTTGCGGTCACCTTTATAAATATTTTCTAGTTTCTCCCACATAGACTTTTTTGCTTTAACATTCATCACCATCAGATATATTGGCCTATATGGAGTTACAATTATGGAATTTGGTGATTTAGCACCAACATCAAGCATTTTCCAGTCTGAATCTATAATAAATAGAACAGTTAGACCGGTGAGATCTCATCCTGTTCTTACACATTTTAATGTTACTTCCATCAAAAAAGGAACTCTGCTGACAATAACTGTATTCTCCATGTTAGAAAAAAGGACAAATATAACACCAACTACTATTATGCTCTAATACCACTTGAAGGACCCCAAAACACCCTTAGTGCGGAGGGGCGAATCAGGGTGTCAAATTTTTCTTTTAAACTGATGGATCTTTTTCACACACTTGTAGGAACTTGTTAAACCTGTAAGAAGAGGAAGTGTAGAAAATAAAAAATCACATGAAAAGTAATGACACAACGATTTTACATAGTTCAACAATAAGGGCTATGTCAAAAGTGCATAAAAGAAAAGTGTTTTTGTCATACTAAAAACCACTAATCTTCACAACTTATGGATTATAATATTTTATAATAGTCAGCCTGTGCCAGGAACACTGCCTTTACAAGGTTTTATTGATAGCTCACTGTGTCCCTCATACCATTTCAGCTCACTCCCCCTTGCTCACTGCGTTGGAGGAATCTTCCCTTAGATTATTGACTGGAAGGTTTCTTCAATATTTTAGCATTAGATCATGCATCATCTATTGTAAATGGATGCGTTTTTTAAGTCCCATGATCACCCATAGATGAAATTTATTTTCCCATACACTGATATGTTATGGAAATTAACTTCACAAACTGATTTGGTCAATTTTTAAGCTTCCTTGGGTGTTCTGTGTACTATTTTTTGTTTTTGCATACTACTACTATTTCTGCGTACTGCTGTTGTTTCAGCCTACCATTCTGTTGTTTCAATATACCGTGCTACTGTTTCTACATACTATTGTTGTTTTTGTGTTCCGTGTAGCTCCTCTATGTACTGCACTGATCTGTATACTGCCCTACTCCACGTACTGATCCAATCCTCTACGCACCATCCTACACGGCGTAAAACCTTGCTCTATCGTGTACTTCTCCTCTCCACATATCATCCTACTCCGTATACAGCCTTTATCAACCACATACTATGAGAGCTTCCTGCACAAACTACTCTCTCTTACATGAACTATTTTCCTTAGGTGTATGATTCTATCCGCATACCATCTTCTCTTCCGCATACCATTTCGGAATTCACTAAATTTCTTCCAGAATGATTAATATTTAATCTCTCCCCATAACAAAGGGGATTCCTACTACTTTAATAGAAACATATCTCTAAAACTTTTAGTAATCTGATTTACCCAAATTTTCAATGTGGGAAAATCTATAAACTGAACTCCATCTGTGTACTGTTAGCCTCAAATGTGTACTGTAATCCAATGAACTACGAACCTTTATCACATACCATTCACCTTTCACGTACCGTATGGATTTCAGTCTACGTATTACAACTCATCACCATGTATCATCACTGCGAACAATTTTTGGAATAATTTCACATACCGCACGCCTTCACTGCATACCTTCGTTGTGATTTGTTTTTAGTTCCATGCATTGTTCGGTATATCGCAATTTTTCACCGCGTACCGTTATGGCGAACCGTTTCGACAAAATTCCTTGCACCACATACCTTCACCGCATACTGCATTCCATCTCTGCGTACCTCACTGCAAACTATTTTTAACAACATTCCCTGTACTGCATGCCTTCATCGCATACCGTTCCGTGTACCACATGCCTTCACCGCATACCATTCTGCATAACCGACTGCCTATTTACTAAAACACCCATTTCTTACAAACCGCAGGTCCGATTGACGATCAGTTTGTGGCATTTGGACCCTCTAAATTATTTAGATATTTTCGTATGCTTTGTTATGAAAGTCGTGAAATTTTTGATGTGAAGAATAACTTGAGGATAGGGGACCTTTAATACTGCTTTCAGTCTCAAACGTATGACACCATTCTTGGAAAACTACCTAGTCATCCATGTGCAGATTGACAACAAACATGAAAAATCCATTTTCATATTGACAAAAAGAAAAAATCAAACAACAATATTATCAACGAACAACCTTGTTTCCAACAAGTTTTTTATTAAATTTAAAACATATGTTTTTTAATCTTTATGGAAAAGTAATAAAAAACACAAAACATACCTTAGTTTTTTTCAATGGTTTCTGAAAAATAGTAGTGGTGTTAATTATTTTATAAGTCTAGGAATATAATCATAAAATTAGTACCATTGGTTATGTGAAACTGAGTTATATTTATAATGAAATCATTTTAATACATTAAAATATAATATATGCTTTGGAAGATTCAATAATGGTTTTAAAAATGAATAAAATAATCTTGAAAAATAATATATTAATGTGGAAATATATATTTGTTAATGGTTATATTTTGAGGGATATATTATATCACTTTTTGGTCACTACGATGTCAATACACATTGTATAGTTATACCCTGTTTAGTTTTTACCAAAAAAATGACTATCTATGAAAATCATGAAACATTCCCCATTTAATTTTTTCAAATTGACATTTTAAAGAATAATATTTATTTTATCCAAATAAATATATAAATTTGATAATATATATTTTTATATCCAATATCCTATTTTATTGAGAAGTACAATTTTTCTTGATAATAATAGTTTTTGACCCATATAGAAATTATACAAGATCATATAAAATTATAATATAATTTATATTTAATAAATATTATTTAATAATAATATTTTATTAAATATTTATTTAAATTTTTTATTGCTTCAAAAATAATGTCTTTGTTAAATCTATATATTTCCCAAAAATATAATATATTTTTCATGATATCAAAATAAATTTTTTATCCAAGTGATTATTTAATATATTAAAAAATAATATTAAAAAGGAATAAATGTAATCATTATCTTATTAGAAAAAATTAAAATTAATAAGGGTGTTGTCTAGATACATATCCATTTATAACACCAGTGAATTAAATAAAGGTAAGGTGTGTGATGGTCAGATTTTCATGGGGTGGTACGGTGAACATAGTTTGGGTCATGATCTTGATGAGCATTAACTTATTCTATAAATGGATTTTTCTCGTGATTTATTTGTTGAATATAATCTAGGTACTGGTCAATGGAAAAGACCAATGATGAATTATCCCTCATAATCTCTAATAAATTTTCTTCGTAGGGTACGATCCTACTTATCTAGCCCATCGCTACTTCCTTCTATATTAATTAGACATTATCATAACCCAATATATATACTAATATGTAATGATCACTGTAAAATGGACATAATATAAATTTTTATGATGATTAATGGAAGTTTAAATACAATAGGATATAACTAATAATGGTTCAAAATAACCAATGTAGTTCATGTGTTTTCTATAATTCCATTTCGTAATATAGAATTTAATTATATAAAAAGGGAATTTAATTTATAAAATTTTAAGTTGTCAAATAATTTATACAGAAAAATAATTTGTTTATTATTAGACACGAATTAGAAAATAATACTTGGATTATAGTTTTGAAATTTTTATAATAATATTTAACTTATAAATAATATAGTACCCTTTCTTCGTAATAAATTACCAAAAAAACTTATAAATATTAAATTTTTATTTTATAACTAAAAGTATCATGGGATGTCTTTAAAAAATTATAAATAATCATGGAACATATATTTTTGTGTATATGATATTCTATTAATTGTTAAATGTGATTCAAAATAATAAGTATCAACATCAACATTACAATCCTTGTGTGAAACAAAAAAAATACAACATCGGGTAATAAAATAAGTGATAACTAAGTAATGAATATATAGAAAATGATTACTAAAAAAGTGTAAAAGGGTTATATATAAATAATTATGTTTTTTAAATAGTTTACCAATATTTTTTTTCTTATAGTAGTGGTTAAAGAACATTCGACTAAGCATGAATACAATGAAAGGTTGTTTCATACAAATTTCCTTTCATTGAGACCTAACTTGTTTTATGTGCCTAATTTAAGCTAAATTGTGATTTTATTACCTATTGGATATATAATATATTAAATTAACTTTTATATATTCTATTTGAAGTTAAATTTAGATCTTTCTCTTCCAATATGTTTTCATTGAAATGTTTATTATTTTTAAGGGATTCTCATCTCAAAATTCATTCTTTGATACTTATTCAATTTTCACCACTAGATTAATTTATTTAGTGTATATACATATTTGGAATTCATTTTTCATTTTCTTCAAGATATTAAGGGTATTTGAAAATAAATCATATTTTATTCCATTAATGGGTTTTGGATTTGAAACAATATGAAGTTGTAAGCAATATTGTTAACCTAAACCCCCTTTCTTTGAGTTATAATGTTTCATCATGAACTTACTACTTCTATAATTTTATTATTCTACCTTGTTATTTTATATTGAACATTATCTTTATATCTAGAGAAAATGAGTTTTTTTATTAAAATATTCATCCTAGATGAATTTTTACCATACAAGTATGACATTGTTTTGAATAATTTTCATTCACTTTAACAACAATTTATCCTCCATATCCACATTTTCTCTTCTATCAATGTTCTCATTCTTTGGAAACTAAATTATGAATTATTTAATGTAGAATTTATATTTCTTTTTATCCATTTTTAATAAGGATATCTTTCTAACCATTTAACAATCTAGGTCTTCAACCAAGGTATTTTCAAAATATTGAAATTGATTTTTTGATTTACACTTATATATTTCTTATTACTCTCAAAATTTAATCTAAAAACAATTACATCATTTAAAATGATGCATTATTAAGGATCCAAATTAAATGTAAATGTTTTTTTAAATCACATCACCTTTTTAAAATGAAATTTTAATGTCACTCATAACTTATCTTTTATGACCGTGGTAAAAAAATTCCTAAAACATATCTTAGGGTTTCATTAATCATTATAATAATTGACCTTTAAAAACATACATTTCTTGTTATAAAATGGTATTAAAAATGTTTTTATGGTTTAATGATTTTTTAAATGAATAGTAAATATTATTATATTTTTCAAAAATAAATGTTTTAATTTTTTAAAAAATATTTATTTTTATGAGGATTTTAAAGAATATTTTTTAAGAAATGAGTTGTTAGGATTTTTATGTTTTCTCAAATATTTTTGTTGAAAAACATATTTACTTTAAAATATATCTTTCTGAAATTTTTTTTTCTATGGATAATTTTTAAAATGTGTTATCAAACATATTGTATTTCATTTTGAAGAAAATATTTTAAAAAATTTCCATTTCAAAAAGGGATAATTTTTTCTTGTTTTTAAATTTATTTATCCAGTAATCAGAAAATATATTTTACATCAATTTAAACTTAATGTGATGTTAATTATGATAAAATTATGATATGTTCTCATAATACCATTCCCCTTCATTTTCTAGATGGATTATGGGGATAATATTTTAATGAATATTTCATAAAACACTTTTCATTCCCATGGGATAATTAATATATGAATAAATGTTTATTTTTTTATATTCATGTGGAATTCATATAAGATGGTATGGGATTGATAAATTCAAAATATGTTTTGTGTCTTATAAATCCCCTGTATGGTTTTGTTTGAAATATCCTTGAGGAAAATTGGGTCTGATAAAGCCATAATAAAGTCTATGTTCAATAAATCCCTAAAAGTATTTGTGTTTGTTAAAGCCCTATAATGGTTTCAGATGTCTAAATACCACCATTTAATTGGTTAAAGATTTATATCACCAAAGATAATGATATTATGTGTGTAAATTTATTATTTTTTAAATAGGGAAGTGTGGAAATTGTTTGGTTAATATCAGGATGTATGATCATTATTGAATATACTTCAAATTTTATAATTTTTATATTCTTATATATGTTCTATATTTCAATGTTATGTTACATTTCGAGGATATACCATTTTTTTCATTATAACCAAATGATTATACTCCATGGAACATGTTTTTTTATCTTACACTCTTATTCCATTGAAAATTTTAATTCATTTCATATTACAGATAATGAAATCATGAATTATGGACAAATCTTAATGTTCCATGTTCTATTTCATAACATATTTCTCCTGTGATAATTTTTATCAAATTCCAATAGTATAAAACTTGATGAAATTTTATTAAGATTTCTATTATTGGGAATTTTATTTCAACTCATTCTAAAGCTTCTATTCCAAGGGTTATGAAGATGGGTATAACCTATGAATAATATAGAAGGGGATATAATGTAGTTTGATTATTTTTTAATGATCTTAAGTATTTTAAAATAAATTTATTATTTAAATATTATTCATGGAATATGATCCTTAAATTCTTTGGATTATGTGTACATTGTGAGATATAGTCTTTTTACATAAGAAAATGATGTAAAATATATATATATATATATATAATTTTGGTCATATCACTTGGTATCAAACTGTATGCGTGATGTATATATTTTTAGAACTAAATCAATGAGTTTGAGTCTAGGGAGACTTGCCTATGGTTTTATAAACATTATTTTTGGAAGGTAGAATTTGTGGAGTCACCAATTTTATTGATTGGACATATTGAAATAAGTAAACTATTTAACTAAAATGTAAGGCCTATTAATAAAATGAATAATGTTCCCAGGTCCATAATGGGACATTGTGCATTGGATTGGATTCCTCAACTATCGATGGTTTATTCCTTGGTGATAAATATTTAATTACTGATAATAAATCCTTGAGGGGTGAGATTTAAATGAAATTCGAGTTATGAGTGACCATTATTATAGGTTTCATTGATGCTTCCTACTAGATGTGAGAATTGGACTAATAGTGTTTATGCCATGTAGGCAATGTGAGAACATTGAGATGCATTATAGTAATTGGGATTGTTGAGTTGAACATGGGATCAATGATCCCCCCTCAATAATTTTTTTACATAGATGGTAAGCCTCCAAGATATTTATATATAGGATAACTTTGAGGACCAACCATGGGTGACTTGGGTAGGATATGGTCTTGGGGACATCTCCCTTATGTGATTATACATATGAGTCCAATGAGGTTGTCATGTGATTATTATGACACTGATGGATGTTATACCATTTAATTATTTAGTGAAAACCTATGATTTTGGGTCATGAAGTGAAACACAAAATATGTTTCCATATGTGATGTTACATAGGGGACCCTAGTGGGTGCCCCCTGAGATATTGACCCTAGAGGGGATGCACATGGTAACGGGTAGTGCCGATTGTGAGTGTCACCTTAGAACCTAAATTCATGATTTGAGACTTTTGTAGAAGTTTTTATCATGATATATCATGCACATAACATGAAAAAATATGTTAAGGTTTACATATTTGAGAATATGGAAAACCCTGATGAGATGTGTATGATAGATGTTATGGGAGGAATATACATCCCTCCAATATGTATCTAAATACAAAGAATTCCTTGGTAGTTACCATTGGATTAGACCTTCATTACTATGTCTATATAATTTCTAGGATTACCTTATAGGGTTTGGAGATGATAGCTAATTACTATTGACTGCATATGGTCACCACATATGAATTAGTGATGATGCACGAGGACCATTAATTTCATAGGGTCACCCATATTATTTAGTTAAGATCAATACTGACTATCTATTACCTGCGGTCACACCCCATGAATCAAAAATAAATCCAAATAACTATTTAATTATTGGGTTCACCCCTAGTAATCAACGATGAAACTGGATTACTATTTATCCCATATGATTACCTCCTAGGTATTACTGGTAATGCAAGATGCTATATTGTATTCAAAGTATGTTCTCCTATGTTATGAAAATTACACAGGATACATATGGATTCCTGAGATACTTCCCAATATTGAGTGTTTCTTTCTCCTACCATAGGGTCATTATGTTAAGTACTAGTTTTCAAGATTATAATACTTGCATAGAGAAATTTGATTCTGGTTGAAATAAGTATGGGTTGATCCTTGATACCACGTTACAAAATGATTATTGACAATTCTTATTTTATTTTTGATCCTATATTGTTCTAATTATTAATATTCATCATACCACATGTATTCTCATTAGATTTAATGATTATGTATGGGTCCACATTGGTGGTTCCCTATTAATTTGTACTCACACCTTGTTCAAGAGTTCATTAAACTAGGTTACATGATAAAATCATCACTAATTTATTGTTAAAGTTGGAAAGTGGACTAAGATTAATCATTTATAGGGATTTCCTAGATAGAGTATGGATATGGCTGAGGTGAGGATCACTGATGGAAGTAGAGCCATATTAATTTTATTTATTCATTCTATATTTATGCTATTAAACATATGGGTGATAAATTGATATGTACTAGTGTGACCAATAGTTTGAATGATAGTATAATGAATTTTATTTTTTTATAAAATAATATTGTTTATTATCTAATGTATTATGATGATTATGTATTATGGATATTGTTTTTTAGTTCATTTCTATTACACACTCTGACATGGGGTGTAGTCTCCCCATGGAAATAACTTCAACTTTAGTACATGTTAGAATCATACCACCTATGGGGAGGTGTGACAAAGGTCCTAGTGGCTCATTGGTCTAGAAATTAAGGAATTGTTGGGTTACAAGGACATCACCAATTTCTATTAAGGCTTATGTGACTGATATCATAGGGTTTATTAGAATCCTTATTTAATTTTACCACATAGAGAGATGGTATGTATGAGATATAAGAATGTAAACAAATTGTGATGGATATCATATTAGTGTATCATATTAACCTATTCTGTTAAGAAGTCTTGGTAAAAAAGGATCAATAATAGATATTCTTGGTTTTTTATATTATGCTTCTATGATTTCATCTTGTTTTACACACATGAATTTTAGGATTTATCATTTACTAGTTTTCGGATCATGGAATATTTGAAAAAATAATTATGTTCTTGATTAATATTTTTATTATAGGATTTAAAATAAGTACATGTGTGTGCATGTTATTGATATCATTTATGATAGAGGGTTCATCTATTTATAGTGTAAGATACAACTTATATGGAATTTTTATATACAACATCATTGTGGAATTCTAGTTAGTTTGGCCATAATATATGTCTCATATAATGATATACCTTTTTGATACATCGTTAAAGGTTCCATGATAAAAAATATAATGTCACGTGGTATAATGAAGTTATAGTGACCCTATTAGGTGAATACAAGAAGTTTATTACTTATAGATATATCGATAGTGTGTTATTATAATATTATTTCCAAAATGAAATATGTTAAGTTATTTATAGCATCATAAAAACCAATAATGTGTTTTTATATATAGATTCTTGGTAATATTATACTCAACTAAACTATGTGACTATGAGTTAAATCATATATATTATCATGGAATGAGTCATTATATTTTTATATGTGTGTGTGATTAGAAATGAGTATGATCCTCAAGAGGGTAGCTCCATATACAGAATATCAGCAAGGATGGGTTCCCTCTTAGGTTGATGAATTGGAATTTTATCCATAAGATAAGTTTACATACATGAGAACCCATGATTAAGTAGTTTGGAATCTGAATTTTCATGTCAATTTTGAGATGAGAATAGAGATTTGTTTCCATTGATGAATGATTTACACGATATATAACTTACATGTTAGATGGAGAAGCCTTGTGGCCATGATAAACAATTCATGATATTGGTGAGAAGAATTAAAATTCAGTTTTGATATACAAGGGTAACCTAATAGATGATTTATTCATATGTTTATAATGGTTTTGGTGGCCATAGGTAGGGGGAGATGCATTGGGTTATGACACTGGTGTATGGGAGGTGCTACCAAGTATGTGATACATACATGGTAATTTTTTATATATGATGAATTTTAAAGGGATGGGTAGGTTCCATTCTTAGGTATTATTACACATGAGGTTCTATCATATATATTATTTTTATAGAGATTTCTTGTATTTTTATTAAGAAATAAACTTGATTGTTAGTTCCTTGGTTTCTTGGTTTGGTATTAATGGGTAGTACCGTCTGAGTTCTTGACCCGTTTACTCAGGATGCACTTTTGGGACTATGGTAACAATATGGTGAGATGATTTTGACTTAGATACATTTCCTGGTAGGGTGGGTTTTTATCTGTTAGACCATGTAATAGCTTACGTTACCTAATTTTGAAGAGGAGTGCGAAGGGTACATCTGGCTAGATGCGGTTGACATTCTATAGAGCATGGTTGGTTATTTAGGTTCATGATCCTATTTTTTATGGAATACTAGTTGTGTTGTATGATCAGGGTGATGCACATTGGTTATTCACGGGGTCGTTTGAATTTTTGGATTAGTGAGTAGACATGTTTGGGATAAGGAATGATGAATTTGATGGAGTACCAACTTGCATGATGTCCTAGGTTCTGATGAGAATGAGAAGTGATTCATAAATGATGATTAAAAATTCATGAACCTTGTTTTGTTAAGAGTTTATAGGGATTACCGTGGATTGAGAGGAGATGTATGTATAAATACCCTAACCCTAGAATCCTATAGTCAGTGGTTACTTTATAACATTGGAATAACATACATGTGATCATATTCGAAAAGACTAAATATGTTAGTAGTCTTGGAAAACCCGATACATATCAGAATTTCACATTACATTTGAAAACATGAAATACCACATAGTGAGAGTAAAAATTTCACATACTTGAACTCTCTAAAATATTATTTATTCACATCTTTGGGAAAGGAAAAAAATTACAGCGAGGTCAGATACATAGTAAGAGTGACATAAATTTGAATCTATAATGAATAAATAAACCATAATAATTAATGAATAACCCATATGGAGTGGTAAATATAAAGAAACACATGTAATTTAATAAATAATGTGAAAATATTATTATATAAGGAAAAATTAATATATCATTGTGAATAATTAAAAACACATTCCATTTAATTAATAAACTTTGAATTGAATGCATCAAAAGATTATATCAATGCAAAAATATCATGGATAATAATAATAACTAAATTATACAGAAAATAACTGATTATTTATTGGATTTATTGATATTTGGAATGATTATTAAAAATAAAATCAAGACCATTCACAAGACTGTTTAAAAATAATGGAAATATATACAACATAAACCCATTTATATAAGGATATCTAACTAATTCATCTCGTAAGACTACTGGTGCATCGAGGTGATACATATAACTAATACCCACATATAACTTCATGTTAAAAACATTCCTAATATATTAGATGATCGATTTAACTTAAGAACAATATAACTAATCAAAAAATGTTTTCATTAAATACATAATACAAAATATCAAAATTTCTAATGTTAACCATATTTTATTACAAGTTAAACACCATATATAGTAATGATAAATGGTTTATTCAATAAACATATACATGATAAAACATTTGGATATTTAGGGTATATGTATTTCCAATGACCAAATGAATGTTAATATTTAAAGTGGAATTTAATGATTATAGAAATTATTAATGAATGAGAATGTAAATACTTTCCCTTGTCAAACTAACAAAAAATAATCTAGAGAGAGAATAAGTATCGTATTATTACAAAATATCTCAAGTGAAGTATATGTATTTTAATTTTTCATCATTATTGATGAATTTAAATACCAAAAAAATTTATGTAAAAACATTCTTATAGAAAATAAACTTTTATTATTGAAAATTATTTTTAATAAATATAAGCTTCCATAAATATAAGGAAAACGGTTTCTCAAAAAATAATATTTTAGACATGTAATGTATTCTTCAAATAAATTAGTGGTCGTGATATTAGAAATTTTCTATTAATGGTGAAAATGTTAAAAAAGGGATTTGTTTCACATTTTTGTATGAAAATTAAAATTTTCCTAATTGGGAAAATGACAAAAATATTCCCTCTAAAACATTAAATAAAATAAAATTATGGGTAAAAATAAATTTAAAATTCCTAGTATGAAAAACTCAAAACATTTATAGAAAACATTGATTTTAATAAAAAATATTTTTTATCAAATAGATAAATGAAGAAGTATTTTATTTTAAAAAATATCACTCATTTTATTTACAAATGAGAGGAAAAGAGAAATATTTAATGAAAATTTCATGAATAAAAAAGTGGACAAATATTTAAGGGGTTTATTATTTAGTGATCAAATATTTTTCATCAATGTAAGTCAAGTATAAACAATATCAACTCAATGAGATTGTTAAATAAACCATTACAAAGATCCTAATTGTAGTGGCCCGGGTTTTTGGGGTCCATTACTTTGTAAAAATCTCGTGTTGGGCCTTCTGGTTTGGGAATCTCGGTGGAGTAGGCCTACTGGTAGCCTTAGCCTACCGGTAGCAGGCCTACCGCTAGCTCAGTCTACCGGTAGCCGCAACCTACCGGTAGCTCGGCCTACCGATAGCTGCTGCCCACCGGTAGCTCCGGCTACAGGTTGCTACTGCCTACCGGTAGCTCCGGCTACCTGTAGTTGCTGCCTACTGGTATCTCCGGCTACCGGTGGCTTCTGCCTACCGGTAGCTTCGGCTACCGTTCACTACAGGCTACCGGTAGCTGTCACCCACCGGTAGCTCTCAGCTATCGTGGCTCTGTCCAACCCCCGCGGGTTATTTCCAGTGGCGTTCCTCCTCGCGCAATTAGGGGTTTAAACCGTATTCTGACTCATTTAAGCATGTTTTAAAGACCTGTAACACCCATAATAGTTAATTAAATGGTTAATGAATTAATGCGTCGGTTTAAACCACCCGACCCGAACATGTCCACCCATGACCCCTGCCCCTCACACGGTTTCACGTTTTTATCTCAACCATCCGCGAGCCTTATAAAGAAAAGGGTTATGCATGGTTTCTTCTTTCCTCAATCACAGTTTTTCATGAAATAGCTTCTGGTGCATTGGGTGTGCCACATCGTTATCCGTAAAGTTCTGCGCCCGGCCTGAGCGTCGATCGTCGATCAAGCAAGTAGGGAATTTCTCATCGTCTCTCTTTTTTTGTGTATCATGTGGGGTGGGCGTTTCTTTTGTTTCTGTAGAACTGGTTGGACCGAACTTAATGAAGATAATAAACGAAGTTCTAAAGAATGAAGGGGAAGGGGTTGTAATTGTTTTTTCTGCTTTATATTGTGATTATCTTTCTGAGTTGTGCTGGCTTATGCCTTCTAAAAATTCATGGCCGTTGGTGGTCTTTCCCTGTGCACTAATGAACCCGTAGTGTGTTTTAAATGGCTTGTTTGTAATTGTGAACTCCTACTGTGAAAATACACGGCTGAATAAATTGAAAGCACCAGGATCAACCCTTCTGTGATAACTCCCGGTTAAAACACATTGAAATTGAAGTCATGGAGTGTGTTAAATCGTTTAAATCTAAAATTACCAGTTATGGGGCCGGTTTCTAGAGATGTGGGAGGGGATGGGATCCCCTGTTTTTATGGGTTCGGTGGTTATGATCTTTTGAGACCGGGTGGATACCTTGTTTATATCACGAATTGGGGTGGGATCCTCTCTTGTTAAGAACTGGGTGTGGGTGTTATGGTTGATTCTTGACTGGTTACTTTTTTTGGATATGCTTATGGTTTAGTTTCCCTATAGTAAAGAAACTTATTTGAACATACCAGAATGGGATAAATGGGCTTTGGTTGACATGAGTTGTGACTCGGACTTGAGTGCTGTCATGTTCTTAGGTTGGCTGAAGAAAAACCTGAACTTTGGGTGAGTGCTTGTTACCTATACTTATATATTTGTAGTTTTGTGTTTCTTATTCGCGCCCCACCCAAGTTGAGCACTTAGTGCCGAACACCCCCATTTCATGGGGGAGGGTGTTTTTCCCAAAACTATTATTAGTGGCTGTTTGTTAGCTCATTTTATGCTCCCTTTCCCGGATATCCCAAGTATCTTTGGGCAGGCTGTGATGGCCTGAGGTCCATTATTATCCCAAGAACCTTTTGGCGGGGTTGTGTGGTGGTTGTCCAGGTTTTTGCGACAGGTGGTTTCCCAAGCGTCTTCGAGATGAGGCCCAGGTGTCTTCGGGCGTGGCAGTTGATCTTCTAGCCCATGTGTTTTCGGGCGTGGTTACGTGAGATAGTTTTGGCCCAGGTGTTTGCAGGTGGGATTCGGCAGTGGGACTGCGTGTGGTTGTGGCCTAGGTGTGTGTGGGTGGGTGTGGCAGTGGGACTACGGTGAGGATGGTGAGATTGGTCCGATGCGTAGGATGTCTCAATAACCGGTGGGAAAGTGGCACGGGGTACCCAAAAATCGATGTGCTCCTATTATATATATTACTTGACTTGCATTATTTGGGGAGTGTGCCCTGGTGAGGCTTGGGTGGATATTTTACCTTAATAGGCATTTGGTTTACTCCTTTTCTCATGGGACTTTAGCACGTTCCCCCACTTGTGCATGGGAGTCTTTGGTTTTCCCTACTGAGTGTACTCGTATGCTCACCCTACGTATATAAAACTGATTTCAGGTTTCCAGGAGGACTTCGGGGATCACGTGGGACTATACTAGCTCGGACTCTTGGGGCAGTTGCAGTTGCTTTTTTCTTTCTTTGGTACTTCCCTTTGTAGTCACCTTCTGTACTTTGTGGATTTTACTTTTGAAACATGCATGTGGGAATGGTTTACTTTTGGTTTTACTTTTCTTTTACCTTGGTGTTGTTGGGTTTCATCATCTTATCCCCCGATCCTATAAAACAAAAAAGGGTAATGCCTTCCATTTTTGTGAGAAATTTCTATACCCATGGTGCTAGTCGCCACTCCGGGTCCTATTGAAGGTGGGTCTCGGGGGTCATTATCTCTCCTTCAACTTAAATAAGGAAGGGCCTAGTAATCTTCTGACCCTTCCCTCCTTTTGGTGAAGGGGGGTCATGACAGAATGGTATCAGAGGGGGGGGGGGGTTGGGTTGAGAGATATGATGGAGTCTGGAGTTAGGCACTATGAGGATTGCATGGGATGGTAGGGAAACAGTGTTGGGTGACCTCGGTGTGTGAATTAGGCCAGGGAAGACCAGCTAGGACACGGGATTTTAGGGCCCCCCGTGATCCGATGCAAGGACTCTGGACCTACCGAACGACCAAGCGATGCCACACTGATTGCAGGGTAGAGACCCTAGGAAAGGTACATGCATCATAATGACTTGTGTTCTCGTGTTTCTGGGGTGTTTTGGGAATTAAGAATAAATGAAAAATTTAAGAGGTTTTAAAGGAAATAATATGCACTACTTGGGCTTAGGCATTCCTTGTTTACCTTGCAGCTATGGCACCTGAGAGATGACCGCATGTGGTACAGACGATTGAGGCCCCACATACTACCTTGGACGATCGGAAGAAGGATGACCAAGAAGAGGAGGACAATCAGTGGCAGAGGACTCTCCGGGCCTTCCAGCGACAGACCCTCGAGAAGTGTGAGGGCAGCACCTCCGACGTGAAGACGGAAGGCTGGATAGAGGAGCTAGTTATAGCTTTTGGCCTAATTCGGGCCCCGACCGAGTACTGGGTTCCTCTGGCCGTCAGCCAGATGAGGGGAGCGGCCCATTAGTGGTGGACGCTTTACTTGGGGGAGAGGAGAGAGGCCGAGGTGGATTGGGCGGATTTCGAGGGGGAGTTCCGGGCAGAGTTCCTCTCTTCGACGATGAAGGAGGAAAAGAAACAGGAGCTACTCTCCCTCCAGCAGGGGAGTATGTCCGTAAGGGAGCTAGGTATCAAGTTCAAGGACCTCCTACGTTTTTCTCCATACCTCTTTCCTGATGAGGAGTCTCCGGCAAAACGTTTAGAGGAGGCGCTCTGACCGTCCCTCCAATATGCTGTTACCCCCTTTACCCTACCGATGTACTTGGAGGTCCAGAAGAAGGCCAAAGTGGTGGAGACAATGCACACTCTAGGTGGAGTTTCACGAGAGGGGATCCAGCTGGGACCATCGAAGGGGAAGGCCGTCAGCACCAGGTCTCCAGCGTCGGGACCCTTCAGGTTTCGACCCGCAGGGAGCAGGCCGCAGTAGTTTCAGTTTTGATCCCCGGGTCCTCGCCCCTTTTCTTCGGGCCGAGGGCCGTGATGCTTCATCTGTGGGAGCCCTAGACATCTATGGATTCAGTGCCCCGACCAGGTGCAGTACAGCAGTGGCAGTCATCCCCAGCAACTGCCCCAGCAGCAGCTTCTAGCCAGACCTTTCCAGCAGCAGCAACAGGGACCGCGAGCTCCCGCTCCTCCGAGGGCAGACGTAGGAGGAGGAGGCCGACCTCAGGGCACTCCACAGGGACCTCAACCAGGGAATGGTCGGGGAGGTGGATGACATCCAAGAGTCATAAGAGCCGAGCGTGGACAGCTACACGCCACAAAGGTAGCAGTTCCAGCAGGGACGGAGGTTGTTCGAGGTACGATTATCTTGTTTAGCACTCTTGCTTATGCTTTGTTCGATACCAGAGCTTCGCAATCCTTTGTTGTACAGAGTCTAGCCCATGCCTTGGGTCTAGATGCCGAGAGACTTCCAGTGCCCCTGGTGTTGAGAACACCAGTCGGAGGTCAGACCGACTTGTTGTTTGTCTGTCGAGGATGTAGACTAATGATAGGGAAACATTAGTCGGTTAGGGATCTTCTTCTGCTATAGATACAACCATACGATGTCATCCTAGGCATCGACTGGCTATTCTCTCTGTGTTCCGTCATCGAATATTTTCGAGGAAGGGTCGTGTTATCAGACTTGGACGGCTGGCATGTTGTTTTCACAGGTGAGCGGAGCAGTCAGAAGGGTAGCTGGGGAGAGGAACCCCTCCTCTCCTTGCTAGCTGAGCTGTCAGTAGGGTCAGTAGATGCTGAAATGATGGAAGTTCCAGAGATTGTCCATGAGTTTATGGACATCTTTCTTGATGATGTGACGACTCTACCCCCTCGACGGGATATTGAGTTCGGGATAGACCTACAACCTGACGCTTGTCCGATCTCGATGGCTCGTTACCGGATGGCACCTTTGGAGCTACAGGAGTTGTGGATACAGATTGATGATCTGATGAAGATGGGTTATGTTCATCCGAGTGCGTCACCATGGGGCGCTCCAGTCTTGTTCACAAGGAAGGCAGATGGTGGCCTCAGGTTGTGCATAGAATACAGGAGGCTGAATCTGGTGACGATCAAGAATCGCTACCCTCTTCCGAGGATAGATAATCTTTTCGACCAGCTAAAGGGGGAAGGATGGTTCTAGAAGATCGACCTTCGGTCTAGGTACCACCAGCTAAGAGTGAAGGAGAGCGACATCCCGAAGATGACGTTCAGATGCAGGTATGGACACTTCGAGTTCGTGGTTATGCCCTTCAGCATTACAAAGGCCCCAGCCGTGTTCATGTGGCTTATGAACTCCATCTTCCAGGAGTACCTAGATCAGTTCATAGTTTTGGTCATTGACGACATCCTGGTCTACTCTAAATCAGATAAGGACCAAGCGAATCACCTGAGGACGGTTTTGGAGGTCCTCCGATAGAACCAGCTCTATGGGAAGTTGTCAAAATGCAAGTTTTGGACACGAGAAGTGCACTTCCTTGGGCACATAGTGTCTGAGCAGGGGGTAGCAGTCGACTCATCAATGGTTGAGGCAGTTGTTTCTTGGGAAGCACCCAAGAATGTGGCGGAAGTATGAAGTTTCCTCAGGCTGGCATGTTAATACCGGAGATTCGTACCCAACTTCTCTCGAGTAGTAGCCCCTTTGACGGCTCTGACCAAGAAATACAAGGCTTTCACATGGAGTGAGCAGTGCCAGTCAGCCTTCAGCTATCTGAAGGAGAAGTTGGTCAGTGCCCCAGTGCTGAGATTACCAGAAGAAGGGGTGGCTTATGAGGTGTTCTGCGATGCTTTAGGACAGGGCCTGTGATGTGTCCTGATGCAGTGAAACGGGGTGATCTCTTATGGGTCTAGGAAACTACATTCCCATGAGCGTAATTACGCCACCCACGACCTGGAGCTTGCAGCGGTCGTTTTTGCGCTAAAGTTATGGCGCCACTACCTTATCGGAGAGCACTTTGTGATCTTCACAGATCACAAAATCTTGAGGTATATCTTCTCCCAGTGGGAATTAAACTTGCGACAGCGGAGATGGTTAGAGTTCCTCCAGGATTACGACTTTGAGATCTCTTATACTGAGGGCAAGGGAAATGTAGTGGCCGATGCCTTGAGCAGGAGGACGCAGAAGGATGCAGTCCGAGAGTCGGCGGACACCTAGAAAGCGATGGGAGAGTTGTCTGCCTTGCACCTAGATGTGAGGGTGGATGGTGATATAGGTTGCCTATATCAGATGACAGTGAAGTCACCCCTGTTTCAGCAAGTGGAGGAGTCTTAGTGGGGAGACCTAGAGTGCGAAGTGATGCATGACCAAGTTGACCAGGGCAATGCTCCGGAAGGATAGACAGAGGATGGTTGGAACCAGATGCTTTTCCAGGGAAGGTTGTTTGTCCCGGAGGCGATGCGTGGTAAGGTTCTCAGTGAGTTCCACAACTCACCCCTGGAGGTACACCCAAGAGTTTCCAAAATGTACTAGGGTTTGAAGAGGCAGTTTTGGTGGCCCAGAGTTAAGCGAGCGGTGGAAGAGTTTGTGGCCAAGTGCTTAGTATGTCAGCAAGTGAAGGCTGAACACCGAGTTCCAGGCGGCCTACTGCAGCCTCTAGTTGTACCTGAGTGGAAGTGGGATGACATCTCAATGGATTTCATCATGGGACTACCCAAGGTCCCAGGACGATATGACGCCATCTGGGTGGTAGTGGACATGATGACAAAATCATCCCACTTTCTGGCAATCAGGGAGTCAAGTTCAGTACAGGCTTTGGCACAAACGTATGTGGATGAAGTAGTGCAGTTGCATGGGGTTCCGAGGTCTATAGTCTCGGATAGGGATGCATGGTTTACCTTGTGGGTCTGGAGAGGATTGAAGCATTCCTTTGGCACCCAGCTCCATCTTAGCACTACTTTCCATCCCCAGACAGATGGATAGAAAGAATTCACCATCTAGACCTTGGAGGATATGCTGCGGGCATGTGTTCTGGACTCGGGGGGATCATGGGTGCGATACTTTCCTCTCGTATATTTTTCCTACAATAATAGCTACCACTCTACCATCGTTATGGACCCGTCTGAAGCTTTGTACGGGAGGCCATGCCATTCACCTGTGTATTGGACCGAAGTAGGAGAGGCAGGCATCCTTGGCCCGGAGGTGGTGCAGAGAACGACAGAGAAGGTTCAGCTCATACGGGAAAGGATGAAAGCGGCCCAGGACCGACAGAAGTCATATGCGGATACTAGGAGGAGGCCCTTGGAGTTTGAGGTTAGAGACCACGTGTTCTTGAAGGTCTCCCCTCGGCGTGGGCAGCGGAGGTTCGGTAAGGGGAGAAAACTCTCTCCCAGGTTTATTGGACCCTTTGAAGTGTTGCAGAGGGTTGGTGAAGTGGCTTATCAGCTAGCGTTACCACCACTGCTACTAAGGATACATGATGTCTTTCATGTGTCCCAGCTCCGTCGGTATCTGCACGACGATTCACACATCCTTGATTGGGGCGAGCTGGACATCGAGGACGACATGACCTTTGTGGAGATGCCAGTGATGATTGAGGATCGCAAGGAGAAGGTGCTTCGTGGACGAACCATTCCCTTGGTTTGTGTGTTGTGGAGACATGGTGGGCTTGAGGAGAGTACGTGGGAGAGGGAAGCACAGATGCGTGCCCAGTACCCAGAGTTGTTTTGAGGTTTGTTCTTTGTTGTACCTGTTGTAGTAGAACATTTTGTCTTTTTGGTTATGGAATGTATTGGTTTTCT
This sequence comes from Viscum album, assembly GCA_963277665.1. Classification (NCBI taxonomy): domain Eukaryota; kingdom Viridiplantae; phylum Streptophyta; class Magnoliopsida; order Santalales; family Viscaceae; genus Viscum; species Viscum album. The sequence continues at coordinate 1,346,411,849 of OY728156.1, forward strand.
TTCCTCTGGATGTGTGTGAAAACGCCCTGACTATGGGGGAGGAGAGGACCCGACCCCTAATTAGGACGCATTAAGGTAGATGCGATTAAACTCGTGTGGGTGAGTCAGTGCCACCCAAAGCGGATAATATCTTGACATGGGGGAGGAGACTCCCCTACCCACATGCATGGGCAGTTTGGCATGGTATGTTGCTTGGTTCTTGACAGGGAAGTGTTTTTAGTTAGCATGGGTTCACTCTTAAGAGGTATCTTCCGAGGTGGTTGTTCGAACCCTCTCTTTCCTTTTGTTTTTTTTTTGATTCTCGAGAACAAGAATCGTTTAAGAGGTATCTGATGTAATGGACCGGGTTTTTGGGGTCCATTACTTTGTGAAAATCTCATATTGGGCCTTCTGGTTTGGGAATCTCGGTGGAGTAGGCCTACCAGTAGCCTTAGCCTACCGGTAGCAGGCCTACCGGTAGCTCGGTCTAGCGGTATCTACAAGCTACTGGTACCTCTGTCTACCGGTAGCTTGGCCTACCGGTAGCTGCAGCTATCGGTAGCTCTGACGACCGGTAGCTCGGACTACCGGTAGCTGCTACCTACCGGTAGCTCCGGCTACTGGTAGCTTCTGCCTACCGGTAGCTCCAGCTACCGTTCGCTGCAGCCTACCGGTAGCTCAGCTACTGGTAGCTGTCACCCACCGGTAGCTCTCAGCTACCGGTGGCTCTGGCCTACCCCCACGAGTTATTTCCAGTGGCGTTCCTCCTCGCGCAATTAGGGTTTTAAACCCTATTCTGACTCGTTTAAGCGCGTTTTAAAGACCCGTAACATCCATAATAGTTAATTAAATGGTTAATGAATTAATGAGTCGGTTTAAACCACCCGACCCAAACGTGTCAACCCATGACCCCCACCCCTCACGCGGTTTCACGTTTTTATCTCAACCGTCCGCGGGCCTTATAAAGAAAAGGGTTATGCATGGTTTCTTCTTTCCTCAATCGCGGTTCTTCACAAAACAGCTTCTGGTGCATCGGGCACGCCTCACCGTTATCCTTAAAGTTTTGCGCCCGGCCTGAGCGTCGATCGTCGATCAAGCAAGTAGGGAATTTCTCATCATCTCTCTTTTTTTGTGTATCATGCGGGGTGGGCGTTTATTTTGTTTCTGTAGAACTGGTTGGACCAAACTTAATGAAGATAATAAATGAAGTTCTAAAGAATGAAGGGGAAGGGGTTGTAATTGTTGTTTCTGCTTTATATTGTGATTATCTTTCTGAGTTGTGCTGGCATACGCCATCTGAAAATTCATGGCCGTTTGTGGTCTTTCCCTGTGCACTAATGAACCCATCGTGTGTTTTAAATGGCTTGTTTGTAATTGTGAACTCCTACTGGGAAAATACTCGGCTGAATAAATTGAAAGCACCAGGATCAATCCTTCTGTGACAACTCCCGGTTAAAACACATTAAAATTGAAGTCATGGAGTGTGTTAAATCGTTTAAATCTGAAATTACCAGTTATGGGGACGATTTCTGGAGATGTGGGAGGGGATAGGATCCCCTGTTTTTATGGGTTCGGTGGTTATGATCTTTTGAGATCGGGTGGCTACCTTGTTTATATCACGAATTGGGGTGGGATCCTCTCTTGTTAAGAACAGGGTGTGGGTGTTATGGTTGATGCTTGACTGGTTACTTTTCTTGGATATGCTTATGGTTTAGTTTCCCAGTAGTGCAGAAACTTATTTGAACATACAAGAATGGGATAAATGGGCTTTGGTTGACGTGAGTTGTGACTCGGACTTGAGTGTTGTCGTGTTCTTAGGTTGGCTGAAGAAAAACCTGATCTTTGGGTGAGTTCTTGTTACCTATACTTATATATTTGTAGTTTTGTGTTTCTTATTCGCGCCCCACCCAAGTTGAGCACTTAGTGCCGAACACCCCCATTTAATGGGGGAGGGTGTTTTTCCCAACACTATTATTAGTGGATGGTTATTAGCTCCTTTTCTTCTCCCTTTCCCGGATAGACCAAGTATCTTCGGGCATGCTGTGATGGCATGAGGTCCATTATTATCCCAAGAACCTTCGGGCGGGGTAGTGCGGTGGTTGGCTAGGTGTGTGCGGTAGGTGGTTTCCCAAGCATCTTCTGGATGAGGCCTAGGTGTCTTCGGGCGTGTCAGTTGATCTTCTAGCCCAGGTGTTTTCGGGTGTGGTTACATGAGACAGTTGTGGCCCAGGTGTTTGCGGGTGGGATTCGGCAGTGGGACTGCGTGTGGTTGTGGCCCAGGTGTGTGCGAGCAGGTGTGGCAGTGGGACTGCGATGAGGATGGCGGGATTGGTCCGATGCGTAGGATGTCTCAATAACCTGTGGGAAAGTGGCATGGGGTACCCAAACATTGATGTGCTCCTATTATATATATTACTTGACTTGCGTTATTTGGGGAGTGTGCTATAGTGAGGCTTGGGTGGATATTTTACCTTAATAGGCGTTTGGTTTACTCCTTTTCTCACGGGACTTTAGCACGTTCCCCCACTTGTGCAAGAGAGTCTTTGGTTTTCCCTACTGAGTGTACTTGTATGCTCACTCTACGTATATAAAACTGCTTTCAGGTTTCCAGGAGGACTTTGGGGATCACGCAGGACTATACTAGCTTGGACCCTCGGGGCAGTTGTAGTTGCTGTTTTCTTTCTTTGGTACTTTCCTTTGTAGTCACCTTCTGTACTTTGTGGCTTTTACTTTTGAAACATGCATGTGGGAATGGTTTACTTTTGGTTTTACTTTTCATTTACCTTGGTTTTGTTGGGTTTCATCATCTTATCTCCCGATCCTATAAAACAAAAAAGGGTAATGCCTTCCATTTTTGTGAGAAATTTCTATACCCTTGGTGCTAGTCGCCACTCCGGGACCTGTTGAAGGCGGGTCTCGCGGGTCATTATCTCTCCTTCAACTTAATGAAGGAAGGGCCTGGTAATCTGCTGACCCTTCCCTCATTTTGGTGAAGGCGGGTCGTGACACTAATAATTTTGAGAAATAATTAATCAAAGAAGTGATTATGTGGGTCAACTATAAATCCATAAATAAAAAGTATAAATAAAACATAAAATAATAAATTTTCATTACACAAATATTCTTCTAATATCAATGACATTTATAAAGTAATACACCCCCTTGAAAATAAATTGAGTTATAGAATTCCTTATAACTTGGTAAAAATAAATTCAAATCCCCTTGGATGAAATTATTACAATTGGAACACAAAATAAAATGAATTATGATGGATTTTTTATATTACATTTAAAGGGAGGCTATACCCACACCATATAAAAGAATTTAGGTTCATAATAATAAATCATGCCTCATTAAAAATAACTTGAGACTAAATTAATTACCTCATGCTCCGCTTTAATTGAAAAAGATCTAAACTCATTTATAATAGTTTAAAAAATGTTATTAATTAATACCAGAACCATATTAATATTTATAATATCATATTTTATCCTTTTATATTATCTTATCAAATTTTCATTAATAACCTTTCATTTTCCCTTGTTTCTAGAGTTAATTGTCTTGTTTTCTCATCTATGTTTTGTTGTGTAAGATCTGGTTTATGTACATAGGTTATATATCAATCATTTATTGAATTATATTAATTTTTTAAATATTGTGTTTACTTATTATATACATTTTTTAAACTATTCTTGATTTTTTATATGGAAAATGAACCACATCGATTCATTGATATTGTAGGTTATACATATGCATAAACAGTTATATCATTGCTTTAATGGGTGAAAGGGTAAGTAAGTGAATTATTTATTAATTTTATATAATAAATATTTTTTCATATATACCACATATATATAATAAATTTATCTTTATTACCTTCCATGTCGAGTGTAAGTGCAAAATGAATCACATCACTTCCGAAGGCGGTAGTCTGTTGTACACACGAGCGACGTAGTCAAATTTTAGAGAAATAGAAATTAATAATTTATATATTATATAATAATTATATAATTATAATTATATCAGAAATATTATATATATATAAGTTAAATCCAAATTTTTTTCCTTCTATGATAAATGTTAATGGAAAATATTTTACATCGGTTCACGAGGAGATAGTTTTTCTTACACACGATCGACGATGTCAATTTCCATTTGAGGGAAGAAGAGATAGATATATGTTATTAAATTAAGGTAATAATATCTACTAATATTGGATATAATTTTAAAACTATATAATATGTTTTAATACATAATTTATGGTCTTAAAATAAGATATTAAATGAAATAACATTGTTAAGGTGATTACCTCCTCTTAAAAAAAGCACATTTTGATATCCTATTATGGAAAAAATGTTAATTATTTTTGAAAGACCATAAGCTCTGGAATATGGATAATGATTTTTAGGATATATATTTTTAGGGTTTAGTAAATTCAAATGGCTTGAGCAGTTTTCATAAGTGAGGGGAGGGAGTTCCCTTTTATAAGTGAGGAGAAGTTTCATTTTTGTAAATACCCAAAACTATTCAATATTGGAAAATCACTCTCACCCAAAGTGAATAAAAAATTTATAATTAAAGTATTTTAGGGATGATATGGTCTATCCACACCTACAGTTGACAAAGAACATATTTTTTAGGCATCTTGTTCTTTAACATTTATGATTCCTTACTTTTACAATTTTTTCACCATGGTAACAAGTGTCTTTTTATTTACCTAGGTAATTTATCCTTTAATACTAAAATTACAATACAACTTCTTTTATTTTTTCCCCATATATTATAAATATAATATCCAATTTTTTATATAAATAACTTATATGTGTCTAAAATTTATTTTTAAGCATGTGTTTCTAATGAGAAAACCCCCATTTTAAACCTAACCTATTTAAATAATTTGTAATATCTTTACTATAAATTATGGAAAAAAATTACATTGAACTAATATACAATTTTTTTTATTCCAAGTATTGAATAATTTTTTTAACATCAACCAACATAAGTGTAATATTTTATTGTAAAATAATCCCACATTTTTTGTCGAATAAAGCTTTGTTAATAAATGAATTTTTGAGCATTAGATTATCTTATATTAAATAATGACTATTAATAATATTATGATGGATTTAAATTATTGTATTTTGATGAATTATCATGAAATTTACTATAAAAAGTTTCCTATTAGTGTTTATTTAGTTAATTAAAATACAGTAACATTATGCAATCAAAAACCATATCCAGAAAAAATATATTTTTAAACTAACAAATAAACTTGTAAAAAAACTAGGTATAAGGATGATTCAAATGTAATTAGTAATATTAAATATTACTGAAATTTTTTTACTTTGAAACCAATTTCAATGAAAAATTAGACATTTAAATTACTTACTTAAAATTAAAAGGAATAAGAGTATTTGAAAAAATGGAATTATTCATTATTCACTGAAAAATCATCCTTTTTGAAAAAATATCAATATTTCACTATAAGATTATTTTGAAAATATGATTTCAATGATGAATTGATTTATATCAAATTTTTTTGTGGAAATTAGTATAAATTAATTTTAATTCCCAAACTGAAAATATAAAATAAAACCATTTATAAAAAAATGTATTTTGAGGCCTAAAATGATTTTACTAAAATTTGACTGATTATTATCCAAAACTATATTTTTATTAGGGAATTTATATATATTTAATGTCATCATAAATCTTAATTATACTAGAAAATATAGTGACTATGTTATAATAATCATATTAGAATAATATATTTCACTGGTCATTTATGTTTGATGTTGTGTGTTATATATGCTATAAAACCCAATTATCTTATTTTAAAATAATAGGGTTTCATATAGTGAAAGATATCTAAGATATTAAATTTATTTTAAATAAATATACTATAAAATCATGGTTTGTAACATTCATGTAACCTTTAAAAACTTTCATCCTCACAATTTTATCTTACACTCGGAGATCTGAGATTTGGTATTCGAATATTCCTTTATTGAAAACCCACATCATGAAAATTATAAAAAAACATCCTACTAAAATATGTAAAGAGTAATGTGAAGGTAATATATAACAGAATATAAATATGTTTCCATTTAGTAGATAATTAGTGGAAATTGGAAGTATATACATTGAAGAAAAGAAAAAGGAATTACGAAGAGTGATAGAGATCCTTAATCATTAGTGAATGATCTAAAAATATTAAATGACAATAAGAACATAAATATGTGATAAGTTAAAAGACCATTGATATATTTTATATTAATTTAATCTGATACCATTTTTTTCAAGGTCATTTACCAAATTATAATGAATTATTTTACTCTCTATGAATATAAGGAAATATACTTATATGGTTTATTTCTATTTCATAAGCACAATTTCGACCATTTTTTGTTCTTTAAGAAATTTACAATTTAATAAATGAACATAAAATATGAAATTTTTTATTCAAGAAGTAATAAAATTAACTTTTAATAGATCATAATATCCATAATAATAAAAATTATTAATTCATATTGTCTTAAATTATTATCCAAAATTGAAATTGATCACATAATGTAAGATAATCACAAAAATGAAAAAACTTTTATAAGAATAAATAATACATTTTACTTCAAATTTACACCAAAGGATCAACATAAATTATTCCAAAAATTAATGAACCTTAATTTCAATTATCCTAAATATTATTAATATTAAAAAACGATTTCACCTTACAGGTGATTCAAAACCTTTAAGCATACACCCTTAGACTTTTAATTTCATTATTCCTAAATAGTCATTTACATTTATCCCACTTTTTATATATACCTTAACCCAATAAAATGTCTCCCAAAATATCATTTATCATATAAAATAAAAAATATTTGATCTTATAATATATATCCCAAGATCAACATAATATTTATTTATTGAACCATTTATGATAAAAAATGTCACAGTAAGTTGTACATTATATAGGACAGTTGTAGGTGAAACACCCTTGTCACCCTTTGGTTTTGGGTTCAATCCCCACATCTATATTGGATATGATGGGTTTTCACCCATCATATGGGTTGTCCTTTTTATAAGACCATATTATTATAATTCATATACTGCTACCAACAATATGATGAATATCCTAAGAATAATATTTGTCATCAAATCACTTATTAACATCATTTTTTTCAACTTTTTTTAAATTAAATAATCTAAATTAACAATTTTTATCATAAAATCAATGACCACATTGTCTATAAATATGGTTAATATATTTAATCTTATGTTCATAAAATATAATGTCATTCATCGTTAAAAAACCTTTTAACCAAAATGTATACTATATCAATGGGATGTATTCCCATAAATGTTTCCCAAAATATCCTTAATCATATTAAACTCTAATCATAGAATACTTCAAAATGGGTATTTATTCCATTAAACCTATTATCTCCCAAGCACTTATCAACCTATAATAAATTAGGTTTTACCTAGGTCATTCATGGACATCATCTATTAAAATCCCTTATAATGGTATGTAAATAAAATGGGAATTATCCATAGAATATATCCCCTGAGTATCAAACCATAAGCACAGTAAGACTTGTTTTCATGAATTAGGTGTTGAATGAGTCAAATCATAATGCACCATTATCAAGGTCAAACCCCTTATGTACAACTATTTCAAATCCATGTCCACTTTTTGTATCCATAAAGGGATAAATATCTTAGAAAATCTATATGATATCATTCTTACTAAAAAATTATGATGTTCTTCAAATATTATCCTAAAATTCAATATTTAACTAAAATTATATGTTTTATGTTTTCCAAAATCTAGTTCCTAAGGATTCTAATAATCTTCCTCTGATACCAACTATAAATACCGTAACCAAATATCCCTCAGTGGGAGGAAAATATTTTTACATTGGTATAATATAATAGTGATCATGTATCAAAGTACTGAATAGTTTAGTACACTTGGTAAAATAGATATTTACATCAATTTTATATTGGATTTCAGAATATGAAATACAACCCAGTGATAGTAAAAAAAGTACTATCCTTGAACTCATTCAATGATTCCTCCTTCACATCATATGGAATTGAAATAAAATAAGGGTGAGATAAAATACTAAGTAAGAGTTACATAATGTGAAATCTATCATGAAAAAATGAAGCATACTCAATAAGGAAAAACTATTTGGAAAGGTAAACAGTTGAACACACATTCCATTTATGAAATAACATGAAAAACATGACTAGATAGTACATATTAAATATCAAAAGGTAAATAATTTAAAACACAATACATTTAATCAATAAACTAAGATTGAAATTATTCTATAGATAATATCAATGTAAAAATCTCATATATAATAATAATTACATGATTCCCCATGAAGGAAATACTTAATTATTGGACATAGTGATCTCATGAATCATGATACCTATACCATCATGACCATTCACATGATATTTTAAAACTGGTTGGTAGGTATACACCAAAAATCCTTTTAAATATGCCAATCCAAATTTTTTTCTAATGATAATAATGATTCATCGAGAGGATATATATTACTAACCCCCGCCCCTATCTATATGTCCAATCCATTCTACATATTTCAAATAGTCCATTTAATTCATGAATAATATTACTTATTAAATAATGTTCACATTGAATTAAGAATATATAAAATCAATATTCCCCCACCAATAAAATATTGTTCGAAGGAAAAAATCCTTTTTTGAAATGACATATTATTAAATCATTAATAATATCCTCTTTAAATAATATAAATTTTTAAGGGACATATACGGATAAGGATCATAAGAATCTAAATATTTTCTGGGGATGTTAACGATTACAAGAACTAATCTAGAAAAAAAAATTCAATAATTTCCATAGAAAACATATCATAAACCATCCATAGAAAGATTAACTATGCTATTATTACTACATATATTCATTGAATTATATGTAAAATAAAGTCTTATAGTGTTTGAAGATTAGAAATACCATAAAAAAATCTTGAAAAACATTCTTGAGGAAAATAACCTTTTATCCTATAAAATATATTTTATAAATCTAAAAAATAGTATAATTGGAAAACAATTTTATTTAAAAACAAAATTTTAATTATAAATTACGTTTCAAATAAGAAATTGTTCATGAAATAGGGAATTCTTTATTCATGTTGAGTATAATAAAATAATGATTCCTTTCACATTTTTATGAAAAGTCAACAATACATTATTTAGAAGAAAATAGAAATAATATTTTTAAAACAATTTTTATAAATACAATTATGGGGAAAAATAAAATTAAATAATTATTGAAAAAACATATAAAATATTTTTAGAATTCATGGATTTAGAATACATTTAATTTTAAACCAAAGAGAAAATTAAAGGTGGGTTTTTTTAGACATTTTCTCAATCATTATAAGTACACAAGAGAGTAAAATGGTAATATTACATGAAAATTTCATGAATAAACATCGATTAATAAAACAAAATGGGTTTATTTTAAATATTATCAAATAATTTCCCTTAATGGAAATTTATGAATAAACAATATTAATTAAAATGAGATTGTGAAATAACAAAGATCATAATATGTTCAAGTGAGAATTAATCAAAGAAGTGATTATCTTTCTAAATTTTTAATTCAATAAAACATTTTTTTTATGAAAATGTAAAATAACCAAAGGTCATTAGGCATAAAATTAGATAATATCAAAGACATTGAAAAATAAATATAACCCATTGAAAATAAATAGAGTTATAAAATTCCATACGACTTGGTGAAATTCATGTCAAATCCAATTGTATGAAATACTTCAGAGTGAAACATAAAATAATATGAACAATGAATTATTCATTATATCATATTTAAAATGGGAAGTAGATACATGATACAATAGAAGTCAAGTGCATAATATTACAATTTGACTCAATAGAACGAAATTGAGATGAAATCTCTTACCACACACTTCCATTTAATAGAAAATACTTGAACCTACTATATAATAGTTTTAAAAATGTTATTTATTTATAATAGAACAATATTAATGTTTAAAAAAAATCATATATTGTCCTTTTAAAACATCTTATCATCATTCATTAATACCATTTCATTTTCACCCTTGTTTTGGGTGTTAATTTCCTTTATTTCTCATGCATGTTTTATCATTGAGTATTCAGTTCTTTTGAATATGATATATATAAAAATATCTACATAATTATATTAATTTATTAAATATAATATTTATATTATTTATACATTTTTTAACTATTCTTGAATTTTTAACATGGAAAATTGATTTCATCACTTCGTAGAGGCAATGGGACATAAACACGCATTAACAATAATATAATTCCGGTATCCTTTGAAAGAGTAAGGAATTGGATGATATATTAATTTTATAGAATCAATAATACATCATATTTAACACATATATTCATTAAATTTATCCTTATTAATTTCCACATAAACCTTAAATGAAAATCATATCACATCGCTTCGTTTTGTGAGTTGAAAGTTTGTTGTATACACGATCAAACTTATATTATTTTAAAAGAATTGTAAAGTATTAAGGTATTTGTGATATAATAATTAAATAAGTATAATAATATCATTAATAATTTTTATATACATTAAAAAAATAATTTTATCAAACCATGAAAAGTGTTTATGGAAAATGACTGACATCAGTTTGTGAGGAGGTACTCCGCCGTATACATGATCAATGATTTCGTTTCCCATTTAATGGAGAAGGACATGAATATATATTATTTCATTAAAATAGATAAATATGAGAATATTTTATACACAACAATTATAATATGGTAATTTTAAATACATAATTTAATGTTGTACAAGAATAATGAAAATGATAGATTTTTTTGTGACAATTATCTTCTCCTAAATAAATTACCTTTGTAAATCCTCTTAAGAACTCTGAGGTTGGTATTTTAGGATGAAAATCTTTCTTCTTAGGTGGATAGTTATTTTTTCAGATATTTTCTCATGGTTTAGTCAAGGCCAATGGATTCAGATTTCTAAATAAGGGAAAGGAGGGAGTTCCCTTTGATAATGAAGGTGGGGGTATTTTGGTAAATACCTAGAACTATTAAATAATGGGAAGTCACTATCACACCATGTGACTCAAATATTGATACTTAATGGGTTTGATGAACTATATGGTTGGTCCAAATAGAAAAAAAATCAAAAAACATGTTTTTGACATGTTTTTCCTTAGCTTGTAAGTTTTCTTACATTTACCAATTTAGTTTTTCTCATGATAACTAGCCTCTTTTTATTATCCTAGGTAATATATCATTTATGAATAAAAATAAAATTATCCAAATAACATTTTTTGAAAAAATTATTATAATTATGAAATAAAAATTATTAAATAAATTTCAAATGTCTACTTAAAATTAATTTTAAAACATTTATATATTACATGCAAAACATTATTTTGACCATAACCGACATTATTAATTTTTAATATATTTTATAATCATTATATATTAAAATATATTTTAAATTATTAGAAAATATTAATTATGATGATTCAAAATATAAAATTTATTATATTAAATTCAACATTCATAAGTTCCAAAACTTCAATTTAATATAAACATGCAATTCATGTCAAAAAATGATTTTTCATGAAAAGACTTTTCAATCATAAAATGATCTTATTTTAACTATGTGATCAGTAAACATAATTATATTAAATTAAATTAATATATCTTGATATATAATCAACAAATTTATTATAATTATTTTCTTATTATTTTTTATATAATTAATTAAAATAGAGTAACATTATTCATTTAAAAATAGTTCTTTAGAAAACATTTGTTTTTAAGCATAAAGAATTACACCAAAACAAGGTATAAAGATTATAAAATTTAATTAATTACTTTAAATATTAATAAACACTAATTTTTTTTACATTTACATCACTTTTAAATCAATAAGGTAATTTTAAATTACTTAATTTAAATGAAAAAATAGCAGTATTTGAAAAATTGATATTTTACACTATTCACTGAAAAATAAACCTTTTCAAAAATGTCTCAAAAAACTTCCCAAATATTATTATGATATGATGATTTTAAAAAATATAATATATTTTTCAAAAATATATCTTCTAAATGTAGTTTATATTAATAATAATTCTCATATATAAAATGCAAAATAAAATCCATTTTTTAGAAAAATGTATTATCAAGCATAAAATGACCTTAGTAAAAGATTAATTATTATTATCAATATATTTGTATTATATTGTAACTTTACATATATATCATAATTTCGTTAATCATATAGATACCCTTCAATTCAGTGGCTAAGTTATAAAGGTTATATTTAAATAACATATTTCACTAGTTGTTTAAGCTCGGTGTTGTGTGTCATATACACTATCAAATTCAATAATCTGAATTTAAAATTATAGTATTCTCTATAACTTTTTAAATAGAAGAGACTAGATTTATTTAAAACAAATATAAGATATATTCTTAGGGGGGGTACAACATGCATGCAGTGAGGGAACCTTTTGAGGCTGCACTCCAAGATCAATATAAAAAATGTCGTATTGTGTTGGGTCCACCATAGGTTTTTATAAGGTGTAAAAATCATTACGAAAATATGAATTTATTTGGATATTGAATATTATCTTACTAATAACTTAGGAATGGGTAGTGATTTTATGATTCATGTTTTTTTCTCAAGTATGTGTTGAATGGTCATGTTTTGTGATTACATGTGGTAAAGGATAAAGCGTGAGCCATTTAGGTATAAACTCATGTTAGTATGGTCAATGGTGTGATGAGACCTATCATTATATTGTCAAGCTGGAAATGGTGTGTTATTGTATTGATGAAACATGGTTTATCTACTAACTTGAGTAATTTCAAATGTTAAATTTGGGAAGTGTTTTGGTTGGAGTCCATGCATTAACATCAAGATCAGGAAGGTTTTGATGTTATCTAAGGGTGAATCAAATCAATTATTTGTTTATGTTCATATTTTGGATGAGGATCGAACCATGGGTCTACACTAGGAATCTGGTTCAGGGTTTAGTGTGGAATATTTGGATTGTCTCTCAGTTTCTCCATGGGATTAAGCAATCGTGATCAGGAAGTGTGAAAAAGATTCTATGGGTTAGACTACACATAGGTGAGAATGATCAGCCAAAGAATGTATGAATTATGATTTTTTATAATTAGTTGTGGTTTTGTATATAATAAATTAATAAAGATGGCATATCATGAGTGCTGTGTTTTGGTAGGTGGTTCAGATGGTGTGTAGCCCCATGACCTAAAATCATCCCATTTATGCCGACTATTATAGGGGAACCATATTCATAGAGGTGATTTGATCAATGCAATTATCATTTCTCAAAATATATTTCTTCCTTGGATCATTTGTTAGGTGTTTCATTGATGATAACAAGTGAGGGATCAACTTTTAATGCATAGTGTGAATATTTTTTGGAGTTGTGCAGTGAAATATCATTTGTTATTTTGGAGTATAATATTACATGTTGATTGTGAATCGGTCGTCAAAATATGTCATAATTAATTTTTAATAACCATCAAGTATTCTAGTAAATGACATGTTTTATGGTGGGGAGGTTATAAAAACCCACTTCTTTCTGAGTTATAAATTTATAAGGAAGTTGAATTATTGGGATTCTAAGGTAGAGATCATTTTCATAATTGAGAAAATGATTTGAATTCTAATAGATTAATAATCCTGATGAGATTTTTTTAGATAAGTCATGAGGCCAAAAAGGTGAACAGGTTCCTCATGAATATCTCAAGAGCTTTAGGTAATGTTTCAAAAGTCCTAGAGGGTGTTAACTTTTGTTCATGGTTTGGTGTGCATATTTTATGTAAAAATATTTAGAACAATGAGTATGAGGAGTTTTTTAGTTCAATTGATACAGTTCATGGTTGATGATCATGATTTGAATACAATTTAGAGGAAGTCATGTCGATTTTATGGGAAACTATGTGACTTGTTTTGGATTTGGTATGATGTGCATAATCACCACATAGTTTATGAGAAATCATTTTGGACCTGAATTTTTCATATAGGGTGAGTTGCATGGTTCGCCCATGTTCTATATAAATATGTTACCCAACCATGTCGGAGTAGAAGGCTTGGATATTCAAGGTCACATGCATGGAAAAAGGATTAATCCATTGTGGGTTCAAGTCATATATCCATTTAACAACAATAAAATGAACATTTTACCTCTCAAATTATTTAAATGATATCCCCATTTATTCCACTGTCATTTGTTCAAAGGAAAGCGTCATATTCTACCCTTCCTCCTTTGATATCTCTTGGTTTTTGGGTGACCCATTTATAAATTTTTATAGATTAATAGTTATTATATCATTCTTTGTATTTTTTTTAAGTTTATCCCATTTTCCTTATAATTTATTTTCTCTAGTTTAGGGATTAAATACTATTTCAATAATAACATTTGTGGAATCAACCAATAATCATTGGGATTTTGTATATCTTGGATATGGGACACCTTGAGATGATATCCTAATGTAATCACACATCATTTTGATAGAATTACATCATCATATGAATTTTTATAGGGTTTTATCTTAAATTAAATTATTTTCATTATTGAGTCAGTGTTAGATGTTAAGAATTTTGAGTGGTGGTGTTCTTGGAGTATGCCAAGCGATGTTGGTATGTCACTGGTTTTGATTTCAGTGTGGAAATTGTACTAGTTGAGTTGTTAGGAAATTATTCCAAACAAAATTTAATTATAAAATTGATTATAAATAGTTATAAATGAGATGATTAATTAATGATAATTATTTATAACTAATTTTTGGATGTTATGATTTTAGATAGGTCCTATATTGTTTAGATGATAATAGAATTTAATTGTATAATCTTAGTTGAGAGTTTTGATGATGCAATTAAAAATGGGATTGTCTTTGATTGATGCAGGTGGTCTATTGAAACCCTAAAACTAGTAGCCTAGAGTATGTGGTTACAATATTAAACTGGTACTAAATATATGTGTGATCATATGTTGATGGATTTAATGGTTTATTAGTATTATAAAACTATATAAATGATTGAGTCTCAAATAAAATTTGAAATAATAAAATACATTATAGTATTTTATTTCAGAACATTATTATTCCCCTAGAAATAACCTTGTATATAAATTATACTACACTTCCTTCCTTACTGGGTAAATTAAAAAAAATAAAAGGGTGATCTCAATTCTTAATATGTTAATGCATACAACAGAAGATATCATAGAATGAATAAGGTACTAATAATATATAATGAATTAATATAGAGTAAATAATTCCATATAAATAATCAAAAGAGATTTAAAATTATCCCTAAATAACTTAATTATTCTAAAAATCACATGGAAATAAATAACTTATTTTAAAATAATGGAATGTATAATTTCATACTTTTTAAACCAATCATTGAGGACTCATACAAAGGAATCATACATAAATGAGTATGTCATATGCTAAAAACCAACATATTTTTTCTCATATACCTATCGATGAATCAATATTTTATGTAATTTTGTACCATACTCAAAACATAATAATTCTAATTCTATCATTATATGAATAAACAATACATATTACTTAACATTTCTTAAAAATAAATAATTATCTGTACTGTTCGAACTAGAATACGGTATATAAAAACTTTTCCCGTTCAAAATGATCATAATTCATCCAATAAAATATTATTGATGGTACCATTAGATTATATACTCAATGAAGAATAATATTAATCAATTTTTTTTAGAGAAAGATGAAATTAATTTTAAAATATCACTAGAGCATTTCTTGGTGAAAATGCCCATTTCATTTTGAAATATCTCATTTAAAATCTACAAATTTCAAAAAATAGTAAAAAATATATCTTTTTAATTAACCATGGAAACCTATAATTTAATATTCAAAGTAAATTTTAGTCATTGTTGTGGGAAAATTAACTTGTATGGTGTATGTTAAAATAAATAGTCCATTCACACCTATGGTAAAATATGCTTCATTCAAAATAAATACGATAGGATTCCTTTTAAATAATTTTTATAGAAAGTAAAAGATTGGTAAAAATGAATTTAGTCATTCATTGGAGAATAGTTAAAAAATTCATGAGAACATTTAAAACAAAATATGGACAATGAATAAAAATATTCCTGACCTACAAGAAAATAAAGATGATTTTTCATTAAAATAGCCATTCAGACTTTCAAGTGCATAGGGAGAGGATAGTGAAAGGAATTATTTTAATTCTAATGATTATCGATAAGATAATAAAATTTATTCGTATTTATATAAAAATATAAAATAAATCTATTAAATGAAACATAAATACAAATTATTTTGAATAATGACAATATTGTGAAATAAATACTTACCACAAGTCTCACATAATTCATATGTTCTTTCAACATACTATATAATAAAAAAAAATTTATTATATATAATATCAATATAAATAATTATAATATAATATATGATCCACTTATAACATTTTAACACCAATTAATTAATAAATTTTTATTAAAGTCATTGTTTTAGAGTGTTAACTATTTTGTTTATCATGTTTGTTTTGGTTCTATAATTTTGGTAAATGCATCATTATCAAGGTCCCATCATATATATAATATTAATCATGATATAAATACCAAAAATATTTATTATATAACTACTTAGAAACATTATTTAAAGGAACAATCGAAAAATTAATCACATCTCTTAGGAGAGGTGGTAGTTCACACGTACGCATGAGCGATGTTATCACTTCTTAATGGTTGGAAGAGTAAGAAGTTAAATGTTATATTAAATTTCAAGAATCATAATTATTTCATAAATATCATATATAAACATTACATTCGTCATTATAACCATACATTAATAGTAGTGATAAAAAATGAAATATATTACATTGTGTGGGTGCACGGACAATACCTTCATTTTCAATTTGATAAAGAAAGAGTTTAATAAGTGTTTATCCAATAACATATAAGTATATTATAGATACTAATATTTATATATCATCGTGGTTATCATTGAATTTAAGGATTTATAAGAATAAATAAATTCAAAACTCTATTTTAAGAATTATACATCTTCTTTGGACAACCTCCTCTTGTTTACACCTTAATCCTCATATGTATGGTATTTCTATAAAAAAAGTATCTATAGATAAATTATAGGGGTATTAGGATTTTATTTAGGTAGATATTGGATGAGATCTAGGGATAAAAATTTCTAAGGAGGAGAATATAGTATGTGTGATTTTATAATTGGGGAAAGGGACAACATAGAATGACATAAGAGATTTAAATATAATTGAAGTACTTCTCATGTAAAATATTTCTGAATGGATGTGGATTTTAACAAAATTGGTTAATGTCTACATATTATCAAAAATTAAAATTTAAACAGGGTTTGGAGTCATTTTAAACCATATATATTTATTTAACCCCTTCATTACCCTTTTTCAACATTAAATGTTGTGACACATTTTTTAAAATTTAAGGATCATAAATTTTCTTAAAACATGAAAATATGATAAAAAATGGTTGATGGATGAAATTATATACAATTTAACATTACAAATATCATATTAAATTTTTTTTATTTGATTTCATAATATGTTAATAAAATATTAGTTAATATAAAATATCATTAATGCCATTTTCTGGACTATACAATTTATTTGAGTTTAAAGTCATCGATATTACAAAGGATTTAAAATATAAGATATTTTAACATTAATTATAAATTATTAATAAAACTAAATTTCATGTAACACCACAATTAATATAAAAAATAATTCTTTTAATGTTTTTAAAATCATGTATTATATTTTTTCTATATTATACTCAACCATCAATTCTGTGTCTCTTATGTATATAATGTAATTATAGCATAAACAAATTATGAATAAGTTTCCATCATAAAATAAACATATTTATGTCCAAATTTACCTTTTATTTTAATTTTTAACTTCATTTTATCCGAATGAAAACATATGAGATATATTATTACTAATAGAGTGTCATTTTATATTTATTTTTTTACTTAAAGTAATATGAATGTCATTATTAAATTAAAATGGAACTGAAATGACATATATTCTATATTTTGATAGAAATGGTCAAATTCCAACAATACAAATACATATAAGAAGACTTTTAGTTTACTTTGAGTGATTATACTATAGTTATAATAATGTCTTACACATCATACCCTTACGTGGAGACAAATGATTACCATGAATAATATTCATAATGTAAAAAAGATAAACGGAAATATTTACCATATTTGAACCACATGACTATAAATATGTAATCCATTTTTAAAGACTAAATTTAATTATGTTTTAGAAATCATATTTATTATAAAATTACAAATCACAATGAAAATTAATTTTTACAAAAAAGTTTTTTTAAAACTAAAAATGAGTTTATGCTAAAATTAAATATGATACTAATTATTATTTTAATTTCATTAAATTATTTATAATTATAGCTGAATTATGTTAATTTAATACTAAATAAAAAAATATATTTAAATTTTCAATTACTTTATTTAATGAAAATATGATAATTTTATCAAAATCATAAACTATCACTATTCACTGAAAAATCAACCTTTTCAAAAATACCACAAAAAACATCCCAATACTATTATTAAGGGCTGTTTTTAAGATAAATATTAATTTTCCATAAAATATATTAATGTTTTAGATCTAAATTATAGTATTCATGAACAAATGTCAATAAAATCCATTTTTTAATAATAAATATTTTCTTAAAAATAAATTAGTTGACTAAATAATAGGGTAAATAGTTTCGATTAATTAATAAATGAATTTAAATTATATAAAATCATTTAATTTTTTCATTACTTTTTATTCATATTCAAAACTAATTCTACTTCTATGTTATAATAGTCAAATTTAACAAATAATATTTCAATAGTATGCCACTTTTCTTTTAAATATCATTGTTGTGTGTTAAGAAAGCTATCGAGCATAGTATTATTCTATCTAAATATTTGGGGTTCTAAATTCTCCCCCTTGAATATATTTTACACCCATATTTTTAATTCAATGTAATAAAAGGTTCAATATTTGAAAACACCTTTGTTAAAAACTCACATCATACAAACAGAAAATAAAACAACCATTGAAATTGGAATGTGGGAAAATCAATAGTTAAAAAAAATTAACACATAATTGGGTTAACAAAAAAGGAGAAAAATATTGAGAATTGAGAATAATGACATGTAGAATAAAATTAAATTCAATGAATAATATAATGTGACAGAGAGACTGATCATGAGAAAGTTAATGACCAAAAAACCATAAAACAAAATTGATAATTAAGTCCATAAATATATAAAAATTGAAGGAAGAAAGAGAAAATATTAACTTTAAGTTCATTTTCCTAGAGTTGAGGTATTATTTTACAATCAAGATAGAGAACCTGAGAAATTATAATTACTTGATTTCTTTCAATTTCATTAGCACAATTTTATCAGGTGGTTATGAATCAATCAATTTCAACTTCATATATCATATCATACTACATGAAATTAATACTCAAGGTGATTTCATCATGCATAGACCACTAAAAATCAATTTTATGAAACCATAAGATCTAAAAAATTGAGAAAATATTCCTCATGATTCTCTCTATTAACTAAAAAATGTATACCTCAAGACAAGATACTATATAAAATAAATAAAACATCATATGGGGAAGCACTAAATTAATATATATTTATTCAACATCAACATCAAATTTTTTACTAACCATAAAACACATCAAATTATATGAGACCAAATTAAAACCAAATGATTTGAATTATTTTATTACAAATTATTCCAATATATGCTTAATAATTATCACCAAACAACACTAATCACTCATAATGTCACATACCAAATTATATATACCATAATAATATTTCATCTGTAATATACTAATTATTCCCCAAAATAACGTGAATCACCAAAAATACAAAAAAACAAAAACATATATTCTTCCATAATTTAACATTAACATTATTCCTCATATGAAATATCATCCAATAAAATAATATTATATTTAACATAATTTTATTTTAACATCCATGATTTTCAAAAAGCTACATATTTCATCAATTACTATTTGAACCATTAATATATTTTTCTTTTGGCTTAAAGATGAAACCTATGCTTTTAGGTCAGTTGGTTTCTTATTGGAATTAAGATAGCATGGGGATACTGATATGCTGTAAAACAAGTTCATGACAAGAGTAAAGTTCAATATGTGAATTAAATTAATGGCATGAATTACTATGGTGATACAACAAGTGTTTAATAGGTTTTTAATTCAATAAATAGTGTGAATTCTACTCAAGGCATGAATTTTGAAGTCTTCACCCCAGGTGTTTTGTTAGGGTGTAAATTTTGAATTAAATTCATGACATCAAATGATATTGAAATTCCTCATACACTCCATGAAATATTTTTTCTCTGAGGCGGAACCCCTAAGGAATTATTTATGTGAATTATATTTATGCCATGAACATGTCGTGGCATATCACATAAAGTGAATTGGATTTTCTGAGAGAGGAAAAGACCTGATGAATTCATGGTGTGAACTCCCTTCATGTAGTGAATATATCATGAAACCTTTTAACGGGATATAAACCCTATATTTTACTTACCAATCTCTTTACGGATAACAATATCCATGCATGGGATAGTTTCCTTTTCTTCACCCCTCTCGGTTATTGTGGTTCTCCTCTATCTAGACTCTGATCGAGCTATTGTTAATCCTGTTGGAATTACATCAGTAAGAGCTTCAAATTCTCTCCTTATTTTTTTTGTTTATTCCACCATTATCGACTGTATTTTGGTGTGAGATAGTATACCCTATTATTATTAATTTTATATTTTCTGATGATTTATCCCATTCTACCAAGTTTCATAGGCCAACAATGGGAATGAGGATGTCTACCATCATAAGGTAGGAGGTCTAGTAATTTTTCCTCAAAACCGGGTCATTTTATATCATGTGATTTCGTGAAGCATGCTAGAAGTAATGTGTGTTTCTTTAAAATTAATATTTTCCTTATTTTGAATTCTTTTCCACATTTGTGGTACCACATATAGACTATTTTATGGTTAAAATATCCTTACCTTAACTAGCATCACCCATTAGGTTGTTCTCATGTAATTCCCTTTTATTATAAATTTTATGTATATCCCTGAAACATTTTATGTGGTTTTGATTGAGACCCAATTAGATAATTCCATATAATTAAAGGTTATTGAGTGGTGTTACTACTTCTTATATCTTCTAAATGGTTAAGGAAAATATTCATAACTAAATGGAATGATGAATGAATTGTAATTGAACCCTTTTCTAATTTTAAATAATGAATGATCTTTAATAAATATGATACATACATATGGAATCCCTACACCTGTGATACCAAGGATCAATGTATCTTATACATTTGATACTCAAGAATGGAATCCATGGTACTTGGGATACTCTGGTATTCCATCCCACATAGTTTTGATACATGAGCATGGTATCACTACACATGTTATACTTGGGAACATTGTCCCCTGTACTTTTGATACTCGAGAATGGAATTCATATACTTGTGATACTAGTGAATGTAATCCAACATAATTTTAATAGTCGATCATAGAATCCCTAGTAAATAAGATATGCATGAAAATAATTCCTTGGTATCCTATGAGACTCATTCTACTACACATTGATGATTGGGTATAAAAATCACTATGTATATAGGCCATATATAAATATATACATACGGTTGCCTGTTTAGAGGTCTTCCAGATCAGGTATAATTAGACATGGTTTGTCTAGTGTCTTTTGGGAACTAGATTCAATCTTTTTAGAACTTTTATTCCTGGCCACCTCTATATACAAGCACACTACTCATTTTATATGTGCCGAATATATTTTACTAGACACCATTGGTGCTGGCCTACTGAGTATACCTAAATTCCTTTTTGGGCCACCCATGGTACATGAAAAAAGTTCATGACTAAAACTATAGACAAAGTGTAGTTCCCAACTTTATATGATTAAATTTTCAGTACTGTGATGAATAATGGGAGCATATCACTGATCTCATGATTGTGATGCTAATAAAGAGATATTGTTTCTTTTTTTAATTTATTTATAATGTTGTATATTCAAGTACCCTTATATCTCGTTGACCACCCTTTTTTAAATAGCATCATAGCCTGCTCATCATTTTTATATTTGAGTAATGGACAACTATTTATATGGTTTGAAATGTTAGTTTATTTTATTACATGAATTAAAATTAATTTTTTTTGAAGCATGTACTTCTGTAACTTGTAAATGTTGTTTCATTTAATCAAATCAATTTATATGACGTATTTCATCTTGATACTGGATGTAAGGTCCATGTTGTAGTTACATGATGCACCAATAGTAATTTATAAGTAGTATGGGACATTATAAATTAAATGGTGACATATATAAATGTAATGTGATATCAATAAGAATATGATAGAGTAATAACTTAAATGAAACTAAAATTTTAAATAAAATGATTACTGTTAAATGGGGATGAAAATTGCAAAGTAAAGTATTTTTTCCTATATACCTTGCAATTGAAACTCTATATATAGGAACTTATGTGGTGTTTTAAGAGACCTTGACACTTACCGGAACTTAATATTGGGAAGTATTCATTTTCTCTTATGACTTATTTAACCTCTCTAATCACATAGAGCTATATTTTGAAGTAGTTATAGAGGTTTGACTCATTAATATTAAGGTATTATATATGTCCATTTTTATTTTTTTATCCTATATGTTGTTAAAGTTTAGCATAAATGTTTGTTTGGAAATTGAAGAGTTATACCACCACATCTACCTCAAGTTGTTTTCATTAGAGTGGTAATATCTATGATTTGAAGGTGGTGGGACCTAAGACAACAGTACTACATCCTATAATTACATCTAGAGATGCCTCCAAATTGGAGGTTCAAGCTCATGACTTATTTGTTTTGTGAATCTACAAAGTGTTGGTGGGATTTTATTACCCAAACCAGTAGACATCATTTTTTGGTATTGGTGGATTTCCAGATAGCCTTTTATGAGTCCATCTTTACAGAGATGTGGAGAGTGGACTGTGCTAAGAGGTTATGTACCTACAATAGGATGCAATGTCAATGATGGAGTTTTTATCTTTTTTCACCAAAATTTTAAACTTTTAACAGAATCTTATCATTGATGAGTTGGCTATAGGAAAATGGTTTGAGTATGGGATTTTCTAGGACATTCAGACATAATTGAATGTTTTCCGGCTGACTACGATTTCCAGAGATAGGGAACTATGCTGACATCACTGAGTAGAACATGAAAGAAGCTTACAGTGTAAGCTATGGATGTTTCTTGTTGATAAAAGAGAGTATTTACTTGAATAGTTGGAAGTATCACTTCGAGCCAATACATGGAGATAGATGAAATAAAATTTTACCTACTTATAGTTACATTGTGTTCCACTGGTGATGTAGTGTAGGAAATAATAAGCAACATAATCCCATATATCCTATTCAATGATGAGGTTTTGGTTGGTTGGGAGTCATTATAATTTCAGTAGGAGTGTTCCGTCTGTGCCTAATGGGAGATGATGCATATCAATTCATCCATCGGAACTAGCTACACATTTCTAAAAAGATATATAGATTAAAACCAACATATCCAGTTGAGGAGGTGGTTGTGGATATGGTAGTTAGGCTCCAGACATTCAGTGCCAGAAGAGTGGTCATACTTAGGGTATCAAATTTGTATCTCAATGATGTAAATATATCCCTGTTTGTATATTGAATCCCACTCCTGATTAGCATAGTGTCAATCCATCTATAGTTATAAGTACTATGATAGAAGATTCTACTTTGGTATATACCTTATTATATATAGGCACATCACACTTATTTACGTCTATACAATATATGAAATGTTTGGGCATAGAGATAGAATATTTTTTTGGCATGATGACTCTAGAGACACTGCTAGGGGTCTAATCAGAGAGTGTGTTCCAGTTCAAGGAGTTTCCCCATTAGATAGGTGGGTACCAATTCTCAGGGAATATCTTCACCCTTGAGATGATAGTTTTTGAATTCATACATGGAATGTAGTGGTTATAACCTCACCATTCTCATGTTCATTACTACCTTCAGTGGGTGTCATTGAAATCACTATAAGGAAGTACTTATATTCGTAAGGTAAATATGATTACATGGATATTCGAGTTCCACCCGAGCATCTTTGGTTGGGTGGATTGATAGCCCATATTTCTAGTCTCATTATGATTAATCAAGGAATGTGTCATACATAATAAACTCCTTTGGTATATGTTTTCATGTATGTATTACCTGATGACTTTTCTAGATTACCTCCTATGAGAGAGGTGGAGTTCACCTTGAGGATCAATACTATCATGGGTTTCTTATTTTAGCGTCTTTTGTAGTGACATTTTCCCTTTTTGAATGGTTAAGGTTGATGCACCTTTCATATTAGAGGTTTTAGTACTAAAAAAGAGTATTATGGTAGAGGAATTTTCATTTAGTTGGTTTATCGATGAGGATGATATCCTTCAATTTCACAGATATATCTGGGTTCCATCATACATATAGAAAGAATTGATATGGGAATTTCACACCTTAATTTGGACAGTACACCCTCAGCTTACCATGATGTACCTATACATTCATCGTCTGTTTTTGTGGTCATGTATGAAGAGTTAGACATCATGTTTTATCACATAGTGTTCCACCTATCAACTAGAGAAGGAAGAACAGCGGTAGACTATTGTATATTTAAAGATTTCTGTCCATTATAGATACGAAAGGGGATGGTATCACTATGGATTCGGGGATAGGATTGTGGATATCCTATCAATCTAGTGACACGATATGGGTGATCATTTATAGGTTGACCAAGATTGCACATATATTACATATTCGATATACCTTCTTAGTTAATGAACATGGGTGGATTTATATTTGCAATATTGTGGGCCTTCATGGTGTTCCCTATTAGATCATATTAAAAAAATATTCTTGATTTATATTTCCCTTCAAGAAAGGGTTGAAAAAAGAATTTGGTTCACAGGTTCTCTTGAGCATATCATTTCACCCTCATACTTATGGTCAGTCCAAGCGTATGTTATATGTGTTAGAGGATATTCTCAAGGTATGTGTCCTTTAACTTTTAGGTTGTTTAAAAAAACAACTACCTCTTGTTATTTTTTCCTACAAAAACATATTTCAGGTAACTATTATGATGGTTCCTTATGAGTCCATGTATAGTAGGTCATTTTGTTAACCCATGTGCTAGTTAGTCGCAGTTGAGGTGGCACTGCTGGGACCTCATCTCATACAGGTGACTTCATAAAATCTTCAATTTATCCATATGTATGTGGCCATAGATTAGTACATGTAAAAGTATTATATTGATCATTGTCACTAAACTCTATAGTTTAAGGCGGGGAA
Organism: Viscum album; assembly: GCA_963277665.1. Lineage (NCBI taxonomy): Eukaryota > Viridiplantae > Streptophyta > Magnoliopsida > Santalales > Viscaceae > Viscum > Viscum album. The sequence continues at coordinate 1,346,437,437 of OY728156.1, forward strand.
TTGTTCTATCTATAAGTTTGACCTAGTTTGGGTCATAAAAGTATTAAGAGATAGGGAATGAAATTGAATCATTATGTTGGGTCATTCAATATCTTAGAGAGAGTCGGGTAGGTATCTGATCTGTTAGATTTACCCTAGAGGTATTGGGAAATTCATGATGTCTTCCATGTATCACCACCTCACCATTATTACTCCAACCTATATCATTTATTTGATCATAAAGATATGAAGATGGTGGTAGATGTATTATTTTATGATAATATGATATGTATCATTGATAAGAGCACAAAGAATCTCTATGGTAGGTTATTTTCTCTGGTCCAGGTTCAATTCCAGTATGTAGATGTGCAGTATAATACCTTGAAGAGAGTGTTCGACGTACGTGTGCAGTGCCCATATATTTTCTTAGATGATTCTTTACCACTCTCAAAAGGAAAACTCAATGAAGGGTTGTTTAAATATGGGGAGATTATAATGTCCCTAATTTTTAGAGAGGTATGAATTTCTTAAAAAAAATTGAACCCTTAAATTAAATTTTATTTTCCCTTGAACTAGGAAACGAGACCTTTAGCCCGATGAATTTTCTTTTGGAAAGAAGATATCCCAGTGTTAGAGGTTAGTTATAAAAGAAAATCATGTGGTGAATTAAATTCATGGTACGAATTAAAATCAAGATGTGAATTTATCTCACTATAATCTATGAGTTTTATAGGGAATGAATTTTATACATTTAATGAATACAATTCACAATGTGAATTTCCTTCTCCAAAACCTATGAGTTTTGCAGGGGATGAATTAAATACATACCATGAATTAAATTCATGGTGGGAAATTATTTGGACATACCCCTTACAAAATTTGAATTTTTTTCCCGTAGGGTGAAAAATCAAGGAATTCATGATGTCAATTGTATTCATATATTAAATATGGTGCATCCTATTGAAATAATTGAATTTGATTCTCTTAGAGAGTGAAAAACCTGATGAATTCAATACATGAATTACCTTCACACCGTGAATCTATCATGAACCCTTTTTAAGGGGGGTATAACCTATTTCTTTTTCTCACCCCTCTTTTCACTTAGAAGTAGTTGTGAAAGTGAGAGATTCATTTTCTTATACTATCTAGGTTCTCATGGTTCTCCACCATACAAAATTTTATTGATTCACTATTTATCACATTAGATGTGCAATTATTATAACTTCAATCCTCTTCATTATATTATTGGTTTATTTCACCATCTTTGTCACTATTTTAGTGTGAGCTAATATTCTATGTTTATAGGTTTTTGGTCCATTTTTTCTTATTTGTTCCATTATACCACAATTTAAAGACCAATAATGAACTAGTTGTCATCTTCCAACATAAGGTGGATGGTCGAGTACTTTTTCCCATAAGATCAGTTGTTTTAAAATATGAGCATTTTTTGCACACTGAATGTTCCATTCATTTATTTAAAAATAATATTTTCATTATATAAATCTTTTCCGGGTTAGTGGTACCGCATATACCATTATTTGTGGTTAGAGGTTCCCAAACTAAACTTGGACCACCCATTAGCTTGTACTTATGTGATTCCTTTTATTATTTAATGTTTTATGGACACACTAATTTTTTAGTGGTTTGTATTGATACCCAATTTGATAGACATATATTATTAAAGGGTAAGCGAGTGGTGTGACTACTTCCCATGTCTTCCCAATGGTTAAGGATAAGCTACATAACAAAATTGAATGACAAATTTATTATAATTAAACACTTAGATTATTGTAAATCAAGACTAACCATATATAAATATGATATAAAACTATTAAATAAATATAGTTAAGATACTCAATCTTGGAATCTCTTATAATTTTGATAATCATGCATGTATTCCCTTATACATGTGATACTCGGGCATGGCTTCCCTCATACTTTGGATAATTATGCATGGAATTCCTACACTTTTGATACTCACACATGTAGTCTCCTATAATTAGGATACATGGTCATGTAATAACTATACCTGTAATACTTGGGGAATTGATCCGATATACTTTTCAAACTTGGGAAATGGAATCCCTATAAAATATAAAACATGGGCATGGAATCTCTTATCATCATGTGAGACTCATATGAATAACAAGGGATGCCAAAGATAAACCCTAGGCACATGATACTAGTTTTATCCCAATATATGTATATAAATTTAACTATATATATAGACCATATATATGTATTGATAGATTTAATTGTTCAGAGATCATTCGGCTTAGGCCGAGGAAAGTAGTGTCTACCCAGTGTCCTTTGGGAACCAGATTTGACGTGTTTATAGCCTTTATTCTTGTTCACCATTATATTCATGAACACTAATAATTTTGTATGCCTCATCAAGATTTTACTACACACTGTTTGTGGTTCCTACTAAGTATACCTCACACCCTACTCGGGCTACCCATGGTACCTAGATAGACTTCATGATAGCAGGCGTAGAAAGAGAAAAGTGCCAAGATTTCAATCTTTGATTATCAGTACTAGGATGGAGTATGGGAGTGGAGGTCCAATCCTATGCTCTTGATGCTGGTGAAGGTATATTTTGGTCATTTTTCCTTTTTAATGAGCTTTTGAATATTCATGTACCCATATAACCCATTTATTACCGTTTTTTATATCATCATAGCATGCTCATCATTTTTGTATCTAAAAGTGATTTAGCTTCAAAATGGTTAGTATCTAGATGATTTATTATTATAATAATTGATATTTATTTATTTTCCAAGAACATTTCATTATTATTTACTACTATAGAATAATTTGATCATTATGGTATAGTATATCCATTATACCATCATAAGCCCTTACTGTTATTCAACATCCTCTAGAATATGGGGAGGCATGTTTAAGGTCCCGTTGCTGACTAAGTTTAGTTTAAGTATGATTGAACATGGACCTACCCACTATATTTATATTATTACCCAATAAAAATAGTGAAATTATTATGAAATAACTTTATTCTCTTAGGCAATAAATCAATTTTCAATCCCAATGGTCATCTATATAAAAAACCTGTGTTCTAAAATTATAAGAACCACTATTATACAACAATATCAAAGATCATACTAAACCTTATTATTATCAATACCATGAAACATATTTCTAAAAAATATGAAATAATTATTTCTAAAATAAAATTTTAACTAAAAAAATTTATAAATCACAAGGTTGTATTCCAATAATTGCCTCCCAAAACATCCTTAATAATATTAAAACTCAACATCTCAAAACATAACACTACAACAGAAATCTCCTATAGCGGCGGTTTACATAACCACCGCTAAACATTTCCGTAAAATGGTTTAGCGGCGGTTTATTAAAAACCACTGCAAAACCTTTTTAATTTTTTACAGTGGTGACTCTCCCCCCACCCGAGCCAACCCTCTTCCCCAACACCCACGACCCTTCTCCACCGACGGGTCCCAACCCTAGCTCTGCTCCCCTCCCGTGTCGCCGGTGACCTCGCCGCTCATCGCTGTTGACCCCCCTTCTCCCCCCGACACCTGCGATGCCAGCTTCTCCCCCGACCCCATCAAGTTCTTACCCTAGGTCAGCTCCCCTCCCCTGTCGCTGGTGGTTTTCATAGTCATAGGTATTGTTTTTCATATTTTTCGGGAGCTTTCAGTGCATATAGTTATAGAAATATGCAACTATTTTGTGTGTATAAACATGTCTTGGAAGAGGTTAGTGTTTATTCATGATTCATATATATTCAACTTTGTTGGTTTGGATTTGGATAACAATTCTGTTTAATTAGGAACATAGATTATACCACCAAGTGATGACTTGGGTCAAGGGGATCAGTTTCTAATCACGATTTTGGGTTATTAATTTGGTCCTAATTAGATTCGGGATACACTATGTTAGTTAAATAACTCTCAGAGGGGATGTTTTAGTATATTTTATGGGCGTGTGATTTCATGATCTAGATGTGTGCTATTGTGTGAGTTTTTTTCGCTGGTTATATGTATTTGATTCACTAGTTTTTAGCTTCACTTTTATTTTATATAAAATATGAGATAACTTGTTTTTATTATAGTATCATGTGTAGGAAGTCTTTGGTTGACTATCTACTAGGTGTAAATACTCACACCCCGCATATGCATCTGGTGCATATGAAGTTTGACATGGTATAGGTAAAGGGAAGACCTCTTAATTCTATAGAGGAGAACCTTGATTTTGTGGTTATTAGTGATAGAGGTAGGATATTAGAGATAGTAGTGGTTTGTAGATTGGTGTAGTTCCATGTTTGTCTCCCTATTCTACCTTTATAATTCTTTTGTCTTATATACTAATTTGATGATATTTTTGTTTATTGTATCTCTGATTATTATTATTATTTTATATTATTATAGTTTGGTTTTCCTTTCTCATGTATCATATTTTTATTTTACCATTAGGGTTATTCCACTAAAGGTTATGTATTTTAAGGGTAAATCATCCCCCAGTAATATTCTTAACCTTAGGTTTTTATTTCAAACCTTTATTGTTTGTGGGATGGACCTAAGGTTATTGGCATTCCAATATTATCTAAGGTGATCGTTTGGGGCTCTGATATTACAAATATTATCAGTTTGGTATGATTTATTAGTTAGGAAGTTAGGTATGGATATAGGATGTTTTAGGACTATAAATATAAGGTATACAAAGGTATATATAACCTCTTTATACTAATATTCAAGTTACCTAGGGGGTCTGAGTATTAAAAGTGTTTTAAAACACTTCTAGGAGTGTTTTCTCCTCATCATCTTGGGTTTAGCCAATGAGAGTTGTGTATCAACATTATTAAAGAGACTTACCACCATAAATTCATCATTCACATGATATTTCATGGGTTGTTACTTTGACAATTTTCCATTTTGATCTTTCTTGTGTATTATTGCACACTGTAAAACCTTTAACTAAAGTGTTGGCTGGTGACTAAGTAATGAATTTAATAACATCGAATATGGTTATAGAAACAAATACCACTGGTTAGAAGACCTATAAATTAGCAGGAATGTAATACTAGGAATGTGGTTCCACCTAAACCATAAGTAAATTAGTAACTATTAGTAAGAATGGTGATTTTTTGGGTAGTGGAAAAGAAAAAATTGGAATGAGGAACCACATTATATGGATCAATCATTGGAATTTCAAAGGAAAATCCTGCCAATATTATTGGGTGACTTGGGAACTGAGGATTAAAAGTCATGGCTAGGTTGGATAAAGAGGATCTTAGAATTTCTTGGAACAATAGATGGGTCTAAATTAAATATACTAGTGTGAATACTCAAAGGACAATCATGAAAATGGTGAGACTGAGTCATATATGTTAATGTTGATCAATACCATACCTTGGATGTATTTGAGGATCTTTTTAGCAAAACATTATACCTACATACCTTTCAATTATTATGAAAAATATTTTTTTTATCTTAATCATAGAGATATATCAGGTATGTAATATAGAGCCTAATTTACATACCTTCTTCACTTTGTACTATAAGTGGCGTTTAGTTAATCTCTCAAATCATGTGTGTTTGAGTTGGTTTTGTGACTTAATAATCACTCTAAAGTTTTCATGTTTTTTATTGATAATTTCATTGAGATTGAGAGTAACTTGATGGTAGAAAAGGAATACATTATAAGGAATATTAATGGAGGGAACACCTTTTTCCACATGAGCATAGGTGGAAACTCTGGCAGTTGAAATTAGTATATAAGGAAAAATTATCCCTATGCTAGAAAAGCACCAGATAACCAATCCTCAAGGTCGGTTAACTTTTATCCACTTTAAAATAATTTGTTGGTTTAATTCCTATATGTCTCTTTGGATCACTTAAAAAGGGGACGTATGATAGTCCTTTGATAATTTCACAACTATGGTCGAATATGACATCTCAAATGTCTCTATACTTATCCTATGAATTCAAAATGAGGCAATAGTTTTAATCTAAATAAATCTCTAATGATCAACTAGGATGATATCATCAGATTATTTTTCATCCATGAAATTGATTTAGTTATAGTGATTCCAAGAATAACCCTAACATCCCAGTAAGCCCTATCTCAGTATGGGGGCATGAATTATCAAAGAGGGGATGGATGATAAATATTTAGGGATAATAAAGCAATATAAAATTAATAATGTGTTCCCTTAATAGTGTGAGGTACTATTAGTATTGATTTAACCATAATTCACGTATTTAATGATGGTCTATACCAATAATATAATTCTCAATAAATGAATTTTTCACAACACCAACATTGATCCACAACCCATGATCATCTTATTTCATTTGAATAATGACATTAGGTCTTGTTTATAATTTGATTATATTTTTAAGGGCACCCAACTTCCTTAATTTTCTTATCCACCTTAGCTAAGGTGGAATATTCCATCAAAAATTTCAAAATCCATACATGTACATAATTTTTTCCTACCCACTCCCTTCATAAAAAGAGATTTATAAACATTATTACGAGATGGTATGGATGGTACCTCTTTCTTATTAGTGGTCTAATTCTACTAAATTCAGTGCTTGATATCCCTAGCTATCAACCAAATTCAATATGACATCATTTATTCTCTTAGTTAAGGATTGGAAACCTCTTTTTATTCTAGAATAATCCATTTTTATGTAATTATATATTCAACGAGTGACTTTACTTCAGCAAGAAACTTCTGGATCAAGTTTTGAAGAAAAAAAAGTGGTTTCTTGACACCACTAGTTGAGTTATGATTAGCCATGAAACGTTTTGATCATATTTTATATCAAATGAGACTTGAAATAATTATTACATCACTTATTTCCTGAATTTTTTGGATTTAATAAGATCATTATTTAGCTGAATAACATGTACTTTATTAGCACATCCACCCCATGGATCATATCTCGCCCTAAATATTGGGCCACTTCAAACAATGGTTAGAATTATTTAATTTAATGGGAGAGGGGAACCTCCAACTTTCTTAAGTTGAGTAATGTGGTTGGAATTTGTTCACTCACCCTAATCTCCCAATTTAATTCTAATCCTTTGTGCTGGAACTACTTTAGATGACACCACTAGTGGGTGATTAACCATATGTATTGATATAGGAAAACCTTATGTAGCATATTTATATATTTTTTCAACTAGTATATGTGAATATCTTTCCATATTTAGTAATAGTTATGTGTTTTAATTTTTTTAATTTGTGTAGGCACAATGTGGTGTACATGGATAAAAGCTGGATCACATTACCAAGGAATGCACCTCAGTATATTAAGGGTTTGAATGAGCTTTTAGATTTTGCAATTTCCAATCGATCTGTTGAAGGGAGAACAATATGTCCATGTCCTAAATGTAAATTTAGAAGATGGTTGAAGAGAGATAAAGTTTATGAACATTTAATAGTGAAGCAATTCCCTGGTCAATATTTGCATTGGATTTGTCACAGAGAATCAAACGTTACAGAAAGGTTGAGAACTGAGGTCAATCCACAGAATGACCTACCAAATTCATCAAAAGTGTAAAATGAAATGAAAAACCTTATAAATGATGCATTCGGCACTGAAAGACACCACCATCAACATCATAACATATCAGAACAACCAGATGAGGGTGAAACAAATAGCAACGAGACAAGTGATGTTTTTGAGACTATAACACAACCATATCAAGATTGTAACATATCATTAGATCCTACTCGTGATTTTGTGGAGTCAAATGTAATATAAAATGTCACCGAGGAAATTGTGTTTCATGATTTAGTTGATGATGGAAATCAAGAGTTGTATAGTGGGTGTCTGAAATATTCAAATCTTTCATTTCTGCTGAAGTTGTACCATATAAAATGTCTATGTGGAATTCCAAATAAGGCAATGTCCATGATATTTGAATTGATTCGTGATGCATTTACTGAAACAAAAATCCCCGAGCCTTTTTATGATACGAAAAAAGTTGTTAACATGCTTGGTCTGAATTATAAAAAAATACATGCGTGTCCCAATAATTGTATGCTTTATTGGGGAGAGGATTCAAGTAGTCAGAATTGAAAAAAATGTTCTTCTTCTAGATGACAGGTAAAGGGTGATGTTGGAAGTCTGAATCAACATAATTTTGTAGAGAAGAAGAAAAGGAACACACCTTCAATGGTTTTGTGTTACTTTGTTTTGAAGCCTAGACTGCAAAGATTATTCATGTCATTGAAAACCGCCAAACAGGTGAAGTGGAATTCAGTAGATAATAACAATGATGGGTTAATGAGACATCCACGAGATTCAAAATTGTGTAATACAATTGATTCATTACATCCAGATTTCTCATCTGATCCTAGTAATGTTCGATTGGGATTGGATGCCAATAGATTCAACCCATTTGGGATTTTGATTACCAGTTATAGCATTTGGCCAGTAGTTTTGATCCCTTACAATCAACCTCCGTGGATGTGTATGCAAAAAACATCTTTTATCATTTCAATGATTATTACTGGAAAACAATTCCTGGAAATGATATTGATGTATACTTGCAGCCTTTGGTTGATGAATTGTAGTATTCATGGAGCAACGGTGTTGACACATTTGATGTTTCTTCTAAAACAATGTTCAAAATTCATGGTGATTTAATGTGGACCATTAGTTACTTCCCTGGGCTTGGGAATTTATATGGTTGGAAAACTTACAAGGGTTTTTCTTTTCATGTTTGTAACTTTGATTTTGAGCCCAAACGGAAATCTCATAGTAGAAAATGGTGATTCTTGTGCCATCGAAAATTTCTTGATGCATCTCATAGATTTCGACTAAATAGATCAAAATTTAATGTTTTCATTGATCGTAGATCACCTCCATCATTTTTAACTGGTTCTTAAATATTGACACAACTTGAAAATGTTGAAACAGAATTTGGAAAGGTTCATCATTTGAATGATAGTTGAAAATGTGTTGGAAGTGCATCGTCAAGTGAAATCAGAACGCAACAATAGGAGAAAAAAAGCATATTATTCAAACTTTCATATTGGGAATTTAGTTTGTTGCAGCATAATCTTGATGTGATGCATATTTAGAAAAATTTCTAGGACAATTTTATTTTCACATTACATAATAAGCATTGAAAGTCTAAGGATCATCTCAATGCTCTCAAAGACATACATGTAATGAACATAAAACGTGATCTCTGGAGAGATGAGAATGAAAAGTATGCTCTGACAATTTTTGAAATAAAAAATAGGGATAAAGATATATTCCTTTGAATTTTTATGAATGTGTAGGTATATTATGGGTATTCGAGTAACATATTGAGGTGTGTTGACTTGAATAATCGTAAGTTACATGGATTTAAAAGTCATGATTCACATATTTTGTTACAACACTTACTACCATTGGCATTGCGTACATTATTACCAGAAAAAGTTACTGTTGTTGTACTCCAATTCTGCACATTTTTCAAGAAATTATGTGAGAAATATCAACATCCATTTTTTCTTGACAACCTTCTGGAGAGGTTTTTATTGACCATTTTTTCAATGGATATGAACATTCCTCCATTGTTTTTTACTGTCGTGATGCATTTAACTGTGCATTTTGTTGAGGAAGCTAAATTAGGAGGCCCCGTTCATTATCGATGGATGTATCCAATTGAGAGGTATTTTAATTATATGTTTTTTAGTTAAGTAAACCATTTTTGGAATTTAAATATATTCATAATTATGATTATTTTATTTCATAGATATCTTGGGAATTTGAAATCATATGCGAGAAATAAATCTCAACCAGAAGGCTCTATCGCTGAAGCCTATTTGGCTGAGGAGTGTCTTAACTTTTGTTCCAGATACATGGATTATATTGAGGAAATATTTAATCAAGTTGGACATGTTGACGACACATCGAATCAAACTCAAATACATTAGAAATCAAAAATATTTCTTGCTATTGGACGATCAGTTGGGAGGACCTCAATTGTGACACTGACAAAATTAGAATTATTACAGGCACATAAATATATGTTGCTTAATAGTGAAATTGGTGATCAATTTATTGAAGAGTTGAGGATACAAAGAAAGAGATGAATGAGAGGACGAATACAAAAGAGGAAGATATAATGAAAGCTATGAATAAAGAGCTTGTAGAATGGTTTTAACGACGTGTAAATTCATAAATATTGTAATAAATATGAATATTAGTTTGACACATACATTTTGTAAATTTAATAAATTCTATATTATTTTTTAGATCATGAATACTGATAATCGACCAGAGTTGTCAGAAGATTTGAAGTTTCTTGCCAGAGGTCCTATAAAACAAGTTAGAAAGTTCGACGCTTACAATGTGAATGGATTTAGATTTCACACAGTTGATCGAGAAGTGTGTTTGCAAACACAGAATAGTGGTATATTAACATTTTCTGAAGTGGGATAGCATAAAAATATGCATGATATTATTGAATTAAACTACCACATGAATTTTTCTATTGTTTTATTCAAATTCAATTGGGTCGATATTATCAGGGGTGTTAAAAGAGATTTCTTTCAATTTACTTTTGTAAACATCTCTCGCTTCATGGATGTTGGTGACCATGAACTGAATGATCCATATATCTTATCTTTGCAATAAAAAATAGTATATTATGTGAATGATGTTGTGGATGAAGGGTGGAGTGTAGTTTCTCATGTAATACAATGATATTTGTATGATTTGGGTGATGAAGTGGAAGATTTGACCTCTAAAATTGAATCTCATCAACAACAATAAGAATAATTATTTGTCCATCATGATATTGAAAATATTAGTCTATCAAGGATGAATGAAGTGGATAAAGTAATGGAGAAGAAAACTGTCATTATTTAAGGGTAAAATGATTGTCTGTATAGTTTTTTATTCATTTAGCAACCACTTATTTCATTTGTGGAGTCATTCATTATCATTGTTATATATATTTTATTTGTTAGTACTGGGAATCTACTATAATTTTTAATTTTTTTTCTGCATATTTTTTTGAAATATATATTCTGAAATTTATTTTATTTTATTAAATGACAGGAATGCCAAGGAGGAAGCGGTACACTATTTGATCTACTATTGCGACAGATGAAGATCCATCTGCCTCCCTCCCCACGACATCTGAGCCACCAGCTGCATACACCCCTACACCATCTCCCCCTGCACCATATCTCACACCCTCTGTGGGTGTCCGATTAGAGTCTAAGTCGTTGAGTCTCCCTTCAGGAGCCTTAGTAGTGGGCTGACAACACACCTCTTCTAGTTCATCACAGGCATATTGGAGGGTCACTGTCATAGGTACAAATTATAATATAAATAAATTTAATGCATTTCGTTTATACTAATTGTTTGCACATTGAAGATGAAAAAATGCAACCATAGAGAAAAATATAAAAAGATCAGATGTATGGAATATGAATTACGAGAAGAAATTCATGCCATTTGATTCATTTGAGGTCCCTATGGATGACATCGCGATGTTACTTGGCCAGTTTCAAGGCAAACTAGTAGCGGAGCCCATTTCCCTACCTATTTCTTATGATGATGGGAGACATGTGACTCCAAGTTGGAAAAGGGTAGTTTTTGATTCCCAAATAATTGAAATTTTAATACATTATGGTTTAATTTAATTTCATGTTACTAATATGTTCAAAATGAATTTTTGTATACAGATGTTCTTCCAATTTACAGTTGCTGATGTGATAGCATGAAAGTGGACTTTGAAAAATCTTAGTAAGAAATGGAAATACTTAAAATGGAGATTGTGGTTCGATGTCAATGATACTTCATTGACCGTGCAGCAAATGTATGAGAAGCTACCCAATTGGGTACCAAAAGAATAGCGTAAAGTTTTCATTGACAGACATCGTGATGAGAAGCAGATGGTATTGAAATATATATTGTAATGACACGACCCCAGTTACCTAGAGTCGGTGCATTATTACATAACATTGTCATGATCACAAGAAAGATCAAATCTAGAAAGACCGATTGGTTTAGTAGCCTTAGATACACTAGATATATTCATCAAGTTTTACATTACATAATAAGGTGAAAAACTACTACAACAACATATTGTATCCATAGTCCACACTATTATCCACTCATAATATCCCTGCAGGTCATTCATAATTTACTTCTTCACATCCTGGGAAAAATAAAACATAGAAAAGGGGTGAGCTCAAATGCCCAGTAAGGATATCCATATAGCGGAAACTTTCATAAATAATAATAAACATTTAAGTCAGTGTATAACTAAATCAAAAGCCTTTTAAACTTGAACTTTAACATAGTATGGCAAAAATAAAATGAAATAATGTCATTTACTTATTCACATAGATATTCTACTAATCTAATAATCACATGCAATATCAATAACCACTTTCATAATGACAGAATGCATAATGCCAGACTATCATAACCACATAGCCAAGGCCCCATGCCAAGACTACAAATAAGATTTTTCCAAGGACTTGTGACAAGACACTAGTTTGTCTCATGAGACCCACCGATGCATCGAGGAGCTACAACGGGCTCCACCCGTCACATATTAAGTCCAATGAATTCCCATATGAAAAGGTTTTAACATAACATAAACATTCGTATTAAAACTAGAATACGAAATGTAAATACTTTCACCATAAACCATGAATGGTATAAAAATAGCACATCCACAGTCAAATATATCACAAAAACTTCAATACAATATAGAAGTTTTGTATCATAATAAATCAACTTCAAATAAGCGTAAAATCCATCAAAGGATGTTGACATAGATGAAATCAAAACTCTTTTTAGAGAAATATCTCTTTCTATTTTGAAATCATTTAAAAGTAATATATTTATAAAATAACACATTTTATTAGAAAATATTCTTATAATCTTGTAAGGGAAGCTTCGATGGAAAATAGCCGCACCCGCCATATAAGTTAAAAAAACATTCTTACCTTAATTCTGTCGAAAAGGTTAAAAATGACCTTGTTTGGAAAACGACGGAAAGATTTCTTTATAAACTTATTATAAAAAGTCAAATAAGGGTATAAATGACTTTAACCCATATTCTTGTAAATAATATATTTTTTGAAATATATTTTTAAGAAACATTTATGTAGATGATAATGAAATGCCAGAAGATTATTACGTATAAACAACCTCGGATAATGAAGAGATTGCGAAATAAACCCTTACCTTGTACTTTTCCTTGGTTGAGGGTAGGTTAACCTACTGTATAATGGTGAAATAATTGTTATTAAATTATACATTAATCATATACATTAATATGATATCATATATGATCTTTTAACATTTATTTGTCAATAATATCTTAGTATTATCATTGTTTCAGGTGTTAACTTACTCGTTTTCTTTTATATGTTTTGTTACGTAAGATATGTTTGTCATGGATAGGTTGTATCTTAATCATATCCAGAATGATATCAAGCCCTTATATACTATTATTAATCATAAAATGAGAATTATACTTGAATGGATACGATGGAGAATGAATCTCATCGCGTTCGTGGAGAAGGTAGTCCGTACGTACGCACGAACGACAATATCATTCCTTTGATATTAAAATAATATATAATTGGATGGTATATGATATATAAAGAATCATTATCATGTTATATTTATTATTTACATGAATTACACATCATTATTATACCCATACAAATAATAATATATTGGATAACAATTACACCACGACGTGGAGACGGTAAGCCGTACGTACGCACGTATGGTGACATGTCATTGAAAGGATGGATATAATAATGAATATGGTTGTGACATATTTATAATAATATTAAAGTATACAGGAGATGTTGGATTCATTATTTTAGAATGGGAATAACAAAGAAAGAATAAGTGGAAGAAGAAAGGAACTTGAAAAAGGGTGGTGAAATCATTACCTCTTCTTCGGGTTCTTCCTTTTGATTTGATCAAAAGGGCTCTTTAAGTTGGATTTATGACTAAATGAAGGCCTATAGGATGAATTGATGGAAGTTGGGAGAGTATTTGGGAAGATTTTTGACGAACGAAAAGGCTTTGAAGGTGTGAGTTAATGAGAAGGGAGAGTTCCCTTTTATAAGAGGGGGAGGGGCACCTTTGGAAAAGCTAGAAATATTATTTTATAATAAATTCATATTCAGTTTCTAATAGCTCCAAAGTAGATTATTTAATGTTTAAGGTGGGGATAGGTCTAAAACCACTCAACCAATAGAATTTATACAGGTTTGGGTCATTATATTAACCTTATCCTTTAGTTTTAACTCTTAGTTAATTAGTTTGACACTTACCATGTCACTTTGTATTTTTATATTATATAGTTAATAAACTTACTATATACCTCAAAGACACACCCAAGTGGTCCATTAGTGATACACCTATCATGATATAAGTCTCTTGGCAGAACCTTATATTTTTAGGAATTTAATATCAATTAATAATAAAATATTTGTTTTAAAAACTCTTTTATGTCAATTTTGACACTATTTGGAAAATTGATTTTTGTGAAAATCATAACAGAATGATTAGTTCTAAAAAATTCAATTAAATAAATCCTAATATGTAATATTATCCTATAAAATTAGTTTAATTCATTAAAAGTCTCAAATTATATTTATTTGGGTATTTACAATATCAATTATTTTAATTTTTCACTATTATGGTAATTACTGCATCATCATTGTGTCATAAATAAATTAAATTATTTAATGTTTAAAAATTATAAATAAAATATAAATATATATTAATTCTTTTTATCTTTCTAATGAATATTTAAAATCTAATTTATCTTATGTATAAGCCTATATTAAAAATGTCTTAGTAAATAAACTTTCATTTTCACTCATTTAACTCTTCTTTGAATTAAATAATAATAAATGTCATAATCTAATCCAAGTGGACCTAAATGATAATATTTTAATCCTAAGGTTGTTTTTGGTCGAGATACACTTTTCCAATAGAATTAGGGCATGTGTTAGGATAATATTAATATCATTTTTACCCTTAATTACCCTATTTACTTTTAACCGTGGTAAATAAAAAAAAAGTTACTATTCACCAAAAATTATTTTCATCTCATTGAACCACATTTTACTCCTTGATATTAACCGTGTCTCTCGGATTTTTGAAATTCCAATCATAGAAGCGGTAAAATTAAGTTTTATGAAAAATTCAGTTTTTTTTAACTACTACTTAGAAGTTTCACTATTCATCAAAAATTGAAGTTTTTCAGAACTATGCCAAAATTTCACCCTAATATATAATTGATATTCCAAATTCAAAATTGATTTCTATTTTACAAAATTCCAAACATATATGTTGCATTAATTAATTTTATAATTAATTCACACTGTCACAACAAATAGCGTGTTTTTAAGAAACAATATATATGAAAAGATTGACAATTGTTTTTGTCCAATTTCAAAGTGAAATTAATTCTAATGAACACCATTGGATAAAATGGTAAAAATATATTCTAATTATAATTTAAAACCACTCAATAATATAATTTATGACTATAAATTATTTTGATTAAAAAATTTGTTTTTAAGTATTTTTCACTATTCATAAAAATTGGAAGTTCTCAGAAAAATACCAAAAATTCAACTTAGGATAATTTCAATATTCCAAATGAAAAAATGAAGTCCATTTTGAAATGTAATATATATATAATTTCAAAAAGTAGGTATTACTATTCATAATGGATAGTTTGATCGGTTGTGGTGTGTGTTAGAACTCGATGTTGCATACAACACATGCTATTACATTATTTAAAGGGAAACGTACCGTAGAAGCTTGGGGTGTTACATTCTCCCCTTCTTCAAATAATTTCATCCTCGAAATTTCTAGAATACTACATTATGAAAAGACTTGGGTGGTTCTTCATCATAAGTTCCTCGGGTTCCCATGTTTCCTCTTCCATCTTATGGTTTCTCCACAAAACTTTTACCAGACGCGTCATCCGGTTTCTCATTACTTGTTCTCTCGTATCAAGAATCCTGATGGGCTCTTTGCAATAAGACAGATCGGGTTCCAGTTCTAATTCCTAATAGGTGAGTACATGCGTTGGGTCAGGCATGTATTTCTTCAATAGCGATATGTGTAAGACATCGTGAACTTTGGAGAGACTTGGCGGCATTGCCAATCGGTAATCTACAACCCCAATTCGTTCTAGAATTTCGAAAGGTCCGATGTACCTGGGACTCAATTTACCTTTCTTACTAAAACGTATGACTCCCTTCCATGGAGATACCTTCAGGAAAACATGATCACTAACTTGAAATTCCAAATCCTTCCTTTGATTATCGGCATAGCTCTTCTGCCTACTTTGAGCTGCTTTGATGTGATTTTGGATTACCTTCACCTTTTCCATTGTTTCCTCTACCAGTTCTGGACCTACATGTTTTCTTTCACCAACGTCATTCCAACAGGTTGGTGTGCGACATCTCTTTCCATATAACGCTTTATATGGTGCCATCTGAATACTCGAATGGAAGCTATTGTTATAAGAAAATTCTACCAAAGGTAAATATTGATCCCATATACCCTGAAAGTCAAGTGAGCAGGATCTCAACATGTCTTCTAAGGTTTGAATAGTTCATTCTGATTGTCCATCCGTTTGAGGGTGGTAGGCATTGCTCAAATGAAGTTCAGTATCAAGGTTTTTCTGAAGACTCTTCCAGAATCTTGAAGTAAAACGGGGATCACGATCAGAAACAATCGATAGGGGTACTCCATAAAGTCTCACAACTTCATTAATATATAGTCTTGCTGGATGTTCCAGTGGTAGATCTTCTCTTATAGCAAGAAAATGTGCTGACTTGGTAAGATGATCAACAATAACCCATATTGCATCATTTCTTCTAGGAGTCTTTGGTAGTCCCATGACAAAGTCCATCGTAATATTGTCCCATTTCCACTCCGGTATGGGAAGAGGTTTCATGACTCCTCCAGGCTATTGCCTTCCAGCATTCACTTGTTGATAAACCATACATCTTGACACAAAATCAGCAATCTCCCTCTTCATGTTGTCCCACCAAAAATGTTCCTTCAAATCTCTATACATTTTGGTGCTCCCAGGGTGTATAGAGAAATTGGGACTATGAGCATCATCCAGCAATTCCGTTTTTAGATCAGGTATATCGAGAACACAAAGTCTCTTCCCAAATTTCAAAATTCCATCTTCATACACAAAGTCTCTCAATCTCCCATCATTCACAGCTTAAATCTTCTTTTGAAATTCTTCATCATCGGTCTGAGAACTCTTAATCCTTTCTAGTAAAGATGGTTTGGCAACAATTTGAAAAATCATTGATGTTTCACCTTCCCTGGTTATTCCCATGTCCATATTCACTAGATCCATGAAAATTGGATCCCTTTCAATTCTCATATTGTTCAAAACTTCATGGTATTTTCTGCTCAAAGCATCTTCCACCTTGTTTGCCTTCCCCGGGTGGTAGTGTATCGTGCAATCATAATCCTTGAGTAATTCAAGCCATCTTCTTTGCCTCATGTTGAGTTATTTTTGTGAGAAAAAATATACTTCAAACTCTTGTGATCAGTATAAATCTCACATTTTTCACCATAGAGGTAGTGCCTCCATATCATCAAAGCAAAGATCACAACTTCTAACTCGAGATCATGAGTAGGATAGTTTTGTTTCATGAATCTTCAACTGTCGTGATGCATAGGCAATAACCCTATCATTCTGCATAAGGACACAACCAAGTCCTTTCTTCGATGCGTCACTATAAATAACAAACCCATCATTCCCCTACGGTAGAGTCAATATAGAAGCATTGACTAATCTTCTCTTCAGTTCTTCGAAACACTCTTCACACTCTTTTGTCCAAACAAATTTAACCCCTTTACATGTGAGCTTCGTTAATGGGTTAGCCAATCGGGAAACATTCTGGACGAAACGTCGATAATAACCCGCCAAACCAATAAAACTACATACCACAGTTATACTCATAGGTTCTAGCCATTCTTGGATTGCCTTGGTTTTAGAAGGATCAACAGAGATTCCATCTTTAGAGACAATATGGCCAAGAAAAGAAATCTCCTGAAGCCAGAATTCACACTTGCTAAACTTCCCATATAATTCATGTCTTCTAAGAGTCTTCAGGATAATGCGTAAGTGATTTTCATGATATTCATAGCTTTTGGAGTATACCAAGATATCATCAATAAATACCACCACAAATTCATCAAGATACTCCTTGAAAACTATATTAATCAGATCCATGAATATAGAGGGTGCATTAGTCAATCCAAAAGGCATTACAGTAAAATCGTAATTCCCGTACCTAGTTCGAAATGTTGTCTTCGGAATGTCTTCCTTCTTCACACACAACTGATGGTATCCAGATCGAAGGTCAATCTTTGAAAAGTGTTGATCTCCATGCAGTTGGTCAAATAAATCATCAATTCGAGGTAGGGGATACTTTTTCTTTATTGTTATAGCATTGATCTCCCTATATTCGATACATATCCTCATAGATCCATCTTTCTTTTTAACAAAAAGAACAAGGGATCCCCATGGAGAAACACTAGGGAGAATAAATCCCTTATTACTCAATTCCTCTAGTTGTTTATTTAGTTCAACTAATTCTACAGTGGCCATTCTATAAGGGGTCTTCGATATAGGCCTTGATCCAGGAATTAAATCAATGGAAAACTCAACTTCTCATTCTGGAGGATGTCCAGGTAAATCTTCCAGAAATACATCTACATATTCTTTCACAAAAGGTACATCCTCTATTTGAACATTCCTTTCCTCACCCATAGTCATTTCATTCTCCTCCTCCCCAATAATTGAATTTAGTTGAGCTACTGGGGGTGGATCTAGATAAGAATTAGGTGGTGATGATTCTTCTCTAAAGATAAGGTGTTCCCTATCGTCATCATCAAAAATCTTAACCTCCTTCTTCTTACAATAAATCTTCACATCATAATCTGAAATCCAATCCATACTGAGGATTATATCAAACTCAATCATAGGTATGACGATGAGATCAGCGGATAAAGAACATTTATGTGCTCTAATGGGGACTGATTCACAAAACCTTGTTGAAATGATACTTCCCTTATGAGTTTTAACTGACAACTCCCTTGTTAAATCAAATTGGAAATATCTAATTTTCTTAGAAAACTGGGAAGATATGAAACAATGCGATGATCCAGAATCAAATAATGCATTTGCTAAACTTGAGGAAACCATTAAATTACCTGCCACCACGTCTTTTGGAGCTTCTACCTCTGCAGTAGTGATAGCATAAGCTTGGCCTTGATCCCTTGGCCTTTTCTGAGGTAAGTTCCCCTGAAACTTAGGACATTAATTTGCATAATGACCCATCTCCCTGCAATTGTATCATTGAACATTGGTAGATTCCTTATTCCCTTTGCATTCACGAGCTTGGTGGCCTTTTTCACCATACTTGTAACAGACACCCATTCCCTTTAAGCAAGTACTGGGGTGTTTCTTCCCACATTTACCACAGGATGGATATTCAACCTTTCCCTTATTCCCTTTATTTATATTCCCAGATTGATCAACATATCTCTTCTTCTCTTTCTTTGCTTTAAAGTCATAAGACTTAGAGAATTCCTTTTCTGTCTTGATAGCACATGAGACACTGTCTTCATACGACGAGAAGGATTGTGAGACTAATTCCCGACAGAGAAATGGTTTTAACCCATCAAAGAAATGATCAATCTTACTTCTTGGGTTACGTATATAATCTCCATCATACCTTGCTAACCTTGTAAAGTTAGCCTCATACTTTGCAACATTCTCATCCTCCTTTTGTCTCAGACTCAGAAATTGCCTTTCCATATCGGCTCGATGGTCACGAGGAAAGTATTTTTCAAAAAACATATATTTGAACTCCCTCCATTCCATATTTGATACTTCATCATCTTCCTTCGTGTTTTGAATCAATTACCACCATTGATCAACATCTCTAGTGAGGCGGTAAACTTCCATGATAACTTTTTCCCTTTCACTACTCCCCAAAGCCTGAAATATTTTCTCTAGGGAACTTATCCATTTCTCATCTACTAATGGATTTTTAATCCCATTGAATTTTGGTGGTTGCTGCCTTATGAAGCGATCTAACATTGATCCTCCACGCTTCGGATCAGGGTGCTCCATATGGGTAAGGTTATTATTCATAACCTGAGTGAGTTGTCCCAGTGTGGTGATTAGCTGATCAGATCCAGTTGCATCACCAGCTCCACTATAATTATCTTGAGCCAGAGGGCAATCCCAACATAGAGTACGTGCATTGATACGCTTTCCATTTCTTCCACTAGGTTCCATTCTTAAACAATGGCATAAACTAGATCTGTTTATGAATAAAAATACAAAATTCCATACTTATAAAACACTTAACATAAATTGAACTATTTTTGGATATAATCCATAATCATAAAAAAAATTTCTTTGAGGAAGTATATACTCATAAACTCTTCATAATGATTTGTAAAGAAAATGAGAGTTATCCTAAGCATATCCCCAGGGAGTGTCGTAACCAAGAGTGCAGCAAGGCCCGTTGTCGTGCACCAGTTCCCGTTCGAGTCTAGCTCAAAGCGGTGTTTTCGGGTTTTACCCCTAGGTACATCTGTGCCAGAGCCGCCTCTACCTGCTCGTATCCAGACAGGAATGTATTGCTCGGAAAGCTCAAAAAATCTCTACAATACCAAAATTCTAGGAAGTTCTTCTATACTAATCCTCAAAGTTCATCTTAGGTCTACATGCTCTAATCAGAGTTTATCTAAATCTAGCTTCTAAGGTTTGTACTAAAATTCCTCTGATACCAACTGTAACCCCCGACCCCAGTTACCTAGAGTCAGTGCATTATTAAATAACATTGGCATGATCACAAGAAAGATCAAATCTCGAAAGACCGATTGGTTTAGTAGCCTTGGATACACTAGATATATTCATAATGTTTTACATTACCTCATAAGGTGAAAAAATACTACAACAACATATTGTATCCACAGTCCACACTATTATCCCCTCATAATATCCATGCAGGTCATTCATAATTTACTTCTTCACATCCTGGAAAAAATAAAACATAGAAAAGGGGTGAGCTCAAATGCCCAGTAAGGATATCAATATAGCGGAAACTTTCATAAATAAGAATAAACATTTAAGGCAGTGTATAACTAAAACAAAATACTTTTAAACTTTAACTTCAACATAGTATGGAAAAAATAAAATGAAATAATGCCATTTACTTATTCACATGGATATTATACTAATCTAATAATCACATTCAATATCAATAATGTAGAGACCCGTATCCTGACGTACATGGACATTACATTACATTTGCGGAATACTTAGTACATAACAAAAACACACACTAAAGGATCGTAATAGTTTAGTGTCTTTGGAAACTCGGAACATAATCTTCTAATCCTGGTGAAAGATCTTCAATATCTCCCGTAAAGATCTTCCATTTTTTTTTACCTAAAACCTTTCTTTATATCCTGGGGAAAAGAAAACATAAAAGGGTGAGCTCAAATGCTCAGTAAGGGTATACAAAAGAAATAAAAATCATATCATATCTTTTTGAAAATCACAACCTGCAAAAGAGATCATAATATCTTAACATGGAACAAATCATAGAAGTGAAAATGAGATCCCCATAATCATAACATGAAACTTGAAACTTTGTGGCATGCACACATAATCATGGAAAATCATTTCTTGTTAGTCATGACTCATTGCCAAGACTATCTTAGTGGACAAAGTCCCTTTCTGAACCGAGTTCACTCCTCGTTTCAGTCCTGTATCACTGAACCGAAATAACCTTCCGTTCCAGCCATGTCTATCTCATGAGATATAAAATCATTACCCAATGCATTGGAGGGAGATATAGGTCCCACCCATCTTATAATGAATCCTTTCTTATGTGTGCCACATAATCATAAATCATACATCATCGTATAACACATGTAACAAAAATGGGATTCTTGAAACATCATGACATCATAAATCGATTCATATAAGATAAAGGAATTCATAAAAATAATTCCATCACAACATGATCAAATCAATTTAATAACAGGGATAAAACAGAACCCTTTATTATCTTAGATGGAAAATAATTTTGATAAAAAACTTGAACTCCATTCTTGAGGAAAATATCCTTTCTTCTTCAAAAAACATTTTTCCTTTCATAACATGTCATACAACTTTAAAATAAAAGAAGTTGATTAAAAATAAACTTGAAAACTTGTAAAGGAATCTTCTTGGAAATAATGTTTTAAAAATCTATTCATGCCGTATAAGTTAAAAAAAACATTCTTCGTACTTTTGTCGGAAAAGTCAAAAAGTACCTCGTACGAAAAACGACAAAAGATTCCTTTTATTTCTTTTACTAAAAACTCACCGAAGGGTAAAAATGGATTTAAACAATTTTATGTGGATGGAAATAATATTACATATTGAGTAAACATGGATGTGGATGATAAAATACACCCCAGTAAATACTTACGAATAAACAATCTCGGATAAAAATGAGATTGTGATATTTCCCTTACCTTAGGTCCGATTTGCTTTGTTCGTGTCCGAAGCTCCTGTATAATGGTTTAAATAATGTTATTGACTTATTCCAGAATCATACATATTGATATGATATCATATATGGTCATATTATTAGCTTCTTGTTAGTAATATTTCATTGTTACTTGTTACTCGGGTCTTTATAACTTTTTGTTCTTATGCGTGTTTTGTCGAATAAATTCTTATTCTTATCTTTAGGTTATAGATAATTCATTTCCAGAATGGTATTAGTGTAGTATATACCATATTCATTCATTCAATTCATTTATATAATCATTATGAAATGAAGATCATGTAGAACGAGTCGCATCACATCGTGGAGACGGTATTCCGTACGTACGCACGAGTGATGATATCGTTCCTATGATCGTGGAATTGTATTGGAGTATATATATATATTATTTCAGTATCAATATTACTTCATAATAATCATATATAGTTACTCATTACACCATTATACCCATCCTTGTAAGGTGATGGTGGAAAATAGATTACACCACGGCGTGGAGACGGTATTCCGTACGTACGCACGCGCGGTGATTTCATTTTTCCGTAGGATGGATAGAAGGTGAATTAGGGTTGTTTCATATTTATAATAACATATCAGTATGTATGTAATACTGATGTTATTACTTTATCATGAAACAACTAAAGAAGAAGAAGTTGAAGAAGAAAGAAATTGAAAAGATCGGTAATGGATATTACCTCTTCTTTGGAACGCCTCTTTGAATCCTCCACTTAAGGAACTAAGATTGGTCTTTGGAGAAGACCAGAACCTCTAGGATTATTCTAGGAAAGTGGAGAGGAGAAAATGGCAGGGGTTGGCCGAGCTTGAGTGCTCAAAATTGGTGTGAGGAGGAGGGGGAGGAGGTGCCCTTTTATAAGCGAGGAGAGGGGCACCTTAGGAATTCTTAAAAATATTAATTTATAATAAATCTAACCCCACTTAAAAACCTCAAAAAAATGACTCATATTCGAAGATTAGATGAGATAGGGTTGTAATCTCATCAACCAATCAAATTTAGACATGTTTGGATATTATTTTAAACCTTATCAATTAGATTTAACTCTAAGTTAAATAATTTAACTTTTACCGTGTCTTTTTGTTTTCTTTCACTATATGGTTAATAAACTTACTATAACATGCCAAACGAACCACAAATTGTTTATTATTAATATATATATCCTTATCTAAGTCATTTGGCCGAACCTTAGATTTTTAGGAATAAAATAACAATTAATAATATAATATTTGATTTAAAAACTATTTTGTGTCAATTTTGACACTATTTGATATATGATTTTTGTGAAAGTCATAACAGAATTATATGTTCGAACCAAGTTGATTAAATCAACATTAATATATCATAGTAACCTATAAAATTAGTGGAATTCATAAAAAATCTCAAATTACATTTATTTTGGTGTTTATAACATCAATTATGTCAATATTTCATTAATAAGATAATTACTGCATCATCGTTGTGTCATAAATAAATTAAATTATTTGATGTCTAAAAATTAAAAATAAAATACCATCATGTAGGAAATCGTTTTATCTTTCTAATGAATATTTACAATCGAATTTATCTTATGTATAACCCCATATTAAAAATGATTTACTTATTAAACTTTGATTTTAACTATTTTAACCCTTCTTTAAATAAATTCATAATAAATGTCCTAATCTAATCCAAGTGGGCCTAAATGGTCATATTTTATTCCTAAGTTTGTTTTTGGTCGAATTACACTTGTCCAATAGAATTAGGACATGTGTTATAGTAATATCATATTTACCCTTAGTTACCCTATTTACTATTAACCGCGGTAAAAAAAAGTAAAAAGTTACTATTCACCAAAAATTATTTTCATCTCATTGAACCACATTTTAGTCCTTGATATTAATCGTGTCTCTCGGATTTTCGAAATTCCATTCACATAAGTGGTAAAATTAAGTTTTATGCAAAATTCAGTTTTTAACCTACCACTTAGTGGTTTCACTATTCATCAAAAATTGAAAGTTTTCAGAAAAATGCCAAAATTTCATCCTAAGCTATATTTCATATTCCGAATTCAAAAATGAAGTCTATTTTACCAAATTCATAACATAGAAGTTGAATTAATTAATTTTATAATTAAATCCCGCTATTAAAACAAATAGCGTGTTTTTACGAAACAATATCTATCAAAAGATTGACACTTGTTTATGTCAGGTTTAAATGTGAAATTATGTCCAATGACCAACATTGTATTAAATTTTAAAAATATATTCTAAATATACTTTAAAACCACTCAAATTAATAATTTATCACTATTAATTATTTCGATTAAAAAAGTTGTTTTTAATTATAATTTAGTAATTTTCACTATTCATCAGAATATGAAAGTTATCCGAAATGTACCAAAATTTCACCTTAGGCTAAATTCGATACTCCGAATCCAAAAATGAAATCCATTTTGAAAAATAAAATTTACAAAATTTCAAAAAGTGGTTATTACTATTCATAACGGCTAGTTTTAATAGCATATCGCTGTTTAGTGAAACTCGTTATTGCGTACTACACACACTATCGAGGAAGGTTGCGATTGCGTGTAATGCAAGGCAAGTCAAGGATGCGTGTTGTGCAAGCTCCTTTTGGTGTAGCGTAAAACACAAGACATTAATAAAATTAAAAAGAATATTTTTCATAAAATCTTGGGCTGTTACATTCTACCCCCCTTAAAATGAATTTCGCCCTCGAAATTCGTCGGGGTTATAAATGGTTTTCTATTCGAAAGTTTCCCACATCGTAAAAAGGAATACCAAAACTTGGCTTTAAAAACTAAAGTATGAAATGTAACGATTACCCAAATAAACTAATTGTTGGGTTTCCACATAGGTAAAAATATGGATATGGAAGAAAAATCTAACCATCATGTTCTGATGGAGAGTGGTAGAGAACATGGCTATGGAAAAGCCAAAAATCACAAATCCATAAATTTGTGATGATATAAGGTACCATCTGATTCCTCAGGTATAAGATCACTAGGACAACATTTTTGGTTTTCAAGATCATTTCCCTAAAGTTGAAAATTTGAATTAGAATAAATACTTACTTTATTTTGGTACAATCTCACTGTTGTTCGTGCCTTGAACAATTTCCACTTCATCTCTTAAATAAATGAAGTTGAATTTGTTATTCGTGAAGTGTTAGCAGATAATGTGATAGAATGACGGGTCATTCCATCTGTCTCAAACAAAAGGTTAGCAAAAATTATATGCATAAATCGATCTATAGTGAGATTAATCATATATGGTTCCTAAAATGGACTTATACTTCATATATCATACTTCTTAATATAATAAAACTAGTTTCTACTAAATAGGGACTTCCTGTAGGTCAGTGGTAGGCGATAAAGGCCAGTCGCACTTCGGTTGTGGGTTCGATTACTACAGCCTTGTCCGAAGCGATGGGCTGTCGCCCGTCCTACAGGTTGTCCTTTTTCTAAAACTATATTACTATAACATCCCATCAATAATATCGAGAAAACTTCGATCCTTAAACAATACTCACTTATGTCCAACATAATCCATTTCAATCTTTAGGCTTATCCATAATACTGCAGTCCACTCTCATAATATAGTGACAACGATTACCAGAGATTTAATACTGTCGTTGATCCCCACATATCATAAGATATGTTTTGTTGGTCACATTCTAAACATTCAAAGTCCTTAATCATGTATTCTCTTGAATACCTTAGTGAAAACATGAATGCAGTTAAAAGTTAACACTTTCCACATACCAAAATCCTCAAAATTCTATATACTCAATCCATGATATCACTTAGTCCTTATATCAATCATGAGCTCATGAATATTGTTAAACATTTCATTTTCTTATTTTCCCTTCATTATGCGCATATCATCTTATTTCCAAAAATATCTCAATCACTTTGAATACCACATTAAACCAATACATAAATATTCCAATACTCCATGATACAACATTATTTTGGAATCCCATTACATAAACACTTAATCATTCCACCACATCGTTATCATATTCAACATTGCCAATAGTGATCGCATGTGATTTCCCTTTGTCCTTTGCCTTCAGTGGTTGCTCATGTTGATCATCACTAACCCTTGGATTAGGGTAATTATTAGCATAATGCCCCATTTCCTTGCACTTGAAGCATTGAAGTGTTGGCGGTGCGTTCTCTGCAGTGTTTTCTTTATTCACATCATTAGAAACCCTTTTTCCATTACTTCGACACTCAGCTGCTCGATGACCTTCTTTTCCACACTTAAAACATTTTCTAGTTTTTTTAAGACAATCTCCACCATGCTTCTTTCCACACTTTGTGCATAAGGAAACATTCATCTTCTTTTCACCATTATTATGAGATTTCTCCTTGAACTCCATCTTTCGTTTCTTGTCAAAACCATGAGATGGATATGTAACACCAACTTCCATTTCTACCTTGATAGCACAACGCACAATTTCTTCATAGCTACTGAAGTCTCTTATAGCTAATGCCCTTCGAAGACTTGGTTTTAAGCCACTGAAAAATCGATCAACTTTACTTTTAGGTTGGATGATAATGCCAGATGCATACCTTGCAAGTCTTGTAAAATTCGCTTCATATATACCAACAGATTCATCATCCTTCTGCTTCAGCTCAATAAACTCCTTTTCCATCTTTGTTCGAAGAATACTAGGGAAGTACTTACTGAAAAACAAGTTCTTGAACTCGTCCCATTCCATGGACTCAATTTCATCCCTTGGCCTCGTATTCTTGATAAGATTCCACCATTGATCAGCTTCACCTTCCAAACGATATACTGCTAAGATGACTTTATCATGTTCAGAACATTGAAGAACTGAAAATATCTTTTCAGTGGTACTGATCCATTGTTCAGCAACAAGTGGATCGGAAGTCCCACTGAAAGAAGGTGGACGTTGCCTCATGAAGGACTCAATAGAATATTGTTCCCTTCTCTGCTCATTTGGAAGTCCAGAATGATTCATAGCTTGTGTAAGTATAGCAATAAGATTTTGCACTCCATCTCCCATAACATTTGTTTGTTCAGGAGGGCAATCATTGCATTGTCCATTGCATTGATCAACACGGTTCCTTCGGGTTCCAGCCATCGTCTAAAACCCAAAAAGAATAGTGTGAGAGGAAAAAATCATGCTAGGGAAAACAACATAATAAAGGGGGAGTACCTTCAATATCCAACATCTTAGGTTTAATTCTATGATCGTTAGCGTAATTCTATTACTATAACCTATACGTATACTTAGAAATATCTCTAGGGATCTCACTATCGTTTTCGCATCCTAGTTTCCAAAGGTTGGCTAAACCTTTCCTCTGATACCAACTGTAGCGGTCTAGAATTACTTCCAGTGGACTACAGTTGATACCTATCAGGGCACTCCATGGGCGGCTACACCCCCTGGGCGGGACACACCACCATCCCCAGTGGCAGCCATTTCCTCATGAAGCCCTTGGGCGGAGAGCCATGCTTCGTCCAACGCTCACATGTGAGAGTTCCCAAGGATCGGATACATTCCTACCTCCTTTGCCTCTGATACCAACTGTAGAGACCCGTATCCTGACGTACATGGACATTACATTACATTTGCGGAATACTTAGTACATAACAAAAACACACACTAAAGGATCGTAATAGTTTAGTGTCTTTGGAAACTCGGAACATAATCTTCTAATCCTGGTGAAAGATCTTCAATATCTCCCGTAAAGATCTTCCATTTTTTTTACCTAAAACCTTTCTTTATATCCTGGGGAAAAGAAAACATAAAAGGGTGAGCTCAAATGCTCAGTAAGGGTATACAAAAGAAATAAAAATCATATCATATCTTTTTGAAAATCACAACCTGCAAAAGAGATCATAATATCTTAACATGGAACAAATCATAGAAGTGAAAATGAGATCCCCATAATCATAACATGAAACTTGAAACTTTGTGGCATGCACACATAATCATGGAAAATCATTTCTTTTTAGTCATGACTCATTGCCAAGACTATCTTAGTGGAAAAAGTCCCTTTCTGAACCGAGTTCACTCCTCGTTTCAGTCCTGTATCACTGAACCGAAATAACCTTCCGTTCCAGCCATGTCTATATCATGAGATATAAAATCATTACCCAATGCATTGGAGGGAGATATAGGTCCCACCCATCTTATAATGAATCCTTTCTTATGTGTGCCACATAATCATAAATCATACATCATCGTATAACACATGTAACAAAAATGGGATTCTTGAAACATCATGACATCATAAATCGATTCATATAAGATAAAGGAATTCATAAAAATAATTTCATCACAACATGATCAAATCAATTTAATAACAGGGATAAAACAGAACCCTTTATTATCTTAGATGGAAAATAATTTTGATAAAAAACTTGAACTCCATTCTTGAGGAAAATATCCTTTCTTCTTCAAAAAACATTTTTCCTTTCATAACATGTCATACAACTTTAAAATAAAAGAAGTTGATTAAAAATAAACTTGAAAACTTGTAAAGGAATCTTCTTGGAAATAATGTTTTAAAAATCTATTCATGCCGTATAAGTTAAAAAAAACATTCTTCGTACTTTTGTCGGAAAAGTCAAAAAGTACCTCGTACGAAAAACGACAAAAGATTCCTTTTATTTCTTTTACTAAAAACTCACCGAAGGGTAAAAATGGATTTAAACAATTTTAGGTGGATGGAAATAATATTACATATTGAGTAAACATGGATGTGGATGATAAAATACACCCCAGTAAATACTTACGAATAAACAATCTCGGATAAAAATGAGATTGTGATATTTCCCTTACCTTAGGTCCGATTTGCATTGTTCGTGTCCGAAGCTCCTGTATAATGGTTTAAATAATGTTATTGACTTATTCCAGAATCATACATATTGATATGATATCATATATGGTCATATTATTAGCTTCTTGTTAGTAATATTTCATTGTTACTTGTTACTCGGGTCTTTATAACTTTTTGTTCTTATGCGTGTTTTGTCGAATAAATTCTTATTCTTATCTTTAGGTTATAGATAATTCATTTCCAGAATGGTATTAGTGTAGTATATACCATATTCATTCATTCAATTCATTTATATAATCATTATGAAATGAAGATCATGTAGAACGAGTCGCATCACATCGTGGAGACGGTATTCCGTACGTACGCACGAGTGATGATATCGTTCCTATGATCGTGGAATTGTATTGGAGTATATATATATATTATTTCAGTATCAATATTACTTCATAATAATCATATATAGTTACTCATTACACCATTATACCCATCCTTGTAAGGTGATGGTGGAAAATAGATTACACCACGGCGTGGAGACGGTATTCCGTACGTACGCACGCGCGGTGATTTCATTTTTCCGTAGGATGGATAGAAGGTGAATTAGGGTTGTTTCATATTTATAATAACATATCAGTATGTATGTAATACTGATGTTATTACTTTATCATGAAACAACTAAAGAAGAAGAAGTTGAAGAAGAAAGAAATTGAAAAGATCGGTAATGGATATTACCTCTTCTTTGGAACGCCTCTTTGAATCCTCCACTTAAGGAACTAAGATTGGTCTTTGGAGAAGACCAGAACCTCTAGGATTATTCTAGGAAAGTGGAGAGGAGAAAATGGCAGGGGTTGGCCGAGCTTGAGTGCTCAAAATTGGTGTGAGGAGGAGGGGGAGGAGGTGCCCTTTTATAAGCGAGGAGAGGGGCACCTTAGGAATTCTTAAAAATATTAATTTATAATAAATCTAACCCCACTTAAAAACCTCAAAAAAATGACTCATATTCGAAGATTAGATGAGATAGGGTTGTAATCTCATCAACCAATCAAATTTAGACATGTTTGGATATTATTTTAAACCTTATCAATTAGATTTAACTCTAAGTTAAATAATTTAACTTTTACCGTGTCTTTTTGTTTTCTTTCACTATATGGTTAATAAACTTACTATAACATGCCAAACGAACCAAAAATTGTTTATTATTAATATATATATCCTTATCTAAGTCATTTGGACGAACCTTAGATTTTTAGGAATAAAATAACAATTAATAATATAATATTTGATTTAAAAACTATTTTGTGTCAATTTTGACACTATTTGATATATGATTTTTGTGAAAGTCATAACAGAATTATATGTTCGAACCAAGTTGATTAAATCAACATTAATATATCATAGTAACCTATAAAATTAGTGGAATTCATAAAAAATCTCAAATTACATTTATTTTGGTGTTTATAACATCAATTATGTCAATATTTCATTAATAAGATAATTACTGCATCATCGTTGTGTCATAAATAAATTAAATTATTTGATGTCTAAAAATTACAAATAAAATACCATCATGTAGGAAATCTTTTTATCTTTCTAATTAATATTTACAATCGAATTTATCTTATGTATAACCCCATATTAAAAATGATTTACTTATTAAACTTTGATTTTAACTATTTTAACCCTTCTTTAAATAAATTCATAATAAATGTCCTAATCTAATCCAAGTGGGCCTAAATGGTCATATTTTATTCCTAAGTTTGTTTTTGGTCGAATTACACTTGTCCAATAGAATTAGGACATGTGTTATAGTAATATCATATTTACCCTTAGTTACCCTATTTACTATTAACCGCGGTAAAAAAAAGTAAAAAGTTACTATTCACCAAAAATTATTTTCATCTCATTGAACCACATTTTAGTCCTTGATATTAATCGTGTCTCTCGGATTTTCGAAATTCCATTCACATAAGTGGTAAAATTAAGTTTTATGCAAAATTCAGTTTTTAACCTACCACTTAGTGGTTTCACTATTCATCAAAAATTGAAAGTTTTCAGAAAAATGCCAAAATTTCATCCTAAGCTATATTTCATATTCCGAATTCAAAAATGAAGTCTATTTTACCAAATTCATAACATAGAAGTTGAATTAATTAATTTTATAATTAAATCCCGCTATTAAAACAAATAGCGTGTTTTTACGAAACAATATCTATCAAAAGATTGACACTTGTTTATGTCAGGTTTAAATGTGAAATTATGTCCAATGACCAACATTGTATTAAATTGTAAAAATATATTCTAAATATACTTTAAAACCACTCAAATTAATAATTTATCACTATTAATTATTTCGATTAAAAAAGTTGTTTTTAATTATAATTTAGTAATTTTCACTATTCATCAGAATATGAAAGTTATCCGAAATGTACCAAAATTTCACCTTAGGCTAAATTCGATACTCCGAATCCAAAAATGAAATCCATTTTGAAAAATAAAATTTACAAAATTTCAAAAAGTCGTTATTACTATTCATAACGGCTAGTTTTAATAGCATATCGCTGTTTAGTGAAACTCGTTATTGCGTACTACACACACTATCGAGGAAGGTTGCGATTGCGTGTAATGCAAGGAAAGTCAAGGATGCGTGTTGTGCAAGCTCCTTTTGGTGTAGCGTACAACACAAGACATTAATAAAATTAAAAAGAATATTTTTCATAAAATCTTGGGCTGTTACAAATAACCACTTTCATAATGACGGAATGCATAATGCCAGACTATCATAACCACATAGCCAAGGCTTCGTGCCAAGACAACAAATAATATTTTGCCAAGGCCTTGTTCCAAGATACTAGTTTGTCTCATGAGACCTACCGATGCATCGAGGAGCTATAGCAGGCTCCACCCGTCACATATTAAGTCCAATGCATTCCCATATGAAAAGGTTTAAACATAACATAAACATTCGTATTAAAACTAGAATACAAAATGTCAATACTTTTACCATAAACTATGAATGGTATAAAAATTGAACATCCACAGTCAAAAATATCACAAAACATTCAATACAGTATAGAAGTTTTGTATCATAATAAATCAACTGCAAATAAGCGTAAAATCCATCAAAGGATGTTGACATAGATGAAATCAAAACTCTTTTTTAGAGAAATATATCTTTCTATTTTGAAATCATTTAAAAGTCATATATTTATAAAATAACTCATTTTCTTTGAAAATATTCTTATAATCTTGTAATGGAAGCTTCGACGGAAAATAGCTGCACCCGCCGTATAAGTTAAAAAAACATTCTTACCTTAATTCTGTCGAAAACGTTCAAAAGGACCTTGTTTGGAAAACAACAGAAATATTCCTTTATAAACTTCTTATAAAAAGTCAAAAAAGGGTATAAATGACTTTAAACCATATTCTTGTAAATATTAAAAATGTTTTGAAATACATTTTTAAGAAACATTGATGTAGATGATAAAGAAATCCCAGTAGATTATTACATATAAACAACCTCGAATAATGAAGAGATTGCAAAATAAACACTTACCTTGTACTTTTACTTGGTTGAGGGTAGGTTAACCACCTGTATAATGGTGAAATAATTGTTATTAAATTATACAATAATCATATACATTAATATGATATCATATATGATCTTTTAACATTGATTTGTTAATAATATCTTAGTATTATCGTTGTTTCGGGTGTTAACTTACTCGTTATCTTTTATATGTTTTGTTACGTAAGCTATGTTTGTCATGGAAAGGTTGTATATTAATCATATCCAGAATGATACCAAGTCCTTAGATACTATTATTAATCATTAAATGAGAATTATACTTGAATGGATATGATGGAGAATGAATCTCATCGCGTTCGTGGAGACGGTAGTCCGTACGTACGCACGAGCGACAATATCATTCTTTTGATATTAAAATAATATATAATTGGATGGTATATCATATATAAAGAATCATTATCATGTTATATTTATTATTTACATGAATTACACATCATTATTATACCCATACAAATAATAATATATTGGATAACAATTACACCACGACGTGGAGACGGTAAGTCGTACGTACGCACGTATGGTGACATGTCATTCAAAGGATAGATATAATAATGAATATGGTTGTGCCATATTTATAATAATATTAAATTATATAGGTGATACTGGATTCATTATTTTAGAATGGGAATAACAAAGAAATAAGAAGTGGAAGAAGAAAGGAACATGAAAAGGGGTGGTGAAATCATTACCACTTCTTCGGGTTCTTCCTTTTGATTTGATCAAAAGGGCTCCTTAAGTTGGCTTTATGACTAAAGGAATGCCTCTAGGATGAAGTGAGGGAAGTTGAGAGAGTATTTGGGCAGAGGTTGGATGAACCAGAAGGCTTTTATGGTGTGATTTAACGAGAAGGGAGAGTTCCCTTTTATAGGAGGGGTGAGGGGCACCTTTGGAAAAACTAGAAATATTATTTTATAATAAATTCATATTCGGTTTATAATGGCTCCAAAGTGTATTATTTATAGGTTAAGGTTGGTATAGGTCTAAAAACACTAAACCAATAGAATTTAGACAGGTTTGGGTTATTATATTAACCTTATCTCTTAGTTTTAACTCTTAGTTAATTAGTTTGACACTTACCATGTCACTTTGTATTTTTATATTATATAGTTAATAAACTTACTATATACCTCCAAGAGACCACCAAGTGGTCCATTAATGATACACCTGTAATTATATAAGTTTCTTGGACGAACCTTATATTTTTAGGAATTTAATATCAATTAATAATATAATATTTGTTTTAAAAACTCTTTTATGTCAATTTTGACACTATTTGGAAAATTGATTTTTGTGAAAATCATAACAGAATGATTAGTTCGAAAAAAGTCAGTTAAATAAAGCATAATATGTCATATTATCTTATAAAATTAGTGTAATTCATTAAAAGTCTCAAATTATATTTATTTGGGTTTTTACAATATAAATTATTTTAATTTTTCACTATTATGGTAATTACTGCATCATTATTGTGTCATAAATAAATTAAATTATTTAATGTCTAAAAATTATAAATAAAATATAATTATGTAGGAAATAGTTTTATATTTATAATGAATATTTACAATCGAATTTATCTTATGTATAACCCTATATTAAAAATGTCTTAGTAAATAAACTTTGTTTTTCACTCTTTTAACTCTTCTTTGAATTAAATAATAATAAATGTCCTAATCTAATACAAGTGGACCTAAATGATAATATTTTATTCCTAAGGTTGTTTTTGGTCGATATACACTTGTCCAATAGAATTAGGATATGTGTTAGGGTAATATTAATATCATTTTTACCCTTAATTACCCTATTTACTTTTAACCGTGGTAAATAAAAGTAAAAAGTTACTATTCACAAAAAATTATTTTCATCTCATTGAACCACATTTTACTCCTTGATATTAACCATGTCTCTCGGATTTCTGAAATTCCAATCACATAAGTGGTAAAATTATGTTTTATGAAAAATTCAGTTTTTTTAACTACCACTTAGTAGTTTCATTGTTCATCAAAAATTGAAGTTTTTCAGAACAATGCCAAAATTTCAACCTAAGCTATAATTTATATTCCAAATTCAAAAATGATGTCTATTTTACAAAATTCCAAACATATAAGTTGCATTAATTAATTTTATAATTAATTCCCGCTGTCACAACAAATAGCGTGCTTTTAAGAAACAATATATATGAAAAGATTGACAATTGTTTATCTCCAATTTCAAAGTGAAATTAATTATAATAAACACCATTGGATAAAATGGTAAAAATATATTCTAATTATAATTTAAAACCACTCAATAATTTAATTTATCACTATAAATTATTTTGATTTAAAAAGTTGTTTTTACGTATTTTTCACTATTCATAAAAATTGGAAGTTCTCAGAAAAATACCGAAAATTCAACTTAGGATAATTTCGATATTCCGAATCCAAAAATGAAGTCCATTTTGAAATATAAAATATATATAATTTCAAAAATTAGGTATTACTATTCATAACGGCTAATTTTATCGGTTGTGGTGTGTGTTAGAACTCGATGTTGCGTACAACACACGTTATTACATTATTCAAAGGAAAACGTACCGTAGAAGCTTGGGGTGTTAAATATATTATTATATTATCCTAATTTTACATTTATAAAAGTATATGAAGAGATGAAATTGAATACATTACTTCTAAATTTCATTTTATTTATTTTAGGATCTCTCAAGACCGAATGCATCAAACCAGGCTAAGCAAGTCATCCCTCACCCTGCGGGGTCAAAAATATTTTTGAGAAGTCGAATGACTATGGTAATATTTTCATTAGTTTAAATATTTATAAGAAAATATTATTTGTTTAATATATTAAATTGTTTATTTATCTTTTCTTAATGCAGTCACATAGTTTAGGGCATGAATCATCCCTAACTGAAGTGTGGTTGAATGTTCACAAAAAATCAGATGGATGTTTTGTTAATGAGCCTGCAAAAGAAGATGGGGTATGAATTTAATTTTTACTTATAATAACTTATTATTAGTTTTTAATATGTTATTATATATTTATATTTTATTTATAGGTAAAAATTAAAGAAATATGGGATGCCAATCCTGGGTTATCCTACTCAGTATCCCAGGATGACCCAGTTGATAAAGTCCCTGGGAAGGAGCATCCTGGAAGAGTGCACGGGATGGGTTTTAGACCCGTACCATATGAGGTCTTTGGCATGCCCCTAGGGATTCTAACTGAATCTACTCATGGTTATAGTTATTCCATAACTGAAGATGCTCATAGGGAGATTTATTCTCTATAAACCACAGTTCAAGACCAGGGGGCATAGATATTCGCTTTGTAGAAAGCAATTAATGATATACATCAGCAGATGAGAAGATATGCCCCTGGTGGTAGTGCATCGACTGGTGGTAATCAGGTAAATCACAAAAAATAAAAATCATTTAGTTTTCAAAATTTCATTGGTTTTAAGTTTTAATATAAATATGGAACAATATTTAATTTTCAATATAATTTTCATACAGGTGACAGCAGAAAGTGGAGATGGAGGCGGAGAGGGTGACAATACGTGTTCATCATCAGACCGCGAGTAGTTTTATTGTTGATGTGTTGGAAAAATATAGGAACAATTGGTTTGTATATGTATGGTTATATGTTTGTTATGAAGTGTTTGACTAACTTTATGAGCTTTTAGGTTTTGTGCATATTTGTCATATGGATGATCCATCTATGGTGATATGATTTGAATTCGGGAATAATCAGGTTGTTTGATCATAGGTGAATGTATTTTGGTTGTCCACCATATCAAAAATAAATCAGGTTCTTATTACGTAACATAACTCTAGGTATGGTTTTGGCACAAAGCGGGGTTGTTCAGTTTGTTGACCCAATGGAAAAGTGTTTGGTGGAAGGAAGTGATACTTTGTGACCTATCATTAACGGAACAATTTCTAGAGCATTGGTGTTGGTAATTATATTTTCTATCATTGGTGTGGGAGGTAGGGATACATGGGGAGACTGTGTGATAGTAATCCAGTTGAGTGTCAAGATTACAGTAGGATGAGCCATCTACAGGATTTTTGTAGATCTTTTCCTATAATATATAGTTAATGAGTTTCTGTAATGAATTGAGTATTACCTCTAATCACATTGAATATTTAGACTTATGAAATTCATGGGTGTCCTTATATGATTTTTATGAATAAGAAAATTCACCTACTAATAATTCATTTCTAGCGGTCTTTCCTAGAGAAACCAATTTATAATAAAACCCACTTGAAGGGGAATATTTTTATGTCAATAAATATTATTTTAATTCCATTCAAATGTATATTTTACATTATTGTTCAATTATTAAAATTTTGGAAAAAACACTTATGTAGTTAGCTCTGGATAAAGTTAAGGAATAGTATAGAAAATTGTATATGAAAAAGAAGATGGCCCATTCTTTATCCCCTCCCACCATCAAATATGTTTATAATTACTAAAGGAATGGAGCTTTAGTACACTATCCATGGATTCCTCTATAACTAGTTTGAGCTAAAGAGAGTTTGAGTGAATAGGTTTTGGTAGTGTATGAATAAAAAACCACACCAACCTTTAGATTTAGGATAAAGTTGTGAAACTATCCAACATTGGAAAATATAAAATACAGCATCCCCTTAGGGGTTAAACAAAGTTCTATATTCTTTCTTCTCTCCCATATTCTATTTTTTTTTTTTTTGATAAATTTCTTCTTTTTTGTTCATTATTTCTTGTGGGGATGCTTTGTAGTATCTAGTTAGAAATAGAATATGATTGGTAATAAAGAACACAGTAATGGGTGTAGTATATAATTTAATGAACTATTAAATTTGAATTGAACATTTTTAAATGAAACAGGACGGTATAAAAGTGGGTAATGTATAAATAATTGGTTTTCATTAAATATGAAATCAAATGGAATTATGAATGTAATATGACTGGTAAATAATAAATCTTGAAATTATTAATTGTTCTAAAAAATGATAAATTGTGAATTATTATTGTGGCTATTTTTTATAGAAAGTGGCGATGGTTTAGAATATAAGAATAGGTAGCAAAGGTAGCATGTGTAAGTGATGATTTAGTACTTGTGATGGGTGTAGCAGTCCTTTTGTTTGTGGAACCTTTAGGATGGTATTGTGTGTGGATTTATTATACTTTTACTTTCTTATGATTTATTAGGTACCCCAATCTAGTAGGATAATCTTACCAACACCCAAATGTTTTGGGTTCATAGTGTCTTATAAAAAATCTCGGTTGATGAGTGAATGGATGGATGACTACTCACTCTTCCTAAATATCCCAAATATATGTTGAACCAGTATGATGAATCAATGTATTTATAAGAATATGGTATATAATGGATTTAAGTATAGTATTAGATGTTTTGGTTTACTTGAATATGTGTTTTAGAAGATAATGTATGGTGGGGGTCGTGTTTAGTATGGGGAGGGTACGGGGTTGATGTAATTTATGTTCATGATACCCTACTATAATGAATATGTTGATATGTTTATGGGATGGAGGTGTGTTTTTTATAATGATGATGTGGTTGTTATATGTTTCCTGGTTGTGATATGAGATATTATGTGTTGTGATATGACCGAAGAAGGGATTGAGAACCCCATGTTGTTTTTTATTGTAGTGTGAGAGTGACAAACTAGTGGGGAATTGGTTGTGGGGTTACTTTTGATATATTATATATTTTTTTATGTTATTATACCTAGATTAAAAATTTTTTGAGTGATAATTGGTGAGGTTGGGTTATAGTTTACCGAGTAGGTTGTTGTTGGTTATTTTTTTTATTCATTGAAGTATTAATATAATTCTTCAACATTTTCATGAGAGGTCTTAATGAGGATCCCAATAATTGTGTATGTATGATCACCCCTATATATATATATAAATTTTATATGTTTACAAGATGTATTTGGAGATCAATATGAATATTTCTAGCTCATGGATTTCAATTGTGATTATAGTTATTAAGTAGGAATGGTTTTCTTTTCAGGGCACTGGTGCAGGGTATGCAGAGCTGCTATTTTTTTTCCAAATCAGCTTTTAGTGGTGGTTTTAACTGCAGCTAAATGAAACTGGTAAAATTTTAGCGGCTATTTTAACCGTCGTTAAATATATAAACTTTTCTCGTAGCGGCGGTTAAAACCAACGCTATAGTGTCCCACCATCAGCGTGTATTCCGTGGCAGTTTTGATTATTTTAGCGGCATTTTTCTAGCGAGTGGGGGGGGGGGGGGTTTATTTGCAACAGTTATAACCGCCACAAATAAAAGAGATCCAACATACGTAAAAATAGCCTCTAAAAAAACCTAAACCACTGCGAAATGAGTCAACTACGATGATTAATTTAATCCATAGTGAAATAGATATAATCGCCGATAATAGTTTCCCGACGCACAATTTAGCGGCGGTTTAAACTGCCGCTATATGCAAAAAAAACCACCGCTAAACCCCTAATTTATTGTAGTGTAAAAGGGGTATCTATTCCTATATAAGTATGATCAGACATAGAATTATCAATCTATAACACAATAGGTTTATCAATATATAATATCATAAGATTTTATAGGTTTTATCCTTTAATTCATGATATTAGTTCATAAGAAAATGTGAAAAAATCTATGTATATCCCCCAGGAGTGTCTGGCCAAATGTATAGTCTTAGGCCCACTCATTTTACATCGATGACAACTGAGTTAATACTCAATCTACCTCTTTCATAGTTTTAACCCTTATGTTCATTTTTCCATATCTATATGTACTTTCATGTATCTGGATAGGGGTGTTTTTTTGAAAACCAAGCACTCTATAACTTTCCAAATCATTATGATATTTTCCTATATTTAGAATTATACCTAGATTAAAATATATGACTATGTTCCCCAACATATTCTTTTTTAAATCTAGTTCTGAATGATTATAAAAATGGTACTTCAATACCCATGGTAAAAACTCCGAACCTAGAAGACCAGAATATGTGGTTACTTTATAACATTAAAACTAGATACATGTGATCACATACTAAGGGAGTGAATAGTTTAATAGTATTGGAAAAGAAAATATAAGCTTGAATATCAAATTAAAATATAAATAATAAAATATAACATTTTATTTTTTAAACACATTGTTAAAACCACTAAAATACTATTTCATGTCATTTATTCTACACTTCTTGGAATCACATGGAAATGAAATAAAATAAAAGGCAAATATTAATTTTTTAGAATTGGAATGTTTAGAGTGGAATCTATCATAGAATACATAAGGCATGAGTATTATGGTTGGAATAAATAATTATTGAATAACACAATATAAATAATCTCATGAGATTAAAACTCAACTATGGATAACATAACTATTAAAATAATCATATGGACATTAATAAATAATTTCATAATGATATAATTCATAATGTTAGATATCTTAAACATACCATCAAGGCCTCATTCCATGTAATTATAGAAAAAT
The DNA here is from genome assembly GCA_963277665.1 of Viscum album. Classification (NCBI taxonomy): domain Eukaryota; kingdom Viridiplantae; phylum Streptophyta; class Magnoliopsida; order Santalales; family Viscaceae; genus Viscum; species Viscum album. The sequence goes on from OY728156.1 coordinate 1,346,477,936, forward strand.
GGGTATTACATAATCCAAATAACCAACATGTTTTTTCTCATGATACGTACTAATTCATTGAGGGGTTTTTAATTCCAAGACCCACCATCCACTTAATAATTCTAATGCATTCGTCATATGAATAAATAATTCGTCACAATCAATATGTCAAAATTATGAATAATTATATATAATAGAATGACTATCATACATAATTTCAATACATTCCTGATTCAAATGATCATAATACATTAAAATGTATATAGTATATTGTATCATTATATTATATACTCTAAAAAGATTAAAATTCATCAAATGTTTTTTCAAAGATGAAAATTATTTTAAAATATCACTAGAACAATTCTTGTAGATACTACCATCATCATTTAGAAATAAATTATATAAAATATAAAAAATATAAAAAAAATTGAAAAAATATATGAAACGATTCATGGAAACTTTTTAAGGATGATTAAATGAATATAGTAGAAATGCTGATAGGAAAAGTTGTTCATGTAGTATATGTTTAAATAAATTTTTTATTCACAATATAGGAAAAAATGTCTCATTCTAAAGATGAAAAGATTAATTTTATAGAAATTAATGGATGGGTAAAAATAAATCTAATTAATCATTTAATAATAGTAAATAAGTTATTAAAAACATTTTAATGAAAATATAGACATTGAATAATAATATTCATGGCTGATAAGAAAAACAAAGTCAGTTTTACTTAGAAATATTATTTCAAGATATTAAGTATTTTGGTAGAGGAAAATAATTAGAAAGATTTTATTTTCAAAAAATTACCATATGAAAATAAAATTTATGTGTTTTGATAAATAAATATCATATAATTACGCAAGCATGAACTTAAACATAATTTATACTGAATAAGGATGAGACTGAGAAATAAACCCCTGCCTCGGATCTGACATGCTTCATAAGTGATTTCAATCTCCTATATAACCAATTTAAATTTATTAAAAATATATATAAGAACCTTATAAATTATAACAATGTTAGATATTATCCACTTAAAAAATTTCAACACTGTTATATTAATAAATCATTATTTAAATAGTTTTTTTGGAGTGTTAATTTTTCATTTTTCACAAATTTTTTGGTTTATTAATTTCACCCTTGCATCTTGATCTTGTTTTAATCATAAATAAATATTAATAAAAAGTTAATTATCATATATATTCATTATATAAATATAATTATAATTTATGAATGTATAACAAGAAGAATTAATCGTACCACTTTGGGGATATGGTATACCACATATACGCAGGAGTGATGTTATTAGTTCTTAAAAGGTAGAAGGGTAAGAAGTTAATTGATTTATTTAATTTTCATAATAAAATATATTTTAGAAATATCATATATTAATATTATATTAATCATAATTACCATCAATTAATAGTGATTTTAAAAATAAGATACATCACTTCGTCAGGGGGCAGTACACAGGTACACAGAAATGATGCTATTGTTTTCCATTTGATGGAAAATGAGATGAATATAGGTTATGTCCTTGAAATAATAACATCTTATTATGTGGGAGGCGATATTATTTCTACATCATTGTGTTTATAGTAGAATTTAAGGATGTATAATAAGAAATAGAATGAAAACAATCGGTGAAGAGCAATAAATATTTATTGGACAACATCCTTTAGATTACACCTTAAGCAATCTAAGTATTAGATGAGATAGAGTGATAAAAAGTTTAATGGAATATAGGATGAGTTTCCCTTTTATAATTTAAGAAAGGGAACAATAGGAATTACATAAAATATTTAAATATCCTTAATATATTTCTCATGAAAAATTATTTCATATTGCTATTTGTTTGAATAAAAAATTTATAAGGTTAAAATATCACGACCTAATAATATTTATATAGATTTCTGTGTAATTTTAATCCTTAATTTTTTTTATCCCATTTATTAACCCTTTTTAACTTTAACCATGGTAACACATTTTTTAGCCTTTAAGGGAAATAAATCTACTTCTATGGTGACAATTATAAAAAAAATTGTACATGGGTGAAATTTACAACAATTTATGATTCCAAATTTATAATTTGAGTTTTTATTTTTAATTTTTTATAAAATTTAATATTATATGATTGAACATAAAATATCATTACAGTCATTTTTAGGAGTATTATTTTAATTTGACATTAATTCCATCTAGATTACAGTGTATTTCTAATTAAAAAACTTTTGAAATATACAATAAAATATTGTTAGAAATAATATTATTTTAAAACCACAATTCATACAAAATATATTTCTTTAATGTTTTTAAAATAAATTACTATATTTTTTCTACTATTTGCAGAAGAACTATGTCTGAATTATTTAAGCATTTAAGGTAATTAAATAATAAAAAAATTATTTATAAATTACCATAATAAAATTATATAATTAATAATCAAAAAAAAATTTATATTCATTAATCACATAATTTTATCCTTATAAAAAATATAATAAAATATATCATTAGAGAGTGAATTTTTTTATTTATTCTTTACTTAAGGTAATATAAGTGTCATTATCAAAGAAAAATTCCTTAAAAATTACATATATTAGAATTTATTATTTAAATTTCCAAATTATACACATAAAATAAAATAATTTCATGTTTTTGAGTTATTTTGAGACATAATCCCATAGTTTTAACATTATTTATCATGTTTTACACTTTATGTGGTGAAAAATCATTACAATGGTTACTATTCATAATGCACAACAAATAAAAGGGAACTATTTACAAAATATGAACATAATGATTAAAAATATGGAATCCATTTTAAAATATTCAGTTTAAAAAGAGAAATAAGTAAATTTTTAAATGAAATTATAGAACTCAATAAAAACTGTTTTTAGAAAAATGTGTTTTAAGCCTGAAAATAAGCTTATCACAACATTAAATATGATGATAATTATTCTATAATTAATAATATTTTTTTTTAAATTAAAGGAAACCTATGTTAATTTTAGTGTTAATTTTAAATTACTTAATTAAATTAAAAAATTGATGTTTTGCAAAAACAAATTCATTTTCACTATTCATTCAAAACCCATCCTTTTCAAAGAAATACCAATAATTCATCATAATTACAATATGTAATGATTATTTAAATATGATATAAATTTTCAAAAATAAAATTCATAGATGTTGAAAAAATTGTTTGTAATATTTCTCTACAAAATGTAATAAATCCATTTTTTAAGAAAACATATTTTTGAAGTATTAAATTACATTACTAATAGTTGAATACATATTAATTATGAATTAATATATGCATTTATGTTATATTAAAACATTAGAAATATTTTATATAATTTATTTATTCTTATTAATAGCTCTAATTTAATAGCTAGGTTATAACTGTCACATTTAATAATAATATTTTTATAGTATATCACAACAATCGTATAACTTGGTGTTGTGAGTTAAGTAATATTTGAATAATTGTTTTTTAGACTAAAATTTTAGGGTTCTATATAGACCCTCATTCATGAACCTATAGTATGAAGAAACTTCTTTATAGATGGTGAAATGTATGGTGTTAGCACTTCGATCACTTGTCCTTTATAAAATTATTGAATCTATTAATTAATATGAAATGTGTATGAATTAAATGAACAACATAGAAGGGGTTAAATTGGATACCTATGCATTATATTGATTTTATCAGCCACCAATGGTTGGGGGCCTGATGACAAATGTATACCATGTGAAACTCATACATAGTGGGGTGAGATTTAAATGAACTTAGTGGTGTTTGTAGAGACCCAAAGCTTGACGTACATGGACATTACATTACTTTTGCGGAATACTTATTACATAACAAAAATAGACACCAAAGGACCGTAATAATGTAGGGCCTTTGGAAACATGGAACATAATCTTCTAATCTCGGTGAAAGATCCTCAACATCTCCCATAAAGAGCTTCACTTTTTTTTCTTACCTAAAACCATTCCTTATATCCTGGGGAAAAGAAAACATAAAAAGAGTGAGCTCAAATTCTCAGTAAGGGTAAGCATGGATAAAATAAAACAAATCATATACATTTGAACTTAAAAACATGAACATAATGTTTAAACATCAAAAGCTTGAGCAATTACATAAAACATGGAAGTACGTAAGTCATAGATCATAAAGAAACATCAATCATGATAAAATAGAATGGGAATAAAACATGTAATTGTGGAAACCATTAAGAACATGATATGATTTTCATATTAGCCAAGGCATTACTGCCAAGACCATCTTAGTGGACAAAGTCTCTTTCTGAATCGAGTTCACTCCTCGTTCCAGTCCTATAACACTGAAACGGATTAACTTACCATTCCAACCATGCCTATATCATGATATATAAATCTTTACCCAATTCATTGTAGGGAGATATAGTTCCCACCCATCTCATAATGAAATCATTCTTACTTGTGCCACAAAATAAATATACATCATTCATAATAACCCAATAAATAAAATGGGTTTCATAAACATCATCCCATCATCACATAATCCATATAAAAGAAATAGATATCATTTCATAATAAGAAAATTGAAACCATGTAAATAATAGAGACATTATACTTGAAACATACACATATGAAATAATTTCATCTTAGATGAAAAATGGTTTTGATAAAACACTTGAAATGAATTCTTGAGGAAAATATCCTTTCTTCTTCAAAATAATTTTCTTTTCACAAAATGTCATGCAATTTTAAATGAAAAGTATTTTGTTGAAAATAGTCATGAAATATATTGGAGGAAGCTTCATGAAAATAAGGCTTTATAAAACTATAAAAATCCTTTCATGCTGTATAAGTTAAAAATAACATTCTTCACGTACTTTTGTCAGAAAAGTCAAAAATTACCTCGTAAAAGAAAGATTCCATACATACCATGTAGTAAAAGTCAAAAATGGGTAAAAAGAACTTTAAAAATACATGAAAACACTTTTAGAAAACATGGACTTGGATGATAACAATAGCCCCAGTAAATACTTACGAATAAACAATCTTGGATAAGAACGAGATTGGAAAGGTTATCCCTTACCTTAGGTCTGATATGCTTTTATGGATCCTAACCTCCTGTATAATGATTTAAATAATGTCATTGACTTATTAAATAATCATATTCATTGTTATTATATCATATATGTTTCACTTATGACTTTATATTACCCGTTCTTTTGTAAATTCCATGTAAAAGCAGTGTTTTGGGTAAAATCATTTCATTTATCGTATGTGTTTCTACTTTTCGTTCTTGATATTATTACTTATATACTGATTTAAATAATTCCAGAATTTAAAACATGATTTATATATAATATATATTCATCATATACATATATATTATAGTTCGATAAAAGGAATGAAATACACCGTTCATGGAGACGGTAGGTCGTACATATGCATGAAGGCTGTTTTCATTTCCTTGTTGAATTGAATGAAATTAAATAGATGACACAAATATATATATACATAAATACAGTAGAATTATTATTTCATATATTTCATTATTATTTATTATATATACTTTATAATCATTCTTGAATGGTTAATCCTAGAAAATGAATCTCATCGCGTTCGTGGAGACAGTAGTCCGTACGTACGCACGAGCGATGATATCATTCCCATGATCGTGGAATTATATTGGAGTGTATGTATACTATTTCAGAATCAATATCAATTTAAAAAAAATCATATATAGTCATTATTTACACCATTATACCCATCCAAGTAATGTGGTGGTGGAAAATAGATTACACCACGGCGTGGAGACGGTATTCCGTACGTACGCAAGCGCGGTGATTTCATTTTCCGTAGGATGGATAGATGGTGAAATAGGGTTGTTTAATACTTATAATAAAATATAAGTATATGAGTGATACTGATGTTATTACTTCATAATGAAACAACTAAATAAGAATAAGTGTAAGAAGAAATCAAGTTGAAAGAATCAGTAACAAACATTACCTCTTCTTTGAAGCGCCTCTTTGAGACCTCTTTTAGGGCACTAAAATTGGTCTTTGAAGAAGACGAGGACCTCTAGGATGTTTCTAGTGACGTGGAGAGGATAATTTGGTAGGGGTTGGAAGAGAATGAAGGCTCAACATGGTCTGAGGAAGAGAGGGAGGAGGTGCCCTTTTATAAGGGAGGAGAGGGGCACCTTTGAAAAAACCTAAAATATAATTTTATTATAAAGTCATATTCGGTTTTTAATAGATCCAAATTGATTTATTTCGAAGATAAGGTAAGGATGGGTCGAAATACTATCATCAAATATAATTTAGATTAGTTTTGATTTCTATATTAACCATATCATTTAGATTTTACTTTAAGAGAGATAATTTAACTTTAACCATGTCTTCTTGTTTTCTTACACTATAAGGTTAATAAACAAACTATAACAAGAAAAAATAACCCCAAGTTGTTTATTATTAATATATATAACCTTATATAAGTAATTTGGCCGAACATTATATTTTTAGGAATAAAATAACAATTAATAATATAATATTTGTTTTAAAAACTATTTTATGTCAATTTTGACACTATTTGGTAATTGATTTTTGTGAAAATCATAACAGAATGATTAGGTCGAAAAAAGTTAATTAAATCGGTAATAATATGTAATATTAACCTATAATTTTTTTTTAATTCATAAAAAGTCTCAAATTACATTTATTTGGGTATTTATAACATCAATTATGTCAATATTTCATTAATAAGATAATTACTGCATCATCATTGTGTCATACATAAATTAAATTATATAATGTATAAAAATTACAAATAAAATACCATTATATAATAAATCGTTTTGGATTTCTAATTAATATTTATAGTCTAATTTATCTTATGTATAACCCTCTATTAAAAATGATTTACTTATTTAACTTTGATTTTAACTATTTTGACCCTTCTTTAAATAAATTAATAATAAATGTCCTAATCTAATCCAAGTGGGCCTAAATGGTCATATTTTATTCCTAAGTTTGTTTTTGGTCAAATTACATTTATCCAATAGAATTAGGAAATGTGTTAGGGTAATAATAATATCATTTTTACCCTTAATTATCATATTTACTTTTAACTATGGTAAAAAAAGTAAAAAGTTACTATTCACCAAAAACTATTTTCATCTCATTGAACCAAATTTTAGTCCGTGATATTAACCGTGTCTCTCAGATTTTTGAAATTAAATTCACAGAAGTGGTAACATTTAATTTAAATGAAAAAGTCAGTTTTTTAACTACCACTAAGTGGTTTCACTATTCATCGAAAATTGCAGTTTTCCAGAAAAATACCAAAAAATAAGCCTAAGAATTATTTGATATTCTGAATTCAAAATTGATGTCTATTTTTCCAAATTCAAAACATAGAAGTGTAATTAATTAATTTTAAAATTAATACCCATTATCAAAACAAATAACATTTTTTTAAGAAACAATAATTATCAAAAGATTGATACTTGTTTATATCGAATTTTAAACTGAAATTAATTCCAATGACCAACATTGGATTAAATGGTAAAAATATATTCTACCTACACTTTAAACCAAATTAAAATGATAATATAACAATATAAATTATTGCGATGAAAAAAGTTGTTTTAATTAAAATATAGCATGTTTTTACTATTCATTAAAATATGAAAGTTTTCAGAATAATATGAAAAATTTATCCAAAGTAAGTTTTTATATCCTGATTCCAAAGAAGAATTTTATTTTGTTAAATTGCACTTATAGACATGTCAAAAATAATATTTAAAGGGGTGCGCCATCAAAAGGCTGCAAAACTACATTTTTTGAAAAATACTTTTTTTACTCGAAAATTTGATTTTGTTCTCATACCATGTTCTAGAAAATGTGTAAGATGAATAATAATATTATAAAATTCAAAATGTAGTTAATACTATTCATAATGGCAAGTCCATAATAATATTATAACCATATATCGTTGTTTAGTGAAACCTGGTATTGCGTACAACACACGCTATCGAGGAAGGCTGTGATTGCGTGTAATGCAAGCCAAGTCAGGGTTGCGGGTTGTGAAAGACTCCTCCGTTGTTTCGTATAACATAATCCAACCATATTTCATTTATACATTTACTATATATATATACACTCAATGTTTCGTAGAATAACTACTATCAAAATTGTGTGTAACATGATCAAAGAATAGTGTTGTGTATAATGCAAGCTCATACGGTGTTGTGTATAGCGCAAGGTAATCTTGTTGTAGCTTACAACACAAGAAATCAATGAAATTAAAATAATATTTTTCATAAAATCTCGGGGTGTTACATTCTACCGCCCTTAAAATGAATTTCTCCCTCAAAAATCGGCAGGGTTATAAATTGTTTACTATTTATAGAAACCCACAACATAAAAATGAATACTAAAACCTAATTTTAAAAACTAAAGTATGAAATGTAACAATTACACAAAGTAACTCATCACTGGGTTTCCATATAGGAGAACATAGGTGAAAATATGGATATGGAAAAAAAAATCTAACCATCATGTTCTGATGGAGAGTGGTAGAGAACATGGATATGAAAAATCCATCAATCACAAAGCCATAAATTTGTGATGATCCAAGGTACCATCTAATTCAGCAGATACAAGAGCACTAGGACAACATTTTTGGTTTTCAATATCATTTCCCTAGAGTTTAAAATTTTGAATTAGAAGAAATACTTGCTTGATTTTGGTACAATCTCACTGTTGTTCATGCTTTGAACAATTTCCACTTCATCTCTTAAAGAAATAAAGTTGAATTTGTTATTTGTGAAGTGTTAACAGATCTTGTGATAGAATGATGGGTCATTCCATCTGTTTCAAAAAATGGTTAGAAAAAGTTATCAAATATACATAAGTCCATCTATGGTGAGGTTAATCATATACGATTCCAAAAATGAACTTATACTTCATATATCATACCGCTTAATAAAATAAAACTAGTTTCTACTAACCAGGGACTTCCTGTAGGCCGGTGGTATGCGATAAATGCCAGTCACACTTCGGTTGTGGGTTGGATTCCCACAGCCTTGTCTGACGCGATGGGCTGTCGCCCGTCCTGAAGGTTGTCCTTTTTCTAAAACTACATTACTATAACATTCCAACAATAATATCGAAAGAAGTTCTACCCTTAAACAATACTAACTTATGTCCAACATAATCCATTCCAATCTTTAGGCTTATCTAAAATACTTTGGTCCAAGTTCATAGTATAATGAAAATGATTACTTCAAATGACACATAACAATCACGTGAATGTCATCATTTATCCCCAATATATCATAAGATATATCTTGTTGGTCAAATTACAAACATGTGAATTCCTTAATCATGTATTCTCTTGAAGAATGAATACCCATTAAACCTTAGTGAAAACATGAATGCTGTCAAAAGTTAACTCTTTCCACATACCGAAATCCAAAAATTCTATATACTCAAACCATGATATGACCTTATCCTTATATCAGTCATGAGCTCATGAATACTATCAAACATTTAATTTTCTCCTTATCCCTTTATTATGCGCATATCATCTACTTTCCAAAAATATCTAAATAAACTTTAATGGTCACTGGTACCATTCGTCATATACTTTCAGAACTTAAGGAAATACAATAGTGTAACAATCCTTAGATTTCTCTTTATTCCATAGTACCATGATATTACTTATACAACATTACACTTGATAAACATGTAATCATTCCACTACCATCTTAAACCATTGACCGAACTTCAACAATTCTTTCAATTCACATATCATTTGAAGTCTCTTCATCATCATCCACATAAATACTACCCATATGACCATTCTGATTCTCTTTATGAGATTTTCCCTTAGGGAATTGGTCTGCATAATGCCCGTACATTCCACATTTAAAACACTTAACCATTGTTGATGTCTTAGCAATACCATTATCCTCATCCATGGTGTTAACTGAACCTTTTCCTTTGCACTTATTGGATTTGTGTCCTTCTTTTCCGCACCCAAATCATCTTCCAGTTCCTTTGAAACATTCGCCTTGATGCCTCTTCCCACATGATTTACGTGAGGGGAATTGAACTTTCTTTCCTCTATGATCATCATGAAACTCCATCTTTCTCTTATTAGCTGAGTTGGGATACTTACCAAAGTTGAGATTATTGATCATATAATGAGATTGCTGATTAGGCATAATAATGATTTTTGGACTTCCAAATCCCTTTTAATTTGGTTCCTCATGAAAAATATCATTCCATTGTCCATCATATCCTCCATTATCATGAATTTTCCTGTTTCCAGCCATTTTCAAAAACCCAAAAAGAATAGTGTGAGAGGAAAAAATCATGCTAGGGAAAACAACATTGTAAAGGGGGAGTACCCTCAATATCTAACATCTTAGGTTAAATTCTAAGATCATTACCGTAGTTCTAGGACTTTATCCTAAACATATACTTATCCTTAGGGACATCCCTAGACATACCTTAGAAATATCTCAAGGGATCTCACTAACGTTTTCGCATCCTAGTTTCCAAAGTTTGACTAATCCTTTCCTCTGATACCAACTGTAGAGACCTAAAGCTTGACGTACATGGACATTACATTACTTTTGTGGAATACTTATTACATAACAAAAACAGACACCAAAGGACCATAACAGTGTAGTTCATTTGGAAACATGGAATATAATCTTCTAATCTTGGTGAAAGATCCTCAACATCTCCCATAAAGATCATCTCTTTTTTTTTCTTACCTAAAACCTTTCCTTAAATCCTGGGGAAAAGAAAACATAAAAAGTGTGGGCTCAAATTCTCAGTAAGGGTAAGCATGGATAAAATAAAACAAATCATATACATTTGATCTTAAAAACATGAACATAATGTTTAAACATCAAAAGCTTGAGCAATGACATAAAACATGGAAGTACGTAAGGCATAGATCATAATGTAACATCAATCATGATAAAATTGAATGGGAATAAAACATGTAATTTTGGAAACCATTAATCACATGATATGATTTCCATAGTAGCCAAGGCATTACTGCCAAGACCATCTTAGTGGACAAAGTCCCTTTCTGAATCGAGTTCACTCCTCGTTCCAGTCCTGTAACACTAAACCGGATTAACATACCATTCCAGCCATGTCTATCTCATGAGATATAAATCTTTAACCAATGCATTGGAGGGAGATATAGTTCCCACCAATCTCATAATGAAATCATTCTTACTTGTGCCACAAAATAAATATACATCATTCATAATAACCCAATAAATAAAATGGGTTTCATAAACATCATCCCATAATCACATAATCCATATAAAAGAAATGGATATCATTTAATAATAAGAAAATTTAAACCATTTAAATCATAGAGACATTATACTTGAAACATACACATATGAAATAATGTCATCTTAGATGAAAAATGTTTTTGATAAAACACTTGAAATGAATTCTTGAGGAAAATATCCTTTCTTCCTCAAAATAATTTTCTTTTCACAAAATTTCATGAAATTTTAAATGAAAAGGATTTTGTTGAAAATAGTCATGAAATCTTTTGGAGTAAGCTTCATGAAAATAACGCTTTATAAAACCATAAAAATCCTTTAATGCCGTATAAGTTAAAAAAACATTATTCTCGTACTTTTGTCGGAAAAGTCAAAAAGTACCTCGTAAAAGAAATATTCCATACATACCATGTAGTAAAAGTCAAAAATGGGTAAAAAAGACTTTAAACATACATGAAAACACTTTTATAAAACATGGACTTGGATGATAACAATAGACCCAGTAAATACTTACGAATAAACAATCTCGGATAAGAATGAGATTGGAAAGGTTATCCCTTACCTTAGGTCTGATATGCTTCGTATGGTTCCGAAACTCTTGTATAATGATTTAAATAATGTCATTGACTTATTAAATAATAATATTAATTGTTATGATATCATATATGTTTCATTTATGACTTTATATTACCCGTTATTTTGTAAATTCCATATAAAAGCAGCGTTTTGGGTAAAATCATTTCATTTATTATATGTGTTTCGACTTGTCGTTCTTGATATTATTACTTATATCATGATTTAAATAATTAAAAAATGTAAAAAATTATTTATATATAATATATATTCATCATATACATATATATTATACATCGATAAAAGGAAGAAAGACACCGTTCATGGAGATGGTAGGCCGTACGTACGCATGAACACTGTTTTCGTTTCCTTGTTGAATTGAATGAAATTAAATAGATGACATACATATATATACATAAATACAGTAGAATTATTATGTCATATATTTCATTATTATTCATTATATATAATTTATAATCATTCTTTAATGGTTAATCATGGAAAATGAATCTCATCGCGTTCGTAGAGACGGTAGTCCGTACGTACGCACGAGCGATGATATCATTCCCATGATTGTGGAATTGTATTGGAGTGTATGTATAATATTTAAGAATCAATATAACTTTAAAAAAATCATATATAGTCATTATTTACACCATTATACCCATCCAAGTAAGGTGGTGGTGGAAGATAGATTACACCACGCGGTGGAGACGGTATTCCATACGTACGCACGCGTGGTGATTTCATTTTCTTTAGGACGGATAGATAGTGAAATAGGGTTGTTTAATAATTATAATAACATATCAGTATATGAGTTATACTGATGTTATTACTTCATAATGAAACAACTAAATAAGAAGAAGTGGAAGAAGAAATAAAGTTGAAAGAATCGGTAATGGACATTACCTCTTCTTTGAAGCGCCTCTTTGAGACCTCCTCTTAGGGAAATAAAATTGGTCTTTGAAGAAAACCAAGACCTCTAGGATGTTTCTAGGGAAGTGGAGAAGATAATTTGGTAGGGGTTGGCATATAATTAAGGCTCAAAGTGGTGTGAGGAAGAGAGGGAGGAGGTGCCTTTTTATAAGGGAGGAGAGGGGCACCTTTGGAAAAACTAAAAATATTATTTTATTATAAAGTCATATTCAGTTTTTAGTAGCTCCAAATTAATTAATTTCGAAGCTAAGGTTGGGATGTGTCGAAATACTCTCATCCAATATAATTTATATGAGTTTAGATTTCTATTTTAACCATATCATTTAGATTTAACTTTATGTTAGATAATTTAACTTTTACCATGTCTTCTTGTTTTCTTACACTATAAGGTTAATAAACTTACTATAACAATCCAAACGAACCCAAAGTTGTTTATTATTAATATATATAACCTTATCTAAGTAATTTGGCCGAACCTTAGATTTTTAGGATTAAAATAACAATTAATAATATAATATTTGTTTTAAAAACTATTTTATGTCAATTTTGACACTATTTGGTAATTGATTTTTGTGAAAATCACAACAGAAAGATTAGGTCGAACAAAGTTAATTAAATCAGTAATAATATTTAATATTAACCTATAAAAGTATTTTAATTCATAAAAAGTCTCAAATTACATTTATTTGGGTATTTATAACATCAATTATGTAAATATTTAATTAATAAGATAATTACCGCATCATCATTGTGTCATATATAAATTAAATTATTTAATGTCTAAAAATTACAAATAAAATACCATTATGTAGGAAATCTTTTTAGATATATAATTAATATTTATAGTCTAATTAATCTTATGTATAACCCTATATTAAAAATGATTTACTTATTTAACTTTGATTTTAACTATTTTAACCATTCTTTAAATAAATTAATAATAAATGTCCTAATCTAATCCAAGTTGGCCTAAATGGTCATATTTTATTCCTAAGGTTGTTTTTGGTCGAATTAATCTTATCCAATAGAATTAGGAAATGTGTTATGGTAATAATAATATCATTTTTACACATAATTATCATATTTACTTTTAACCGTGGTAAAAATAAGTAAAAAGTTACTATTCACCAAAAATTATTTTCATCTCATTGAACCACATTTTAGTCCTTGATATTAACCGTGTCTCTCAGAATTTTGAAATTCAATTCACAGAAGTGGTAAAATTTCATTTAAATGAAAATGTCAGTTTTTTAACTACCACTAAGTGGTTTCACTATTCAACGAAAATTGCAGTTTTTCAGAAAAATACCAAAAATTTAGCCGAAGCATTATTTGATATTCCGAATTCAAAATTTATGTCTATTTTTCCAAATTCAAAACATAGAAGTGGAATTAATTAATTTTAAAATTAATTCCTGTTATCAAAACAAATAGCATGTATTTTATGAAATAATAACTATCAAACGATTGAAACTTGCTTGTATCAAATTTCAAAGTGAAATTAATTCCAATGACCAACATTGGATTAAATGGTAAAAATATATTCTAATTACACTTTAAAACCAATTAAAAAGATAATATAACCATATAATTTATTACGATGAAAAAAGTTGTTTTTAATTAAAATATACCGTGTTTTTACTATTCATTAAAATATGAAAGTTATCAGAATAATATGAAAAATTTATCCAAAGTAAATTTTTATATACTGGTTCCAAAAAAGAATTTTATTTTGTCAAATTGAACTTATATACATTTCAAAAACAAGATTTAAAGTGGGTGCGCCATCAAAAGGCGGCAAAACTACATTTTTTTGAAAAATACTTATTTTACTCGAAAATTTGATTTTGTTCTCATACAAAGTTCTAGAAAATATGTAAGATGAATAATAATGTAATAAAATTAAAAATTTATTTGATACTATACATAATGTCTAGTCCCTAATAATATTATAACCATATATCGTTGTTTAGTGAAACCTGGTATTGCGTACAACGCACGCTATCGAGGAAGGTCGTGATTGCGTGTAATGCAAGACAAGTAAGGGTTGCATGTTCTGCAAGAATCCTCTATTGTTTCGTATAATATAATCCAACCATATTTCATTTATACATTGAATATATATATATATATATATTCAATGTTTTGTAGAATAACTACTATCAAAATTGTGTGTAACATGATCCAAGAATAGTGTTGTGTATACTGCAAGCTCATACGGTGTTGCGTATAGCGCAGGGTAATCTTGTTGTAGCTTACAACACAAGACATCAATGAAATTAAAAGAATATTTTTTAAAAAATCTCGGGGTGTTACATTCTACCCCCCTTAAAATGAATTTCTCCCTCGAAATTCATCAGGGTTATAAATTGTTTACTATTTATAGAAACCCACATCGTAAAAAGGAATACTAAAACTTAATTTTAAAAACTAAAGTATGAAATGTAACGATTACCCAAATTAACTTAAATTTGGGTTTCCATATAGGAGAACATAGTTGAAAATATGGATATGGAAGAAAAATTTAACCATCACGTTCTGATGGAGAGTGGTAGAGAACATGGCTATGAAAATCCATCAATCACAAAGCCATAAATTTTCAATGATCCAAGGTACCATCTGATTCATCAAATATAAGAGCACTAGAACAACATTTTTGGTTTTCAATATCCTTTCCCTAAAGTTGACAATTTTGAATTAGAAGAAATACTTGCTTGATTTTGGTACAATCTCACTGTTGTTCGTGCTTTGAACAATTTCCACTTCATCTCTTAAAGAAATGAAGTTGAATTTGTTATTTGTGAAGTGTTAACAGATCATGTGATAGAATGATGGGTCATTCCATATTTTTCAAAAAAAGGTTAGAAAAAGTTATCAAATATACATAAGTCCATATATGGTGAGGTTAATCGTATACAATTCCAAAAATGAACTTATAGTTCATATATCATACCGCTTAATAAAATAAAACTAGTTTCTACTAACCAGGGCTTTTCAGTAGGCCAGTGGTATGCGATAAAGTCCAGTCGCACTTCGGTTGTCGGTTTGATTCCCACAGCCTTGTCTGACGCGAAGGGTTGTCGCCCGTCCTGCAGGTTATCCTTTTTCTAAAACTACATTACTATAACATCCCATCAATAATATCGAAATTTTTTTATCCTTAAACAATACTAACTTATGTACAACATAATCCATTCCAATCTTTAGGCTTATCTAAAATACTTCGGTCCAAGCTCATAGTATAATGAAAATGATTACTTGAAATGTCACATAACAATCACGTGAATGCCTTTATTTATCCCCAATATATCATAAGATATATCTTGTTGGTCAAATTACAAACATATGAATTCCTTAATCATGTATTCTCTTGAAGAATGAATACCCATTAAACCTTAGTGAAAACATGAATGCTGTCAAAAGTTAACTCTTTCCACATACCAAAATCTAAAAATTCTATATACTCAAACCATGATATGACCTTATCCTTATATCAGTCATGAGATCGTGAATACTATCAATCATTTAATTTTCTCCTTATACCTTCATTATGCGCATATCATCTACTTTCCAAAAATATCTGAATAAACTTTCATGGTCACTGGTACCATTCATCATATACTTTCAATATATAAGGAAAGGCAATAGTGTAACAATACTTAGATGTCTCTTTATTCCATAGTACCATGTGATTACTTATACAACATTACACTTGATAAACATGTAATCATTCCGATACCGTCTTAAACCATTGACCGAGATTCAACAATTCTTTCACTTCACATATCATTTGTAGTCTCTTCATCATCATCCACATAAATACAACCCATATGACCATGATGATTCTCTTTATGAGATTTTCCCTTAGGGAATTAGTTTGCATAATACCCGTACATTCCACATTTAAAACACTTAACCATTTTTGATGTCATAGAAAAACCATTATCATCATCCATGGTGTTAACTGAACCTTTTCCTCTACACTTACAGGATTTGTGTCCTTCTTTTCCGCACCCAAAGCATCTTCCAGTTCCTTTGAAACATTCTCCTTGATGCCTCTTCCCACATGATTTACATGAGGGTAATTGAACTTTCTTTCCTCTATGATCATCATGAAACTCTATCTTTCTCTTATTAACTGATTCGGGATACTTACCAAAGTTGGGATTATTGATCATATTATGAGATTGCTGATTTGGCATAATAATGATGTTTGGACTTCGAAATCCCGTTTCATTTGGTTGCTCATGAAAAATATCATTCTATTGTCCATCATATCCTCCATTATCATGAATCTTCCTGTTTCCAGCCATTTTCTAAAACCCAAAAAGAATAGTGTGAGAGGAAAAAATCATACTAGGGAAAACAACATACTAAAGGGGGAGTACCCTAAATATCTAACATCTTAGGTTAAATTCTATGATCATTACCGTAGTTCTAGGACTATATTCTATACATATACTTATCCTTAGAAACATCCCTAGACATACCTTAGAAATATCTCTAGGGATCTCACTAAAGTTTTCACATCCTAGTTTCCAAAGGTTGACTAAACCTTTCCTCTGATATCAATTGTAGAGACCCGAATCTTGACGTACAAGGACATTACATTACATTTGTGGAATACATATTACATAACAAAAACAGAAACCAAAGGACCGTAATAGTTTAGTGCCTTTGGAAACTTGGAACATAATCTTCTAATATTGGTGAAAGATCCTCAACATCTCCCATAAATATCTTCCCTTTTTTTTCTTACCTAAAACCTTACCTTATATCCTGGGGAAAATGAAACACAAAAAGGGTGAGCTTAAATTCTCTGTAAGGGTAATCATGGATAAAATAAAACAAATCATATACATTTGAGCTTAAAAACATGAACATAATGTTTAAACCTCAAAAGCTTGAGCAGTGACATAAAACATGGAAGTATGTAAGGCATAGATCATAAAGGAACATCAATCATGATAAAATAGAATGGGAATAAAATATGTAATTGTGACAAAAATTAAGCACATGATATGATTTCCATAGTAGCCAAGGCATTACTGCCAAGACCATGTCAGTGGACAAAGTCCCTTTCTAAATCGAGTTCACTCCTCGTTCCAGTCCAGTAACACTGAACCAGATTAACTTACCGATCCAGCCATGTCTATCTCATGAGATATAAACCCTTACCCAATTCATTTGAGGGAGATATAGTTCCCACCCATCTCATAATTAAATCATTCTTACTTGTTCCACAAAATAAATATACATCATTCATAATAACCCAATAAATAAAATGGGTTTCATAAACATCATCCCATCATCACATAATCCATATAAAAGAAATGGATATCATTTAATAATAAGAAAAGTTAAACCATGTAAATAATAGATACATTATACTTGAAACATACACATATGAAATAATGTCATCTTAGATGAAAAATGGTTTTGATAAAACACTTGAAATGAATTCTTGAGGAAAATATCCTTTCTTCTTCAAAATCATTGTCTTTTCACAAAATGTCATGCAATTTTAAATGAAAAGTATTTTGTAGAAAATATTCATGAAATATTTTTGAGGAAGCGTCATGAAAATAAGGCTTTATAAAACCGTAAAAATCCTTTCATGCCGTATAAGTTAAAAATGACATTATTCTCGATCTTTTGTCGGAAAAGTCAAAAGGTACCTCATAAAAGAAAGATTACATACATAACTTGTAGTAAAAGTAAAAAATGGGTAAAAAGTACTTTAAAAATTCATGAAAACACTTTTAGAAAACATGGGCTTGGATGATAACAATAGCCCCAGTAAATACTTACGAATAAATAATCTCGGATAAGAACGAGATTGGAAATGTTATCCCTTACCTTAGGTCCGATATGCTTCTTATGGATCTGAACCTCCTGTATAATGATTTAAATAATGTCATTGACTTATTACATAATCATATTAATTGTTATTATATCATATATGTTTCACTTATGACTTTATATTACCCGTTCTTTTGTAAATTCCATGTAAAAGCAGCGTTTTGGGTAAAATCATTTCATTTATCGTATGTGTTTCTACTTGTCGTTCTTGATATTATTACATATATCCTGATTTAAATAATTCCAGAATTTAAAACATGATTTATATATAATATATATTCATCATATACATATATATTATAGATCGATAAAAGGAATGAAATACACCGTTCATGGAGATGGTAGGTCATACGTACCCATGAAGGCTGTTTTCGTTTCCTTGTTGAATTGAATGAAATTAAATAGATGACACAAATATATATATATACATAAATAAAGTAGAATTATTATGTCATATATTTCATTATTATTCATTATATATACTTTATAATCATTCTTGAATTGTTAATCATGGAAAATGAATCTCATCACGTTCGTGGAGACAGTAGTTCGTACGTACGCACGAGCGATGATATCATTCCCATGATCGTGGAATTATATTGGAGTGTATGTATACTATTTTAGAATCAATATCACTTTAAAAAAAATCATATATAGTCATTATTTACACCATTATACCCATCCAAGTAAGGTGGTGGCGGAAACTAGATTACACCACGACGTGGAGACGGTATTCCGTACGTACGCACACGCGGTGATTTCATTTTCCATAGGATGGATAGATGGTGAAATAGGGTTGTTTAATACTTATAATAAAATATAAGTATATGAGTGATAATGATGTTATTAATTCATAATGAAACAACTAAATAAGAAGAAGTGGAAGAAGAAATAAAGTTGAAAGAATTGGTAACGAACATTACCTCTTCTTTAAAATGCCTCTTTGAGACCTCCTTTTAGGGCACTAAAATTGGTATTTGAAGAAGACTAGGACCTCTAGAAAGTTTCTAGAGAAGTGGAGAAGGAAATTTGGTAGGGTTTGGAAGAGAATGAGGGCTCAAAATTGTCTGAGGAAGAGAGAGAGGAGGTGCCCTTTTATAAGGGAGGAGAGGGGCACCTTTGGAAAAACAAAAAATATAATTTTATTATAAAGTCATATTCGGTTTTTAATAGCTCCAAATTGATTTATTTATAAGATAAGGTCAGTATGGATCGAAATAATATCATCCAATATAATTTAGATGAGTTTTGATTTCTATTTTAACCATATCATTTAGATTTTACTTTAAGATAGAAAATTTAACTTTTACCATGTCTTCTTGTTTTCTTACACTATAAGGTTAATAAACTTACTATAATAAGACAAAAGAACCCCAAGTTGTCTATTATTAATATATATAACCTTATATAAGTAATTTGGCCGAACCTTATATTTTTAGGAATAAAATAACAATTAATAATATAATATTTGTTTTAAAAACTAGTTTATGTCAATTTTGACACTATTTGGTAATCTATTTTTGTGAAAATCATAACAGAAAGATTAGGTCGAAAAAAGTTAATTAAATCAGTAATAATATGTAATATTAACCTAGATAATTATTTTAATTCATAAAAATTCTCAAATTACATTTATTTGGGTATTTATAACATCAATTATGTCAATATTTCATTAATAAGATAATTACTGCATCATCATTGTGTTATACATAAATTAAATTATTTAATGTCTAAAAATTAAAAATAAAATACCATTATGTAAGAAATTGTTTTATCTTTCTTATTAATATTTATAGTCTAATTTATCTTATGTATAACCCTCTATTAAAAATTATTTACTTATTTAACTTTGATTTTAACTATTTTAACCCTTCTTTAAATAAATTAATAATAAATGTCCTAATCTAATCAAAGTGGGCCTAAATGGTCATATTTTATTCCTAAGGTAGTTTTTGGTCAAATTACATTTATCCAATAGAGTTAGGAAATGTGTTAGGGTAATAATAATATCATTTTTACCCTTAATTATCATATTTACTTTTAACCGTGGTAAAAAACAGTAAAAAGTTACTATTCACCAAAAATTATTTTCATCTCATTGAACCAAATTTTAGTCCGTGATATTAACCATGTCTCTCAGATTTTTTAAATTCAATTCACAGAACTGGTAAAATTTAATTTAAATGAAAAAGTCAGTTTTTTAACTACCACTAAGTGGTTTCACTATTCATCGAAAATTGCAGTTTTCTAGAAAAATACCAAAAATTAAGCCTATGCATTATTTGATATTCCGAATTCAAAATTGATGTCTATTTTTCAAAATTCAAAACATAGAAGTGGAATTAATTAATTTTAAAATTAATTCCCGTTATCAAAACAAATAGTGTGTTTTTTAAGAAACAATAACTATCAAAAGATTGATACTTGTTTATATCCAATTTTAAAGTGAAATTAATTTCAATGACCAATATTGTATTAAATGGTAAAAATGTATTCTAACTACACTTTAAACCCAATTAAAATGATAATATAACCATATAAATTATTGCGATGAAAAAAGTTGTTTTAATTAAAATATAGCGTGTTTTTACTATTCATTAAAATATATAAGTTATTAGAATAATATGAAAAATTTATCCAAAGTAAGTTTTTATTTCCTGATTCCAAAGAAGAATTTTATTTTGTTAAATTGAACTTATATACATGTCAAAAACAAGATTTAAAGTGGATGCACCATCAAAAGGCGGCAAAACTACATTTTTTTAAAGTACTTTTTTTACTCGAAAAATTGATTTTGTTCTCATACCATGTTATAGAAAATGTGAATGATGAATAATAATATTATAAAATTCAAAATTTAGTTGGTAATATTCATAATGGCTAGTCCATAATAATATTATAACCATATATCGTTGTTTAGTGAAACCTGGTATTGCGTACAACACACGCTATCGAGGAAGGTCGTGATTGCGTGTAATGCAAGCCAAGTCAGGGTTGCGTGTTGTGCAAGACTCCTCTGTTGTTTCGTATAACATAATCCGACCATATTTCATTTATACATTTACTATATATATATATACACTCAATGTTTCGTAGAATAACTACTACCAAAATTGTGTGTAGGATGATCCAAGAATAGTGTTGTGTATACCGCAAGTTCATACGGTGTTCCGTATAGCGCAAGGTAATCTTGTTGTAGCTTACAACACAAGACATCAATGAAATTAAAATAATATTTTTTATAAAATCTCGGGGTGTTACATTCTACCGCCCTTAAAATGAATTTCTCCCTCAAAATTCGCCAGGGTTATAAATTGTTTACTATTTATAGAAACCCACATCATAAAAAAGAATACTAAAACTTAATTTTAAAAACTAAAGTATGAAATGTAATGATTAACCAAAGTAACTCATCACTGGGTTTCCATATAGGAGAACATATGTGAAAATATGGATATGGAAGAAAAATCTAACCATCATGTTCTGATGGAGAGTGGTAGAGAACATGGCTATGAAAAATCCATCAATCACAAAGCCATAAATTTGTGATGATCCAAGGTACCATCTAATTCAGCAGATATAAGAGCACTAGGAAAACATTTTTGGTTTTCAATATCATTTTCCTAAAGTTGAAAATTTTGAATTAGAAGAAATACTTGCTTGATTTTGGTACAATCTCACTGTTGTTCGTGCTTTGAACAATTTCCACTTCATCTCTTAAAGAAATAAAGTTGAATTTGTTATTTGTGAAGTGTTAGCAGATCATGTGATAGAATGATGGGTCATTCCATCTGTTTCAGAAAAAGGTTAGAAAAAGTTATCAAATATACATAATTCCATCTATGGTGAGGTTAATCATATATGATTCCAAAAAATGAACTTATACTTCATATATCATACCGCTTAATAAAATAAAACTAGTTTCTACTAACCTGGGACTTACTGTAGGCCAGTGGTATGCGATAAAGGCCATGCGCACTTTAGTTGTGGGTTGGATTCCCACAACCTTGTCCGACTCGATGGGCTGTCGCCCGTCCTGAATGTTGTCCTTTTTCTAAAACTACATTACTATAACATCCCATCAATAATGTCGAAAGAATTTCTACCCTTAAACAATACTAACTTATGTCCAACATAATCCATTCCAATATTTCGGATTATCTAAAATACTTAGGTCCAAGTTCATAGTATAATGAAAATGATTACTTGAAATGTCACATAACAATCACGTGAATTCCATCATTTATCCCCAATATATCATAAGATATATCTTGTTGGTCAAATTACAAACATATGAATTCCTTAATCATGTATTCTCTTGAAAAATGAATACCCATTAAACCTTAGTGAAAACATGAATGCTGTCAAAAGTTAGCTCTTTCCATATACCAAAATCCAAAAATTCTATATACTCAAACCATGATATAACCTTATCCTTATATCAGTCATGAGCTCATGAATACTATCAAACATTTAATTTTCTTCTTATCCCTTAATTATGCGCATATCATCTACTTTCCAAAAATATCTGAATAAACTTTCATGGTCACTGGTACCATTCATCATATACTTTTAGAACTTAAGGAAAGACAACAGTGTAACAATCCTTAGATGTCTCTTTATTCTATAGTACCATGAGATTACTTATACAACATTACACTTGATAAACATGTAATCATTCCACTACCATCTTAAACCATTGACCGAGCTTCAACAATTATTTCACTTCACATATCATTTGTAGTCTCTTCATCATCATCCACATAAATACTACCCATATGACCATGCTGATTCTCTTTATGAGATTTTACCTTAGGGAATTGGTTTGCATAATGCCCGTACATTCCACATTTAAAACACTTAACCATTTTTGATGTCATAGAAATACCATTATCTTCATCCATGGTGTTAACTGAACCTTTTCCTTTGCACTTACTGGATTTGTGTCCTTCTTTTCCGCACCCAAAGCATCTTCTAGTTCCTTTGAAACATTCTCCTTGATGCCTCTTCTCACATGATTTACATGAGGGGAATTGAACTTTCTTTCCTCTATGATCATCATGAAACTCCATCTTTCTCTTATTAGCTGAGTTGGGATACTTACCAAAGTTGGGATTATTGATCATATAATGAGATTGCTGATTAGGCATAATAACGATTTTTTGACTTCCAAATCCCGTTTCATTTGGTTGCTCATGAAAAATATCATTCCATTGTCCATCATATCCTCCATTATCAGGAATTTTCTTGTTTCTAGCCATTTTCTAAAACCCAAAAAGAATAGTGTGAGAGGAAAAAATCATGCTAGGGAAAATAACATAGTAAAGGGGGAGTACCCTCAATATCTAACATCTTAGGTTAAATTCTATGATTGTTACCGTAGTTCTATGAGTTTATCCTATACGTATACTTATCCTTAGGGACATCCCTAGACATACCTTAGAAATATCTCTAGGGATCTCACTAACGTTTTCACATCCTAGTTTCCAAAGGTTGACTAATCCTTTCCTCTGATACCAACTGTAGAGACCTAAAGCTTGACGTACATGGACATTACATTACTTTTGCAGAATACTTATTACATAACAAAAATAGACACCAAAGGATCATAATAGTTTAGTTCATTTGGAAACTTGGAACATAATCTTCTAATCTTGGTGAAAGATCCTCAACATCTCCCATAAAGATCTTCTCTTTTTTTCTTACCTAAAACCTTTCCTTATATCCTGGGGAAAAGAAAACATAAAAAGTGTGAGCTCAAATTCTCAGTAAGGGTAAGCATGGATAAAATAAAACAAATCATATACATTTGAACTTAAAAACACGAACATAATGTTTAAACATCAAAAGCTTGGGCAATGACATAAAACATGGAAGTACGTAAGGCATAGATCATAAAGGAACATCAATCATGATAAAATTGCATGGGAATAAAACATGTAATTGTGGAAACCATTAAGCACATGATATGATTTCCATAGTAGCCAAGGCACTACTTCCAAGACCATCTTAGTGGACAAAGTCTCTTTCAGAATTGAGTTTACTCCTCGTTCCAGTCCTGTAACACTGAACCAGATTAACTTACCATTCCAGCCATGTCTATCTCATGAGATATAAATCTTTACCCAATGCATTGGAGGGAGATATAATTCCCACCCATCTCATAATTAAATCATTCTTACTTGTGCCACAAAATAAATATACATCATTCATAATAACCCAATAAATAAAATGGGTTTCATAAACATCATCCCATCATCACATAATCCATATAAAATAAATGGATATCATTTCATAATAAGAAAAGTGAAACCATGTAAATCATAGAGACATTATACTTGAAACATACACATATGAAATAATGTCATCTTAGATGAAAAATGGTTTTGATAAAACACTTGAAATGAATTCTTGATTAAAATATCCTTTCTTCTTCAAAATCATTTTCTTTTCAAAAAATGTCATGAAATTTTAAATGAAAAGGATTTTGTTGAAAATAGTCATGAAATCTTTTGCAGGAAGCTTTATAAAAATAAAGCTTTATAAAACCATAAAAATCCTTTCATGCCGTATAAGTTAAAAATAACATTATTCTCGTACTTTTTTCGGAAAAATCAAAAAGTACCTCGTAAAAGAAATATTCCATACATACCATGTAGTAAAAGTCAAAAATGGGTAAAAAGTACTTTAAACATACATGAAAACACTTTTATAAAACATGGACTTGGATGATAACAATATCCTCAGTAAATACTTACGAATAAACAATCTCGAATAAGAATGAGATTGGAAAGGTTATCCCTTACCTTAGGTCTGATATGATTCGTATGGTTCCGAAACTATTGTATAATGATTTAAATAATGTCATTGACTTATTAAATAATCATATTAATTGTTATGATATCATATATGTTTCACTTATGACTTTATATTACCCGTTCTTTTGTAAATTCCATGTAAAAGCAGCGTTTTGGGTAAAATCATTTCGTTTATCATATGTGTTTCGACTTGTCATTCTTAATATTATTACTTATATCATGATTTACATAATTACAGAATTTAAAAAATTATTTATATATAATATATATTCATCATATACATATATATTATATATCGATAAAAGGAATGAAATACACCATTCATGGAGACGGTAGGCCGTACGTACGCATGAACGCTGTTTTCGTTTCCTTGTTGAATTGAATGAAATTAAATAGATGACATACTTATATATATACATAAATAAAGAAGAATTATTATGTAATATATTTCATTATTAATCATTATATATAATTTATAATCATTCTTTAATGGTTAATCGTGGAAAATGAATCTCATCGCATTCGTAGAGACGGTAGTCCGTACGTACGCACGAGCGATGATATCATTCCCATGATTGTGGAATTGTATTGGCGTGTATGTATAATATTTCAGAATCAATATAACTTTAAAAAAAATCATATATAGTCAATATTTACACCATTATACCCATCCAAGTGAGGTGGTGGTGGAAAATAGATTACACCACGGTGTGGAGACGGTATTCTGTACGTACGCACGTGCGGTGATTTCATTTTCTATAGGATGGATAGATGGTGAAATAGTGTTGTTTAATACTTATAATAACATATCAGTTTATGAGTGAAACTGATGTTATTACTTCATAATGAAACAACTAAAGAAGAAGAAGTGGAAGCAGAAATAAAGTTAAAAGAATCGGTAATGGACATTACCTCTTCTTTGAAGCGCATCTTTGAGACCTCCTCTTAGGGCACTAAAATTGGACTTTGAAGAAGACCAAGACCTCTAGGATGTTTCTAGGGAAGTGGATAAGAGAATTTAGTAGGGGTTGGCAGATAATGAAGGCTCAAAGTGGTGTGAGGAATAGAGGGAGGAGGTTCCCTTTTATAAGGGAGGAGAGGGGCACCTTTGGAAAAACTAAAAATATTATTTTATTATAAAGTCATATTCAGTTTTTAATAGATCGAAATTAATTTATTTCGAAGCTAAGGTTGGGATGTGTCGAAATACTCTCATCAAACAGAATTTAGATGAGTTTAGATTTCTATTTTAACCATATCATTTAGATTTAACTTTAAGTTAGATAATTTAACTTTTACCATCTCTTCTTGTTTTCTTACACTATAAGGTTAATAAACTTACTATAACAATCCAAACGAACCCAAAGTTGTTTATTATTAATATATATAACCTTATCTAAGTAATTTGGCCGAACCTTAGATTTTTAGGAATAAAATAACAATTAATAATATAATATTTGTTTTAAAAAATATTTTATGTCAATTTTGACACTATTTGGTAATTGATTTTTGTGAAAATCACAACAGAAATATTAGGTAGAACAAAGTTAAATAAATCAGTAATAATATGTAATATTAACCTATAAAAGTTTTTTAATTCATAAAAAAGCTCAAATTAAATTTATTTGGGTATTTATAACATCAATTATGTAAATATTTCATTAATAAGATAATTACTGCATCATCATTGTGTCATACAAAAATTAAATTATTTAATGACTAAAAATTACAAATAAAATATCATTATGTAGGAAATTTTTTTATCTTTCTAATTAATATTTATAGTCTAATTTATCTTATTTATAACCCTATATTAAAAATTATTTACTTATTTAACTTTGATTTTTACTATTTGAACCCTTCTTTAAATAAATTAATAATAAATGTCCTAATCTAATCCATGTGGGCCTAAATGGTCATATTTTATTCCTAAGGTTGTTTTTGGTTGAATTAATCTTATCCAATAGAATTAGGAAATGTGTTAGGGTTATAATAATATCATTTTTACACTTAATTATCATATTTACTTTTAACCGTGGTAAAAAAAAGTAAAAAGTTACTATTCACCAAAAATTATTTTCATCTCATTGAACCGCATTTTAGTCTTTGATATTAACCGTGTCTCTCGGATTTTTTAAATTCAATTCACAGAAGTGGTAAAATTTCATTTAAATGAAAATGTCAGTTTTTTAACTACCACTAAGTGGTTTCACTATTCATCGAAAATTGCAGTTTTTTAGAAAAATACCAAAAATTCAGCCGAAGCATTATTTGATATTACAAATTCAAAATTTATGTCTATTTCTCCAAATTCAAAACATAGAAGTGGAATTAATTAATTTTAAAATTAATTCCCGTTATCAAAACAAATAGCGTGTTTTTTAAGAAACAATAACTATCAAAAGACTGAAACTTGCTTATATCAAATTTCAAAGTGAAATTAATTCCAATGAACAACATTGGATTAAATGGTAAAAATATATTCTAATTACACTTTAAAACCAATTAAAAAGATAATATAACCATATAATTTATTACGATGAAAAAAGTTGTTTTTAATTAAAATATAGCGTGTTTTTACTATTCATTAAAATATGAAAGTTATCAGAATAATATGAAAATTTTATCCAAAGTAAATTTTTATATCATTATTCAAAAAAACAATTTTATTTTGTCAAATTGAACTTATAGACATGTCAAAAACAAGATTTAATGTGGGTGCGCCATCAAAAGGCGGCAAAACTACATTTTTTGAGAAATACTTATTTTACTCGAAAAATTGATTTTGTTCTCCTACCATGTTCTAGAAAATATGTAAGATGAATAATAATGTTATAAAATCAAAAATGTATTTGATACTATACATAATGGCTAGTCCATAATAATATTATAACCATATATCGTTGTTTAGTAAAACCTGGTATTGCGTACAACACACACTATCGAGGAAGGTCGTGATTGCGTGTAATGCAAGCCAAGTAAGGGTTACGTGTTATGAAAGAATCCTCCGTTGTTTCATATAATATAATCCAACCATATTTCATTTATACATTGAATATATATATATATATACACTCAATTTTTCGTAGAATAACTACTATCAAAATTGTGTGTAACATGATCCAAGAATAGTGTTGTGTATACTGAAAGCTCATACGGTGTTGCATATAGAGCAAGGTAATCTTGTTGTAGCTTACAACACAAGACATCAATGAAATTAAAAGAATATTTTTCATAAAATCTCGGGGTGTTACAGTGTTGGTGGCCCTTATCATAGGTTCCATTGAGGCCTCCTTGTATAGGTGAGTAATGGAATGGTAGTGTTTGGAATATGTATGCCATTTTAGAACCATCATAGGACATATAACGAGACAGATAGTTTAGATGAATGTATTGATAGTGTTCCTACCCCACATAGATTTTTGTTATCTCGGTGGGTAGAACCTGCGAAGATTTATGGATAGGTTAAGTGTGAGGACCAACCTATGGTGACTTGGAAAATATGTGGACTTGATGTTATATCCTATTTACACTAATGAGGTTGTGATATGATTTTGATTACAATGAGGAATTTTATTCCCTCAAGTTTTGTGGAATTATCATGTGAGTTGGGTCCAAGATAAAGGAAGTCATAAGTGGTTTTTATGATTGATGCGACCTAGGGGACCCTAGTGAGTACCCCTGTGAGATATTGTCATTATGGATTGTGTGTATGAGAATGGGTAGTGATTTTTTATGTTTGTCACTCTTGAACCTAAAGTAATGATGTGAGACTAATATGGCTATATTGATCAGGAATAACTATGTAATTGTGAGGCTGACCTCATTTATGTGAGATGAGTTCATGAGGATGTTCTACCATGATTATTTACTTATATGATATGTTAAATAATGAGTTTACTACCCTATGATAGGTAATTACATAAATATTATTCTTGGATGTTCTACTTGGATTTGAAATTTTTTTAATGCTGTTATTTAGTGCCAAGGATTACCTCCTGGGGTTCGATGATGAAACCTAATAAATATATTTTTTCATAGGATCACCCCATAGGAATTAGTCATGATTATTTAATATTATTAATAACCTATGGTTACCACATAGGAATCGACAATGAAACCTAATGGATATTGATCTCTTAAGGACACAACTTTGGAATAAGTGGTGATTCTTGACGACTATTTATTAATTAGTGTGAACCCCAAGGAATCAATGATGAATCTTGATGATTATTGACTTCATATGACTACCTCATTGGGATCATGAATATTCCTAATACTATATTAGATTCCAAGGATTTGATCATAGGTTTTGAATATTATTCCGGAAACTTATGTATTCACGGGATACATCCTAGGATCTAGATGTTACCCAGATACTATATATTCATTTGGCTTGGTACTTGTTGGTATGATTATGTGACAAGCTCAATGAAACATTAGTACTAGATGATTTAGTTATGGTTCAATCTCATGTGTCATGTTAGAACCCAATGATCAACACTGGTTATTTGATTTATGATTCTACACATTTAAACAAATTTATACTGATCATACCACATCTGTACATATATTATTTACTATTTATATATGGGAACACATTAGTGATTCTATTCTAATTTTTACTCACACCCTACCTAGGTGTACTTGGATCTTGGATATCCATGTATATTGATAAATACTGTAGGTTTAGTTTAGGTAGAGGCCTGGGATTTATCATTCAACTAGATAACATCGATGGAGTTAGGAGATCAATTAGGCGAGTCTTGATATTGGAATTAGATCCTCGTTTTACAATATTTCTATAATTTATTTTTTATATGTGATCATCATGGAGGGTTATTAGTGGTTGGGTACTATAATTTTCAAGAATTTTTATAATTGTATGTTTTATTTTATTTTTCAAAAATGATATTTTTTATGGATATATCATTTAATTTATTTGTTATTTTGTAATATAATATGTTCGAATAGTGTAGAGACCCGAAGCTTGACATACATGGACATTACATTACATTTGCGGAATACATAATACATAACAAAAACAGACACACAAGGACCGTAATAGTTTAGTGTCTTTGGAAACATGGAATGTAATCTTCTAATCGTGGTGAAAGATCTTCAACATCTCCCATAAAGATCTTCCCCTTTTTTTTACCAAAATAATTTCTCTATATCCTGGGGAAAAGAAAACATAAAAAGGGTGAGCTCAAATGCTCAGTAAGGGTAAGAATGGATAAAATAAGACATACCATATACATTTGAACTTAAAAACATGAACATAATGTTTAAACATCAAAAGCTTGAGCAATGACATAAAAAATGGAAGTACGTAAGGCCTAGATCATAAAGAAACATTAATAATGATAAAATAGCATGGGAATAAAACATGTAATTTTGGAATCCATTAAGTACATGTAATGATTTCCATAGTAGCCATGGCATTGCTGCCAAGACCATCTTAATGGACAAAGCCCCATTCTGAATCAAGTTCACTCCTCGTTTCAGTCCTGTAACACTGAATCGGATTAAATTATCGTTCCAGCCATGTCTATCTCATGAGATATAAAATCTTTACCCAATGCATTGGAGGGAGATATAGTTCCCACCCATCTCATAATTAAATCATTCTTACTTGTTCCACAAAAAAACATACATCATTCATAATAACCCAATAAACAAAATGGGTTTCATAAACATCATTCCATCATCACATAATCCATATAAAAGAAATGGATATCATTTCATAATAAGAATATTGAAACCATATTAATCATAGAGACATGATACTTGAAACATACACATATGAAATAATGTCATCTTAGATGAAAAATGGTTTTGATAAAATACTTGAAATGAATTCTTGAGGAAAATATCCTTTCTTCTTCAAAATCAATTTCTTTTCACAAAACGTCATGCAATTTTAAAAGAAATAGATTTTTTTTGAAAATAGTAATGAAATATTTTTGAGGAAGATACATGAAAATAAGGCTTTATGAAAGCGTAAAAATCCTTTAATGTCATATAAGTTAAAAAAACATTCTTCTTGTACTTTTGTCGAAAAAGTCAAAAAAGTACCTCGTAACGTAAACAAAAGAAAGATTCCTTACATAACATGTAGTAAAAGTCAAAAAGTCAAAAATGGGTAAAAATGAGTTTAAACATACATGAAAAAACTTTTATAAAACATGGACATGGATTATAGAAATAACCCCAGTAAATACTTACGAATAAGCAATCTCGGATAAAAATGAGATTTGCAAAATTTATCCCTTACCTTAGGTCCGATATGCTTCGTACGTATCTTAACCCCTTGTATAATGATTTAAATAATGTTATTGACTTATTACAGAATCATATTCATTTTTATTATATCATATATGGTCCACTTATGTATTTATATTATCCGTTCTTTTTTAAATTCATGATAAAGTAGCGTTTTGGGTAAAATCGTCTCATTTGTCGTTCGTGTTTTAACTTTTAATTATTAATATGATTACATGGGTCATGATTAATTATATAAAAAATGTAAAACATGATTTATATATAATATATATTTAGAATATACATATATATAATAGATCGATAAATGGAAAGAAAAACATCGTTCATGGAGACGGTAGGCCGTACGTACGCATGAACGCTGTTTTCATTTCCTTATTGAGTTGAATGGAATTAAGTAGATGACATACATATATAACTAAATAAAGTAGCTTTATAATGTCATATATTTCATTATTATTTCTTATATATAATTTATAATCATTCTTAAATGGTTAACATGGAGAATGAATCTCATCGCGTCGTGGAGACGGTAGTCCGTACGTACGCACGAGCGATGATATCGTTTCCATAATTATTGAATTGGATTGGAGTGGATGATACAATATATCAGAATCATTATGATTTTATAATAACTATGTATAGTTATTCTTTACTCCATTATAGCCATCCATGTAATGTGTTGGTGGAAAAATAGATTACACCACGGCATGGAGACGGTATTCCGTACATACACACGCGTAGTGATTTTGTTTTCCACAGGATAGATAGAAGGCGAAATGGGGTTGTTTCATATTTATAATAACAAATAAGTATATTAGTGATAATGATGTTATTACTTTATAATGAAACAACTAA
This sequence comes from Viscum album, assembly GCA_963277665.1. Lineage (NCBI taxonomy): Eukaryota > Viridiplantae > Streptophyta > Magnoliopsida > Santalales > Viscaceae > Viscum > Viscum album. The sequence goes on from OY728156.1 coordinate 1,346,510,573, forward strand.
ATAAGAAGAAGTTGAAGAAGAAAGAAGCTTGAAAGAATCGGGAGAAGAAATTACCTCTTCTTCGATACGCCTCTTTGAAACCTCCTCTTAGGGCACTAAGATTGGTCTTTAAAGTAGACCAAAACCTCTAGGATGTTTCTAGGTAAGTGGAGAAGATAACTTGTCAGGGTTTGGCCGAGCATGAAGGCTCAAATTGGCGTGAGGAAGAGAGGGAGGAGGTGCCCTTTTATAAGGGAGGAGAGGGGCACCTTGGGAAATCTTAAAAATATTAATTTATAATAAATCTAACACCACTTAAAAAACCTCCAAAAATGACTCATATTTGAATATAAGATGAGATAGGGTTGTAATATCATCAAAAAATAAAATTTAGACATGTTAGGAAACTATTTTAAACATTATCATCCTAATTTATCCTTACTTAATCAATTTAATTTTATTTATGGTAATAACATTCTAAATTTTAAATTATAACAAAAAATTACTTATTTTATGTTAATTGTCCATAATTGGATACCTTATAACATTTTATACCATATAAATTTATAATTTATAATTTTTAAATATTTTTGTGATTTTTAAACAATTTTATAATATGTTATTTTAATAAAATAACAATAGTGTCAAATTTGACACTATTCATTTATTTGAATTTAAATATATTATATACAGAATATATGTTCAAACTAAAAGCTTTAATAGATTCATAAGAGGTTATATGTATCTATAAAATTTTTGTATCACATTAAATAGTTCATATAATATTTATTTTATTATTTTGAAAACCATTTATTTGGTTTATCTCTTAATAAAATAATTACAACAACATTTTTGTATAATTATTTAATATACTTATATGTTGCATAAAAATTAAAAATAAAATCTTATGATGAAGATAAATATATTAAATTTCACAATAATACTTTTAATCTAATTTATCATCTTAAAATCACAATTGTTAAATTGTTATAATTATTAAATTATGAAGGTGACAACTTTGGCATCATTTAAAATAAAATAATATAAGTGTCATAATCACCTTAATAAGGATCCAAATGGTCAAACATTCGGCCAGTGGATGATTAGGGTTTATATATACACTAATAATAAGTTTTGTGCCGATTTTTGGGCTTTTTGATATGTATTAATATTTCAATTAAAACTATATTATTGATTTTTCACTAAATAAATAATTTCTGCATCATTAATGTATAAGATAATAAGGTAATTAAATAACTCTTTAAAAATTACAAATAAATTACCATGACAAATAAAAACATTTTATATTTCAAATGAGTATTTATAACCGAATTTATATTCTGTATAAACTTATATTAAAAATACTTTAATTATTAAAGTTGAGTGAGACATATTTCACTTTCTTTTAAATAAAAGAAACTAAAGGTCTTAATCACCTCCAAGTGGGTTCTAATGGATTCCATTTCGACCCAAATATGACTTAGGAAAAATTATAATCATCCAATTGTATTAATAAAAGTATTAGGATAATATTATAATATTATATTTACCCTTAATTACCCAATTTACCTTTTACTATGGTAAATAAAATTTACCGTTCTTACTATTCATAAAGCCCAAAAATAAAAAGTAGTATATTAATATAATTTGGACACACTAATTCCAAATATGGAATCCATTTTTCGAAATTCAATACACAGAATTTGCAGAAATTAAATTAAAATTAATCTCGTTGTCGATAGAAGACGGGTTTTTGTTTAAAACATTGCAAAAGATTGAATTTATTTAATCTACGAATTCAATGTAAAATCAAGGATAATGACATACATTATATTAAATGGTAAAAATATATTCTATTTATACTTTAAAACCATTCAATATTATTATTTAACCACATAAGTTATTATGATGAAAAATGTTGTTTTTAATTAAAATACAGCGTGTTTTTACTATTCATTAAATTATGAAAGTTATCATAATAATATGAAAAATTTATCCAAGGTAAAATTTTATATCCTGATTCCAATGAATAATTTTATTTTGAAAAATTGAACTTATAAACATTTCAAAAACTAGATTTAAAGTGGCTGCGCCATCAAAAGGCGGCAAAATTCATTTTTTGAAAAATACTTATTTTACCTGATAAATTTATTTTGTTCTTATACCATGTTCTAAGAAATGTGTAAGATAATAATAATGTTATAAAATTAAAAATTTAGTTAATACTATTCATAACGGCTAGTTCATAATAATATTATAATAATATATCATTGTTTAGTAAAACTTGGTATTGCGTACAACACACGCTATCGAGGAAGGTCGCGATTGCATGTAATGCAAGCCAAGTCAGGGTTGCGTGTTTTGCAAGAATCCTTCGTTGTTTTGTATAATTGAATCCAACCATATTTCATTTATACGTTGAATATATATATATATATATACTCAATGTTGTGTAGAATAACTATTATCAAAATTGTGTGTAACATGATCCAAGAATAGTGTTGCGTATACCACAAGCTAATACGGTGTTGCATATAGCGCAAGGTAATCTTGGTGTAGCATACAACATAAGACATTAATGAAATTAAAAGAATATTTTTTATAAAATCTTGGGGTGTTACATTCTACCCCCCTTAAAATGAATTTCGCCCTCGAAATTCGTCGGGGTTATAAATGGTTTACTACTCGAAAGTTTGTTTAATAGAAACCCACATCGTAAAAAGGAATACCAAAACATGGCTTTAAAAACTAAAGTATGAAATGTAACGGTTACCCAAATTAACTCATCACTAGGTTTCCACGTAGGAGAACATAGGTGAAAATATGGATATTGAAGAAAAATCTAACCATCAAGTTCTGATGGAGAGTGGTAGAGAACATGGCTATGAAAAAGCCAACAATCACAAAGCTATAGATTTGTGGTGATCTAAGGTACCATCTAATTAATCGGATATAAGGGAACTAGGACATCATTTTTTGGTTTTCAAGATCATTTCCCTAAAGTTGATGAATTAAAAGAAATACTTACATGATTTTGGTACAATCTCACTGTTGTTCGTGAATTTAACAATTTCCACTTCATCCCTTAAAGAAATAAAGTTGAATTTGTTATTCGTGATGTGTTAGAAGATCATGTGATAGAATGATGGGTCATTCCATCTCTTTCCAAAAATGGTTATCAAAATTTATAAGTCAATCTTATGTTTAGATTAATCATATATGGTTCCAAAAATGAACTTATACTTCATATATCATACCGCTTAATAAAATTAAACTAGTTTCTACTAAACATGGACTTCATGTAGGCCAGTGGTAGGCGATAAAGGTCAGTCGCACTTTGGTTGTGGGTTCTATTCCCACATCCATGTCCGACGCGATGGGCTGTCGCCCGTCCTGCAGGTTTTCCTTTTTCTAAAACTATATTACTATAACGTCTCATCAATAATATCGAAAAAACTTCTATCCTTAAACAATACAAACTTATGTCCAACATAATCCATTCCAATCTTTAGGCTTATCCATAATACTGTAGTCCACTCTCATAATATAGTGAAAACAATTACCAGAGATTTAATACCATCGTTGATCCCCATATATCATAAGATATGTCTTGTTGGTCACATTCCAAACATTCAAAGGCCTTAATCATGTATTCTCTTGAAAAATGAATACCCATTGAACCTTAGTGAAAATATGAATGCGGTTAAAAGTTAACACTTTCCACATACCAAAATCCTCAAAATTCTATATACTCAAACCATGATATCACTTAGTCCTTATATCAATCATGAGCTCATGAATACAATCAAAAATCTCATTATCTTCTTATTCCTTAATTATGCGCATATAATCTACTTTACAAAAATATCTGAATAACATTCCATGGTTACTGGTACCATTCAACATATACATTCAAATACTTTTATGAAAAACAATAGTGTAACAATCCTTAGATGATTCTTTATTTCATAGTACCATTAACTATACAACATAACTCTCAATAAACATACAATCACTCCACTACCTTCTAAAACAACCGACTGAGCTTCAACACTTCTTTCAGCTCATATATCATTTGTAGTCTCCTCACCATCATCCACATAAATAATACCCATATGTCCATGCTGATTCTCTTCATGAGATTTTCCATTAGGGCATTGGTTTTTATAATGCCCATACATTCCACATTTAAAACATCTAATCATTGTTGATGTTGTAGCAATACCATTATCCTTGTCCATGGTGTTAACTGAACCTTTTCCTTTGCACTTACTGGCTTTGTGTCCTTCTTTTCCACGCCCAAATCATCTTCCAGTTCCTTTGAAAAAATCTCCCTGATGCCTCTTCCCACATGATTTACATGAGGGAAATTGAACTTTATTTCCTTTATGATCATCTTGAAACTCCATCTTTCTCTTATTATCTGAGTCGGGAAACTTACCAAAGTTGAGATTATTGATCATATTATGAGATTGCTGATTAGGCATAATAACAATTTTTGGACTTCCGGATCTCGTTTCATTTGGTTTCCCATGAATAAAATCATTCCATTGTCCGTCATATCCTCCATTATCATGAATCTTCCTGTTTCCAGCCATTTTCTAAAACCCAAAAAGAATAGTGTGAGAGGCAAAAATCAGGCTAGGGAAAACAATATAGTAAAGGGGGAGCACCCTAAAAATCTAACATCTTAAGTTAAATTCTAAGATCATTACCATAGTTCTAGGACTATATCTTATACATATTCTTATCCTTAGGTACATCCCTAGATATACCTTAAAAATATCTCTAAGGATCTCACTAACGTTTTCGCATCCTAGTTTCCAAAGGTTGACTAAACCTTTCCTCTGATACCAACTATAGAGACCCGAAGCTTGACATACATGGACATTACATTACATTTTCGGAATACTTAATACATAACAAAAACAGACACATAAGGACCGTAATAGTTTAGTGTCTTTGGAAACATGGAATGTAATATTTTAATCATGGTGAAAGATCTTCAACATCTCCAATAAAGATCTTCCCCCTTTTTTATTACCTAAAACCTTTCTTTATATCCTGGGGAAAATAAAACATAAAAAGGGTGAGCTCAAATGCTCAGTAAGGGTAATAATGGATAAAATAAAACATACCATATACATTTGAACTTAAAAATATGAAAATAATGTTTAAAAATCAAAAGCTTGAGCAATGACATAAAACATGGAAGTACGTAAGGCATAGATCATAAAGAAACATTAATAATGATAAAATAGCATGGGAATAAAACATGTAATTTTGGAATCCATTAATCACATGTAATGATTTCCATAGTAGCCAAGGCATTGCTTCCAAGACCATCTTAGTGGAAAAAGCCCCATTCTGAATCGAGTTCACTCCTCGTTTCAGTCCTGTAACACTGAATCGGATAAACTTACCATTCCATCCATGTCTATCTCATGAGATATAAAATCTTTACCCAATGCATTGGAGGGAGATATAGGTACCACCCATCTCATAATGAAATCATTATTACTTGTGCCACAAAAAAACATACATCATTCATAATAACCCAATAAACAAAATGGGTTTCATAACCATCATTCAATCATCACATAATCCATAAAAAAGAAATGGATATCATTTAATAATAAGAAAAGTGAAACCATTTAAATCATAGAGACATGATACTTGAAACATACACATATGAAATAATGTCATCTTAGATGAAAAATGGTTTTGATAAAATACTTGAAATGAATTCTTGAGGAAAATATCCTTTCTTCTTCAAAATCAATTTCTTTTCACAAAATGTCATGCAATTTTAATAGAAAGTGATTTTGTTGAAAATAGTAATGAAATATTTTGGAGGAATCTTGATGAAAATAAAGCATTATGAAAGCGTATAAATCCTTTAATGTCGTATAAGTTAAAAAAACATTCTTCTCGTACTTTTGTCGAAAAAGTAAAAAAACTACCTTGTAACGTAAACAAACGAAAGATTCCTTACATAACATGTAGTAAAAGTCAAAAAGTAAAAAATGGGTAAAAATGAATTTAAACATACATGAAAACACTATTATAAAACATGGACATGGATGATAGAAATAACCCCAGTAAATACTTACGAATAAGCAATCTCGGATAAAAATGAGATTTGCAAAATTTATCCCTTACCTTAGGTCTGATATGCTTCGTACGTATATGAACCCCCTTTATAATGATTTAAATAATTTTATTGACTTATTAATGAATCATATGCATTGTTATTATATCATATATGGTCCACTTACGACTTTATATTACCCGTTCTTTTGTAAATTCATGTTAAAGTAGCATTTTGGGTAAAATCGTCTCATTTTTCGTTCGTGTTTTAACTTGTAATTATTAATATGATTACATGGATCATGATTACTTATATAAAGAATTTAAAACATGATTTATATATAATATATATTTATAATATACATATATATAATAGATCGATAAATGGAAAGAAATACACCGTTCATGGAGATGGTAGGTCGTATGTACGCATGAACGCTGTTTTCGTTTCCTTATTGAGTTGAATGGAATTAAGTAGATGAAATACATATATACATAAATCCAGTAGCTTTATAATGTCATATATTTCATTATTATTTCTTATATATACTTTATAATCATTCTTAAATGGTTAACATGGAGAATGAATCTCATCGCGTCGTGGAGATGATAGTCCGTACGTACGCACGAGCGATGATATCGTTTCCATAATTATTGAATTGAATTGGAGTGGATGATACAATATATCAGAATCATTATGATGTTATAATAACTATGTATAGTTATTCTTTACACCATTATACCCATCCATGTAAGGTGTTGGTGGAAAAACAGATTACACCACGGCGTGGAGACGGTATTCCGTACGTACGCACGCACGGTGATTTTGTTTTCCGTAGGATGGATAGAAGGTGAAATGGGGTAGTTTCATATTTATAATAACAAGTAAGTATATTAGTGATACTGATGTTATTACTTTATAATGAAACAACTAAAGAAGAAGAAGTTGAAGAAGAAAGAAGCTTGAAAGAATCGGGAGAAGAAATTACCTCTTCTTCGATACGCCTCTTTGAAACCTCCTCTTAGGGCACTAAGATTGGTCTTTAAAGTAGACCAGAACCTCTAGGATGTTTCTAGGGAAGTGGAGAAGATAATTTGTCAGGGTTTTTCCGAGCATGAAGGCTCAAATTGTTGTGAGGAAGAGAGGGAGGAGGTGCCCTTTTATAAGGGAGGAGAGGGGCACCTTTGGAAATCTTAAAAATATTAATTTATAATAAATCTAACCCCACTTAAAAAACATCCAAAAATGACTAATATTTGAATATAAGATGATATAGGGTTGTAATATCATCAACCAATAAAATATAGACATGTTAGGAAACTATTTTAAATATTATCAACTGGATTTATCCTTACTTAATCAATTTAATTTTATTTGTGGTAATAATAATCTAAATTTTAAATTATAACAAACAATTACTTATTTTATGTGAATTGTCCATAATTAGATAAGTTATAACATTTTATACCATATAAATTTAAATTTATAATTTTTAAATATTTTTGTGATTTTTAAACAATTTTATAATATGTTATTTTAATAAAATAACAATAGTGTCAAATTTGACACTATTCATTTATTTGAATTTAAATAAATTATATACAGAGAATATGTTAAAACTAAAAGCATTAATAGATTAATAAGAGGTTATATGTATCTATAGAATTAGTGTATCACATTAAATAGTTCATATAATATTTATTTTATTATTTTGAAAACCATTTATTTGGTTTATCTCTTAATAAAATAATTACTACAACATTTTTGTATAATTATTTAAAATACATATATGTTGCATAAAAATTAAAAATAAAATCTTATGATGAAGATAAATCTATTAAATTTCCTAATAATACTTTTAATATAATTTATCATCTTAAAATAACAATAGTTAAATTGTTATATTTATTAAATTATGAAGGTGACAACTTTGGCATCATTTAAAATAAAATAATATAAGTGTCATAATCACCTTAATAAGGATCCAAATGGTCAAAAATTAGGACAGTGGATGATTACGGTTTATATATACACTAATAATAAGTTTTCTGCCAATTTTTGGGCTTTTTGATATGTAATAATATTTCAATTAAAACTATATTATTGGTTTTTCACTAAATAAATAATTTCTGCATCATTAATGTATAAGATAATAAGGTAATTAAATAACTCATTAAAAATTACAAATAAATTACCATGACAAATAAAAACATTTTATATTTCAAATGATTATTTATAACCGAATTTATATTCTGTATAAACTTATATTAAAAATACTTTAATTATTAAAGTTGTGTGAGACATATTTCACTTTCCTTTAAATAAAATAAACTAAAGGTCTTAATCACCTCCAAGTGGGTTCTAATGGATTCCATTTCGACCCAAATATGACTTAGGACAAATTATAATCATCCAATTGTATTAAGACAAGTATTATGATAATTTTATAATATTATATTTACCCTTAATTACCCAATTTACCTTTTACTATGGTAAATAAAATTTACCGTTGTTACTATTCAAAAAGCCCAAAAATAAAAAGTATTCTATTAATATAATTTGGACCCACTGATTCCAAATATGGAATCCATTTTTCCAAATTCAATACACAAAAGTTGCAGAAATTAAATTTAAATTAATCTTGTTGTCGAAAGAAAACTGGTTTTTGTTTAAAACATTGCAAAAGATTGAATTTATTTAATCTACGAATTCAATGTAAAATCAAGGATAATGACATAAATTATATTAAATGGTAAAAATATATTCTATTTATACTTTAAAACCATTCAATATTATTATTTATCAACATAAGTTATTATGATGAAAAAAGTTGTTTTTAATTAAAGTACAACATTTTTTTACTATTCATTAAAATATGAAAGTTATCAGAATAATATGAAAAATTTATCCAAGGTAAAATTTTATATCCTGATTCCAAAGAATAATTTTATTTTGAAAAATTTAACTTATAAACATGTCAAAAACTAGATTTAATGTGGGTGCGCCATCAAAAGGCGGCAAAACTGCATTTTTTGCAAAATACTTATTTTACCCGAAAAATTTATTTTGTTCTTATACCATGTTCTAGAAAATGTGTAAGATAATAATAATGTTATAAAATTCAAAATTTAGTTAATACTATTCATAAAGGCTAGTTCATAATAATATTATAATAATATATCGTTGTTTAGTAAAACTCGGTATTGCGTACAACACACGCTATCGAGGAAGGTCGTGATTGCATGTAATGCAAGCCAAGTCAGGATTGCGTGTTGTGCAAGAATCCTTCGTTGTTTCATATAATAGAATACAACCATATTTCATTTATACATTGAATATATATATATATACTCAATGTTGCATAGAATAACTATTATCAAAATTGTGTGTAACACGATCCAAGAATAGTGTTGCATATACTACAAGCTAATACGGTGTTGCGTATAGCGCAAGGTAATCTGGGTGTATCATACAACACAAGACATTAATGAAATTAAAAGAATATTTTTCATAAAATATCGGGGTGTTACAAATAGTCTCCCCCAAAGTAACTCTCTAGAATATATTTTTAGTTGGTAGCCTCTAGTGTATGGGGTTGCACCTAATGATCTAGTGAATCTCCATTACAGAAATTGATATGTGTTCATGGACTAGTGATTACAAATAGTGGAATAAGATTGTAATAGAAATTTGGAGTAGACACATGGTTATGAACTCATAAAGCAATGTATTGGTGAAGGGGTGTTTCTCCCCTATATTCTTTCTTAAGATTAATACTCCCCATATTCTTACAGAGTGGGTTCTCTTGAGTTTTCTAGGGTTTATTACTCCCTTGGAGCATCACATGGAAAGGGTCCCTCACCCAAAAAATTATAGTTAAAAACCCTCTCACTTATGTGGGGTATGGGTCCTCTAACAATGTATTTACAAACTCCCTCATCCTAAATGTTATACTTGATGAGGATTTCAGCCTCCATTTGGTTTGGTTACTCCCGTGACCATTGATTACCCTTTTGTGATGTGTGTACCCCCATTAAATATTCTATGAGGTGATTGAGTTTTCAGCTAATTTGACAGTTATAGAACTATGGACTACTAATCTTTTAACTGAACACTTTTATTAGACTTGACATGAGTTCCTAGATATGTTTTATAATATTATGAATAAATCATTACTTATAGGGTTTGTTACTCTATCAAATAAAGTGGATACCCCAACATTGTTTTGGTTCCACACTGTGGTTTAGAGAAGTTGTACGAAATGAATAAATTTAATGGATGCTATAAGACATATGAATCCCCAGGTTTTCTTGGGTAACTTTAAGGTCTGAATGGAGGTTCGTATGTTGACTTTGGGATTAGTGAGACTTTCAATACTCTGAGAACCCCTAGTTTCTTCAGAGGTATTATATTTCATGGAATAGATCTGGTTGTTCAGGACATCATTATGTTGCATAGACTTATATTATTATACTATATCAAGATTCCTTGTATTCATTTTGGTTTTCCACTTATTCTAAACTTATAAAAATCTTGTTTCTTTATCATTACATTATAGATTTAGGGCGTCCTTATAAGTATGTTTATACTTAAACTTACATGGTATTTATTCCCACATGTGTTTTGCCTGTGTAGACATAAAGAGTTTACAGATGGTCTTAGTGAACATAGACATAGTGTGGATTATTTTGACTAGACTATTGGTGAATCATGGTCAAGGATGATTTTTTCAGTAACCATTCCACTTATATGTTTGTCTAAGTGTTCTTTTTTTGAGTAATATCTTTCCAATGTCCCACGTTCGATGGACTTAGAGAATTTATCAAATATATAATTCATATAGTTTATAGTTATATGATTACATACAAAACATGTGATCTAACATCTACTTATTGTATACACATTAGTTATTTATATATATAACACTTGTGTTTTGGTTATTATAGAGACCCTAGCCTCTTATGCATATTATCAGATGATTTTTAAAATAAATATCTAATAAACACAACCTAAGGATCAAGAGGTCTAGTGTATTTGGGAGACCAGATTCATAATAATTTAAATTTAGATTAAAAAAATATAGTTATTTTAATATCCATAATGTCTCCCTTTATTTTGGATCTTCCAAAAATCCATAGGATAAACTATGGAATACATGAAAAAATTTGTTGATCTCTAAATCCCACTAATGTAATGATCATTTGGATGAAGCATAACATATGAGTCAAATGGAATAAAATTATATCATAAAATAAAATTCCTATAAATAATCATATATAATAAGGACATAATTAATATGGAAGAATAATTTCATTCCATTATAGTTATGTGGAAACAACATAAAAAATGAAATAAGTATGTTTTGAGGCTTACTTTTAATACAAGATAACATAATATAAAGATTCCCAACATTGATTAAGTTTACTCCCTAACACCATACATATAATATCATGAGATATAGACATTACCAAATTATTTTCATAACTATATATGTACAAAAAACATAAAATGTACATCCATTTGTGTTCCACAGAAGAAAATCATTCATAAGGCATAAGCATAAGGAAACTATAGGAAAAAGAAATGGGTAACATAATCTTGTCATGGAAAATAAATATCATAATGATTCCCATGAGATATGGTATTAAATCTATTTTTATGTTCATTATGGATTAGAGATATAGAAGTATTGATATTAGACACCATGTTATGTGAGTACATAAAAATTGTGCAGAAATGGGTTCTGTAATAGACTTCTTAAAAATGGGTTTAAGAAAAAATGTAATGAGTCTTTAAAGAGTGTAAGAGAATAATAATTTCCAAAATTACAGAAAAAATGGTTTTCCATATTAAATTGAGTGTTTTTATAGCATTTAATTTTTAAAATATTTAATTAATTGTTACTTAAAATGAGGAATGAAAATATAAAATCAGTCTTTAATTACCTCTGTTTAATAAATAAAATTGTGGACAAAAAGATTAAATGTTTATAAAACTATCTAGGGAAGGTGATTTAAAATTTTTATGTGTGCGTTACAAATATAAATAGTATCAAATAATTAAATATGTATAATAGATTGATAATGTGATATAAAGAGTAATAAATCCTAACCCAATAAAAATCAGGTGGTTCAGAGAGATTCCTTACCTCTGGTCTGGATTCACTATGAACAATCACTTAATCTTGTGGATAATAATATTATATTTATTAATCACTCTGTTAAGAAACTTATTATAATAAGTTTGGTTTTTATTAAGGGTTTATGTTAGTATTGAGTCAATTAATTGATATATCATGTATATAATCACTATCCCTAGTTCATTCATTTCATGGTTCCAATGACGCATCACTTGTAAATGATTGTAGAAGTTCTTTATAAAATGGTTCCATAAATCCAAAAAATAATGGTATGTAGTTAATGTATTTACATAATTTATAAATGTTTTTTTATCTAATATTATACAAAAATAATAACAATTCTTAGAGTTTAGGTTTTATTTCTATAAGCATAGTTCATTTAAATGGGATTTTTGGTCATGATGAACTTGTTGGGTTTACATTAATATTATTTATATATATACATTCCATACTATGAAAGAAAATATTAAATAATAATTTTTATAAAATTTCACCGTAATAAATGTATTAAAACAATTCATGAATGTGCTGGTAAAAATTGGTGTACATTGTTTATGGATGTGGTGAAATGATAATATTATGAAAATGTTTTCATTTTATATTGAAATGAGAAGATTTTGGATTATGTATATTACATTGAAAAAAATATAATATATTTACTATACTGGAGTCATTATTTAATGTTTAATGGATTTTTTGGTTGATGAAGACAAAGAAAATTTTAAAAGCATGATACTTGGAAACCCCTCTTAATTTCTCCATTGGATGTCTCCTCTTAGGAAACCCCTTAATGATACTTGGAATGATATTTTTATAATAAAAAATCACCATGTATTTGGAGAGGAGGTTTGGGGATAGAAATTAGTAGGGTTTGGACTATCTCCAAAACTTATATGTTGTAATGAGAATCAGTGGTGAGCATTGATTTTTAAAAGGGGATGAGAGGACTCCTTTTTTAATATAAAAAAAATCTATTTATTATTTTAGATCCTACTGATCAATATTATTAATTCTTGTCATTAAATATAGTAATTAATGCATGTGAAGATGAGGAAATGAGGCCTTACATCATTCATGACTCATTTCATTGTGTATTTTTTAAATAATAAAAATTACTATATTTTGACATATTTTACAACTCACCAATGATTCAACTATTTAAAAAAATAAAAAGATTCACCCCAACCATTTCATGACATATAGATAAAAAAAATGAAATCTATTTTTATGAACTAATTTCATAATCATTATAAATTAAATTATTAAATAGAATTGCCATTTATTTGAAAAATAATGGTTTTGACATAATGATCAATTTTATGACCCATTAAAAAAATTAATTATGGTTTCATAAAACTATGTTATCATTATAATAAAACATTATATTATCCTATTATACCATTTTAAAAAAATATATCATTTAGAATTTTATCATAATCATAATAATAAAAATAAATCATATGTGTTTTATGAAAATAAAAACACTTATCTTATCATTTTATAACATTTATTTATTTGTATCATGATGTAAATATGAAATATTTTTATTTTATAAAAAAATAATATTCTGTTACAATTAAATAGGCATGGATTCTATTGTAATAGTAAAATTACTATTCCTAATAGTAATATTACTATTTCAATGGTCAGAATACTTTTCCAACAGTTAGATTTGTAATGGTTATATGTGTACACTACATACAATAAATACAACTTATTTTATTCATTAATAATTCACATATATTTTATCTCATAGTTATATATATTTTAATTTTAAAATTTAATATTTCATGACTCATATAATGTATTATTTCTAAGATGTTATTTTTGAGCGAAATCATACAAGGGGATTGGGCATATCCAAATTATCAAATTATACATATCTTATTACATATTTTTTATCACAAAATATGAATTTTGATTCTTATGGACCTATTTATTCCAAATATTTATAGTTAAATTTAGTATAATAAAATGTTCTTGGTTCTATCTTGTGGTTTATATGATTTGTATAATGAAACATTAAGAAATATGACACAATTATATAATAAGAAGGGAGGTAACATTGTTAAAATTATGGGCCAGTATAGTTCTTTTTCATATTGGACATGTGTGTATGTTTTATTTTGATAAAGAATAATTCATTCCATGTAAGTGTATTAATTTCCATTGTTATTCACCAACAATTATCATACTTTAGGTTAGATTGGGCTGTCACACTCGGCATACCATTGGATCAAGAAAGGCCATAGGTGGGTAAGAATGTTTTAGAGTGGTATTCGAGTGGTTGAGTCTGAGGGATTGAGTTTTGAAGTAATAAGTAATTTGAAGATTAGTTTAGGATGTTAAGAAATAATGTGAGGTATTATTAGAAAGGTTTTCAACACTAAGAAATGTGTTTCATGATTATTTTGTGGTTTAAAAATTATTTGGAAATTTTCTTTTATTGAAATAAATCCCCACAACCAGTTACAATTTGATCCTCCCTAGACAAAGAATCAACCTAACTTGAGACAAAATAAAACTAAAAAATATAATGTGCACAATAATTCGGCGTCATGTGAGTTTCTACTACTTTCAATATCCAATTGTTATCCCCATCCATAAATTTCCCATTATAAATATAAAACAAATCATAGTGGTAATGGTGGTTTTATACTATAACTAATGTTTAAAAATACCATTAGTTTTAAATTATTTATACTAGATTCTACTAGTTATTGTGTAAAAAAATATCACCAGTTGAGAAATATATCATTTTGGTTCTAGTTTATTTGGAAATAAAGGAATAATGCTATACTTTTTGGATTTAGAAATATTGAGCAGTGATTTTTATCACTTCTCAACTACTGAAGATATAAGTTGATGGAAATATCGACACCCTATTGGTTATTTATTATACAGAAAACACCCCATTTATTTTCTTCTTCTTAGTATTGAATGATCACGCTTAATGATTTTCAAAACTCTATAACTTCTTTACTTTAGTCACAAATTCTTCTACTTCTCACTGAATTTCACACCATGATGTTTACATTTCTTATTTTTCATAGTTATTAATATTATATATATTTAATGAAATTTTCTATAAATGAATCCATATTAAATAAAAGTTTTATTTATAATATATCCAATTTTTTAAAATTCAATATTTATCAAGCCTTCAATAACAAAATGATATTTCATGAATTTTTTTCATTAGTGATCCTTTGAAAAAACCTCACCAACCAATTAAAATAATTAATTATTTCACATCCTTTATTTAATCATTCCTAATTTACCCTTTTTCTTTTAAGAGTATAATATCTCTTAGGAACATATAAGATTAGTCACAAACACTACAACTCAAAAGGAAATTTATTTATGAATTCTAAAAAAATATACAGTAGTGATATTATATTTATTATTACTATATCAACCACAGTTCACATTTACCTAAACCTATCCATATAATAAATGAATATCCCACAACCCATATTCTCTTGATAAATTAGGTTACTTTATAATTATGTTTTAAATAATTCAAAATTAGATTTATGTAATTTGAGAAATTATTAATAGAATATCATTATCAACTATTGATTTTATAAATGTTTCCACTAGTAAAATATATAATCATTACTTTATTTCTCCCTAATAAAATTATTATCCTTTTTTTTATTCTTAATGATTTTCATATAACATATTCTTCACACAATTCGAATCACACTTGATTCATGATTTTTTAATAACTAAATATTATCTTTTGTATGATCTCGTATTAATTTCTTCATTATACTTTATTACGGAAATCTGAATTTTTCATTACAAACCATACTAAACAATTCATGAAAGTCTTAATTTTTATATAGAATAAGATTTAATATTACATATATATTCATCCTTACACAAACACATGTTAATCATACTAAATGTTTAATCAATATTTATCATCAATTTAGGAATATGAAGAACCCAATTCATCCTTAAATAGATGAGGCATCTACAGATGATATTTATACACATAATAATTCACACTTATGTTGTTTTTGGATTCATTTGTATGAATTGGGATAATATTTATGCACTTATTTTCTCATTATTAAAAATTCAACCATTTTCAAATTTCTAAAATTTCAGTGTTCAAAATGATTATACATATGAGGAAATATCATTACAAAGTAGCACATCATGAATATGAATCATAAAATTGATTCTTAAAAAATCTATGTATTGTAATTATATTGGGAATAAATGATTCATACATAGTTGGGACTATAATAGGGAATTGTCCATCTTCCCCCTTGATTGTAGAATTCTTGACTCACTGTCAATATGCACATAATATCTTCACATCACCGTAGGTCATCTCAAATAAAATCAAAAACATTCTTCACAACCTCAATAATACATAAAAAAATTAATGATTATAAATAGAAATTGAAAAAATATAATCCCCTTAAAAAATCTAACATAACCCATCAACCACCCCCATTTAATTTTTTGGGACTATATAGACTCTTTCATCACAACAAAACTATTTTCTAACATCTCAAATATTTCGAGACTATATAAATCACAACCATTCAAAAATTAGAACTATATTGAATGAAAATACTATGAAAGGTAATGTTTTTGAGGTAAATCCATTTATTAATGTTAATAAATTAGGCCTGAGTGACATAAATGAGTGCTCTCCTAATCCGTGTGCCACCCATGATTTTAAAAAAATAGCATTTTATTCGATAGCGTGTATGACATGAAACAAAAATCATATAAGAAAAGATAACACCCAAGAAATAGATATATATTTATTCAATATATTTTATTTCTTTCATTATGTTTAAAATAGATAATATATTGTGTTACATGTAACAATGAGTTTCTTTGATAACTTTCATTACACGGAAGATCGAGTTTAATCTAAACAACAATATATTATTAAAAAAAATTTATTTACTATAATATTTGTAACATAGACTTTTAATTAGAGGGTATGAATAATAAAAACTAACTTATTAACATATATATTTTACACCTATTAATTATTTATATATTTATTATATATATAAATAAGAATCATTTAAAAGAAAATGAAATCATTTTTGAAGAAAACAATTTTTTCTAAAAGAATGTTTAGTATCACTTTGCACACATAAACAATAATTAATTTATAGTAATTTTGTAAAATTTATATGAAAAAATAAAAAACAATTAATCGTAATACTGAAATTTTCTCCGGGTTAAATTTTGATAAGTTTCTTAGATGTTTCATTTTTTGATAAAGAGTGAAAAATATTGAATTTTAATTAAAAACAAGAATTTTTATTAAATTTGTTATAATGTTAAATTATATATTCAATTTGGTTTAAAGTAATACTATTTCAATTATTTCTTGTTTATATAAATTAATATTTTCTATGTCATTCTAATTATTTTAATTTTAAATTTAGTCATAAAATCTTTGGAAACTTTTGAAAAATTTTACATTAAAATCCAACTTTCTTGTATCTACTATACAATTAATATAAAATTTAATTCTTAAATATTTGTGAATTGAATTAGGAAAAAATGGATTAAATATTTTGAATTTGAATATTTAATAATTTTAACATATTTTTTTGGCCAAAATGAATTGGAAAAACTGTAAAAATTAAATACCCCAATTAAGTTAAGAATGAGATCCCATAGGGTTAAAATATAACAATAACTATAACAATTACCTAAAATTTTTATAAAAACTCTTGGATTGACGTATTTTAAAAATTACACCAATAATATTCTATAATGGTCCATTTTTTTCCTTTTTATATATGAAAAATAAGGGAGCACTCAATTTTTTCCAAAAAATACCACATGTCTCCTCTCCCATGATTATAGAAGGACACCCCCTGTCCTCTCTTATTAATAACATCAAACATATTTTATATGATAACAAATGACCAAATAAGTTCCTATACTCCCTCCCTATATCTTATAATACTTTTTTTTTGTAAATTCATCCTCAGAAGGCTTTAGTGAAAAACTCTGGAGGATTCCCAAAAAAGAGGTAATGTTCTTTAGCGAGCATCTTTATTTTATTAATTTCTCCATATCCTTAAATTATTATTAAATGATTTTATATAATAATAACAGTTACATACATTTACTAGTAATTTTTATAATATTTGCAGGACCAAAAATCATATCCACTTCCATCAAATGGGTTGCGAAATAATTGTTCGTGTATATGGTGGACTACATCCTTGCAAACTTAAGTAATTTGTTTCTATAATTCCACCTCCCAATATTGGGTATTATGATGGATATAATGTATATATATATTGTATTTATAATTTATTTATACCTATTTAGTCACTATATCATATGTTTTTACCTTACATTCCTTAAGAGATATGATACCGTCAATCGTGTGTATGGGGGACTACCGCCTCACGAAGAGATGTGATTCACCCTTCAATAATGCTTCACATTGATGGTGATAAAGATAATTTTAATGATTATATATGATATAAATTAAATAAAAATTATGTTCATTAAATACTTATAATTATATAAGGATAATTTGTATATCATTTTCTTTCATTCCTTTTCATTACCATAAAGATGATATCATCGTTCGTGTACGTGTGGACTACAACCTTCACAAAGTGATGTGGAACTATTTTAATTACCAAAACATATGGAATATATATAATTATATAATATGGTATATATTTTTGTATTATAATTATCTAAGTTAAAATATTACTCTCCACCTTTCTATATTAAACATTGAAAATGGAAACGTCACCCACGCGCATGTATGACCCGTCATCTTCACGATCGTAACATACATTATTTTTCATAAAAATCATTCATGATTGATATTAAATATATTATTAACGAATAAATAAATTAATAATTTAATTTTTGTATTATTATGGAGATGCTATAACTATATATTATTCAAAAAAAATGTTCCTTTTATGATGAAAAAAGCATGAGAAAACAAAGAAATTTACACTTGAAATAATGACAATAATTAAGGATTATCAATGAATAGGTAATGGGATGTTATGAAATCATAATATAATTAAGTATTAATATTAAAATAGTTTTAAGGATCCATTTATAGTTTTATATCTTAAATGTTAGAACATGTTCATTATCTGAGTCAATTACCTCTTATAAAGGTAATACCATAGACCAAGGAAGGAAATATATGTAAATAAAATGGATGATATATTTATGTGTTGGGATTCAAGAATAATATTCTAGAAGAATTTATACCAAAGGAATTTTCCTAATAAAAATAATGAAACATCTAAGTATTGTGTTGAATTTTAGAAACATATGTGTTTTAATTAACATGAGAATAACATAATCCATTATGGGTTTAATATTTTAGGATCGATCATAAGTTCAAATTAATAAACAAACTTTTTAGGATTTATGGAATGGTATTCTACCAAGATTAATGATATTTTGGGAGAAATTTATAGAAATAAAACCCATTGGTTTATTATATGTTTTAGTGTAACGTCCTGACCCTGGTGCCACACACTAGTTTCCCGATCGAGGCTGCCACATTACCTAATGCGCACCTCCCTAAACACTTGAGATTTCCGACTACTAGTAAGGGTCGGGAAATTTAGCCATGGGGAGAATATACCATATTTTATCAGATTAAAACACCAGAGGAAATGAAAATTTGATAGGTGAAAAATATATAATCATAAAAATTACCAATATTTTATGATAAAAAATTAAGCAATAAAATATCAAACAAAAACACAAAACATGCCTTGCTGAGGTATGCATTCTGTGTCTAAAATGAAAACTGAAAATGAAGACACTGAAAAATCTCAAGAGGTTCGAGATCCCAATTTTCTTCCCTAATATAACTCCATCCCAACTTAGTCATCTAACTCAGGGTATTTTACATAAACTTTCCAGAAAATAGAAAACATTTTTGGGTACCGATATAGTAGCTCAAGAATGGAGTAAGTAAAACTAAATATGCCACCACAAATGGTGTCTAAAATGAATCCATTCAATAAAAATTGTATTCAGTTGTATAAATAATAAATAAAATTCATAAGTTAATAGTTATCATATTATGAATTAACCTTTATTAAACTACATAGACTTTTATGTTTCCAAGGACACATGTACAATAATAACTACATTGGCCTGTACTGGGTCTGAACACTGTTACATATTCAATTCATAGTTCATTTAAAAAATGGGATTTTGTTATCAATTTCATTTAAATCTCATTATTATGGCCACTTAGAACCATAGTCCAATGTCAGAGTTTTGGGTATGGATCTCCATGTCTATGTCCCCGTTTATCGATCCTACATATATACCATGGGAATAGAATGTCTTATCCATTAGCCCAATTCTCAATCACGCGAATACATTATTGGCTTAGAACATTATTTCAAAATTCCCAATTCTCATCTATGTGAATATATTGTTGGTTTAGATGTCCATGTCTAACATCCCAATTCTCAACCATTCAAATAGATCTATCATCGAAATAGATCATCATTTCTATCCCCCCATTTACAACTATGCATGTATATCACTAGTAAAGATTGCGATGTCAAACACCCCACTAATCAAATATGCAGGTATGGAATTCATTATCACAACCTCACATGTATCTCATCATCACATGCTTACATATTATCACATAAACTAATATTAATCATATTAATCTTCTTATCAAAATTACCCATCATATCTTCCATTAATCAATTCATAAGTTAAGTAATCCACATCCAATAATTAATTATAAAATTAATTAATATTCTCAAAATATTAAAATCTCATAATTAATTCACCATTTAATTATTCAAACTTTATATTTCAATGTATCGTAACTAAATCACCAATTAATTATTCATTTCATTGCATCAATATCAAATAATTAATTCCCCAATTAATTATCAAAAATTAAGATACAATTATCCTATAATTAATTTCCCAATTAATTATCTCAATACAAAACATCCATAACCCATAATTAATTAAAAAAGTAATCATGCAATCCAACCATCCCAATTCTATCTTAATTAATTACCACCACTAATTTTTAAAATTAATAGTACCAAAATCCCCTAATTAATTTTCCAATTAATTATCTCATTCAACAATAAATAAATATTTCAATTTCATAATGATATTAATTAATTAATTTACCACATTAATTAATTTAATTATTTATTATAATTGGTAGTCAATTCCATGTATTCTACAACCTGCATATACATAATCAAAATCATGATTATGGGATTTATATTTTTCCCACCTATCTTGAAAGTGGAGGATGCAGTAAAAAAAACCCTACATATCTGATTATTATCATCTTCAATATTCTTTTAAACATGAAACAAAAAATATATTCGTAATAGATTGAGAAGAAGATGAATAAATGGAAGGAATACCTTAAAAATCAATGTACCAATATCCAATATATGATTCCAGATCACTTCCTGATTAAAGAGGACTCCTGGAAATCAATAGTAAAAGACTTGTGGCCAATCATGAAGGGCACATAGGGTCTTTGGACAAATATGGTAGTTTAAGGATGAGTTTAGGTCTACAGAAGAGGTGTGTGAGGTTTCTTCAATCGAATATTGTGTAAATGGAGCATCTATGGTAATGAAATACCTGTTTGAAGGGTTATACGATGTTGGAGATGTGTTTTTGATAAGTGTGGTGTCAAAATTACATGACCTGAATGTCTAATTCGCATCATGTAAAAATCCTAACTTTTTCCCACTTTTCCAAAAATAAATCACCCCAATACAATTAAAAACATTTATTTATGATTAAATATAGTGTAATTTGGTTTCTTGACATGTTGACAGGTCATGAAAAATAGTTGCAACTTGTGTAATCTGGTTTTGTGATATTTCAACACATGATGAAAAATAGTTTCAGGGTGTGTACTTATTTCAAGGATTGAATTAATTAATTCCACTAATAATATTCACACAGACATCCACAAACAATTTTGATGTATTAGGACCTATAAAAAGACAAGAACTTACAATATCAATACCTTTTAACAGCTTGTCCTCGAGCATCACTCCCAGGATTCTCTATGATTCTGAGTAAAAAAGATCAGTTCATTGATCCCTTATATCTACCTCCCTTTCACATATCTCTTCCTTCACATGACCATGTAACCATAATACACAAACTGTTGTCACACTTTTTCCCTACAACACATTATAATTGTGGTCCAACACATGTATCTAATACTCTGAAAAGAATGCATATGTCTCCAAGTCATCCTCATTCACATAGATCACATGAGAATGGTCAGGTTGATACATTAGTAGTTTTCAAACATGGAATATTTTGTGCATAATATTTTAATTATATGGAAGATACAATCAGCACACCACCCGCCCAATTCTCTCCACTACCTCAAAAGGTCCAAAAAACCTAGGTGCCAACTTTCCCTGCCTTCGTATCTTACTATGAACTAATATAGGTGACACTCGAAGGAATACATGATGACCCTATAAAAACTCAAGGGGTCATATTTGTATATTAGCAGAAGACTTCTACAAACTCTCAGTAGTAGCCATATATTTTCGGATCAACTACACTTGCTTCATTGTATCCTTCCCAAGAAACAACCCAAGAAACTGTAACTCACCAGCCTTCATCCATCATATCAGTGATATAAATGGACTACAATAAAGAGACTCATATGGTCCCATATATATAGTTTTATAATAACTGTTGTAGTATGTGAATTACATAAAAGATATGTTTTTATAACCCATCCCCCAGGGCATGTTTTGTTACTACCCCAAGATCGCCTCCCAAAGGCCAAGGGATGGTGACTTGTGATGAATGAATTATCCTACAAATGGGTGTAATTTTTCATGTACATATAAACATGCTCACTCACAACCCCATCCCACAAAGCTGAAAAGTAAACACTAAGTAAATGATGCATGAAATCACTAATTAAAAATCAACTAGAGTACAACAAAAATTAATGTACATGGTGGAAAACTGAACCAGTATACCAACCCAACAAAAGAGAGACAGAACACAAGTAAGACTCCATGTCTATAAAACTTGTTTCTAGGAACCCTACATATAGGGTAGGTGGAGGGTACCATCCTGAAGATGTTGGAGTATGCCTCATTTTTATGCTCTCAATGAACACCACCTAGTCCTGGTCCTCCCCGAACACTATCAAAGCATCGGTCATCTGCACAAGACCTAACAAGTGCATGCAATTCTTGTACAGGTGTGAGTAAAACAATACTCAGTAGGGAATCCCAAAAACACAAAGATAAATCACAATGGAATCACCACAATGAAATGAAATGTCATCTGTACTCATGTATGTGCCCATAAATATACCTTGAACATCGAGATATACTCATCTCGTCCTCTATGACAAATAAGGTCACATCCTTATAACCAGCATCAGTATTCACACAAAATATTTGAAAGGTAACACATAAACAAAGAGAACACTCTCCATGATCTTACTTATCCCTAATGGAACTGTTTGAGAGATACACTCCATCAGTTATAACACTACCATTCATAATGGTTTGACCGAGGGAACATATTCCATCAGGAACATTCTACTAGGTTCAAATCTAGTGCCCGACGCTAGAGGTATTTTCATCACCATCTTTCACCCAATGTAAGATTATGGAAAATCCTAGTGAAGAGGCCCTCTCCTCTCCCCTAAGCTCAATTGAGGGAGCACTGCTCCAAACTAACCTATGATACCTCAGTCTCCCCAATAGGGAGTGGCCCGCACCTCAATCCATTGAGGGAGCACTTTCTCATACTTTGTTATCATTCTCTTCAAATGGAGGGGCCTTCTCCTCATAGTTGGGTTCTATATTTTAGCTATATCTAACTCTTATGGAGGAACCACTCCTCATTGCTACTCGGAGACGGGGGAGTACTACTCCGTATGTGAGGACTCTTTCCCTGGTTCCAATAGGGGATTACTACTCAAGATGAACCTGTACCTAGTTATGATAAAGGAGTACTAATTTTTATATCTAGGACCCACACCCTACCTTGTAGGGGAGTAATACTCAGGGACAGGATGACCCGCACCCTGGTACTTGGGGAGTACCAACTCTTTCAGTTCATTTTCTATGGGAGACCCACACCCTAGTATGTTAGGGAAGTACTGACCCCAGGTAAGTGGACCCAATCCTTGGCATGACAGAGAAGTATAGAATCTACTAGAACAATGATTTTGGAGGACCCTCAAAATGTAACAACAGGGGAGTAATGACTCCAAAGTTATGGAACCTGCTCCCTAGTCCCACAGGGGGGTATCTACTCTTCCTTCATGAACAGATCTGAGGACCCAAGCCCTAGTCCTTTAAGAGAGTAACACCCCCGAAGGAAGCTACTTGAAGGAAAATAATCCACACCCGTTACATGGGGAGTACCGTCTTTAACAAAGAAAAGGGATAAGAAGTATCGACACCCTTATTCATCAAGGGAGAAACAGTCCGTCCATCTATTCAAGAGAACTACCCCGACTCTACTCAAAGTACACTTGTATCAGGAATTCCTGGTCTTGAAATCAATAGGCCTTCCAATAACATCTCCAAAAACACACATAGAGTATCCCAAAATTATTGTCTCATCCCAAGGATTCTAACATCGTAGATGGCCCTTCAAGTGGTTTCTCCGTTTGAAT
Organism: Viscum album; assembly: GCA_963277665.1. Taxonomy (NCBI): domain Eukaryota; kingdom Viridiplantae; phylum Streptophyta; class Magnoliopsida; order Santalales; family Viscaceae; genus Viscum; species Viscum album. The sequence goes on from OY728156.1 coordinate 1,346,535,464, forward strand.
GTTACATGAGTTTTAGAAAAATGAGCGCTTATAGTGTATAGGTCCGGTCTGACCCATGTATGACCTAGGCTATTGTGCCTAGCCCAGCCCACTACCATCCTAACCTACCAAAACCTGCCTAGCCCAAATTTGAGTTGGCCGACTCATCCATCCCAGACATGGTAAAGCCACAACCATCATAAACCACATGGTTCCAGCAGGCGCGGTGTAACACCCCATGAATTTAAAAATAGATTTATTATATAATGCATGGATCAAAGAGTCTCTAAAAGCACCACTTTTTATATCCAAGACAAGCAAACATATGTTTGTAACTTATGTGATGTGAATTTTGAAAATCTGTCATACACGGTTTCGATGAGTAAGTTATTTGGAGTCTGATAAGAAAAACATATTTTTTGGTGAATATTAACCTACCATTATGAATAGTGACATACCCTAATGAATAGTGATATTACCTAATGAATATTAACATTAAAAATTATAGTATATAAATAATATTTATGTTGGGGTACGATATACCAATGTTTTGGAATAATTAAATTACCGTTTTAAAACTATTTTTTTAGAATAAATTATGATTTTAATTAAATATTTTATTAACAATATTTACAAAATTATTTTTGAAATTTGTACTTAATTTTTGGATTCTACACATTGAGAAATGGTTGGGGTGAATTTTTGGGATTTTTTTTGAAATACATGAATTTTTTATGAATAGTGAAATATGGTAAAATACTGTATATACAAATTATCAGAAAAACACACTATTTATGAAATCACAAGTAATGAAAGACCACATGGTTCAAAGTCACATGAATATATAACTATTCTTCATCCTAGAATCATTACTATTACTAATCTTGAGGAAATTAATAAACTAATGACTAAAAAATTATGAAAACTCTCCTCTCCTCCACTATAAAACCCCCTCTTAATCCCTCTTCTCTTCACTCCTCTCAAGCCTTATGCCTTCTCCAAATTATGTCCAAATATTATTCTAACCTCCTCTACTATATTCAGAAAGCCTTCATCTCATATAAATACCAAAACCACTCTCTTAAAGAGGCTCTCAAGGAAGTTTGGTTCAAGAGGTAAATTCCTCTTTTCAATTCCATGCCTTTCCTTCCAAGTTCATTTGTTTTATTTTTCTATTGTTACATCTCCTAATCCAAATGTTAAGATGACTAATGTCCCTTACATGTACTTTAATTTTGTCATGATAGTGGAATAAGTTATCATCATATCTTCCTTTTACATTCTTTTATACTATTAGCGAGAACACCAACTGAGATGTGTCAATTTACCACATTCAAGGACGATAAGCTTTCGATTTCTATTATCATTCTCAATCATGGTCATGAAACTATTCTTGTTAAAGTAAAATAAGATTATAATATATGTTATACAACCAATGTATGGTTCTGTATTCCCATTGTACAAATGTTATTAAGTTATAAATAAAAATGAGTTCGTTGTAATCAAAACCCACAAATTAACTGAAACAGTTATCATTAAAGTTCTATATAATAATTCATCCTTATTCTATGTAAAAAAATAATATAAATGACCAATAAAACCTATAATTGATCAAAAATAATATTCAAATTCAATTATGGATATTTACATCCATTCCATATAAACTCTATTACGTAATAACTAGTGAAGAGATTATGAATATAATGAAAACGAACATTGTGGAACAACAGAATTCAATATAATTACTTATCAAGAAGGGTATAAATAAACTAAAAATAATTATGAGAAACTAAATAAATTTATAATAGGTTCTGTAATACGTTATTAATAAGTTTAATTTCACATTCCAAGACATTAAGTTCAAGAGCGGAACACATTCGGACTTATGGCATGTGATTTCTTTATCTCACTTCCATTTTTTTGAGGTTTTCTGTATTCATTACTAATAATTTTGTATGTTGTATATATAATTCCCATTAATGTAACATATCATGAATATATTTATTTTCATGGTATTCAATGTATCATTTTAATGTTATTAATTTTGGGGCATACGAATCGTTTGACTACTAAGTGGTCAGGGTTTTTCCACCCAAACCTCCATTTTCCTTGAGATTACATTTATTGTCAAAATTACCTCAATGAAACTCTTTTTTCTTATTATGTACTATTCATAAATTATGTATTGGTGTTACAAAAATGTACACCGACCAGAATAATTCCTTATTTTATGGATAGTTACATGTTTTAAAAGGAGCTTTCAAAATTGTTTCTGAAATACAAACCCGATTCAAGGGATATTTTCAAATTCTTACCCATTTTCAAGTGTACCTATTTTAAGCCTCTATTAGTTTTATAAAAACAATCATTTTATCATGAAAAATAATCTTGTATTATTTTTAGATTTAAGAGAACAAATTTTCCTTCCCACTTTAAAGTTCTCTTTAATACTTTCCTTAAAATGCTGTAAAATGATTTATTTATAAAGAATCTTAAGAACTCTTTTTTACATGATTTCACATCAGTGGGAGATCATTTATGCCTAAAATATAATTTCAATGTACTAGTATCTTATTTTATGGTATATTCTTGTTTAAAATATTATTTCATGGAAAATATAAATAATTTTCCAAAAAGAATCATCTTTCAAAAGTAAAAGGTAATTTTCTCATCTCTCATTAACTTTGATGAGATATATGCACTGTTCACTACATATTTATTTCTTGTGGTGTATGTAATTCCATTTGGAATATCATATCAAGAGTCTCATTTTTTCATGATATTCTATGTGATTATGATTTTAATGTTTCAAGGTTGTATGGGACACTTTGAAATGTTTATGGATTGTTTCCTCAAGAATTTGTCAATGGGCTCATTTATAAATATATTCATCTATGCCAAAATCCTTTGATGAATGTGATACTTAATTGAGGTTTATCTATTACGATATCATCTATAATATTTTGTTGAAGGGTTTCTGGTTATTCTGATTATGGATGTTCTATTTTGATATCATTCACCATATTATTCTGAATGGTTAGTGTTTATGTTCAGTGACTGGGGAATGTTATTTACATTTTATATGTTAGTTTCAATATGAATGTATATGTTGATTATGTTCACACCGATCATATGAGGAATTCATTGGACATAGTAAGTGTCGAGTGGGACCCACTATATCCCCTTGGTGAATTGGTAGGTCTCATGAGACAAACTATGGTCTTGGCACAAGGCCTTGACAAAATGATTATTTATGGTCATGGCACGAGGCCTTGATGGTATGGTTATGTTGTCCTGAATTACCCATTTCCCCAATTGAAAATTTAATTTATGGTTCATGTGGTTATTCAACTAGTTGAATACCCATGATTATGTTTTTTATGACATTACTTACTCAGCTCTTATTCCTACCAGAATGTGTTCATATTTTTGTTAAGGGCACATGTTTTTATGTATTCATCATGCCTAATGTTTATGTTATGATATCTTCCACTATATTTCTTACAATTACTGAGAATTTGATCTCACCCCTTTCATTTTTTTTCTTCCCCTGTTTAAGAAGAAGAGATCATTTATTGAGTTTTCAAGGATGCAGTTTATTAGCTTTTGTTATGTATCATATTTTGTTTCATTTAAAAATGTAAAATGGATCCCATTTATGTATCTAGTTTCTTCAAGTCTACTAAACTAATAACTCCTTCAGGATGATTATTCCTTGTTTATATACCAATGTAATCAAATAAGGCACTCGATTCGGGAAACTGGGGTCGGGTCCTTACAGTTGGTATCAAATGAAGTTTAGTTGAAACCTTGTCAACAAGATTTAGAAAACTTAGATTAGGGAAGAGTCCCTAAGATAGTATTTGAGGATAAAAATACAAGAATGTCCTGGTATTTTAGTAAGTAATATATTATGTGGATCATTCAAGAAATAAATATCTATCTAGATATGAGTAGGTAGAGGTGGCTCTGGCACAGATGTATCTAGGGGTAAAACCCAAAAACACCGCTTTGAGCTAGACAGAAACGGTAACTGGTGGACGACAATGGGATTTTCTGCACTCTTGGTTATAACACTCTCGGGGGATATTCTTTGGATATTTTACATTTTATTTACCCACCATTTTGAAGGATTTATGCCCCCAACGTAACCAAAGTATGCGGTTCTAGAATTTATGATGCATAAATTTATGTTATGTGTTATAACATTATTAGAGATATAGAGAGTTCATAATTTTATGAGCTAATTTATAATATAAAATTGATTATAAATGTTTCCCAGTAGAAGGAATGTGAACATCACCAATGCATGTGATGTGAAGAGTAAGAAGGATCATATCTCTAGTGGTCTTAATCCATCTTTTCAAAGGAAGATTGTCTCCCACGTATCTTCATCATATGATGAAATAATATCATGTGTTAACAAGGTATGTAAAGACTTCTTTGAGTCCGTTGGATTTGAATGGATGAAAAAGAATAAGAGGTTGGTAGAGAAATACATGTATAATGAGAAGAAGGGAAAGAAGAGTTTTCCCACATTTGATAACTATGGAAAGAATCACTGTAGTAAATTTTTTAAGGGGATGTTTGTTTTATATGTGTGTGGAGAAAAAGGACACCAAGTTCATGATTTCAAGGTAAATACAATGGTTTCCAATGTACAATACTTCAAATGGAAGGAGATGAGACACTATGTGAATCAATGTCCCAAGAATCAAAGTAATATACACCAAATGATGATTCTGGATAATGATCTAGTTATGATGCTACCATAGAAGAAGTAGAATGATTAATATGTATAGTAATGAATCTTTTCATTTCAATATTTTGTTAGTAATGTACTGGTTTTATGAATTTTGGATTGTATTGCAGTACTACATCATTAAGGATTTGGGGTATTGTGATGAAGGGTACAAAGGAAAAGTGATTCAGTAGAAAGTTAAACTTTTTAGAAAAAAATATGATTGGGGGAAACGAAACACTTAATATATTTCTGATGTTGTGATAATGATGACGAAATGATTGATTTGGATAAGTACTAACTACCTTGGAAATTATTGTTGACTTCTCGATAAGTGGTCTATGCTATCATCGATGGTGATTACATCACTTTTTCATTTAAGGAATATATCTAATAACATGTATCTTTGTTAAGGAATATGGAAGAATGCATGATTCCAATATCATTTTTATGGTAATTCATGTTATTACCATATTTCAAGAGGATACATGATGAAGTTATTCACAAATTTGGAATGTGAATAATAGAAATATTTCTTGTTGATTGAGGGTGAATGATATGTTCATATTGGAAATTTAGAGGACTTCATTATAATGTGTTGAAGCATTATATTTTTCAATTTTTTAACCATTTAAGATATGGTTTAAGTTTATCATTATAGGAGCTTTTAAAGGATAATGTATCACTTCACCAAATGGCGTAACCCATGCTATTAGATGAGGTATAGATATATAAACTATAATTAACGGATGAGTTTATAAGTAGAAATGAATATTTATATACTTATAGAGTGGAATAATTCATCGACTCAAGGAAAATAGTCTTGAATAAAATGTTTTCCTATTATCACAATCATTAATAATATCAATAAATTTAGTATTAATCAAAATTCATCTGAACCTTTCCTCAGTAATGTTCCAAAAGAACTTCATTGTTAGATTTTTCTTCAATGTCTAGGTTTTTACTTCTAACTAATGTCACATCATTTGAGAGCATAATATTTGGGGTGACCACCTCATCTCCATTAACCTTTTAAGAGGATATTTTATGAACCCTATCCCCGATGTGGGTTTCCATAAGACAAATTTTCAAGTATCAACCATTAAATTTTGATGTTCAATTTCAAATTTTGAGGATGAAATTTTGTAAGGATGGGATAATGTAACACCCCAAGAATTTAAAAATATATTTATTATAGAATACATGGATCCTTGAGTCTCGAAAAACACCACTTTGTTATAATGAATCCATGTAAACATAAGTTTGTCACTTTTGTGATGTGAATTTCAAAAATCTAACATACACGGTTGTGATGAGTAAGTTATTTGGAGTCCGGTAAGAAAAACATAATTTTTGGGGAATAGTATCATACCATTATGAATACTAACAAAACCTAATGAATAGTGATATAAAATAATGAATAGTATCTTACTTATGATAGTATATAAATAATATTCATGTTGGAGTACGATATACATATGTTTTAGAATTACTAAATAAATGTTTTAAAACTGTTTTTTTAAATATATTATGGTTTTAATTAAATAATAAATTAATCATTTTTAGAAAACTATTTCTGAAAACTGAAAATAATTTTTGGATTCTACACATCAAAAAATTATTGGGGTGAATTTTTGGGATTTTTTTTGAAATACTTGAATTTTTGATGAATAATGAAATATGGTAAAATACCGTATATAAAAATTATCCTTTAAATACACTATATATGAAATCACAAGTGATGTAAGCCCACATGGTTCAGACTCAAATTCTTTTATCACTATTCTTGGTCATGGAATAATCATTATTGCAGGTCTTGAGGGAAATTCATAAACTAATGATTAAAAAATCATGAAAACTCTCCTCTCCTCCACTATAAAACCCCCTCTCACTCTCTCTTATCTTCACTCCTCTAAAGCCTTGTGCCTTCTCCAAATTTTATCCAAATATACTCCCAAACTTCTCTACCACATCCATAAAGAATTGGTCTCATAAAAAGACCAAAACATTTCCATTAAAGAGGCTCTCAAGGAAGTTTGATTCAAGAGGTAAAGACCTCTTTTTAATTCTTTGTCTTTCCTTTCATGTTCATTTGTTTTCTTTTTCTATTATTACATATCCTTATCAAAATACTGTGATGAAACTAGTACCTTACATGTACTGGAATTTTCTCATGATAGTGGAATACGTTATCACCATCTCTTCCATTTACCTTCTTTAATACTAGTAGTGAGAAAACTATGCAAGATGTGTCAATATACCGCATTCAAGGACGAAAAATTTCAATTTCTATTTTCATTCTCAATTATAGTCATGAAAAAATTCATGTTATGGTTGAACCGGATTATTATATAAGAGATATACCCTATGTAAGGTTCTGTAATCTCTTTTTACAAATGTTATTATTTTAATATGAAAAATTAGTTCGTTGTAATCAAGAACCCACAAATTAACTGAAATAGTTATCATTAATTTTCTATATATTAATTCATCCTCATTCCATCTAACCAAATTATATAAATGACCAACAAAACCTATATATGATCATAAATAATATGGGAATTAAATTCTAGATATTTACATCCATTCCACATGAACTCCATTACTTTAGAACAAGTGAACCGATTATGAAAATAAAGAAAACGAAAACTACGGATCAGAGAAATTCAATATAATAACATATCAAGAAGGGCATAAATGAACTAAAAATAATTACGATAAACTATATAAACGTGTATTAGGTTTTGAAATATGTTATTAATACTTCTAATTTCATATTCCAGGAACTTATGTTCAAGAGTGTAACACATTCAGACTTAAGGTAAGGGGTTTCTTTGTGTAACTTCCATTTTTGTGAGATTTCCAATATTCACTACTAATACTTGTGTATGGTGTATGTATACTTACCATTGATGTAACATATCGTGAATATATTTATTTTTATGTTATTCAATTTATCATTTTAATAATATTAATATTGGGTCATACAAATCGATTGACTACAAAGTGGTAAGGGTTTTTCTACCCAAACCACCATTTTCATTCGAGTTACTTTTATTGTCTAATTACCTAAATGATACCATTATATATTATTATGTACTCATCATCAATCTTGTGTGGGTGTTATATATATGTTCACCCACTCAAATAATTCATTGTTTTATGGATAGTAACATGTTTCAAATGGAACTTTCTAAAAAAAAATTCGAAATAAAAACTCGATTCAAGGGTTATTTTCAACATCTTACCTATTTTCAAGTGTAATAAAAAATCAGTTTTAGTCCACCATTAGTTTTATAAAACCATGAATTTTATCATGAAAAATGATATTGGAACATTTTTTGGATTTAAGATACAAATATTCCTTTGCAATTTAAAATTCTCTTTAATACATTCCTTAAGATGCTCTAAAATGCTTTATTTATAAAGAGTCTTAAGAACTATTTTTACATGATTTCACTTTAGTGGGACATCATTTATGCCTAAAATATAATTTCAATGTACTATTATTTTATTTTATGGGTTATTAATGTTTAAAATATAATTTCTTGTCAAATATAAATAATTTTACAAAAACAATCTTCTTTCAAAAGTAAAAAGGGATTTTCTCATATCTCATTAACTTTTACGAGATTTATTCCTTGTTCATGACGTATTTATTTATTGTGGTGTATTTAGTTCCCTTTGGTATATCATATCAAGAGTATTATTTTTATCATGATAATCTATGGGATTATTATTTGAATGTTTCAAGGAGGTATGCGACTCTTTTGATGTTTTAAGGATTATTTCCTTAAGAATTTGTCAATGGGCTCATTTATAAATATATTTGTCTATGTCAACATGATTTGTTAAATGTTTAACATAATTGAGATTTATCTGTTATGATATCATCTAAAATATGTTTTCAAGGGTTTCTAATTATTATGACTATGGAATTTCTATTTTGATATCATTCACCATATTATTCTGAATGGTTAGTGTTTGTGTTCAATGGTTGGGGAATGTTATTTACATTTCATATGTTAGTTTCAAAATGACTGTATATGTTTATTATGTTTGCCCATTTAATATGAGGAATTCATTAGACATAGTAAGTGTTAGGTGGGGCCCTCTATATCTGCTCTGTGCATCAGTAGGTCTCAAGAGACAAACTATGGTCTTGGAACAAGGCCTTAAAAAATGATTATTTATGGTCTTGGAACAAGGCATTGACAGTATGGTTATTTTTTCCAACATTTTGAATTTACTCATTATGAAAATATAATGTATGGTTCATGTGGTTATTTGACTAGTAGAATATCCATGATTTTGTTTTACTATGGAATTACTTACACATCTCTTATTCATTCCAAAATGTGTTCAAGTTTTTGTTAAAGGAATGTGTTTTTATGTATTCAACATGCACAATGTTTATGTTATGATATCTTTCTCTGTATTTCTTAAACTTACTGAGCCTCTTATCTCACCCCTTTTCATTTGTTTTTCCTTCCTTAGGTTAAAAAGAACAGATCAGTTATTGTGTTTTCAAGGATGCAGTTTATTATCTTTTGTTATGTATCATATTTTGTTTCATTTCAAAATTTAAAATGGGTTCTATGTACGTATCTTGTTTATTCAAGACTACTAAACTGATCTATACTTCAGGATGCTTAATCCTTGTTTATAAAATAATGTAATCAAACCAGACATTGACTTTGGGAAAATGTAGTCAGGTCCTTACACATGGACTCTTGGTCAACCGGTCTGCTCATGAGGACCATGTTTACTAGCTTGACCCCTCTCATTCCGTGGGTCCATGTCACGTCACCACATGCCACTACTGTCGACGCACCAAAATAACCTTTAAGAACCACCAAAAGCACTTTGGTTGTCTGTTCATTGATCCAGAGGGTGTTCTGGAGCCCTTGGGCCACGTTCTTCATCGTTTAGGGTTCAAATCACTATTGTGATCCTTCTCACTATAATGAATTCGATCGGTTGTATCTCCCATACCGCCTTAATATGCCTTTCTTTAACATTGCTGCACCTCCATCGTGTCGTATCCATTTTGGATCCTATATGTTGGATCATTTCACTACGAATAGTTATGAAACTTCTGACCATTCATCAATCCGTAAAGAACACACATTAAAGGTGTGATGAAAACAAAAAAAATATTGAGGAATGACCCTCAACCATCGTTCATCACGATGTCAATCCTCTCCCTTTAGAATTATTTAGAAGACCTATTAAACAATAGTTTATTTCCCCAAACCATCCCATAGTCAATAACATCCCGTAATAATGATCGAACCGTTGTTCAACTTGTTCATGAGTTGATCCGTGTTCATCATTTTTAAAACAAGAACATGGAAAGAAAATAATCAAATAACAACCCCTACCTAGAGAGGAAGTTCGACTGAATAGTGAATTTGTTACCAATGGCGATCAATCTGCCGAAGCTCTCGATCTGACATCAAAGGTGGGAACTCTTGAAGATGAGGGGAAAGTGCTCAATGTCATTGGAGAATATTTCTCATCGTTCTTCATTATTTTTTCAGCAAGAACAATCCTCCATAGATTCAGATCATTTTTCCCACTTCCTTAAAACACCATTGGTTAAAACAGTAAATGAGATAACACCTTTCCATTACCACTGTATTCAAACATCATTTCATTGATTCATTAATGAGGTTCATTATTGAGATTTTGTTTCACTTCATATTTTCACTTTATTGCTGATGTGAATCTTCTTAATGGTTAAGAAAAAAAAATAACTTTTCAAGTTATTTTATTTTTCTACTGAAAAGTATGAAAACTATATTTTTAGTTAAACCCTTTTTGGTTGATGTTAGGTCTTTTCTAGGCTAATTCTAAAATTTTGAGTTAAATAGGGCCCTCGTATTTTTTAACCAACCATCGGTTTAGAAGTTAGAAAAACCATCTCACATGTTTATTTAAATAAACATTAAAATAGTATGAAAATTATCTTTTTCCCTCGACCCGCACCAGATGAGGTTAAGTTCTAATTAAGGAGAACATATCATTGAAAACTCAAAAGTGGTATATGATTTTTAATCCAAGTTATCATTTGGGAGTTATGAGGATTCGAAAATAAAATAACATTTCTTAATTTATTTTATTTATGGTAATGTTATAAAAACCAACTTCCACAGCCGGCCCACGCCGGCCGATGTTAGGCTATAACTGAAGAAAACATACCCTTATGAGCTCAATTATGGTCTAATATTTTTAATTTGAGTCACCATTTATGAGTTTTAAGGATTTGAAAAATAAAATAATTTTATATAATTATTTTATTTAAGGTTATTCCATTTTCGGGGTTTCTCACTAGAGGCCCCCTCTGACCAATCTTAATTCATTCCTAGTGTAAAATCACAATCTTGATCACAATGGTGCCCTCATATATATGATCTGAGAAAATGTTTGAATTTTATTCCACTTTTTTAGGAAGACCTCTTATGTGAGATAATTAAAAACATTACATTTTTTGGCAGACCATTTCGGACACCATAGGTCTCAGAATCACACGTCATCACATCGCTTTGTCTCAGAAAAATTCCATTTAATTTTCTAAAAAACATGGAATTACGAGGTATTACAAAGGTATTTCTCCTGTACCCCACCGAAGTCAACCACACATGCCTGAATCATATCCCCATTCACCTGTATAGTATGCTCCAACTGGACAATATTCTTTTGGTGTAAAGATATACACAATAATAATTTTGTACCAAGTTATTTATGAATGATCTTATAGAAGCATGAAGTAAAATGTGAATCGTGGTCTGAAATTATTGTATGCAGCACCGCATGCAGAAAAAGAATATCCCTAACATACAGATCTCCCAACTTCTCTACGGTGATGGTTTCCAATATTGGAAAGAAATGTGATATATAGTTCAATTGATCCACAATAACCATGATAATGTAATTTTTCTTAAGTGTATTTGGAATACCAACCATAAATTCCATGGTTACATCATCCCACATCCATTCCAGAATGGAGACATCTACAAAAGACCTTCAGGTCGTCGATGCTCTGACTTTTCCTACTATCATGTGTAAGATTGTGTCACGAACCCACCTGTCTTTTTTTCATGGTCAAACACCAAAACTATCTTCTTAGGTCATGATACATTTTGTTCATTCATATATATACCAACCACATCGAGTCAAGAAATTATGTAATTAAATCCTCTCGCAAACTCGTAGGAACAAATACACAATTCTTCGCATAGAAAATCTTTTCCTTATCTATCTACCAGCATGAAGATGCCACCCCATGTTCAAGCCTTCATTCATGGCCCAATACTCCAGATCCTCATAATTTGTATCCTTGATCCATCTCAAAATTTTCAACTCCACTAAAACTGATATGAGACCCATATACTTATGATTCTTCTGAACCATAATGTTCATATCCGTTAGCAATTTCATCATCATCCACTCAACACTAGGCTCATGAAATGCCTAATTCTATGTTTTCCTGATCAAAGGTTCTGACAAACAGTTTACCTTCCCAAGTTTATATGAAAACTAAAAATAAAAATAGTTCATATAATGAACCCATATCCTTTATATAAGATTCGAATAATTTTTCAAAAATAACTATCTCAAACTCTTGTGCTTGGTAAACACTATAAACTCTCTCCCACCAGGTAACATCACAAACAATTGAAATAACAACCCACTTCTACTAACTTTATTTCATGTTTAGGGTATTACCATTCATGTGGCCTCAAATTCCAAGACCCATATTTCTCTACTCAATCTCCTGGCATAAAACATTCTCCTAGTCTGATCCTAGAAGGGTCACAATACACAGTGTACCCATCACCTAACTCGGGTAGGATCAAAATTGGTTCAAATGTCAAATGCATCTTCCACACCTGGATGACCATCTCACATATTTCTGACCACTCAAATTTTATTACATTTTTTTTATTCCTGAAATCATGGTTTCCTAATGTGAAAAGACCTTGATTAACATTTTTTAATGTCCATCATACCATAAAAATCTAGGGATATCAAATACATTCTTTGGATTCTCCCAAGAAACTACTTCTGAACCCTTCACAGGTATACTGAAACACATTCCTCTAAGATGATGTGATCCAAGATGTTTACATTATCAATACAAAATTGTCACTTAGATATATTGGCATACAGCCCATTCCCTCTTAGTGTACTCTGGATGATTTCAAGATGTTGGGAAATATCTTCACGAGTCTTTGAGTAAACTATGATGTCTTTCCCAAACACCACAAAAACCTTATCTAGGTATGGATAAAATATTCTTTTCATCATGTCCATAATTTTTTTTTCTTAATTCAGCAACCCAAAATACATTTCAATGAACTCATATAGGTCATACCTGCATCTTAAATAAATATTTTTTATATCAGAAGTTTGAACTCTCAATTGATGATACCCCAATCTGATGTCAATCTTCGATAACACACAAAACCCTTTTAACTGGTCAAATAAGAATTAGATATGCATAAGAGGATAGTGTTTCATTCCAATAATCCTATTAAACTTCTAGTAATCGACACATAAATACAAACTCTAATTATTTTTCCTTTAAAACAAAATAGGTGATCCCCAAGGTGATGTACTTGGATGAGGAAAAAATATATCCTCCAACTCCTCAAGGTGATCCTTGATCTATTGAATCCTTATTGGTTCCATCTTGTATGGAGGAATAGATACTATATCATCACCAAGAATGAGATAAATAGTGAATTCAACATCCATCTATGGTGGCATCCCAGATAAGTCCTCAGGAAAGAAATATTGAAATAGTTCCCCCAGTAGTGGAAGGACATCATTCATAACACCGTCTTCATCCAACAATAAACTAGAAAATTGGGCTGTGAGATCTCCCAGTTGCTGAGTAATTGGACCTTATAGGCCTGCCTAGATAACCCACTCTCCCTGGTGAATGTCATGGACACAATTAGGAGATTTATATATAACTATACTACAATAACAGTCTATATGGTCTCGATATACAACTATCAAGTCCATAAACATTATTAGGTCTAAGCCTTTCATAGCAAGAGTTATAGATCCCATAAATAATGTTACTCCCCAATATAAATATAATATCCCACGCACATACATATCTATATATAATATACTCACAGTAAAGTATCTAAAATCATTATCCCACTCACAAAATCCTTGCCCAAGCTCAATCCATTAACAAGTTTTCAACATATTAATAAATAAGACACACCCATATCAAATATGGCACTAGATAATGTAGAAGCTACAAAAATTCCTCCTCTTACTATTTATGTTCTAGCCTCACTATCTAGAATTATATTTTGTAAAACAAAAAATTGTGTTTTCCCTCTTTCCAGTGATGCCTTGTGACTCCATTGACTTGCACCACTCGGAAAATTTAGGAGTTCTTTCATAGAAGAACTACATAAAGTTCTTCTATCACCTTAGATATTAGAATTCCATCTTCTAGGATGATATGGTTTAGAAGATCCCTTTCCCTCACACTAGTTCTATATAGATCCCTAATCATTAATCATTTATCATGGTTTTTTATAGAACCTTCATAGATTCCCCATACTTTCCAAAGACCAGCATTCCATTTACGTCTTGGGAAAATTATTTTTGAAGTGTCTTGGATTACCGTATGGTTGAAAATCACTTGAGTAAGATTAAGAGTACCTAATCCTCTTAAAATTACACTCTACATCCCACTTATCTTTCTATAGTTGTCCTAATGGCTCTTACTACTCTTGAAAGTTATACCTCCAGATCACCCAGCTACAACAACATGTCATACAATGGAAGCCTCTCTCATGTTCCCCTTAGCTATGAGAGTTTGATCCACCACCTTAGAAAACTTCTTAAACCAAAAGAGGTTAACTTGGGGCTTAATCCCTCACTTATGTTCACCCAGGAAACATCTTGTCGTAGCTATCTCGTCACCTTTCATCACAGGATAAAAGAAATTTATATCCCTAAAGAACCCCGTATAGTCCATAATCAAAATTTTGCCGTGATTCAGCTACATGAACTCTACTAAAATTTCCATCCTCAACCTATTAGGATAAAAATGATCCACGAAAATATTAAATATTTTCTTCCATACCATACCACCAGTCTTTCCAATATGCTCCAAAATTTCCCCCCAAATATTCACTAATCCCAAAAGAATATAAACCTCCAAATTGACTATCCTCTCAACCAGAATCTTTAGATTTTCATGTATTATCTCAATGTACACAACCTAGAACACATCTCCCTCAGGTATACCCTCCCCAATAATAGTTGGAGGTTTTGTAGCATAAATAAACTTGTTGGGTCATACATTCTCTTCTAAAACCGTGTCAGGTATTTATATATTAATTCTATGAAGAGAATGAAGTTCCCCTAGAACTGCTCCCTTGATTCCTCACTGAGAACTGTCGGTTCCCCATGTTCTACTACTAGAGGATCATCCACTACAATATCCTTAGGTCATCCTATCTGTATACACCATCATTGAGGCATATCACTTCAATTCCAAACATGCACCTCAATACATATTTCGAAATGTCAAAAATGTTATGTATGAGAAAAAAAAATAAAAAACCATTCTCTTCCCCAAAACCCCTCCACAATGTTAGAACTAAGGTGCTATCACTACCCATTCCCATCCTACACCTATGTCCTTGTTAACAATGTTAAAAACATTTTCATATTCAATTATTCATTTATATACCCATTTGTTCTCATTATTTCATCATTATTCCATTTAAAACAAGGAACTACATCAATTTTAACATAACCTAGAAAGGGAAAACATTCATGTTAAATGTCTTACCCATAACCCATTTTTCTCATGGGTTCCCAAAATTATTCACGTTTCAATTATCATGAGTGCCTAGAATGATTCACGCAGACTCAACTCTCGTGACTTTCTGGGCCACGAGTCAACTTCTAATAATTACCGATACAATAATCACATCACACAACAATTGCATCACCCAATGTGAAATAATATTCAATTTTAATAGAAAACAACAACAATAATAATCCTATCATGAGTACATGGGATTTTCCCCACACATGGGTCTAAAACTCCCATGCATGAGTTCATAACTAAGCCCCAATGATTCCTAGTCTACTAAATTCCTCTCCCAAATAGTAATAAAAAAAGAGGAAGATAAACTGGACCATTGATACCATTTTTTAATGTCCAAACCTATGTGCCACACACTGGTTCCCTGATCCGGACCAGCACATGACCTTAGGCGCACCTCCCCGTATTCCAGAAGTTCCTAACTAGTAGTAATGGTATGATAAGTCATTCGTAGGGAGACTATACCATGTTTTATCAGATTAAAACACCATAGGACATTAATCTATAATAGAGTATGCTTATGTAGTCATAAAAGTACCAATATGTAATGATTAACAGTGCAGCAATACAATATCAAACTGAAACATAAAACATTCCATGCTGAAGTACATGTCAAGTGTCTAAAAAGAAAACTAAAGATAACAACACTGATTTCTCCCAGATGGGTCTCAATACCCATTTTGTTCCCTCATCCAACTCCATCCCAACTCAGCCATCTATGTTAGATCATTTTCTATTAACTTTTCTAGAAACCACAATGTCTATTCAGGTCCCAATCAGGTATCTTGGGTATAGTGTAAGTACAACTCAGTAGTCCCCCACCATCAATGTGAAAAACATATATAGTCAATAAAAAGTGTATTCATATACATAAATAATAAATTAAAACGCATACTTAAAGAGTTATCACATTATCAATTAACTATTATTAAAATACATTGAGTACTGGTTTTCTAAGGACACTCGTACATCAATAACTACTCCGTCCCACACCAAGTCTAAACCATGTTACATATTCAATTCATTATTCATTTAAACATTGATATTTCAATATTCATTTCATTTAAATATAATTTTTTGTCCACTTGGTACCATAGTCCAATGATGATGTTTTGGGTAAATATCACCATGCCTTTTTTTCCCATTTATCAATTCTTCATAGATACATTTTTTATAGAATTTCTTCTCTAGTACACTAATTATCAATCATTCAAATACATCATAGGTTGAGAATATCATGTCCAACACCCCAACTCTAATCTGTGTGAATAATTCATTAGTCTACATCTTCATGTCTAAAATACCAATTATCAACCATTTAGATAGATCTATCATCGGTATAGGTCATCACGTATATCCCCCCATTTCATAATTATGCATGTATATCAATGTCATAGATTATCATGTCTAACACCACATGTATCAACTATAAGGGTACAACATTCATTATCATAACCCCAAATGTATCTCATCATATCATGTTTCTACATTATCACATCGACCAAGATTAATCATATTAATCATTTTATCACAAATACCAATCGTAGATTTAATTAATTAATTAATATATTAATTAATTAATTAATTAAGACATATCCATTAATTAAATTGATAAATAACTAATCTTTTCAAAATATCAACATCCAATAATCATTTTACCAATTAATTATTCTAACAAACTATTTCAATGTCTCATAATTAATAAACTATTTAATTATTCATTTAATTTCATCAATATCTCATAATTAATTCCCCAAAATATTATTTCAAATTACCATATCAGTATCACATAATTAATTTTCCAATTAATTATATAAATTTACATCATCTATAACCTGTAATTGATTCCACAATTAATTACCCAATTCAACCATTTTAACTTAATCATAAATAATTACTAAAATTAATTTTTAAAATTAATAATATAAAAATCCCATAATTATTTATCCAACTAATTATATCATTAAACAATCCTTAAATCTCCCAATTTTACAATTATCTCAAATAATTAATTTACCTTATTAATTAATTCATCTAGGGAATACAATTGATATAAAACTCCAACAATTCTACAATATGCAGATACATAATCAAAATAACAACTATGGGATTTAGATTTTAAACCACCTAACTAGAAAGTAGAGGAAGAGGTTAAAAACCCCTATGTTTGTGATAAATATCTTCTAATGGATTTCATTCAATAAGAAATTAATAATCTATTAGTAATTGATCAAAAAAAAGGATGAATAACTAGAAGGCATTCCTTAAATATCTTGGTCTGGATATCCAATATATAATGCTAGATCACTTCTGGATAAAATATATCTCCCAGAAACCAGTATTTGAAGACCCACATCCAAGAGGGAGGTTTGCAGAGGGAATTCAGCTAATGATGGTGGTGTATGGAGGAGTTTAATTCCTAATAAGAGGTGTATAGAATGTCTTCGGCCAATGATGGTGGTGCGTAGAGAGTTTGTGGCAAAGAAAATATTATGTGAATAGTTATTTAAAGCTGGAGATATTATTTTAATAAGTTGGGTGTTAAAATAACATTCCATGATTCCATTATGGGGTTTAAAAATTGCATCATATTCCCCTTATTCATAAATGAAATCCCATTAAACCATTAAAAACATTAATTACAGATTTCACATTGTGTATTCTGGTTTCATGAAATGATGACATGTCATGAAAACTAGTTACAACATGTGTAATCTAGTTTTTTGACATGTCTAACTATGGTAAACGATATTTATAGGGTGTTTAATTTTTTTAGGTTGGAATTAATTAAACATATGATTCAAATTCACATAGTCTTCCACAAAAAATTAAATAGGATTTGTACCTAGAAAAAGATGTGATATTAAATTTAGGGAAAACAATTATTTGAGAAATAACAACTTTACATTTTATAGACACAATTATAAAGGTATAGATATCATTTGTAGTTAATATAATCATTAATGGAATTGTAATAACTATCAACTAATATTATTAGACACTGAGAAAATAATACATTGTAAATATTAGTAAAAATGTTATTTTATGATTAATTTTATTTCAAGGATGTCCATCAATCATTTGGGGAACATTATTGAAATTATATAGATATATTTTTGAAAAAGAAAAACATGGATGCTATGTAGGAACTCAACACATAATGCGAGGATGTGGGCCCTGAACCCTTGATCGAAAGATGATAAGGGTTTAGTGTCTACCTCTGGACTATGTGGTGTCCTAGTCAGAATATAATTTGTTTAGTAATTTTTTTTGAAAAATAGATATTAATTATGAATATGTGGTGTTAATTTTGTGGTTTAGAGATTAATGTATTATGTTGGATAACCTTTTCTTAACATTTTAGTTTTTTAAAATATTTAGAGACATATGTAAAAACGTTTCACTCTTTTATAGATCCTCCGAGCTATTGAAATTGAATTTTTGTCCTTCATGAATAAAACTAAATTATTTTTGGATATTTATTTTGAGGAATCACTGAAGAATTAGAAATTGATCGAAGTAAAAAAAGGAATTAATTATAATTATAAAATAGAAATGTATTAATTTTATTTCTTTATGTTATTAGATGGTAAATTATTTATTCATCATTTGAAAAAAATATTTTCAAATAAAATGATTTCCCACTACCATAATTTTCTACGATATTAGTGACTTTTTCATCCCTAATTGATTTATGGTTTTGAGGTCCTTAACATTCCATTAATAATTCACCTTATTATGATCAATTACCCCTATCAATACCTATAAATATTCAGGATTTTATTTCATTTCTATATTGACATTTTCCATCAATTTTCATGGACTTAGAAACATCATTATGTGTCAATCGATATGACCCCTGTAATTTATTTTCTCTCTCATTAAGCAGAATTTTTATTAACCCTTTTATGATGTGGGTTTAAAAAAAATATTTTTTGAAAATTAAACCGAATATTTATAATATTATTTTTAGATATTAATGATGTAATTTATTTATGTTGGGGAGAATGTAACACCCTGATATTTTAAAAGAAGAACATTAAATTAAATTGCTGGCATTACACACAATACAAAGCATAGAAACATGGGAACAACTAACACAAAGTGATATATTTATTCAATATTCTAAATATCATTAATTATATGAATCATTGTTCTTAAATTATGTTACATGAAAAAAAAAGTTTCTTTGATTTCTTTCATTACATGAAGGACCCTATTTTACCGAACGACAATATATTTTTAAAATATTATTAGTTAATATAGTAGTTATAAACTAGAATTTAAATTGGAGGTTATGAATATTATTAACTAACATATGAAAAAATATTTTTATATATCTTTATTAGTTATATATTGATTATAAAGATAAATAATAATCATTTAAAATAATAATAATTTTTTCATAAAAACTGTATTTTTTAAAAGATTGTTTAGTCAAGCTTTGCACACGTAATTTATAATTAGTTTTTACGACTTTTATAAATTATAGTTTAGAAAACAAAAAATATTTTGGAATCATAACATCAATATTATCTTATGGTTAATTTGTATGATATTTTTTATATGTTTTTTTAATAAATAATGAACAATATAGAATTTAAATTGAAAACAATATTTTAGTTTAAATTATTTATATTGTTAATTATTTTTTTAAATATGTTTTAATATAGAATTATTTACATTTGATATATATTAATCTAATTTAGTTATTTTTAAGGATTTCAATATTTAATTTAAATATAAAATCATGGTAATCTTTTGAACATGTTTACTTTAGAAACCCATTATCTCATCAAATTTGTGGAATTACTTTCAAATTATATTTTTTCACATATGTTAATTTAATTCTAAAAAATTGATTCAATATTTAGAATAATAATAATTTACAATTTAAAATAATTTAAGCAAAATTGTTCACCAAAATGAATTGTGAAGACAGTAAAAATTTATAACTTTGTTAAATGTAAAAATGGGTTTACTCGGTGGTTAAACTAAAACGATATGGGTAAAAATGAACTATAAACATGTCTAAAAAACTATTTTCAATAATTATTTGTACCATGTAGCCTATAATTATAGATAAAGGTCCATATTTTACCATTTTAACCTAATAAAAATGTGGTATTACACAATTATTTTTTAAAAAAATGTCTGTTCTACCCCACTTATAAAAGAACACACCCTCTCCTCTATTCCTCACACATTTAAAAATATTTTGATTTTAAAATTACTACCAAAATAACTTCCCAAATTTACTCCCTTATCCTTAAATCCATAGTTTGGTCTAATAACAACATAGGATTCTTTTAGTGAAAACCAAAAATGGTACCCGAAAAGAGGTAATGTTCTTCGATAAGAATATTTATTTTATTTCATTCTATACATACATCAATTATTATCAACCCATTGTAACATAATAACCTAAATTTATTCCATAAATTGGGATGTTTTTATAAAATTCCAATAGACTATAATATTCTAAACTTCTATAAAATTGGTTACAAGATCATCATTTGTGTATAAGGCAGACTACCACCTCACGAACTCATGTCCTTCATTTTTTCCATTTTCACCACTCAAGCATTGGTATGTTGAGGGATATAATTTTTATATATTATATTTATAACATATTTAAACCTTTTTATTAATTATATCATATATATATATATATATAACTTTCATTCCATAGGAGATATTATAATCTCACCTGTGTATTACTCATAATAGCGGCTTGCGAATAGATGTGATTCATATCTCAATAAATCTTAGCATGAGAGGTTATAAAATAATGTTAATAAATATATGTTATGTACATGAAATAATTATTTTATTTATTACATAATTATAATTATATAAAAATAATATATTTACCATTTTCATTCTTTTAGTTTCACTCGTTTTATAATGATAACATCGTTTGTGTACGTGTGGACTACCACCTTTACGAAGAGATGTGAAAATTTTTTCATCACTAAAAAACATGGATGATATATATAAATATATAATATTATGTATATGATATTATTATTATTATATAATTACAATATATTACTCACATTAATTTCATTATGATCATTGAAAATTTGAAACATTGCTCCTGAGTACATACGACCAACTGACTACATAATTGTAACATATTTCATTTTTGATAACCTTCCTTCATGAAAGATCATAAAAGTATAATTATTGAATTAATATTATAATTATTTCATTATTATTAATCTAGTAATTATATAATTATATAATATGTGCAAGAATTAGATCATTCATGATGAAACATACATGAAAAAACAAGGTAATTAACACCTGAAACGATTATTATAATGAATGATAATGAATGAAGTTGGAGTGGAATGTTATAAAAAGATAATATATGATAGCCTAATTATTAATATGGTAATTTTTTAATTTAATAACATTTTTGAAACCAATACACTGGTGGTTAAACAATGTTTACCCAAAATGAAGTGTAAAGTAATGGACTTTGTCTCAATTTAATTTCTTTGAGGTATATTGTAATGTTATGAACCTAGTTTCTTATATATGAAGTATATTATAACCCTCTGAAATGTAATATATTAAATAATTATTTAATAATGTTATTTTATGTTTTAATTTGTATTATATCATCTAAGGTTATTTTAATAAAAAGTTACATAATGGTAATCAATTTCTTAACCCAATTTCCCTTCATTGGGATCAACTTCTACTTCATTGTTTATATTACTCTATGATTACGTGTATAACTACTTTTGATTATATTATGTTTAATTTCCTATTTTTAAAGGTTTATTTATATTTCATACACATAATTGATTCATTTTTTTATTCTCACATCATCATTATGATCATTTAAAGGGTTTACTTCACAATCTCATTTTAATATATAATGTTTATCCTTGAATATAAATTGAATTAAATTAGTTAAAAAAAATTTAATACACCATATTATATTATTATCATATTTATATTCAGGATATTTTCATGTAATAGTACCATTTCTTCCACTATTTATTACTTAAATAAATTATGAAATATTATTATGAAAATATGACTTCATTTCTCTCTTCAATCAGAAATACGTTTTCTTCCCAAACCAGGTTTTCTAAAAATTCTTCAAAAATATACTTTAAATTTAAAAAATTATTTATAAAATTAATTTTCACAAATATTTACTCTTTGATAAAATATATCAAATGAATCTTATATCATTTTTAAAACGATTCCCCTTTTTCATTTACAGAAAATGTGAATGAAATAATCAAGTCATTTGTTGAATAAGGCACCTTCCTAAGACTTTAATATTGAAGAAGGAATATTCATGTTTTAGATATATGGAATATATGGAATTACCCACTAACCATAATTTCCTTAAAGTATATTTTTCTATATCATGATGACATTTTTTAATAAAATATTTTCTAATTGTGTTTTTTAATGAAAAGGATTTTCAAAATTTTAAAAAATGAAAAGGTTATTTTACTAAATAAATTTTTAATGATATTTTTTCCTCATTTCTATTCATAAATGAAAAAAACCTTTATTCTTACTCTAATGTTTATATTTGGATACAATCATTATTATTATTTGGGATGGTTTATGATTATTTTGACCAAGGATAGTATTGAAATTCACATCCTTATTTCATTTTGCAGTCATTAACTTCCCCTTTAAATATTCACCTTTCAGTGATCATTAAGATTTAAATTTCCCATATATATAAATTTTATTTATCATAGATATTCTCATTTCTTAAACCATGTATCATTTGTATATATGATGTTTTACTTCAAAATTTATTATATTAACTGTGGAAATATTGATAAATATGTATTCATTAATCATTACATGAAATTGATGATAAGAAATATTGGTATTTCATTAAATTGATTATTTGATATAAGAGTGATACTTTGGAATAGTAGTGATGGGTGGGTGCTAGTATGATATAGCCCCCCGAAACATCAATATGTATCCTGAGACAATTCAGTAAAACTAGAATAAAATGGGGCTTAACTAAAGTTTAAATCATCTTGTGAAAGGTATTGAAAGTAGACGAATCATGTTCCAAATACATGATGATCAAATATCTAGAATTTACTTCATTAAGTGATAAGTTTTTGTTATCCATGATATTTCCTCTATTATATTATCTTTGGATACATTTAATTTCCTATTTATTGATTTAATAGAAAGTGTTTTCAGTAATTTACCTTTCAATTCAAAGTATTACTTATCTATATATATAAATAGTACTTATTCTATTTTATTTACCTTTCTATATTGATTATGGTTACTGATTTAACGTAGATTTTTTTGTACCTAATCTGCACTGAGCATTTGATCTCACACTTAATTTGTTTATATTCTCAGGAATCCTAGATGTGTACTATGTTTGATATGAAAGTATATGGTAGAGGGAGTAATGTTATTCTTAGGAAAACATTATATTGTAATTGGTGTATTCAAATGTTTTTCTAGAGTCATGTATGTATCTAGTTTACCAAGACTACTAAACTAACTTATCCTCTGGTATGTGATTCCTTATATTTTATGATAATGTATTAAAGCAGAAACAAGATCTAGGATACTATGGTACAGGTCACTACAATCCAATATACCATTTCTCCCATCATAATCCCCCATTTACAAATATCAATATATCCATATTAAAATAGTTTAGTACACTCCCCTTTGGAAAAGATTCCCTCTATAAGGATTCACTCCCCCTTTGATAAAGAGCTATGTCACTATTTATCCCCCTTTGAAAATAGAAACAAATCCCAATTATGAAAAGTTTAAACATATATTTATATTGGAGGATGATTAGGGACAATGATTTTATCCTTATCTATGTAAACCAATCCTTTAAAATTAGTTTTCATTTGTTTTTTGTAACAAGATCCTTAGTGAAAAAGTAATTCCGATTTATAGAATCTTTTTATACATTCTATGTGATAAAATAACATGAAAGGTAAATATTCTTGTATCATGAGGGTAAACTACTTTCATTGAAAAATCTATAGAAATTATATTATCATAAGAAATACAGATCGACCTATCAACCTAAACTCAGAAATATTAAATATTTAATTGAATCTATGTCATCTAAGTGAACTAATTTTTGTGATATGTATTCAACATTGGTTTTTCTCACAGCTACCATGTTATATTTCTTGGTATTCCATGACACATATATTTCACCAAGAATGAAATATGCACCTGAAATGGACTTCCTATTAATGAAATCACCTACCCAAGATAGTATTAGGATGGGGTAAAGAGTGTGGAATAAAAATAATAATAAAAATCATAAAATATATCAATGTTAACTACCAATACATTAATGACCTAATATTCTAGTATAATCTTCTTTATTTGGTATAACAGGATTATTTTCACTACATGTCAACCTTATATACTAAGGCTAACCACCAATGTACCCTTAAGCTTCGGGTAACTTCCCATGTACCATATTTATTATCATGAGATAAAAAATATTATCCAATTAATTATAGGGATATTATTGACCTACCTATCGTATAATAATAAAACATATACATTTATTCCATAAGAACATAAAATCATTCATTATTGTTAGATATCTTAACTAACCCATGGATGTGCAAAAGGGTTACTGATAATTTCCTCATAACCTAAAAACAATCCATCCATTGATAGAATGTGGTTGATATCATAAGATTATATACCCAAATAATATTATTAACCATTAAAATATTTTAAAATATCTGAAAAATAATTATTCAATCATTAAAAATATAAATTAAAAAATATAAAAAATATGATTTTTTAGTGATTTTAAAAGGAAAAATTCATTGAAAAATGGAAATATAATTCTAATAAAAAATTAAAACATGGAGATTATTAATTAAAAAAAAATAATGGTAATTATGGGGGGAGAAATTTTTTCAGTATCTAAATAGTAAATGACATTCTTTTTACACATTTATGATGAAATTAAAATTTAACCCATATGGAAAATGTTAAGCAGATTACTTTGAAACCATTTTAAGAAAAGTAAAATACATTTTAAAACAAACCTATGAATTCATTATATCATATAGAAGATTATTATTAAATGATTATAAATAATATAGATATATAAGATAATTCCTTGGGTAAGAGACTTAAAAACTATTAAAAGTTTTTTTCCAATAAAACACATAAATGAATTTAAAATAGTAACATACATATAAGAATAAAAATGATGTGGAACATAAAATACAATTATTAAAAATATATTATTAATATAAATTGTTAAAATAGTCTTATATACACCATGTAAATTAAGAAAGTTTCAAAAAATGAAGCATTTCTCAATGAAGTTAAATTGAGGTGAAACCCCCTAATGGATTTCATAACATTTAAATAAAACACATTGAAGAAACTCATATGAAATGGAAATTTAAATATAGTTATTAACAATTTAGTTATGATAAAATATTTCAAATAGGCTATATATACAATGTATTAATGTAATTAGCTGCATAATTTGAAATGTTTCCCAAAGGAGGAAATTTGAGTCAAATAAACCCTTACCAAGAGCATAACAAATGATATGGGAATATATCAAAAAAAATTACGTGAGAGGAAAATATTTCCATATAAAATGAGTGGAAACACATAAAAATAATTTTTTTGTATATCATATAATTAAACAAGTCATCTTATATTACGTTTCTCATTTTAATGAGGAATAGGTGTATAATTTGATTTTTTTCAACAAATGGGAATTGAAACAAATAACCCTTATGAAATATGTTTATACTAACCCATGGATGAGTAATTGGATTACTGATAATTTCCTCATAACATAATAACAATCCATCCATTTATATAAGGTGGTTGTTATCATAATATTATGTACCCAAATAATATTATTAACCATTAAAATATGTTGAAATATATGAAAAATAGTATGCAATCATTAAAAATATAAATTGAAAAATAAAATAAATATCATTTTGTTTTACTGATTTTAAAAGAAAAAATTCCCAGAAAAATGGAAATATAATTCTAATAAAAAAATGAAAAAATAGAGATTATTAAATAATAAAAAATAAGGGTAATTATGGAGGATAAATTTTTTCAATATCTAAACATTAAAAATATATTCGTTTTACACTTTTTTGATGGAATTAAAATTTAACCCATATGGAAAATTCTAAGAAGATTACATTGAAACCATTATAATAAATGTAAAATATAATTAAAAAAACCTATTAATTAATTAGATTATAAATAATAATATTATTAAAGTAGTATAAATAATATAGACAAAGAAGATAATTCCATGGGTAAGAGGATTCAAAACTATTAATTGTTTTCCAATAAAACCCATAAATGAATTTAAAATAGAAACACCCATGTAAGAAAGAAAATGAAGTGGAACAAAAAATACCATTATTAAAAATATATCATTAATATAAGTTGTTAAAATAGTCTTATATACACCATGTAAATTATAAAAGTTACGAAACATGAAGCATTTATCAATGAAGTGAAATTGAGATGAGACCCCCTAATGGATTTTGTAACATTTATATAAAACAAATTGAAGGAAATTATATGAAATGGAAATTTAAATATAGTTATTAATGATTTAATTATGATAAAATATTTCATATAGGCAACATATACAATGTATTAATGGAATTAGGAGCATAATTTGAAACCTTTCACAAAGAAGGAAATTTGAGACCAAGAAACCTTTATCGAGAGCATAAAAAGTGATATTAGAATATATGAAAACAATATTATGTAAGAGGAAAATGATTCCATATAAAATAAGTGGAAACACATAAAATGAATCTTTTCTATATATTATGTTTAAAAAAGTCAACTTATATTATGTTTCTCATTTCAATGAAGAATAGGGGCATAATATGATTTTTTTTTCAACAAATGGGAATTTAAACAATGAACCCTTACATATTTGAAAAAATTAATCAAAATCAAATGAAATTCAAACCATGATTTTTTATATCCAATTAATTTAATGAAATATATATTATAGTTATTTAAATATGGGTTTAATAAAAATGAAACCATAAATAATTATACATGGTATGAAAAATGAAACACATCGAGGAGTTGTAGATGAGACCAAGACCACATAACCATGACTTCCACTCCATACAACATTATTTAACCTCTAGGTATAATAAATTTAGGTTTATTTTTAATATGAATAAAAAAATTTTAATATCTATTTTAATTTTTATCATCCATTTATAATTCCTTATAATCCATGTATTAATTTTTATGGTTTAAATTATCAATTGAGAATTTTTCATTCTAATTCAATTACATGCTTCAATTTAGGGGTTGTGATGCTTGATTATTGTTTATGGGTTAGTAATCTATTATTTTTATAAATTAATTGATTATGTTACTGATATATTTATAGATTCTCTCCCACTGCACTTGGTTGGGGTAGTAAGGGTGGGGAGAGGTTTGGGGCATGGTCATATGGTTAATCCCCGAGAAAATGGGTTTATCTCTATTATATTCATTGTGTGTTTTCCACTTTCATGGTTGTTACCAATTTTTTTATTTATTTATTATCATGTTAATTTCATAGAACCTATGGTTTTTATTTTGTTTTCAATCCATAAAATATAATTTTTATACCTTTTGGTTCAAAAAAATGAGTTCATATTACTCAAGGATAAAAATTTGTAGATAACCAATAAAGAATCATAAACTATTATAAAATTATAAAATTTTGAAAAATAATATAATTATTCAAACATCCTTAATTATTCATTACATTATCATTATAACATCATTCTTGTAGTATGTAAAACTGACCAAAATAATTGCTAGATATAATGACTGAATGATTAAGAATTTTATATTCTATAGGGATAATATCACTTTTACAGAAGCTTAATAATTTAAAAAAACGTTTTATGAAAGTAATAACAAAAAATTATGAATAAGTTGTTGAATAGTATATAATAAAAAAAATTAAGAATATTATGTCTCATACATTGAGAGGTTGAGTATCCTCTTGAATGATATCTTGAAAATTAGAGGTTTTGGGCATTTTATTTGGAATAAAGGTTCCCAAACATGAGAGATATTTATGGTGGAGGTAATTTGGGAGATATTCAAGATAACGTTGATGAGATTTTGTGGTTTGAGGTTTGGATGGGAGTGGTCATTTTACAAGTGATAAGGGTGGCACTTTGTTAAATACTCATAGCATTAAATAAAATAAATGTCATTCTCAAAGGAAAGTATCACGAATTTTGTAAAACATAAAAGATTCGATAGAGAAATTGATAATCCGATCATAAAAACAATTGGAGATATTTTTTTGGGATATTTTTGGAAATTTCACTTAGTTTTAACTGTATTACCTTATTTTATCCTTCATTATGGTGAAAAACATTTACCTACGTAGATTATTTTTATAACCAAAAATGAAATTTAATTCCTTAAATTTTTTAAAAATGATATTTAAATTATTTCACACTATTTAATATTGATTAATTTTTAGTGGGGGTAAATGTTAAATTTTTTAAAAAACACATTTATTGTAAAAAAATATTTTTCATGAATAATATCTATTTAACCATGAAAATTAATTTACATCAATATTATATTTTTTGTTGAGTAAAATCATATTTATATATTTATTATTAAAAATATATATTTTTTTAAAATTCAATTCAAAAATGAATGGTTCATTTTGATTACTTAATTATATGAAAGGACAGAAAATGGTTTCTTAAAAATAAAATAACACTTTGGTTCCAAAAACTCTATAATATAGTTCTAACTTAAATATATTAATTTTAAATGAATTATTTTACTCTATAAAAAAGTTTTTGATGATGAATAATGTTTTATATATTTATATGTTCATTCTTATATCAAGATAAATTAATAAATGTTAAGGTATTTGTAATTTTTCTTTCATATTCACTTAAAAATAAACCATTTTATAACAATATTAAATTATCACAAAAAAATAACATTGAATTTTAGAATCCAAAAAATATTATAATTTTATAAAATTAAAAAGATAAAATTTTAAATTTATCTTATATTTGGATATAAAACATGTAATGAAAAACTAAATTTATAGAAAATTTAACTTTTAAACATTAATTTTTTAGAGTCTTATTTATTTTTAATTAATAATTAAATGACTGTTAATATTTTTTTTATCTGTTGAAACATTAAATATTTTCAGATTAATATTTTAAAAGTGAAAATTTTAATTTATTATGATAAAATACACAACACTTTAAATCAATTTTTCTTTGAAATAAATTCAATTTTATCGTTGAATGATATTTATCAAATCACATTAATTATTCCACATTTCATAAATTAATTGGTATTATAAAATTTATAATAATTATTTAATAATAATAATATATAATAATTATATGTCATTA
The DNA here is from genome assembly GCA_963277665.1 of Viscum album. Classification (NCBI taxonomy): domain Eukaryota; kingdom Viridiplantae; phylum Streptophyta; class Magnoliopsida; order Santalales; family Viscaceae; genus Viscum; species Viscum album. The sequence continues at coordinate 1,346,565,498 of OY728156.1, forward strand.
TTTATAATAAACCATTTCAATTCACTTTTATGTAATTAGATTTAATTATTATTATAATTTCCATAATTACATTTCACATTGTATACTCATGATGTATTAATGTTTACTATGAATTATAATGTATCATTTTCATAAAATACTTCATGGTTCACTTATTTCCAGTTTTTCATGTGATATAAACAACTAAAAAAAATATATACTTAAAAGAAAAACACATACTGAATTCTCAAGGTGTCACATTGTAACAGCCCAAGATTTTATAAAGAAATATTCTTTTTAATTTTATTAATATCTTGTGTTGTACGCTACACCAAAAGGAGCTTGCACAACACGCATCCTTGTCTTGCCTTGCATTACACGCAATCGCGACCTTCCTCGATAGCGTGTGTAATACGCAATACCGAGTTTCACTAAACAACGATGTGCTATTAAAATATTATTAAAACTAGCCGTTATGAATAGTAATAACCACTTTTTAAAATTCTGTAAATCTTATTTTTCAAAATGAACTTCATTCTTGGATTCGGAGTATCGAATTTAGCCTAAGGTGAAATTTTGGTACTTTTCGGATAACTTTCATATTCCGATGAATAGTGAAAAATTACTAAATTATAATTAAAAACAACTTTTTTAATAAAAATAATTAATAGTGATAAATTATTAATTTGAGTGGTTTTAAAGTATATTTAGAATATATTTTTACAATTTAATACAATGTTGGTCATTGGATGTAATTTCACATTTAAACTAGACATAAACAAGTGTCAATCTTTTGATAGATATTATTTCTTACAAACACGCTATTTGTTTTAACAGCGGGATTTAATTATAAAATTAATTAATGCAACTTTTATGTTATGAATTTGGTAAAATAGACTTCATTTTTGAATTCGGAATATGAAATATAGCTTGGGATGAAATTTTGGCATTGTTCTGAAAAACATCAATTTTTGATGAATAGTGAAACAACTAAGTGGTAGGTTAAAAACTGAATTTTGCATAAAACTTAATTTTACCACTTCTGTGAATGGAATTTCGAAAATCCGAGAGACACGGTTAATATCAAGGACTAAAATGTGGTTCAATGAGATGAAAATAATTTTTGGCTAATAGTAACTTTTTACTTTTTTTTTACCGCGGTTAATAGTAAATAGGGTAACTAAGGGTAAATATGATATTAATATTACCCTAAAACATGTCCTAATTCTATTGTACAAGTGTAATTCGACCAAAAACAAACTTAGGAATAAAATATGACCATTTAGGCCCACTTGGATTAGATTAGGACATTTATTATTAATATATTTAAAGAAGGGTTAAAATAGTTAAAATCAAAGTTTAATAAGTAAATAATTTTTAATATGGGGTTATACATAAGATAAATTCGATTGTAAATATTCATTAGAAATATAAAAAGATTTCCTACATGATGGTAGTTTATTTGTAATTTTTAGACATCAAATAATATAATTTATTTATGACACAAAGATGATGCAGTAATTATCTTATTAATGAAATATTGACATAATTGATAATATAAATACCAAAATAAATGTAATTTGAGACTTTTTATGAATTCCACTAATTTTCTAGGTTACTATGATATATTAGTGTTGATTTAATCAACTTGGTTCGAACATATAATTCTGTGATGACTTTCACAAAAATCATATATCAAATAGTGTCAAAATTGACACAAAATAGTTTTTAAATAAAATATTATATTATTAATTGTTATTTTATTCTTAAAAATCTACGGTTCGGCCAAATGACTTAGATAAGGATATATATTTTAATAATAAACAATTTGGGGTTCGTTTGGCATGTTATAGTAAGTGTATTAACCATATAGTGAAAGAAAACAAAAAGACACGGTAAAAGTTAAATTAATTAACTTAGAGTTAAATCTAATTGATAAGGTTAAAATAATACCCTAAACTTGTCTAAATCCTATTGGTTGATAGTATTTCGACCCATACCCACTTTAGCTTCAAAATAAGACCCTTTGGAACCATTATAAACCGATTTTGACTTTAATATAAAATAATATTTTGAGATATTCGTAAGGTGCCCCTCTCCTCCCTTATAAAAGGGAACCTCCTCCCCCTCCTCCTCACACCAATTTGAGAACTCAAGCTCGGCCAAACCCTGCCAAAATCTCTTCTCCACTTCCCTAGAAACATACTAGAGGTTCTGGTCTTCCTCAAAGATCAATTTTAGTGCCCTAAGAGGAGGTCTCAAAGAGGCGCTTCAAAGAAGAGGTAATTACCGTTACCAATTCTTTCATATTTATTTCTTCTTCCACTTCTTCTTCTTAGGTTGTTTCATTATGAAGTAATAACATCATTATCACTCATATACTGATATGTTATTATAAGTATGAAACAACCATATTTCACCATCTATCCATCCTACGGAAAAAGAAATCACCGCACGTGCGTACGTACGGAATACCGTCTCCACGCCGTGGTGTAATCTATTGTCCATCATCACTTTACAAGGATGGGTATAATGGTGTAATGAGTAACTATATATGATTATTATGAAGTAATATTGATACTGAAATAATATATATATACTCCAATACAATTCCACGATCATAGGAACGATATCATCACTCGTGCGTACGTACGGAATACCGTCTCCACGATGTGATGCGACTCGTTCTACATGATCTTCATTTCATAATGATTATATAAATGAATTGAATGAATGAATATGGTATATACTACACTAATACCATTCTGGAAATGAATTATCTATAACCTAAAGATAAGAATAAGAATTTATTCGACAAAACACGCATAAGAACAAAAAGTTATAAAGACCCGAGTAACAAGTAACAATGAAATTTTACTAACAAGAAGCTAATAATATGACCATATATGATATCATATCAATATGTATGATTCTGGAATAAGTCAATAACATTATTTAAACCATTATACAGGAGCTTCAGACACGAACAAAGCAAATCGGACCTAATGTAAGGGAAATATCACACTCTCATTTTTATCCGAGATTATTTATACGTTGGTATTTACTGGGGTGTATTTTATCATCCACATCCATGTTTCTTCAATATGTAATATTGTTTCCATCCACTTGCAATTGTTTAAATCCAATTTTACCCTTAGTTGAGTTTTTAGTAAAGAATATGAAAGGAATCTTTTGTCCTTTTTCCGTACGAGGTACTTTTTGACTTTTCCGACAAAAGTACGAAGAATGTTTTTTTTAACTTATACGGAATGAATGGATTTTTAAAACATTACTTCAAAGAATCTTCCTTTACAAGTTTTCAAGTTTATTTTTAATCAACTTCTTTTATTTTATAGTTGTATGACATGTTATGAAAGGATTAATGATTTTGAAGTAGAAAGGATATTTTCCTCAAGAATGGAGTTCAAGTATTTTATCAAAATTATTTTCCATCTAAGATAATAAAAGGGTTCTATTTTTATCCCTATTATTACATTGATTTGATCATGTTGTGATGGAATTATTTTTATGAATTCCTTTATCTTATATGAATTGATTTATGATGTCATGATGTTTCAAGAATCCCATTTTTGTTACATGTGTTATACGATGATGTATGTTTTATGATTATGTGGCACACATAAGAAAGGATTCATTATAAGATGGGTGGGACCTATATCTCCCTCCAATGCATTGGTTAAAGAATTTATATCTCATGAGATAGACATGGCTGGAACGGAAGGTTATTTCGGTTCAGTGATACAGGACTGAAACGAGGAGTGAACTCGGTTCAGAAAGGGACTTTGTCCACTAAGATAGTCTTGGCAATGAGTCATGACTAACAAGAAATGATTTTCCATGATTATGTGTACATGCCACAAAGTTTCATGTTTTATGTTATGATTATGAGGATATCATTTTCACTTCTATGATTTATCCCATGATATGAAATTATGAGCTCTTTTGCAGGTTAAGATTTCCAAAAGCTATGTTCTTATGTATATGATGTGATTGATATTTCTTTTGTTTACCCTTACTGAGAATTTGAGCTCACCCTTTTATGTTTTCTTTTCCCCAGGATATAAAGAAAGGTTTTAGGTATAAAAAAAGGGAAGATCTTTAAGGGAGATATTGAAGATCTTTCACCACGATTAGAAGATTACGTTCCAAGTTTCCAAAGACACTAAACTATTACGATCCTTGTGTGTGTATTTTTGGTTATGTGCTAAGTATTCCGCAAATGTAATGTAATGTCCATGTACGACAGGCTTCGGGTCTCTACAGTTGGTATCAAAGGAAAGGTTTAGTCAACCTTTGGAAACTAGGATGCGAAAACGTTAGTGAGATTCCTAGAGATATTTCTAAGGTATGTCTAGGGATGTCCCTAAGGATAAGTATACGTATAGTATATATTCCTAGAACTATGGTAATGATATTAGATTAAACCTAAGAAGTTAGGTATTGAGGATACTTTCCCTTTACTATGTTGTTTTCTCTAGCATGATTTTTGATTCTCACAAAATTATTTTTGTGTTTTAGTTAATGGAGGGAACCAAAAGGAATTCAGTTAACATTGAATCCAATGGACAAATTGGTTACTATGAGCAACAAAATTTTGTAATGCCTAGAGAGAAAGATGTTGTGATTATGCCGAATCAATCATCGCGATATATGATTAACAAGGTGAAATTTAGTGGTATGCCTAATTCTTCAAAGAAGAGGAAGATAGACTATTATGCATGTTCGCATGTTGAGGAGCATAAAGAAAGGAAGATTGAGATTTCTAAAGAAGGGAAGAAGAACCTTGAGGAATACCTCAAATGGAGGGACCGATGTTATCTGTGTGGAGAAAAGGGTCATAGAGTGACAGACTGTTATGGAGTTCAATGTCTTATTTGTGGAGAACATGGGCATTACCCAACTCAATTCCCTGACCTAAAAAGTTACTTCTAAATCAAGGAAGGACTTATTCCAGGATAATCCTTGATGTGGATGGACTGAAGTGTTTTGGTATTCAAGAATAATGTTGTTGAGGTAATTTTATGGTGTATTGAAATATTTAAGTATTGGTCTATTGTGGTTTTCAATAATTTTAAGGTACCAATAACTATGAAAAGTGATTCAAATATTTTGGAAAGTAGATGATAAGTGCATAAGGAAAGGATAAGTAGATAATGAGATGTTTGATTGTATTCATGAGCTCATGATTGATATAAGGACTAAGTGATATCATGGTTTGAGTATAAATAATTTTGAGGATTTTGGTATGTGTAAAGTGTTAACTTTTAACTGCATTCAAGTTTTCACTAAGGTTCAATGGGTATTCAAGAGTATACATGATTAAGGACTTTGAATGTTTGGAATGTGACCAACAAAACATATCTTATGATATATGGGGATCAACGATGATATTAAATCTCTGGTAATTGTTTTCACTATGTTATGAGAGTGGACTGCAGTATTATGGATAAGACTAAAGATTGGAATGGATTGTGTTGGACGTAAGTTAGTATTGTTTAAGGATAGAAATTTTTTTTCGATATTATTGATGGGATGTTATAGTAATATAGTTTTGGAAAAAGGACAACCTGCAGGACGGGCGACCGCCCATCGCTTCGGACAAGGCTGTGGGAATCGAACCCACAACCGAAGTGCGACTGGCCTTTATCGCCTACCACTGACCTACAGGAAGTCCCTGTTTAGTAGAAACTAGTTTTATTATATTAAGCAGTATGATATATGAAGTATAAGTCCATTTTAGGAACCATATATGATTAATCTCACTATAGATCGACTTATGTATATAAGTTTTGCTAACCTTTTGTTTGAGACAGATGGAATGACCTGTCATTCTATCACATGATCTACTAACAATTCACGAATAACAAATTCAACTTCATTTATTTAAGATCTGAAGTGGAAATTGTTCAAAGCACGAACAACAGTGAGATTGTACCAAAATAAAGTAAGTATTTATTCTAATTCAAATTTTCAACTTTAGGGGAAATGATCTTGAAAACCAAAAATGTTGTCCTAGTGATCTTATACCTGATGAATCAGATGGTACCTTATATCATCACAAATCTATGGATTTGTGATTACTGGCTTTTCCATAGCCATGTTCTCTACCACTCTCCATCAGAACATGATGGTTAGATTTCTCTTCCATATCCATATTTTCACCTATGTGGAAACCCAATGATTAGTTTATTTGGGTAACCGTTACGTTTCATACTTTTGTTTTTAAAGATTGGTTTTGATATTCGTTTTTACGATGTGGGTTTATATTAAAGAAACTTTCTAATAGTAAACCATTTATAACCCCGACGAATTTCGAGGGCGAAATTCATTTTAAGGGGGGTAGAATGTAACAGCCCAAGATTTTATAAAGAAATATTCTTTTTAATTTTATTAATGTCTTGTGTTGTACGCTACACCAAAAGGAGCTTGCACAACACGCATCCTTGTCTTGCCTTGCATTACACGCAATCGCGACCTTCCTCGATAGCGTGTGTAATACGCAATACCGAGTTTCACTAAACAACGAAGTGCTATTAAAATATTATTAAAACTAGCCGTTATGAATAGTAATAACCACTTTTTAAAATTCTTTAAATCTTATTTTTCAAAATGAACTTCATTCTTGGATTCGGAGTATCGAATTTAGCCTAAGGTGAAATTTTGGTACTTTTCGGATAACTTTCATATTCTGATGAATAGTGAAAAATTACTAAATTATAATTAAAAACAACTTTTTTAATCGAAATAATTAATTGTGATAAATTATTAATTTGAGTGGTTTTAAAGTATATTTAGAATATATTTTTACAATTTAATACAATGTTGGTCATTGGATGTAATTTCACATTTAAACTAGACATAAACAAGTGTCAATCTTTTGATAGATATTGTTTCTTACAAACACGCTATTTGTTTTAACAGTGGGATTTAATTATAAAATTAATTAATGAAACTTTTATGTTCTGAATTTGGTAAAATAGACTTCATTTTTGAATTCGGAATATGAAATATAGCTTGGGATGAAATTTTGGCATTGTTCTGAAAAACATCAATTTTTGATGAATAGTGAATCTACTAAGTGGTAGGTTAAAAACTGAATTTTGCATAAAACTTAATTTCACCACTTCTGTGAATGGAATTTCGAAAATCCGAGAGACATGGTTAATATCAAGGACTAAAATGTGGTTCAATGAGATGAAAATAATTTTTGGTGAATAGTAACTTTTTACTTTTTTTACCGCGGTTAATAGTAAATAGGGTAACTAAGGGTAAATATGATATTAATATTACCCTAACACATGTCCTAATTCTATTGGACAAGTGTAATTCGACCAAAAACAAACTTAGGAATACAATATGACCATTTAGGCCCACTTGGATTAGATTAGGACATTTATTATTAATTTATTTAAAGAAGGGTTAAAATAGTTAAAATCAAAGTAAAATAAGTAAATAATTTTTAATATGGGGTTATACATAAGATAAATTCGATTGTAAATATTAATTAGAAAGATAAAAATATTTCCTACATGATGGTATTTTATTTGTAATTTTTAGACATCAAATAATATAATTTATTTATGACACAAAGATGATGCAGTAATTATCTTATTAATGAAATATTGACATAATTGATAATATAAATACCAAAATAAATGTAATTTGAGACTTTTTATGAATTCCACTAATTTTCTAGGTTACTATCATATATTAGTGTTGATTTAATCAACTTGGTTCGAACATATAATTCTGTGATGACTTTCACAAAAATCATATATCAAATAGTGTCAAAATTGACACAAAATAGTTTTTAAATCAAATATTTTATTATTAATTCATATTTTATTCCTAAAAATCTAAGGTTCGGCCAAATTACTTAGGTAAGGATATATATTTTAATAATAATCAATTTGGGGTTCGTTTGGCATGTTATAGTAAGTTTATTAACCATATAGTGAAAGAAAACAAAAAGACACGGTAAAAGTTAAATTAATTAACTTAGAGTTAAATCTAATTGATAAGGTTAAAATAATACCCTAAACTTGTCTAAATCCTATTGGTTGATAGGATTTCGACCCATACCCACTTTAGCTTCTAAATAAGACCCTTTGGAACCATTATAAACCGATTTTGACTTTAATATAAAATAATATTTTGAGATATTCCTAAGGTGCCCCTCTCCTCCCTTATAAAAGGGCACCTCCTCCCCCTCCTCCTCACACCAATTTGAGCACTCATGCTCGGCCAACCCCTGCCAAAATCTTTTCTCCACTTCCCTAGAAACATCCTAGAGGTTCTGGTCTTCCTCAAAGATCAATTTTAGTTCCCTAAGAGGAGGTCTCAAAGAGGCGCTTCAAAGAAGAGGTAATTACCGTTACCAATTCTTTCATCTTTATTTATTCTTCCACTTCTTCTTCTTAGGTTGTTTCATTATGAAGTAATAACATCAGTATCACTCATATACTGATATGTTATTATAAGTATGAAACAACCCTATTTCACCATCTATCCATCCTACGGAAAAAGAAATCACCGCGCGTGCGTACGTACGGAATACCGTCTCCACGCCATGGTGTAATCTATTGTCCACCATCACTTTACAAGGATGGGTATAATGGTGTAATGAGTAACTATATATGATTATTATGAAGTAATATTGATACTGAAATAATATATATATACTCCAATAAAATTCCACGATCATAGGAACGATATCATCACTCGTGCGTACGTACGGAATACCGTCTCCACGATGTGATGCGACTCGTTCTACATGATCTTCATTTCATAATGATTATATAAATGAATTGAATGAATGAATATGGTATATACTACACTAATACCATTATGGAAATGAATTATCTATAACCTAAAGATAAGAATAAGAATTTATTCGACAAAACACGCATAAGAACAAAAAGTTATAAAGACCCGAGTAACAAGTAACAATGAAATATTACTAACAAGAAGCTAATAATATGACCATATATGATATCATATCAATATTTATGATTCTGGAATAAGTCAATAACATTATTTAAACCATTATACAGGAGCTTCGGACACGAACAAAGCAAATCGGACCTAAGGTAAGGGAAATATCACAATCTCATTTTTATCCGAGATTGTTTATACGTTGGTATTTACTGGGGTGTATTTTATCATCCACATCCATGTTTCTTCAATATTTAATATTGTTTCCATCCACTTGAAATTGTTTAAATCCAATTTTACCCTTAGGTGAGTTTTTAGTAAAGAATATGAAAGGAATCTTTTGTCGCATTTCCGTATGAGGTACTTTTTGACTTTTCCGACAAAAGTACGAAGAATGTTTTTTTAACTTATACGGCATGAATGGATTTTTAAAACATTACTTCAAAGAAGCTTCATTTACATGTTTTCAAGTTTATTTTTAATCAACTTCTTTTATTTTAAAGTTGTATGACATGTTATGAAAGGATTAAATATTTTGAAGTAGAAAGGATATTTTCCTCAAGAATGGAGTTCAAGTATTTTATCAAAATTATTTTCCATCTAAGATAATAAAAGGGTTCTGTTTTTATCCCTATTATTACATTGATTTGATCATTTTGTGATGGAATTATTTTTATGAATTCCTTTATCTTATATGAATTGATTTATGATGTCATGATGTTTCAAGAATCCCATTTTTGTTACATGTGTTATGCGATGATGTATGTTTTATGATTATGTGGCACACATAAGAAAGGATTCATTATAAGATGGGTGGGACCTATATCTCCCTCCAATGCATTGGGTAAAGACTTTATATCTCATGAGATAGACATGGCTGGAACGGAAGGTTATTTCGGTTCAGTGATACAGGACTGAAACGAGGAGTGAACTCGGTTCAGAAAGGGACTTTGTCCACTAAGATAGTCTTGGAAATGAGTCATGACTAACAAGAAATGATTTTCCATGATTATGTGTGCATGCCACAATGTTTCAAGTTTTATGTTATGATTATGAGGATCTCATTTTCACTTCTATGATTTATCCCATGATATGAAATTATGAGCTCTTTTGCAGGTTAAGATTTCCAAAAGCTATGTTCTTATGTATATGATGTGATTGATATTTCTTTTGTTTACCCTTACTGAGCATTTGAGCTCACCCTTTTATGTTTTCTTTTCCCCAGGATATAAAGAAAGGTTTTAGGTATAAAAAAAAGGGAAGATATTTATGGGAGATATTGAATATCTTTCACCACGATTAGAAGATTACGTTCCAAGTTTCCAAAGACACTAAACTATTACGATCCTTGTGTGTGTATTTTTGGTTATGTGCTAAGTATTCCGCAAATGTGATGTAATGTACATGTACGTCAGGCTTCGGGTCTCTACACACATTCAACCCCTTTAAATAAATTCCATTATCACGATTTTAATTCTTCTCCCCTTTCAAAACATATGATGCTATATTTAATGTATTCATATCTTTGCTAAAATTTACAATGAGATATCTACCTTGATATCATGGATAAGACTCATATTTTACCTCATTATAGTCATATATCAGAATTTTTATTTGTCAAAATAATTTTTTCCAAACCAACTTCCTTTGGGAAGGCTATAAAAATGCCTTTCCCAATATCCTTTTTATGGTCATTTTCTTAACAAATTACTAAAACCGGATGGATATTATAACAATCTATATACATGTAAACAAGAATATTAAGTCATAATATGTATTATTCAATAGAACATTCATTTCAACCAATAATACGTTCATTTTAACTATTTTTTCAAAAAATAACTCATTTAGTTCAACAAATATTTCCATAAGTTTCACCTTATTAATTTCAACAACCCAGTCCCCAAGAAAAACTATGACAAGATTATAACTCTATTTCTAACCATATTATAATGCCAAAATTCATATAAAACCACACTCTAAAAATAAACATATCCTTCTATCACCAAAAAAATAACATCAAATATAAAACAACATGTACCGCAGTCATATATTTTCCCCAAAATATATTAATCTACCCCCAAATAAACTAAACCAACATGATATAAATTTATTTTTCAATCCATAATTTTATGTACTCTTCCAAACTTATATACCCAAAAAAATTAATATATTGTCCAAATTAACTATAATTACCTCTACATCAATCATATACCAAACTAATGCATTATCTATACCTCAATATTGTATTCATAAAAAAACCCAATAAATATTTCCAATAATATTATTAGAGACATAAAAATTATATAACATAATACCTCTAAAAGGTTATCTATAACATTAAAAATAGGATCATCCTTAAACTTATTCACCCATATTGGAATATATAACTTTTAAATCATCCTCATACGATAGAATAAATACCTTTAAAATTATCTAAACTATGATGTGATATCAAATGAGGCACCCCAACCCATAATCCCAATAATAGTGGTTAAAACATATTAACTTCATAATATATTTGATACCAACTCAAGTGATATCAAATTAACATTCCATAAGAATACTATTAATAATAAAAATTTAGTCACTTACACACCCATGTCCTTTCAGGTTTATGGTTTTTGAGAATTAGAAAAACAAATTAATGAAAAAACCACATATCTTTGTAATCCAATGTAAATTATTCCAACTACTCCAATAATTTATTATTCCACATAATTTTTCAACATACCCCAAAAATTTTCCACCCATGATATCCATCTTTAAATTTCAAAAATAATACACTTCTATGAAAATTATGGAAATGGAAACATAAAATGGGTTATGACAGATTCTAATGAAGGATAAACACAGTTATTTATAATAAAAGATCATAAGTGAGCATAAGAAGACCATGTGGATATGAGAACATAATCAGAGTGAAATGTCATAGCATAAGAAAATAATACCCAATAACATATGAATAAAAAACAATCAAAACATGTCATAATTATATTTTTATAAAAAATAGTGATAACAAATAATCTTGATCCATGATAACATATGAATTAGGATATGTCATAAGAGTGTGGCATGAACACAATCATAATTTTCATAACAAATGTCAAGTATTAATAACATTAAAATAATCACATAATGATCTATGTTAACAACTTTAAAAAAGATAAGTAGGGAAGGGTTAAGTAACCAAATATCTTTTGGTCTTCAGTTAACCACTCTTGTACACCTCGAGATGGGCTAACCACATATGTACCACATTGAGATCACATAATATAATACATTTCCCAATTAGTTGTATGGATCTAATGGAGAACACATCTCATAAAGAAAAATTGTACATATGTTTTCCATAAGAAAATAATGTCATTAATCATTCCATCATAGACCAATTTAAAATTGGAAAAGAAATTATGTTTAAGATAATTTCAATAAACAATCATCATACCCCATATTGGGGGAAAAGTGGATTTTTTAATAATATAATTTCCCCAGTGAATCATAGAAAATAATAAAGTATATTTACCTACATGAAAAAATATATTTATAAAATCATTAGAAATACAAGTTAAAAAATTCGATGAAATATAATTTTCCTTTGGTAACATTTATAAAAATGAAAAAAATCATAAAATAATGGAAATAGAATTTTCTTTGAAAAACTGTAAAATCATAAGGAAGAATAATATTAAAAAAGATCATAATAAAAGTAGGAAAATATATTCAATGCGTAAATGTAAAAAATTCATTCTTTTCACACATTTCTAATGAAATTCCAATGTGACACATTTAAAACATTAAGAATACTGATTTTAAAACATTATAAAGAAAGAAAAAGATAATTAAAAATAAAATTGAGGGATAATTTGAGTATATATATGAAAATTATTTAAATGATATAATGAATATGAAAATTGAAGGGAAAACTATTTTGGTAAAAGACATCAAAAAATGTATACTGATGAATTTTATTAACTCCCTAAAAGCTCTTGAAATCAAAACCCATTTTAATGAAATAACATGATAAGTAAATTAAATTATACTGTATATAAATATATTCATTATATAATATTCCAAAAAAATTATACATACTATATAAATGAAAATAGTTGTATAATTAGAATCTTCACTCAATGAAGTGAAATTGAGATGAAAAATCATTACCACATTGGTATCTTTTGATTCAAATCCCATTGAAAAAAATAAGTTAAAATAGAACATTAAATACCATGATTAAAGTGATAATTAAGATTTAATATTTGAAATACATTAAATATATAATATATAAATGGATATTTGTTCATAATTTGATCATGTCCCAAGGAAAAAAAATTTAAACAATAAACCCTTTCCAAGAGAAAAACAAGTAATATAGGAATATATCACCAATTAATTTTTTTGGAATGAAAATAATATCCACATAAAATGATTTAAATAAAATAAAAATTTCAGTTTTTATATTACACATAATAATAAATTAACATAACCATTTAAGGAAATAAATAACTCATTGAATGTAAATTTAGTTTAGAATCTCACTATATGTTTGGTAATGAATCAATAAAATATTGATATATAATATTAAGTAGAATTATAGAGGAAAATTTAAAATATTATTTATGATAAGATAATTAAATTTGTTCTAAATACAACATTTTTATGACAAATATCTTCATAATTTGAAATATATCTCATTAATGGAACATTGAGGCAAAAACCGATAGGAATTCAAAAACATTTGAATTAAATTATAGTGAAAAAGAACATTATTTGGATATCTAATTAACATTAATTATATTAAAAATATATTATATGATATTCATATTATATGAAATCAAAATAATATCTTATAAAAGTAAAAACAATTGGAAAAAAGAAACATTTTTAATGGAAACGTAATTGAGATCGAGATCCCTTACCTCAGACTTCTTTTTAGTTGGAAATGCTATGACATCCCTGTATTGAAATTGAAATTTAATTATAACATAAATAATAACCTTATTCAATTTTATTTTCATTTATAACCTCCATTTATAGTTTATTATCACTAATATACTAATTCTTTATTGTTGAAATTAAAATTGATGTGTTAGGTGTTTCGTTTCCCTTATATGATTTGGTTTGGTGACTCTGGTCCTTGATTCTTGTTCCTTGATTCATCATCTATATAATGTTCATGAGGATTTAGATTATTTTTTAATATATTTCAAGAGTCTTATGGTTATTTTATGGAACTTCATATGATTATTTTCAAGGAAATAATAAAAATATCAATTTTTAGAAAATTTGTTTCTCTAAAAAGAGTTTATTTTGTTTCTGAATAAAATATTTATATAAATGTTAAATAATTCTTAAAAATATAAGATTTATTAATTTTAAATGAAATTACCATTATTTAAGAGTATTAAATCATTCATTAAATAAAAAATTATAACATCATCCATATATATGGAAAAACCGAAGGAAACAAGGTCGTCTTATAACGACAGAATGGGTTAGAACATGCTATTTCAGGATTATATTGTCCCATTTATATATAATTAATTATTTTAAAAAATATTAATGTGACAAATGATATTTTGGAAGACTAGTATGAAGATGATACAGAATAAAAATCTGGAAGAATATATCACTGCCATATAGGGCTTGAATATCCACTGGATGGAAATCAAGGAAATGGGTGGTTTAGGACTTCTTAATTTGAATTTTTTTTTTAAAATAAGATAGAATTATCATGGAGATAATATTTCAAGGTATTATTTATATCTTTTCTGTAATTTTAGGGTTTGTAGTGGGTAGAGTATGGTTCCTTTTAAAAGTGATAGTGGTTTTGATTTTGTGAATACCCTTGACCAAAAATATATAAATGTATTTTCTCAATGACAAGTGGAACAAAATTATACAAAATTCAAATATAATAAAAACAATTCCATAAAACCCACATGAAATCAATTATTGGAAAGATAATTGGGATATTTTTGGAATTATCACTTATTTTTAACCATTTAAACTTATTTTAACCATCACAATAGTGATTAACATTTTCTTTGGTAATTCATGATTATGACTATACATAAACATGACCTTATTAATTTTTTTGAGAATGATGATTCCAAATATTTTTAAAAAATATAATATTCAATTTATAGAGGTTGTAAAAACTAATTTTAATAAAAGAATCATTCGTGCATCAAAAATAGTTTTTAGAAATAATATGTTCCTAAACATAAAATTAATTCACTTCTAAATCATGTATAGTTTTTATTACAATTATATTTATTACTTTATTATAAAATATAATAATATTTTTGACTTTAAAATATTGTATCTTACTAATGGATTGTTCTAAAAGATTAATAAAATGAAAAAGACTAGAAAAATATTTCTATTAGAATAAATATCACTTAGGTTACAAATGTTCAAGAATATATTTTTAAATTTATCATATAAAATTTAAAAGAAATATGTTTATCATTAAATAAATATTTTTCAAATTTATAGGTTTTATAAATTTATATTTCGTCATTATATCTTTATGATGTCATGAATTTTATAGTATTTGTGAAAACTATATCCACACTATTCACATAAAAAATAAACTATTCAGAAAAATAAAAAATTTAAACCTATGATAATTTTTTATTAATTAATCCAAAAATGAAGTCAATTTTATCAAATTAAAATTCTAAATTTAATAAATTTATTATTACAGTGAAAAAATGATATAAAAACCACTTTTATATGAAATAACCATTTATACTTTTAATATTCTTAATAAAATTTAAAATAAATTTATAATTAAATGAGTGGTAATATGTTATTTTATATGATGAAAAATTATATATAATGAGAATTATCTTTTATATGTGATTAGTCTAATTTATTAAGGTAAAATACAAAAAACATTATAAGAAATAGTTCATTAAAAAAATATCCCTTATATTATTGAATGATTTTAATCATATGACATTAATTATTTATAATTTAATCAATTTATTAGTATTTGAATATAAAAATTAATAATTAAATAATTAATATTAATATGTTATGATTTAAAATGACTTTTTACAATAATCTACTTCAATATATTTATACATACTTGAAGTTTTTTTAATGTAAATTTTTAATGATTTTTCCCATGGTATACACATAATGTATTAAATTTTACCTTTAATTGTAATATTTTATCCAAATAAATTTTTTAAATGTTCATTTTTATGGTACATGGGATACAATATACTAAAAAAGTATTGATTTTAATGAAAACTCATACTAAAATCTCAAGTTGTAAAATCACTTTCACATAAAGGATGGTATCGACCTTTCCTTTTGAAATTTAATACCTCTCAAACAACCTCCCGTCAAAGAATAATAGGATCTAATGTCTTATTAAAGGCTATATAAATCCCTCTCAAGACTATATACCATGTTTTTATCTTTATCAATTATAAAACCCTTTGGTCGTTCAATTATATTTTCTTTTTCAAGATAAACATTACAGAATAATTATTTCACATCCAACTATTATATCTTATAATTTCTATGTACTTCCACTTCTATAAAAAACCAATGGTCTCAACAATATAAATAGGTAAAAATGTTTCCCTAAAATAAATTCCTTCTATTTGGTATTATCCATTGTATACTAACGTTTATTTATTTATTTTCACATACCATTTTTCATTAATTTTATTTCTAAATACACACTTGGTGACATTGATTTTTTATTAAATTCATGAAAAAAACTCCCAAGTGGAGTTCTTCTCAATATTATCAAGATATTAATTCTTATAATTTATCCATCCCTCATTCTCAAATACCTTAGACATAGTTTTTAGTACTAACTATGAGATTAGTGAAGTTAGGATTTCTAATCTCAACCTACTTCTTTTTTCATAGGTGCATCTTGATTTATAATAATGCTTTTAGAGTCAAGATGATTTTTTAATCTATGACATATCTATCTTTGATTCTTAATATTTTCATATTCGTCACTAGTAATATATTAATATACTTAAATGGAGTCATTCACATTTCTATATTTATCATTAATTTCATTTCAGAATTATGTATGCTACAAACTTTAGCATTCTCATCTTCAGTCTTAGTAGACACATCTATTTTAATCTTATATTAAATTAATTTAACATCTTAACATTCAAATATTATAGGAAGTATTTTTTCCAACATTCATATCCACTTTCATTGAAAATATTTTTTATGAAGGTTCCTTCTTCTATTTTATCTTTAAACATGCTCGTATTTGTGCCTTTGGTATATATGAAAAAGGGTTATTAAATACATTAATTTAATTAATAGTTTCAAATGTTTTATACCACATATAATATGGAAGAATATAAGATTAAGGTATTAACAGAAACCTATTTTGAATGTTTATTATAGTTAGAACAACTTCTCAAAAGAAAATTTTATAATGATTATACTCTCTTTAAATAATTTTTCCCATCTAAAAAAATATAATGCTTTTCCTCTCAGTAACTCAATTTTTTTGGGTATTTATGGTGTGATATACTAATTCTATATCCCATTATTTCCATAATAAATTTTAAAGGTATTGGAAGTATATTATTTTACATTTTCATATCTCCTCTTCTTGATGTACACTTCAAGGTACTTTTTAACTAGAAATATAATGATTTTAAACATGTCTATTGGTTCAGAAGTTTTATTCATGAATAATATTTTTTTCATCCATTTCTAATCATAAAAAAAATTAATTAAATAATATATCCCTTCATTTACAATTTTCAAAAAGAAAAAAAACCTTGAATGAATGAGTTATAAATCTATTTTAGAATAAATTTACACACTTTTTTGTGTCCCTTAAACCATCTTCCCATTTTGAAAATATCAAAAATATGTCATGTATCTCTCTTGAGTTATACAAGGTCTCTCAAAACTTAATTGTTTCACATATTTCTCATGTTATTTATTGAAGATGGAAAAGTCACCTATGGAATATATTATTCTAATATTTGGAATGCAATTATAATGATTAAGAAAGATAACATTTTTGAAATAGATTTTCACATGTTCTCCCTCTTACGGTAATAACCACTCAAACATTAGGGTTTTTTATAATGTAAAAGTTCATCTAAAACGCCATATCATTTCAAATTTCATATTGATTTATAACATTGATAAGATTGTTTTTAAATGATTCTATAAAATGAACATCCTTTCATTTTAACTTATTTCATTCAATCTTAATTATCCAAACACAATTAATTCTTAAAAACTATTATTTCAAAAAAAATACTAATAATATTTATGTTCTTATGTGTTTGTAGAATTTATTATCACTAGTTATTCAGGAGGATTTACCACTATAAAGAATCTATTGGTTTCCTATAATATTATATTTTAATGAAACCTCAATAATAAAAGATTATTCTTCTTTAGTTATCTTTTTATCTCGGTTTCCTTTTTAATTTATAGGAATGTTTCCTAAGAAGACCAATCATACCTTTTTTAGTACAATGTCCCTAATTCTCTCATATAAAACATATTTCAACTAAAACATAAAATATTTGTTGTGTGGACATACATGTGGTTTTTTTCTCACACCATACATTCTTTGGATATATTTTATCATATTACTAGGTTTGTACCACTTAATACATATATTATTCCATTTATTTACATGTTGTACTATCAAATATAATCATTCTGACCAAAAACTTCACAACACAAACAATATAAATTGAATTTGAATCTTCTATAATAATTTAAATATTGGTGGGAAACCTGCTTTCTAGAATTATGGCTTTGTTGAATACTTTTTTATAAGTTTCTTCTATTTGGTGATAAATGAACCCTTTGTTATTCTCCTTTATTACTATAATGTAGTAGAAGGTTTATTATAATTTATATTACACTAGTCTATTCCATACTTAATATTAATACTCACTCTATTAATAAATCCTTCAAAAATCAAACGATTTAATGTATAGATTTAACCTAATTTATTTGTGGTTGATTCATCATATTCCATGAAGATTTCAACTTTGAATTCACTATATACTTTTAAGTAATATTACATTTCTTCAATTAAAATTATACTACAATATATTCTGAATGTAACTTTCCTAGTTCATATTATGTTGCAACCAATTTTTATTTAATACCATTCATGATGGTCTCATTCTCATCTTCTTTTATTTTGAATATATGGATTTCTCCAATGATTATTGTTTCTCTTTTAAGAAACTCTTCATTTGAATTATCTTTTATTCCATATCCCTTCTCCAGGATGTTGATCTCCATATTTAGTGTTGTATTCTACTCAAATAAATATTCTAATTCATATTTGATCAAATACACCACATATTTTTCTTCTTATCTGTTATTATCACTATTATATAAACTTTGATACTTATCCACAACGACCATACATTTAGTTATTTTACGATGAACTTTACTAGCTGATTGGATTCTAGAATATGTGCCTTCTTCTTCTTATACCCATCAATTTTTTATTTTACCTAGGAATCTCTTCAATCTGTCACTTGTAATAACTATTTTAAAGATCATTCCATAGATTATCATTTGTGGTTTTTCATCTAGTTCATTAGAATAAATATCATAGATTTCATTCTTTGGATAGTTGATTTCAATGTGTCTATTACATGAACATATAAAGTATTTAAAGGATATTTTTCCCTCATATTTACCATTTCCTTCGATAAAATTTTTAGAGGGTAGAAACATGATTCTCCTATAATCTTCATCCATCTCATAACTGTCTTTATATTCATTAGATACATCATGTTATTCCTCTTTAAATTTTCATTTACTTATGGATTAAATATCCATCTCTTAAATCACATTTTTTAATGGTGGTGTCCACATTATTTCATATGTAATGAAAATGTTATGTATATCATATAAGGAAATATTTCTTCTTTCCTTCCATATTTATATTTTTTTACAAACCTATTTTGGAAATTTATCATAAGAATCTTCACAACAGTTTAATCTTCAATATCATCATCATAATCTCTAATTTTCTCATAATTTAATTATTTATGGTAAAATAATCATCAATGGTATTGTATTGAACCAATTTAATATCCTCAAACCTAATTATCTAGATCTATATCTCACATTAATTTACATTTACATTATATTCAATTCTTCATTCATGGTTATCTTGGACTTTGTTGGATGTTTTTACTCCCATTATTTTTCTTGAAAACATTATACAATGAAATTATAATGGAATTTCTAGATTTTAAATCAATAACAATGTCAATTTCATCAAAAAATTACAATTTTCATCTATTTTAATTTGTGTAAATCCTATTATGGTTTTATCAATCTGATCAATACCAAAAGACAAAAGATAAGAAACATCTTGTGTTTTCATCCTGGGAAATTGTTTCCGTAAAATTTAGATATACCCCAATATTTCAAAGATTGAATATCATCTATCTACCACTAATATAGATCTAAAAGAGGGATCCCTAGTTTTCCAACCACTTAAGAATTCACCTATAATAGTTCCATCACTATAAGGGGGGTGAATTAATGGTGCTTTATAAATTATTTTTCAATATCATTTTCAAAAAATAAACCCACGTGACTGGTTGGGATTTAATAATATCTAGACAAAAACTAAACCATGAATGAGATAAGATGATAATATAATAGATTATACACACAATGAATTTTACATGATTCAACCTCAGTGTTAGATCCTACTCCATTTTACAGTCAATTGTTTTTCTGGCCCACAAAGTTTCCACTATAATTGTAAAACCAATTAACAATGCGTAAAAAAGTTTCATCCAACAAAAAAAAATCAAACATCATACTAGTTATAAGTTATTTATTATATCTCCCACCAATTATAATATTAATCTAATTTCATGAAATAATAAATAACTCATGTAGATTTAGGTTTATTTTATAATAGATGACTGATATTCCAAATTAAACCATTATAAATAATCAATGAAGATTTATCTCTCATATTCAACAAAATCAGATACTAATGATATCAATTGAGGGAAATATGAATTCTAATTCAATTATTTCTCATTTCTTGTAGATCATTGAACTTATTATTATTCTCAATAGTAAATTATTCTGTGAAAAAATTTCAAAATCCTACAGTATCTTTTCATTAGTATCATGTTCTTCTTCTTCCAACCGAGTCATAAAATGTGATGTATTATCTTCTTCACATCTTCTGTATTTTTAAAATTATATTAATTTGGTTCAATTATTTATATAAACAACCAAATTGAATCCTAATGTCATTTTCAATACTCCAAAATTAGAATTTTACAAGATGACTCAGGCATCCAATGGGAAACACAATAATCATTTGACTTGTTTTAACAATAATTCATTGAATTAGCATCACAAATATTTTCACATGGGTCAGTCTACAACATCCATTGATGAAGTATTAATAAATAAACATTTTCATATATGTTGTGAAAAACTCTTCAGAACATAAAAGATCTATTTCCAAAAAAATAACTCACAAATAAATGTATTTGTGAATTCAAAAAAAAAACTAATAGTTATCTAATCGTTATTTCAATTAAATAAGTATCAACACTTATTTCCTTCAACATTCTCATAACATGATATTATTTCTCATGGCACAATAGATCATGAGAAAATAACATACTTGATAAATCAACTTGAATAAATAAAAATCAATTTTGTGTTATTTTGGAATGTAGTAATAAAAAAGAATACTCACACATTCAATTTTTAAATATTCCAAGGATTTTCTATTAAAAAGTTATAAAATATATTTCAGTTCTCCCTCATTGATAATTTCTATTTTTTATCTTATTATTCATGTTTATAGATAAAAAATTTGTCATAAAACATTAATAAAACTTTACTATTTATGTTTTAATCAATGATGATTAGATTTAGTATCATCTTGTTTTATCTTCTACATAAAATATAACTATGGAAATATAAAATTTCCATCCTATAGTATTCTAAAAACTTTATTAAATTTTGATCCTTTTTCTTGTCATGAGTAGATATTTTGTCGAAAGTCATTCTTATATAGACTCAAATAATCCATACACTTAGAATCATCCTTACATAGCTTCAATTCATGATTATATATAACCAATTTCTTCTATATATAAATGTATTTTTATAGATGATGATTATGAACATCATAATAAACCCTTAAAATGTTTTAGGATTCATCCTTATGAAGAGGGATCATCTATATTTTCAAATCTCCTCATCATTATGAACTCAAACAATTACCATTTTATTGAAGTCCTAGTGAGATTGATTTTTACATAGCTTATTAAATATCCATATAAAGTAGTATATCATAATTACAAAACTCATAATTGATCAATAATGACTCTAGGGATCATCCTTATGAATTATAGAAATGATATTTATATTGTACTAGGTGTCTTAGAGATTTGGTAAATTTTTATCTTGATTGAAAAATTTCTAATTCACTTCTAAAATTCACATAATCTCTTCACCACATATTATTCATTCTCAAAAAATATAAAAAACTTCATTAACACCATATAAAATTTCCCCAGAAAATTATAATGATTCTAAAACATGGTTGGAAACAAATGAAACCACCATTAATAAGACCATATGACCCATTATGATTTTAATGGATATTAGTTTGGTTTATAGACCAAGAAAATAGGTTATATTGTGGTGTCAAACTTATCCATTAAACCAAAACATTGATAATATTTTAATATACTAGAATATTTGACATAATTTTTTAAAGATACAATAATGATGGATCATACATCATATATTGGTTAATTGTGATCATTCATTTCCTTACTATGTCATATAACCCAAATATACTCTACTGAGTGCTGGTTCATCCTATCAAATAGAGGATTACAACAATATATATCTAACATGTATTTAAGGGAAATGTCATTGCAAGCCCATGATAATGATTGATCCCCTCATCATTGGTCATTTTTGTGATGTGGCGTCAATTTAGAGACTCGAATAAGAGATACCCTTAACCCAAAAACAAAGGTATATTCTATTCCCATGTGTTCTTCATACATATCTTCATATAAATGTGATAGTAGTTCCTCTTCATTTTTATGTAATTTATCATAGGTCATTTTCTTTGTATGTGTTTAACATCAAATGATTCCATGAATCGATGATGGCCCTTATACTCATGTGGAAGGGCATTGAGTATAATTGTAGATTCACGTGTTATTTTCGGTTTTATGACACCAAAAAGTAGATGGTGATTCATTCATTAAGATTCCAATATTTAGTTGTGGGCTATTAATAGAGGGTGTATTTATCAAACTAATAATGGGACACGACTACCATGGTTGTAGTTTGATTCCAAATTCAAGATAGAGTTTTCTATAAATTGTTTTAGAAAAATTTTATATAGGGAGATGTAAGAGCCTACATAACGTTGCATGAATGTGGTTGAGTACATGTCATGCTCCCCAGAACTCATGAGGTATTCCCTAGAAATAATTCTGCATAGAATTTTTCATTCTCAATAGTTTTAATAGATTCTAAAAATAAGGAAATGAGTTTTGGGTTTTTATTTTATGTAACTCTACCTATATGGGAGTCTGTTAGAGAGAATTAGTAGTTTTATAACCTCTGCTGGTGTTTCACCATGGGTTAAGGAGAATGATGGAATTAGAAAAATATATTTACAAAGTAGTTCTATGGATAGTCCCTCATGTTGAAAGTATCATTGAAATTAGAGGACCTCATATTATTTGAATAGTAACCTATCCGTAGTTTTTTTTAGTACAGAGCTAGTTGGGTAGAATTAGTTATAGGTATATGATGCACTGATACAATCCCACCACAAAAAAACATAGACAGATCTTGTTAATCATGGATTATTGATTTTCAGAGACGTAGGATAATACACATCATTGATGGATATTGTTAAGTTTCACCCAATGTAGATCAAGGTTGGTTTATGTCACCTATTCATATACCTTTGTAATTATCAATACTAATATGATTTAATCTGTCTCCAAAAATTATGAAGGATTAGAGTTTCAAGAAAAACCCATATCTAGATCATATTTTCTAGGGGTTTTGTTAATAATGATCATTTCTCTCTCACTCAACCAAGTAATGTAAGTCTATTCTTAGTTGATAAATATATCTTCTGTGAGAATGATTTTTGTTAGAGACGAGATCCAATAGTACAATCCATGATTTAAACTACATACATTTTCCTTGTATTATAAGGGGATATGTAATTGATAAGTTGAGGTGATATTCAACCCTAAATGTTATATAATCATTCGATTGTAAGTTTTACATTATGTGTTATGGGTGTATTATATTATTAACCACTTATGAATGTGGATGAATATGAGGATTATTTCTTATTGGTGACCCATGATATTCCCTTTATATAAGACCAAATAATGCATCATCATACATTACCGCTAATGGTGTTCATGTGTTTTTTATAAGATTAAGGATTAACTTTAATGAAATTAATTATTCTTTAACATTATGGTGAATTGTTTCTATTTCCATCAATGATCTAAGAATGATTTTGTAAAATAGATATGTGTTTCATGTTCTCTTATCTAGAGATGATGGAATACCTGACTTGTTGATTGGATATTATAAAATTATAAAGATGACCATGATAAAAATTTTATATTTTAAATCATTTAAATACAATATGAAATATTTATTGTTTATATCAATATATGAGTTCAACATAAATGGATTGTTCCCTTTTGAAAATAATTTTTAACTCACTCTAATGAGGGTGCTCATAGATCTCCAATGGGATGTGTCCCTAGAAACAACCCTTTTTAATGTGGAAGAAATTGGATTATTGTTTTTCGTTGACCAATGAATTTGAGCGACCTTTTGGCCAAGAATTATTAAAAATATTCTCATCATATGAGATTGTGATTTTGTTAATCATTGAGCTTGAATGAATTTGAGACCATGTCTCTCATGTTTATGTGGAATATTAGGAAATAAAATCTTTGACGAGTGTGGTGGAAAATTATTTTCAATACATGTATTATTTTGTATTGAGTTCTCATAGATCTCAAACCCTTTATAGGTAAAGGATTTAAAAATGAAAGTGGATTTCATTTTTCAGGGGAATGTTTTGGAATATCTATTATTTATCATCTCTAATTTATTCGTTTTAGGGGATAAGAATTTTTAAAGGTGGGTAGGATATAACGATCCATATATTTTAGGACCAAGACATAGCTCAAATTTCAGTTTTAGAGTCTCAATCCCACTAAAGGGGAAAACTATTAAATTTACCCTATCATATGACCCTAGAAAAGAGCATTTGATGGTTCCATTGATCTCAATAAATTTTTATAACTCCAGCCTATGTTTGTTGTAAAATTACATGAGTATTGATTTTTACATGATACTAAATAATTAATTAATTATCACTCAAGAACATATAGTACTATCACTGAAACATAAGCTCAACATAAAATTATGAGTTTAATTTTTATCTAAAAATGGTGTATTTTATGCTTAGTTATACATTTTTTGATAAGTTTTCATGCCTCAGATCTTCTCATTTCAGATATTTTTTTAAAATATTTGTTGGCCTAATTTTGGATTGGAAATTCATTTCATATAAATTTATCTAGGATTATCCATGAACACTATTGTAAAAACATTGGGGGAGTTGGTTGTATTTTTACCTTCCTTTCATGTGAGTAGGCAAGGAATTATAATAGGAATAAATTTCTATATTTACAACAATGATGGGGATCAGATGACACAAAATCAATAAATTGATTGAAATAGTGGTGATAAATTACATGAGGTCAAACTCATTATTTCATGTTTCTTCTATTATTCTTGATTGAATTCTCTAATTTAATACCAAATATATCTTTGATTAACATTTGTAATAATGAAAATCCTATCACTTTTTAACTCATATTTATGTCTAAAAACTATTTGTATATCCTCAATCCTTACTATTATACGTTCAATAATATATAAATGGTGGTTATGACAACACACTAGCCTCCAAATAATTCATTCCTCCTAATTTCCTTAACCCTTTACTTTTTCTTTAATTTTTTTTCTTCTTAATGTTCTGTGTTTTGAAACAATTTTCATATTATGATGAAGAGGTAGTTAGAGAACATGTGAACATCTAATTTGTTCATGGAAGTGGCCTATGAGAAGCATTAGGTAATTTTTGGATGTTGGGGATGTGAATTTGGTGATGGATGATCATTGGTATAGTGGTTGAGACACCTTTAAATGTGAATAAATTTTGTGGAGCATCAAGAATTCTTAAAAATATTTTTAGGATGATTTCTAAATACGGAAGGCCAACATGGATTCAATAGAGGAAATTTTTAACCATGATTTGTGCGGTAATAGTAGTGGAGGTCTATATAAATATTTTGTGAATGATCAATGATTAGATTTATAGTAAAGTCCCATTATTTGGTTTTTTGGTACCATTAGGTCAAAGATGTAATCAAAAGATGTTTACTCCTAAGCCACAAATCAAGTATCTCTATAGTAGCTGCATATATTATTTTTGTCAGTGTTAAATATCACAGTTTGTGTACATTAAGGACACATTCCTTAGTGACCTAAAATTCCTGACAAGGAATGTGTAGAGGTTATATATCTAAAACGTCATATGGCCTTACATAATGTGTTGTCCATAATAGTACACCATATAACTATTCCCCTTCATGACTCATATAGCTGATAGTAGATGTCAAGTGTTTCATTTGGATAGACACATCATTTTCCATTTCTGGGGAATTATATATAGTTTATATCATATTTGACTTGATTTATATTATTATAAGATGACTAACCTTACATATTATAAATACCATGTACACCATAAATTTAGTTATGTATGTCAAATAACTAATGTAATTCATATGTAAGTGCTTGACTAGACTATTTTTTATGGACCACAATCCATGTAACCATAATGTATATGCCATGTAATTTTCCACTGTTGTTTGTTTTCATATATTATTATCTTTGAATCTAATTTAATAGCATGAATAATATATTCAAGCAATTTCATCATATATATTGTGATAGTACATCACTATTAATTATCAGAGATGAGATTCAAGGTAATTCTTTTGGTTGGGTTTCCTTATAATGGTAAATCCAATCACTTGGATTAAGAATAAATATTAGAGTAGAGATAAGGATAGAAACTCCAATTGTGATGTATTACTAATAGGTTAGGGTCCCCAATATTTTTCAAATAGTTTGGTATAATCCGAAATATTCACATTATATGTGCTTTATGTTAGTAAAAGATTTTATACTCATTTTTTCAAAATAAGGCATTGGTCCCACGTATAAATGACTAGTTTGTAAACTCCCCCACTAATGTGGGGCATGTGACCTCTAAACATAGATCCATGTACTCTATCATCTAATTTATTTTTCCTAATGTGGCGTGGTTTCTTTATCTAGGGTCTGTTACTCTATAGAATAACACATATCATTATTTGAGGCATAGGTCCCCAACTATGGATTTTATGAGGCATGTAGTTTTTCACAAGGTTTTGTAGTTACTGTTGAAGGGTAAATTACGCCCTGGTCAACTACTATAATTTGAAAAAAAAATTGTTCCAAATGACGATTTAGAATAATGATAAGGTAGTTTCTAATGATAGGGTATAATACACCATTGACTGACACAAATTCTGTGGTGAGACATGGGTTCCCACCTATTGATTAATGCGGTGGTATAAAAATAATTAATGATATGGATGTTGAAAGTCTTATCACTAATCAAGTATTCTTGGATTTCATTGATGTATGATATACAACTAGGTTCTTTAATTTAGTCTTGTAGAGACATTTTATACTCTAATCCCCCTAGTAATTCATGAGATATGATCCTATATAGAATATAGATGATTTTTCATGGACTCAATTATGTGTCTATGACTTCTATATATAGAAAATATTTAGATTAATTTTTTTCTTTTTAGTTTCCCTTTAATTTTGAAGTAGAAATAACTTTTTTATTTTCTTTCCCTTATGGTATTTGGATTTCCCACTGATTATTTTTATAATAACCCTTTCACGGGCTTTGAGAAAACACATTTTGTGTATATACATGAATAATATGGTACAAATATAGTCTTAGATAACAAGAAGATGGTGTTTCTTATTCAAATATAAAGTATGGTGATACTTAGTGAATAATGGAAGTTCATGATAGTGGTGGTAACCACTGCCGTTATAGATAAATACAGAAGAACTTTCTCGGCGGTTTATTTTTTCAGTGTCTTATATTCTATAAATTTAAATACATTATTAGATGTAATATTCATATAGTGTTTTCCTATGTGGGGATGTACATATTATGACACATGTCATGAATCAATTATTTAAATCTCATTTTTGTTTTTATATAATATTGGCATTTAGGGTTATTATATTTATAATTTAGGTACAATTATTATAGTTTGATATAGGAATATTCCTTCCATGTATGTTTATTTATTCATTGTTAGATTTTCCAGTCCCTATACTATTGGATACAGGCTTGGGGTGGCATACTTACCTTATTTTTATCTTAAGAGAGGCCTAGGTGGGTCGATTCATGTAACCTAGAACTCATAAAAAATTGATCTGTCAATTCTAGTCCATCCTTTATGGAAATATCACAATAAATATTAGTCACAATTATAAGATTATAATGTGTAGATCCAATCTAGTTATCTAAAAAAAATACAGAGAGTTTGTTTTTAAAACTATTTATTTGTATTTATGAATGATCGTAAAATATATCTATTTAATAGATGGCTATATATAGGAATCTAGGAAATTGAGGTTTCCAAAATTAAAACATTTCATTAATATAAAACTTATAAAAATATTAGAATCATATTTATCTTTTATGTGATTCTAAATAAATTGTTCTTGTAAATCCTTGTCATGTAGAAAAATATTTTCAATTCTTAGGCAACTGAAATTTTTGGTTTTGAAAAAAAAAATTGAATAGTCATCAACTTCCTTTCAGAGAATTTTTTGGTCTAAATAATCATTATTATCATTATTATAAATATAATAATATTATTACACACACATTCATCTTATCTTAATAATATTGTTATTATATATATATGTGTCACAACATACAAATAATAATATTAGTAATACATAAATATGTTTCTATGTTATCAAATCATAATAATAATACCAATAATAATTGAAAAATATATGTTAGTATTTTTAACAATAATGATTATGTATTTATATACACACCATAACATAACAAAAACAACAATGAAAAATTTTAATATGTCTTTTTTATCATAATAAAAATGAAAAAACTTAACAACAGAACATATATGTGTTATAAAAGTACATATATGTATAGAAAAATAAGAATATATATGTATTCTATTATAATGATATTAACATATGTGAATAAATTTATATCATATACATATATCTGTCAAATATAAATTCCATATTCTGGAAATATCAAAACTATACAATAATTATTTAATTATTTTGTATCAAATCAATCCATACAGTTCAAAAAACATTCATTTATAAAATATTAATCTATAGTATTTATAGAAAAATATTTATATTAAAACATATATTTATCTCCAATTTCAATTATGTAATCATGTCATCAAAATATTCCAAAAATCTCAAGTCATTCCAATTAATACTTTATTTATAGTATATTTATAACACAATTGAATGAAAACTCATAAAAGTATATTGTTAATATACATTTAATATCCATTTCATTAAAAAAAATAACAAAACATAATTTAATAAAATAAATTAATAATTAATTGAGGCAACTAAAACTCATGTGCCCTCTACTAAACATCACGTTTTGGTTCTATATCTATTTAGGGTAAATCCAAACTCAAGTGTCTTCCACCAGGTTTTCCCTGAACATTTACTACCACATATTAAAAAAAAATATATTTTTTAAAACCATCATTTTTCATTACAAAATTTCCTCTTTCAATCATAAATTTATACCCTGATTAATAGAATCAGGATATAAGTCACTTCAAATTCTCTATCATTTAGATTTCCATCCATGAAAATACTATCCCATTAGTTACTCAATAATCACTAAATACATTAATTTAATGCTCTATATGAAATCATAGTGAGGATCATTGAGGGTTAACCAATACTACCATATAAAACTAATTTATTTCAAATTTTACTATTTTCTCATGATGATTAAATCTAGGATTTATGAGTTAAACCAACCAATTATCATGTTGGGGGAGGGAGAGATAGAATAAACATAAAAATTAATTTTCTAAAAGGGACACAAAATATTTTTTTAGGAGGATAATCATTAGTGTCTAAGGGTTTTGGTCTCATTTTTTTAGTTCTTAACTTTTTATAAACATATACAACGAACAGTGAAATAACATGGTCCTCAACTTTAACTGTAAGAATGATCGAAATAAGAATCAACAACTCGATCCATCGTTCACATAAAATATCTAGTTATTCTGGATTTTAGATCAATTGTGAATCATCATTATTATATATAACACTATCCAAAATACTCTCTAGTCTCTCCTATAGAGAGTATAACTGGATATTTAATGTTTTCATAACATTTAGATGAATTTATAAAACAAATATAAAATTTTTTATGGCCATAGAAAATATACACTGCAACATGATATTAGTTCCACTTCTAATAAAATTGTTATGGGTTATATATATAAACAAACATTTTTTTTGAGATTTTTAATTTTTAAAACATTTTTTGATTTATCTCAGAATGAAACAATTATTCACGGTTTAATAATTTTAGGTGATAATTCTTCAAATGTATTTGTTTAAGAAAAAATTAAAATAAAAATTCTAAAAAGAACCACATGAAATAATCAATGTTGATTGCATTAAGATTCCCATGTAAGTGTAAATTTCTCTTTCATCATACCTATTTTGGGGTAATGATTAGAATATCATGGAGTGGATTTTCCTTTCTTAAGTAATATTCATTACATTAAAACTAACTCAATACTAATCAATATCTAATACATACATGAGAACGTACATAATAATATTTGTATGAAATCTCCCTCAAAATTAATGAATTAATTATCTCAAAAAATAAGTTATTGAAATTTCCAAATGTATTGGATCTATAAAAACACAACATCATAGGATTGAATGATGTTTTTGAGAGTTAAAAACACACAGTGTAATGATCAGTTCTATATTAACAATTTTTTAATTTATATCATCACATAACTCCCCCTTTTGGAATTAACTTAATGAGGGGTCATCAATCACCTTAGCTTTCAAGGGATCTTAAATATCCACTTTATATTTTTCATAAACATACTTCAAAACATATGATCCCATCCACGTATATTTAACTAACAACATGTAATGACATAGTGTTCATTAGTAATGTTTTTTCCTAAATAGATGTCTCTAGTAATATATTACATAATATTAGAGACATACAAAATATAGAGAAAAAATTGGAGTCCTTATTTCATTAATAAATATTGAAACATTAATATGAAATGAAACCAATTAAAATATTAAACATTTCAACTATAAAATAATATAAAATAGAAAATATGGATCACCCCAATCTAATAAAATCATCACCCCTAATACAAACACCCTAAAAATGAAAAAAAATATTAGTAAACCAATTGACCTATTAGAAATTGGAAATATACAACCTTGAGGAAAATTAAGGTGAAGATTGGGTAAAATAACAACGTGCTATTTATAGGAGGTAATGTGACCATTGGAATATTAATGTTATTATCGAAAGTGTTACCTAATTGTTGGGAATAATCACCTAACTGTTGGGAATATTAGCCTTACCATTAGAATAATAATTTTATATCAAATTTATAAATTATTATATAAATAATATTTATCATAATTAATTTATGTAAATATAAATATTAAAATAAAAAAAATAATTATCACGAATAAAAAACTCAAAGAAAATATAAGTACATTTTAATAAAATGTATTTTAATGTATTTTATAAAAGTCTTAATTTTCATATTTAAAATTAAAATTATCTATTTTAAAAAATTATTTTTATAAAATTAACATCATTTTTGATATCATCATGTAGAAATTTTCCACAGATTATTTTTTTGGTAATTTGCTGAAATACTACAATTTTGGGATAAATAGTAAAAATATAGTTTTTTACATAAACTGTGAATGATAAATTATATCACTAATAATGTAATAAATACATATTCCTTACTAGAACATGAGTTTTAGAAATTATATAATTTATTAGATTAATGAGTCATTATAATAAAATAAACTTAATTTCCAAATCTAAAAAGAACATTCGAAAACCTAAAGTCAAATGTGAGTCCATAAAATAACATTTTTTCTTTCTTTCCACTTTCCATTTAACTAAACTAATTAATTCAAATAATAAAGTGTATTTGATGTCTTAATATAATTATGTTATATATATGATTTATATATTATAAAATTCAATATTACATGGTTTAACTTTGATATAATATTTTACACTAAAAATACTCATCTTCTAAAGTATAAATAACCCCTCTCCCTTCCCATAAAAGACTGGTAAGTCGAAAGTCTTCTTTTTTGATTTAATGTCTTTTGTTTTGGAAATCCAAAATATCTTTACTCACATTTCAGACTTTCTTTGAATATAATTTCTATGTCTATCGTACTGACTCTCTCTATCATACTGACTTTTTCAATCATACTGACTGTGTCTATCGTACTGACTCTATCAATTGTACTGAATCTGTCAATCATACTAACTCTGTCTATTTTACTGACTATGTCTATCGTAGTGACTATGTTCATCGTACCGACATTGTGCAGCTTACATACTTTGTATCATATTAATACATTGCATACTAATGGAATAAATTTATCATATGAAGGTTTTCATTTATTCATTAAAACACATGTTCTCTATCAATAATACTCATGTTATCATTTTCATATACCTATTGTTTTAACCAAATCAATGTTGTGGAGTTAGTTATAAACTAATAAAAATGATGTTGTGTTTTCGGTTTCAATATGACCATTACAATACCAGGTGTCCAAGTCTCTCTGAGTTTTTTAGAGAAATACGACCTTTAAAGAAATTATGATAGTTGGATCCTATGGCCTATAAATAAGAAGTCATTTGAAATAGATAAATGAAATTGGTAAACTTCAACTTCTTCCACATTCTAGAGAGAGACTGTGTGACTTCTCTCTGATTTATGCGAATGCCATAAAATTACAAAACATGAATGTCTTATTCATAGTTTTTGTATTTCAATATGTTCATTTTTTTGCTTTGTGCTTCTGATCACATGATAATGATCGAGGGATACTGGGGATGGGCAGAAGATGCAACATATCATCATATTGAGGGATTTAAAGCATTTGAAAGACATAGGTGCTGATTACCAGTAAAATCAAGGTCTTGTAGGTATAGCAAGACAGACGCGTCAATCATCGCATCGAGGGCATACTAGGGTAGGTGAGATAGACCAATTATCCTAGGTGAAAGGATACCCAAATAATTTAGATAAAAGAATTGTAATACCTTTTACTTTTCCATTTTTATTATAATATAATGATAATATTTCTATTTCTTCTTTATATTAGTATTATTTTGTAATTGTTTTAATTACAGCTTATAATTTTATTATTGATTCTATATGATATACAGTAGAATCATTTACAATTTATATTACTCTAATATTTGTATTCAATCTTAATACAAGTGTTCCATAACCTATGGTATCATATTACATCATTTTACTGATAGTAGGTCATATCTTTTGTTTTATTTTATAAGAGTCATTATGTATTGTTTTTAGTTATATTAATCCAAAAACCTTATCAAAATGTTTTAATATAAATTTTTAAATATACAATCCACCCCCTCTGGTATTTTTTAATCTCACATCCAGTTCGATCCAACAATTGGTATTAGTGATGGTTTTCCACTTCTTTGAATATTTTATTTGTATTGTTTTCAAAATACACTAACCAGAATTTCTGGAAAAAGAACTTTTTTATAATGGAAGGCATGATGAATGTGAGTTCAATTGAAAATCATAACCCTACGAGACCACCTATTTTTGATGGTAATGATTTTAAATATTGGATAGATCGAATGAAGACTTTTATCATAATCACTGGTGTAGAAAACATTGTTATGCTCACTGGTGAATATAATAAACCCAATAAATAAGTGAAAACATTTAATACACAAGAAAAAGTTTAATATAAGATATAATACAAGGTATGCAATACATTTTTATATTCTATAACTAGGAAAATTTATAGTCAAATATCTTCATGTGAAGCTGCAAATAATATATATAGGAAATTGTAGATTACATATTTTGGTGCATCCGAAGTTGTTAAAACACGAAGAGCTATACAAATGACTGACTATCAAGATTTTGATTTTTCTTTTAGTGAACCAGTAGTTAAGGTTCAACAAATATTTTTGACAATAGTCTACATTCTTCAATCTATGGGATAAAAAAATTATAAGATTTAATTTTAGAAGAGAAGATAATAGTTATTATGCTAAATGAATGTGAATACAAGAGGACAATAGTTGTTGAATCTAGGAAGATTACCAATATTACTCTTGATGATCTATTTGTAATTACATTTCAACATGAAGTAATAATGAAGAGAGATGAAGATAAAGTGAAAAAGAAGAATGGTGGAGTATCATTCACTACTACATCGAATCCCACAATGTCTCAATCTCCTATGAAAACTATGTTATGAAAAAGTAAGGTTGAATTCTTATCATATTATAGTGATACAGAGAAGTTAGAGAATGATCTTTCAAATCTTTCTATAAGAATGAATAATATTTTTGGAAAGAGGGATTTCCAATATAGATATAAAAATACCTCAAAAGGTAACAAGGATAAGAAAGATTCTCAAGTCACATGCAATGAATGTAAAAGAACTGGACACATTGGACCTGATTTTTCAATGCTAAAAAGAAAAGATATAAAGGAAATACATTCATAGAAAAAAAATAAGGAATATTAAAAGTCCATGGGAATGAATGTCTTGAATTTTAATGACTCCTAGAGTGACGGTAAGGATAATTCTTCTGAAGATTCTTCTGATAGTGATACCTCAAATCCCATGAATATTGGAAATTTTTTCAAAACTCTTTATCAGTGATTAATGGAAAAAGTTCACTCTTTTTCAATACTTACTAATATGTCATTGAGTATCAATAATTTTTATAAATAATATTCTACTTAAAAATAAACATCCTCATTAGAGAATGATAATAATTTACCTTATTATGAAGAAGTTTCCAAATTTTCTACACTTTTAGTAAATGAAAATTTTAATGTTACTAAAAAACATGAAAAAGTAAATAATCAGATTTTTATTTTAATAAGAGAAGTATCATATCATTCTAAATATCTAGATTATAAAATTCTTGATATTGAATGTCCTTATAAAAACATCAAGAAAATAAATTTTGTAAAGAACAAACATTCTCATGATTTTAGTAATATTATTTCTCACAAAACTATTTTGGAAGAAAAAATAAATTAAAAAATGAATACCATTGAAGATATGAATATGTTCATCAGTCTAAAATCTGAGATTTCTTCTATTAAGAAACTTTTATCAAAATTTACTACTAAGAGGAAAGAGTTTAATAAAATGAATTCTAAATATTTTTCTTTAAGAAATAGTTCTGGAATTCATTGTACTCATTTAAAACCCATTTTTAATAATAACTTTTTCCCCAATGTTCTCCATGGGACACAAAATGTCAATGTGGTGGGCATTGGGAAATAAATATTTCTTGAAATAAAACAATATCTTTGGGTTTTCACAAAGCTAAATTTTCAAAAAAAATGTGGATTCCAAAAAATTTTCTTTTTATTTTTTCTGGACCCAAACAGGTTTGGATTCCAAAATTTTAATAGTTTTTGTTTAAAAAAACAATAAATACTAACAATACAGGGTACATGTATAGTGGATGTTACATGCACATAACTAGAAAAAAAAAATTCATTTAAAAATTTATCAAGTTGAAAGGAGGAAAAGTTACATTAGGAGACAATGCTCAAGGAAAGATTTTTGGTATAGGTAATATCATTTTCTTTAGAAAAATCATGAATTATAATGTTTTATTTGTCGATGGTCTTAATAAAAACCTCATTTTCCTATACTAATAATGTGATGAAGGTTACCTTCAAAGTTTTAGGAATGATAAATGATTATTTCACAATTCCAAGGATGAATTCATTTTACCTTCCCAAAGGCATGAGAATTTTTAATCTTTAAACATTGAAGACCATATGATCCAAGACTTAACTTGTCTAAGTGCAATGGAATACCGATCTGGGTTATGTTTTAGAATACTAGGACACAATATTTTTATAAATTTATATAAAATCTCTAATAAAGGACTTGTTAATGAATTACCTAAGAATATGTTTGGTTCCTCTAATGTTTGTGACTCTTGAAATTATGGAAAACAACATAATTAACGATTTAAATGAATTTCTGAAGTCACAACTATTGATGCATTACAGTTAGTGCATATGGATCTTTTCAGCCCAACACAAACTAGATGTATTGAAGGAAAGTACTATGCATTTTTCTTAGTTGATGATTATACCTGATTTAAATGGGTATATTTTCTAGATAAAAATCAGAAGCCTTTTATTTCATTAAAAAATTTGTTTCTAAAGTAAAAAATGAGAAAAACGTATCATTTATAACTATCCGAATTGATAATGGTGGATAATTTGTAAATTCTGATTTTGAAACATTTTGTAGTCAAAAAGGTATTACTCAAAAATGTTTTTCACCAAGAACATCCCAGAAAAATGGTGTCGTTTAAAGAAGAAATTGAATTATTTAAGAAATAATAAGGACCATTTTGAGTGAATTCTCAATTACAAACCATTTCTGGGTAAAAGCAGTTAGTAATTCTTGTTATACTATAAATCAAATTTTTATTTGACCATTTCTTAATAAATATTTTTATGAGTTATGGACATGACAACAACCAAAAGTTTCATACTTCAAAGTATTTGGTTGCCAAGTATTTATTTTATATACAAATGATAACTTATATATGTTTGATCCCAAATCTGATGAAGGAATATTTTTTTGTTATTCCACCACTTCTAAGGCTTATAGAGTTTTTAACAAAAACACCCGCGTTGTTGAAGAAACAATACATGTTAAGTTTTATGAAAAAGATCCTTTTGTTTTATAAATTCTCAAAATATTGCTTCTACAGTGTTTTCCAAAATTAATTATCAACCCATAAAAGATTCTTCAAACATTTTAAATATTACAGAAATTGTTTCTCATAAATTTACACATGAATACTTTATACATTATGTTGATGAGAAGGTTTATCAAAATCCAAATCAGGTATTACTTAGGAATCATCCCATTATAACATTATTGGTTATGTAAATCAACCAGTAAGGACTAGAAACTCTGTAAAAAATGAAATTGAACGTCTTACTTTTTGATCTCAATTTGAACCTAAAACTCCAATTCAGGATTTTGGTGATGAAACTAGGATTAAGGAAACAAAATATGAAGAAAATGAATTCAAATGGAATAATGTTTGGACCATAGTTGAAAAACATAAGTATAAATTATTTATGGGAGTAAAATGGGTTTTCAGAAACAAATGCGCTGAAAATGGCATCATTGTATGAAATAAAGCTAGACTTATTGCTAAAGTCTATAATCAAAAAGATGTCATAGACTATGAATAAACCTATGCCCCTATAACAAGACTAGAATCTATTAGAATTATATTATCCATTACAACATTTGTTATTTTTAAACTCCTTCAAATGGATTTCAAGTTTTCTTTCCATAATCGATACGTTCAGGAGGAAGTCTATGTAGACCAACCCCCCGGTTTTGATGATACAAAGCACCTTGAATATGTTTAAAAACATATCAAGGCCCTATATAGACTTACATAATATCCTATAGGTGGGTATTATAGATTAACATGATTTTTTACAAAATAATTACATTAATGGAAAAGAAGATTCAACTCTTTTTATAAAGAATAAAAATAAAAAACTTATATTTTTCCAAATTTTTATTGATGAAATAATTTTTTGGATCAACTCAAAAGTCTTTAACAGATTCATTTGAAAATATAATAAACTTTGAGTTTGAAATGAGCTTGATGGGTGAGTTAGCAATCTTTCATGGTTTTTAAATTTCTAAAAAACCAGAAGTAACTTATATATCTCAACATAAGTATAACAAATACTTACTCAAAAAGTATGGATATGACAATAAAAGATGTATTAGTACTCCCATTGAAACCTCAAACACTCTTGAACTTGATGAAGCTGGACAACCAGTTGATCAAACAAATTTTAGCGGTTTGATTGGAAATCTACTATACATAACAAATAATCATCCAGACTTAATGATTTTTGTTTACTTATGTGTTAGATATTAAGAAAATACAAAACAATCCCATTTAAAATAAGTGAAAATGATTTTATGATATTTAAAAAGAAATGTTGAATTTAGTCCTTTTATATTCTTTTGGAAATAATATTGATTTGAAAAATTTTTGGATGCTGACTTTGGTGGTTTTAGAATGGGTATAAAGAGTTATTATGGAACTTGTTATTTTCTAGGGGATTCTTTTGTTTCTTCATCATGCCAAAATCAACACTCAGTTGCACTCTCCATCCCTGAAGCTGAATATGTAGTAGCTGGAATTTTTTGTACGGGAGTGTTGTTGATGCAACACACACTCACTGACTATGGTATGAGTTTTACTAAAACTCAAATATTGTGTGATAACAAAAGTTCCATTTCATTAATTAGAAACCCATAACATCACTCTTGTGAAAAACACATAGATATTAGGCATCACTTTCTTAGGTATCACACACAAAAAGAAGATATTATTTTACAATTCATCTCAACTCAAGAACAACTTGCTGACATTTTTACAAAAACATTACCTCTCATATATTTGAATTTATTAAAAAAGATCTACTAAGGATTAATCTAAAATAATAATTCACATATATATTCTATTTTTACATTTCATATTACATTAAAACACTCCTTTTGCAAGAGGAGAACATTTGTGCTTTTCTCTTTGTTATACCTATTATATTTTTTTTTCATATTTTATATTTTTTATTTTATATTAATTATTTATGTATTAGTTATATATTTTTTATTTATTTCTTTAGTTATGTCATTATGATTCATTTTCGTTTTGACATTCTGTTTACTATTTATTTGTTTGTCAATTTTTTGATCATTTTGACATTCTGTTAATCGGTCTGACAGAGTCTTTTCCATCGGCATGAAAACCAATGGTAATGAATTTGTTTTCTATCGACATGATAACCTATGGTAATGACTTTGATTTCCATATTCTTGAAGACCTATGGTAATGAATTTGTTTTCCATTATCCTGACAACCTATGGCAATGAATTTTTTTCCATTGGCTTGACAACCTATGGTAATGACACTGTATTCCATCGCCATGAAAACCTATGGTAATGACTTTGTTTTCCATCAACTGAAAATATATGGTAATGACTTTGATTTCCATCGGCTTGAAAACCTATGGTAATTAATTTCTTTTCCATGATCTTGACAACCTATGGTAATTACATTATCTTCCATCAGCTTGAAAAAATATGGTAATGACTTTGTTTTCGATCGGATAGACAACAAATGGTAAAGACTTTGTCATCCATCAGGTTGAAAACCTATGGTAATGAATTTGTTTTCCAACGGCTTGAAAACCTATGGTAATGAATTTTTTTCCATTGGCATGAAAACTAATGTTCATGACTTTGTTTTCCATCAGATTGAAAACCTTTGGTAATGAATTTGTTTTCCATGGGCCTGACAACCGATCGTATTCAATTGATTTCATCAGTTTGATGTTTGATTATATTATCTTTAAATTATTTCAACTATTTATTTTCATTACTGTATTATTTCTTTAAATTCATAATATTATGAAATGAGTAACTTACTTGAAATAATAAATAGGTACATTCTCTATTATTTTTTATTGCTTTCCTCTCGTGTTATTGTTTCAATGTTTTAATATTTTTAACCATTAATTTAATATTTTTTTTAAATCCTCTTTTATTCTCCAATTTTATATTCTTTTTCATCTAATCTCAACCATATAAGACCAATGGTAATCCAAATTCTTCTATAAATAGAGGACCCCCTTCTAGAACATACACCGGTTCTTCAGGATTATCGGCGAAGCTTTTCTCTCTTGTTAAGGCTTGCTATGATCTTTTATTTGGGAAAGAATCTTTATGTCTCAGTATTCTCCCAAAACTCTAGCCGATATGTATTCAATTACTTTCTCATAGAAAAATTTATTTAGATACAGGTTAGTTTCTTGTGATTAATTTGACATATATGACTCTACATTCAATAAGATAATTTTATTCCAAGGCTAAGAACATCTTTGTGTTGAGAAACCCGTATCTGAAGATCTAATTCATGTTAAAGAGGATAGAAAATTCAACAATGCAATGCCTTTTGATAAGAATATGAGGATTAAATTTTCTAGGAACGATCTCAAATTTTCAATGTTTGTAAAACAAGCAGCACATTTCCTCAATGTTTCCACTGAAGGCGACTTTTTGTCCTTCTAATAAACAACCTGAGGATTTTGGTACTTCTAATAAAGAAATAGGTGAAAATATTATTTATTTTAAATGTGGAGAAAAGGAAAGTATCCCATATATGACTAGACAAATCGTTTGTTGTCCTTTGGATGCTAATTTTTCTAATTCCTTATAAAGGGAATAGAGAAACTCTTAAGGTTTCTGAAATATTTATTCTTGATTATCTTGTAAACATGATAAAGGTAAATCTCATGGGTTATATTTTCGAAACTATTAAGAATGTGAAGTCTGGAGAGATTAAGTATCACTTTATCATGTGTCCATATATTCTCATGAATTTCATTCATGAATGTTAAAAGTTTTGTAATATTCATCTGATAGGGGAATTGAAATAGAAAAACCATTCTTGGAGAAGTACGAATATGTTGAAGAAATTGAAAGTTGGTTTTGAGGAAGAATAAAATCTATTTTTCAAATATGTGGAAGAAGAATTGACACAAAATCAATCAGTACCAAATCAATCAGCACCAATTTTAATAGAATCGACTCAAACAGTTGTTTCTTACCAAAAGTGAGATCAAAAAATAAGTGCATATCCTATGAATAAAACCAAATATAGTAATAAAGTTGTAACCAAATAGAGAAAGGTGAAATAACAAAGAAAATAAGGTGATCCTAAATTTGGTCTTGACCCAGCTAAATATCTAGCCAAGAAGATAACGATAGTTGA
Source organism: Viscum album (assembly GCA_963277665.1). Classification (NCBI taxonomy): domain Eukaryota; kingdom Viridiplantae; phylum Streptophyta; class Magnoliopsida; order Santalales; family Viscaceae; genus Viscum; species Viscum album. The sequence goes on from OY728156.1 coordinate 1,346,606,839, forward strand.
TACTTTAGAGGCTGAGAAGAAGATGAAAATCCTTTTTAAAAGAAAAGATCTAGATTTTTATGTTTCTGAAATTTTAAAAAGTGTTGAGTTAGCTAGTTCCCATTTGACAAAAGAAGTTCATCAAGAACCCATCATATAGAATTTTTCAGAGAAAGAAAAAAGGAAAGAAATAGTGCAAGAAGTTATTCAATCGGCTTCAAAACAGGAAATTGAAGAAGAGGAACATAACATTCTTATAGAGTACCGTCATAGTTCTAAGAAAATTAGAGAAGAATATTCTCTTCAAAAAAAAGTTAAGGAATATAAAAACATTATCCTCAAGAAAATCAATCACCAGCTCAATCTTTAAAAACCCATTCAGATAAATTCCATATCCCATCAAGCAAGGGGACCAATGTTCTCATACTGGGAAAGTAATTGTCATCGGTGAAAAATTCAATGAAAAAAGAGCTGAAAAGCAAGAAGAAAGGGTTTAAAAGGAAAAAAGAGAAAGGAAAAGAAAAACAACATGTTGAAGACTTGATCCGATCTAATGAACTTGAATTGTACGATAATTATACTGATTCAGAAAATACAAATTCTTTGAAGAAAAGTGATTACATTGTTCATATTTTAAAAGAATTGAGAATACTATTCCTTATTTTCCTAGAATAGAAGTTAAGATAGATTTCATTACAGATAATAAAAGGAAGAAATTTTGTTCAGTAAGAGATCTCAGAAAAAGATTAATGACAATATAGGCTGATCTAAAAGTTTTGAGTGATAGTTCTATTTTTCATTAGATGTCTTTCAATAAGATGAATAAATGTCTTAAAAAATAGAAATCTCAATGAATGAACATGAGAAATCAGTTGAATACTAAAAGAGATTTTGAAATGATAATTCCATTTCATTTAATAATCATGAAAAAGAAACTATTTATAGGTTGAATCATATTTTAAAAAACCATGGAGCTGATATTTCTTCAATAAAAGAGTTGAAAAAAAGGATGAATGCTTTCCCATCATATTTTTTGAAGGTTTCATATTTTAGTGGTAAAATAGTACTGTTGAAGAAACAGAACATTGTGTTGAATCAATAGAATAAGAATTTACAAGGAAAAATTGATACTCTTAAAGAAGTTATTAGAGATCAAGAAGAGGCTGTAAAAAACTAGGATCATCTTTTTTCCAACCAAAAAGAGCTTATCAAATCCTTGGGCGATTCCATATCAGAATAGAATAATCTAATAAAGAAGATGAAGGCTATTATTCATGAGTTGATCAAGAAAGATAAATAAAGAGAAATAAATGAATGTTTTGTTGTATTTTCCCTTATTTAAAAATAATTGATCTTTTAAAATTCAATGAACTGTATATTTGTATTTAAATTGTTTTTCATTTTGTGTCTCTCTAACCATTTCAACCAACTCAAGATTACCCCATTATTTTTGTAAACTATAAAGGGGGATATTGTTTTATAAAAGTGGGAAAATGTTTTATAAAAGAAGACAAAGAGTCAAAAAGGCGTAGAATTTATTATTATAATACATCTAAATCAAGGAAAATATATGAATATGATACATAAGAAATTTTATACCTAAGGGGGATTTATTTTTATTAAATTTCATATTTAGAAGAGTTTTTATAACTTAGGGAGAGATATGTATTTATTTTTAGTTTTACTTTGTGTTTTTTGCTTTCCAAAAAGAAGGAGAATGTTATGTCAAAAGTCTTCTTTTTAATTTTTTGTCCTTGGTTTTGGAAATCAAAAATCTCTTAATTCTTATTTTTGGATTTCTTTGAATAGGATTTCAATTTATATCGTACTAATTCTGTCTATCATACTGACTATGTCAATAGTACTGATATAGTCTATAGTACTGAATCTGTCAATCATACTGACTCTATCTATCATACTGACCTTTTCTATAATACTGACTCTGTCTATAATATTGATTATGTCTATCATTCTGACTATGTTCAATATATCACATTGTGCATCATACTCACTTTGTATCATATTAATCCATTTCATACTCATGTATTACTTTTATCACATGCATGCTTTCATTAATTCATCAAAACACATGTTCTATATCAACAACACTCATGTTATCATTTTCATATACAAATTATTCTAACCAAACCGACATTGTGGAGTTAGTTATAAACTAATCAAAATGATGTCGTGTTATCTATTTCAATATAACTGTTACAATGCCAGCTGTCTAAGTCCCTATAAGTTTTTTAGTGAAATATAACAGTTGGATAAAATATGATTATTGGAACCTAAGGCCTATAAATAGAATACATTTGAAACAGAGAAATGACTTTGATCAACTTCAGATTCTTCCAAGTTCTAGAGAGAGACTATGTAACTTATCTCTACTTAATGAAAAATCCTTGAAACTATAAAATATGAATGGATTATTCATAGTTTTTTTATTTCAAAAAGTTCTTTGTTTTGCTTTTTCTATCTGATCATCTGATTACGATCGAGGGCTGTTGGGGATAGGCAGACAATGCAACAAATCTTCGTATAGAGGGATTTCATGTATTTGAAAGATAGTGGCCCCGATTTACTATAAAATTGAGGGCTTGTAGGGATAGAAATATGGAATTTCTGATCATCATATTGAGGGGTTCCTGTTTTTGGTGAGATATTCCTATTATCCCATGTGAAAGGATTTTATACTCTTTTGGAAAAAAGAATTGTAATACCTTTTACTTTTCCGCTGCTTATTGTAATAAAAAGAGGATATTTTTATTTCTTTTTTATATTTTTTTTCTTTTGTAATAGTTTTAATTACATCTTATACTTTTAGTATTGATTATATACACTATATGGTAGAATCATATACAATTTATATTACTCTGATATTTATATTCAATCTAAATACAAGGGTTTCATAAACTGTTGTATCATATTAAATCATCAGACCAATATTAAGTCCTATATTTTGTCTTCTTTTATAAGAGTATTTTTTAATTCATTTTAGTTATAGTAAACTAAAAACCATACATAAAGGTTTTAATATAAATTTTTAAATATACAACTCACCCCACTCTTGTATGTGTGTCATCTCACATCCATTTCGATCCAACAAAGACAACTCCTCCCACCTATTACTTAGAACAATAACTAGACAAACCATGCCACTCATGCCCCTTATAATAATTAGGGACATCCTATAGCAATCCAAATACAATCACCAAGGGAGTTATAGTGTCGTAAAATAGATGAAACCCCAAGGAGAGAGTAATTCTATGTTGACACTTCCCTCTTTTATTCATCTCCTTCTTAATTTTCACAATTAATTTCGATAGAATATACTATAAAATTAATTATGAAGTAATTTACATTATATTAATGATTTTATCCATCTATAATTATCATATTTATGAAAAATATAAATTTTACAATTCCCTTTCCTACTATTTTGACGTCTTGTTAATGTTCATTTAACAACCTACAAATACTTTTACAATATAATTCCAATAAACATATTAGTGAATGGAAAATATTAATTATATATAATATATAAATAAGTAATTAAATTTATTATAATATTCTTGAGTTAATAATACATTTCTATAAATGACCTTTCATGGAAAAAGAGAAATCAAAGAAAAACGAGGAAATTTTAAGAAAACCGCAATATCAAAACGCTTTTATTGGATCAACCAAAATTATGAAATGTATTATTATGATCATAGTTAATAAATAGTTGTATAAATGACTATAACTATTTTACTGAATAGTTTTTAATAAATCTATGTTTATTATTCATCAGGAATAAAATAAAAAAAATGGAATTAATGGTTAGTGGTTCTTGAACCCAACTCCTTTTCATTAAGTTACCCCACTTTCAGGAAATATTTTCTAAGAATACTCATTTAATATTCCTTAGGTATTATTTAATTATTCTCTTTTTTGGGATATACATGATTTCTAATTGATTTTTAAACCAATAGAAGGATTTTTCAAAATAACTCTTCTTTCCAAAACACATATTTGACTTATGTTGAGTTTTTTACTTTATTAAAGGATGATGATTCTTGTACAAAATATGTTTTCAATTATTCATTTCAGAACCACGTGTTTATTTATGAAATAATGACTGATTAAATACTTATGAAGCCCATTCCATTCCATAGGTTAATTAATTAATATGATTATAATATGTTCTATATGGCATGTATAATTATGTAAATATTATAATGTGACAGGTGGGCCTAGAATTATATAGAACTCAAATGAATTGGGTAATCCAACTTATCTCATAAGATAATCTATATTATTTATGAACATGATGATACATTTTTTAACAATATGATTATATGATTATTCACATATGTTATGCATTAACATGATGATGGATTTATTCACAACTATGTATGTTATTTTACCTTTATGACAAGATTTTTCATTTTTTTATATTTCCACATTCCATGAAATTATCACATGTTACCTTTATGATATTGATGTTGATATTATTATTATGATATTATTATTTTTATTATTCTCACTCAAGTTATATTGGTTCATGTTCCATATTCATCCTTTTATTGGTATATTAGCTCAACCCATTCGTTGATGTATATCCTCAAGTGATAAAATTTACTACGGATAATGAGAGATTTTAAAATTAAAAAAAAGAAGAATTGATATAAATTTTCATGTTTTATTAGGTAAAATATATGTATGATCCTAATTTTTCCAACACACTAAACCTTTTAGATCTTGGTTTTGTATTTCTATTATATTGTTTGTCTTAAAAATGATGTAATAATTATGTTATAAAATTATGGTCTCTATAATATGGATAATTATTATTTCTTTTCATATCACCTTTTATTAACTCCTAAAATAAGAAATATATTCCTTCCCCATTTCTATAAGTGATCTCATGTCACCATCTAACAAAAGATTTAAATAAATGAAATTTGGAAAACAATATCGCGAACTTATTTAGATATTTGGAGATAATTCTCTTCTGAATAGAGTTTCATGTGATTAATGGTATCCTAAATGAGGGGATTTGTAAATATAAATCTATCTTTCTCATTTATTGAAACATACCAAAATAAAATCTTGGGAAATACCACCTTATCCTGGATGATGCGGTATGTGATATCAATATTGTTCAACCTTGAATATTATAATAGTTATTTTGTGAAATTAATTGTTCATTGATTGTCACATCCTATTATCAATGGTTATAAAACTTTAACAGATATAACTTCAATTTTTAATTATATCCACATATTTTTTTGTATGTCAATTCCAAAATTAACACAAATATTTTTTTTACTAAATGTGATTGAAATTTTATTCTTGTGGTTCAAAAACACATAATAAAGAATGAACCTTCAAAAAGTGACCTACAATCACTACTTTTACATACTCAACACTTATTAGTATAGCACACTGTTACCCGTTATCATGTAATTCCCTTCCCTTAAATTTTTTCATCTATATTTTGGGGCATCTTCAACTCTCAGGGATATAAAAAAATTTCTACTAAAAATGAACTAAAGTTCATAGTGTTTTTCTTGAATTAATGGAGTTTGGTTATAAATGTGTAAATGTATTTTGAGTGGTTCTCCCAATGTTCGAAGAATTCGATAGGTGGTTTTCGTATTTCATTTTAAGAATACACAGTTTTTATAGTCTTTTGGAGAAATACATGTCATGTAACGTGAGTACAAGAACATTTAAATTATATAGGTAAGATTTTTTGAAACTAGTACACTATAAGAAGGGAGTACATTCTATTAAGGGTTACATTTAATGTAATATTAAAAATGCGGGTATTCAATTAAAATTTTATGAGTTTTTTAAAATATATGGGAACCATAAATTACGTGAATTTTAAAGGGTTTGAAGACTATTTAAATTTCTTGAAAATAATTATAGGGAGAGATAAGAATTAAATTTTATTCATCATTTCATAGATCACATCCCATTAAATATAGAGATCTCCTTAGGTAATTTTATGAGCCTTTATTTATCCTAAATTTCTTCATTTAGTTATGGATCACCTTTTGGGTTGTGATAGATCTCTTTGGGTAAGATAATCCTTTTTAATTATTCTTTTCCTTGATTATAGTGGTGTTTTTGTGTTGTGTTGTTTCATTTTCTGATCATTGGTGTTAATTCACTTGATTATTTTCTATATATGTTGTGATATCATCTTCCGGGTGATAGATTCTTATTGGTTGTGGTGTATTAGGTGTGAATCCTTGAAGTTTTCGTTTTTTCTTATTCTCCACAAACCCATTGTATTAATTTTATAAATTTTAAGATTTTTGGATTCGTTCTAATGCCTCCATTTTCATTGCGAGTTCCTTATTATTAGTGGATCCCATTGACAACATCTGTGACCCATGTTTTTTGGTAGGTGTTTCTATCTCTATCTTGTGTTGGTGTAAATCAATGACCTATTTATTTTTTGAATTTATTTATAAATTAAATTTCATAATAAGACTGATTAGAATTGCGTGTGTGGAAATGGGTTTTATATACAAGATGGATCTCCCATAGTTTTGGTAAATGTGAAGGGTTCTAAATGATTTATGAAATGGTTTTGAAAGCATGGTTTGATGAAAATGGATTGATGAATTAAATTTGAAAATAGAGCATATGTGAAGCCTTGCGTAATTTGGTTGAAGGTTTAGTAATAGGAATCATCCACTCTCATGGTGCTTTATCATGGGGATTTCCTCTTCTATATATCCATGTTTTTCTTATGACTTGTTAGAACTAATGGGGGGATCACTTTATGGGGAGCTCCTATAATATCTAGACTATATGTATTTTTCATGTTGCTTGATTCACACAGTTGTCTATTTTTGGTATGAGTATCCTAGCTATCATGACATATTATGATCATTGGTGTGATGTTACATATTCTTTTAGTCTATTTCTTATATTTTTTATTGTACTATTTTGGGTTTACTGCCATGGATATGATATGATATGTGATACCTAATTTGGGTTGGTTTGATATATATTCTTTGATATATGGATATGAAACTATTTGAAACTGATCTAACTACTTTATTTGGAAATGTAGAGAAAAGAGAAATTAATTTTGGCTCCATTATTTTGAGATAAAAACCGTTAATATGTTATCATTCAATGTTTTCATTAAATTTGACCATAATTTGTTTAATATATAAAGAATTGTTATAGAACCCATGGGTGTGATCATATTGATAATGTTAGATCATGCCCTATTAAATAATTTGATAGTGTGTGGACCTTGTTATATATTTTAATATTGGGAACAATATGGCTCTATATTGAGGTAGTGAGTTTTCTTACATACTGGTTTTGGGTAGCTAGTTGTGAGCTAGTATGATTTTATCTATGATTAAACATGGAGAACATAGAGTAGTTTTTTTAGTTTCTTAGTCATTTAAATTTGTACTTATCTCTTAGATATTGTTTTTATACCTTCTTAGTTGTATTGATTCTTTTTTTCTATATATTTTATGACATATAAATTTATCTTCTGTTGTTTCTCTCTGATATGTCTATATATTCCACATTGTTTCCTTAGGCAGGGAGAAAACATTCCCTTCTTTTATTTTTTCATGTATTATTTCTACAATATATCCCATAGGGATTGTGAACCCCCTTTAAGTATGATGTAAATTGGTCTAGGATCCAATTTTGAGATGTAAGATGATTTGGTTAGTTATAAAGTGGTATAAAAGGGAAGGTTTGGTTTCTGTCCTTATGATTCATTATCTTGTTACGTTTCATAGTCTAGATACAGGACTGTCAGGACTTAGTAGGTATATTTTTAGTGAGTGTATGGCCATATCTTGTCTGAATAAGACTCATGTTACATGGGGAAGTTGGGATGTGTGTATCCAATTTTGAGTTTTTATGTGAATATTAGATTTTTATTATATTCTTTAATGGGTTAACTGAGGTTTTTCTATTTTAGGATCATTTATTCTATTGCAGTGTGTAGCATTATGACTATGAGATGTGTTCTACAGGTTCCATGGGTGGGGGAAGCAGATGTTTCTCAAGAGAATCCACCCATTGACTAGAATTTTATTGAGGCCATCATACAGGCAACTCATATTTTTGAAAATAAATTTTAAGGTGTTTAAAATGTAGTTATGGAGGTATATCATAGAGCAGTAGGAAAAAGGGTTCGATCATCGGATTTTTTGCTTGAGAATACTCCATCCCTTAAGGGTATGAATTAACCTCAATTAGGTGGATGATTTTATTGAAAATATCTATCATGTCTTAAACATCTTTGATATACAAGAGAATATCAAGGTGAAGTGTGTGACATTAAGAGTTTAGCACCTTGTAAGAATTTGTGGGATTCTATGGTACTAGAAGATAGGAACTTGGGCTTGGACTAGAAATTTTTCAAGAGTCTTTTATTCTAGTATTTTTTCCATTGTCATTAATAATGGTGTTGTATATAGATTTATACGCTTTGAGTTGGGGAGATACATTATAGATAGTGTACACAAATTGGTGTGATGATCTAGTTCATTTACAGTAGAGGTTATAAATAATGACTATCTGAATACTCATAAGTACCTGTAGAGGTCGTGTCTAGATATCATTTCAAATGTATTTATTTTTATTCTTGTGAAATATGAGGAGACAGAATAAATGGCTATAATTGTGGAAATAAATGTGGTAGGAATGGTTAGATCTCTTTTATATTTTATTCCACATTGGTGAATCATTAGTGGAAATTTAGAAAATAATAGGAAGTGGAAAGACTATCATAAGAGTAGTGGAGGTGGTTCTTATTAGCAAAACTATTTGGAACCTCTAATTATTACTCGTTGTTAACCAATGACTTGATATCTGTGTGGAATTTTCTGGAACACTAGTAATTTATATCCTTCCCCAAAAGTGATGTGTAATAGTTGTTGACATTATTGTCAAATACAACATTTCAATCAGGATGTTTCTATACCTTGATATGTTCATGGATAGTCATCTCTGAAGGCTACTATAGTACAGTCATATGCATCAAAGACTATAGGTATATATCTATAGGCCTCCGAAATGAAACACCTTCATGTGGTAGATGTGTTTATAGTAAAGGTAGATGCAATTCTAGTGACACTGAGAAGTACCATATTTATTGTAACTTCAGTATCAAATTATTTATTTGATACCTGTTATTCCCAATCATTTATGTCTTGATTTTTTTTGATATTATTATCCTTCTATTGGTTATCATTTCATTTATAATTTATTTATCAGCACCTCTTAGATGGAGTAAGTACTAAGAGTTTTAGTTTAATTCTTGTTTTTTATCAATAGTTGATGCAGGGTTTGTCTAGAATTTTCATGTTCTTGACCTGGATCAGTCTGACTTCATCATTGGGATAGATTGGTTTGTTTCTTAGCATGATGAGTTTGATTTTTATCATCATCATGTTTCTTCCCTTATGATCTCTTGGAGGTCATGTGTGTTTTATGGAGAGTGATATTAGAGGAATGGTCGTGAAGTACCATCCCAACTAGAGATTAGAAGATTGTTTTCTGCTATAAAAGTTGATCTGGGAGACAATTCGTCTCTAATTGATCTTCCAATATTTTTTCAGAACATTACTGATGTTTTCCCAAATGATTTCTCCAAACTTTTTCTAGGGAGAGAGGTATAGTTCATGATTGACTTGGTTCCAAGTACACATCGAATTTTGATAAATTCTTATCTTATGGAACTAGAAGAGATAAGAGAGTTTAAGATTTGGTTGGATGATCTGGTTATGTATGGTTTTCATCACCTGCGTTTTTTTTTCATTGGGCAGCCTATATGATCTTTCCCAAAAAGGCATGTAGTTCACTATAATTATGAAAGAAATATTAGAAGTTTAACTGTGTTACAATTATGAATAAGTATTATTTGCCTCATGTGGGTGATTATTTTGATAATTTAAATGGAGGAATGTGTTTCTTGAATATTGATCTTCAGTTGAGTTATCATCAGCCCAGTTTTCTTGAGTGTGATATACCAAAAATGAATTTTAAGAGTATGTATAGCCATTATGAATATATTATGATGAAGTTTGATATAACTAACACTCCTATAGATTTTATTTCATTGATAAATCAGATATTCCTTCAACATCCCAAAACGTTTTTTTGGTAATTTTCATGTGTGATGTTTTAGTTGATTTGAGATATGATTATGTTCATAAGAACCATATGGATCTTGTTTTAAAAATCTCGTGCAGTAACCATTTGTATGGAATTATTTCAAAATACAAATTTTTTATTCAATATGTCAAATTATTTGGAAAAATAATTTCTAAAAATGTCTTGTTTGTCGAAATTTAAAACGTAAAGGCTATTTTTTCAGCGGAGTTACCATGGAATGCCTTTAAAATTCAGGTCTTTTGTGCTGTTACCAAATATTACCAATGGTTTATCAATTATTTATCAATGTTGGAGTCACCATTGACTAATATTACTAGGAATGGGATGAAATTAATATGGGATTCATTGTGTTTATATTATTTCAATGAGTTGAAATGACATCTGATTTCATATCCTATTCTGAACATACCTAATCCTAATACGGGATATACAGTTTTATGTAATGATTCTGGATCTAGTTCAGATTATGTGTTCATTTTAGATAATCATGTAGAGTCATAGAGATATATTCATCTTTGATCACATGAAAAAAATTACCCCATAACGATTTAGAGCACACAGTAGCTATGCATACACTTAAATTATTGCATCCTTATCTTTGAGAGAAATTGGTTCACCACCTTTTCTTGATATAAGAGTATGAGCATTATATTTTCTTAGAAATACTGGAATGTCAAATAGAGGTGATGGGTTCAGATGTAGGACTTTGATATCTTCTACAACCTGGAGAAGGGGAATGTTTTAGTAGAAACTCTTATTAATAATATCCCGTTATAATTTTTCTTGGAATTAAATAAAGAGTGGAACCTTATGGATATTTTTTCATAGTTTTATATGGATGCATAACAGGATGTGTTAGGTATGATTCTGATTAGTGGTCTGTTATCATCATTTCTCATTGATTTTATTCTATAGATTCACCAATATGATTTTTGGTTCAGAGGAATTTAAGAAGACCTATATGGTGGGTGACCATTTCTACATAGTCTCTCTCATCATTTGGTATTCTTAGTTTTAGGGATGAATTTTTTGTCCCAATATAGATAAAGATCTTGGTTTTGTTTCACTAACCTAAATAATTATGATTTATTCATCTAGGAATATGAATATGAATTATGATATGATATTGTGGTTCTAGTGTTTAGTTTTGAAGTGTGAAATTACTTATTATGTGTCTCCTATTACACCGACCATCAGATAAAAGAATATTATCTGAAACCTTCTAGTTTTCTCAAACCTCTTTATGTACTTGTTTGGAAATGTTACGAGTTGTCCATAGATTTCATTGATAGATTACCAAAAAAAAGAGGGGAATTTTATCTACATGTTGATTTATTATTTAAAAAATTCATCTCATTTCATTATGATCAATGAAATCATCAATGTTGTATATTTGTTATGTTGTATATGTAGTAAATTGTGTGGTTACATGGGGATCCTTCTACGGTTCTCTCAAATAGGTATCCTAGGATTATATAGAAATTTTGGAGAAGTCTCAAAGAGGTTATATGGACACATGGAAGACATATTATAGCTTAACATTGACAGAAAAAGGGCCCGAAAAAGAGTTCTATTTGGGTTTTGTAGGATATGCATCATGAATATGTCATGGATTTCGTAGGATTCTATAATAGCCATCTGGGACTCCCTGAGTTTTAATATTACAACAATTTTAAATCATCAATTAAAATGGATTCTATTGGGGTTTCTTTTGTGCTCATCCATGGATATCACCACGTTTTTTTGGAATAGGTGGATGAAGCATCTCGTGGAACTGAGTTTGGTTCAAGAGACGTTTGTTATGATTCAAGATATAATAAGATGTCTTGTTACAACTCAAAGTCAAAAAAAATTATGCGGATCAGTAGTTTCATCCTTTTGAGTTTTCTTTAGGTGATTGGATTTTCATAAATGTTTCTCCTCGGTTGGATCATCACCATCATGGAAAATAGGGAATGTTGGATCCAAGGTATGCTAGACCGTTTGATGTTATTGAGTGGCTTAAGTAGATTTTTTATTGGTTAAAATTGTGGGTTTAGTTTATATGTATTAATGATGATTTTCAAATTGGAATCTCATTAAAACCCATCCTCAACCATCTCAGTTCTAGAGTTGGGAAGAGACTGAGTTAAAGTCATAAGTTTCTATTATTAGAAGCCAGTTGATATTATTGACTCTGAACTGAAATTATTTCATGTGAAGTCGATTTCAATTTTCATAGTGTCATGTTATAATGGATAAAATTATAATGAAACTTTGGAGTAGGGTTCATTGATAAGGGGAAAGTAGCCTCACCACTTTACCTAAATTAATTCATCTACATGACATACTGAGGATAAAAATTATTTTGGTGGTTACTTTTATCATCACATTACACATATTCAGGTAATTACCTTCTCTTTAAATTTTTTCCTCTTTAATTGTGTAATACTTTAGAATCCTTATAATGGAGAAATTTTTTTATACAAATGACCGAATGATTAGGGATGAATATTTTTTTGTATTAATGGAGTCTTGATATATATGTTTTATTAGTTTTGTGGGTTCCCCTGAATTTTATAGAATGCCAAAGGTGGTTTGTGTTTTTTGTGTAAGATTCAATGGTTTTTCAGTATTCTAAAGAAATACATGTCATGTAATGGGTGTACACAATATGTAAATTCTATAGGAAATATGTCATAAACTTGGTACATAGTGTGAATGGAGGTAATGACGTGTCAAGTTAACATGCCACGTAACGTTAAAACATAATGTTTTTAATAAAAAGGGGAAGGGGTTTTTTGTGTATATAGATACTATATATTACATGAACTATAAATGGTTTAAAAGCCATGTAAATATTGAGTACATTACTTTTAGGGTTCTTCATAGCTAAAATTCTATTCATTTTTTAATGTCTCTCTTTCCATTTAACCTAGAGCACTCCTCCAGTGATTTTGGGTGCCTCTATTTGTTCTGAATCACTTAATTCAATGATTAATCACCGTTGTGATTGGGTTTAATCACTCTAGGTAAGATAAACCTTTATAATTATTCATTTCTTTGATTGTAGTAGCACAATTTCATTGAGCTATTATATTTTTTGATTTGTGGGGTTGATTCTTTTTATTCCTTTTTATGATCTACTGCTTGATCATGTGTGGGGGAAATTCCTTATTAGTTGCGGTGTGGCAGCTCGGTGATCTTTAGTTTTTTCCTATTCTCCTACATCCATTTTGTTAAATTGAATCTATTCCATTATTTTTGGATTGGTTATAGTGCTTAAATTTTCATTCTGAGTTATTCATTATTGATTCATCAAATTGTGGGTTTGGGTGACCCAAGTTTTTAGGTTGGTGGATCTGTCTCTAGAATGTTTAGGTAAACCACATTGATCTGGTTGTTTTATAAATTATTTAATAAATAAAATGGAGTTATAGGGATAATTGTATTTGTGTGAGTGGAAATGGAGTTTTTTATAGAATATGTTTTCCCTAATATTTGGTAAAATCATAGTGGTTTTAATGAATTTGGAAATGGTTTCCAAATCACGGTTTGATGAAAATTAATTGATGAATTATATAGATTTAATGGGAATTCATGGGCACTTAGTTGGAAGGTGGAGTAATAATCCTTATCCACTATTATAGGGTTTTCCCTTTAGCGATTCCTATCCTCACTATGCCTTTTGTTCACATGACATTTTAGACTCATTGAGGTTCACTTTTAAGGGTTTCTGTCTACTCTCTAGACTTGATTCGTTTTCCTAGTGGCTTCATACGCATGTGATTTTATTTTTTTACATATGAGTGTCCTAGCTATCCTCACCTAGTGTGATCCTTGGTGTGATGTTACATGTGCTTTTGGCTATTTTGGGCTATTTTGTCTTGTAAAATTTCATTTTTACTATGATAGATATGATAAGATATGTGATACCTTCTTTGGTTTGTCTTGATATATCCTCTTTGATATATGGATATGAAATTCATTGAAAATTATTTTACTATATTTTTGGGAAATATAAAAAGGTGAAATTCAATTTTTTTCTATGATTTTGATATAAAAACATGTAAAAATGTTATCTTGCATTTCTTTCTTAAAAGTGTATTGTGATTGGATTATTGTACATAGACATTTTATGGAACTACTAGGTAAGATCATGTTGGGTATGTCATCACACACCCTCTTCACCCCTTCATCTATGCATATAAATTATTATGTATTTCGATGTTGGGAAAGGTAAGGCACAAAAGTGAGGCCAGGATGTTTTCGATCATCTAGGTTTTAGGTATATAGTGGTGAGATAGTGAAAAGTTTCCCATTATATCCTGTGGATCTGTTGGAGTTGTTGTTTTAGTTTTATTTTCTTTTGTTGTTGGAATTATATCATGAAGATTGGTTTTTGGCCTTTTTAGTTTTATCTCTTATGTAGTTCTGAATATGTTATAGAATATACTTTTATATTTCATTAATTCTCTATTATAGATTATTATATGTGTCATGGTTTTTCTTCAAGATGGGAGAAATCATTCTATAGTATAGTTTTCTAATTCCCAAGTGCTATTTTCCTACCCATGGGGATCGAGAATACCCTTCAGGTATGTGGGGGATTGGATCGGGTTCCAGTTTTTACAGTGTATCTAGGTTAGTTATATAATAGTCAAAAAATTTAAAGTATGTTCCCTTTAATACCATATAACATAAATTTTATCATATTTATAATAACATAAAATCCATATCATAACTATTAAATGTTACTCCTTTTGGGTTCTTTAGAATTATTCAAAAAGATTAAATGAAAACATAATGTCTATTATATATTTTCTCAAATATAGTAGGCTACCAATTATCCTTTTGAACTTATTTTGATCAACACTCCTTCCTTCTTTATACAGGAATAAATTAGTCCCAATTTCTTTTGGAGTATATCCCTCTATAAATTCATTAATTGCAAAAATAATTAATAAATCATGAGTATAATTTTCATATGAGTGAAAATCCTAATTTAATAGGTACATGACTTGAAAAATCAAAATGATTTCAATATTACCAATTATTCAATTCTAATTGTCATTTCTCATTTTCTAGTAGTTGACCACAAATTGTTTCTCTCTATTTCAATAAAATGGAATCATTAACATACTCAATCTCTAAGAGTGAGTATGCATCACATACCATCACATATAGATTTTTATCCACCAATAATTTTCTAAACATCATGCTATGTGATCTATAGTAAAACATTAAAGATTATTCATGCTGTTTTATTCATGTTCATAGAGATATTGTTTCTTCTAGAAACCTGATATCTATCACTATAAAGTATAAAACCTTTTTAATTTTAAATGTACACCTCTTCCTCATGTTTTGGGTCAACAATTAAATCCTCTCGTCAATTTGAAACATCATATAGGTCCTTTGATCAAATATCACCTGAAAACATTAGATTGTTTCATGCCTTATAACAAGATAAAATGATTTATAAAATTCTTAATCATCAATTTTTGAGTAACCTTTGTACACTAGATTATCATCATTTTATGTTACTAATCCATTATCATTTTTATTGCATCAGAATACCTAATTTTTTCTAATCAAATTCTTGTTTTGTGGAAAATAAACAAACTATAAAATATCATTTTTCTAAATTTGATTTATCCCTTTTTCAATAATTATAATTCAATCCTCATTTTGTAATTCAACTTCAGCATTCATTAGTTCAACTTGCAAAATAAAGCTCTAAATAATGGAATCCCTCAAAATTCCCTGGATATAAAAACACTTACTATGATCTAGAAGACTTTTTTTAGACTTGATATGTTTTATTTGTCTTGTTTACATAGTTCCTATTTTCTCTTGGCCTTCCTCATTACTAAAAAAGTAAATATTCACCATGGAAATTTTTAAAATTTGAATCTCAAACCAAATTGTTCAAATGTTTTCTAAACCTTTATTAATGACATTTTTCAACATCAGCATTAATGGAAAATGTTATTTTTCATTTATTATGAGTATTTGATATAATTACATCAAATCAATTGATGATATGTTTCATATTATTTTTACAAAATTATTAACTCCAAATAAATATGTATCTAAGAAATATCCCATCATCATCCATTTTTTCAATATTTAAAAATTTTCATTTATTAATTTTTATATAACACAAAATTCTTAATAGATTAATGATATTTAAATTTGGTTTCTTCAAAAACAATATCTCACAAGGTGTATTTAAAAAAATTGGTCGAGTTAATAACCTATTCAAGATGTCGATAGTTGCAGTTATATATTATCATTAATAAATTTTGATGTTCAATTCCATGAAAACATGGTTCTTAACATGTCCCCTAAATATAATTATTCAACTCTACTACTTTATTTTGTTGTGTTTTGTATAGAGTACGATATTATGAATAATTTCATATTTATAAAGATATTATTTAAATTATTTATTATTATAATTTGATCTATTTTTGACCTAAAATATATTGATACCACATCCAATTTTATTTTTAGTATGCCATAGAAAATACTTAATCCTCCCATGTGATTGTAATTTACTCAAAATAAAATAATCATTATTAATAAAAGTAAAATTATTTTTAAATATAATGAAATTATTATATATGTAGTTTATTTCAATCTCCTCCAACCATATATATCTGAGTATATCAACTCCGGAAACTACTTCATTTTGAACTCCACACTCATTTAACTCTTATTCATAATATTTTATTTTTTAAATACACCGTAAATGTTGATTCATTCATTATTTAACTTCATTAGGATACTCAAATAATAATACTTTAAATGTTTATCCATGTTCATTTGACCCGTATAGGGAAATATTTTATAAAAAATCTCATTCACAACCTTCATACTTAGGAAAAAACTATTTTTTTCCTTTAATATCTAAAATAGTGTACAATGTATTAGTTGTTATAAAGAGACCTGATACCTACACTCATGAATCATATGCTAAAATCGCAAGAATTACATTTTTTCCCTTGAAACCAATCAATGTGATGCAGTTTTAGCAGTCTAAAACATACAACATGAAGAAGAAATGTGATATCACATACGTACCAAAGGATATTTCAGTTTTAATGTTTTATAGATTTATAAAAAACTCTTACATAAAAACTCTGATACAAAAAATAACTGGTTTGGAAATTATACATAATCTATATCATTTTATTCTTACTAGTAACATTATTAGTTATGACATATATAAATCCTTTCTTAATGACATTGGAATTGGAATCAACATAAATTGTGAGTTTAGATATATTGTCAAAAAATAATCATGATAAAGAAGCATGACATGTGAGTCAAAATTATAACTTGTTATCATAAAATAGAAGGACCATGAGAAATCAAATAGGATTTAAACAAAAAGAAATTAGTATAAAAATATCATGGAAACATAGGTAGTGTGTAAACAACATAAGACATGACAAATGTATAAGTCAAGGATAATTACCAAGAGAACATAAAATGGTGGAATGTGTCCCAAAATTGATCAGGTTTAACCCCTTAAACCATACATACTTCCAAATTAGATAAAAACCTTACCCAATGTATTTTAGAATTATCTAGTTTCACCCATTTTAATATTCCCATGATTATGTGTTCCATAAAATAGAAACCAATTATATGAAATTATCATAAAACATACCCACTGATAGAAATTGGTTTCATAATATTGGATCACATTACAATCAAATAAAATTAATAAATGTTCCAAATAGAAAAATAAATTTGATATTATAGTATTTCATATCTTTTTATATAATAATAAATCTGAAAATAATGTGTTTATTTAGTAATTTTAACATTAAATAATTTTTACATAAAAGAAATGTGATTCATTAAATTTCAACAAGGCATAACATATGGAAAGGAATAGGTTTCATATAAATATCCTAATCATAATTATAAACCATCTAGATTATTTTATAATTGGATAATATCCCTATTAAATTTCAATTAACAGAAAATAATGTTATCTTACTTGAACATTCTCTTAAAATATCAGCTAGAATATTTCATGAGGAAAATACCCTTTTTTCCTTGAAATAAATTCTTTAAAAATTTTATAAAATATAAAAATATTTTAGAGAATAGTGTTTTTAAAAATATACTTGGAATATTGAAAATTAATCTTCCATTTATTTGGTGCTGATGATGTTAGATATTCCATTCATGAAATATAAGTCAAAGAAAACATTATTGTCATAATGTTGTAATAAAAATTCAAGAAGTACCTCATTTGGAAAATGGTAAGATGATTCCTTTTAATCAATTTTTTTTAAAAGTGAAGCATGGGTAAAAAATATTATAAAAAATTATATTATAAAATAATAAAAACATTTTTGATTTTTTTACACAACATGGACATGGATGAAAAATGATTTTCAAACAAAGGGAGAAATAGAGTCATTTTTTTCAAACAATTATTTAAACTATTCAGTTATTAAATAAAGGAAACTGAAATTAAAACTTGTATTCTATAAAAAACATTTAGAAGAAAATTTATGAGTTTCATGGTACGTATATCATGAAATTTCATCATTTGAATCTAGTAATAAATAATCTAGATAAACAATGAGATTGTAATATAAAACCCATTATATCTTAGTAACTTTTGAATCTTAATACACATGTAAGAAAAAAAAATAGATGGATTTGAAAATCACCATAATTTTCAGGAAATTTATAATGAAATACATTAATTTTCATAATATAAAACACATAAAAGAAACAAGTTGTGAATATGGAATGTCTTAATGAAATAAAAGCGAGACAAATTTTTTTAACATCGAGTCTGAATCATCACATTGGTACATTATATTCCTAAATAATAAAATTATGTTAATTGTATAATTTATAAATAAATTTTTAAAAATTTATTATTCCTTTTATTTCATCAATTAAATTTTTTTAGTTACATAATCAATTAGGTTCACATCAGTCATTTTGATTATATATGGTTTTATGACCCAAATGACATCAATCAGTTGACTATGAAAAAATAGTTCATTATTATGTTATATACAAAATAATATTATTTAAATAATTATCATTTTTATTATTTAATTATACATTTAATACCAATCATGAAATATGGTTCTGGAGGACAAACTATGTTACAATCACGGAAATGGTAGATCATACTTACTTATGAGTAATGTTTCCAGTTATCAATGATCCCTATTGAAAGTAGGTAAGAATAAAATTGTCTATCCATAATTAAAATTTTATATACAATATGATATTATTTCATTAAAGACACTTATATATATAATCCATGTGACGATGTAATGAAAAAATAAATCTCATCTCTTCGTGGGGGTGTTAACCCACACGCATGCATGAACAATGCTATCATTTTTCAATGAATATAAAGTATGAAATTATATGGTAGTTTAATTTAATTTAATGATAAATATGATATTAATATCATTTATATAAATTAAATACATCATTTTATCCATTCTTCATGGGTGGTTATAGAAGAAAAATTACATCGATTTACGAGGTGATAGTTCATCATACTCACAGATGATGATTATGTTTCCCATTTGGGGAAGAGGATATAGAGGTAGGGTATGCCATTAATATTATAAAATCTAATTATATGTTAGATACAACTTTTTTATATTATCATGATGGATGAATATTTGAATTTGGTAGAAGAATAAATAAAAGGAAATCATTTGGTTAAGACCTATACCTCTTACTCGGAAAACCTCTTTAAGATTATACCTAAAGCACTACTAGGTAGGGTTTATGATCCAAAAAAGTCAGTTGAATATAATGAGTTATTTAAGGAATGTATGGGGGTTGGTTTTTTATTAATTTTTTTTGTTTGAATCAATGTGGATAAAATGAGCCATTTTATAAGGGAGGAGAGGGGAACTATAGAAATTAAATAAAATAATAAATTATTATAAATTAATTTTCAAACAAAAAAGAATCCAAATTGACATTTTTATAATATTGGATGATTATGAGTTGAAATAATATCTTCCCCTAAAATTTTTAAAAGTTTCAGTTTTTTATTTTACATTATAACTTTTTTTAAACCAGCATTAACCAGTTTTGAAAATTATCATGATGGCAATGCTTTTACTATTTTGGGGTCAATATAGTTACAATAAAGGAAAAATTGAAAAAAATAGACCATTCATGAAATTTCAAACCATATTAAAATCATTTGGATGAATATAGGATTTTAAAAAAATTTAAACCATTTAATAACATATTATTTAATAAAAAAAATAATTAATGTCATATTTTACAATATTCATTTAATTTTACTTTATGAACATCAAGAAAAAAATTTAATTAAAATATAAATCATTAAAACATAATTAACATGTAATATTTATCTAAACAATTCATGAATCATAATAATTCAGTCAAATTTTACTATATTTAATATTTTAATTCATTTATTTTATTTTTCTTTTAATTAATTAAATGCGGTATCAGTCATGGATTAGAAATTAAGGTGATTATATGATAATTAAAAATTAAAAAAAGTATACCATGAAAAAAAAACATGTATTTAAAATTACTATTTATAACCAGACATATGTTTTTCCCTAACACAATTTTTTTTTAGATATTTAAAGTAAAAGAGTGACATTTTTGAGAACAACAATTACTTAAATTCAATAAACATAAAAATTATGGAAAATAGAAATTAAATGTTATATATCTAATTTTTTGAAGAATATCGATGAAATATAATAATAAAATTAAATTAAGGTATGTTTCGGGGTCATGTTCGTGTCATTATCAAATTATTTTTTACCACAATTACTCAATTTTACCTTATTGGGGTGATAATTATATACTATGGTTGTTGTTCATAATGACCAAAACTAAAAGTCTCTTTATTCTATATTTGTACATATTTATTCCAAATTTAGAATCAATTTTTTAATTTTTAATTCATTGATGTGTTAGAATTTAATTTTATATTAAAACAAAAAATGCAACGAAAAATAGTTTTGCAGAAAAATGCCTTTTAAATACAAAACTATTTTTATAGATAAATTAACTATAAAATTGATTAAATTGAATTATTCAAAATATAAGATTACTAATTTTATTTTTAAACCATTTTAAAAAAATGGATATTTTTAAATTCTTTTAATAATAATACATTTTTCAATGAAAATCCGTATTTTCATTATTCACTGGATAATCAATTTTTTAGAAAAATATAAAAATTTCCACAAAAAATAATTTTTGTAGGATGGTTCCAAAAATTATATCCGTTTTTTTAAGTAATATATGATAATTTTTTTGAAAATAATTATAATATTTTCTCATAAAATAAATAATTTTTTTTAATAAAACATTTTTTTTAAAGAATAAAATGACAAAACATAAAATTTTGTGACTATTTATTAAGAATTTATAGATAAATATTTATTAATTGGTACCATAATAAATATTTTATAAATTATTTAATCTTATTTATACCCAAAAATCGAACTGTTAGGTTTCAATGGTCATACTTAAATAATGACATTTCATGGTTCGTTTATGCTCTGTTTTTTGTGTTTTGTACGCTTTCAAACATGATATTTCGTTTAAAATATCAGGGTGTCACATTCTTCCCTATATTAATATTTTAATTTTACAAAATGTGAACTAGAGATGAGTAAATATTGGTTGAAAATTTCAATACACCTTTTTGGAAATTCCATATTGTAAAACGGTTTACTAAAATGACCTCGTGAAAAGACGAAAAGGGGAATTTAAAGGTTATCTTGAATAATGTAGAAAATGATTTATAAATATGATAAATTTTTGTAATGTGAAAATATTGACATGGAAGAGAAGAATAATGACCAAATAATGATGGAGAGTAAGGAAGATCATTTTTTCCAAATAAATTGAATGATCAATAGAGAGTTGACAACTAAAAACCATAAATAAATGAGATGTGAAAATAACATTAATTCAGTATAAAAAAGGTAATAGATTATTATTTTTTAAATATCCTTTTTCTACAGTTGATTAATTCATTTAGCATCAATACTGACAACATAATGAAATATAATTACTTAAAAAACAAAAATTTGATCCTTTAATCGATTTCCACCACAATATCATTTTTTACTCTTAATGATGAGTATTAAAGATGTTTTTTATGACTAAAGTACTAAAATCAACTTATAATATGTCAAATAATCCTTAAAAATATAACAATATATTCTTTTTACCTTTATACATTACCAGAAACCAAAATTTTCAACACAATGTATGATATTTTCCCAAATTAATAATCCTTCATATGATGAAATAATATATTAATCACCAAAGCCTCAAAAATAGTTCCCAATGTCCAATATATATCATTTTATAAATAAATAAACATAAAAATATATACAATATTCACACCTATGTTTATGACCAAAAAATTCAGAAGTATTAGATCATATATTATTCATAGAATAATTTAGAATTTTTCTCTAATAAATATTATCCACTCATAATGTCCTATACAAAAAAATGAATATACCTTCATCATAAAAATTCCAAGATATAGAGATCATTCTAAAACAAAACCTGAATCACCATGATTACACATTTAAATTATATATGATTACAAAAGACAATTCAACCTTTATTCCTTGAATAAAATCCTATAATATCAATAAATTTTCCCAAAAAATATTGTAAAAATTAACACCCACCCCAACAAAGAAACCAAAATTAAGGGAGATAGATAATGGAGAATGAGCCAACCCCCACCACTAGTAGGCTATGGGTTAGTGACTAGAACCAACGGTATAAAAATCAATGTATGGGAGGCCTTACCTTCTATATCTAAAATAGTATTGGGAGATGGGATAATCAATCACCCAAAAACTCCAATAGGCAAGTTAAAGGTAAACCAAAAACCATCCAGAAATTAATGTATAATATAATATTGATGCATATAATAGTATCCAAGGTAAATAACAAATTTTCAATCCTATGGATGCAACTCAATAGAAACTCCAACCCATCTAGTAATGTCTATATTAGTCCCCAACGTCCTATAAATTTCAAAATAGTTTATATACATAGGGTGATAATAATAGGTATACTAAGTAGGGAAATAACCAAGGACTCTAGTGAACATTTAAAAAGAGAATGATAATGCACCAACGATAAAATATGAGAACCAACAAGCACCTATATAGATCATCTAATCAATCCCATCAACACTATGTATCACTCATGAAATAAGACATCCAATATAATAAAATAGCACTGAGATGAAAAAAATCATTCTTCCCCACTACATCTTCCCCATTGATTTTCCACTCTTGTTCCCCAATGTAAAATGTCTTATGATCCCATCATTTTAACACATATGACATAACATCACATCACATCCCATATACAAATACTTGAGCCAAAAATCACACTACTTCACAATCCCTCCAGAAAAATCCCAGGACAACAAAATCACAAACAGAACTATATCAGAAGGGTATCACGAACATGAATGAAATCAACCTCATAACCTCCTCCTACCATGCATTCCCCCCACAATATATCACATCAACCCACATTACATATCACTCATAGACACCTGGTCCAACACATCACATCTCTCCTTTAGACACCTATTCCATGCATCACATCACACCCAACATATCACTACTGAAGGAAGAGATAGGGATATGGTTAGTCATCCATTTATATCACTACCATCATTGATGTTGGGGAAAACACAGGGAACACGATTCGTGTATGTGTTGTTTAGGTTATCCAACTTGGGAGAGGCATGTATTAAATAACATAAACACACATGATATAGATATATCACACAATACCCAACCTAAGGGTTCATACCAAAAACACTATAGCATACCACAACACCCCCATCGTACCAAACATAATCCTTTACAATTTTTTCCACACTATATGAAACAAACCACAATACCACCACAAAAGATGCAAAAATTCCACTTTCTAATAACATTTTTCACCATATTTATTCATTAATCCATTTACCACACTAATATATTTCCATCCAATAATATGCAATTACCAATCAATTTATTTATTCATATTTTTCAGTATCATCATTTATTCTTTGAATAACCATGAAAATAACTCAAAAACACTGTATAACTACTAGCCCAACCCACATAATCACCGTCACATCACAATACAACCATCATTGTCATCATGCCAGATCGCTCAAGACATATCACAACCCAAAAATCACACATCTCATCAATCTCACAACAAAAATCACTATGCACCACAACCACTACTCCACAACCTCTATATAATAATAACTATTCTATAACCACTACACCAAAACCTCTATGATATAATGAAAAACACTCCACATCACATCTATTCGAACTTACCACTACATCACTTCCCCAAACAATGCACATCCTAGCCGATCACATCCATCACTGCACAACAGTCCAAACCACCCAAGTTAACAAAATAAGTACAATAGCACATCATAACACACATTAGAACATCAAAACTTATTTAGTGTAATTATCACATATATTATTTATTTATCATGGTTTTTTTTTCAACAAACAATATTTCCAAGGGAAACAAATTATTATCATAATATATTTTCATTAGTATTTTATTCGGGTGAGATCACATAATAATAAATAATGTTTCATCACTACATATCAACTACAGTTCAAAAAAGTCTACCAACAACCATTATTTCTAAAATTTGAAACTGTAATGCCTAAGAACATTAATAACATATATCGATGTAGTAAATTATGTGATAACTCTCCATACCCATAAATTTTAAACAAGAAAATTAATTATATGATTATTTCATCCATTAATATCCACACCATGGTATAAAATACATCTTATATCTCATACATGGCATATAAAAGTGTGAGAAAAAGGATAACCTACCTCAAATATTCATTTCCAAATTGTTGCACACTTCAGTCAAAGAAGTGATCCCCACAAACCACAATCTCAAATGGGATGTCATGGATTAACCTATAACAAACCAATGAATCATCAAAACTCAACTAACTAACACTAGAAACTAAAAAAACATCATCATAATTAATCACAAATTGATGTCCAAATCAAAAACCATAGGGAAGGGAGAATAAATCCCCATTGATCACCAACAGGGATGCACCAGTACAAATGTATTGATTTAGAGAGAAGAGGTATAAACCCCCCCTCACGTACCTACTGTACTTAAAGAACAATAGAAGAATGTGTTTTCTAAATTACTGAGAAACCATCCAAAAAAGGACACAAAAACTGGTACCCCACCAAGTTCACATAGTGTAAAATTTACATGATGTTTAATCAAATTTTTTTCTAGAATTACCAACATTCACCAGAAATTATGGTGCATCAACATTTATTTATTAAAAATCATGAATTCCATTTACATAACATTTAATCCATCTCAAGGTTTCATCCCATCCACAAAATAATTTTTCTACTAGCTGGGTACACAAGCTGTGAACAACCATTACTTGTTTTGTAAACATTACACAATGTGAATTTCTTACAATAACACTCCTATAGCTCCAAACCTCCACTAAAAACTCTCAAAACATCAGCAAAACACCTCCAATAACCAAAAATGAAAAAATAAAAGGTTTTGAAGGCATGAACTATTGTATTACATAACTATCGAATGATTCTCACCCATGAGAATCCAAAATAAATCCAATAAAGAAAGGTGTCTGGAAAGCGTATCACAATATGTGAAATATGCAATATTTATTAACCTACAAAGTGTAATAGATGCAGTGAGCAAGTTTGAATCATTGTTAAAATTTGATTAGACACTATGAATATCCTCTTAGAGGAATGTTCTCGGAGACAAGTTTAAAAATAGAATAACTGCTAAAATGTTATAAAAACTAAATCACTTTATAAAAAAACTATTTAAATTAATTAAAACTATTTAAATTAGAGAAACTATGTAATGAAAGAAAGTAGAAAGAGATGTAAGTGTAGGTTCATGATGTCATTTCAAGAGAATGCAATGTCAATTATTTAATTCCCGTATCTATGTATTTATTTATTCAATTATCATTAATTACTAATTTAATCAAAATACTATAATGATTTTTTATATTAAATAGTATTCTAATTATCATAGAAATTATTCATCATTTCTTTCTCTGTCTTGATGAATAATTTACTGGTTGTTGTAGCACAGAATCACTTGGTGAAATACTACTACTCGCTTCTCAAAAATATGAAGTATCTGCTTTCATTGGAATTGCTCACATGAGTTAACTTATTAAGTATCATACATGAATGTTAGAATTAGAGTGAACACACAATATTATTTGTTTAATAAATATGTTTATTTATTCATAATTTAATCTTGTGTGATTGACGACTCTCTCACACATGCAGTTGATTTCAAGATAAAAAAATTCTATAATGATCTTATGGCCTTGATTACTTATTTGGTATCACATGAACATGAACAAAAGTAGGTGTGCATGGTCCAAATTTAAATTAATTCAAACACATATATAATTAATTAAATTAAAAAAATGAAATTAATTAATTTAAAAGTAAATTAAACATGAAAATAAATTAAACACAAGTATACACCGTCCCATTCATCCCAAATATGTCACCAAAAAATAGCCATCCATTATATAAAAATAAGGCATAATATAAATAAATGGAGTCACCATGTTCATGTGGACATGAGGACCACTACAATACACCACATATGATTTCAGAATAACAACATTCACTCCAATGATTTCCACATTGTCGAACTGAACCATTGTGCCGCTGATGAAATGATCATTCTAGTATACCCTCACACTGCACAAATCACTCACAATTTTCAATCAATGAACAGTCACTGAATATGATGAGGCACATGAGGAAGGAATTTATATCATATTTGAAAAAGGAGGAGGTGGTCGATCGGCTGGTGGTGTCCACTACTGGGAGACCTTCTAGTGATGTAGAGAGGATGTCCTCTTACTTGGCCGGACCACAGACATTGGGATAGGGATAGGGGAATGGTTGGTGGGCCATGGGTGAATGGGATGAATAGCTGGGGATGGGGGGAGGGTGGCTAAGATAGGTGAAGGGATACAAGTTGTGGTGAGTGGCTGGTGAGACAAGGGGGAGGGGGTGGGAATAGAGGTAGGGGTGGGAAATGAGGATATGTGAGGGGATTAAATTAGGGTAAATATGTTGGGAAGGAGGGTGAGGTGGTGTGGGAGGGGAGGAAGGGGGGACTTGAGGATAGAGAGTTCAAAGATGTGGTGGAGTGGGATAAACATTGGGCTTTTGGAACCCCTGCATGTGAAGATTCCCCCTTTGGATCTATGAATTGTAATCTATATAATGAAAAAAAATTATTAGAAAATAATAAAATTATTATTATTAATAATAAAAATACATATAAAAGATAATTATTAGATATAAAGATATATAATTGTGTGAGTTTTTGTGTTCCCCTAGGGGTGGATATATTAAATTAATAAACAAAATAATATAAATTGTTTGAAAAAATTAGAATCTATCCTAAAAATAACAATATAACCATTATAAATAATATAAACAATTAAATAATATATAGTACTAAAATAAATATTTAAAATAATTACTAATAAATAATAATAAACAAATAAAAAAACTAATATTAATTATACTTCATAAAATAAAATAATTGTTAGATATTAAATGTTAATAAACTATAAACTAAATAGAAACTAATAATAATAAATAAATAATATTTATATGTAATAAACTAAAAAAATAAAGGAAACAATAAAAAACTAATAAAATAAACAAAAAACAAAAAAATGGATAAAATAATTAATTAAAACAAGTTAGAATGTTATAAAAATACTAACAAAATCCATGTTCATCAGGGTCTAAACAACCAACTTGTGAGATACCTATCATGGATCTCATTACTCCTCTTTACAACCAGTAGACAAACATGTGAAACCAAACGGCCAGTGAAACACCTCACACAACCTCATCGTTGAAAAATCACACCAACACAACATCTGATACCTACCACAAGTCACCACACACCACACAACCACCGACATGACCATCTAACCTCCACACAGCCCAACCAAAAACCCTCTCAACTAATAAATAATATTTCCTTGAATATACAATTCATGAAATTCTATCCTTCATGTCAAGATACTATCCATAATGGGAGAAACTGATTCAACTAAATAATTTTAATCATATTGTAGTTAATGTGCCTTAATTAGGAATCATTTCCTCCCATTATCATGTTTTGGGGGGTTTTATTAAACTTCACACATCAAGGGAAACATCACATCTCTTAACAAAGAAAGATCCAAACATCATATCATATGCAAAATAGAATATACAAAAACTCAAAATTTTTCTAGGTAATGGGAACACATATTCATATCTATCTTCCATGTACACTTTCTTCGAACACCATGCATCCATAAAACATTGAATAAAGAAATGGTCCGACCATGAAGGACCTTCTCTGGATTATTGTGGATCTCTAATTCCCACTCTATGAATGTCGCATCATCCTCAATATCCAAATCTCCCAGTAAATAATGTGGTCTTCTTAGTAAAGATATCGAGGATGTTGGGACACATAAGAGATGTTATGGATCCTCTCCATCCATGGTGGAACACCAACTGGTACAACACCATTTTAAAATATCACAACACCTCAAAGATCCCAACAATCCTAGGTTAAAGATTACCCCCACTACCAAAACTCTACTGCCCACGCAAAGGGGAGACTCTCAAGAAATCATCATCTCCAACCTCTAACTCCAGGGGCCTCCAACTATGATCATCATAGGACTTTTTATGGTCCTACACCTCCATAATACACTTATGAACCAACTAGATCTTCTTGGTCGTTCTCATTAGCACATCAGGACTAAGAACTGTTGAATCTCTATCCTCCAGTGAGTATAACAAAAAAAATAATATGACCACCCATATAACACCTCAAACAGAGAAATAACAAGGGAAGAGTGATATATATTATTGTATGAAATATCAACCAAATGTAGATATCATACCCAAGATCCATATAAGGTCCAATATATATACATGAAAAATATCCTATTGCATCCGGATGGTATGCTCTATATTCTAATCATTCTAGGGGAGAAAAGTAGTGATAAGGAACTACTATGAGCTAAAATAAGGTTTCAATAACCTCATACCCAGGAAGATAAATTAGGATCTCAATTATATATTATTTTCCTTAATAACCCATGAATACTAACCATGAAATATATTTACCACCATGCCAATGCATCCATGGAACTCAACTCATCAAATACTATAAAGTGAGTCGATTGTTTCTGCTGGTCCACTATCACCCAATCCAAATCACAAACTCTCTAGGAACAGGTTGACATTGTAACTAAATACATGAGATTTCCTCCAATATATACTACAAAAAATCCAAGGAATAAAAGAAACTTCTAAGAAAATGGTTCTCCACTATCACCTGCTAACAAACAAGATATCATTCCACCTAATCCACAACTGATTGGTTCATCCATGACAAAAAAAGTTATCTCCTAAATCCATGATAAATCATTTTCTCACTAGGATTTATTTCAAAAAAGGTGAGTTGTGAAACTCATGGATAACTCCCTCTTGCATCAAGTTCAGGACAAGAATCCTCTCCTTAAACAACACTCGATTTCGACCATCCTTGGACTATCCCTCAAAAGATAAACCATGGAGAACATGATCATGTGTACCCTCTTCTTTTGAGTCTATCCATTGAGACCCCTTACATGTTTTATAATATATGAATCCATGATCATCTAATAAAGACATACTTGGCCACTTCTCTCTCCACTGTCAAGATGCATCATAGTAATCTCTTGTATTCCATTCCATACATCTGTAGACTCCCGAGCCACATCCTCTTGGGTCTTCTAACTCAACACATCAGCAAATAAATTACCCTTCCCCAGGGTGTAAGAGATACCAAAATCATAATATTATTGAAACTCCACCCTCCTCTATTGTAGTATATTAAAATAAAATAGATAGAAAACATATCATAGGTCTATGTGGTCAGTGAAAACCAAAAACAAATGCTGATGAGGCAATGTCACCACAACTTTAACATGAACACTACGACTGCCAAATCTGGATCATGAGTGACATACTTACATTAATGGGTATGTAACTACCTATATCCATAATATATCACTGAGTTCTAATGTATTAACACACATCACAACACCATGTGGGGCATGTAACACAAAACATCAAAAAAACACCCTCCTTGATCAACTGTAGCACTAAAGCACTATCCAAATTATACATTAGGTAACTGAACACAACCTATAACTAATATTATCAGATAAAAAAATAGTCCTTCCAAGTAAACACTCTCAATGGGGATTAAAATAGAGGGAAAATGGGTACAATGATCCGATAATAGTCAATGAACCCAAATAAATTGTGATACTCTTTGGAATTCTAAGGATCTTTCAAATAAAAAAAATGCTTCAACCATGGAAATGCCCACACACACACTCTATCAACACCAAATGTCCCTAGAATCACACCTCTCGATTCAAAAACTCATTCTTGTACAACATCCCATAAATATGGTAGTGTTAACGGACCTAATTTGTTTTGGAGATTCATGGAATGACCCTCTTCTAACTTCAATTAAACCAATATATCATCGTTGAATACAATTAAGAAAAAATTTTGGAAATCAAGAAACATAGAGTTTATAATTTTAATGATCATAGATAGTGTGTTTATATCACCGAATAGCATGAACACAAACTCAATGTTCCCATACCTTCATTTGAAGGAAGTCGTATGAATATCCTCACCTTTCATCCTCAACAAGTGATATCCAGACCACATATAAATCTTTGAGAACTAAATAGATATTCTAAACTAGAAAAATAGATCAGTGATCCTCATAATAGGTTTAATATTCTTTAACATTACCTAATTCAATCTCTGTTAGTCTATATAAAACCTCATACTATATTTTACCTTCATCGCAAATAAAAATGGAGCACCCCATGATGACACCCATCTATATCACTTCATACACCTACAATATCAACTAACACAATTCTTTTTGAGCCATCTAACAGGAATCCATCAAAATATGAGATGAACATAACAAATAACTTTATCCTAAATTTTATTTCATGTAAAGGAGGTAGTGTCATAATATCCTCTTGGAAGACAATGAGGAATTCCCCCACAACCCCTGGGAGAATTCCCATCCAAAAATTCTACTGAATGATCCTTCAACTTTGATGAAAGAAGCTCTACATTCCTACCTCCTAACTCATAACCTCACTCTCCAATGAATGCCACTAATTGGCCCACCACATTGGAAAAAGTGACTCTTATCTGAATGTAAATGATGATTATATACATGTACTACAACCAATCGATATCATTGATACCATTTTATGGTTTTATCTACAACAAGAAGAAGGAACCACCTTGTTGACACTCCATTCCTTAAAAGAGTCTAAAAATGGAAAAATGAATCCCCATAGAATGAAAAGGTGAAAATACCTAAAGAAAATAATGATTTGCAAAGGCATGAGTTTTCGGTTGCCTTAGTCCGACCAAAAGAGCGTTAGCGTGCATCCTACTTGTGCGCCCCAAAATGTTGTGCAACCTACTTACACACCCAAATTAATTTCTCCCAAGATCCCATATTTTTCTATAAATAGGACATTGGTTCCTCCATTTGATAGGGAAAAATTTCCTAGAAGCCTATTTACTGCTCTGGTCGGCCTAGTGCTTTGCCAAAATCTTCCTCAACTTTCAATGTACTTCTTCAACACCTTTAGCGGAGGATTTAAATGAGGATCATTGGACCTAAGTCCTTTTAGTGTTTTAAAACCATAACACTAGTGCGGCTAAAGCACCCAACCTCTATAAATCCAAAACACTTGAGCACCACCAATTCCTTTCATAGGAACATGAGCACCCCACTTTTGGGATTACCTGTGAATACTACTGAAGGATTGACCCAAGTATCACTTAGGTATTACCGTATAGCTTGTTCGTCGCTTATGTGAATATCAAGTGGCTTATGTATACTTGTGTGCTCATACTTGAGAGCTCTTATCTAGTTGAGCACAAATTTTTTATTCACTTAATCTCTTCAGTTTTCAAGCCATGAAGCCTTCATAAAATCTATTCATGGAAAGGCTTCTTCTTCCTTAGCTCCCTTGTCTGAAAGGGATTCAGTTGAGTCCTCCACCAAAACTTCTTGAGATATCCAACCTTTGGGAAAGGCACATCATTGTGTCTCCTATTTGGGTTTGTATTTCCATAGTCATAGGATTCCCACAATTATTTATAAGGGAGTTAGGATAAATGGACTGTCTATGGGTTTTTATGTCCAAAATCACATGGACCATTCTCCCAATAACAATGTTTGGATGTTTTTGGTTTTGAGGAGGGTTTGGGTCCTAACCTCTCCCTTCTTAATTAGACACCCTGGAACCATAGGTATCTGGTAGGTAAGGAATGGTCACACTTGATTTTCCATTTATGAAAAGGAGAAGTCTCCCTCCCCTACCAAGAACAATTTTAGGTTAACCATCATGGTGTAAGCCCCTAGATTTTTTTGTAGGAGGTAGCATCATGGCTCCCCCTTTCTTCTTCGGTGCCAACGATAATAAGAGAGATGGCCACAAGGAATTTTTTTTCTCTTAACCCCTCCTATTGGCCTTTGTCACCATGGTAATCCCTCCTAGTGTAATCCCATAACCTTCTTCCCTTCCTACTTACATTGGAACCTCGTCCAATGAAAATAGAATAGAGGGAAGGCTCGTCGCCTCGCCCACTTCCATGGTCGCCTCACCCACGTCCAGTCTCACTGCCAGAGGTGTGCTCCCTTCCATCAGCAAAAGAGGAAAAGTGTGGATGCTTTTGTGGAATCATAGACATTATCTTGTTTCTCACACTGAGAATGACTCACGTGGGCTTAGAGATTTGTCAGGGTCACAACATTTCCACAATTGAATAAACTATGAGAACTCTAATTCCCACCATAATCGAGATACATAGGAGGCCTTCTCAGGGCTCGAGCTCACTAGATTCCCTCTTCAATAATCCAACCATAATTTCCCTATTATGGGAATCTTCCTTAGGAATATTCCCCAAATTAAATCCTCAAATCACCAAGGAATCCTTTTTAAGAAGTAATCCCAAACTCATTTCTCTCAAATAACTATACTCTCCTATGAGACGTATCGAACTATGTGGGCTTTGATTCCCATCTATATGGGATGCGTGGGAAGCCTCCTTGAGGCTCAAATCCAATAAATTAAATCATCAATGTTCTC
This sequence comes from Viscum album, assembly GCA_963277665.1. NCBI lineage: Eukaryota > Viridiplantae > Streptophyta > Magnoliopsida > Santalales > Viscaceae > Viscum > Viscum album. The sequence continues at coordinate 1,346,640,327 of OY728156.1, forward strand.
CATTGGATGTATTCGCAATAGGGTCAGATCCTACTTTGAAACCTATATCCTTTCCATGTTCCTTGGGCTGCTTCATCATAATTCCCACAATATGTTTTGACTAAGCACCTTCCGCAAAGATTTCTATACCAGATGACATTAAACTCTATGGATAGGTCCTTATCACATGCCCTTAAAAGGTATGATGTGTCCCATTCAGTGGAACAGAACAATAAGGGTTCTGATTCATTTTAGAAGGATACATAGTTAGACCATTTTATTGGAATGATCCCAAGATCAAACCAACCCTTCGTCTCCCTAGATGAAAATAAATTCTAGAGTGCCCCACTGAGTGGATTTAAAACTAGTATCATCATTAAGATGATTAAAATAATATCTAAGTTGTATATGAGAGGATACCATTGATGGAGAACATTTAATACATATGGATATCTCCATTAATGAAAAACTTTGAATACATACAGAAGATTTTCAACATTTCACATGTGAAATAAGTGATTGAAAATTACAAGGAATATTTAGGATATACTTGGAGAATTAATAAGGATTCATGAAATTATATTAAATTATAAAGACAGTCCCGAAGTAGACTATAATTCCCCCCAAAAGGGTGTAAGGAGTCCGACCTCCCATCCTCTCGACCAATGAATGTTCTTATGTATCGTGAAGTTCAAACATAATGAACACCTGCCTTTGGAAAGCATGTCCCCTTTGGATAAAGAAATATTCGAAGTTTATTGTTCCATAAATAAATTCAATGGAAACCTCATAGAAGTAGTGATTCTTTAAACAAGAATACACATTTGATGGAACTTCGAAACATAAATGGTGAACCTGACGTGAATCCTTATCCAAGTTAATAATGTTACCCACCTATTTGGACCCTATAAATTGATAAAGGAAGGACATAAAAAGGAATCGAACACTCATGTATCCATCTAAAAACATGTTTCTTTATTGGAGTTTGTGGTTGTTTCATGTTTTTCTTATAATTCCATTAACTCCAAAGTGGATTTATTCAAGACAACATCTGTAAACTTTTTGACCGCTGCTAAAGAGGGATTCCCATCCATGGGATGGACATCATCACCAACCCAAAATCTTCAACACTGGGTATTTAATGTGCTAGTAATGTAATATCACTGGCACGGTACAATACCGACATTAGAGGATGCTCAGCTATCCCTCCAGGTCAATAAAAATCCTTGATCATCCGACCAACGAAGACCAATGATCAATATGTAGACGGTGCAATCCACCATCTTCAACTGCTTCTGGTCCTTATCCCTAGAATTAAAGAATCAATACCTCCCATACTATAGATAGGTGGATTAATAGGCCACTCAAGGCCCCAATTAAAGAATGCAAGAGTCCTTCCCGAGGACTCCCACCAGTAATCACTGCCAGCAGAATCGCATAGTAGTGAACCCCCAACATGATGGAGGTGTTGCCTCTGGACGTTTGGGATGGGTATCTCAGACCCTAGAATGCAAAAAGAACCATCTGGGACAACTTCTGGTCAAGAAGGATTAGGTTCTAACATCTACCCCTTTCGGAGAAGACTATCAACCTAACTAGATGGCAAATAACAAACGATCACATACACCTGTCCGTCCTAATTTTGTGGTCCAGAAATCTCATCTGGAAGCTACCCCCCAATCCCACCAGATAAATCTGGTGGATTACTGTGAACATTCACATACACCTGCATACAAGTTATCTGCCAATTAGCAGGCTTGCCTGACTGCAATTTAAAGAATCCGGCCAATATAATGTGGTGGCAACTGGTAAATAGAAATATACACATGTTTACAATCACCAATTCTACCAGTAGTCTCTTCTGTCGGTATTAAAGGAAGTCCTTAAACAATATGTGGTGGAAATCAACCAATAGAAACATAACCCGACCAATTTTCAACAAGTATTCCCACATTATCATTTGGTATCACCCGGAGAAGTTAGTCAGAAAGTTCTGACAAAGAATTTGCTGTAGACCCAACTCTCTTCCCCCATAATTGAGTACTGTCAATAACCATTGACAGGAAAAGGAGGAAATGAGTAGGGACATACCCCTACTCCAGACATGGAATGGATGTATATTCCCATTCTGGCTACTGAAGTCACCAAACACATCTTATCAGTGGTGAAAGGGAAAACACAAATGGCTTCCCATATTCTGAAAGCATGAAAGGATATTATAACAACCAATTCAGTAGTACTGGGGAAGCAGACACATAAAGCTATCCCCACACATGGGATAACAAATTTGCATGCCATCCTGGAATAGATACACACCTCTGTTCTAGTCTAGAGGGTCATGGAGAATACTCCCCATATTATATAGACAACATGATCGGGAACATACACCCTTTTCAGTTGAAGGTATTCGGTATATTATGGTAACCAGTCAAGGTAGGAACATACACCTTCCCATGATAACCACTTTTCTCAACAGGTGTCCCCAACTAAGTATAAGAGAACATCCAATAATAAGTCTCTCCAATAACTGTAGGAAAATCAAGAGTCAAGCTGTGATTTGGCTCTTCTTAATGCTGGAGTTCTTGAAGCCCTTAGACATTTAACTATTGTAGCTCAAGATCATATCCTATCATTTCTAAATTATGGGATTGGTAGTAGTAATTCTAAAAATCCTTATCATAAAATTTATCATGATGGATTTATTCATGAAAATTCAGTCAATCCAGAGTGTCTATCTCTGGATTAGAGCCACGACAACCCTCTGTGTGGCCAGAAGACCAAGGATAAAGATGACTTATCCCTTACTGTAATCTACCATGGTGATCTTCCCAATGATGGAATTCATTTTGAATGTCCTCTCCACAGTTGTATTTTTCATTATCAAGACAATTCTATAATAGACAATGTAGCGATAAGAAAACCCTCCAATCTTGAGGCTCTTAAAAACATAAGGCCATTCATGTCAAATGCATTATCATTAACAGGTGAAACACTTTCTCAACCAGAATACATATTAAGTGAATGTTCATTCTATGAACCTCCCTTGGGTCATTTATTTTCTAATACAGAGCTTCCACTTTGGTCAGACTAAGTGGATAAACCTCTAGTTTAAGTCAATGAAGATGTGTTAAAAATGTGGAAACAATTGGATATGGGGGAAGTACCAGTCATGTTATATCCATTGGAAAATTCATAGTATAACATTCCAAAACTAATTGAATAAGATTGAATTCATGATATCCTTCTCAACCTATGGAATAATCATCATAATTTTAAAACCAAAGTATTAACATATGATGAATATCAAAATCATGTAATGGTAATAGAAGGGTTGAAAATGAAAATTGACTTGTCATATCTCTCAATTTCAGAACATACAAATGTTGAAACACAGTAAATAATCTTCCAGCCTACATGCCTCAATTCTCAAAAGAGGCTACATTAGTTAATTTTTGAGTACCCATTTAGTGTTTGTATCAGAGGATGGGATACAGATGGAGAATTTAATTTCATTTCACTCCAAAATTAGAAAGTTCTACCAAAAGTGGTCTCAATAATCTTATTTCCCACAGTTGGCCAAAATCAATCGATTTTTTAAGTAATCGAATGTACGCTCAAGAACATGCCTCAAACAGCTGTCATCAAGGTCAGGCCTAATGGAAAAAGATTTTCAGTTTCATTTACAACAACCATATGAGAATCTTGAGCAGGCATCCTGCTTAGAGGATGTTAGCCGTCAGAGAATGAAAATTTTTGAAATAGAAAATAAATCTTCTGAAACTGGTGATTTGAGTGGTTGTCAGATAATGAACCAAGTTTATTTCTAAACCAAAATTTGAAAAATCTGTAGAGAAGATGAATGAATTTCAGCCATAACAATTCAAGAATCACCCCATATTTTATGGTCGGGGCCTCAATTAATTCAACATTCAAACTCATTAAACAAAGTTCAATGATTTGAAAAGGAAGAACAGAAAAAGCCCCAGCCTGCAGGGCTGGGTGCTTTTTCACATATGGAATCCACTCCTTAACAGAAGTCATTTTCTCCTAATTAGGGAATAAGTCACAAGGAGAGAGTAAAAATAAACTATCTGAGGATTCCTTTAGGGTTACTATATACAAAACAGTTCCTAGGAATTTATCATATATTAAAATAGAGTCTCATGGAAGATACATAGGGAGATGATCTTACAAAAATACTTACAGAATGCCATAGATTCATTATGCATCAGTGAATTTCATTAACACCACTGTAGAAGATCCTCCAAGACAAATGATTCCATTTTAGGGGAATCAAAATATGAAGTTCTTATCCACAATATGGTATACAATGAGTATAATGAAGAAGGTGTGCGTACTAGAAATTAGAGGCTTACCCAGAATTTAGGTATGCCATCAAATAACCAACTCACACCCCTACGAAAGGAATCTAACAAGGGGAAAGGAAAAAGTAAGATTTCATCTCACTTTTCCACTGGAGAAGGTCAATCTTTTTCCCTAGAAGAAACATTTTCACGGCCATAAGAGGAAATGAAAGAGTTCAAAAGACTCAATACAGAGTTACTTCAAAGTAGTATTTCTGCTAGACGTACTCCCCGGGAAGGTCTTAAACAAGAAAATACTATAGGAGCTCCTCAGTAAAGAGAATTTGTTGTAACTAAATATGTGGATAATTAATTTTCTCCATTGGTTACAAAATCATGGCAATATCAGACACATCCTGATAGGCATGTTCTTATGGGTTATCTAAGAAAATATCAGCACCACTATAAATGGTTTTTCCGATCGTTGCCCCAAATCAAGCTATAGTTTCTATAACTACATAGATTCCAGCTCGTCCAGATATTCCCCAAATTCTTATGAACGAAATTGGAGCATTAATGACTCGATTGGAAGATTGGGATGAATGACATGCACCGGTTCAACAAGAAAAGAGAGCTTACCCAGAATGGGTTGATGCAATTCCTCCCCCGCTAATTTTTTTGAATACCACTTTCCCAATATTTAATGGTTTAGAAGATTTGGAACAATAGATAACATATTTTTTTCCCATTGTGATCATATGATGGGAACTCTTTAACAAAAAGAAGTAGTAAAGACTAGCTGTTTTGTGCAGTCATTATAGGGACCATCTTTTGTCTAGTATACATGTTTACAATCTTGATCAATTACTGGATGGGAAGATCACTGTTATAAATTCCTTCATCAATTTATCTCATTGATACTAAAAACAATAGTTTTTTTATCATACCAATTTTAATCAAAGGGAGAATGAAAGTGTTTTAGATTTCATTGAGTGATGGAAAGGATTAACATATTCCTCAAATCTATCACTCCCTCAAGAAGAATTGCTTCCATTTTGTGTGGAAAATCTATGTGATGAGTTACACACACCATTGATCCATGGGAAATACATAGCAGGGTTTCTAGATCTTACTTCAATTTTTCAACAGGTAGAAGACTCTATTATAGAAACCAAGGCTAAAAATCATGTAATTCCATCAGTTATGGGGAGGAGGATAAGAATGGAAGAAGATGCTATAGATACAATCAAGCAGGAACTTGTACCTGCTTCTATATCAATACCTTCATCATAACGAAGGGTTCTGCCTCCTGAGCATCATTGGCAACAACTACCTCTTCAAGATGATCAAAGAGATCAAAGGTAGAAATAATTTAAAGAATTAAATAACATTGTTTATTATTTCTGGAATGAAAAACTTCTTGGATACTTCAACTTAGATCTGAAAAAAAAAATGTTTAGTTTCCAAAGCTGATGAAACCAAATGAAGAAGGAGATGAAGATATTCCAAATTATTGTCCATTTCACCAGATGTTAGGGCTTCCCATAAAAAAGATTTTTGTTTTCAAGGACCTATTGCAAAATATAGTAAAATCTAGACAAGTGAAACTGAAAATTTCATTACCTCAAGTAGCATGTGTTACCACGACTGATCCAAAGGAAGAAGGCGAATGGAAGGAAGTAAAAAAAAAAGTAACAATGTCTAGAAATATGATGATTGGATGATCAGAAAAATGTCAAACTAGACTCATGCCAGTTTTCAAACACTGTTGAAACAACCAATTATGTCTTCTGCCACTCCTCCCACAGCAAAACAGAATTCATCAAAAGGTCAATCCTCAAAGAATAAAAGTGATCATAAGGAAAATGAGTAGTCCGAAGAAGATGATCTCACATTAAGGCCAAAGTTATCCTTGACACTAGAAGATTTCATGCCATCTATTTGAAAAGCACGGGCACCGCCCCACCAAACGGCACAATCAGAATTAACCTGTCAGGCAGAATCCCTATTAGATGAGGAAATGATCTTTCGTTCTTTCAACATTATCCATTTAATGGATCATTATTCCAATTGTGAGTCTTATTATAATGAGACAAAATGCATTATACCTAATTGTTAGGTCCACTAGGCTGGATACCCTGAGAGGGGGGGGGGGTGTGAATCAGGGTATGGCTAATTAAAAATTAATACCCGTTCTGATCTTGTTTCGCTGTTAAGCAAAACACTCTTCTCTCTTTTTCCTGCTGCATGATATAAACAGAAAGTAAAGCAAGCACAAGACACAACAATTTTACTTGGTTCACCGCTAAGGGCTACGTCCAAGGAGCATACGCCGACAGGTTGCCGGTCGTACCAAATTCCACTAATCTTCACTACCTGTGGATTACATGGTTCGGGCTAGATCACTTCTATGCCCAGGCTCACTGCCTTTACAATGTTTAGGGTCAGCTCACTGCTTTCCCAAGGGTCACTCCCTGTTTCTCTCTCTCTGGCTCATTGCCGGTGGAGAGGATCACCTTCTTCCTCTTCCTAAGCTCACTCCTCTTGGAAGGAATCCAATCACAGTTTATAGACCTATAGGTCTCTTTATTTCCATGAATGAATGCATCTTCCTCTGTGTGTAGATGCTCTATTGAAGTACAAATTTCACCCGTAGATGAAAATCTCTTTGCACCGAAGGTATCGGGAAAACTTCCAGCTTCCACACAGCCAGAAAACACTATTGGAACAAACCTTACTTGGCGCGCAAGTCAACCTCGACGCGCAAGTATCGGCGCGCAAGTCACAACGGGCGCGAACGTCCTCCTCTGACACTTGCGCGACACAAGCTTCCTCAACTCCAAACTTGCGCGACTCTCTTCCTTTTACGCCCAAACCACTATTGGCGCGCAACTGCAAACCAGCACGCAACTTCTAACACCGGCGCAAAACTTCAACCACTGGCGCGCAAGTCCCACCTGCGCGACCACACACACCACTTGCGCGACCACCACACCTGCGCGACGGGAGCTCTCGTTTGAACTCCGGTAAAGAATGAAGAGGGGTGGTCCAGTATTTATAGGCAAATTGACCACCCTGCGCGACGGCGCGCAAGTCACCTGCGCGACCCAGTTTCTGCGCGCAAGTCTTCTATCCTTTTGGATACTTGCGCGACCAACTCCCAAACTTGCACGAACCTACTTCCTTTTCCATATTTTGATCTTCTGATCTTGAAAAACATATGGCGCGCAAGTTTCCTATTCTCCAAGTCCTCGGCGCACAAGTCCCTTTGCCAAAAACACTTTTCTTCATTTGCTGACTTTCAGGCCCAAAAATTTGGCAAACACTGGAAAACGGCGCCACCTTGTATCTGTTCTTTTGTACCGCCTCCAGATAATCCATTCCTTTTATTGATGTTCTTGAATCAAACATGGATCGTTGACCTCAGCTCTTGAACTCGACATTCCACCATGAAATCCTCTTTGTCAACAAATTTTTATGTCATTGTTTTGCTTTGTCAACAATCACAACTCAGATGTCCACTTTTTCAACAAACACAATCACCTCAAAAATGCTTCAATGATACCTTGAGGGATTTTTTCCCAACACTAATTGAGGAACCAAAGGAAGAGGCCAGGTTCAAATATATATTGGAAAATGTTGGAATTATAGAAACCACCATTTTAACTCTACCTTTACTTGAACCATATATGCAGTATAAACATGTGAAAGAGCCCTTCTACAGGCTCAACAAGAATAAAAAGTTTGTTCCACGAAAGTTAGGTTTTGTTCAGACAATATAATTTGGGAAGACCAATTAGAAGTCACATTGTCTTCTAATTATCAAGTGAATAGACCTACTAAATCTAATATAACAAATCCATAAGTATTATCATCTTCTGCTTTGACACAGGGTATGTCTAAATCTGAAGCCTCAACTTCCAAAACACATGAAAATCGTATCTTCATGCTGGAAAATGCAAACCTTTGGACCAAAAGTATGACATCTTAAAACAATTGTCCCAAGTACTGAATAATTTATCAATTATATATGCTTTGAATATGTCAAAATATCTTTGCGAATCACTCATTGAGGCTTTTTCATGTCCTAAATAGTTTTAAACCAAAGTTTCTACTATTGAGGTTTACCGTATAGAGAATGATCCTACAGAATGTCATACAGTAATATCTTTTACAGAAAAATATTAAGATGTTGATGTAAATGGATATATTATACCCTTGAATTTTACTAGAATAGTCAATGATTTAGACATCTGATGATCCTTCATTGATAATGGATCTGGATTCTACCTCATTCATGTTCGTACAGTTTGTCGATTGGGCCTAACTAAATCCGACTTATCTCCTTCAACTTTAATGTTGCATGTACATGACAAGAATGAACAAGAACCTCTAGGTGAGATTACACTCAGAACATAGTTTTGAGAACATGTGTATAATTCATATTTCATGGTTGTTCGTGAGGACACAAAATTCAATATTCCTCTTGTAAGGCCTTGACTACATCAACATGAAGCTATACCTTCGTCATACCACCAATGTCTGAAGTTCTGTTTCAATGGTCAAATTGGGACATTGTATGGTGACAAGGATCCATTCAAAACATATGAATATCAATACATTGATGCAACGTTTTATCACACAAAAGGAATAGAGTCCATGAAAAAGAAATAACAAGATTTAATTCTTTGAATGGACTGGAAAAGATCCCATAAAATCCATTCATACATTTGAGTATAGATTATGTTCTACTTATCAACCTAATTTAAAGAGTAAAATCAAATCAAATCACTCATCCAATAACTTCCATAATGTCAATTGTGGAATTTGAGATTGACATCATGGGAGGGATTAGTGATTCACCACGTAGTGATGGAATCCTAAATAGAGTGGTTCTCATTTCACCTGTTGAACTACAACAAGCCTCTACTTCAACAATCAGAGTATAATAAAATTTAGCAATTCTAGAGGAAGAAAAATATGTTGATTCTCAATCCTCTATCTCCTATTTATTACCACAGGAAGACCCTTCATCATAATTAGGGTCAGATATGGTGGCCTCTTCTTCAGGATGTTCAAATACTAACTCCACCTATAACTCTGAAAGATTTGCCTCATCATCTACTATAAAAATGGAAATAGAAGAGGTAACACATAATGAAGAAGAAGGGGAAGATCATGGGGATTCTCCTGCAACCTTTGAAGAAGGTTTCTCTATAATTTTGGATGAGATTAGAGAAATAAATATGGGTATAGATGATGATCCACGCCCCACTCTAATTTGTGTGGCCATGAACTTTAAAGAGAAAGAGGTGTATACTTCATTTATAATGATACATCAAGATATATTTTCTTGGAATTATAAAGAAATTATAGTTCTTAATCCTGATATATCCACCCATCATTTGGGTGTTCCATACAAAAGTCATGGATTTTAAGAAAGCAACAAAAAGAAAACACCCAACACATGCCTCTAAAATTGAAGTTGAATTTGATAAAATTATAAAGGAGAACATTGTCAGGGAAGGCCAATATCCCAAATGGCATGAAAACATTGTCCTAGTGAAAAATAATAATGGGAAAATAAGAGTTTTCATTGATTTCAAAAATCTTAACCAGTATTTTCCTAAAGATGGTTTTCCAGTTCCAATTACAGAGCTTTTAATTGACGGAACAGTTGTCTATGAAGCTCTTTCCTTCATGGATGGTTACTCTTGATATAATAAAATTTGTATGGCCCTTTAGGATGAAGGATATACAACCTTCAGATCTCCTAATGGTTTTTTCTATTGGGTAATTCCCTTTGGTTTAAATAATGTAGGCATAACATAACAACAAGCGAGGCACCATATCTTCAAAACCCTTATTAGGTAAATTTGTTGAATGTTATGTGGATGATTTGGTGTTCAAATCCAGGAAAAGATCCAATAACTTGGATGATTTGGAGACATTATTCCATAATCATTGGCAACACAATTTAATGATGAACCCCTTGAAATGTGCTTCTGGGGTATCCTTAGGAAAATTTAATGGCTTTGTTGTATGCCATCGTTGTATCGATGTTGATCTTGAGAAAAAAAAATCAATCCTTGGAATGTTACATCCTCAAAATTTTATATAATTGAGGAGAATCCAAGGACACATGGCCTATATTTAGTGCTTTATCACCAATATGGTAGGAAAGTGTTTACCATTCACCAGATTAATGAAGAAGGGAGTCACCTACCAATGGACTGAAAACTATCAATAAGCATTTAATACCCTCAAGAGCCGACATTGTCTTATGTCTCGCGATCACAAAATTCCCAAGTAGATGAATTGGCTAATGTAGCTACAACCGTGGAAGATCCAATTCGGGATGAGACATTCATTAACATAGGCCATCGTTGTGTGGTGTCAGTTTTTTTCAAACAAAAATAGAGGAAATTAATGAAATTTTCTCTATTTCTGATCTATATGGTTATACAACGAGATAGAGAACATCCATCCATAAAAATCTTCAAAATGGTGTACTTTCATCAAATAGGGATGAAAGAGAACTAATCCGACGATTAGCATCTAATTTTATTCTTTATGATAGTCCAAACCACCAAAAGATCTTCTAAAATCGAGGCTTTAATATAATCCTATTCAAATGTATTGACGAAGAAGAGACTATAACTTTCATGAAAGAAGTACATTTAGGGGATTGTGGTTCCCACCAGTCTGGGAACATACTCTCTAACTAGATCCAAAGGCTTGGATACTTTTGGCCTTCAATGATGTAGGATTGCACAGATTTCACTATGAAATGTCATCCCTTCCAAGTGCAGGCCATTTTCATTCATCAACCCCCATAGTTTCTACATATAGCTAAATAATCCATGCTATTTTCCACATGGGGAATGAATGTATTAGGGCCTTATCCTCCAACTACAGCTAAGAAGTTCAAGTATATCCATACTACTACAGAATTATTTTCTAAATGAGCCAAGGCAATACCTCTCAACGAAGTCAGATCCAAAAAAAATTGTTATTTTTTTCAAAACTAACAACATCGATATATTTTTTGTCCCCCATACTATATTAATGGACAATGGAACCGATTTTTGTTCAATTGAGGTAAAGAAGTAATATCATGAGCATAATATCAAATCCAACCATTCATCTCACTATCATGTAGTGGCCAATGGACATATTAAGGCCTTCAATAAGACCTGATCAATTATAATCCATAATATGGTGGATAATTATCAGAAATCATGGCTAGATAAAATTTTGAATGATTTATGGGATTATCGGACAACTACTCATACTACCACCCAAACAACTCCTTATTCATTGGTATATGGAACCAAAGCAGTTTTGCCAATTGAAATGCAATGGCCTTCACAGAGAGTTGCAATCTGTGATCAGTTTTCTATAGATGAGAGGTCTCATTAATGGTTCAATGAGATAAAATGATTATATGAGAAAATATTGCATACATTGCATCATTTATATGTCTATCAGAATAGAATAGCGCAAGCTTTTAACAAGAATTTTTTCCTTTGTTCATTTCTTGAAGGAGAATTGGTATTGGTCCTTTGGAATCCAATGATACCAGGGAAGAATCCTCCAAAAAATAAACCAATGTGGGAAGGACCTTATTCCATACATATGGTCTATTAAAATGGATCTTATGACTTAATCTCAATGGATGGATAACTTATTACAACTCCAACAAATGCGATATTCTTAAAGAAATACTTTATATAGATATATATATTCTTCCTCACTACAGGACATAAAACTGAATAGTACAATGTCCTTGCTTCAAGGATAAAAAATTCATGGCCCCCATGTCCTTTCTATAAGGCAAAAAACTGCACTCCCCCATGTCCTCGTTGAAAGACTAAAAACTGCCCATCCCTCACGTCCGTGCAGCAAGACTGAAAACTGCACAATACAACGTCTTAGTTGCAAGACATTAAACTGCATAACAATCATATGCATCCATGATTCAAGGCATTAAAATGTGTAAAATCTTAATCCTTATCGCATGAAATTAAACTGCGTGACATCATTTTTCCTCGTTGAATGACATTAAACTGTACGACTAACATTTTATCTATTTTATGTTAGATGTTTATATAAGAAAACACCCTTGAAATCGTCACTACTCTTTAGTAGCACATGATTCCCTCTCATTCCCATGTCTATATCAAATCTCCATAGAGACCTTATTTCATGAACTACGTATGGATTGATTCTAATTTTCAATGAGATCTGTAGAGATGCCTAAATATCCAATTTTGTGCCCAGTCGCAATAAAAAAATCATCTTATTTTCTTTTCTTCTCCTATATATGCATCAGATCTATATAGTGTGTTTTTTAATATATATGATTTGGTCCTTATACCATATTATGTCTTAAGATTTACCTTTCTCTCAGAACGTGTCAAAATTCCCCATTATTCATGTCAAACTCGAATGGCGCGATGAATGATTTTTTAAATAAATATGTACGACTTTATTATCATCTATTTTAGATATGTAGAGACACCTATATCTCGTATCATGGGCCTAGCTATGATAAAAAACCCTTTATTACTTGTATTAGAATCAAACTAGCATAGTTAATCTTGTATGAACTATGTATGACTTGATTCTTTCCTTTATAAAGACATATAGTGACACTTGGGTCATATCCCTAGTCTAGTTATAATATGTATTTCTTTTTCACATTGGTTCATCTTCATCCTTATTGAATGACGCTAAAACTTCAAGGAAATTTAACAGCCTTATTCTTCACCTATGTAACCTTTGTATTATAGAAGAAACTCTTACTAGTCCTTATATCACACACCGTGTATAGCTCAAGTGGTCATATGAATTGGGTAAAATGATTGTTTATATAAATGAGGTGTTTAAATTCTTTACGGGGCTTTAAATTTCCTCATTGCATGAATTAAAACTACACATCATAATATTAATTCAAAATAAACAAATAAAGTCTCCATTTTACATATGAGTCAGATCTATGTAAAGGAAATCAAACTCATGGACAATATTAATTCAAATATTTATCATGTGCATTAAGGAAAACCTCCTTCCATATTACAAGCTCTTAATCCAAATTATTTTTAAATATTCATAATCATTCTTACGGTTTCTAGTTAATGAGTTTCTAATATTTAAGAACTCTTTTGCCTGACTAGGTTGTATGTTCCCTTAGGTGGCCTTGTATAAGTTGCCTACATAACAGGTATGTCAGTCAAAAGATGCCAATATTTGTCTATGCAGCATATGCCCCAGTAGGTCCTACATAATACATCCCCTAGAATAGGTTTTTCTAATAATGGTAATTTCATTCATGGTTAAAGTATCTTTGTCCCATTCAAACATTGATGGCAATACATAGGAATATATTTTAAAATATTCATTCAGGTATATTTGTCTCATTATCATCCTCTCGATCTGAATGTCTTAAAGACTATGGATTAAACATTTTTCTCTCTATGTGTTCGATTTAATATTAAATAACCTTGGTGTAACACCTCATGCTCCCATGATACGTTTCCCTTTGAATAATGCAATATCTTGTGTTGTACGCAACTTGGAGTTTTAACACACCACAACCAATCAAACTACCCATAATGAATAGTAATACCCACTTTTTGAAAATTTATAAATTTTATTTTTCAAAATGGACTTCATTTTTGGATTTAGAATATCAAAATTAGCTTAGGGTGAATTTTTCGTATTTTTCTGAAAAATCTCAAATTTTGATGAATAGTGACAAACACTGAGTTATTGTTTAAAACCGACTTATTATTTAAGTAATTAGTTATTTTATTTTAATTTATTTTAGTTCAAAATAGTTACATTATACCTATAAATGTTCAATGTAATTCATTGGGGTCATTTTATAATAATTTTAAATATATAAAATGTTATTGAAATTTTTACCGTCTTTTACCCACCTTCAAGGTGCATTTACAAATTTTCATAAAACATAATTTTACTGCTTCTGTGAGTTTAATTTAAAAAATACAAGAGATAAAATTGACATCATAATGTAAAATGTGGTTCAATTAAATGAAAATAATTTTTGGTGAATAGTGAATTTTGGCTTTTATTTACCACAGTTAAAAGTAAATAGGGTAATTAAGGGTAAAATAATATTATAATTACCTTAACACATGTCCTAATTCTATTGGATAAGTTTAATTCGACCCAAAATAACCTTAGGAAAAACATATGATCCTTTTGGTCCACTTGGATTAGATTAGGACATTTATTATTATTTTATTTAAAGAAGAGATAAAAGTGTTAAATTCAAAGTTTAATAACTAAACCATTTTTAATATAGGTTTATACATAAGATAAATTCGACTATAAATATTAATTCAAAATATAAAAATATTTCCTACATAATAGTATTTTATTTATAATTTTTTGACATTAAATAATTTAATTTATTTATGACACAATGATGATGCTGTAATTATCTTCTTAATGAAATATTATAATATTTGATGATATAACTACCAAATAAAACTAATTTGATACTTTTGATGAATTTAAATAATTTTCAATCTTAATATCACATGTTAGAGTTGATTAAATAATTTTTTTGATGTAATCATGCTGTTATGATTTTCACAAAAACCTAATTCTAAATAGTGTCAAAATTGACATAATTGAGTTTTTAAAACAAATACTATATTATTAATTGATATAATATTACTAAAAATCCATGGTTCAGAAAAAGGACTTAAATAAGGTTATATATGTTAATAATGAACCACTTTGGGTTCTTTTGTCCTGTTATAGTAAGTTTATTAACCATATAATATAAAAATACAAAGAGACATGGTAAATGTCAAACTATTTAACTAAGAGTTAAATCTAAAAGATAAGGTTAATATGGTGACCTAATCCTATCTAAAACCTATTTGTGGGGAGTTTTTCGACCCATCCCCAACTTATCCTCTAAATAATTCATTTTTTATCCATTAGAAACCGAAAATTATTCTGTTATAAAATAATATATCAAGCTTTTCCTGAATTTTCCCTCACCTCTCTTATAAATAGGTACATAACATTCACTTAAATTCACACCTCCAAAGCCATTTTTATCAGCCAAAACCTGCCCAAATATTCACTCAACTATCCTACCTTCGACCTAAGGGCCTTAATTTGATCAGAAATCCAACATATGGAGCCCTTTTGTTGAACTCAAAAGGAAACACCCGAAGAAGAGGTAGTAATTTCATCACCCTCTTCCAAGTTATTTTCTTCTTCCACACCCTTTTTCTTTGATTACATACCAAAATAATAACTCCAGTACCTTCTACATACTATGATGTTATTATAAATATGATACAACTATATTCATTATTATATCCATCCTATAAATGACAATGTCACCATACGTGCGTACGTACAACTTAACGACTTCACTTCGTAGTGTAGTTTTTTATTCAAACACATCATTATTTTGGATGGGTATAATAATGAGTAACACTGATGTAAATAATAGAAAATAAAATTTTAATTATTCTTTATATATGATATACCATCCAATTACATATGATTTCACCATCAATATAATGATATTGTCGCTTGTGCGTGCGTACGGATTACCGTCTCCACGAACACGATGAGATTCATTCCCCATCGCAATCATTCAAGAATAGTTTTCATTTTATGATTAAAAATAATTTTTATGAACATAATATCATTTTTTTTATGAATTAGATATACCCTATCCCTAAAAAACATTTCTTACGTAACCAAGCATATAAAGGAAAAATAATCAGTTAACACCCGAAACGATGATACTACTAAAATATTATTAACAAATCAATATTGAAAAGATCATATATTATATCATATTTATGTGTATGATTACTGTATAATTTAAAGACAATGTTTAAACTATTATACAGGACGTTAACATACCATTGACTAAGGAAAAGTACAAGGTAAGTGTTAATTCTACAATCTCTTTACTTATGAGAGGTTGTTAATACGTATGTATCTACGAGGACCTATATATCATCCACATATGTGTTTTCTTAAAAATGTAATTCGAATCATTACTACTATTTACTAGAATTTGGGTTAAAGTAATTTATACCCTTTCTTGACCATATATGTTTGGAAAGGAATCTTTCCGTTTTTTTTCAGACAAGGTACATTATGACCTTTTCGACAAAATTTAGGTAAGAATGTCTTTTTGTAACTTATATGGTGAGTGTGACTATTTTCCACCATCATAACATCATCAAAGCTTCCCATTCAAGTTTATAAGAATATTTTAAAAATTAATGTTTTCTTTTGAAATTATATGAATTTTAAACGATTTCAAAATAGAAAGAGATATTTCTCTAAAAAAGTTTTGATTTCATATATGTCAACATCCTTTGATGGATTTTAAGATTTTTTGAATTTGATTTATTATGATACAAAAAAACCATATTTTATTGAAGGCTTTGTGATATGTTTTACTGTGGATGTGTTATTTTTACATCATTCATTGTTTATGGATAAAGTATTTATATTTCGTATGATAGTTTTAATACGATTTTTATGTTATGTTTAAACCTTTCCATATGAGGAATGAATTGGACTTAGTAAGTGATGGGTGGAGACCTATATAGCTCCTAGATTCATCATTAGGTCTCATGAGAAAAACTATTGTCTTGGAAAAAGGCCTTCACAAAATATTATTTTTAGTCTTGACACATGACCTTGACTATGTGGTTATGAAGTCTGGCATTATGCATTCCATCATTATGAAGGTGGCTATTAATATTGCATGTGATTATTCGACTAGTAGAATATCCATGTGAATAATTAAAAAGAATTATTTAATTTTATCTTTGCCATAGTATTCTGAATTTTATGTTTAAAATTATTTTTTAGTATTATACATTGCCTTAAAAGTTTATGCTTATTTATGAAAAATTCTGCTATATTGTTATCCTTACTGAGAATCTGAGATCACCCCTTTCTATGTTTTATTTTTTCCCAAAATGTGAATAAGTATTTTATGGTTGACCTGTAGGGATAGGCTAACGATATAAGTGTGTTCAAAAGTGGACAAAATGTTGTTGATATTTTTATTTAATGATGTAATTTAAAACTTATGAATATTTCAAGTACTTCAAAGGCTACTAAACTAAACGGTCTTTCGGGACGTGACCCCTTGTATCATGATAATGTTTGGTAATAATGCACCGACTCTGGGTAATAGGGGTCGGGGCATTACAGTTGGTATTAGAGGGAGGTTTATTACAAACTTTGGAAACTAGATTTAGAAAAACTATGATTAGATAACACTACCCCAAGATAGACTTTGAGAATTAGTTTCGAAAAACTTCGTAGAATTTTTGTGCTATAGAGATTTTGTGATTTTTCCAAGAAATACATCCCTATTTGGATATGAGCAGGTAGAGGTGGCTCTGTCACAGATGTACCTAGGTGTAAAACCTGAAAACACCACTTTGAGCTTGACTCGAACGGGAACTGGCAGATAAAAACGATCCTTACTGCACTCTTGGTTACGACACTCCTAGGGGATATGATTAGGATAATTATCAATTTATTTACAAACTATTATGAAGGTTTTATGAGTATATAACTTCTTAAAGAAAACTTTTTTATGATTATGGATTATATCCATAATTTTTTCAATTTATGTTAACTTTTTTACATGTCTGGAATTATATATGTCGATTCATAAACTAATCTAGTGTATGCCATTGTTTAGAAATGAAACAAAGTGGAAGGAATGTATACCATATCGAGCAACATAATTCGTGTAGGGATTGACCTCATACTCTATATAATTATAGTGGAGTGGGTGATGCAACTGTTTTTGATCATCTTATCACCATATTGGGATAACTCACTCAGGTTATGAATAGTAACCCTTCCCAAATGAAGCACCGTAATCCACAATGCTGATGACCAATGTTAGACCACTTCATGAGGCAAGAACCACAAAAATTCAATGAGAGTACAAATACAATAGTATCTGATCAATGGATAAATATTTAGAGAAAATATTTCATGCCTTGGGGAGTAGCGAAAGGTCAAAAGTAGTCATGGAAGTTTATCGCCTCACAAGAGATATAGATCAATGGTGGTCATTAATCCAAAACACAAAGGAAGATGAAGAAGTGTAGAACAAGGAATAGAGGGAGTTTAAAGAAATTTTCTTAGAAAATTACATTCCTCATGACCATAGAGCAGATATGGGAAGAAAATTTCTGAGTCGGAGGAAAACAGAGGTTGAGAATATAGAAAAGTATGAAGCTATCTTTACAAGGTTAGTAAGGCATGCAATAGATTATATACGTAACCCAAGGATTAAGATTGATTGATTTTTCTATGGATTAACTCAATTTCTCCATCGAGTATTTGTATCACAATCCTTCTCATCATATGATGATATTCTAATATGTGCTATCAAGATAGAAAAGGAAATTTATATGTCTTACGACAATAAAGAAAAGAAAGAGAAGAAGAGATCTGCTGAACACTCTTGAAATAGAAATAAGTGGAAGAAAGGAAAAGATGAATATCCATCCTATGGTAAATATGGGAAGAAACAACCTAGTACTTTACTGAAGGGAATGGATGTCTATTAAAAGTGTGGTGAGAAAAGGCCACCAAGCTCGAGATTGTAAGGGGAAGAAAGATGCTGTCAATGTTGAATGCTAAAATTGAAGAGAAATGTGGAATTATGTAACTGAATGTCCTAGGATCCATGGAAACTTACCCTAGAAAAGTCCAAGGGAGAAAGACCAAGCATATGTGATCACTAATACTGAGGCTAAAGCTCCAAAAGTCGTGGTGGCATGTAATTTAATGGTTTACTCAAGTTCAACCAATGATTTATTTGATTCTGGATCATCACATTATTTCATATCTTCCTAGTTTTCTAAGAAAATTATATATTTTTAATTTGACTTAACAAGGGAGTTGTCGGTCAAAACACCTTTCCGACAATGTTTTTTGAATCAGTTCCCATTAGGGCGTATAAATGGTCCTTATCTTCAGATCTCATCATCATACCCATTATTGAATTTGATATAATCCTCGGAATGGATTGTCTTTCAGACCATGATGGAAAAATATATTTAAGAATAATGAGGTTACAATTTTCAATGATGATAAGGAGTACCTTATCTTTAGAGCAGAAACATCACCACCTGATTCTTATCTAGATCCACCCCCAGTAGCTCTACTGAATCTAATTATTGGGGAAGAAGAGAATGAAATAACAATGGAATAGGAAAATAAAGTTTGAATATAGGACATACCTATTGTTCAAGAATATGTTTATATGATTCCAGAGGATTTACCTGGACATCCTCCAGAAAGAGAAATTGTTTTTTCTGTTGATTTAATTGCTAGTTCAAGGCCCATATCGAAGAACCCTTATATAATGGACACAATGGAATTAGTGGAACTAAATAAACAACTAGAGGAATTGAGTAATAAGGGATTTATTCTCGATATTGTTTCTCCATGGGGATCCCCTTTTCTTTTTGTTAATAAGAAAGATGGATTATGAGTTTATAGTAATTCCTTTTGGATTGACTAATTAACCATCTATCTTCATGGATCTAAGGAATAGAGTTTTCATGGAATATCATGATGACTTTGTAGTGGTATCTATTGATGATATTTTGGTACACTCAAAATGCTATAATGATCATGAAAATCACTTGTGCATTATATTAAGGACTCTTAGAAGAAATGAATTATACGGGAAGTTTAGAAAATGTTAATTTTGGATTCAAGATATTTCTTTTCTTGGCCATATTTTCTCTAAATATGGAATCTCAATTGATTCTTCAAACACTAAGGTAATCCATGAATAGCCAGAACTGATGAGTCTAATAGAGGTAAGTAGTTTTATTGGTTTAGAAGGTTATTATCAGTGTTTTGTCCAGAATTTTTCCCGATTGGCTAACCCATTAACCAAGCTCACATGTAAAGGGGTTCAATTTGTTTGGAAAAAAGTGTGTGAAGAATGTTTGAAGAACTGAAGAAAACATTAGTTAATGCTCTTATCTTGACTCTACCATTGAGGAATTATGGGTTTGTTATTTATAGTGATGCTCCAAAGAAAGGACTTGGTTGTGTCCTTATGTAGAATGTTATAGTTATTGCTTATGCATCACAAAAACAGAAAATTCATGAACAAAACTATCCCACTCGTGATGTTTAGTTATCAACAACAATATTTTCTCTGAAAATATGGAGACATTATCTCTATGGTGAAAAATGTGATATTTATGCTAATCAAAATATTTTGAAGTATATTTTCTCACAAAAAGAACTCAACTTGAGGAAAAGGTGAAGCTTCAACTAATCAATGATTATGATTTCACTATACACTACCACTCGGGGAAGACCAATAAGGTGGTAGATGCTTTGAGAAGAAAGGATCATAGAGTTTTGAACAATATGAGAGTTGAAAAGGATCATATATACATAGATCTAGTAAAGGTGTATATTGGAATAACCATAGAAGGTGAAACATCAATGATTTTTCAAATGGTTTCCAAAAAATCATTACTAGAAAGGATAATAAGTTCTCAGACTGATGATGAGGAATTTCATAAGAAAATCAAAGCTGTGAAAAATGGAATAATGATCAACATCATATATAAATATGGAATTTTGAAATTTGGGAAGAGACTTTGTGTTCCTGATATACAATATCTAAAAAAATTGTTGGATGATGATCATAGTTACAATTTCCCTATACACCCAGGTAGCACTAAGATGTATAAAGATTTGAATGAACATTTTTGGTGGGACAACATGAAGAGGGAGATTGCTGATTTTGTGTTAAGATGTATGGTTTTTGAACAAGCGAAAGCTGGAAGGCAACTACCTGGGGGAGTCATCCAACCTCTTACCATACCTGAGTGGAAATGGGATAATATTACAGTAAACATTGTCAGGGGGATACCAAAAACTCCTAGAAGGAATGATGAAATATGGGTCATTGTTGATCGTCTTACCATGTCAACATATTTTCTTGCTATAAGAGAATATTTACCACTTGAACGTATGGTAAGACTATATATTAATGTAGTTTTAAGACATCATGGAGTACCATTATCAATTATTTCTAATCATGATCCCTGTTTTACATCAATATTTTGGAAAAGTCTTATGATGACCTTGGATACTGAACATCGTTTGATTACAGATCTTTCTCACTTGAATTTCAAGGTATGTTGGATCAGTATGTACCTATGGTAGAATTTTCCTACAATAATAGCTTCTATTCAAGTATTCAGATGGCACCATATGAACAGGTATATAGAAAGAGATGTCGAACACTAACTTGTTGAAATGATGTTGGTGAAAGAAAAATCATAGGCCCTGAACATGTTGAGGAAATAATGTAAAAGTTGAAGATTATCCAAACCCACATCAAAGCAGACCAATGTGGAAAAAAGATCTATGCCGATAATCAGAGGAATGATTTGGAATTTCAAGTAAAAGATCATGTTTTCTTTAAGGTATAACTATGGTAGGGTGTAATACGATTCGGTAAGAAGGGTAAATTGAGTCCCATGTATATCAGAACTTTCAAAATTCTAGAATTAATTGGAGTTGTAGCTTATTGTTTGGAAATGCCTCCAAGTATCTTCAATGTTCATGATGTGTTCCATGTATCACTGTTGAGAAAAAACATGTCTGACCCAATGCATACTCACCTATGAGGAAATTTAACTTGAACCTGATAACTATTATTGTGAAGAGCCTGTCAAAAGTCTTGATACCAGAGTACAGGTGTTGAGAAACCAGATGAATCATCTGGTAAAAGTTCTATGGAGAAACCATAAGATGGAAGAGGCAATGTGGGAACCCAAGGAACTTATGATGAAGAACCACCCAAATATTTTTATGCAGTAATTTTCTAGAAAATTTGAAGAAAAAATTATTTTAAGTAGGGTAGAATTTAAAACCCCAAGCTCCCGTGGTACGTTTCTATTTGAATAATGCAGTAGCTTGCGTTGTGCGCAATTTGGAGTTTTAACACACCACGGCCAATCAATCTAGCTATTATGAATAGTAATAATCACTTTTTAAAATTTTATAATATTTTTTTTTCACAATGGACTTCATTTTAGGATTTGTAATATCAAAATTAGCTTAGGGTGAATTTTTGGTATTTTTTTGAAAACTCTCAATTTTTGATGAATAGTGAAAAACACTACGTTATTGTTTAAAACTGACTTTTTAATTAAGTAATTAGTTATTTTATTTTAATTTATTTTTGGAAAAAATAGATACATAAAACCTATATATGATCAATGTAATTCATTGGACTCATTTATAAAAAGTTTAAATATATAAAATTTTATTGATCTTTTTACCGTCATTTACCCACATTCTAAGAGCATTTACAAATATGCATAAAACTTAATTTTACCAATTCTGTGATTTTAATATCTAAAATCGAAGAGATACGGTTGAAATCAGTAAGTAATATTTTGTGGAATAAAATAAAAATAATTTTTGGTGAATAGTAACTTTTGGCTTTTATTTACCACGGTTAAAAGAAAATAGGGTAATTAAGGGTAAAAATGATATTATAATTACCATAACACATGTCATAATTCTATTAGATAAGTTTTATTTAACGAAAAAACAACTTTATGAATATAATATGATCCTTTTGGTTCACTTGTATTAGATTAGGAGATTTATTATTATTTTATTTAAAGAAGAGATAAAAGTGTTAAATGCAATTTTTAATAACTAAACCATTTTTAATATAGGGTTATACATAAGATAAATTTGACTATAAAATTTAATTATAAAGATGAAATTATTTCCTAAATAATAGTATTATATTTATTATTTTTAGACATTAAATAATATAATTTATTTATGACACAATGATGATGCAATAATTATCTTATTAATGAAATATTCAAATATTTGATATTATAAATATACAAATAAATGTATTTTGAGACTTTTTATGAACTCCAAAAATTTTATTGGTTAATATGACATGTTAGAGTTGATTAAATTAATTTTTTTCGAAGTAATCATGCTATTATGATGTTCCGAAAAACCAAATACTAAATAGTGTCAAAATTGACATAATTGAGTTTTTAAAACTAATACTATATTATTGATTGATATACAATTACTAAAAATATCAGGTTAGGCAAAAATAATTAAAAAAGTGTATATATATAAATAATCAATAATTTCAGGTTCTATTGGCTTATTATACTATGTTTATTAACCATACAATAAGAAAATACAAAGAGACATGGTAAATGTCAAACTATTTAACTAAGAGTTAAATCTATAAGATAAGGTTAATATGGTGACATAAACCTTTAAAAACCTATTGGTTGAATGTTTTTTGACCCATCCCCACATTATCATCAAAATAAATCATTTTTGAGACACTAGAAACCGAAAATGATTTTATTATAAAATAATATTTCATGCTTTTCTAAAAGTGACCCTCACCTCTCTTATAAAAGGGTACATATCTTTATCTTAAATTCACACCTCCAAATCCTTTTGGCTCATCCACCCCCTAAAAAATATCCTCTCAACTATCCTCACTTCTACCTAGATGCATTACTTTGATTAGAAAGCCAACCTAAGGAGCCTTTTTGCTCAACTGAAAAGAAAACCCCTGAAAAAGAGGTAATAATTTCACCACCCTCTTTCAAGTTCTTTTCATCTTCCACTCCCTTTTTCATTGATTCCATAGAAAAATAATAACTATAGTACCTTCTACATACTGTGATGTTATTACTAATATGGTACAACCATATTTGTTATTCTACCCATCCTATAAATGACAAAGTCACCACACGTGCATACGTACGACTTACCGTCTCCACGTCGTGGTGTAGTTTGTTATTCAAACACTTAATTATTTTGGTGGGTATAATAATGATTATAAATGATGTAAATAAAAAATATAACATGTTAATGAATCTTTATATATGATATACCATCCAGTTACTTATTATTTCACCATCAATACAATGATATTGTCGCTCGTGTGTATGTATGGATTAACGTATCCACGAACTCGATGAGATTCATTCCCATCGTAATCATTCAAGAATAATTTTCCCTTTATGATTACAAATAATGTTTATGAACATAATATCATACTGTATATGAATCAAATACATCCTATCCATAAAATCATCTCTTAGATAACCAAGCATATAAAGGAAAATGAATCAGTTAACCCCTAAAACGACGATACTACTAAAATATTATGAACAAAAAAATATTATAAGATCATATATGATATCATATTTATGTATATGATTCTTGTATAATTTAATAACAATGTTTTAACTATTATACAAGATGTTAACATACCATTGACTTAGGAAATTTACAAGGTAAGAGTTAATTCTACAATCTCTTTACTTATATGAGGTTGTTAATATGTATGTGTCTATAGGGACCTCTTAATCATCCACATTTGTGATTTCTTATAAATATAATTAATTTTTTTAAATATTTACTATAATCTGGGTTAAAGTCATTTATACCCTCATTTGACCATAAAGGTTTTGAATGGAATCTTTTCATCTTTTTTCGAACAAGTTAATTTATCACCTTTTCGACAAAATTAAGGTAAAAATGTCTTTTTTTACTTATACGGCAGGTGAAACTATTTTCCACTGTTATAACATATTCAAATCTTCCCATACAATCTTATAAAAATATTTTCAAAATAAATGTTTTCTTTTATAATTATATGACTTTTAAATTATTTCAAAATAGAAAGAGATATTTCTCTAAAAAAGTTTTGATTTCATCTATGTCAACATCATTTGATGGATTTTAAGCTTGTTTGAAGTTGATTTATTATGATACAAAACTTCCATATTGTATTGAATGTTCTGTGATATGTTTGACTATGGATGTGTTATTTTTACACCATTCATGGATTATGGATAAATTATTGTCATTTTGTTTGTAGTTTTAATACGAATGTTTATGTTATGTTTAAACCCTTTCATATGAGGAATGCATTGGACTTATTAAGTGACGGGTGGAGCCTGCTATAGATCCTCGATGCATCGGTAGGTCTAATGAGACAAACTAGTGTCTTGGCACAATGCCTTGAAAAAATATTATTTATAGTCTTGTCATAAGGCCTTGACTATATGATTATGAAGTCTGGCATTATGTATTCCATCATTATGAACATGGTTGTTGATATTGCATGTGATTATTCGACTAGTAGAATATTCATGTGAATATGTAAATGGAATTATTTTATTTTATCTTTTCCATATTATGATCAAGTTTATGTTTAAAAGGATTTTGTTTTTAGTCTTATATATTGTCTTAAATGTTTACACTTATTTATGAAAGTTTATGCTATATTTTCATCATTATTGAGCATTTGAGCTCACCCCTTTCTGTGTTTTATTTTTTCCCAGGATTCGAAGAATTATTTTATGGTTGACCTGTAGGGATAGGATAAGGATATAAGTGTGTTCAAAAGGAAACTACATGTTTTTGATGTATTTATTTCATGATGTAATGTAAAATTTATGAATGTATCTTATACTTCCAAGTCTACTAAACTGATCGGTCATTCTAGACATGATTTATTGTATCATGCCAATGTTATGTAATAATGCACCAAATCTGGGTAAGTGGGGTCGGGGAGTTTCAATTGGAACAACTTGGCCACATATCACATAATGTTTCCATTTCTGGTCCTAGTTGTATGACGTAAAACTATAGACACCACACCACATACATTTTGGTCATACCTTTGTTGATGTATTATTACTATAATTCTTTGGAAACCTTGGTTGGAAATAGTCTTTCAATATTCAGGTACCTTTCTCCATAAACCAAACTTTGGTATTCGACAAATCTGAATATCCATGAAATTTCTTCAACTTTTAGAAGTATAATATCATAGTTTTTAGATCTTGTTTGCCTAACTATGTAGAACATTTCCTTAGGTGGCCTTGTATAAGTTACATATATAACATGTCTGTCAGTAAAAAAGGCTACTATTTGTCTACACGGCATATTCCCAAGTTGACCCTGTATAATAAAACCCCATAACAGGGTTTTCAAATAAGGTAACTTCGTTCATGGAAAAAAGACTTCCTATAATTATTTTAGCCCTTTTCCCATATCATCATTTGGATTGAAGATATTCTTAAATCACATTTTATTATTTTCCATTCCATACCTAGATATGGTAGTATATTTATAAACAAATTATCAAGAAATTGGGAGAGTCTCATACCTTTGGTCAAAGCTAAAGTCCTTAAATTATAGACACACAATGTCCTCACTACATGACTTAAAACCACATAGTACAAATGTCCTCACTGCATGACTTAAAACACAATAGTACCAATGTCCTCACTACATGACTTAAAACATAAATGTACAAATGTCTTCACTACATGACTTAAAACTGCACAGTACCAATGTCCACCGTTCATGACATAAAATTGCATAATATGATATCATTAATCCCCCATTTTGATAAATTTTAACCATTAATCATACACCAATTTTTTTTTTAAAAAATGGTTTTCTTATTGATGACATATGTCGGTAAAAAATGGAACTTTAATTCTTAAAATTTCTTTCTTTAGAAGAACCTCCCACTGTGGTCTTGAGTCACCCAAATCCTATTTTCCCCTATCTATTAGTATAAAAATGTTAAATTCATAAAGAGGTATTTTTCATGACTATGCAGTACATGCCCTTATGTGGCCTTGCATAAGTTTCCTACATAACGGGCCTATCCGTCAGAAGATGCCACTATATGGATTTTCAGCATATTCCCCAGTTGGCCCAGCATAATGCAACCCGCATAATGGATTTTTCAAAATAATGGAAACTTCGTTCTTGGAGGGGAATCCCCTTATGTTGATATAAGTTTTAGATTTTGTGACCATAAAAATCCTAACTACAAATTCCCCTTGGAAATATTTAATGAATATTAAAGCATTCTTACCCACAGAGTCTTTTTTGGGATCTAAATAAAAAATTTATGGTCAAAGATATTCAATATTAAATACAAGACCATTATAGTCCAACATGCACTACTCTAAACAGCCAACAACAAAAGACATGGTACTCACTAGATTGAGAACCTACAAGGGGAACTCGGAACAAAAGTCAATTCTCAGCTCAATAAATGTTAATTTTTGTATGATTTGGGTAATATTGAGCAATAAAAAGTCAAGATATATAACGTTTGTGGGGTTTTCCATATAACCCTAGAAAAAATAAAAGTATGCTTACTAGGCTCAATGGATTATGTAAAACAAAATCAGTTAGTGAATGTGAAAAAAAAATGATTAAAAACAAAATAATTTTCATTTATAAAGATTTTTCACTGAGGAGAATCCACAAATTGGAGTCCCTCTCTTTTCAAAAATAAAAAATTATAAAAGTCTTTCAATGTAATTACTCATTTGTTTGACAGCCTCTTGAGCCCTGTTAGCTGCCTGTCGAAGCTAGTTTATTGTACTTGCCTCGTTCTCTTCAACATGGTGAAGTGCTTCCCTAGAATATGCAATGGCCTTTTCACTATCCTTTGGGACTTCTCCTAATGATCTATGAAGCTGGTCAAGTTCCTCTATAAGGATATATAACTCCTATTGAAGGCACAACTTCTGAATAGTATTTTTATTAATTGTTTACTTCGGTCCCTTAAACATTGCAATATGATTATCCTCAGCTTGGGATAGCGCTTCTTGGAACTCTCCAATATTTAACGACAGTTTAACTTTTATCAGGTCTTGTCAAAGTTCTTTCTCTTACTCCCTCCTCTGAATAATCTCTTTCACCGTAGTATGAATTTTATGGTATTCTAAACTGACAAATCCTATAATGATAAATAGATATGAAAATTGTTTAATTCTTAAAGGGAATTCCGTAAAGTGGATCTCAGATATTATCTTCAAGATGTTTTTCCATGCCTTGCGGCATGCAAGATGAAGAGCCTTTTGTAGTTCTGGGACCCATTCCAAATAACTATCATAAGGAGTGATATATTCTAGGACTAATTCACTTAAATAAGTGCCTTGTTCTATTCCGTCTTGAACAATGGCTTATCCACTTTCCAATGATGTCTGGGATGATGCTGAGGCTTCACCTCTAGATCTGTCCATTGATGTTGACAACCATATATGGTAAATCAAGCACTATGGTTATGGTTAGATTCAAGAGATAAAAATAGTGAAGGCAATCCCAATATCAGTATCTCTTATCTAATAGTAGGTCAACATCTTGGGAAAATCCCCCCCCCCAATATTCTCACTTTCAGTAATTTTTTTTGATGTATATGGATGAGAGGTGCTCTCTTTAATATTCTCAAGATCTTCATAGTGAATATCAAGAAGTTCTGATATCTCAAGATCCACTAGAGCCAATGTATCTACAATGGTGGGGTTGACGTTTATATCAATACATCCATCAAGTATCATTGTGGTAGTGGTTTCCTTAGATGGAATTTAATATTTCAACGAACCATGGTTATAAGGATAATCATAAGAAGATTAACATGATGAATAATGAGAACTCATGTCCAGTTGATTCTATACAAGGAACTCCAAAATATTCTAAAGCATTTGATATATTAACATGTTCTATCAGTTATTCAAAAGACATACCAAGGTTCATAATTACATCCAGTGATATCTCAGATCCCAGGTTAGTCTTACCCATGGGATCACTGGGTGTGTTTTCTTCTCAACCTTCCTCCAATAACCTTTGACCCTGAATAGATTCCTCAACAACAATTGTGGGGTCATCTTTAGTTGTTTCTTTATGTTCTGGTGCATGTGATGAGCCTAAAAGTATCACATAATGGAAGTTAGTTGTTGATAAATTTTATACCATAGAATGTATTGTTGATTTACCAGAAGCCTTCTCTCCTATGAAAGTAGGAACATGAGTAGTACTGGGAACAAATGTTTGTTATTTTGGCTTTAATTCCTCTTCAAAAACCACTAGATTTTCAGGAATTTGTTTCTATTAAGTATCACCCTCTATGGTTCTTTGAAGCATATCAATAGTTGCTTTCAAAGAAGAAATAGAAGAATACTATGTAATCCTAATATGTTTAAACACTTTTTCATGAATAAGGACTAAAATTAATGATTACCATAGAGACTTACCACTACTAAGAAAGCACTTAACCATGAATCTCTTTCTTTGTTGATTTTACTTCTTTTACTTATTAGGAGGGTTTGAATCATCATCTCCAAAGACAAGTATTACAGATTCCAATACGCCATCTATTTCCTTCTCCAGGGCCTGTGGGCCTAGAGATATTTTTCTTGATTCACGGGGTGATCCGGTAGCTCCAAGAGTAGTGCCTCTAAGGATATACTATGGTGAAGGAACATTAGCTGTCTTTAATTTTCACAAATATATGTTAAGAGGATATTTCTAAAACGTAACAATGTTTTGACAAAAAATCAAGTATCAAAATGGAAGATGATGCGAGAGAAAGAAAACTTACATCCTCAGGAACTATAAAGTCACGCCACTCTACGGATAATGAAGGATTAATCCCTTCAGTAGTACCACGATCTATCATTAACTTCACCTTCTTTGTGGTAGGAATTTATTCATCAGTGTTATATATGATAATTTCTAGCTCTAGAATGTAGGTACTCACCTCATTGGGATTATCCTTAAAAATGTCAAAAGAATCCCACAAACCCCCTACTCATGGAATATCCAGTCCTTCACACAGATCCAAACATGTGGTTTGAGCACCACAGTAAATACTCTGCCATGTTTGAACAACTAGTCATATATAACCAGAATGTATGTCAGAGTGTTGTGATGAAGATCCTGCAACCTTGGATTTGAGTTTCTTCCCAACACCCACAGTCATGGATGAGGGATTAGAAAATGGAACTCACCACTCTTCATAATGATGGTGACCAGGTCTCCTTGATATGACTTCAGTAGGGATTTATGGAGTGGGTCTATTTATTCTTGTAGTAGGGTTGTATCTGGAATGATGTCTCTTCATTGAATTTGGAGTGTCATCACCTCCACCCTCTGATTCTTGCAAGTCATCCCCTAATGATGAAGAATTATCTTCCAAATTAAGGGGTTCCCTTTTTCTACTTCTCTTCACCCACACTCAAGGGATGACATGATTGAATACCCCTTCAGGGTAAGATAAAACACAATATTCGACATACCAAATAGTCAATCTACTTACTACATCAGGAACATGTAAATTAAATACTAACCCAGTATTATCCACAGATGCCAACAACCATAGTTGTCAGGAAACGATTGGGTGTTTCTCTAATCTGACATGCACATGAGGGGATACAATATTATGTTGTTGACATTTGAATTGACGCACAAATCTATAATGATCATAGGCCTCACATATGATTTCTCCATTGATTCTGGTGGCCAACACACCATCTCTACAAAGCTAGCATATATGACCTCAATTCCAAACTAGCCATCCCATCATCAATAAATCACCCCATAGGCGGACTCCCATAAGGAAAAATAGTGAACTCCTTAGGGATTCTCAATATTTCCTTAATTTCATAAGCATTAAAATACAAGGGTAAAATAATAGAAAAATCCTAAACAGATGGTCAGAATGAACATCCAAACACCTACACTTCACTTTGTATAATATAAGTTTGGAAGTGACTAGTGATCCATCCCCACAACACTTAGAATGCATATGCTATTATATAGGGATACTTCCCTTTGTAAATGTACAAAAAACTCCTATGAATCTTTTCCAAAACTGGAGTGACCAACCCTACCATCCTTTTCTCCACCAGCATAGGTGCAATAACAATTGTTCCTAGCTTCAAGCCTCCTTTGGAGTCTTGGACTGGTAATAAATACACGCTGATCCACATAGCCAAGAAATCTCCCAAACGTGTCTTTGTTTGATTTTTTTGGGTTGACTTTATATACCCATTTATAAAATTTTCATTTCTCCAATGTTGGCCAAAAAGTATCAGGGGTACCTCTCTTCTCTTCCCCTGGATAGTTAGTAAGACAAGTGTAAGTGGGACCCTTTACCTTTTTCTTTGTTAAAAATATTTCCATCCATTTTTCCGGATGAATATCCCTCCTGGTGCGTGATTTCCTGGTGGTTGTGTTCTTGAGTTTGTTAAATATTTTCATCAACCCACGAAACAATGCCGGTGTCCTCTACAAGTGATTCCATGTATGCTTGGAAAAAATAAACTCATCATACATGTCTCTAAGGAATGGAGCTCTAGAAGTATTGTAAACATCACACAAGCTAAGTCCTACCTCTAAATGTTTTAAATGAAAGGAAATAGTCTCTGGGATCTATCAGATTAATAATTATGGCACAAAATCATCATTCATGTACATGTACGTTTTTCTAACCTAGAAAAACTTATAAATAGAGATGCCCTTCAAGCTATCTGTAAATTATATACAGGTCTTACAAACCTAGTATATCCACATCCACGTGGGTTTTACACCACCTCCTGGGCGAAAGTCCCAACTTTTCTTCCAGCCTTTGGACTGATCTGTCTTAGAATCCCAAAAGATGGATGAATAACAGTGTGAGTGAAGCATGGGTGTCTTTGCCTTCAAATATGAAGCACTATGGCTATGATTCATAATATTATATTTCTCTAATGACCTAGAATTATCCAATGATCCCCTAACAGAAACATTTGATGATGAAAAGTTGGTATAATCTTGAAACCAAGAATTTAGGACATAGTTATTTGGATATGATATCTTAACATCCCGCAAATGTCCATAGTTATATAAAGGAATATAGGTGCTTTAGGGAAAGTTGAAATGATACTTCTTCAAATATTTTTCTATGTCTGGAAGGGTGGTGTCAGAAATGTCAATGTAATTATGACCAATGACATTCGTCATGTCATCAATCCTATTTTTATCAAGCTCATCAGCAGTTCCAATTATTTT
Source organism: Viscum album (assembly GCA_963277665.1). NCBI lineage: Eukaryota > Viridiplantae > Streptophyta > Magnoliopsida > Santalales > Viscaceae > Viscum > Viscum album. Next base: position 1,346,672,585 of record OY728156.1, read on the forward strand.
GAGAGCCATTAAACCTACATAAATATATTAATCATCTTTTAAAGTAAGTTAATTTTTGGTTTTTTACAAAAAAAAATTGGCAATGGAATTAAGGATAGAAAGTATATACTAGGCACACAAGAATAAGTCAGCGTGCAAGTATGGCGCCCCACTTATAGAGTAAAACTAAAAAACATATAGAAGAAGTGTGGAGAATGATAAGAGTCCGAGTTAAAGAATACCTTCATGCCAAGAGGTGAAATTTAGGAAGTCTCAGGGGTTTTCATGGAATGAGGCCGTTATATATAGGCAACACATGTCACCCTGCGTGCCAGATTCCTGCGTGTTGCAAACTTGGGTGACCAGTTTCTCAATGCACATAACACTTGCATGCCCCGATAAACTTTTCTTTCTCTTATATTACTTTACCTTAGTATAGTTTCCTCTTTTCATTTCGGATCCAATTTTGAGGGGGGGGGGGGGCTTTTGTTGATACTTCATTCCGTCAAAGAGTCTAAAAAATGACAAAGGGAATCCTCTTAAAAAGAAAAGCGGGAAATACATGAAGAATAGAATGATTTGAAAAGGCAAGAGTTTTGGATCTCATTAGTTAGACCAAAAGAGCGTCAACGCACAACCTACTTATGTGCCCTAACATGTCACATAGTCTAAATGTGTGCCCAAATTCCTTTCTCTCAAGGTCCCATATTTTCCTATAAATAGACTCTTGGGTCCTTTATTTGATAGGGACGAATATACATGAAGCCCACTTGCTACTCTGGTCACCCTAGTGTTTCAATCATGTCTTACTAAACTTTCAAGGTAGTTCTTCAAAACCTTGAGTGGAGGATTTAAATGAGGATCACTATACTTAAGTCAATTTACTATTTTAAAACCATAACACTTTCACGCCTAAAGTGACTAACCTCCATAAATCAGAAAAACTTGTGCGCCACCTATTCCTTACATAGGAACTTGAGCACCCAAATTCTGGGAATACCTCTGAATACTCCTGAAGGATTGAGCCAAGACTCGACCAAGTATTACAATGTATCTTGTTCGTCTGTTAAGTGAATGTCATGTCGCTCAAGTGTACTAGTGTGACCATACATGCACGCCCGTGTCTACTTGAGCACCACTTTTTGATTCACTTACTCTCTTCAGTTTATAAGCCATGAAGCCTTCATAAAAAAACATTCATGGAAAGGATTCTACTTCCTTGGCTCCCTTGACTGAATGGGATTCTGTTGAGACCTCCACCAAAACCTCTTAACTTATCAATCCTCTGGGAAAGTCACATCAACGTCTCTCTGATTTGGGTTTGTATTTCCATAGTCAAAGATTTCCAAAATTTGTTTTAAAAGGGAGTTAGGATACATGGAATGTATGTGGGTTCGAATATCCATAACCACCTGGACCTTTCTCCTAGTAAAAGTAATGGGATGTTCCCGGTTTGTAGGAGGGTTTGGGTCAAAACCACTCCCTTCTCAAAGAGAAGACACGGAACATCAGGTCTCTGGAAGGGAAGGTATGGTTCATACATGACTTTCCATTTAAGAAAAGGAGAAGTCTCCCTCCCCTAACATGATCAATTTTTGGGAAATCTTCCTAGCGTAAGCCCCAAGATTTTCTTGAAGGAGGTAGAATTATTTCTCCTCCTTTATTCTTCGGTTCCAAGGATCAGAGGGGAGATGGGAACATGGACTTTTTTTACACTTTCCCTCTCTTGTTGGGCTTTGTCACCATGGGTAGCCCTCCTGGTGTAAGGCCCTAACCTTCATCCCTTCCTCCTTACATTGGACACTTGTACAATGTAAATATAATAGAGGGAAGGCTCGTCACCTCACCCTCTTCCACGGTCGCCTCTCCCCCATCTGCTCTCACCTCCATAGGTGCGCCCCTTTCTTCAGTGTATGAGGAAAAGTGTGGATGCTTTTGTTGAATATTTGAAATTCACTTGTTTCTCACACTGATAATGAATCATGTGGGCTTAGAGAATTGTCATGGACACAACATTTGAACAATTTAGTGAACTATATGAACTCAGATTCCCACCATAATCAGGTACATAGGAATCTTTGTCAGGGCCCGAGCTCACTGGATGTCCTCTTCAGGAATCTAACCGTAATTCTCCTAATTTGGGAATCCTCATTAAGAATAATACCCAAATTAAATTCTCAAATCACCAAGGAATCCTTTTCAGGATGTATGACCAAACTCACTTCTCTCAATGGACAATACTCTCATATGAGACTTATCGAACTACGTGTGCTTTAATTCCCATCTATATGGGATACGTTTGAAGCATCCTTGAGGTTTAAACCTAAGACATTAAATCAACCCTATTCTCCATGGGCCATATTACCAACAAGGTTTGATCCTACATGGAAACCCATATCTTTTCCATGTTCGTTGGTCTTCATCATCATAAGTCCCAAACTATGTTTTGACTAAGCACATTCTTCTTAGATGTCCATACAACATGACATTAAACTGTACGGCTAGGTCCTTATCACATGTTTTTAAAAGGTATGATGTTTCATATTTAGTGGCACCGAACTATGAGGGTTCTGATTCCTTTTACAAGGATATGTAGGTAGACCATTTTTTGGGCACAGTCCCAAGATCAAACCAAACCTTCATCTCCCTAGATGATAATAAATTCCAGAGTGCCCCACTGAGTGGAGAAAAAACAAGTATCATCTTAATGATGATGAAAATAATCTCTAAGTAGTATATGAGAGGATACTATTGATGGAGAACCTCAAATACATATGGATTTATCTATTAATTAAGAACCTAAAATACATAAGAATAATTTTAAACTTTTCACATGCTCAATAAGTGATTGAAAATTCTAAGGGATACTAATGATATAATTGATAAATTAATGAGGATTCATGAAAAAATATTAAATTATAAAGACCATCCCGAAGTAAAAAATAATTCTCCCCAAAATGTTGTGATGAGTCTAACCTTCCATCCTATCGACCAATGAACATTCATAAGTATCATGAATTTCAAACATCAAGAATGCCTGCCTTTGGAAAGAAGGTCGCCTTTGGATAATGAATTGTTTGATGTTTCCTATGTAATAAATAAATTCTATGGAAACTACCTGGAAGTAGTGATTATTAAAAATAAAATACATGTTTCAAGGAACTATGAAACTACACTTACTAGAGTGGCCCCATCACCAGTCTATATTTCTAACAAACATCAAAAAAGGAAGCCTCGAATCCAACTGGTGTAGATTTCACTAAGGGAACTGGAATCACCTCAATGTATAGTCCCAACATATGAACCAAATATATAGAAACAGAGGATTTTGAGGATATTGAATAAAACAATTCACACATAGGAGTAGATAATAAAGTAATCATACCTCAAACAATTCCCATATTCGTTGGCACTGCTGGATCAAGTGCTTGAAAATTACCACACCCAAATCCTCTAAATCTCTACTACCAACCTCCATGGCCACACTCTATCCTGGGTCCATGTATACATGGACCATCATGAGGTTTCACATTTCTAACTCTTCCATCTCTTAGATTCAAAAAATCAAAATGTGGTAACTTCCAGTAGAACTTTCCTGGAGGTGATTATTTCTTCAAAAAAGGGGCATGAATGCCTATCTGAAAATGGCCTTAGCGAGCGGTCGGACACAAAGTCGTGTGGTTCCCATATCTCCCATGGATATGGTATGAAAACATAAAAAATCCAAAATGTTTTTTGGAAACTACCTATCACTAGTGGTCATGAATGAATCTACCATGGTAAGTCCATCACTGAACATAACCCTAACTTCCTAAACACTTGAGGCCTACTGACTGAATCCATTCACCTAATAACATTCTAATAGAAACTCAATTCTGGCTCAACTGCTAATGAATATATACAATAAATAAACTTATCCTTATATGAATCTCTATATTTGTTGGGAGTGTTAATATATTGACTGAATACATAATCATTGGATATAAATCCACCTCTAAAGACCATGCTTTGGACTCCTTATCTGGGAGAACATCTGGAGAAAAGTGCAGGAGGTACTTAAACCAGATCAAGTGCCATGCATGCTCAGAATCCCCTAATGATGCGATATGAGCACATGCCTCTTCGATTTCATCAATGTTGATGATAGATACTATGCCCAAAAATAACTCTAAATTTCAGACCAAAACACATTTACCTCCTTGAGGATACCAAGAAATAGTTTCCACCACTAACGTGTAACTCCCCAAATAGGAATAAAGTCTAGCAGTATCCAAAACTCTTATCATGCTTAGATCAGACTGTAATTCATCCCAATATCAGCTATATAGTCCTTTGCATATAGATATGAAACACTCACCCCATACATACCCAATATCTTCTTCTAAATGGAAAACAAATCAAATTTCCTTGTATCCTTCTCCTCTATTGGGTAATCCCCCCAATGATCAACCAGATCAGCCTACAGATCCACAAAATGCCTATGATACTTGCGAACAATGAACAAGATCCATTATTAAAAACAAGGAGAGCATCCTAATCCTAATTTTATGAAATTTTATCAAATATTATTAAATTTATTCATTTTATTTTCCAAAAAAACCCAATTCAAACAAGAAGAGATGTCATCATGACTCATGTACCTCTTCTTGGACTCTAGCATAAAAAATTCCTCCTCACATGGTCCACTAATAAGAATAGAGTTTATGAACTAGATCATGGGGGCCTAAAATTCTATTTATGGTATGGTCTCCCTAGCCTATGACACACACCAAGCTCAACTAGCAGTACTATCATACCAACCCATGCAATCCATAGAGTGACTAACTCTACACTCCATCCTATCTCTCAACCATCATCTTTGATACTACTATATCATGACCACTCCCACCAATGACACTGCAATGAAGGGATAATAATAATAATCCTTGATTACTGACTCCAGTAGGCCCTAGGATGGTGACTATCAGTGAGGGAATAAAAATCTCACAGTATGGGAGGCATTACCCACTATATATGGAACATGATTAGGAGATATGATAAAAATAACCAAATAAACTCTAGCAGAAATGGTAATGGTAAACCAAAAAAACATACCACAATTCAGGATTAAATTAATACTCCTACGTATAAAAGTATCCAATGTTAGTACAAAAAAGGAATGCCTATGATAATAAATCAATAGAAACTCCATCCAAGCTGGTAATTCCATGCTCTGTCCCCCAAATTCCCCCTAGAAAATAGAAATTGGTTTATATAGGTAGGGTGATGATAATAGGCATACTATATAGGGACATAATTGTGGCCTCAAGTGCACACATTAAAAGATCATGCTAATGCACCAGATAATAAAGAATAGAACCAATAAGCACCTATATAGGTCATCAAACTAATCACAACTTCACCATGGATCACTCACCAAACCAAACATGATATATAACAATATTGCATCAAGATCATAATAATTAAATGAACCCAACCACCTCTTCCACAATATTTTTATTCACTCATTCCTTAATATCATATTTCATATACTCCCATCCCTTCTACATACATCACATCACTTCACGTCCCACCCATAGAAACCTGATCCGCAAATCATACCAGATCATAATCACACATGTAGAAACATGGGCCAACACATCATAACTAGATCCAGAGAAGTAGGGTATCCTGAATATGAAGGACATAAACCTCATACTCTCCTCCCACCACGAATGATTCCTAGTATATATCACATCACACCACATCATCTTCTAACCATAAACACATGGTCCAACACATCATATTTCTCCTATAGACACATGGGACAACAAATAACTATTGATGGAAGAGCTAGGGAGAGCGGGGAGCTGGCCATCCATATCACTACCATACTAGATGTTGGGGAATACCCACATAACTCTCCATGTATGATCATTTGTAAGGTTATCCAATTAGGGTAGGGTGAATATAAAAACATAATAAAACATTGTTAGAGATAGAAAAAAAATAACCAACCTAAATTTTCACTTCAATAATACTAGCACACAACACATGACCACCATCGTACCACACATCAATCATCACGACCACTACCACTATTTTATGAAACACACCACACAACTGCCACAAAATCCACACTACATTACAATTTTCACTAACAAGTTCCACCACATTTATTCATTAAGATAATCACCACAATTATATATTTCCATCCTATTATATTCAATTAACACATTCCTTTATTAAATTCATCCATGATCATCATTTTTTGCATGTATAAATAGGAAACTAACTCAACAACACTACAAAACAACTAGAATCACTCACATAACCACCATCCTGGTACATTACATCCACCATCATCATTGCACCACATCACCCAATACATCTCAAAAAAACCACACATCTCATACATCTCACAACCTAGACCACTATGTACCATACCATCTATTCCACAACCACTACACCACAACCACTATAACATAATCAATACAACACAACCACTACACGACAACCTCTATACCATAAACCCTATGCCACAATGTTCAACTCCCAATATCACATATATTCCAACCAACCACCGCATCACTTCCTCAAACATCATTAGTCCCTTCAAGTCAAATCCATCATCACACAATATCCCAAACCATGAAGGGAAACATAAAATGTAAAGGTTCACAACACAACTCACATTTCGACAAACATATTTATTCAGGGTAAATATCACATATCTTCCTTATTTAGCATGGGTATTATCACACAAACTAGATGTTCAAGAAAAACTAATTTTAGACTAATATATATAATTTAATCTTTTTTTATAGTGAGATTAAATAATTACATAGCAAGGGTTATCAAACTATAATAATTACAGCACAAATAAGGCTCCTAAAATATGTTATTTCCAAAATTGGAAACAGTAATGCATAATAACATCGAAAACATATATCAATGTATAAAAAAATAAATAACTCTTCATTCACGTTAATTTTAGTCATTATAATTAATTATATGATTATTTAAACCTATAATATCCCCCCCAATGTAATTAAAGGCATGCATATATCACATATATCACATAAAAGAGTATGAAAAAGGATCCCCTTCTACAAAGAATAATTTCCAACTCACTACGCACCATAGTGTGATAAAGAAACACCCATAACCACAACCTCAAATTGGAAACCACAGATCAAACTACATCACATCAAAGAATCATCAAAATGTAGCCAAACTCACACACCAAACCAAAAGTATATCACCATAGAAAATAACCAAGAGAATAATGAAATATAACCATAGGGAAGGGAGAATAACTATTCATGGATTGCAAACAGGGATCCACCAGAACCCACGTATTGAAGCTGGTAGAAGAGGGTGGGAAATCCTCATTAGGGGACTAGGGTTCATCGATAATGAGAGTGTAAAGAGTTATGATGAATGAATGATATACTTTCTGAAAATAGAACTTAAAACATAGAACCCCACTTGGTTCATGCCATTTAAAATTTAAACAGTGTATAACCCACAAGTATTAAAAAATTTCCAGCATTCACAACAAATTAAGTATCTTTGTAATTTATTTATTACCAATTAGGAATACTATTTACAGGACATGTAATCCATCTCATGGTTTCCCCTCATCTTTGAAACATGCCAGGAACTAGCTAGTTTCCCAATCAGTGAACTACATTTACACATCATGTGAACCTTACATAGAATGAATTTCCTAATACAACACTCTTGTAGCTCCATCCTCCACCGGTAACTCCTAGAACCTCCCCCAATCTTCTCAAAAAACCAAAAATAGAAATGTAATGTTCTAGTAAGACACAAAACATTATAATAACAATATTTACTTAATCACCGAATAAATTTTCAAACTCATGGTTATCTATATGTAATACATATATTCTAAAATTATAATAACTCATAATTACCTCAATATCCAATAAAATACAAAACCTTGCATTTATTAATAAATTCAACATTATTTCCTCAAAATTTAAATGAAATATACCTCAAATAATACTCAATGTTCATCCAATGGGTTTCAAATACATAATCCCATTAAAATATATCCCAAATTTTCATTAATCAATTTATGCACCATCACTTAGGAAATAAAAATGGATTTATTAGTTTTTTAACATATGATCATCCTTAAACATAGAAAGTTATTATAATATCCATGACTCTTAAGATACCCTCTCATGAAAACATCCTAATATCTAATGTTTTCTAAACATTTCTATGATTCTAACAATAGTGAGACAATACACAAACTCCCGAATATAGTGCTAGAATCCTAAAATATATATTTATAGATTTGAAACTAATCAATGTGACCCAATTGAGACCTTTAAAAACATAAAACATAAATATGAAATACAGGATCACTTATATTCGTAAAGAGTTTTTAGGTTTAGAATATTATATAATTAGAAAAAGATCGTACATAAAAACATGGATATAAAAACTATTGGTTCATAAAAATATACATCATCTCTAAAAAGTTATAATCATCTAGTTAAATTCTTAGAAATGACATACTTGAAACATTTCTTTATAAGCTAGGGAAGGATAATATAAGAAATTGCGATCTTTGATACTCAGTAAGGGGATACAGATGATAAATAATGATAAAGTGTGAATCAAAAGTATAAAATGTTAACATAAAAGGGAAGGATGATGAGTAGTCACATTAGAGTATAATATAAAGATCATGATATCTTATGATCATGGAAATATATGAGATGTGTAAAGAACAAAAAACATTAAATAGTCATGAGTAAATTCTAACGTGAAATAAAACAACAGATGATGGACATATACCCATATAGGATTAGGTTTACTACCTAACCACGTACATAGTGTCTCATGAGACAAAATATATACCCAATACATCGGAGAACTATCTGGGTACACTCATTATAACATGTTCATGATTATTTATGACACAATAAGGAACTATATCATATGGTACAATCATAATAATTACCCATGGAAGGAAATGGGTTTCCCAATCATTCCACATATCAGGATCCAATGAAATTTTGTAAATACTCAAAATAGAAAAAGAGATTAATTATTATGGATATTCGTATTTTAGGACATAACAATATGTCTCAAAATATTGTCTTCATTTGGGAATAAATATTTTAAAATGATAGTAACATAAAAGAAATAGGATCCATAAATATTTCATCATGCAATTAAATTTGTAATGGAAAAAGTTTCACAAACATATTTTCATCATAATCATAAACTATCAACAAAATTAATAAGGATATTATAATTTGATCTTACCCAAATTAGAGAATAATTTACATAAAATTATTTCATATTATATGAAAATTTTCTTAAAATATTACTTGGAATATTTATTTATGGAAAGTTAATTTTTAATCTGAAAGACCGTATTTAAAATTGAAAAAATCACAAATATTATAGAATAAATCAAGGAATAACAGTGGAAAATTTTAGTGGAAACATCAATTTATTGAGTAGTCATAATAGCTAAGAATTCTATTAATGTTTTATACGTTAAAATAAAACATTTAATTCATACCATTGTAATAAAATTAAAAAAGTACCACTTTTGAAAAATGATAAGAAGATTCATTTTAAACCATTTTGTTAAAATTAAAACAAGGGTAAATATTATTTTAAACAATAATATATGAATTGTAAAAAAATAATCTGCAATACATTTTAAAAAAACATGGATATGCAAGAAAAAGTATTTTTTATAAAGAGAGATATAATGATGGTTTCCTTAAAAAAATTATTTCAGTGTATTGAATTCATAAAGAAAGTAAAATTAAAGGGAAAGTTGTATTCTCTAGAAATAAAAAAGGATAATAAAATTCAAGAGTATCTTGGGATATATATCATGATATTTTAACATAAAAAACAAATAATAAACTCTCCTGATACATAATGAGATTGTAACATAAAACTATTTCCACTTTAATTACTTTTAAATCATAATCCCCTCGAATAAAGGAACATTATATAGATTTGTTAATATCAATATTTTTCATTAAAATAATTATAAAATATATTATTTTTCATTATCGACACCACATGAAATAAAAAATTGCTGAATTTTTCAGGTGTTTCACATAAATAAAAGTGATACAAGAGTCCCTTACCTTGAGTCTGAATCATCACATTTGTTCTATATATTCTAAAATAATAAAGTTATTTTAATTATTTAATTTCTTAATAATATCTTCCATATTTATTATTCCTTTAATTTAATCTATTATCATGTTATATTTAACTACTTAATCAATTAAATTCACATCATATATTTTGATTATATTCAGATTGTATCTCTCAAATGAATTCGGTAGGTTAACCATGGTAAAAGAGGTCATTATTCCATCAACTAAAAAATAATATACATGAAATAAATATAAATTTTTATATATAAATTGTTCATTGAAAACTATTCATGATGTACAGTTACAAGAAATAAACTACATTAGAATCCTATACACGATAGGTCAAACATAGGCACGAGTAACATTCCATTTTCAAGGACAATTTTATATGGAAAGTATGTTTGAAAATATATTTATATAAATATTATTATATAAAAAATTTAATATTATTTCATTAAATAATCCTATATACACTATTCCTATTATGATGTGATGAAAAATTGAACACATCATTTTGTGGAGTTGGTAATCAAGATATACATGTGAAGGACATTATTATTGTCTTCCTGAATTGAAAGGTTAGAAAATATATGATATTTTAATTTTAAATAATAAAAAATATGTCACTAATATCATATATACATATATAAGATAAATACATCATTATAACGAACTATGAATGATAGTGATAGAAAATAGAGTATATAAGTTCATGAGGTAGTAGTATATTGTACACACGAATTATGGTTTTGTTTCCCATCTGATGGATGATGATATAAATGTAGGTTCTTTCATTATTATAATAAAATACTAGTATATGGATTATAATTATGTTATTATATCATCATGGTTTAAGAATATGATTAATATGTATAAGACGAAATAAAATGAAATCTCTTGGTTGAAAACTATACCTCTTCTTTATAAAACCTCTTTCGGATTATAACTAAAGCCTTCTTATGTTAGATTTGTTTTCAAAAAAAGAGCTCTAAGATGTTAGGAAGTATTTAAAAAGGTATTTTGATAGTAACTATTTGAAAAAAAATGTTTTTAAGTGTGAAGATACAATAATAGGAGGTACCTTTTTAAAAGTGAGTGGAGGGGTACTCTTGGAATTAAATAAAATATTAAATTAATATAAAATAATTTTCATTTAAGAAATGATAAAAAAAGATATAATTATAATAAAATTTGAGTATGGGCCTAATTATAATATGAAATAAAATTTGTAAATATTTATAGTAGGTTTTTTCACTTACCTATTCATTTTAACTCGCATTAACACTTTTTGAAAATTACCTTGATAAAAATTTTTTTACTCATCAGTGGTAAATATTGTTACTAAAAAGGTTAAATTGGCCCATAAATGAATTATGGTTTTTAATTTAGACAAAATTAAAATCCCTTAACAAATTATATGGTTTTTAGTAATTTTAAATCATTTCATTAAATAATATTTCACATAAAGCATCTTTAATATCGTTGTTCTGACTATTCATTTCATTAGACATAAAAAAATCAAGAAAAATTTGGAATTTAAAAAAAATAAAAAATCACTAAAATTTTATATTTATATATAAAATAAATTAATAGGGTAATTATTTCAAATTATTTTGATTTAATATTTTTAAAATCATTCATTTTATTTTAAGTTTAATAAATTAAATATTGTATTAGTGATGCATAAGAATTTAAAGTAGTAATTTCATTGCTATAAATTAGAAATAAAATACCATGATAAAAAAATATTTTAAAAAAAATAATATTTATAACAAAACATAAGTTTTTTTATCCTTGCCATATTATTTTATAGATATTATAAGTAAGAGGGTGATATTTTTGACTTTATCTTTTATTTAAATATTAAAAAGATAAAAATCACATTAAAATAAAAATAAATGTAATATATAATAATATTGATGATTATGCATGAAATGTACTCATTATATGGAATTATGTGAAGATTTAGGGTTATTTTCTAGTCCATGTAATATTATTTTTAACATTAATTACTTTATTTTCTCATACTACGGTGGTATTTATTTAATATTGTTGATATTCATAAGGACCAAAATCAAGGAAAAAATTAAGAATATTATTTCCTTATGATTAAAAATACAGAACCTATATTTAAAAATACATTTACAAAAGTGTCCAAATTTAATTTAATATTAAAACACACAATACCGTAAAAAAGTTTTTTTTAGAAAAGTTCCTTATATGTATAAAAATGTTTTTATATCAAATTGAACCATAAAATAAATTCAAATAAAAAACATTATATTAGTTATAATATAATTTTTTAATTATACATTGGATATATTTTAAAACAAAATGGAAATTTTTGAATTCTTGGAAAAAAAGTACAGTTCTCATTGAAAATATGTATTTTTCACTATTTACTAGGAAATCATTTTTTCTAGGAAAATCACAAAAAAACACCATAAACAAATTTTTATATGACTGTTTAAAAAATTAAATACATTTTTTCTGATAAAATTTCTAAAATTTAATAATAATAATTATAATATTTACTCATAAAATGCATTAAACACCTTTTTTATGGAAATATACTTTTTGATATATAAATTGACTAATTGAAATTTATTGATTATTTGTAAAGAATTTATCAATAAATTTATTTTGAGTAGGTATTTTATATATATTTCATAAATCAGATAATATTATTTATATGTACCAATTTAACGGCAAGGTTGTAATCGATATAATATATTAAAATATTTTATGGTTTGATTTCCCTTATTATTGTGTGTCTTATACACTATGGAATGCAGTATTTCTTTTAAAATATTTGGTTGTTACATGTCTCTTCAGGAAAATTATTCTATCCTTAATTCTCTTAAAATCGCATTCATTATTTTAAAAATCCACTTTATTACTATTTTCATAAAGTTGATATACACTAAATAGATTTTACCTCAACATATGAACAAAAATAACATGATAGGATTAAAACTTATTTTAAAAAATTTTGGTTCTTTCAACCCCTTTTACATTGAGCGGATCATCATTCTTCAATTAAAAAAATTAAAACCATCATAGCATTATGTTTCATTAAATATCTGATCATTTCTATTCATGTGAAATGAATAGTTTTCATAATATATCCATATATTTCATTCTCTCACTAAATCATAATCCACAAAACCCACCACTACATATTATTTAATTATTCTATAAAATATATATTTTTAGTGATAATTCATCTTTAATTTCACTTACAGTACTATTAGACACTTGTTGGTTTGTCATCAAATTTTTTTAAAACCTTCTCTAAGCTTCTTCGAGATAATTAAACATGTTATGTAATTTCACCATCCATTTTTTGTATCTTAGTTAGATTATTATATCTTCATATTGACTACCTATCAATTCATTACTTTTAACCAATTTAGTTAGTGGAATATTATATGACAGTGTTAAATATTTATATTCACACACTCCCAATAATAAACTATTTTTTTCACATCATTATCTCCTCAGATGAAATATGCTTCCTAAATATTTTCCCAATGATATTTCTTATCATTTTAATTATGCTAATTTCTAAAAAATATGAAAAAATTAGTGAAATTATCATCCTAAATGATTTTTCTTTAGTTTTAGAATCAATATATTTCTTCTATAAATCCTCAATATCTTTAGATATTTTATAATGTTATGTTTTGTTAATAATATTGTTTTCACCTCTCTTTTGAGAATTTGAAAACTTCTTCTACTCCTCATAACTACATCCAATTATTTATAAGAAATAGTGAGTTTTTAATATTATTTTATTTGATATAATAGGATGATAAATATTTTTTTTCTTGGAATCAGCTTCTCCCTCACATATTTGGTGTAATCAAAAAATTCTTTGAAAAAAATCATAAACTCCGCTTTCTGGAACTATTTTATGGATTTTTCACATTTTATAAACATGACATCTATAGAATTCATCTATGCACTCATTAAAATCAAATTTTCAATATTAATACCATGAATTTCATCTCAATCTTCAACGATTACATAGTGTTATCCCATCTTATATTAAAAATAGATTTTTATCTTGATAAAATCATAAACATTTCATTCCTTGAAAGATTTTTTTTTTGAATAATTCTTAATATTCAATGATTTATTTTCTATTTTAGGATTATAATATTTTCAAACACAATATAATATACATTCAAAATTGAAATACATTTAATGTCTCCTCATCAGAAATTTCATCTTCACCATTACCTTCTTCTTCTTAACCATAGTGATATTTAGGCTGAGATAATTTTTCTATAAAGTCTTGTATAATATCATTATATAATCCATCTTCCTTTCTATCATTATCCTAATCAAAATATGGAATATCATGTTTTGAGATATAATTAATCTTTTTGGATGTGTTTTTTTCAATTTACATTAATGTTATTACTTCATTATGACTAATTGTTTAATTATTCATCCTCTATGATCCTCTAGATTGATCATCTTCATAATCACCTAATACCAACATAGTGAACCTAGATGAAAAATATTTAATATTTCTGTAGTTGAAAAAATGAAATGGAATTAATTCATTGCATATAACTTTCTCTTGTTGAATTTAAATAGAAAATAATTTTATCAATTAATTGAAATTCATGGAATTATATTCATCTTTAGATTCTTCATCATGAAATTTATTTCATTAAAAATTATTTGATATTTTAAATGCCTCTGAAGTTGACTCCTTTTTAGATTTTACATTATTCTTCAGGGACATCCAAATCTTCATCTCATTGGTTATCATGTAATTTCTAAAAATATAAGTAGTCCTCTCATACAAATCATGATTTCTCAATACTAATATTATAGCAACAAACATATCCAGGAGAATTCTTATCAATTTTTCATCCACCATAGAATCCTTGAGAATTTATTTTTAACTTCAAATTGAACTAATAGTTCAGTTATCCCGAATAAGGATTTCATGCAAAAAATTATCCTCTACTATTTAAATTCACTTAAATTTAATATTAAATTTTTATAATCATGACACCAAAAGTTTCTTATTTCTATCAAGGTTGTCATGGATTTTCCACCACGTTCCATTCATTTCCTTCACGCATAAGACTCAAATAAACTCTTTAGTGGATGGGGATAAAAGTAATGCACTATATTATATATAATCATCTTTAATATTTTTATTATCAAGAAAAGTATATTTTGAACTATATTTAAGAATATGAACTTCATATCTAGTGTTTTTAATAGTGCCTGATCCATGATATAAGTGGTATGGAATCATCCACTATTCCTATATATATAATCCTTATATATTAAATGAAGGAACATATTTTTTTTGATAATATTAACTCTCTCAATGTAAAATAATTAAATATATTTATTTTATATCAAATACATTAGATAAAGGTGAAAGATAAACTTTATGATACAAATAGATTTTCCTTGGGAAAACGCACTGAGAATCATTAATAACGGTGAATTACTATAACGAGAAACATAATAACTACCTATAATATCACTAGTGTATGCATACTAATAAAATATAACATAAGAAAATCAAACCATGTGATGGTGATGATTGAAAAAGGAAGGGATAACACCCAAAAATCGAACAATAATTTTTACCTAGTTCACACTCTCTTTTTATAATGTTGATAATCCTTAGTGTCCAATAGTTTCAATCCCACGATCCAAATTATAATCTTATTATCAATATGAAAAAATAATAACAGAAAAATATAGAAATAAAATACAAGTATAAAAAATATAAAAAAAATCAACCTATTGATCATTGTTTTACTTCCATTATTTAGTGCATCCATATATTAAATTAGTGTTGCATTAATTTTATTATCATGAAACCAGTAAAACATTATATATAGGTAATTATTTTAAGGGTATGGATTTATATTCATGTTTTATTTACATATTATTAAATTTAAAAATGAAATATGAACTTTTTAAATCATCAAAAAATCACGGCATGAACAATATATGTTATGGTGTAATATTATGTCATGTACAAATTTAGTAATCATGGATTATAATTATAAATAATACTTCATTAAATTCCTATAAAATTGAATATTCCTTGACTTGATTACGTATTGAAATAATTAGTAATATTATAATGATTTCATTATGCAATAATCTAAAATTCTTCATCCAATATGTTATTGAATGTTCAATAACACCTATGAAATGATGTGTTGGCCCTCGATACTAGAATGGAAATTGTGTTTTTATGGTCTTTAGTATATGTTTTGACATCCCCAATTAGAGTGTGTCTCTTAATTTGTTAGTGTGTACATCAGTGCATAATGGATAGTTCTACACTAAAAATTTATAGAATCCTATTACCTAGTGAAAATAACATAAGATAAAATTCCTCCTTTATCAATCCCAATTCAGTGTAACGACAATCACATCATTGAATAGATTTATTTGTCATCAAATATTCATAACATTGCTATAAAATAAACTGTAATAAAAATAAAATCCATTAATGTTGAAGTAACCAATAAATTTAAATTTAACTAACTTTAAAACTCAAGAAAATATTTCCACCATATACTGGTATATAATGATCCAAATGTGTGAAATATATCTAAGCACCACATCATAGGATATAATGATGTTTTTAGTGTTCACATACTCTTAGTGTAGATAACAATAATATATTCACCAGGTCTCAATTAAATGAATTTTATAAGTCCATATTTAATAATTCACTTCATCATGGCTCTTTAATCTCACTAACTATCAAGGGATCTAAAAAATAACTAATTCATATCTCAAAATCAAACCTCTATTCCAAGTTACATGGGAGTGAGTTTAATTAATTGTGAAAAACATTGTATGGTATTGTGTAAAATACTATTTTCATTTAAATAATTAATGATATTCACATATAATTATCATAGAAAGAAAAAAATTAACATTTACAAATGATAAATAGATATATTATTATTTAATAGATGAAAAAATTTGATACATTGTGATCCCTATAGAACTCCATGAGTCATATTATACTCAAAAAACTCAAATTATAGCCCCCTCAAACTTCTGGTTCATTATTTGTACATAGAAATTCTCTGGTAACTTGAGATTAATTCATAAATAGGTTGATCATTCCTTTTTTATATGTTACTTATGATGTACTGAAATCACATGTCATGTCTATAATGTAAAAAAAAAACAAAAAATAACCATTATGATATCACTTATAATGACTTGTTACATACATTTTATTGAACCAAACCAGATAACCACTAAGCGCAAGTGAATTTATTTATATCCATTGATCAAATACTAGTCTTGGGGGTATTGATTTATCATTATTGAATAATTTACCAAATTTATATAAAAAATATATAAATTCCAATTTTATTTGAAAATGTCGAATGAGCCCTTTTTACTAGGTAGATTTACAAAATTAATTACAAGACTTGTATAGTGAATAGAATAATATGTACACTGATTTTACCTAATATATCTATATAATGGTATTAAAAACTAAATATATTTGTAATAAAATAAACAGAGAAGAAATCATAATATATTTATGATATAAACTATTAGTACAAATCATATAAAAACACTAGAACCATGAAACTAAATTAATATAGAAACATTCCAAACACTCTTCTAGAGAAATGTAGTACTATGTTCTTTAAAACCTCATAGATTGCTAACCATACTAATGTATCTACCCCACCTAGTTGAAGTACATATCCTGAAAATAGCTATCAACCTACATACCTACCATGTTATAAATGTAATAATGTGAATTTATAGATCAATATAAGTGGAAATATATGGCGTAACAAACTAGCCTTGGTCAACCCATCACATCACTAGGGTTATGTCATAATAAGTCCTATAGAATGTTCGTGATATCTATCCGCTAAAGATAGAATCTAATGGTATCAAGAGTATAAAAAACTACCCTAGGATATCGTTACTTGACACCCAAGGAATATCACCATATGTACTGAATTGAATTATTGGTTATAATGGGTTGGAAATATGTTCCATGTCATTATCCATATTCAGATTGGTAATTATTTTACACAATTAAATATGATCTGATTAAAATTCACCTAGTATTTTAGCATGATCATTCCATATATTGAGATTTTATGCATTTAAAATAAGTAGTTCTAAAATTTGAAACAACTAAAGATGTAAATAAACACAAAATTTTAAGCATCAAGAATCAATGTATAATAAAAGAAATAATCATATATTATAACTCTTGAATATATAATTACATCATATAAAACATCCATATATAAATGAATCAAGTGAGACAAAAGGTGTAAGGATAATATGGTCAAATATGATTTCGGTACCATAATAAAATGATAATACAAGTAAAAAAGTAAAATAACTTCCTATCTACATTTTCAATGAAAAATACATATTTCATTAAAACTCATCCATACCCAAACCAAAGTCATGGAAATTCCCTACATCTTAGAACTAACAATTATATATATAAAATAGTGTGTCTGTTGTGCTTGAGAAACACATTCCAAATAAAATTCATTCAAATACTCTTTAAAATTAATTTAAAAAATAAATAAATATATAAATGATTGAGGTATAATATATAAAAATTTCAATTTAGGTATAGAAAGAAATAAAAACTATAACATAGGAGATTGTTTGTTTACAAATCCAAAACATTTTATTCTATTATAAGATACTAAAGAAATAATATATGTTAAAACATTGAATATAATGATATTAAAATCCAATGAAATTTTAAAAATAAAATTCATATTTATACATAAATAACATTTTTATAAAATATCCACCTTGAAAGGAAACTAGATGTCAGGCATTAGATATCTCAATTCACTGCACTAGGAGATTCATATTTCAAGAGTAAAAGGGTATTTGGTAAGTATAATAATTAACTAAACAAAGATAAAAATAATTACTAATAGTATATTAATAAATTTAAAATATGGTAATAGAAACCCATCATCATATAAAAAGTATCATAATATTGAATGAATAATTTAAAAAGCTCAAAAAAACATAGTTATAGAAGAAAAACAATAAAGTCCCCCAAATAATTGGTATGCTACTATACTCAATATAATAAGGGTGTGTTTCTGGAAATTTCTCAATAAAATCATTATATGTATAACTGATAATCCTAACTATTCTTACACTAAATTTTCTATTTACGATCCTCCCCAACTAGTATGAAATATTAATATGGGGAAATGTTGAAACACTAAGGGATACACTAGCCTATGTATAATTTCAACTAGTATAGTATCCATCATTTAAAATCTCATGTTGCTACGCACTTTTTACCTTGATATATCTAATGTAATTGAGTAATCAAGTCAACATATATAATTTATTATGAAGCCAAAATAATCGAATCATAAACTTATGCCTCGCTATTGGTTGGATTTATAGAAATAGTCCCATCATAGTAATGGAATAATCCCACTAATCATTCAATATATATGTAACACCATTTTTCATCAGTACATAAAAACTAACTAAGGCTGAATCACCTCAAGGGTGGAAATAAAAAATTAAAACTATAATGACCCTTAATTTATATATATGAAATATAATTATCAATATATATCATTCCTATTTAAATATAAGGTAAGGTACATAAAATACACATACACACCATAAAATAAAGACCCTGTTTTATTACACTAACCTAGAAAATTACATACGGAGAATAAATATACTATATAAAATTGAAAATTATATAATGGGAAAATAAATGATATTTAATAACAAAATTAGAATATGGAATCCCGTTGTGTTATAATACCTTTGAATTATTACAAATATGAGAAACACTATAAAAAATAAATACCTCATTTGTAATATAATTGTAATTTTTAAAAAATGGATATTATAGAACATTGAGGGGAATTCCAGTTGTGGGTAAAGAATATAAGTGGTATTTATAGAAATTATAAACCTAATATGTTCATTTGAAATAATAACTAATCATTATGAACAGTAAATGACTAGTAAAAATAGTTAATGGTAATAAAAATTGTATTATACCTAATAAACAAACTTTATATTGAACAAGTTGATTACATATTGATATTAAAATGTTAAAAAAGTATTTCTAAAGCCATAAAACTCAGAATAGGTATAATTAAACATTTTTAACAAAGTATTTATTCTTTTATTTTTTAAAATAATAATTTTCATATAAAAATTTAAATATTATAAATTTATAATTTAGAATTTTATTTGGGTAAAATGAAACACTTTTTTTGAGTCAAGAAATTGAAATTAATAAAAGGTGTTTTTTTTATTTTTTTGAACATGATTATTTTTTATGAATATAAAAAATATTGTTGTAGTGTATTTTGAATGTTTTTATATAATTATAATGATGTTAAAAAAAATTATAAAACCTTTTCTATAACATATATTCTATATAATGAATAACATAATCCATAAAATTATTTGAAATTCAATTCCCTAACATAAAAATGTATTTCCAATGTCTATATTATGTTTTATAATAAAATAATTTATATTATTATATAAATATTTCTTATGAAGACTCCTATATTCAACATGGTGATATCTTATACTCCCACATTACGATAATTTTTTTCTTCATGTTTTTTTAACTTTTCAACCTCAACATCCCTAAAAGAAACATCCACTCTTTTACCTCGAAACCCAGACCCTATTTCCCTCATTTTCCTTCCCATGTGGTCTTAACCCCCGCTTTTAATCAAAAAATACACCCACTACTATTAATAGTGATTCATGTTCAAATATTCAGGGCATTCCCCAACTTAATTCCTATTTTAACCTCCCTTATTCAGATATGGATTCGATACATATTTTCAATTTCATTACTTTTTTTAGGTCTTTCATGTTAATTTATAGAGTAAAACCATTTAAATGAGTTCGAAAAATGAAATGAAGACTATATAATATTAATAGTCTCATTCCACAACCTAATGGACTGGACCTAAGTAAATCAATCTATTTTCCATGATATTATCTAGAATGGATGAACAAAAAATTGTATCATTCAAATATCAATGGGAACAATCATATTCACTATTCTCTTATGATTGTAGGAAAATGATTGTATCTTTATCAGTATTGTATTGTAAACTATTTAATCCTTGACATCATTTTTTTGTATTTTGAAAATAATTTTAACCCCCTTAACTGAATTTCTTTCTATATTTTCTATGTTCAATGGATAAAACCTAACTAGATCCCCAAAAGTTAATGTTTTATTAATACTTTCCCTAGACCTTTTATCAAAAGAACTATGTTCTATAGAAAAATTATTATTTTATATATATTAGAGAAAAAAATAATATTCTAATTTTTATTTTTTCTATATTTGTTTAAATTATCTGCACTAATATTTTTTAAACTATGTTCATTAAATTATTTTTTTATACAGATTTCATTTTTTTGAAAAATGTATATCTTTTCATATTTTAATTTTATATTATAATTTTTAGGGAGATAAATCATTGACATAATCTAAATTTAGCTATATTTGTGGAATTGGTATTAATTTTCTTAAGTTTATTTGAATTTAAATAGTATATGTTACTCCCTTTTATAAACAATGTCCTCTAAAGAAATTATTTTATTTGGATAAACCATGATAGAAATACTTACTAATATATAGTTATTTATTATATTCACCTTATTTTCTAGTACATATCCAAAATTCTTTAAAATGATTCTTATTTTGTACATATTAAATGAATTTTTATGAATTACTTTTCATATATTTTATATTTTTGATTATATATACATGTATATCTGACTTATACTCTATATTTATTATATTATACACAAAGTTCTATTTGAAACTATTTTCTTTCTATTTTTTCATATTTAAAATACATTATATTATGAAATATTTCTCATTTAATATTTTCATTATTTAAAATAAATTTTCCATCTAAATTCATTTCCATTTGTTTTTTCTATTTTCATATTTTAAAATAAGAAATAATTCTACTCATAAATTATTTGTTATAGACCAAATAAAATTTTATAATTCATCAAATGATCATATATCATCCCTCGAAAAATTATATGTTTCTAATTCAAGAAAAATAATAAGTACAAAAAAAAATTAATGTTGTTGCAGTATATTAACTAATAAATATTAATATCTATACATTCATGAATGTACATTGCCTATAATTTTAATTTATATAATCTATAATCGTTCAAATAGTTTCATTAATTTTTCATATTCATTATAATATTTTTATTCAAATTTATTCAATTATACCGTATCTAACCATTTTAATAATATTTTTAAACCTTTATAGAGTGACACTTATACAATTTAAAACTACAACGAGTCTACTTAATGATACCTATTTCATCTATATGAATCTATTTTTCAATATTTAGTTAGTATATGAACAATTTTTGTATCTTTATCCATACAACATTTCCATTTTATATTACAGAGTATATACGAGTAATATTTAAATTCCACAATCCGAAAATAAAAATTATTAAACTATATAATTACAAATTATTCTTGATTGACACATACATCTTACTCTATCTCCATATTTTATTATTCCATTGGTTTCATTATTAATGTTTATTTAGTGAAAAACATTCTCACCCATATAAATACCTATTTACTAATGTGTTTCAGCCTATTAGATTTATTATCTTTAACAAAAAAATATTCTCAAACTACCAACAATATAATTAATTTTTAATTCCATATTCAAACATAACTCAAATATTGAAATCATTAGACAATATATAACGAAACAATACATTGATACAACTCATTCAATATAATTCATTATTCATAGTGATTGTATGATTGATTCATTGCCTGACATGTTAAAATTATGAATTATATTTTTTTTTCCAAAAATCATGTTACCAATAATTGGTTTTATTATTGTATGATGTTATTTTATTTTATATTAAAACATTTGATAATATTAATACAATGGATAAAATTAATTTATCACATTTTCCCATTATTATTTTTACCCATTATTTATTTTTTTTTAATGTAGATATACCATAAAAATAATTTGGTATTTAAATTTAGAAATTTAAATTTTTTGAAGAATGTTATAACATATTTCAATAGAAAATTATAATTTATATAGTACTATTTTGAAAAACAAAATCCTTTAATGAAATAAAATATCTATTCTGCATTCATAAAATCATATTTATATAATCCTTACTAAAAAACATCTATAAATAACATAAAAATGATGAACAAAAAATAGTGTAACTAATCTATACATATTAGACTTTTTAAAAGTGGTAACATTTAATTTCTCTTTAATTTTTCTTAAACATCCTTGGATAAATTACAATAAGTGCTTAGTTCTCACTTTATCCTTTCATTTCATTATAGGGAATCTGTTATGATGGAAATTCTTACATAAGTGACTTCTATAGTAGATCACAACTATCGTTTTACCCTATGAAACATAAACATGATTTGAAATATATATATATATATATATTAATATACAATGGGTTTCACTAGTATACCATATATTAAAAAAAATATTCTTCTATAAATATCTAGAGCAAGAGAAATTATTGAATAAATTGAATATATTGGTTAAATGCTTTTGAATTTTCAAAGAATAATGTTGAAATTAAATGGTAACCATATCATCATTTCCCACCCTTTCTAGATTAATATTAACACTTATTTTCATCTCCTATATTACTATGGTAATCATGATATAGTAGACTAAAATTTATTTAAAAAATTAATTTTTTGATCTTTTATATATTTTCTATAAATATAAGTTTTATAGATATATAATATAAATATGTACATATTTCGATACAGACACATGTTCTAAATTATGATATATATATATATGATCAGATATATATAATATATGTATAAAATATGTGTATAATTTCTAAATGTATATTTAGTTAAATATTCTAAAAACATATATTGTTATATGTACATTGGATATATTTTGACATATGTTCTAAAAACCTATATTATGGATATATTTTCTCATATATTCGTAAAATATACATATATATATATATTCTATATATGCTCTCGATGTGTGTATATATTATATATATATATTCTTTGTTATGATATTACAATAAATTTAATTTCTACATTTTTTCTGAACCATTATATTTTTCACAATTCATTAATGTTTTATATATATACATTATTTCAATTCTAAGAAACATATTAATTTATAATTAATTTATACTTTTCCCTTAAAAAATTCATAACATTATTCTTTTTCAAATATATAGTTAGTCATTGTTTTCAGTAACTATTGCGTCTTCTGCAAATACATGTGAGGAATAGTTGACAAATTAAAAGATTCCAATTATATAATTCAGTTTGGAATGTATTTAAATGATATATATATATATATTAATATTATAAACAAAAAAATTATTATTTATTTATATTATTATTATTTATTGTTTTGAGGTAAAATATTAAAATACTTAATATATTATTCTATAACACCCCTATCTTAAACCTATTAATACACACTCACTTCCATCCATTATTATTTATATTAATTCATAATACATAAAATATTATATATCATTATTAGTCCCCTAACATACATTTCCATTTTAGAGAGTCTTATTCATACAAAAAGACTTATCGTTGAGGTCATATGTAGTAGTCCATAGAAGTGGTCCTGGTTAATGTATATTTTCTAATCATGTTTCTTATAAATTTTCATTCACATATAACTCCTTATAAAAACCATAATAAAATATAATAATATTACACTACTATTATAAACATAAACTAGAAAAACTATATTAATGAATTATTTTCTAATTATCTTCTAATTAATTTATTATTAAAAACCCGTCTCACGCCGTGGTGGGTTTATACCCCGTACACAAGAAATGATGTATTTAACAATTTCTTGATATTGTGGTTCTAAATATGGGTTTCTAGGATAATTATAATATTAAGAATAAAATGAAGTAATTTTTAGGAATAAGAAATTATAAAATAATAACAAAATTAAGAATATTATAGATAAAACTTCTTAGTTTTTTAAGTACTCAAAAATAGATGTTTACAGAGAAACATTTTATCATTGGAATCTATTATGAGTATTGAAGTAATTGTTGATAAATATTACTATTAGTATGAAATTGAGTTATAATTTAACACTCTTTGAACTCATGTAATCAGGGGATGATAATAGATAATGGATATCCACCAAATAATGAAAAAATTGTACGACAAAAAAGATTTATCAATGATTGACTAAAAAATATAACAACTAGTATGTGAATGATATATGAATAAAAATTAATAAAAATATTAAATAAATATTAAATTTATTTTTAATAAAGTAATTTGTTTCTTTAAGATGTTAGGGGAAGTCTTTAAATGAGGTTTATACTCGAGGTAAGGGGTTCCCCCCAAGTCACCGTTCTTACGAAAGGTTAGTTTAGTTTATTGATATTTTATATCATCTTCTTCTTATATACTATATTTTTACCATTATCCATTAATTTTGGACTATATATTCTATTCATGTTCATTACATAATGATTATCATCAATTCTATTCATAAAATTATATCTTCTAATATTAATTGAGAAACATATTAGATTTATTTCTTCCTCTACTCAATACATAAATGTGATTTCTTCTATCATTTTTCCAAAATCTATCCACCTTTACAGAATATTCATTCTTATATTAAATGTAAAATTTGAAACATTTATGCTTATTTTTTGTACCTATGTGATTCATTAACTAATTTTTATTTAAAACACCATTATGTAACCCAAATTATTATCAAGGATTAATTTCATGTTTATTATTGATGATTGATTTATTTTTCCAGAAGACACAAAAAAATTATAATTTATAATGTTTTTAGTGGAGTATAATTATATAAACCCATAATCAATGGGGTAATGATTTCATTTTAGGATAAACCATTTATGGTTTATGGGTAGTTTCCCTAGTATAATATGTTTCTAGGTCTCGGAAGCGACCCTGGACTTGTGTTTATGGCATATTTATGTTCTCTAAATTTCAAATACTTTAATTATTTTATGTTCTTTTTACACCATTAATTATTTTATTCTGTTCTATGTGGCTTCTTATGATTACTCACTTTTATGATTTCATAATTTATTATATCTCACCCTTGTGTTCTCTTTCAATACCCCTTATAAGGATTTGTTTCTCACCCATTTAGTATGTACTTCCCTAGGATATCCCATGTAGTGATAGGGGTATGATGTTATCTATACATGAATTATGAATGTAGAAATGAGATATTATGTATCATATTTTTAAATGTTTCATCTAATCTTCTGAATACACAAGACATCCAATTTTTTGGTGATTCTTATATAATTTATTATAAATATTATATAATAATATATTTAATACAGATAGATCATTATAGTTCTTATAAAGGAAAAGTGTAGTTATCTTTTAATATATCACGTTTGTATCCATTTTTTTAAATCACAATACACAATATTAATTTTTTATTTAACATGATGTTTTTCATTTTAGTTTTTTTGTAAGGGTTTATAGTTTATTACATTAGCATTTAGTGAACCTATTAGATATACATATGGTTTGGTCCATTAATAAAAAATACTATTTTACATTAAATAAGGTTTTTCAAATTCTGGTGTTGTTAACATCCTACGATAGAACTAAAATTTAAATCCATTTGATGATAAATGGTTCCATATCGTACAATCAAAAATAATCCCAAATATTGTATAATATAACCATTAGAGTTTGTTAGAGGATATTTTAATAAATTGAACCTGAGGATTCATGGAATAACAAAAATAATTAAATTTGCTACAAATTTGACTGCAAATGAAAAATATGAAAAATTCCCATTGTCTTGAAGTTCTCACCAAACATCTCATGCCTGATAATTGTAATTTTTTTTCAATAAGTATTGGTGTATTGATGAATAAAAAGAATTCAATATGATTTGAATGTTTTTAAAGCATGGATATTTTTAATAAATATATTTATTTGTTTCCAAGAATTACATGAAGAATAAATAATAGAAAAGTAAACTTATAAAATGATATTAGAAGAAAATTTCCATCTATTCATGAATAATATTAGAGATTATGATATATGGAGGTTTACAGCTAACTTGACTCATAAGACATAAAAAGGTTTAAAATGGGTAGTTTCATAGAGATATTTTAAGGTTGTTTGTTTTTTTTTCTTTTCATAATATTCTCTAGATTAGTAATTCTGATGGAATGAAAAAATGACCATAATTTTAGATGGATTAACCATCAAAGAAAAATCATCACCAGTTGTAGACGTCCAATCAGAAATTCGATATCCTTCCAATAGGGGGCTAGGAACTGCACTTATAAATAATATAATGAAAAATTAGACTTCATGTGCATTGGTGAGTTGGTGAGGATGGTTATATTCAATATTTTGGGGTTGTTTAGATAACCATTTGAGAATACTGGATCAATTAAAATTTGATTAATATACTAAGTGAGAGAGAATTATTAATAATTGGTACACGTATGAGTGAAATTGAAATATGTTATCTCTTTTATGTGTGATTTTTTAGATATTCAATAGACAAGGAATTCTAATTAAATGAAACGAATTAGAATAGTTCCATAAATTTCATAATGATGTTGTCAATTTAATAAGAATACATAAATATAATTGGGATTGAACCAAGTCACTTATGTGGATAAATATAACACTATTAAATAATTGTGTTTATGAGTTCCATGATGACTAATTAATAAAAATAATTTAATGAAAAATATAAAATCTTAAGATATAGAGTGAATGTAGAAACTTTTTTGAGAAAAATTTCTCACCAATTCTACACACTTTTAGAAAAACTTATGTTCCACTTTATCCCATTAAT
The DNA here is from genome assembly GCA_963277665.1 of Viscum album. Taxonomy (NCBI): domain Eukaryota; kingdom Viridiplantae; phylum Streptophyta; class Magnoliopsida; order Santalales; family Viscaceae; genus Viscum; species Viscum album. Next base: position 1,346,700,648 of record OY728156.1, read on the forward strand.
TTTTTTTCTGTATTTATATTCTTTTATTATAGGGAATTGAAGGTGGAGGTAAAATTTGTTTGAGATTTTAATGGTTGACACCAACATAGAATATAGTGTGAGAGAATAACTATTCATGATTTGGTGAAAATTTGAATTATTCTATTTGGGGTATTCATAACATCAAAATTCATACGGACTATATTATAAAGAGATAAAACTTGATGGAGATGATAAGGAGTATCCATTTGAGGTGGATACATGTGAAGATATTTATTAAAAACTGATTGAACATTAATTTATCATAAAAATATGCTTTATGGAAATCAGTTGAGGTAAATCCATTGAAAATATATGGTTTTATATTCCATCACCCTAGGTTAAAAAAAATAAAATATTAACATTAAGGGGTAGAAATAGATTTTTAATGAATTCCATGAGACTAGGAATTTGAGAATAATTCAAGGATTATTTCTCAAGTTATAAACTAGCTACTTGAGACTGAATTATTTTGATAGGTTTGGTGACATGAATGACAATATAATAATTCATGAAAAATATGATTTTCAATCCCCTAATGTGAATATTGGGACAATAATTTCAAATGTATTTTTGTTATAGACATATTAAAAAACCCAAATTACTCACTCTTATTTTCTACACCATGTTTTACCATGTAAAAATAAATTTCTTTAACATTAATCATAATCCTAAGTGAACATGAGATTCCAGTCCATCCATAATTTTATTCAAGTTGCATTGTAAATAATAAGCAAAAAGAGATGTTTTTTTGAAGAGAAGTGAGATCCTACCTCTCCAAACACAATTATTTTTTATTAATAAGAGGGAGTTAAAATAGGTAGCATACACACATATTAAATTATATGTCTCTTAGTATATTAAAAAAATATATTGAAGGGATCATGCTTGATGGTTGTATTTTTTTCCAATAAGGATAACTGTCTTGAGGAATATAATTTTGTTAATATGTGTTTAAAGTTGGTCATATATGGATGTTTTGATAAAGATGCATGAGTACTTTTTATGTTTACATGAACTGGAATTAATGTACAAATATATTTACAAGAATATATTATAAGTGATGTTATATTCATTTATGAAGGATGAAATAGTTTAATATATATGGTGCTTTAGTACAACCAATATTTATAACATTTGTAAAGAATATTTGAAAAGGTAATTTTTATAAAGGTATTTTGGGGTTACTAGTTTCATGAATTTTTTGTATTATTTTTTAGATAAATAATTTTTAATGAAATAATATATATATATATAGAGAATTCAACCATCCAACTCACCTAACCACCGGTGGAAGTCAACGAAGATTAAATCAAGGAGCTAGCTGAGACACGCATGGAATTAGAATAGGTGAAGTAGTGTGAGAAATCATATAGATTTGGTGATTATATGATTTAGTGAGGGTATTTATATTCATTGGTGTATACTAGTACAGAATAATATAGGAAACCATGATCTCCCATTATATTTTATTGAGATTCTAAGGGAGAAACGATTATTGTTAAGTGGTGCATGTTATAAGGAGAGTCAGATGTAGTATGGTTTTCATAATGGTATTATTCATATATTTAAAACATATAGACACTTATGTATGAAAAATACATTAAAAAATGATGTAAATGTTTACTTATACCTCTAGGTCACATGACGATATAATTTTTCATCTTTTCTAATCACGATATTGGTGGGACTACCAAAACAGGATAATAATCACATCATTATGAACAAGGTTTTCATGTGAGATGAACAAGTGTCTAATAAGGTACGGATGAGGTTAAGATATATTCCATGGAACATGTGGATTCCTATAACGAATAACTAAATAATGTGAATACAAATGGGGAGATCATTATACATGCTTGAAGTAGTGACTATGATCTAAGATGAGTTAATGTGAAATGAAGGATATACTTGAACATGAATTATCTTGAACATATCATGAAGTTTAAAATGGAAATGGTCACTCGTAAGATAGAAATGGTTGTGTTAAGGTTATTCAATGACCTAGGAATGGTAAGTGTGGAAACTTTTAAGGTTAAATACTAGTTATCTCTAAGTGGTGTATAAGTAGATACTTCGTATAAGGGTAACCTAAAATAAAAACAGTTTGTTAGGGTGGTTTAGACCCATGTGAAGGTAAATTGAGACTATGTAGTGGATAGTTTGAAAACATTTAGTTCAATAAGGGTAATATATTTCATGTGTATGGTTTAAGGATATCATGAAGTGGAGTTTCCATTGTATTTTAGATTCTGAACAATTGTGAATTAAAATTATATTATTCATTTCTACCAATCTTCATGGATCAATTATAATAATAATGAATTTGATAAAGATAAAACCCAAAATAAATGAATACCAGAATTTTGAAAAGTCCACGGTGAATATCTTTGATTAAAAATGGTTTATAACTCATTGAATATCATTTTATTTAACAATTTTTATAAGTTTCATATTAGAAAATAGAAAATTCATAATCATAAACCATGGAGATAAATATTACAATCATATAAAATTTCATTGTTTGAATTGATTATTTAATTTAAATCATATGTCATTCATCATAAGTGGTTTCATAATACAAAATTTCTGATGATTTATCCATGAGCCTTCAAAATTCATGCAATGCTAAATTATTAAAATACTGATGTGCTAGAATTCATTTAAATATAATCAACTAATGTGATTCATGGAAAAATTACATTTTTCAGTTTTATCCAACATTGAAATTTAAAAAATATTGAACTATGTAAACTTTTCAATATCTTATGATGATATGGGGAGTTTTAAAATAAATTATTGTTTGGAATATGATTTATGATATTTCTATATTGCACGAATATTAAAAACTCTGATTTTCAAGGAGATTTAAATTAATTCATTGACTATGTTTGGAATGAGTTTAAATATACAATAATCTTTAAGATTATTTATTCAAAGGATGAAAATAATATTAATAATATTAGTGAATATTTATGAGATTTAGATGATTAGAAAAGTTGAATTTGACATTGTTATTTTTTCTATATCATCATCAAGTATAAATCAAGAGTGAGAAACAACTCTATTATTTGGGATTCATCTTCTGTGATGCTAAATTTGAGGGGAATAGTAAGTGGATCATTCTTCTATATAAATTAATATGATATAAATAATCTACTAAATAATTATTATTATTAGTAAAATATATTATTGTTTTTGTTATGGTCTTTATTATGCATTGAGACTCTTAAAGTACCACTATGATATAATAATCTCTATGTGTATGAGTGGATAAAAAGTTTATCCATATGGAATATATGTTGATCATTATTTGGTGGCTGAAAAACTATTCATTGGTAGATGGAGGATATATTCAGGAACTAGTGGTTCCAATATAAATATCATCATCACACGAGTATAAGGTAAATGAACTGTAGGGAGGTAGTTTCCACCACAAGTTTCAATGTCGAACATTGCCCTTATCTTGAATGCCACTTGTGTAAATAGTGTTGACAATCATTAAGGTTTAAAAGTTTCAAACTACCCTCATTGTTTTTTATTCATTGTCTAATATATTAGTGATTAATAAATTTCTCAAAACCCAATAAAAACAATTAGAGGATTACTCTCACTCATTAAGGTGAAACATTGCAAAAACATGCGTTTTATTGTTTTTGTTTATTTTGGATTACATACCGGGGTTAGTATTTAGAATATATATTTATATCTAAATATGTATAGATATTTAATTCTAATTGGGGATAATTTAACGGAAAAAACTCAATAAAACTAAGGTACCTTGATTCTCCCCCTCTCAATGTCCCTTCCGGATTACTAAGTATTACACTCAATTTTAAAATAATTTTATGATTGTGATAAGAGAAACCATATGGAGAGTTTATAAAAGTAATGATTTTAATTTTTCTGTAATCATTATTTCTATGATCACTTGTGATCGAGGAGCATTAAGGTTGTGGAAGTTGGTTTTTCCAATCCCTTGAGAATGAGTAGATTTCATGTGTTAAGCTATATCTTTTGAAAGTATTATCAATGTATACCTAGTAAAGTCTTTTTATTAATCATTATATAATAAGAAAAAAAAATATAATTTCCAAATTTCTCCATCATCTTATAGATGGAAATGTTCCAGGTTTGGACATTGGTCCCTTTTTACAAATCTATAGTCAAGGATGTTTTGGTAGTTCAAGTGAGATACCTAGGATTTGGTATACAGATCCACATATTGATTTTTCTAAAATAAATTCTTCCTATAAATTGGATGTATATTGGAAACAATACAATTTTTTAATATTTAAATTATTAATTTACACTGATTTATTTTTTGAACATTATTGATTTTATTTCTATTGTGCTTATTGTTTATATCAAAAGATGCCTACTTTTTAATAGTTTAATTACCACTATGCATATTTAATGTTTGTATTACATTTTTGTATACACTAATTATTTTTGAAATTACATTGACCATAAAATATTATTATCCATGTGGGATCAATATGTTTAGTAACATTTTGACATTAATTATGCCTCTAAACATCTTGAAGTATATTTACTTTCCTTTTATAGGATACTAGTAGTTGTTTGTTTGGATTACATTAGAAGAAATAATTTTAAAAACAACATGAATGAACAAGATTTAATCATTGAAATAAATATGATAGAAAATATATGAAAATAATTATTTATTATTCTACTGTTCGAGGATTCATTTTTATTTTCATATTAATTTGAATATTCTCATCCTTAATTTTTTCTAAGTAAATGTATAGAAATATGTGGAATCCTTTCAATAATAAAAGTGATCTGAAATGTAATGATTTATTGAATTAGATACCTAATTCAATGTGAGGGGGTTCCACGAATCTCATGGAAATACATTATTAACATACTGATGTTATGGATAATGACATAAAACACATTGATCACTATCCTTATCTTATAAGAGATTCTGTATTGGTTGATTTGTTAAAATAAAAATGGCCTCCCTTTATTGGTTGATATTATTGTCCCTGGATTATGGAAGAGTAAATTACATCCATTATGAATAAATTTTATTTCCTCCAACATTATGAGTAATAGAAATTTTTTTTCTCATATATCATCTGTAGGGAGAATCTAGTTAGTGGTAAACAATGATCAAGAATACAAACCCAAAAGAAAGAATAGAACTTGTTAAATAGGGAAAACTAAAGAAAATATTTTTCAATATATATTTTCCTCAGATACTATGTATTAAAATGGGAGGTTTGTTTCTTGGGTTGAAAAAATGGGTGGATGAATCCCTTGGGTCATATGGGTAATGCATCATAAGTACTTCAAGGTATGTGTATGGATTTTTCATTTACCTATAAAAGGATGTTTAATCATTTTTTAGTGGAATAAAGTAATGTATTTGAATATATTTATCCATTCATTACTTTGACAGCTTTCATGAAATTGTTTAATTTTATTTTAAAGATGATATGGATATTGGTGATACTTAATGGTCTCATGGGGATAAAGATAATAGAGATGAATAAATTTTGACTATATAAGTATAACTAATAAAAATTATTGAGGAAAGAATATAAAAATTTCCATATCTTATATGATTATAAATAAACATCATGAAACTACCTTAAAATGGGAAAATGGTTCAATTATATAAAATAAGGGCATCTAACCAATGAATACCAAAAAAAATAAAAAATCCAATCAATATAATCGAAGAAATAAAGGTTTTGATCAATCCTCCACCCACAGTTAAATGTTTCATCTATAATGGAAATGAAAACTACTCAAGTAAATACACATATCCAAAGGTCATTTAGGATAATTGAGGATGATATCCTCTAAATACATGTGATTAATGCTGTGATTACACTATTGTAACACTGTGACATTTTATTATGTGTTTTCCTTTAAATAAACAATTTATTTGAGTACATTTATTTCAAACAACACAAAAATAAAATGTATTGTGATATACCTTATTATAATTAAATTTAAACATTATTACATTATGCGTATCCAATGTGAAATGACATTATGAAAATTAAAATAAGTATAAAACCTCATGTAAATAAAAATAAATAAAAATGATTTATTATAAAAAACCCATATTATAATTAATAACATATTATTATTATTTTATTAAATAATTATTTGATAATTAAAATAAAAAATGAATTTATGAACTGATAAATAATTGATTTGACATGATTAAAATCATTCAATGATAAAAAAGGGATATCTTTTCAAAGAACAATTATTTCATGTATCATGTTTTACATTATTAAATTAAATTGAAATTTTTTGAAATAATATTCTGATAATATGTAATATTTCAATACATACACTAATATATCACCAAAATTTTAATTAGAAACTCATATGAAATAATTTTTATAACACATAATGTTTAAAAGGTCATTTTTTCAATATATTCATTTTTATTGTATTTTTCAATTTCATTTTAAAGATAATTTTTTAAATTTTAAATTTTTATATTTATAATATTAAATTCATTTTTGGATTTATAATGTAAAATTTATATGAGGTTGTATTTTTTGGATTTTTTGAAATTGTTGATTTTTAAGTGAATAGTGAAAATATTTCTTTTACAAATACCATACTTTTAGTAAACAATCATGATATAAGTATGATTTTAAATTTTAAAAAACAATTTTTAACTAACATATATGTATATAAGTAGCAAAAAAATAATTTAAAATTATTATATTGAATTTATAGACCTATGTTTGAAATTTTAGAAACTGAGTTATATTTTATTCTAGTAATTTTTTTTGACCCTTTTCATTAAATAAGTATTCAGAAGATTCCATTTGTTTTTTGATATATTTTAAAGACTAAAAATAATTTTTTTACTTACCATATTCCATTAAATATTATGGTAATCAATAATGTAAATGAATAATGTATAAATTATTCTTAATACATGAAATTCATTTTTCTAAAAAATGTTTTTATTATGTTTTGTCCACATTTATCCTATTTTGGGTTTACCATAAATATTAATTAAATACTATTAAATTTTATTAATATTTGGAATAGAAATATTAAAAATAGTGTATATAATTTATTTATTTTTATTCATAAAAAAGTTATAGTGATAGAATTTAGTGACCTTAGTTAATGTAGATAAGGTTATAAGTTTTTAAATTATGGTATAAGACCACATAAATATCACAAAAACTTATAAAATATTGATTTTCTTGTGTCTATATATATATTACATATATTATCATAAAATATTTGTTAATTTGGTGAAATATTAATTTAAAATTAAATTTATTTTATTTAAAATTTAGGGTATTTACAACATATTCACCCCTCTCACTTATAAATGGATACCTCTTCCTCCCAAGTAAAAACACACAAAAAAAATATCACACTATAAACAAAAATATACTATATTTAATTCACTACAAATCTGATACCATGTTATTTATATTTTTTCCATTAATAATTCCTAAACCTCTCATTTCCATGAGTTCCTTTAGGAATAGGTTCATGCTCACTACGTAAGAGATATCTTCTCCATGATTTTTATTCTATAAATTATTCCTATAACTCTTCTTAAATATGATATATAAAATCAATGAAAAAATCTAAAATCATTAATCTTAGGTAACATTGATATTATCATTATTCAATAGCATGTTCTTACTCATTCAATAGTTATAACACGCTCTTGTTTTGGCCATTTTACAACCTATATAGATTATGTTATAATGATTCTATAAATAAAGATTAAAAAATATTATAAAATGTTACTAATTGGAATAATTATGGAATTTATAAATTTTAAAGTACTGTTTAAATATTATATAAATATTTTCATTCACTACGAATATAAATTTTTTATAGAAGATAGAATTATAAAAAATTTTTTTTTTTAATATTTTCATGAAAATCATCACCATATGATCCATGAAATTACCATGGGGCTCTATAAATATATCCTAAACCTAATATGTAGCTTCATTGAATAGATTTATATTATTAAACAGTGACCAATGTTTATGAATTGAAACCACAAAATCAGAACATGTGTAGATAAGTTAGTTATTAACTTAAAAAACAATGATTTTCAAAAAAATAATATTGAAATAGGTATTTTGAAATTATATATGAATGTTTTACATTGAAATAAATATTAATATGGTTATTATATATAAAATAAATATAAATTTTTTAAACTAGAGTTTAGATTGCATTAACCTAAGCGGATGTTTAAGGTAACTGGTTTTTTCAAAATTCCCCTTCATTGAGATTTGATTTATATTCAGAGTTTTTTCTTATATAGGGTATGTATGTGTCACATGAATGTATTTTATTATTATTTAAATTAATTTAAATGGATATAGAAATTAATATAATGTTCAATTAAGAAGTTTTTTATTCAAAATTTTCCATGGAAATAAGGGTTTCTTATCTCAATTCCCATTTATTAAAACATGATTCACATTAAATAGTTTTTTATTTTATGATATGTTTATACTACCCATTAATTTATTTTATAATTATTTTCATGTATTTAAAGTTATTTAAAATCCATCGAAAGATCAATCCAATGATTCTTTATTCAAAATTTTATATGGTAGTAATGGTTTCTTGGTCTCAATTTCAATCTCTAGAGATATGTTTCACACGAAAGATCATGAATCATTTTATATTGTGTTATTTTGATTCAATTATACCTGAATTTATTATACTATATTTTAATTTAATTCATCTTATTTAAAAATCCAAATAAATTTTAGTTTTAAATTAATTTTTAATAAATTGTTGTAAAATTCATAAGGGTTTATCATATCAAATTTCATTCTTTGAAACATGTTTTCCTATAATCATCTAATTCAAATTATATATTTAATATAATACCTATTTGAAATTATATATTATTATTCATTCATTATCCATGTAATTTATTTTTATATCAAGTTATATTATTCAAGGGATTTTGATTTAGATGTTTTCAAAATGGTAATGGTTTTATTCTTTACTTTTATTCAACGATGCATGTTCTGTATTATATACATATATTCATTTTTATGGGGGATAAAATTCCATTTTATAATATTAAATAGGATTTCTCTTTTATTAATAGTATTTAAAGTTCATTTTCCTGTTCATTCTTTCAAGGTCACTTGATTTAAAATGTTCTAATGGGTTTTCATTGAAATATTTTCTTTAGATGTTTTGAAGACTTTTACCGAACTCATTTTGGATCACATCTAAATTGTTTATATTTATAAAAAAAACTTTATCATATAAATATTAATTATTTTTAAGGTCATTTTAAAATATCATTTACATCATTGGTAAATGGATTTAATAGTAATCCTTTCAATGTTTTATTTATGTTTCATTCTTGACATTTTTAATAAAAGCATGAGGATAATGTTTTTTTTAACATTTACCTCTAAAAAATATTTACCTTCATTTAGATTATTCTTTATTATTATGATTAAATTCTATGATAATGTTTTTCAATTAATAAAATATTCACATTGTTTATTTAATGTCAATTTTTAAAAATGTTCCAATAGAAGGTATATTTTTTCTTATTTTTCAAAGAATATTTCAAATGCATTTATAAAAACATAGTTTATGAAAAATATATTAAATTGTTTTTATGTTTTAATTGAGATTTTCCCTAAATATATCATCCATATTCTTTATATGGAATTTATTTTTATTATCCTTATAGGAAATTATCATTAATATTGTTTATTTCCAATGGTTTAATTAATATATGAAGGAATAAAGAATGTTTTTACATTTATATGGAATAAATATATATGATATATCATTATTTTATGGGTGGGTTCTCCATAGACCTCTGATGAATTATGTAATTTTTTTATCTCATGATATCAAAATTTTACATGGGTGATTGCGACCAAGTACGAGGTTACATTTGTTGTTAGACCAAGCCCAAAAGGTGTATAGTTAGATAAATTTAGCCTGATATTATTTTGGAAGGTAAGAATCATAGCCCATTATTTTATGAACATATTGGTTGCTATCTTTGGAATGGTTAATAATTCATATTCTTATGTTCATTCCAAACTCTTTGTAACATCTCAACCTGAATCACCCATTCTGGACTATAGTATTACTTGACCTAATGGCGCCACCCAGTATGAAAAAGGATATCGACATCCAGAAAGGGTATGAATGGATCATTGGGGAGAATATACACTCAGTATAAAAATCTATACATTTGTAAAATATAATTAAAATTATAATAACAAAAAAGAACACAAATGAACAAAGCAATAAGAATTCTATAATATAGGATGTGTTAGATGTATTAGAGTGAGACAATATAATAATAAAGAAGGTCCAAAATATGGTAGGTCTACCCATTGTATAAAAAAGGAATAATAAAATAAATAAATACTCTATGGCATCACTCAAGATTCCATATCATTACCCCCTCCAAACACCATGCTCTACCTCCTTATCTTTCTATTATTGTGACTTTTCTCTTTCCCTAATACCTTATTAGGAAGTTTGAACATATATTGAGATACCCATTTAGTATGTGAGTATATACACATTAGAGCTACAATAATATATACTTAAAATATATGAACATGATTAAGATGGGTATATCATGCTAATAATGAAATTTTCAATCAATTAATAGTCAAGCATGTGTTGACTGATCGAGCGATAACCAAGCAGTAATAAACCCCAACTATGCCTTATTTTGCATTATGATAGAAAGAAGGTTTTAATGGTTGTAATGATCATGGGTTATCTATAATTAATCCATGTTCTTCCTTTTTCCCAATAAAAAAATAATTGATGATGATGATGGTGATGTACAACCTCTGGTTCGGCCATAAGGTCATCAATCCATGTCTCTTTCATGGGTAAAGCCACAAGGCCACTATGCCATGCCTTTATCTTGGATCAGTCCATATGGTAATGAACATCATCTATTTCATATTTCAATCATCGGGTTAATCACACTCCATATCTATCACGGGTCATCCCTCAAGTCCCTTTCACTCCATATCTTTAATTGGTTTGGCCTCATTGTCATTTCACTCATTCCCCATGTCTTATTCAATCGTTGTCATCATCATATGTTGCACATGCTCGAACTAAGGGATAAAAAGGAAATATGGTCTACCTATCCCATGATAACATATTAAAAACATGCACATTACATAAATTCTAACGCATTAATTTATATAAAATAAATTCACAAACATATTATATTAATCATAATTACATAAATCCATACACAGACATGGATGCAGTCATTATCAAGCATGGGTCTCACAGGCTACATAATGACACAACAAAATTCATATCATGACAATAACCTTATAAATAGGAACTATATTGTGAGGAAATTCACAACTCAAGTGTGTGATTAAACATAAATATTTTACAATATTTTCTATATAAATCAATCCTTTATAAAAAATCATCAATCCCACACACCAAGGATCAAAAAAAATTCCATTGTCAATGGTAAATCATGATCTAGTCCAAGGAAATGTATCAAAACTAGATCATCCAAATATTTATCCTCAAATTTTGGTAATAAAACGATTTGTTTTGGGGTTGGAGTTATCTTAAATATTACGCAAGGTATTCTAAGGATCATGAATGGATGAATGATCTAGTTTTGGGGCCCATAAATTTATAAAAAATATAAAAAAATAGGCATCATGGATTATGTCCCTAAACCGTGGTGCCTATGGGATATAATAGACAAAAACCATGAAGAAAGGTAAGAGACTATGCCATAATATATTCAGACGAAACCTCAACAGGTAAATAAAAAGTGGTCCATGATAAGATCATGTAAACCAATAAAAGTGATCATGCCAAAAGGGAACCACCAAACCATAAAATTAAAATTCCAATAAAAAGGGCCAATTTTTAGCCAAAAAATACATCATACAACCCTAAAATTTTTATAATCAAGTCATTTCCTCCGGATATATTATGACATATATCTTCAATAACCCTGTATTCTCATATCCCAAGTAGACATGATGGAATAGCATAATCATCCACACCAGAATGAGACTCTATAGTTTTAATTTCTACTAAACCCCTCCAACATGTTTGAAAAACGCCACTAATTTATAACTAAATATAAATTAATTCCCCTTTTACATTGAAGGGTGTTATAAATAACCACCCTATAATGACTTTTATTCCAGTAGAAATTCCTCTACTAGTCCTACATGAGTAACTCTATCCCCTGAACCAGAATGTCAGACTCACACTCCCACATATCGTCTTGGATATATCTATTCTACCATAATACTCTAAAAAGTGTATCCAATATCCCCCTCAACACAATGTAAAAAAAATTACATACTTTTAATACATAAATATTACTTTATATTGTAATAATATTCATTACATAACATCACAGTTCATGTCATAACCGTAATGATTTAGTGACATTGGAAACAAAAACATATAAATAAAATATTAATTTGAGTTATAATTCATTTATAATTATGTTATTCATAACATTAACCCTTCATAGACATGTCATACTTAAAACCATTCTTTATAATCTAACAAAATTAAACTTTATAAAGGGTGAGCTTTGATTCATGGTAAGGGTAAATAACAGTTATATCAAAGATTAATTATGTATAATATAAGAATAATGCTATGAGAACATGAGATTAACATTTTAAACCCATACTATATGTATCATTGATCATAATATTGATTCATGGAATAAATTTTGGCAGTTGTTAAGATATGAATCACAAATTAATCAAAAAACATGAGCCATGAGAGCATAACATTGGAATAGTATATAAGTTTTTGGCATAAAAATAATAACATAAAGTCATTTCCATATTTTTTAGGACTCACTACAATGACTATCATGGTGGATTGGGTTCACTCTCCAAATCACTGTATAATTTAACGTCACTCACAAGATTAACGTAATGGACAATGTTCCTCTCTATACTGGGTTCAATACCAATTATAGTCCTTCTTACCTCATGATATTTCCATATTTTTTTATGGATTAGAGGGATATATAACTCTAAGACCACCTATCACATAAATAAAACAATAAATATGAGTCCCACATGATTATAAAAAAATCAATATATTATAACCAATGAAAAATGAATGGGTTTCATAAACATTCTTTCATAGTATAACCAATGGAAAAGAAATGAGTTTCATAAACATCATGTCATACTAATTAGAATCAATATAGAGAATGAATAAGGATGATATAATTGATTATATTCCCAGTAAATATTGGGATGCTTCAATGTATGACATCTTACATGAAATTTGTTTTGAAAGATTACTTGTAAAATTTTTCAAGGAAAATAAGATATTAAATTTCAAATAACTTATTTAAATTATAAAACATTTAAAAAAAATTAAAGAAAATATTTCATTTAATACAACCTTGTAAACATGTGAATGAATATTTAAATCAGTGATCAGTAATGATTGGCGTATATTTTGATAATTCCATGTACCAAAAAACAAGGAATCATTTTAGTAAAAAGATAAATATAAGTCATTCAGAAAATGAATAGAAAATTAATTCAGATTTTTTTTAAAAACATGAATAAAAATTCATTTAAATAATCATTTTAAAATATTAAAAATATTCTTGAAAACATTTTTATAAAATGTAGACAACAAATAGAAAGTATTTTTGATTGAATATAGAAATCAAGTAGGGTTTCCTTAAAAACAATCTTTTGGTCTATTGATTACTTAAAGGGGGGATAATAAAATAAAATACCATAATTTATTAAAATGACTATAAATTAAGAAAATTATTTTTATTATTGATATATATACCATAATATTTCATCAATGGAACTTAATCATAGACAATCCTGATTAAACAATGAGATTTTAAGAAATACGCTAACCACATTGGTAACAATTGAATTGTAAGCCCAATGATATAATAAATCATAATTAAAAAATAATTACAATTAAAATAAATATATTCATCATATAAAACTTTGAAGCAGTATTATATACATCACCTAAAATAAAAGAGTGGTGAATATGGCATATTTCTCCCAGAAATAATAGTAAGACTAGAAATCCTTTTACTAAAATTTGACTTTATTCGAAGTCACTCTAAACTCATATATAAAAAATTTAAACATATTATAAGTCAATATAATAATAATTTACATAATTATAATGTCATATAAGATTATATTTTAACATTTAAACACCTATTTAATAATTCTATATTAAAATCGTCATTTTTGGGTGTTAACTGTTTTGTTTTCTCGTAATAATTTTGGTTCAGTAGTTCTTGTACTTTTATTTTAATCGTGGTTCCATAATCTAAATAATTTTAATCATTATATAAATATCACAAATATTCATTATATATTTATTTATAGTCATCCCTAAATTTTAATTATATATAAATGAATTACATAGTTCATGGAGATGGTAGTTCATACATATGCCTGGATATTGATTTCAATTTTTAGATGGATAGAATGAAAGAATGGGAAATAATAATTCCCCTTTAACGTAAAATTATTATTTTATATTAATAATATATATTCATAAAATATATCCTTATTACCATCCATGAAAATCATAAATTAAAAATGAATCACATCACTTCGTAGAGGTCATAGTGCATATGTAACCGAGTGGAAGGTAATAAGGTAGATATGTTATTATAATTATAGATGGATAATAATTTCAAAAATATTATATAAAAAAATTAACACATATAATACCCATCTATGAAAATGGTGATGAATAATGATTTGTATCTCTATGTGGGGATTGTAAGTTGAACGTATTCACAAGCCATACATTTACTTCCCATTTGATGGGAAAGAGGGCGGATAATGGTGGTTTCATAATAATAATAAAAATTTAGTATATTTAGGATACATAAATTATTATTTCATGAAAAGTTATACTGATATATAGGATTAAAAACAATAATAAACAAAGAAAGTGATCAGTTAATGTGATTACCTGTTCTTTGAAAGAACTCCTTTAGGTCTTCTCTTAAGGATCCCAAAGTTGGTTCTTTGGGGGTATGAAAACCTCTGAAATGTCTAGAGTTAGTTTTAGATGATAATTTTTTTAGTTTCAAATTTTTATAGAAGGATATTTTTTTTTGTAAATAAGATAAAGGATGACATCCCTTTTATACGTGATGGGAGGGGAACTCCTGGATTTTTAAAAAAATTAAAAAAAATAAAGTAATTATCAAAAAAATAGATTATAAATGTATAGATATTAAATATAAAGGATTATATGGGTTAAATATAATTAAATAATAAAATTTGGATAGGTTTAGGTTCTATTTTAAACCTTATATTTTGGTTTAATGTATTTGTCAACCAATTTTAGCATTAACTATGGTAACATTATATTCACTCTTAATGGTTAATGTTATTAATTATAAAGTGTGAATTGTCTCACTAATTTCCATGTTATGAAATTTTAAAAATCATATTATACACATTGTTTTATAAATATTTTTTTATTTTTAAATAATTTAATAAAATATTATTTTCATAGAATATCATTTATATCATTTTGGAAACAATTCATTTAATGTGAGGTTAAATACATAAATACGATGATTGAATTAGAATATAATCTGTTAACACATATTTAATGTTTTATACTGTTATATAAAATTCATGTAATTTTATAATTCACACAAATTATATATTTTTTTATTTTTAAAATTCATAATTTTATTTTTCTATTAATTGAAGAAATAATGTTCTGACATTATGTAGATATTTAAAATAACTATATAAAAATTAAAAACTATAAATAAATTACATACATGAAAATATTTTCTTTATGTACAGTTTAACCATTAAATTTCATTCATAAGTTTCTTTTATCCATATGTGAACATATAAGATATTATTAAATATAAGAGAGTGCCTTTTTTTTATTTTTCATTGCTTCAAAAATTATATAGGTCATTTTCATGGACATGTGTCCATTACAAAAATAAATTTCACTACTAAGGTGATAAGGTTATATTTCCCATCATCCAATATGAATAAAGATGACAAATATTTTATTTACCATTTATTATTGAAACTAATTAACTGATTTTACATTTATTGTGAAAACAAAATTTACTATGGTTAATATTAATAGTGAAGAAAAATAAAGGAGACCTATTTAAAAAATTGGAATATTCTGATTCAAAATATAGTATCCATTTTTCAATATCATATATCTATAATTGGAAACAATTAAATTACTATAAAAGTGTAGAAACATAGTGGAAAACTATTTTTCAGAAAAATGTATTTCTAAGTATAAATAATGTTTTATACTAAATTAAACCCTTAAATTGATTATAATGGTCATAATTACATTTATCGTAATATATCAGATCAAATATTAATTTTAAATCATTTTAAAAAAAATAAATTATTAAAAATTCGTGAAAAAATTATTTTTTTCAATAATGATATATATTTTTCACTATTTATCGAGAAATCAATTTTTTTTATGAAATTATCAAAAATTAGACGTAATTTAATTTTTATATGATGATTTCATGAATTATTTTATTTTTTAAAATAACATTATTGAATGTGGATAAAATTAAATAAAATATTTTCTCACAGAAATCAATAAAATTCATTTTTAATGGAAGAAGGTTTTTGAAGAGTAATGTCACTATTAAAAATTTAATGTTTCTTTCTTAAGAAATAAAAAATACATTGGTATTGTGTAATACCTTTATATTATTTCATAATTTATATTTTCTTATTCGTACCATCCAATTCAATGGTGGGGTTTTATGGTCATTATTAAATAATTATATATTGTGGTAATTTAGGCTCAATGTTGCGTGTCATATACAGTATTGAAAACAATGTTAATCATTTAAAATTTAAGGGTGTTTAATTATTCCCCCCATTAAAAAATTATATCCTCACTCAATGAAATTGTGATATGTAATCAAGGATTTGACATTTTAAAATTCCTATATTGAAAACACACATAAAAAATTGGTTCATAAAACGTCCACTTAAAAACATGTAAAGGATGATATGAAGGTCATATGACATAAAAAAAGGTTTCCAAATAATTGAACATTACTGCGAAGTAAAAACATGCATATGGAGGAGAAGGATGAAGCCCAAAGACTAATATAGAGTAATAGAAAACATGTTCATTAGAATGTTAATGACCAACAAACCATAAATCTATGATGCGTGATAAGACTACTGATTCATCAGAAATGATGGTAAATTATAAAATTTTATATCAATATACTTTTCCTAAAGGTGATGGATTATTTTACAATCATGATTAAGAAAATGGGAAAAAAATACTTACATGATTTCTTTCCAAATAATAAGAATAATTTCATCCTTTGGTTGTGTTTTGATCAATTTAAACATAATCTCATCCTCTACTAAATGAATATTCGATAAAAAAATTTCATACCTCAAGAAATAAAATTAAATTTTAACATATCATAAAATTTATAAAATAATGAAATGTCATTTCTTATATTGTTGGATGTTAATCATAACTAAAAATGGAAAATTCTAGGTTACATAATTATTGACATGAATACACCCAAAAATAACACATTTAACTCTAAAACATCAATAATAAAAACAATGTTTCACCTTATATAATTTCATAAATAACCCTACATCCTCATAACTTCAACATTAATTCCTATTTTAACCATAATGTTCATCTCATACCTTTTATCTAATATCACCAAAAATTTTAATGCATTCGTACCAATTAATCATTCATGTTAAATAAAATGTTAAATTTTAGGGTTATAAATAACTTAACCCTATGAAACATCTCCTAACAAATCATCATTCACTATGATAAATAATTATAATGTAGTGAACTTCACCAAAATAACATGAATTAAAATTATATACTAACCTAAAAAGTAATCCTTACATTGATCATAAATATCTCTGAAAATCTTTCTTTCTCTTTTAATCACTTTCCAACTATAAAAAATAACTATATCTCACAATCCAATAGATTCTAATTAACCTAAATTAAAATCATATAATAGCCCAAAGGATTATTTAGACCTCAGTAGATTATTCTTCCGGTAACCGAGTAAAAATTTTAAATCAACTCTAAATCCCATCACTTAAAACATTAAAAGGAGTATTAATTCACTTGAACAGATAAACCCATGATGGTATCCATAAATCATAAGTTAACTTGAAATAAAAACACACACACACACATATATATATATATCCACAATCCTTATTCATAAAATAAAACCATAATTTAAAAATTCAATAAAATTCATCAAAGATAAACTAAATAACTTCTGTATTAAATTGATAACCAATTTCAAGGTTAGAAATACTATCCAATTTACTAAATCACTTTTCATAGTTTTTGGTTCTCTTCAATTTCTGTTTTCATGTCCTTAAGAAAAACTAATGTGTAAAAATCTATAAATATTTCATGAATCCTATATCTATATTATCATTGATATAACATCTATACAACATAACACACCAATATTCAAAGATAAACACAAAAATAATTCCACTTAATCAATTGGAATAGGATAAGTTCTTCCTTGTTCATGGAGTTAACCCTTGGAATTGGGCATTTGATTAGATACTTATCACATTCCTTATAGATAAAACATTGATAAAAAAATGGTACCATAAGATGAACTTAATTATCCTCCATATAAATATTTATTATTACTTGGAAATTACTTACTCTAAGACCATCATTTCAATATAGAAAACTCATTCTCCTTCCTTCGAGAAACCCCATGAGTTCTTCTTACCGCAATATCAACAAGTAGGAAACTGAGTAATCATTCCACCATGGTCTTCGTGACGATAATATCTTCCTTTATTTGGTGTGTTAGTAAGGTCACCCAAGTTTATATTTTTAATCTTATAATGACATAGTAGAGTAGTAATAATAAAATGTTTTTTTATTATATAGTTCCCATTTAATCTCATTTCTCATGATAATAATCATTCTATTTTCTGTTATATTTTTTATTAACATGAATCATATTGGATCCATCCATTACAAAAACCAAAATGGGTTGTATGAATAATTATAGTGAGAACCATATAGTAATGACAAATAATTTATGGGCTATTTAAATCATAAGTCATTATTTTCAATCTATGAAAAATTGGATTGGCCTCCCTATCCATGATCATCATTTATTCAATTCCTTCATGATGGTTAAAAGACTAAATGTGAATCAACCCCACCATCATCCCCAAGAGTGTCCAAATAGGAGTATAGTAAAGACAAACTAACCATGTTATATAATGATATATGAGATATTATCAAACAACTATTTTTGAGGATATTAACTCTAGATTATTGTTTCCAAAACCAAAACCACTTATAGTATCTAGACAAAGATATATATCTAGATAAACCACATATTCAAATTTTAACAAAAAATTAGGATGTTATCATATACATAGTCTTTTACCCATGTTTTTTACCATTTTTATCTATCGATAATCTCAAAATATTGACTAATATATTCTCTACTGACAACAATAAGAACCAATATTTTCATACATAAAAATACACCTGATTAGATGAATATTTTATACATAACATCACAATCTATGCCTGATCCATAAAATTTATGTGTCCTTGGAAACCTGGACACATAAATAACTTATTCATTAGAGTCATACATAATCTATTATTATGTTATTCATAATTATCACCATTACTATAAATATCATAATAAAAACTGTTCTTCATAACCTAGGGAAACCAAAAATAAGAAAGGGTGATATCGAATGCTTAATGAGGGTACATAAAAGGGATATCAAATATTAGTTAATAATTACATGAGCATAAGGGTATAATAAAATTATATTAACATTTAAAAAACATGCAATCGATATCATAGATCATAATATTGAGTCATTGAATAAATTAAGGAAATTTATACGATTTCGATAATAATGATATCAATTATCATGAACCCTAAGTACAAAACATTGGCATAAGATATATATTTCTATAATATAGATAAACATAGAAAATAATTCTCTTTCTAGTAAAGGATCACTTCCCTGACTATCATTCTGGAATGTGTCCACTCCCCAGACCCCCATAGATATCCATTTTCACTTCTAATACTATCATAGTAGACAAAGTGACTTACTAGATGTGGTTTACTCCAAATTCCAGTTCTGTTTATGTCATGTGATATAATTCTATAACCAATGCACAATAATTCCATATTAATCAATTCCTACCCATAACCTAATGAAAACCATACATATATGTTCCAAAAAATTATAAAACATTAATCATATTATAACCCCTAAGAAAGGAATTAGTTTGATAAACTTATAATCACAACATAACCATTGGAAACGAAAAAGTTTTCATGAACATCTTTTTGTTATAATCATTATCCATTCAGATAAAAAATAAGTATTGTGTCATTGGATAATATCCCCATAAAATTATTACTACCAAATAATTTTGTTCATGGGAATTATATTATTTTTTTGGAATACATAATACATTACAAAAAAATACACCCAATTATATTATTATATTAGTGCCTATGTAAACATCAAACACATTATTCCAATTTAGTGAAATATCTAAAACATATCCCATAAAGATAATACCCTTTGGTTTTCCTTCCTAAAACCATTAAATATTATATGGGGAAATGAAAAAAATAAAGGGTTATCATAGATTATCAGTAATGGTAAAACAGGAATGTATCAAACCAAACGTGAATATAAGAATGTAAAAAAATGAAGATAACTTCCTGAAATAATTCCACATACAACATATATAAAAATATTGAGTCATTAAATAAATATTGGAATTTCATAAGGCATAAATCATAAAGGAAAATGATCCATGAAAAAATAACATTGGCATAAATCATGGAATTGTAGAAAACACACAATAATAGATAATAATTTCAATATTATCCAAGGATCATTTTAAATACCATACTAGTGGAAACCATTACATTACTAAACCAATATTTCTCTTTATTATAGCCCTGTCTTTGTGAAATAGGATTATATACCATTCTAGTGTTGTATTACTAAACCGAGATCATTTTCTATTCCATCCCTATGTTACTGAACCGAGATCATTACATATTACAGTTATGTTTTTCTCATGATATTTTAATTTTTATCCAATCTATTAGAGGTAGATATAGGTTCCACCCATATCATAATTAAATCATTCTTATATGTTCCATAAAAACAGAAATCATTCATCATAACATAGGGAATAAAAGGGATTTCTTTAAACATCATTCCACCATAACAAAATTAATGTAAAACAAATAGATTTCATAAATAGTATTTCAACATAAATAAAATAAATACATTGGAAAAATAGGGATATTATACATGAAAAATAACTACATAATCGAATTCTGTCTAGATGGAAAATAATTTTATTAGAACACTAGAAATTAATTCTTGAGGAAAATAACATTTCATATTCAAAAACATTTTCTTTTTATAAAAACTCTAAAAAATTTAAAATAAATTATTTTATTTATAAATAAGACTAGAAAATTTTAAGGGAAGGTTCCATGAAATAATTCATTATGAAAATGAAAATATATTATCATTCATTATATGTTAAAAGAAAACAATGTCCTTTTACTTTTTTCGAGAAGTCAAAAAGTACCTTGTATCAAAAATTATCATAGATTCATTTCAAACCATTTAATAAAAATTCACAAGTGGGAAAATTTGAAATTAAATTTCTTTTGAAGGATGTAAAGAATATTCTGGAATAAATTTTTAGGAAACATGGTCATGGATGATAAATATACCCTAGTAAATTATTATGTATAAATAATTTTGAATAATAATGAGATTGATAAATTATCTCTTACAATAGGTTTGATATCCTTTGAATTTATTCAATCCTTATGTTTAATTAAATAATATCATAGAATTATACTAGATTCACAGTCATTTTTAGGATATCATATATGATAATATTATCATCTTTTTTAATAATATTTCATTATTACTCATTAATCGGGTATTAATGGATTCATTTTCTTATGCACATTTTATCGAATAAGATCGGGTTATCATTCTTAGTTCATAGTTATATCATTCCAAAATTCAATTACCCTAATATATACCATATTGTTTCATTATATAAATTTATATAATCATTCAATAATGGATATCATATAGAATGAGGCGCATCACATTGTGGAGAAGATAGGTCATACGTATAGATGAGGGATGATATCATTCCCATAATTGTGAAATGGTATGGATGTGGATGGAATATATTTGGTTCTAGAATCCATATCAAGTTATAATAATCACATTTAGTTATTATTTACATTATCATACCCATCTAAGTAAGGTGGTGGTGAAAGTAAATTACACCACGATGTAGAGACACTATGTTTTCCGTACACATGCGTGGGGATTTGATTTTTTGTAGGATGTATGGAAAGTGGAATATAGTTGTTTAACAATCATAATAAAATATTAGTAAATTATTTACTCTAGATTTACTATTTTATAATGTAAACAACTCATGAAGATGAATTATCAGAAGAAATAGGTTTCTAAGAATCGATAGAGGAGATTATCTCTTCTTCGACGTGATCCCTCTAAATATCCTCTTAAATCACTAGAGATAGACTTTTTAGAAGACCGTAACATATATTATGTCCCTTGGGAAGTTGAGAATGGAAATATTTATGGTATATATGATATTTATGTCTAAATGAGTTGTAAATAAATTATATAGGGGGTTCCCATTTATCATTGAGATGAGGGGTACTTTTGGAATCTCCCAAAAATATTAATTTATAATAAAATCAATACACATACAGAAACAATAAATATAATTGCCCAGTTGAAGTATTGTATCACTGAGAGGGGGAAGGGATGAATCTATGATACTCTTTTACTTTTATATATCGATTCATTTGATGTAACCATCACCTCATATTGAGGATTTTAATTCCCTGCTAAGAAACAAATCAACACACATCAAAAGGAACATAATGATTTACAAGACTCAATATTCTAAAAGAATAGATACATCTATGGTATCGTTTGGAAATGATCCAATACCATACAATCTACTAGAAAACAATCCTTGGAATACAAATATTAGGATGTACCCTTACTCTCATGTAGCACTGTGAAACAATACAACAAGTGCAAGTGAACTCTCTTAGAACAATAGGACAATCCATTTGTTTTGTAAGATCTCATGTTACATGTGATTCTTTTCAATTCACCAAATATATTCAATTGTAAAACAATTCATTATTTCATTCCTATAATAAAGGTAAGAACTTTACAGAATATGTAAAACAATCAGTCCTATTACCCAAAGTATGATGCTCCCAGTCCTATTCTCTTCAGTTAAATATTTCAATTAAATACAATAGAATAGATTCAATACCAATATTATACATGAATACAATAGTCCAATCAAATTGAATCAAAACCACTTTTAAACAGGAATGTAATAGTCAATTCAAATAGAATTGACACCACTTCAAAACATGTATTCAATATTGAAGAAAAATAGAACCGACACCACTTCAAAAGTGGTATGTAATAGTCAATACAAATAAAATCGGAACTACTTCAAAACATGTGTTAAATATTCAAGACAAATATAATAATAACCAATTAAAAACCTATTCTTATGACTCTAAAACCCAAATATTCTCTCTCATCCGCTGTTAACAGTACTAGTTGTCAGAAATTACAATGTACCTCCTCCTTTGATAGGTGATAATTGGTGAGAATCCAAAAGTTTTTCCCCCTCACTCAAACTTTTCCATATTTGATTTTCCCCCTAAAATTGTGGGATACATTTTGACTTCATCAATGATTCTCAAAGCTTCTTAAATCTTTTTAAACTTCATCTCAATATTAGGATCTTTCATTTGTATTTTCATACCCATTTCTTATTCCAGAAAAAAAATAATTTTTCTTTTAGAGAACAAAAAATGTGGGTATAATTTTTGAGTAAGATTGTTTCTGGGTACAATGGTCTTTAATGGGCCCCATATCTTATCTTTCTTTTTCACATGTCAGTCCAATGTAAAACAAAGTCATTACTCGGTCGACATTACATGAATCATTTGTTCACTATCAATTTCTATCGACACAACTCATTCCTCTTTTCCATCGACATGAATATTTCCATGGCACAAATATTCCCATCGGGATGTCTATTTCCATCGGCACAACTATTCAATTGGCACAAATCTTTCCTAATTTCTATCAGCACGACTCTTTCCTCTTAAATCGACATTATTATTCCATCGGCACAACTATTCCTTTATCATGACTATTCCATTGACATGATTATTTTATCAGCATGAATATGAATCAGATACAAAAAAAATCATTTCCATGTTGGCATGACATGCATCGTATCTTATTTCATCGACATGACTATTCCATCAGCACCACTATTCTATCTGCATGACTCTGAATCTGATAAAAAACAAATTCATAACCATGTCGGTATGACATGCATCTTATCTTCTTTCATTATCACAACTATTCCATCATCACGACTCGGAGTCTGATGAAAAACAAAATCATTACTATTTTGGTATGACATGAATCATATATTTCTTTTATCAGAACAACTATTCCTTCAACACAACTATTCGATCAACATGAATATTCCATCAGCATGACTATGAGTTTGATGCAAAACAAAGTCATTACTATGTTGGCATGACATGAATAATATCTTCTTTCATTGACATGACTATTCCATCAGCATGACTATTCCCTTTATCATTACCATTAGTAGGTTTTCAATAGTAACCGCCATTCAATGATTTTCAATATTCACCACCATTCACAAATTTTGTAATAGTCACCACCATTCCCATCTTTGTAATATCACCAGTATTTACAGATTTTCAATAGTCACCATCATTCATGGATTTTCAATAGTCAGCACCATTCACAACTTTGTAATAGTCATGACCTTTTACAGCTTTGTAAAATTCACCACTATTCATAGATTTCTAATAGTCACCACCATTCACAGTATTGTAATAGTCAACAGTATTCATAGCTTTTACTTAACCCTTTCTTCTAGTGAGCTTATATCATAAGTTCTACCACTTTACATATGATTTAGGAGAATTCCAAAACAGAAAATAATCATCACATTTATCATTAAAAAGATTCATAACTTTCCATTCATTCTAGTTTCTTTCTTTCCTTCTCATCCCAAGGAGTAACTTTCAGAAAAAAGGGTTATTCTTTAAAAAAACCCAAAAAAAATATTTCCAAAATAAAGTGATGTGATTTCTTTTATTCCAGACCAACCAGGAAATCAAAAGAAAACTCTTGAAACCTTTATCACTATTATTATCATCTTAGTCCAAAAAATATTTCCCTTTAGATTTTTTTGTCGACCAAGTTTCATAAATCAATATACTTTGTAACGTCAAGCAATGGATAACATATCAATAATTATAAGCATAATTGAGACAACAAGTGTTAGGAAATGAGAATTATTAATAGAAAAACCATTTTATCCAATAAAATATAATTAAAACCTCTTTTTTCTCATCATTATTCCTAGAAAAAAAAATAAAACTTGTCTCATACAAACACTCAACAAATAGCTAGATAGTTTAATCACAAAACAATACTGAATTCATATCTTACCCACAACTCTCTCTTTTTTGAAAAATATTTGTCAAACCAAAAAACTCTACCCATTGGAAAAACCCAATGGTAAAATGATAGATGGGACATATACACAAAAATAAACCTTGAAGAGAAAGAGGTTGGACACCCATGTTCAACCTCATTTTTATAATGATTCCTTAGATAAATGTTTTTTTGAAAATATCAGCAACATGTTCTAATTATGAAACATGCTCTAGCATAAAATTATTCTTCTCCACAAGCTCTTTAATAAAATGATATTAGATATTGATATATTTTGATCAAGAATATTGTACTAGATTCGTGGTGAGATTGATTGTACATTTATTTTCAAAACTCAAGAGAAAGGGTAAATTCACTTCCACAAGTAAATATTCCAATTGTGTTTTCATTCAAATAAGTTGAGTAATGGATTGAGTAGTGGTAAAATACTTAGATTCGGCCATATTGAGAGTTTCTGAATTGTTTTTGTTGAATCCCAACTAACACAATTATTTCCTAGAAAGAATAACCAGAAGATGTAGATCTTCTATCATCAAAATTTCCTGCCCAATCCTCATCTGAATACCCAAAAATTAATTCAATTTGAGATGTCATATTTGAATCCAATTTTTGTTGTGCCTTTGATGTAACTGAGAATTATTTTTCCAGCAAGTAAATGTGATTCTTTTGGGGCACTTTGAATTATTTCACATGAGGTAACAACATAAGTAATGTCAGGTATTTAGGTATTCAAATAAAATATACATCCTATTATCTTTCAATAATCTTTTTGATCAAATTATTTTCCTTCTCCATCTCTACTTAGCATTGTTCTCACTGAAATGGGAGTTTAAATAGGTTTTTAATTCTCCATTCCAAATCACTTGAGATATTATTTTGCATACATTTCTTAGGAATGAAAAATTTATTCATTCTTTTTCATGATTTGTAACCCAAGAAATTATTTCATTTTTCCTAGAAGTGAAATTTGGAAAACATAATTCATTTACTTAGTAAATCGTTCATAGATTCCTTCATCATTCTCAGCAATGATAACTTCATCAATATAAACAATTACAATGTGTGAATACTCATGACATTCTCTGATGTAAATATTTGTATCCACTCTTCCTTTATTAAAAGTCATCTTCTTTAAACATGTATCCAATTTTGAATATCATGTCATCAAATATAGTATTATTCCATAAAATGAATCTTTCAATATGAACACATAACCTTTATTTTCTCCAATAAAAAACCCCAGGGTTGTTCAATATAATCTTCTTCTTTAAGATCACCATTTAGGAATACAAATATAACATCCATTTGAATGATCTTGTAGCCTCACTGTTCAACAATAGAAATAATGATTCAGATTGTTTCATGTCTTTCCACTGGAGAAAAGTTTTCATCAAAATCAATACCCTCAACCTGTGACTACCATTTTCAAACCAATCCTTCTTTGTTTCTTATAACCTCACCTTTTTCATTCATATTGTTTCAAAAACCCCATTTTGGGCCAATGAGGTTTTTGTTTTTAGGCTTGGGTATGAGTTCCCATGTATTATTCATTTCAATCTAATCCAATTTTTCATTCATGGATTGAACCCATTTCAGATACTCAGAGTATTCTCTCACATCATTTGATTCAACTTTTGAATACAAAGAATAATGTGTAATGGAATTGATTGTTCTTCTTGTTTGATCCTTCTGATGCTGACCTGCAATTATATTTTATTCTTCCACATGTTTCCTCAACGTTGGATATGATTTTTGATTATCTTCCACATCACTAAAAATATGTGAGTCTGGTTGTTCAAATTTATCCGGATTACGATTGTTTCTATCCTTATCATAATTATCTTCTTCATCTTGCTTAACTTCATTTTATTCCTGGAGATGTTTCTCTTTCTCAGATACATCAATAACATTTTCAACAAAGGAATCAATAATTCTCTTTTTTCTTTGTTGAAGCATCTGTAAAAACTTCTTTCTAGAGAATAGAAAACAAATATTCCATCCTTACCTTTCTTCTCAAACATACCATAGTTTCCAACTTTCTTCATTATAATACAATGAACCCAAAAAACTCTAATGTGATTCAAACATGGATTTTTTCCATAAACAAATTCATAGGGAGTCGTACCTAATTGAGGCCTGTAGAATCAACGGTTCTAAATATAAATAGCAGTTTTGAAGGATTGTCACCAAAAGTAATGTGAAATTCCATGCTCAAGTAACAAGGTTCTTCCCATTTCCACTAGGCCTCTATTCTTTCTTTCAGCAACCCCATTTTTTGGGGAGTGTATGGAGTTTTAAACTCATGCTGAATTCCATGATTCTTAATATAGTCTTCAAAATCTTCACTGTGATATTCACCATAATTATCAGTTTTCGACTTCTTCGCAGAATATTCACATACTTTCTAAGCTTTTATTCTGAAACTTTTAAACATTTTCAATGCATCTGATTTTTGATTCCTGAACATAAGACAAGTAATGTGAGTAAAATCATCAATGAAAGTAAGGATGTACTTATCTACATGTTTTTATTGTTTTCTCATTGGAACACATATATCGCAATGGATTATCTCCATAAGTTTTTTCGAATAAATATCAACTTTATTATTCAAAACATTAGTAATTTTTCCTTTCTGACAGATAGTGCAACACCAATATCTTTTCTTGGAAAATCAGGAATGTCTCAAAAACTGTCTCTTTTAGATAAAATTTTCATGTTTCTATGACACATATGTCCAATCCTTTTAGGCCATAATTGATTCTCTTCCACCATACTCATGTAACAAGTGTTTTGTGAATCACCAACCTTAAACTAATTTCCTTTTGTATGTTGGCCTCTTGTAATAATAATTCCTTCCTCTTCACATCTTATAAAAAATCCATCATTCCTGAAGATAACCTTGTTACCCTCATTACAAAATTATGAAACACTTAGCATCTTTTGTTTCATCCCATGAACATACAATGTTTTCGTCGATTTTATCTTTTCTTTCCAATAGTGGAAGTCCCTACACCATTTATTTTCAACAATTCATCATTTCCAAATGTCATTATGCCTTCTTTATAATCTTTCATATCATTGAATAATTTTATGTCTCCCTTCTTGTGAGAAGAATACCCACTATCAAGTATCTAGGATCGTTCTCCTTTAATGGATGTTAATGTAGTTTCAACAACAAGTGCCTTTCCTCTATTCTTTTCATTATTCATCATCGGTTTTTGATAATTGAGAATATTTTGTTGAACCAATATTAAAACAAGACATCCTTTTGCGAGGTGTCCATGTTAGTCACATCTTTCACAAATTATTTCCCAGGTTTGGAAACTATTTTCAATCTTTACTTCATTATTTTCATATTTTATCAGGACAACCATCTCATTTTTCATTTATATGAGGAGATTTACACAACCTATACATATTTATTTCATAACCTATTGGATAATAGAAATGATGTTTATTGAACCAACATATACTTTTTATGTGACCAAATCTCTTAAAGTACCATCAATACCCATAGAAAGAGTATTTTCCTCTGAAACCCCCAAACTCATCATAATTGTGAAAACATTTCTCAACCATATTATTTTCACATTAAAATTTATTTTTATTCTTATTTTCAACCTTGATTGGAAAATAAGTACTTGAAACTTTTGGGGATCTATATAAAACCTTTTAGAACTTAGGATGTTTTGTAACTTCTGAATTCATTACTTTCACCACATACATAATTTTACCAAAAATCTACTTTTTAGACAGAATTCCATTTGACTTATCAAACTTTGTATGTATATATTGTTGAAACATCTCAATATTCTCACTATGAGAACATTAACCATGATAAATGATGGAGTTTTTGAATCATAGACTTTTATTTTCAGCTTCAGAGGGTTTTTTTGGGAAAGTTCCAACTCTTCTTCTTTTTTCCTTCAACTTTACTTCTAAATGCACGTTATGATTCATTTCATCTTAAAAAGACTTATTAAAATCATAAATACCTTTAAAAATATTTTCTTTTTCACCATAAAAACATTCTAGGTTTCTTTATCATTCATCTTTTAATATTTTTTTTTCTTTTCATTCCTTTTAGTGTTTCTCAGACATTCATTCAACTCTTCTTTCAATTGCATTTCAAGATGAGTTTCTTCTTCTTCAGAACTACTGCTTCTTAATTCTTCATCATTCACTATTGCAATGAAATTATTTTCATTACCATACTCAATGGATTTTTTGATTCAAAATCACCCTATTATTCTTCATCATCTTTGGACAAGAAACTTCTTGTTTTTATTTGAAGAATCTCTTTTTTCATCCTTTATCTCCCTTTTTCATCCAAGATCTTCTTTTATTTCTTTCTTTAATATCACTATCCTCTCCCTTCTTTCTTTGACGACAATTTTCTTCCAAGTGACCAACACCCCCATATTAAAAAATAATTCAAGGGAAGTTTCCATTTGCATTTCCATGTACCTATTTTCACATTGTTAGAGAACAAGGATATGATTTCATTGTGATTTTTACATACCACAATTTCAAATTCCAAATCACCAGCTTCATCTTCAATAATTATATTATTTGACATTTCATTCCTTATATCCTTGATATAAATTTCTCTATCAAAATTTGTTCTTTATCTTCATAGAATTTTCTATTCTCATTACATATGTGATAAGAGTGCTATGTAAATAATTAGAAGATAATGTTTTCCGATCTCTTCCTTCCAATGACGAAACTTTTTCATTGAATTTTTCATGTAGGATTCTGAAGATCTTTTCAATAACTGTAGATTCTTTCTATTTTTCACTGAGAAATTTGATAGTACTCACAATGTCATTCACCCTAAAAAATAATTCCTTGATAGATTTATCCTCACCCATATTCAAATCTTAATACTTCAATCTCCATATTTATAACTTTACCTTCTTCACTTTTGTATTGCCTTTGTATAAGTTTTTCAGTTTATCCCATATTCCTTTAGTTGTGGAAACACCTTTCACTGTCACGAATTCTCTTTCACAATTTGATTATAATACAAAATCCTTTTCCATTCCATCATTCTCAAAAAACTTCTTATCAATATATGTAAGTGGAGCACTATCTTCAATGGGAGGGAACCCAACTGTCTATTCTTCAAGAACATCATAACTGATAGACATAAGATATTGAAGAATTATATCTTTTTAGATATGATAAATCATTCCATAAAAGATAGGAATACCTTTATCATTCACACAATTCACGTTCTCTATCCACAAACAATAACGAAGGGAACCTGGATCTAATACCAATTGTAAGTTCCTAGTTGTAGTATTGTATCACTGAGAGGGGGAGGGGTGAATTTGTGATAGTCTTTTTTTGTTATATTTCAATTCAATTGAAACAACCTTCACCTCTTGATAAAGATTTTAATTCCCTTATGAGAAACAAATAAACACACATCCAAAGGAACACAAATATTTACAAGGTTCAATATTCAATAAGAATAACTACATCCTTGGTATAGTTTGGAAATTATCCAATACCATACAAGCCAATAGAAATAAACACTTGGAATACAATGAGTAGGATGTACCCTTACACTCAATTAGCACTATAAAACAATAGAACTAGTGTATGTGCACCCTCTTAGCACAATATGGTAATACATTTGTTTTTTAACGTCTCATGATACCTGTGCTTATTTCCAATTCACCAAATGTATTCAATTGTAAAACAATTCTTCTTTTATTAACACATAAGAAATGTAAAAACCACCCGGACTATGTAAAACAATCAGTCTGATTACCCTAAGTATGATTCTCCACGTTTGATTCTATTCAGTTCCATATTTTAATTAAATATTATATAAAATATTCGACACCACTCTAATACTTTCATAAAATAGTTAATACAAATAGTATCAACACCACTTCAATACATGTATATAATAGTCAATACAAATAGAATAGACACCACTACGAAACATGTATGCAATAGTCAAGATAAATAGAATCGTCACCACTTCAAATCATATATGTAATAGTCTATAAAAATAGAATCGGTACCACTTCAAAACATATATGAAATAGTCAAGAAAAATAGAACCTGCACCAGTTCAAAACCTTTTCTTCTCTCTCTAACACCCAAAGATTATCTCTCCTCTGTAGTGAATAGTACTTGTTGTCAGAAATTATTATGTACCTTCTCCTTTAATAGGTGACAATTGGAAGGAAGCCAAAAAAATTTCCCGCTCACTCAAATTTTCCAAAATTCAAATTTCCCCCTAAAATTGTGGGATACATTTTGACTTCGTCAAATTTTCTCGAAGCTACTCGAACCTTCATCAAACTTCATCTCATTCTATAGATCATATATTTGTATTATCATACCCATTTCATATTCTAAAAAACCCAAAAAAAATTCTTTTAAAAAACAAAAAATGTGGGTACATATGTTGAGTAACATTGTTTAGTGGTATGATTGTCTTTAATCAGTACAATCTCTTTTCTTTCACTTTCACCTAGGAGTTCACTGTAAAACAAATCCATTACCTTATCAACATGAAAAACATTATCTCTTCACTTTATATTTCCATCAGCATGACTCTTTCTTCTTTTACATCATCATGACTATTTCCATCAGAATGAATATTCCCATCGGCACAACTATTCCCATCTGCTTGACTATTCCATCAACATAAATCTTTCCTCATCCATTGCCACAACTATTCCATCGGTACGACTATTCAATTAGTATGACTATGAGTCTGATGAAAAACAAAGTCATTACCATGTCCGCATGACATGCATCATATCTTATCTTATTGGCATGACTATTCCATCAGCACAAATATTCCATCTTCACAACTTTGAGTCTGATGAAAAACAAATTCATTACCATGTAGGCATGACATGCATCTTATCTTCTTTCATCAGAATGACTATTCCATCAGCATGACAATTCCATCATCATGACTATTCCATCGGCATAAATCTGAGTCCAATGAAAAATAATGTCATTACTATATCGTCATGATGTGAATTATATCTTCTTTCTATGATACGACTGTTCCATCGGCACGACTATTCCATTGGCATGACAATTCCATTGGCACCACTTTAAGTCCAATAAAAAACAAAGTCGTTACTATGTCAGAATGAAATGCATGATATCTTCTTTCATCGGCATGTCTATTCCTTTAGCATGATTATTCCAACAACACGACTCTTCCATTGGCACGACTATTCCCACTTTCATCACCATTCACAGAATTTCAATAGTCACTACCATTCATAGATTTTAAATAGTCACCACCATTAACAGATTTCGTAATATTCACCACCATTCACAGCTTTTTAATAGTCACCACCATTTATAGCTTCTCAATAGTCACCAACATTTATAGCTTTGCAATAGTCACCACCATTCATAGCTTTGTAATAGTCACCACCATTCACAGCATTCTAATAGTCACCACCATTCATAGCTTTTAATAATCACCACCATTCATAGCTTTGTAATAGACACCACCATTCATATATTTTACTTATCACTTTCTTCGATCTAGATTGTATCATATGATCAACCACATTACTTATGATTTAAGAGAATTCCAAAACTGCAAAGCATGGATACATTTACCATTTGAAAGTGACATAAAATTCCATTCATTATAGTTTAATTCATTCCTTCTAATCCTAAGGAAAAACATTCTGAAAACAAGAGTTCGATTTTTTTCAAAACAGAAACCCAAAACAATTGTTTCCAAAATATATTGAAGTGATTTATTTTATTAAAAACCAACCATGACAACTAAGGACAACTCTTGAAACATTCATCGCCTTTATTATCAGGATGGTCCCAACAACCAAAATTGTTATGTCAATAAGGTTATCCGTATTACTTTTTCCATTCTTTCTTGTTTTTAAAATCACAAACACCCTGTACATAAGCAAATATATATCTTACATACATAAGGAAAATTTCCTTCTCAAAGGAATTTACCCCTACCATGTATTCATTGTTCATATCAATATTTTTCTTAAGAATAAAAATTTGATTCATATCGAAAACCTCAAAATCATATAATACTTAGATATGTAGAATTATGTTTTAGGATCCGAATTATGGATATGAACTGTAATGAAGTTCCACTCCAAATTCAAGAAATTATCTATAACAAAGATCAACTCCAAAATCTGGACTCTGATCTTTTATGAGTTCGACTCCAAACTTTTACTAGTTCGACTCCGAACTTTTACTAGTTCGACTCTAAATTTTAAAGAGCTTGACTCCGAACTTTTACTAGTTTGACTCTGAACATTTACTAGTTCGACTTCAAACTTTTATAAGTTTGACTCCAAATGTTTACTAGTTAAACTCCAAACTACTACAAGTTTGACTCTGAACTCTGTAAGTTCAGATTCTGAATTCTAGTGAAACCAGACTCTGAATTTCCTTGGAAATTCAGACTCCGGATTTCTACAGAATTCAGGTTCCAAATTCC
Source organism: Viscum album (assembly GCA_963277665.1). Taxonomy (NCBI): domain Eukaryota; kingdom Viridiplantae; phylum Streptophyta; class Magnoliopsida; order Santalales; family Viscaceae; genus Viscum; species Viscum album. The sequence continues at coordinate 1,346,734,866 of OY728156.1, forward strand.
TATAAGCAGAATCTGAATATCTCTTTATTATAGTCTCAGAATTTTATCTTGGTTAGACTCTGAACTTTTATTTTCTTACATTCTAAATTTCAGTTTTGTTTATTCTTACACTTGTTTCATTATAAAACGATGCTATGCTTTCAGTTACACATGTTTTGTTATAAAACTATGTCGTCCATTCTGTTTACTAACTAACCGTTGATTTAGTGACATGTGTACAGGTCCCTCTAAAATTTAACGAAAATATGACCTTTGGAGGAGGGAGTCGACCGCTGGTGCTTCGCCTATAAATAAGAGCTCATTTGAAAAGAAGCTACAACTTTGACATCTGTGCTTACATGCTGTTGAAGTTATTTATAGAGAGAGAGGATCTTATTAACTCTCAAATATTCATGTAGAAAGTTTGAAAAACTTGTTAAGAAATTTCCTTGTGTAGACTTGCTTCATGTGACTCTAAATGTTGGTGATTACATTCGAGGGCTTTCGAGGATAGGAAGACAGAGGTTCCGACTACCTTGAATTTCGAGGGATTCCTTGCTGAGGAAGACAGAGGTTCCAACTACCTTGAAGTTAAGGGCTTGTGGGGATATCAAGATAGAGACTCCGATATTCGTATTGAGGGATTACCTGGGTGTGGGTAAGAAAAACATTCTTGAAAGTATAAATCAAGGGAACTTTATCCATGTTAGTTGGTTACCCTTATCTTTGGGTTAAAAGATTTATATCTTGTTACATGTTTTTAGTTACATGTTTTTCCACTGCATTTTGTATTGTAAGGAAATTATAACCTTATTATATTTCCTTACACTTGTACTCCAATTCATTTATATTCTATAAACTTTAAGGTAGAATCTCATATTGTAAACTTTGGTTAAGATTCAGTTTTCTGGATCCATATTTCCGGATCCATATTTCCGGAACCGGTTGTTCAGAATCACTTTCCAGATTTTAGCAAGTGTGTAGAACTAGAAGTTTATAACTTCATAACTTGTTCCAATTATCCAATTGGTGTTTGAGGTGTTGTGAATTACCTTAGTTTAAATTTTTTAAACTTAGACATTTCCTTGTTTAAGGAAATGTTTAAAGTGTAAAATTCACCACCCCTCTTGTATATTGAGCAACTACATCGTTATTTCAATCCTACAATTGGTATCAGAGGAGGTCTCTGAAATACTTATATTCTAATATAAGATTTTCATGATCAGTTTTTCATTGTTCTATATTTTTCCTTGATTAGGTTTATATTCTTTGAATCCGTACTTTTTTATTAACATGTTTTTGTGTAGAATGTCTTTAAGAAGGCAGGAATGAATATTGGTTCTGTTGACAACCTAAATCCTACAAGACCACAATTTTTTAGGGTAATGATTATGAGTATTGGAGAGATCAAATGAAGAAATTTGTTATCAATACTACATTAGAAAAAAAAAATTATGCTTACTGGAGATTATCAAATTCCTGATTAGGAAGTTTGTACTTTCACAAACCAAGAGAAGCATTATTATCAACTCAACTATAAGGTACACGATACTTTACTTTGTTCAATGACTTGGATCATATATAGCCAAATTTCTTCTTCTGAAGCAGCTAACTATATAAGAATGAAACTTGAAGTTACTCATTTTGGTACATCAAAAGTTATTGAGACTATAAGAGCCATGCTTAAAGCTGAGTATCATGGTTTTAACTTTCCTTATGGAGAACCCATTTATAAGGTGCAACAAAGGTTTATGACTAGAGTGAATAGCTTACAATCTATGGGTGAGAAAGGTCTGGATGATGATGCTCTTATTGATAAGATCATTGATATTATGCCCAATGAGTTGGAATCAAAGTGAACAACAATTGATGAGAACAAGAAGGTTACTCAAATTTCCTTAGATGAACTATTTGGAACTCTTCTCCAACATGAAATAAGGATGAAGAGAGATGATGAAAACATCAAAAAGAAGAATGGAAATGGTACTGTAGCTTTTACTACAACATCAATTCACATGAAAGATAAAACTCCTGAGAGAGTAACTAGATCCAAATCTAAGAAGGTTATGATCCAATCCGAATCTAGTGAGAGTGAAGTCTCAGAGAATGAGTTAGCCAATCTTGCTCGAAGGATGAACAAGATAGCTGGTCAGAAAAATTTCCAATCAAAGTATAAGAAGAAGGAAAGGAAAGATAAGAATGATTCAAAGGTCACATGCTATGAATTCAAGAGAATTGGACACATACAACCTGATTTCCCTATACTTAGAAATAAATAAAGAAAAGAGAGGCATTCTGATAGGAATAGTAAACTTTTCTACAAAGATAAAGCTAAGAAAAGTCTAAAAGCTAATACTACATGGAGTGCTAGTTATGGAGACTCTTCAGAAAGTGAATGTTCTGAATATGATTCATCAGCTCAGAAGAATATGGGATTCATTGCTAATACTTCTTTTCTACATACATGTCTTATAGCGAAGGTACAATCTACCGAGGCTTTAACAAATTTATCTCTTGATAAGAATTACTATTCTGAAAAAAGTACTTCTAATGAAGATACTTCATCCTCATAAAATTAAGAACGTTCATATGAAGAAGTATACAGATTTTCCAAGTTACTTGAAGCAAAAAATTGTAGAATTTCTAAGAATTTAAACAAGGCAAATACTAGGGATGAAATTCTTAAAAAAGAGATTTCAGATCTTTCTTCACATCTTAATGATAAAGAATAGCTTTTACAAAAACTTTCTAAAGTCCTTGAGAAAGAAAATTTTGATAAGGAAGAACTTTATAAAGATCTAAAGAGTGCTATTTTAAAGATGAATGTTTTTGATGAAAAATCTAACTCTAATGAAATGATTCCTGAGGATAAGAATCTACTCATTAGACTGAAATATGAAATTTTTTCTCTTAAGAAGATCCATACAAAATTTACCTCTAGGAAGGAAAATTTTGACAAGAAGTATTGTAAAATTAAACCTCAAGGAAACACTACCAGAGTAGGTTATACTCACCGAAAACCAGTTTTCAAAAACAACTATTTTGTTCCTTCTAAAGCCCCTTTTTGCACTACGTGTCAAAGTGGTGGGAATTGGAAGAAAAAATTTTCTTTGAATAGAGTTCAATCTCTTGGGTTTCATAAAGCATATTTCTTTAAACAAATGTGGATACCCAAAATTTTGTTATCTGAAAATCTCGGATCCAAACAAGTTTAGATTCTGAAAGTCTAATTAATTTCTTATTTTCAGGAAGATAAAGGAAGTAACAACAACAACACATGGTACATGGATAGTGGATGTTCCCAGAATATGACTGGTAACAAAAAATATTTTGAAAAGATTATCAAGACGAAGGTAGGAAAAGTAACTTTCGGAGATAATGCTCAGGGAGAAATTATTGGTATAGGTAATATTGTTCTTCTTTGTAAAACATTGATTTCAAATGTTTTGTTTGTTAAGGATCTTAAGCTCAACCTCATTAGCATAAGTCAATTATGTGATGAAAGATATATTTTGAATTTTAGGAATGATAAATTCTTAGTTCACAATTCCAAGGAAAATTTTATTCTCTCTGCCCATAGGCAGGAGTATGTATACACTTTATACATAGAAGACCTTAGGAGCCAAGACGTACCTTGCCTAAGTGAAATGGAAGATCATTCTTGGTTATGGAAAAGAATTTTAGGACACTATAACCTTAGAAACTTATGCAAACTCTCTAAGAAAGGTTTAGTTAGGGATCTACCAGATCTTATATTTGATTCTTCTAAAGTTTGTGATCCTTGTCAATATGGAAGGCAACATAAATCTATTTTTAAATCCATCGGTGAAGTCTCAACAACTGATGCGTTACAATTGGTGCACATGGATATTTTTGGTCCAACACAAACCGGAAGCATTGTTGGCAAATACTATGTGTTTTTTCTAGTTGATGATTCCACTAGATTTACATGGGTTTATTTTCTAGAAAATAAGTCTGAAGCTCTTTCTTATTTCAAAAGTTTTAGAACCCAAGTTAAAAATGAGAAAAATCTTCCATTGAAAACTATTCATAGTGATCATGGAGGTGAATTTAAAAATTCTGATTTTGAAACATTTTGTAGTAGAAAAGGTATTACTCACCACTTTTAAGCACCTAGAACTCCTAAAAATGGTGTTGTTGAAAGAAGACATAGAATTATTCAAGAGATAACTAGAACCATGGTGAGTGAATATTCTATAGCTAGACATTTCTGGGCTGAAGTTGTAAGTACAACCTGTTATACTATAAATCGAGTTTTGATTTGACCTTTTCTTAATAAAACTCTTTATGAGTTATGGAATGGTAGAAAACCTATACTTTCTTACTTAAAAGTTTTTGGTTGTAGGGTATTCAACCTGAATAGTAAAGATAACCTACACAAATTTGCACGAAAATATGATGAAGGAATTTTATTAGGCTACTCCACAACTCCTAAGGCTTATAGAGTTTTCAACAAAAACACTTTCATTGTTGAAGAAACAGTACATGTCAAATTTGATGAAACTGATCCCTTTTTTTCAAATAACCCGAAACTACATCTTCGGATGTGTTTTCAAAAACTAATTATCATGATTTGTTAGAGGATCCTTCTGATAAGGAAAATGTTCAAGAAACTATTTATGAAAAATTTACCCTATAAGACTTTCTACCATATGTTGATGAAAAGGTTTTACAAAACCCAAGTCATGCATTTCTTAAGAATCATCCCAGTGATAGTATAATTGGTGATGTGAATCAACCTGTAAGGACTAGAAGTTCCTTGAGAAATGAAGTAGGACATCTAGCATTCCTTTCCCAATTGGAACAAAAAATCACTGATGAAGCTTTAGGTGATGATGATTGGATCAAATCCAAGCAAGATGAACTAAATGAATTTGAAAGGAATCAAGTCTGGACCTTGGTTGAAAGACCTAAGGAAACTTATGTTATTGGAGTAAAATGGGTCTTCAAAAATAATTTTGATGATAATGGAGTCATTGTTAGAAATAAAGCTAGACTAGTTGCTAAAGGTTATAATCAGAAAGAGGGAATAGACTATGAAGAAACCTATGCTCCAGTAGCTAGACTTGAATCTATTCGTATTTTACTGGACTTTACAACATTCTTTAATTTTAAAGATTTTCAAATGGATATGAAATGTGATTTTCTTAACGGTTATGTTCAAGAGGAAGTTTTTGTTGAAAAACCTTATGGCTTTGAAGACAAAAAATATCATGATCATGTTTTTAGACTTACCAAAGATTTGTATGGCCTTAAACAAGCCCCACGAGCTTGGTATGATATACTTACAGGATTTTTGCTTCAAAATAACTATGTTCAGGGAAATGAAGATCCAACCCTTTTTATAAATAAAGACAAGAAAAATGTTTTGATTGTTCAAATATATGTTGATGAAATCATATTTGGTTCAACTCAGCAATAATTAACAGATTTCTTTGCAAATCTAATGAAATCTTTGTTTGAAATGAGTATGATGGGTGTGTTAAAATTTTCCTTGGTTTTCAAATTTCTCAAAAACCAGAAGGAACCTATATATCTCAACAAAAGTATTTTAAAGATCTTCTTAAAAAGTATGGGTTTGACATCCCTAAAAGTATTAGTACTCCCATTGGTACCTAAAACACACTTGATCTTGATGATGCTAGAAAACCAGTAGATCAAACATCTTTTAGAGGCTTGATAGGAACTCTACAATACATGACAGCTAGTCATCCAGACATAATGTTTTCAGTATGCTTATGTGCAAGATATCGATGCAATCCTATGGAATCTCACTTAAAGGCAGTGAAAAGAATTTTTCTCTACTTAAAGGGAACCATGGATTTAGGACTCTTTTATACTTATGGAAATGATTTTATCCTAAATAGTTTTTCAGATGATGACTTTGGTGGGTGTAGAATGGATAGAAAGAGTACATCCAGAACCTGTCATTTCTTAGGAGATTCATTGGTTTCTTGGTCCTGTAAGAAGAAACACTCAGTTTCACTCTCCACTACTGAAGCTGAATATTTATCATCTAGAAGTTGTTGTTCTCAAGTGTTGTGGATGCAACACACACTCAGAAACTATGGCTTGAGCTTTACTAAGACTCAAATTTTGTGTGATAACACAAGTTCCATTGCCCTTGGTAAAAACCAGACACATCACTCCCATGCAAAGCACATAGATATTAGGCATCACTTTCTTAGGGATCACAGACTAAAACGAGATATTATTCTTCAATTTATCGGAACCCAAGATCAACTTGCTGACATTTTCACAAAATCTTTACCTTCTGATAGATTTGAATAAATTAAACAGAAGTTAGGAATGATAGCGATGAGTTAAGCCTTATTCATTAACTTCTTGTTGAAAAATTATCCTTACGGTAATAAAGTCCTTTTCATAGGGTGGGTACATTTTCTTGTTAGTGTAATCAAATTTTTGTAGTCAGTTTTTCATGTTTTTTTAATAAAAATTTTTCGTACTCAGTTTTTCAAGTTTTTGTAATAAAATTTTCATAGTCAGTTTTTCAAACTTTTATAACAAAATTTTTTGTTTTGAAATTTTCGTACTGAAACTTTCGTAATGAAATTTTTGTACTTGAAATTTTTGTAATGAAGTTTTCAGAACTGGAATTTTTGTAATGTAAATTTTCGAATTGGAACTTTCATAATGAGAATTTTCATACTAAAATTTTCCGTACTCATACTTTTCATGCTGAGATTTTCGTACTCATACTTTTCGTAATGAAATTCTTTGTACTCATACTTATCGTAATAATTTTTTTTTGTACTCATACTTTTCATACTGAGATTTTCGTACTCATACTTTTCGTACTGAGATTTCCGTACTCATCTTTTTATACTAGAGTTTTGGTACTCAAGGTCTTTTCACCTCTATGTTTTTCATAGTTAGTTTTTGATAGTCAAATTTTTCTTCAAGAAGAATATCACCTATTATGAATAAGCTTTATTGCTAATCTGAAAGGTATGATTTTTTACTTAATTTTTCATATCCATATTTTTCTTGCTGGTATTTTCTTATGAGTATTAAAAAATTTTGGATTGTAGTTTTCTTAAAATCCGTTTGTTTTTCTTAAAACCTCAAAAGATCAGATTCATGATTTCCTTGCGGGTATGTTTTCAACCATCTGATCAGATCAAAGAGTTTTTCAACCATTAGATTGTTTTTGGTAGCTCAAAGGTCACATCCATCGCCTATATAAAGGGGACCCACGATGGTTGTCCCGCATCGATCTTCAAGCTCTTGCGTTTTGAAGTTCTGCCTCCCTTCTTAAAGCCCGTTCTGAATCATCCCGAGCTCTTCATTCTGAATGTCTATTGAAGAAACGTCCCAAGATATGTCAACTACGAAGACAATCTCAAAATTGCAAGTTTATAGGGAGAGGTTAGTGCATCCAAGAATCTACAAGTATAATTCTCTTATATCTAAGAATATCAGATTTAATGGCTAGGAGGATTTTTGCTTATCAAAGTCAGAGAAACGGTATCCGGTTTCTACAGATTTTCTTGTGGAGTTCTACGAGTCTGTTTCCTTCCTTAAGGAAGATGGCAGAGAGTTATTTTCTTTCAAGTTTTATGGGAAGACTTACAAAGTATCTTACACTAATTCTGCAAGCTTGGTGGGTTTATCGTATGAAGTTGAAGCTAATTTTTCTTCACATAAGCTTCCGGATGAGCAAGGAAGTTTTAATAAAGTGAAGGCACCGAAATGCCTTGGACTTAAAGATGCCGAGACTACTAAGATTCCTCATCTCTCACAAAATTATCGGATTCTACATCTATGGGTAAAAGGATTTTTAGTACCGAGAAGGGCTGATAAGTATAATCTCATGAAGAGTGATATATACATATTATATTTTTTGGTAAATCTAAGGATAACGAATTTTATGAGGCATGTTTTGATTACAATAAAGAATATTAAAGAAGGGAATCTGAAAGATCAGATCATAATGTATTCGGTCTTGCTTTCTAAGATTATCATCATATGTCTTGATTCTTTTAATGTTGCTTGCACTTCCATGAAAATAAATTTCAAGGTAATGATGGTTAGTGGTGATACATTAAAAAGGATGAAGATGGGTTTTTCTGATGAATCCGGAGAATTCTACTCTTTACCGGAGGAAGAGTCGGAGGTAGCTCAGAATGATCAAAAAACTCTGGAACCATCTAAAAAGGCAGGGAAGAAGATAAAGTTGAAAGAAGTGGTGGCTAAAGAAAAAACTCAGAAAGCTAAGAAAACACAATATGCAACACCCAAGCCAAAGAAACAAAAATCCTACCCAAATGAAGTGGTTTCTAAGTGGAGGGAAGACAAGGAGAAGAGAAAAGAAAGGGATCCTCAATTTGGATTGGACCCTACTAAGGCTAAGGCCTTATGAGAAGAAGCTGCATATGAGTTAGAAAAACAAGAAAAAGAGAAGAAGATGAAGAAGAAGGTGTCAGAATAAGAGATTGTTCAATATCTTTTGAAAGAAAATGAGATGGCTTCTTAGAAAATTCCCATTCCAGAAACATCCAAAGGGAAAAAAGTTGTTGAAGAAGTAGAGAAAACAGCTGGTGAGTAAGTAGAAGAAGAGGTTGTTGAAGAAGAAGAAGAAGTAGAAGAAGGAAGTGATGATCTGGTTGACTTGATCAAACAAGTTGAGGATTATCAAGAAAAGTCTGAATCCGCAAAACATGTCACTCCGGGAAAGGGAGTTGATAAAGAAGGTAACAAAGATGATGATAAGGAAGAGAAGGACAAAGAGTATGAATTCACTAAAGAAGAGACCTATGAGAAGAATTTTCTTGGGGAAGGAGAAGAAAATAAGAAAATAGATGAAGAAAAGATTGTTCAACTATCAGAGAGTGAGGAAGAATCTCCAGATGATCAAATCATTCTGAAAACTGATAAAGGTAAGCAAGTGATCATGGATACACCAACAAAAGATATCATCAGGAAGAAAGAAGTTGGTGGTTCTTCTATAAAGAAGTTGGTGCAGAATGAAGAAGAACAATCTCCAAGCAAAGTATCTGATTCCGAATCTTCAGCACATGGCCATCATTTTGTTTTTGAGTCTTTGAAAAAGTTTGTAGACACTATTCTAATTTTTCCAACCATATACTCAAGGTTTTAGATGTTGCAACATAGTCTAAATCAGAAATTAGAATCCTTATCCACAGTGATGGATAAGTGTGTGAAAATTGAAGCTGACCATAGGAATTTTGTTGTCAATTATGATGTTCATAGAAAATAATGCAACAAAATCACTCTGTGGGAAAATAAGGTGGATGAAGACTTGGTTGAGTTCGATAATAATCAGAATGAGGTAATTGATGCTTTTGATAACTAGGATACAAAGATAACAAATCTTTAGGAGAAGCTAATCCTTGAGAAAAATTCTCAGAATCAACAAGTGAAGGACTTGAATGATAAGGTTAACTCTCTTGCTCAAGCTTTTTTAAGGGATAGAGATCTCCGGATTGAGCTTCAAGAAAACATTGTAAAGAAAGATGAGTTAGTTAAGATGCAAGAAGAGGCTATGAAGGCTCATGCAGAAGTCTTGAAAGCCCAAGATGAAAGGATAATAGCTTTAAAGAGGCAACCTGAGGAGGATCAGGAAGATTTAAAGAAGCACAAAACCTTGTTAAATAAGCTAATCCTGAAGGAAAAGGAAGACAAATAGACAAATCCGATCTTTTGTTGCATTTGTCTTTCCTTGTAATTTTTTTCCAACTCTAATGAAATTTTGGTTGGTTGTATCTTGTTTTACTATGTACTAATATTTCCGGTAATTTATTATCTTTTCCATTACCTCAAAATCTTTTTGAAAATCACAAAGGGGGATAAGGGAAAATTATTCTTATGAAGACAAAGAAAAGTCCTCTAAAAAATAGAAAAAACTTTCCTAAGTAAGGGGGAGTTTATCTAAGGGGGAGTGTTAATTAAAGAATATTTCCACATTTATAAGGAAAAGTTCATTCCAGAAATCTAGAATACGATCCTTAGAGTTTCAAAGACTAATGGGGATTTAGTCGTATTCACCATCATCCATAAACAAAGGGAGATAAGCATTAATTTCAAAGTATAAAATTTTTTTCTAAACCTTTATATTATTTTTCGTAAGGTTGTTTGTGCTTTCAAAAAAGGGGGAGATTGTTAAGTCAATTAGGTTTTCCTTATGACTTTTTCCATTCCTTCTTGTTTTGAAAATCAAAAACACGCTATACTTAAGAAAATATATATCTTACTTATATAAGGAAAATTTCCTTCTCAAATGAATTTACCCCGACCATGATTTCATCAATCATAACAATATTTTTCTTAATTATAAAAATAGGATTCATATCAAAAACCTCGGAATCATATAATAATTAGATATGAAGCATTCTGTTTTTGGATCCGAATTCTGGATATGAACTGTAATGATGTTCCACTCCGAATTCTAGATACGAACTATGAAGAAGTTCAACTCCGAAATCTGGTCTTCGATCTTTTATGAGTTCGACTCTGAACTTTTACTACTTCGAATTCGAACTTTTACTAGTTAGACTCCTAACTTTTCTGAGTTCGACTCTGAACTTTTACTAGTTCGACTCTGAACTTTTACTAGTTTGACTCTGAAATTTTATGAGTTCGACTCCAAACATTTACTAGTTTGACTCCAAACTTTTAGGAGTTTGACTCCGAACTTTTACTAGTTCGACTACGAACTTCTTCAAGATTGACTCTGAACTCTGTAAGTTCAGATTCTGAATTATAGTGAAACTAGTCTCTGAATTTCCATAGAAATTCAGACTCTGGATTTCTACAGAACTCAAGTTCCAAATTCCTAAAAGCAGAATCCGAATATCTCTTTATTATATAATCCAAATTTCATCTTTTTTTGACTCAAAACTTTTATTTTCTTACATTCAGAATTTCAATTTTGTTTATTCTTACACTTGTTTCATTATAAAACGATGTCGTGCTTTCATTTACACATGTTTTGTTATAAAACGATGTAGTCCATTCCATTTCTAACATACCATTGGTTTAGTGACATGTGTACTGGTCCCTCCGAAATTTAAGGAAAATATGACCGTTGGAGGAGGGAGTCGACCGCTGGAGCTTCGCCAATAAATAAGAGCTCATTTGAAAAGAAGCTACAACTTTGACATCTGTGCTTACTTGCTGTTGAAGTGATTTCTAGAGAGAGAGGATCGTTTTAAATCTCAAAGCTTTGTCTAGAAAGTTTGAAAAGCTTGTTCAAACTTTTCCTTGTATAGACATTCTTCATACAACTCTCGATGTTGGTGATTACATTCGAGGGCTTCTGGGGATAGGAAGACAGAGGTTCCGACTACCTTGAAGTTTGAGGGCATCCTTACTGAGGAATACAGAGGTTCCAACTACCTTGAAGTTGAGGGCTTGCAGGGATATCAATATAGAGACTCCGATATTTGTATCGAGGGATTATCCAGGGGTGGGTAAGACAGACTTTCTTGAAAGTATAAATTAAGTGACCTTTATCCAAGGTTGTTGGATACCCTTATCTTTGGGTTAAAATATTTATATCTTGTTAATTTTTTTAGTTACATGTTTTTCCGCTCTATTTTGTATTGTAAGGAAAGTATAACCATATTATATTTCCTTACACTTGTACTCTGATTCATTTAGATTCTATATGCTTTAAGGTAGAATCTCATATTGTAAACATTGGTTAAGTTTCAGTTTTCTGGATCCATATTTCTGGATCCATATTTCCAGAAGAGGATTTTCAGAATCACTTTCCAGATTTAAGCAAGTGTGTAGAACTAGAAGTTTATAACTTCATGCCTTTTTCCAATTCTCCAATTGGTGTTAGAGGTGTTGTAAGTTTTCTTAGTTTAACTTTGTTAAACATATACCTTTCATTGTTTAAGGAAAATTTTAAAGTGTACTATTCACCCCCCCTATTGTATATTGAGCATCTACATCGTTATTTCGATCGTACAAAAATTTCCTAGTTTCTAAGATGAGATGAGATAATATTTTAATATCTTAAAATAACAAATTTTTAAAGCTTTTTCTTTCTATTTAAATATTATCATTTTAATTAACACTTAGTTTGTCTATTTTATTTTTACCTAAGGTAATGAATATTTAAATATTAAAATAGTGCAATTTTTACTTATTTGATGTCAATTAGAACATAAATGAACAATTAATAACATTTTATACCATTTCATAAAAATTTTATGTTTTTTAAATTTTATTACGATTTTTAAATAACTTAATAAAACTTGATTCTGACAAATTAGCATTAGTGAAAATTTTGACACTATTCATGTATAGGATTTTTTAAAAATCAAGTTAGGCTGATATCCTTGAAAAAAATAGATTATAATATCATTAATGGGTCAAGGTAGACTATAAAATTCTTTTAATATTTTAATAATCCAAATTTTTTTTATTTTATATTTTTTAAAAGCATTAATTTGATATTTTTATAATGAGTAAAATTACTACATCAATTTTGTGTAACTATTTAATATAAATATATCATGAATAAAAATTAAAAATAAAATACACTTATGTATATAAATATTATATACTTCCAAATAATAATTTTTTTACAACATAGATCCAAGAAAATCCTACATTTATAATAATATTTTAATTAAAACTGGAATATGTCATCTTTATCATTACTTTAGATAAATTATTTTAAGTTTCATAATCTATTACCCATGGTGCAAAATGGCCAATAACTAGAAACATGGACAATTATGGTTGAAAAATATTGTAGCAATAATATTTAGTGATTTTGGTTTTTGTCTTTTGATGGTTATTATCATTTATCAAAAAATTATTATATATATTTTTCATCAATTAATTAATTTCAACATCATCAATTATAAGACCATAAGGCCATTATTTATTTCCCGAAAATCATAATTAAATTACGATGATAAATAAACAAATTTTTTTATTTCAAATGAGTATTTAAATTTAAATTTATCTTCTATATAACCTAATTTTAAAAATGATATAAGTATTAAAAGTTGAGTTAATCATATTTATCATTTCTTTAAATAAAAAAAATTAAATGTCTTAATCTCATCGAAGTGGATTCAAAAGGATACCATTAAGATAAAAGAAAATTTAAGTTTGAAAAAAAAATCATCCAATTATATTTGGGTAAGTGTTATGGTAGTTTTATTGTAATATTGTTACCTTTAATTACCTAATTTACCCTTTAACTGTATTAATAAAAATTACCAATGATACAATTAAAAATTCATAGAAATAAAATAATGATCCATCAATAATTTGGAACTAATGATTAAAAATTTTGAATCCATTATAAAAAAATTCAAACCACATAATTTTTAATAATTAATTTATAATAATTCTTATTGTCAGAATGAAAAAAATTGTTTTAAAATAATAAACATTATAAATATTGAAATGTTTTTACATCTAAATTCAATGTACAATTAATTAAAATTTCTTAAATGAAATTAAATGATAAAAAATAAACTATTTATACTTTAAAACATTCAATAATATAACTTAACCATATAAATTATTTTTATGAAAACATATTTTTTCAATTAAAATTCTTTTAATTTTTACTATTCATCAAAACATTAAAACATATCATAAAAATAAGAAAATATCATCCAAAGTAATATTTTATACTTCACTTCCAAATAAAAAGTTTATTTTTCCTATTATAATATAAAAAATTGTTAAAACATGATTTAAAATTAGTGTACCATCAAAAGGTAGTAAAACTGCATTTAAAAAAACCTCTTTCAACCAAAAAATTAAATTGTTTCTTATATAATGTCTACAAAACATATAATATTAATTTTAAAAAAATATATTGAATATAAATTACATATATATTTCATTATTAAAATCCATCAAGAGTACTTTAATTATTTTATAAACTATTTTATTTACTTTTAAATAGTCTTTCATAAAAATGATAAAATTTGTTTAAAAAGGGTTTTATTTTCATTTATAATTAATTTATCACCAAATAATTAATTATATAATCTTTTTTAAATCATATTTTCATAATTCATTTCATATTTTTCATACCTATCATTATAATTTTTAGGTTATGAGGTAACATAATAATATTTATTTGTTCTCTTTAACTCAGTCTTATGTGAAATTCACTCTATCAAAAGAAATTGAAATTTTGTGTAACACAAAACTAGAAATGTGTTTTTTAAATGAAAAGATAATATGGTGTTTCATGTAGCACAAGGTTATCTTAGTTTTGTGTATAACACAATACATCAATAAAGTTAGAAAAACATAAAATAAAAATAAATAAATTATCTCATAAAAATATTAGGGTGTTACATTCTACCCCATTAAAATGAATTTCTCTCTCAAATGTTTTTGGGTTATAAAATATTAATACATAGAAGATTAGTTCATAGAAACCCACATAAATTATGAATAACAATACTTCCTTTTAAAAAAATATTGTGAGAAATATAATGGTAACCAAAATCCTCTCAAAACTGGGTTTACAAATATGATAATATAGGTGGAAAGTGAAAACATGGATATAGAAGAGAAATATAACCATAAATTTCTCATGGAGAATGATAGAGATAAATTCTAGAATAAAGTTACAAATAAAAAATACATAAATATATAATTATTTTAAGGTACATTTGATTTTTCAAAAATGAATGTACTATAATAACATTTTTGGTTTGAAGATTGTTTAACTATTGTTCATGAATTTTTCCAAAGAATAAAAACTTACTTGATTAAATATTATCTCATAATTTTCACATAAACTCTTATTCCAAGAAATTATGATTAATTTTTAATTCCTAAATCATTAGTAGAACATGTGATCTATAAATATAATGATAGTTCATTCAATCTATGTAGAAAAAAGATTGAATGTGTTATCAAATATTCATTAATCCAACTATGGTGAGGTAATAATTTATTCTAACAGACTTTATCCAAATTTTAACTAAAACATTCCCTAAATTGATAACCTTACAAACCTTATAAAAGATGAAAATACAAAACATTGGAAAGGGATGTATTAAAACATATTTATATTTCTCTAATATATATCATTAGGTATTTCTTATTGTCACATTCCAAATACGTGAATTCATGAATCATGTATTTTCATGAATCATGGTAATATCATGAATTTCCATAAAACCATAGCGAAAATATACATTATTTCAAAAATTACATGTTTTCAAATACCATTTATCCAAAAGATTCAATATTCTTCAACCAAGATATCATAAATCGATTTTTCATCATATCAGTCTCGAGGTCATTAATAGTATCAAAAAAATAATTATTTCTATATACCAACATTATGCACATATTTAATAATATTCTTCCCATAATAGTTTTCCAAAAATATCTTAATATATTTTCATGGTTACTAGTACAAATCATCATATACTCTTAAATACATATTGAAAACCCATATTTGACCAATATATATTTCATTATTCCATAATAGAATAAAAGTGATTTTACATTACTATTTTTGAATCCAATTACATAAACACTCAATCTTTCCACCAATTTGTTGACATACTATACTTCACCAAAAGTTATATCATGAAATGTTCCATTAGGTTTGGCAATAATAGGTTACTGACATTGATCAGCATCGATAACACTTGGATTGGGGAATTGGTTGTCATAGTGCGCCACTTCCTTGAATAGATATCATTGAAGTGTGAGATATGCGTTCTGTGTATCCATTTCTCTATTCACATCATTAGTAATATTTTTTCATTTCCTTGACACTAATTCTCTTGATAAAATTATTTCCCACCCTTAAAACATTTACTATTCTATTTTATAAAATCTCCAACTGATTATTTCAACACTTTGAGAATAAAGAAACCCTCATCTTCTTTCACCATTTATTAGTGACTTTACATTGAAATCCATCTGTTATTAGGTAAAAACCTGGAGATTGATATGTATCCCCAATTTGAATTTCATACCTGATATAAAAAAACACAATCATTCCATAGCTACTAAAGTCTCTTATGGATAATGACCTTCGGAGACATAGTTTTTATCAACTAACGAATCTATCTATTTTATATTCAAGTTGGATTATAATTCCTGAAATATACATAGAAAAACTTGAAATATTTTCGTCATATGTAGCAACATATTCATCATCCTTTTTATATAGCTCATGGATCACCTTTTCCATCTATATATGATGATTAAGAGGAACTTAATTATTGAAAAATAATTTCTTGAACTAATACCATTCCATGTATTCAATTTCATCTTGTATCCTCGTATTATTTATTAGAGTCCACTACATGTCGCCTTTTCGTTATGAATGATAAATAGAAAAATAATATTTTCCTGTTTTGAAAAGTTAGGTAAAAAAATATCTTTTTAGTGGTACTGATCAATTATTCAATAGCAAGTGGATCAAGAGACCCCCTAACAGAAGTTGGACTTTGCCTCATAAAGGACCTAAAAAAAGATATTCCCTTATTTACTAACATGAAAGTAAATAATGATTCATAGATTTTGTAAGTATATATTTAAGTTTTTCCATTTCATATCCCATAACATTTGGTTGTTCAGGAGGACAATCATTGCATGACTGATTGCATTCATCATTAACATGGTTCTTTTACGTTCCCGCCACTATCTAAACATAAAAAAGAATAATGGGAGAGGAATAAGTCATACAAGGAAACAAATAATCAATGGGGATTACTTTAAATATCTAACATCTTAGGTTTAGTAATAGGTTAACCATGTTCATTACCATAATTCTATTATTGTAACCTATACATTGATTTATCTTTAGGGACATCCCTATATCATTAGAAATATTTCTAGGGATCTCACTAATATTTTCTAATCCTAGTTTCCAAAGGATGACAAATCCTTTTCTATGAAATAAAATATAACAACCCCATCATGACATACATTGACCTTTTATTACATTTGATGAATACATAATAAATTACACAAAATACTTCCAAATACAATATTAGTTTAGTTAAATTTGAAACATGGAACACATTGTTATAATTTGGTGAAAAGTATTCAACATCTCCTATAAATATTTTCCTATTTTGGTGTCCTACCTAAAACATTTCATTATATCATGGGGAAAAGGAAAAAAAAATTGAAAAGGGCAAGTTCTGATGATCAGTAAGGGTAAAAAAAGAATATATAAATCAAACCATGAACATATGAATTTTAAAACATGAACATAACTTTATAAAATCATACCATATATAACATATAAAAATAAAATCAAGCCATAAAATATATATTGGTAGTTTATAGGGTCTAAATCATATCCGAACATGAGACATCAGAAAATATCATTGGCATAAGACATTGAATTTTGTATATGAAATAAGTAAAGAAAATAATATTCATATTTTCGAAGGATAATATCTAAGACCCTCAAAGGGGAGATTTCCTCTATGGAATGAAGTTAACTCTTTATTCCAACCCCGAATTAATGAACATCATTTTCATACAATTCCAACCGTGTATTATTGAAATAATATCAGTTCCCATTCTAGACCCGTTTACTAAACCAAGACCATCTCCCATTATATTCCTTTCTACCTCATGAGATATAAATATTTACCCAATTCATTGTAGTGATATATAGGTCCCCCATTTCATAATTAATTGATTCTTACATGCACCACAAAACCTAAATCATTCATCGTAACCCAAGTTAGAAAATGGGGTTCTTTAAACATCATCCCAACATATCATAATCAATTTAAACAAATGGATTTCATAAATATCATTCTATCATAAACATAATCAATCCATTGGAACAATAATAATAGTATACTTGAAACATAACAATATTTATGAATTTTATCTTAGATAAAAAATATGTTTTTTAGAACACTTGAAATTAATTATTGAGGTAAATACCCACTCTTCTTCAAAAACGTTTTCTTTTTAAAAAAAATTGTGCAATTTTAAAAGAAAATATTTTTTTTGAAAATAACCTTGATAACATTTGAGGTAAGGTTCATGGAAATTATGAATTATGAAAATTTAAACATCCTATCATGTTGTATAAGTTAAAACAATACATTCAATTGGTGGTTTTTTTATAAAAGTTAAAAATGTACCTCATATAGAAAACAAAAAAAATCCTTTTATACCATTTAATAAAAGTTCACCAATGGGTAAAATTGAAATTAAAAATTATAGTAGGATATAAAGAATATTTTTGAATACATATTTAGGAAAAAAGGACATGGATGATAAATACACCATATTAAATACTTATTTATAAATAATCTTGGATAATTATGTGATTTAAAAATTATCCCATACATATAATATGATATCTTTAATGGTCCTTGGAACACACTATGATTGGATGGGTGAATTAGGGTGTAAAATGTTTCTTTTATACTGATGGATCTTGTTAGCACATTGGAAAGAAATTGTTAAAATGGTCTATGGAGAATGTTCATAAAACAAACATTCTCATGTAAAGAAAAGACACACCAATTTTTCTTGGTTCACAACTAAGGGATACATCCAAGGAGCATACATCGACAATTTTTTGGTCATACCAAAGTCCAATAATATTTACTACGTGCTGATTACATAAACATAGCCCAATCAATCAATGCCAGATGCACTGCCTTTAAATGGTTTTAGGGATAGCACGCTGCATCCCTCAGATAACTTCTGTTGACTCCCCTATGCTCACTACTTTGGGAAGAATCTGAACCCAGTGTATCGACATGAAGGTTTCCTCAAAGAGTGTACATTAAATCATGCATCCTAAACTGTAGATATATTTTCATTTTGAATTCCCGTTTTGACCTATAGAAGTAATTCAATTTTCTACATATTTTACAATAACATACTTTTCTTTTACATATTATCCATCTTCCTACACATACTACACTTCATTGCTTATTGTGAGTGCTTCTTATGCAAACTGCACTGTGCCATGTACAACCTCCGCACACTACATATGCAATCATCTTTTGCATTCCACCTTCATGTACTACCACTGTAAACCATGACCACATACTACCTTCACGAAATGCATCTTCATACTACCCAATCTCTACAGACCGACTCCTCCTGTTGACCAAATCCTCGAATGTGAACTATCTTCCACAAACTGAATATTGCAAACTCTCTTATGCAAATCTTCTTCTATAAACTGTCTTCCGTGAATCATTTTGGCCTTCATCGAATTCCTTTCATATTTCTAATCAATGTCTCCTTTTCTGGATTTTCTTCCTACGAACCACTATTAGATTTATCCAAATTCATCTCTAATTTTCAATTTCTATGAAGCTATATAGAGAAGTGATTAGTTTTTCTTATATAGGAAAATAGATTCGTGTAATCTGCTAAATTTTGATTTACTAAATATTTGATATGGAACCCCCTTTAGTGTATACCATGCATCTCCCGTGAACAATATTCCATGTGTGGAGGCAAAAATAACTATATCATTTCCATAAATGACCCCAATTGTGGTTTCTTAAAACACTACATCGTTTTTTTAACGACATGCCATCCCACAAAAAATTCGCCTTCCTTGAACTGAAGGCCTTCTCATGAACCTCCTTTGCTCAGCGAACCATTCCTCTTATGTAGTCTTCGTACCATTTTTTGTTCTGTAAATCATTCCTAGTGCATGGTTTGTGGTTCACCATTCCATATACTACCATTGTAGAAAAAATTTCTTTTCCAAAAAGAAACTCCCAATTATAAAATCTAATAATTTGAAAACACTTGGAATCTAAACCCCCTTAAACAAATTATTTGACATGTACATTAATATTAGTTGACTTGATAACCCCTTGATCAACCCAAAGTTGATTGACAACAAACACAAACCATACTCCATTTCAAGGAAAGAACATCTATGGTTCCAACAATACATTGTATGGATAAAAACCTCATGTGTAGTTAAATAATTTCATTGACTTATTCAAGAATCATAGTCATTTTTATAATATCATATATGATCCTATTATCAATTATTTGTTAATATTATTTCATTATTACTCATAATTCAAGTATTAATGGATTAATTTTCTTATGATGTTTTTGTCGAATAAGTTCTATTTATACATCTTAGGTCATAGTTATATCATAGAAAATTAATATTAAACTAATATATTCAATATTTATTCATATATACATTTATATAATAATTTCTTAATGGATATCATTTAGAATGAATAACATCATTTCATGGAGATAATAATTCGTACACACACCAGAGCGATGATATCATTCCCATAATAATGATATGGAATGGATGTGGATGGTATAAACGTTGTTATAGAATACATATCATGTAATAATAATCAAATATAGTTTTTATTTCCATTATTATACTCATCCATGAAAGGTGGTGATGAAAAAAAATATTACACGATGGCATGGAGGCAGTAAGTCGTATGTACAAAAGCGTGGTAATTTTTTTTCATAGGATATATAAAAGGTGTAATATAGTTTTTCAGTAATAATAAAAACATATATGTATATAATTGATTCCAATGATATTATTATATAATAGAAAATAGTCATAAATAAGAATTATAATAAGAATGAATTTTGAATGAATCAGTAGAGGATATTACCTCTTCTTCAACATGCTCCCTCAAAATAACCTCTTAAATCACTAGAGATGGTATTTGGAGAGAAATAGATAATATAGATTGTCACTAAGGAAGATTAGAATGGAAAATTTCATGGGAATGAGAGCTTTAAGGTTCAATGAGGTTTTAATAAATGAGGAATGATGTTCCCTTTTACAGTTGAGGAGAGGTTCACTTTCCGAATCTCCAAAAATATTAATTTATAATAAAAGCAAAGAACAACTAAAACCACCCAAATTTCTTATTCTAGAAGATGATATGAGATAATATTGTAATCTAATCAATGAATAAATTTTATACAATTATTTTTTCCTATTTAAACCATATCCTTTAAATTAACACTTACATACTCTATTTAATTTTTAACTAAGGTAACAAATATTTCAACATTAAAATAGTGAGTTTTTACATAGTTGATGTCAATTTGACCATATATTAAATATTAATAATATTTTAGACCATATTATAATTATTATATATTTAAAAAAAAGTATTAGTATTTTTAAATAAATTTGTAGTACATTATTTTGAAAAATTGTCAATAGTTTCAATTGTTAAACTATTAATATATTGTATTTTTAAAAATATCAAGATAAAATTTTATCCTAAAAAAAATTTTGTTATATCCCTATGGTGTCATAATCATCAATAAAATTAATTGGATATATAAATTATCCATATTATATTTATTACAGTATTTGTAATAACATTAATTTGATATTTCCATTAAAAAATAAATATGACATCACTTTTGTGTAATTATTTAATATACATATATGTTGAAGAAGAATTAAAAATAAAATAATATGTTAATATAAATCCTTTATATTTCATAATAATACATATAGCAGAATATATCTTTCAACTATACTACATTAAAAATGTTATATTTATTAGAACATGAATACGGAAACTTTAACATTACATTAGTTAAAAAAAATATAAATGTCATAATCTATTCCATATGGCTACAAATGGTCAATAACTCGACACTTGGATAATTATGGTCGAGATATAATTCTCCAATAATATTTTTTGATGTCATTTTCTATTTTTATGTTTATTATTATTTTAATAAAGCTTATTTTATTTAATTTTCATCAATTAGATAATTTATGAATCATCAATGTATAAGCCATTACCATGATTATTTATTTCCTAAAAATTAAAAATAAATTTTCATGATAAATAAAAAAACATATATGTAGAATGAGTATTTTTATTCTAAATTATCTTATATACTACCTTATACTAAAAATGATATAATTATTAAAATTTGAGTAAGACATATTTAACTTTTATTTATATTAAATAATTTGAATGCACTAATCTCATAAAAGCGGCTTCAAAAGGATAACATTTTGACCCAAGTATGATTTTGGTAAAACAAATTGAATCAATGATATTTTGATAAGTGTTAGAGTAATTTATCATGTAATTATTACCATTAATTTTCTAATTTTTCCTTTTATCGTATTAATAATATTTATTCCGGTTACTATTAATAACGTAGAAAAATAAAAGAAATACATTTACATACTAGAGACCTATTGATTAAAAATATATAATCCATTTTTGAAAATTCAAAACATCTAAGTTTTAGAAATTAATTTAAAATAAATCTCTTGGTCTGAATGAGAAAACGTGTTTTAAATGTTAAAACATTGAAAAAGATTGAAATGTTTTAACACCTAAATTAAATGTGAAATTAAAGAAAATTAACTACATGATATTAAATGAAAAATATATAATATATTTATAATTTATAACCATTAAGTAATATAACTTAACTATTTATATTATTTTGATGAAAAATGTTGATTCCAATTAAAATTAAGTATATTTTTACTATTCATCAGAACTTGAAACATATCAAAAATATTTCAAAAAGTTATCCAAAGTATTTTTTATACCCTGATCAAAAGAAGAAGTTTATTATTTCAATTAGAATATAAAAAATTTGTTATAAACATGAATTAAAATTTTTGTTCCATCAAAAGGTGGGAAAACATCATTTTTTAAAATACTTCTTTTATCTGAAAAATTGAATTAGTTCTTATATATTGTTTTGAATACAGATAAGTTGAATTATAGAAAAAAGGATTGAATATATATTACATATATATTTCATTAATAAAATCCAACAAGTTTGATTTTATTATTTTATAAAAAAAATTAATTTCATTTAAAATGTTTTTTAGAAAAACATTTCCATTTATTTAAAATGGTTTTTAATTTGATTTATAATTAATCCATAAAAAATGATTTATATAAGAATTTTTAAATATTATTTTCATAATTCAGTTAATATTATTCATACCCCACATTTTAATGGTTATATTATAAGGTTACATAATAATATTTAGGTTTTCAATTAATATTAGTCTTCTGTGAAATGAACACTATTAAAATAACTTGAAATTGAGTGTAAAACAACAGAGGCATAGTGTTGCATATAATACCAGCTAAGCTAGTGCCTCATGTAGCACAAGGTTATCATGGTGTAAGGTACACTTCATGACATCATAGAATTAAGAAAAATTATATAAACAAATAAATAAATATCAATAAATATATCTCATGAAAATATTAGGGTGCTATAAAAATATTATAAATCATTAAAGGATGTCATGTTAGATGGAAAATGATTTTAAAATGACATGTTATATGGAAAATTATTTTAAAATATAACTCTAATTAATTTTTTATTAAAAAACACATTTCAGTTTGAAATCACTTATTTTAAATCTAAAAACTTTCAAATATTAATGAAATTTTTTATTTAATAATATTCATTGAAACATGTAAAAAATATTCAAATAAATGAGTGGAAATTATGGTAGGAAATTCTATTCATGTCATATACATTAAAATAAATATTCCTTTTATATTTTCGAAAAAAACTAAAAAGCACTAAATTCAAAAAATGAAAAGAATATTCATTTTCAAACATTTTGTGAAAATTAAATATTTTGTAATAATGAATTTATTAAATTATTATATAAATAGAAAAAATACGAGAATATATTTTCGAAAAACATGGATATAGAAGAGAATGAATTTTCGACCGAAGAGAGGAATAAAGTCAGTTTTCCTTAAAAAAATTATTTTGGTATCTCATGTACCTAAACGCAGAAAAATGAAATAAAAAATTGTAATTTGTTGAAATAATTACTTTATAAGAAAATTAATGGGATTCTTTAGAGATATACCATAATATTCCATTATAATCATTTAATTATAAACACTCCCAATTAAAAAGGATATTGTAAAAAATAACCCATTCCACATTGGTAAATTTTGAATTATAATCCCAATGAAATAAAAATAATAAATCATTATATTTCATTAAAATAAGTATATTCATGATATTACTGGTCAAAGGGTTAGTATATAAACTATAAAAAATAAACCAGTGGTGAATATAGTATATACCTCTTATAAATAAATGTGTGACTACAAATTCCTTACCTCAAGTTTGAATATCATAGATGTACCATTAAACTAATGTAAAATAATTTTAAATTTATTATCTTTCTATAATAGAATTAGTTAAAAACTTATAATATCATATATGGTCCTTTTATAACATTTCAACACCCATTTAATAATTCCTTATTAAAATTACTTTTTATGGGTGTCAACTGTTTCATTTTTTCATAAGAATTTCATTTCTGCAGTTCTAGCCTTAGTACATTGAAAATTTTTACATCATATAAATGATGTTAACAATGATAATAATATAATATATATTCATTATATTTGAATTTATATTCATCCACAATAGTGTAATTCATTTTATCCCTAGTAGATTGTAAGTCTATCTGATACAACATATTATTGATATGTTAAATTTATTTTAGTTTCCATAAAATTACCTAAATTTATTTACAATCATGAAATCAATAAAATCACATAATTATAATGTCATACTTTAAAATATCAATAATATTCTATATTTATCTGTAAAATTATGGTGAAATTATATATCACTAAATTTATATTACCTTTAATTTTTTTTTTAAAATCATTTACTTTATTTTCAATTAATTGAAGAAATATTCCGTTAGCATTGTATCGGAAGTTTAGGTAATTATATGGTAAATAAAAATTAAAAATAAATTATCATTATTAAAATAATATAATTATGTTATGAAAAAATTAGTATTTATTTATAAATTTATTTTATCCCTATCTTAACACATGAGAGATTTATAAAGGTAAGAGAGTAAATTTTTTGTATTTTGTTCTTTAAATATTATATATATCAGTTTCATGGAAAATTATAAATTTTACAATTACATTTGGAGACTAATGAGATAATTTTCAAATTTCAATCATCCAATAACAATCAATATGAATAATGGTGACCTTAACACGTAGTTTTAACCCTAATTAACTCATTTTACCTTAATTGTTCTAACAAAGATTTACTATGCTTACTATACATATTGACAAAAAATAAAAGTGGCCAATTTAACAAATTGGGAAATCCAAATTGTAGTTTCTATTTTTCAATTCTATACCACTGTAATTGGTAAAAATTAATTTATGATAAAAACAAAAAAAGAAATAAAATACAATTTTGTTTGAAAAATATCTTTTTTAGTGTAAAAAATGTTTATATAACAATTCAACCATACAATTAATTCCAATGATATTAATTGGAATAATAATAATAAAATGTAACTAATTTTATTTTTTTAATATTTTTAAAATAATATATAATTTTCTAAATGCATGAAATAATTACAAGATTCAATCAAAATAAGTATTTTCCACCGCTCATCCAAAAAATTCATAATATTAGAAAACTATAAAAAACATTACCCCTACTTAATTTCGATAAGATGAAGACAAAAAATGAATTATATTTATTCATATTAGCTTTCTAAATGTGTAAAAATAAAATTGACTATTTTATCATAAATATAAATGAAAATCATTTTTAAGGAAGTGTATTTTTGAGGAATAACCAGACTTTATGGAAATTTGAATGATTATTTATTAAGGATTAATAAATAAATTGGTATTGATTATTTGTTATATATATATATATAAAAAATTTATTATTTCTATTCATAACAAACAATTCAATAGATTTTTTATATAATAATTGAATAATTATATTTTTTGATCAATTAAAGTTGATGTTGTATATCAGATATGAAATGAAAAATAATGTTATTATTTTAAAAATCATGGTGTAACAATTTCAATATGATCTATAATTTTCTTCATGTTCTCAAAAAATGATGCATCGAGTCCCAACTCAATATCTTTGTAGTCGAACACATGGGTAGGGTCAGGCCCAAACCACCAATGCTGATAGACATAGAACACATTATGCATACTTTGATATCACGAAGGTAGTTTTAGTTAGTAATCTTCTCCCATTATATGATCAATGATATTAAATATTCACTCTTATAATACCCCAACTAAGGTGAAACCCATAAGAAATCTTTATCGCCCATAGAGAACACCAATTTTTATCTCTTCTACTTGAAGTACGATTTATATCTACATTAAGTAGTAAAAAACTACTTTGTTATAAATTGAACACTGTCAAAGGTCTGATGGACTAAAATCAACCTTAGGATATCTGCATCGCCATCCTTGTAGAACACAATGGTGAGTGAAAAAATCAACTTTAAATATCCTAAAAATGATCCATTTGAATCAAAGCCTAGAATATCTTATTATATCGGAAATCCATAATTTCTAGCTGATTATACCATGATATAATAAAAATATATTATTTCTCGTTAGAGAATATCTTCCAAGACCTATATTGTCTTCTTATATGGTCTGTTAGTGTATGGATGATATTCTATAATCAGCTTTAACTGAGTCCCCAATGCATTCTGTAATCCTTTCCAAACCCAAAATGAAAATCATATGTATCTATTTAATACAATACTAGAATTAACTCCATTAATTCATACCATATTCTAGACATAAATATTTCCCAACTCATCCACTATGTGTGTCTCTCATATTGGCAATAAATGTTATTATTTTTTCAGCTAATAAAATATCACTCAAATAGAATATAAACTTTTTAGGGTTCGGGGAAACCCCATAAAAAAGTCCATTATCACCTAATTCAATTTCAGTATATGCATATATTGTGGGTAAATTAACACTCTTATTCACTGGTTCTCTGACTTGATCCTATGATATGTGAGTGAAATAGAGACAAATCCTGCAATATCTATCCTCATTATTGACAACCAAAAGTATCTCATAATTTCTTTATACATTTATAGAGAGAATTGGTACAATACCCATCAAAAGTCATGTGAGTCCCTCATTATCCATTCCCTTATATAATTGGAAACAAAAAATCTCCAATGAAAAAATATCATGTGGTAACTATTCCTCAACCATCCTAGTATATGTTCTCTTCCTGCCAATAGTTCCTACATCACAAAGAATTTAGGATCTAATCCCTAGTTGTTCTTTACCCAATCCACCCACATGGATGTGATAACTAAATTACAACAAGTCATTAACCCTTAATCCTCATATTTTTTCACCAACCACTCATCCAATAATCTCATCAACCATCATTCCTCTTCTAAAGGTAACTCTTCAAGGTCCTACATTTTTCTACTAAGAGAATAAAAAAAGATTAACGTTTCCAATATCATAAACCATATCAAAATAAACAGTTTTAAAACACTCCAATAAATTAATCTATCATAGATTCAAGTCCCACTGAGTGAAAATGTAATGCAATTTACTATTGTTTGTGTATATGATAAATCTCTCACAAAATAAATAATAGCCCCAAAGTATTAGCGTAAGAACAATGACT
Source organism: Viscum album (assembly GCA_963277665.1). Lineage (NCBI taxonomy): Eukaryota > Viridiplantae > Streptophyta > Magnoliopsida > Santalales > Viscaceae > Viscum > Viscum album. The sequence goes on from OY728156.1 coordinate 1,346,762,319, forward strand.
TATAACTCTGAGTGAATTATATGGTAGGTTCACTAATGGAGATACCCATAAGTAACTTCCTAATACCTCCACATCATCATAAATACTAAACTAAAACCTTAGACATCAAAATAAATTACATATACAATCTTGGGATCTTGTAATATCATGATCAGAGTTATCGACAATCTCCACATCATATCCAAGAATACCTATTAACACTAATATATCCACTCAAACATCATCCCCATATTAGTAATATTAGTTATAGGAACTACCAATTGAGATAAGCCCTCAATAAACCATATTTAATAATCTTCTAAATCATGGAATCAATTGATATTGATCACATTTTGAGGTTATTACCAAGACATTAGATCCACTACCATCTATACATAAAAAGAAATTCCCACCACAAAAGTTACTTTCCCAATAATGCGTGACTCCTAGATCACGAAGTGAAAAATAGAGATATTTAAATAGATTTAATATGATCAAATTATAAAAAATACAATCTCCAATTGTTCAACATGCATCTCTAGGGCTAGTGAGTATATGTGGATATCACCAACAAATACCACAATGAATGAGTCAAGATATGGATGAAGATCCTATTTATGAGAAACAGTAATTCCACTGATAAAATTTCTCCCTAAAAGGTAAGAAAAGATACACATACAGTTTATATCTACTCCTAAATGTTGTATTTCGAAATCCTATTATCTCACATGACGCTGCTGGTAGCCTGATCGTGGGCCAATATTCGGTAGCCACTGGTCTCCCCACAACTGATCAAACAAGTCATAGATCCTTGTAAATAGGTATCTAGTCATCCTTGTTACGAAGTTTTTATTTATATAGTCCTCACACAATTGAATACTATCATCATCCTTATTTGAAAATAATATCGGGGAATCCTAGAGAGATGTGGTCGATCTTTTAAAACACATACCCTCCAAATCCATGAGTTGTGCCTCAAGTTATTTTAACAAAACTAGTTTTATTTGATATAAATGATTTGATATAGGTTGTTATCCTATAATGATTTCAATGAATACATTAAATCCTCTATTTGGAGGAAGTTCAACTAATTAATTTGGGAATGAATCATATTAATGGTCAATTATAGGAGGAAAGGAGTGGTATGTTACTATCTAATTGGATACTCAATCCATATTTTTTGTATTTTCTAATGACACTTTTAAGGGGTAAGTGTGAACCCTTAAAAAACACCAGATTCAGAATTCAAAATTCAAATCAAACAACACTCCGGATCCAAGACCTCCATTATTGCATGTAGAAACCACATATTTAAAATTTCATAAACCATCACCCATCTCATCAGGTTCTAGCCTCGAAATAAACATTTTCATCATCACTGACACCATTGTTTGCGTTGTAGTCACTACTCAATGTCATCATTACACTGGTATCGTCACCATCGACGATCAAAAAACCATACCAAAATTTTGGTGGTAACCATTAAACAATTAATGTCTATCGTGTGCACTAACATATGTTCTTTATCTCCACATCACCTGTAAGAACAGAAAAACAACGGATGCCAGAATACAGAAATCAAAAGAAAAAAAACATCCAAAAACATACATGAAACCCAAAGAAATCACGAGACATGTTCACACACGTCAGGAAAATTCAAAATGCCATCCTTCATCAATGACCCACCGAAGAAAAATAATGAAAATCAAGGTTGCAGACCAATACACCAGCATCAAGAAACCATTCACCATGAGACCATCACCAGTTGCAGGAAATGAAGTCGAGACCCCACATCCATCCCAAACCCAACCAACCGCAGATGCCCGAAGGTCGATGAGCCTCACCAGAGTCCAAATCGCGCACTGGAAGCGGAAAAGGGGAGTGGGGATCCTCCCACGAGCGACACTGCACAAATCCAAATGACCATAGACCATCAAAGAAAAAAGAAAATACCCCTTACCGCTAACACCTCTAGATCGGAACCTGCTAGGAGGAAGAAGAATGCTTGTTTCCAACTTAGAAAACTCACCCAGAAACCATATCCACCCAAAACACCCCTAGCCGAGTCCGACATGAAACTGAAACCTTCACCGCAGCATAGAAATCTCAACCTTGAACCCTCACCGCACCGCCATGTGAAGGCTGGAAAACGATGAGATACTCCATGATCGAGCCCACGAAGCTGCAACAAGAGAGACTGCATGACACAATCACACCGAACTGAAGAAGTGGGGAGAGGATCCCGACCGATCTTCCATAGAGAAGAGGAAGGAAGCAACGGGGGGAGAAACCCTATCTCATATCCTTTTATGGGAACATCCAAAAATATCGGCTACAAGAACCATGACTGCTATCCATGTTATAATAACTCTAAACTAGAATAGGATCAGACCAGTTTATATTTCCCCAACATCACATTCACTATTCAAAACAAGCTTCTCTTCCTTAGTAATAAAGAAGATACTCGTATCTTATAACAACAAATGTGTGTTGGATAACTGGTCAAATAGTCCATGTCAGTAATCGCAATGAAGCAAGTAATATCAATAATCATGAAATCACATTGATATTCATACCTAATAAATATTACATGGAATCATTCACATATCTGAATAACATCCTTTTACATACCCATGGTTGTGTCGAGAGATAATATATCTGAAGATCAATAGGTCCAAAATTCAATCCTAGAAACAACGTGACTTGATATAAACAAATGGGAATCCCTTGTGTCAACTAAGGTAAGAGATATAATATATGTGATCAGGACTTTTCTTCAAAAAGTTGATGGTCCCTCACCATCACCAGTTGGGGCCTGGCCTATCTAATAAACTCTACCTTCCTCACCTCTGAGGTGAATACCAAGAAGTGTATAACTCACATGGGTCTCCAAAGACGATGGATTTGTATCTTCTATAAGGGAAACTAACCAGATCCCTGGGTTATAGTCTGTTCTTACCATGCACCCCTATGAGAGCCTAACTGTGGTACCCTTACATAGAATTATTGATGATTTCCAATCTTTCCAAACCAATGTAACTTACTATGAGGTCCTACGCAAACCTTTTGACAATGAAAACAATGTATACATTTGGAATACTAGGAAATTACTTCTACATTGAGGGGATAAAGAAACCTTACTCTACTCTAATCACCTACCACCACCCTACTGTAACTCCTCAAATTCCATCCTATTTCTACCAGAAGAGGCACCCACAATATCATTTTAAATAATTCCATCAAATATATAAAAGTTGTATAGGAAGATCTACCAATGTTTCCTCCTTCCAGCATTTCATAGTCAAAAAGCCCATGTGATGAACCTCTCAATATGTTTTCAGTTAAATTCTCTAGACATGAAGCTTTAATTTCCGAGGAAGGACAATCTAAATCATCCTCGACATTTGTGCTTTATTACAATTAATAATGTAGTGAATAAATTTAATACGATGAAATTTAAAATTGAGAACATTATCTTTGAAAGTGTATATGACATGCAACCACAAGCTTAGAAGAAAATATAACACCTAAGACACTGAAATATAATTATTAAATCTCCTCGATGGATTTTATTACATTTATCACAAAATCTATCATACATTACATGATCGAATGAGTTTCTTTGATATCTTATATTAAACATAAGAGTGTGTTTTAACAAATGACAATATATTATTATAATATTATTATTTAATATAATAGTTATAAACTAGACATAAAATTTGAAGGTATGAATAAGATTAAAGAGATTATTAAAATTTTTAATTTAAACAAATTATATATATATATATATATATATTTTAAATAGAAATAAGAATCATTTAAAAGAAAAATAACTATTTTTTGAAAAAAAAATGTATTTTTCTTAAAAGACGATTTATTCTGGATTTGCAAGCATAATTTATAATTAATTTGTACCATTTAAAGAAAATTTATATGAAAATTTAAAATTAATTTTTAAAATTTTAAGACCAAAATTATCATTAGGTGAATTATTATTATTTTTATGAGAAGTTTCATTTTTTGATGAATGGTGAAAATACAGAATTATATTTAAAAATTGTCATTTCGTTTAAATTATTTATAATGATAAATAATATTTAAAATTGTGTTAAAAGTAAAAATAGTTAGATTTTATATCTATTATTCTATTTTATTCTATTTGAATCATATTCATATTGAATTTAGATATAAAAACATGAAAAACTATTGAACATTGCCACTTTAAAAAACTTCTTTCTTATCATATATAATGGATAAATTTTAAATTAAAAAATGCACATTTTAAATTGAATTTGAAAAAATATATTTGTTATTTTTTATAATAATAATTTATAATTTCTATTAAATTAAACTTAAATTTTTTCCAATATTAATATTGAAAATAGTAAAAATTAATTACTGTGTTTAAGGTAAAAAATGGGATTATTAGTGGATAAACATAAAGGATAAGGGTAAAAATGGCCTATAAATTTGTCTGAAAACAATTTTCTAGAAGTATTTCTAACATTATACCTATAAGGTTCTATAAAGGTTCATTTTGGAATCTATTAACATATTAAAAACGTGATAAAACTCAATTATTTTCAAAAATACTAAGTGTGACCTCTCCCGCACCTATAAAAGGCCACCCCCTATCCTCTCTTATTAACACATTAAAACTGGTTTTGATCATCCAGAACATGAAAAAATAACAAAAAAATTTACCTCCCGTCATCTTATAAGACATATTATAGACATAAATCCAACCTAGGAGGTTGTTTATACAAACCTAAGGGGGATACTCCAAGAAGAGGCACTGTTCTTCAACTAGCAACTTTATTTTATTTTATTCTCCACCTAAGTAAAATTTTCATCAATGATTTTAATATATTATAATAATCATATTAAATATACCTTTATGTTTTTATAATAAATTCATGAACTAAAATCATATTCAATTCCATCCAATGGTTTACGATATAATTGTTCGTGTGTATGAAGTACTACCACCTCATGAACTGTTTTCATTCATTTTTCCATTCCCACATCGTATGGTTGGGTACGATGATGGATATAATATATATATATGATATTAATAAAATATTTATACCTATAAAATCACTATATCACACCCACACACACACACACACAGATATATATATATATATATATTTACCTTCCATTCCATGGGATATCCATTGACATCACTTGTGTGTATGACAAACTATTGTCTCACGAAGCGATGCGATTCACCTTTCAATAACGCTTCACATGAAAGGTGATAATGAAAATTTTAATCACTATATGTAATATACATGACATAATGATGATATTCATGTCATAATTATGACTCTTTAAAGATAACATATATATAATTTAATTTATTTTCTTTTCACTCACATAAATATGATAATATCATTCGTGTACGTGTAGACTACCACATTTACAAAGCGATTTGGCTCCCTTTTCAACACCACACCACATTAATGATATATATAAGTCTATAATATAATATATATGAGATTATTATTATTATTTAAAGAAAAAATATTACTCACCTCTTTTCCATAATGGCCATTGAATAATGGTAACATTACTCAAATGTACATACGACCAACTGCCTATATTATCGTAATATATTTAATTTTTCATAACCATAATTCATGAATGATATTAAAAGTATAATAGGTGTATAAATATGAAAATTATGTAATGATGATTATTATATTTATTTTATAATTATATAATATGAGCATGAACCAGATCATTCATAATGAAACACACATGAAAAAATAAGGTAATTAACACCCAAAACAATGAAAATAATGAAATACTATTAATGAATAGATAAGAACACTTCCTAGAAGGAATATATATGAGATTATAAATTTTAATGTAGTTATGGATTACATTTATAACATGTCTAAAAACACTATACATTATGTTTAAGAACATTCAACCAAAAAGAGGTGTTAGTTAAGGGGTGTCGTGTCAATTTCATTTTATTTAGGCATATTGTAATGTTATGTCGCTAATTTCTTTTATATTGTGTATATACTACCCATTTGACATGTAATATCAGGAATAATTCATTATTCATGGAATATTTCGTTTCAATTTGATTAATTTATCTAAGGGGGTTTAAATTAAAATTTACCTAGTGGAAAATAATTTCTTAACTAAATTTACAATCGTTGGGTTAAAATTATACTTTATTGATTATATGACTCTAATATTATATTTTTAATGATATTTATTTTATTTTATATTATTTAAAATTTTTTATGGTTGTTTATAGTTGATACACATAATCGATTAATTGGATGATTCTCACTTAAGTGTTGTGGTCTATATAAGGGTTTACATGACAACCTCATTTTAATCGAGATTGGTTATTCATTAATTTCAATTGAAGTAAATTATTTGATTCTCATTTAATAATGTCTTTTGTTTTATTATAGCCTATTTATTAATGTTTTTTTTCATGTAATAGTTTAATTTTCCTTAATCTTTTGTAGTAAAATTAATTAAGAATCTTTTTTAAGAAAATCCAACTCCATTTCTCTCTTCAGATAGAAATATGTTTTCTTTCAAAACCATGCTTTCTAAAAAAGTTTTAAAAATTGTTTTTAACATTTTAAAAATGATTTATAAAAGGTATTTTCAGACATTTTTACATTTTAAAAAATTTATCCAAAGGAATCTTATGTCATTTTCAAAAATAGTCCATGTCTGGTATTTACCGAAAATTCGAAAAGAATCATCATTTCATATTCTTAACAAGGAACTTTCTAAACATTTTTACTATGAAAAAGGAATTTTATTTCGTAATTTTGATTAATTTACCAGATTTCCATCCATCGTGGCCTTCCTTTATTTGAATTCTTATTTGAAATTTTAAGAGGTTCGTTCTAAATAATTTTTTAAATTTGATTTTCAAATAAATGTACTTTCCTAATTTTTTCCCAAATGAAAAGACAATTTTCTTAAATAATGTTTTAAAGATATTTTTATTGTATTGATATTCATCAATGACAAAAAACATTAATTTTTACTCCAAATGGTATATATTGATATCATCTTTAATCTTCCTCCCAATGGGTTATTATTATTTTGAAGAAGGATATTAGTGAAAATCAGTTACTTATTTAATTTTGTAATCATTAGCATCCCCTGGAAATATTAACATCCTTGTGATCATTAGATATTATATTTCGGCAAAATATCCAATTTATTTATCATTTATATGCTAAATTTTTAAACCATATCTCATTACTATATATAATTTTTTTAATTGAAGGTTATTTGATTGACTATGGAAATATCGATACATCAATATTGAATACTCAATATGGATATTAGATGATAATGAACATTATTCATTAATTAAATTGATTATTTGATATATGAGGAATGTTTGGGACCTACAGTGATTATGGGGATTTGTATAATATATACCGTCATTATATTGGTAGATCTCATTAGGAAAATCAGTTGTTATAGCATTAAATGGGTTTTTCTTGTAATTTAAACCATCTTGTGAAAGGTCACGATGGAAGAGGTATTGTGTTCCTACATTATGACATCCCCCAATAAATAATTTCATTCATTGACTGTTCAATTATTATTATCCAAGATATTTTTAGGATAATATTATTTATGGATTCATTTCATTTTCATTTTACTCATTAAATGGAACATGTGTTTTATTATTTACATTTTCTTATTGATTATTCCTTATCCAGTAATTTAAATTGAATGTGTGCTCTGTTATTTACCTTTCCATGTTGATTATTATAACAGATTCATGATAGCTTCAATCAAACTTAACACTTACTAATCATTTAAACTCACACATATTTTGTTTCTTTTCTCCAAAATCCATGAAATGTAATATGTTTGATATTCAAGGATATGATAAAAGGAATAATGTTATTATAAGGAAAATATATTATTCTTTAATTAGTTTGTTAAAATGTAATTCAAGACTCATAAATATATCTTGTTTACTAAGACTATTAAACTATTCATTCCTTTTGGATGTGAATTCTTTATCGTATTCTAATGTAATAAAGAAGCCACTGGTTATGAGCTACTGGGGTCGGGTTCACTATATTTCATATCATAGAAGTTTAATAGACCTGTTGGGAAGTATATTTTGGAAAAAATACATTAGGGAACCAACCTATGTAATGAAATTTGAGGATAAATATATAAGAACATCTTATTGTTTTGTTAAAGAATATATTATGTGGTTTTTGTATAAATTCAACTTTTCCAAATATTACAAGTGGTTGTGGTTCTAGAATAGACGTACATAGTGATAATAAGTCTAAAAATAGTGAATTGGGATAAACTCGATCATCACCAGGTGCATGAAAAATCTCTTTTTCATTCACCTACTTTAACACTCTTGGGGGATATGCATTGGATAATTCATATTTTCATTACAAGACATTTTGAACGAATTGAATTGATGATGATAATGAATAACCTCGGTTAAATGTATGTTGTATTATGTTGAAAATTAGGTGTTTCAAAGGAATATGAAAATGTTTTATGTGTGAAGAATGATGGGCATCAAGCAATGAATTCCAGATGAAAAATGAAGAGTGCATTATAATGAAATAAATCTCATATAAGGGACCCATTTATGGTTCATTGTCTTATATTCAGTAAATCTATGAATTATTCATATCAATTACCTATTCTAATTTTTAAAACCCATACCAAAAAAAGGACCTATGAAGAAATACAATTGATAATGTATTTACATATATAGATTCATGAATTTAATTGTTGATGCATTTTTACCAATGTAATATTGAAGATAAGAATTATGAATCATCAACGGATTATGTTAAATTTTAGAAGTATATGTGTCATCAATAACATAAGACTGATGAATAATATGTGTTGGTATTATACCAGGATTAAGGATATTCAGGAAGAAATTATTTCCAAACAACCCATTAGTTAGGTATATGTTTTAGTGAAAAAATTATTTGAGTAATAATTCCTTTACATTATATAAATATTGGTTTAATGGTTTTTATAACATTTAGGGATAATATGATCATTAATAAAATTATAATAATAGTAAAATAATATTATTACATTGTTTAAAATTGATTATATTGAATATCTTAATAAAAATATTTTTTAATGATTAATTTTATTTCAGTGATGTCTATCATGCTTTTTAACCATATATGAATTATATTAATAATTTATAGAAAAGATAACCGTCACATTGGGTGAGATCCCATAACATTTAGAAATTCCATGGGGATTGAACCCATGCCCAATTAATAAAAAGTGTTTAATTCCTACCACATGACTAGATTATTTCGAGGTCAATATGTCATTATTTTTAGTTAAACTATTTTAAAAATAAATATTAATGGAAAACCAATGGTTTTAATAGTGATGTTTAGAGATTAATGAATAATATTGGATGACGTTTTCTAATTTTTTTGAATATATTTATAGATTTATGGAAATACCATTCGAGCTTTTATGGATCTTATAAACCATTAAAATTTAATTTTAATGCTTTTGTAATAAAACATTCAATTTTAGAATTTTATTTCTTGTAACAAGTGATGAATTAGATGTTAATAAAGTCACAACCAAAGAATAACATTGTACTCTTGAAATGAAAATGTATCAAGTAAATGTTCAAATATCATTGACAGTATAATAATATCGCCTCTTTTGGAAAAAGGATCTTGAAAAAAAATCCTTTTACCATAATTTCTAACGATATCAACAACCATTTTCATGCTAACTTGATTTATGGTTTTGGGGTCCTTAACCTTCCATTAATAATTCAACTACTTTTAATCAATGACCATGATAACTCTATATAAATATTTATTCTTTTCATTCATGTATATATCATCAATTCCCACAAATCTTTTCCTACTAGGAATCCTAGTTATTGAATAGTCAATATGACCTTTGTACATCCATTCCTCTCTTAATAAAGGATATTTTATTAAAAAAATTATTATATGGGTTTAAAAAAAAATCAAATATCAATCCCTTTAATATTGATAGAAATACTAAATTGTGAGGACATAATTTATTTATGGTGGGGAGAATGGCCGGACATGATATTTTTAAATAATAATATTGTCTTTGATATCATATAGGACAAGAAATAAAAATATTAGAAATATAACAAATGATACATTGAGATATAATTATTCAATCAGATAAAATCCTTAATTATGTGAAATAATGAGTTTAGATTATGATACATGGACCAACAAGTTCCTTTAATAGATTTAATTACATGCAAGACTCTGTTTTACCGAACAATAATATAATATTATAATATTATTATTTATGATAATAGTTATAACATAGACATTAAATTATTGGATATGAATATTAGTAATTAAATTATTAAAATATATTTGTTGCAGATTATTATTATTTATCTATTTACTATAAATATAAATAAGAGTAAAATTAAAGCTAAAATAAATTTCTTTATAAAGAACAATATTTTTTTCTTAAAGACTGTTTAATCACACTTTGCGCACACAATTTATAATTAAATTTCATCAATTTTATAAAAAAATATATATAAAAATATTTTTTAAAATATTAATATTGAAATTATCAGAGGCTAAATTTTTGTATTTTTCTAAGAGGTTTCGTTTTTTGAGGAATAGTGAAAAAATATTGTATATTAATTTTAATTTTTTTATTATTTATAATGACAAATTATATTTTTATTTAGTTTTAATGTAAAATTAGTTGAATTTTATATTAATTAACCCAATTTAGTCCATTGGAATAATTTTCATATTGAATTTATATATAAAAACAATGTTAACGGTTTAACAGTATCACATTAAAAACCCGCTTTCACATCATGTTTGAAGTGTTGATTTTAATTTATAATTTTCCAATTATGTGAATTTATTTTTAAAAATGGATTCTTTTTTTCTAATTAGAATAATTTATAATTTATAATAAGGTAAACTAAATTTTTGACCAAAAATAATATTGAAAATTTTAAAAATTAATTATTATGGTTAGAAAAAATGTGTTTACCTTGGGTTAAACTAAAAAGATAAGAGTAAAATATCCTATACACTAGTAAAAAAATTTTATTACCATATTTTTACCATTAATGCTATGTGGCTTGATAATGGAACAATTTTTACCCCTTTTACATATGAAAAACGTGGGATCACTCAATTCTCTTCAAAAATGACATGTGTGTCCTCTCCCTCACTTATAAAAGGCCACTCACTTTCCTCTATACTTAACACCATAAAACTGATTTTATTTGGAAAATATCTTACCATATCCCATTAAAACTCTCCTAAATTTCTCCATGAAACCTTATTTTGTCAATAAATTTAACCTATAAAGGATTTAGTGTAAACCTAATCAGGATACCTGAAGAAAAGGTAATGTTCTTTAATGAGAATCTTTATATTATTTCATTCCCCACCCAATTAATTTTTTATTAAACCATGATAATATAATAGCCTTAGTGTATAATATATATTGGTATTTTTTATAATAACATTATAACCTAAACTGATCTCCACATTCATCATTTGGGTTAGAAAATCCTTGTTTGTGTGTATGGCAGACTATCACCTAACGAACTGATGTCATTTGTCTTTCCATTTCCACGTATCAATGTAAGTTATTTTGATGGATATAATGTATATATATAAAATTTAAAGAATATTTATACCACTATATTAAATATTTCATATTGATCTTTTTACCTTCTATTTTTTAGGAGATTAATTAACATTACTTATGTGTATGGTGGACTACCGCCTCACAAAGCGATGTGATTCATCTTCCAATAATGCATCACATGGAAGGGGATAAATATATAGTTTATTATAATATGTTATATAAATGAAATATTTATCATATTATTTAAATAATTATCATTCTATCAATATAACATATATAACATTTTCATTATTTCCTTTTAACTCACTTAAAGATGACAACATCGTTTGTGTATGTGTGGACTACAACATTTATGAATCGATGTGACCCTCTTTTCATCACTACACCTCATGGATGATATATATAAGTATATTTATGATATATAAGATATTGTGATGATTAATATGAGTTAAAATACTACTCACTGTTTTACATAATGATCATTGAAAAAAGGAAATGTTAGCCTTCTGTGCGTATGGCCTACCATTTCTATTTTAATAACACGCTTCATTTTTCAAACCCGTAATTTATTATTGATCATAAAAGTATAATTGAGGTATAAATATGATAATTATTTCCTGATTTTTTTTAATATGATATAACTATATAACATTCACAAAAACTGGATATTCATGACGGAACTCAGACTAGAAAACAAAGCAATTTACATCTAAAAGAACAAAAACAATGAATGCTTATTAATTAATAGGCAATAGGCTGTTATAAAAGTATAATATATGATAATATTAATATTAATATGGGTTTTTATGTTAATAAAATGTTAAAAATCACTATATATGATGTTAAATAATTTCCAACAAAAAGGAAACATAAGGTAATAAATTTCTTCTTGATTTTATTTCATTGAAACATAATATAATATTATGAACCTAATTAATTTTAAATGGTGTATATACAGATAATCTTAAATTTAATATGATAAATTATTTATTATAAATGGTATTTAACATTTTAATTATAATTATTTCATTTAAGATATCTTAATTAAATGTTTACTACTGATAAAGAATTTCATAACCCATTTTTTTCATTGGGATAAAATTACATATCATTTATTATATCAGTATAAGATTATGTGTATGATTGATTTTGATTTTATTATGATGTATTTAATTTATTTTTTGTATTTACTAATGATGTTCATAATTGATTAATTTATTGATTGTCACTACAATATTCTAGTCTTTGCAAGGGTTTATTCCACGATCTCATTTTAATCGAGATCATTTATTCATCAATTTCAATTGTTGGAAATTTTTCGATCATTGTTTTATAAAACCATTAATTTTATTCTCATATAGGTTTTCAATATAATTTTATGTAATAGTTCAATTTTCCACTATTTGGTACTTAACATAATAAAGAAAATGTTTTAATAAAATCTGAATTTATTTCTCTCATCGGTGGGAAATATTTTCTATCCAAAACCATGTTTTCAAAAAATGATTTCAAAAATGATTTAAATCATTTAAAAATCATTTATCAATTTAATTTTCACCAATTTTTAGTCTTAAAAAAATTTGGGGATTCTTATATAATTTTTAATACAATTATTGTTTCGATATTATAAAAAATGTTAAAGTAATCTTTTTATAATTTTCTAAAAAGGCTCTTTTCTATCCTTTTTATAGTGAAAATGGAATGTTATTTTTTTACATTTACATAATGTAAATAATTACCCACCTTCATGAGTATCATTTCATTGAAGCTTATTTTACATGTTTTTGAGCATATACTTGATGAAAACGTTTTTTAAAACTGATTTTCAAAGAAAAATATTTTAAATTGTTTTTAAAAATGAAAACAAATTCTTCAAGAATGTTTTTAAAGATATATTTATTGTATTTATGTTTATAAATGACAATAATCCTTTATTATTACTCAAATTTGTATAATTTTATAACATCATTATTCATTATATAGATGGTTTATGATTATTTTTACCAAGGATATTATTGAAACTCACTACCTTGTTTCAATTTTAGTTATAAACATTCCATTTAAATTTTCACTTCCCTATGACAATTAGACCTTAAATTTTCTCCAAATATCCATTTGATTTATCATGGATGTTATTATTGTTGAATTGGAATCTAATTTATACATGTGGTGTTTCACTTTGAATGTAATTTGATTGATTGTAGAAATGTTGAAAAATATGTATTCTTTACTCAATACAGGTATTTGATGATAATGGGCATTATTCATTAATTAAATCTATATTTTGAAAAATGAGGAATGGTTTGGTCCTACATTGATGGGTAGGGACTGATATAATATTTCCCCTCGATGCATCAGTAGGTCTAAAGAGAAAAATCAGTTTAGCTTGTAAAAAACTTGTTTTTTACATATATTATAAACCATCATATGAAAGGTATTAATAGTAGTTGTATCATGTTCTTGAGAAATGACATTTTATAATTAATCAATTCTGTCCTTATGAGTAAATTTATTATTTTCCATGATATTTTCACTATGAAATTATCTCAAGATGCATTTTATTTTGAGTTTTTTGATCAAATGACATGTGTTTTTAGTTATTCACCTTTACATAATGAAAATTAATTATCTATTTATTTAAATGGAATGTGTTCTTAGTTATTTTACAGTCCATGTTTATTATACAAATTCATCATGATAGATTGCATTGTACATAACCCAAAATAAGAATTTGAGCTCACCCATAATTTTGTTCCTTTCCTAGGAATCAATGATGTGTATTTTTTTTATATGCAATGAAATTCTATAGGGAATAATGTTATTGTCTGGGAAACAATTATGTAATAATTTGTGTTTGGAATTGTAATCCCAGATGCATTTAGTATCATGTTTACCAATATCACTACAATATTAAGTCCTTTGGTATGCAATTCCTTATATCTTATTCAATTTTAATAAAGAAATCACTAAATTCAGGCTATTGGGGTTAGGGTCTCTACAAGGAAAGAAAATACACAAAATTGGCAGTATGGGAAGTCACAATCATTGATATTGGTTGAAGCTCTATATAATATTAATCATGTATGGACATCAATGTATTTGTCAATAATTCCTTGAATAAAATATCCGTGATGTTTTCCCAAGTAAAAATCTAGCTTCTTCCCTCCTATTTCATAACACCCCTCCACCTCTTGGGGGTCCCTAAAGTATGAAAGTAGCTATATTTACTCATTAATTCTCTAGGGTCTCCACTAGATAAAATTTTCCCTCAATGATGTCAATATAGTCCAAAACATCATGAGGACATTCGATTCCCTAAATGTATGAAGAATGTTGGAGCTGGAAGCCCTTGTATTAATTTAATATTGTCATAGAAGATCATATGCCATGATTAGGGACTATAAAAAATACACTAGGTTTGAGTTGTTCCACTACATTAACCATTCGTGCAGTTATTTTAGTAGGCTCAGTTTCATTCTATTGTACCTATGGTTGAGGAACATAATTTTTCTCTCTTACGGGAGCATTCTATCTTACATCTCCAAGTGGTCCCATTTAGAATATTCATGGATGAATAACTAAAATTCCAAATGTACACTTATAATTTCTGTAAGATATTACCGAAGATATCAACTTACGATGTTTATAAAAACACAGAAAGTATTTTTAATGTAAAACTTCTCCATAAAGGATACCCAAAATGATAAGTCATATCCCTCCTAACACTACCCAAGGATAAGGCCTAGTTCTCCAAACTTATACATCCATCATATTCATTTGTATATTAGAAAAATCAATCTACAGATTATATAATATAAATTTCATCGCAGCATAACAGATATACGTAAAGAAAAAAACAAAAAATTTAATTAAATGAACTATTGTGCATAATAAGAAGCAAGTATATACATATGAAAGGTGATTCTATGTTCCTAGTAGTGTTGCACTAATTAACCAACATACCATAAACTATTACCAAATAATAAATTAATGATCAGTATAAACTGTAAAGCCAAAATTTTAACATCAGTACCAACACTAATAACTTAAATGTGTCTTATATAAGAACTTGTTAGGAACTTACATGAACCCCCTCCCATGTTCTATTAAACATAATTCTTTTCTACCATGACACAAACATATTCAATAAGAATGAAAAGAAAATCCTCCTTTGATAAATTTTTTTATTTACCTAATGTGAATCGCCTGGTCTAGGATAAATTACCACATGACCTCATGTTCACGTCTACATACACAAGAGTCTACCGACTAGTAGTGTGGGTCAAAACAGTTTAGTGGGAAGACTATACCCATAGTATCAAAATCCATACATTTGAAACATATTAAAAATATAATAATAATATAGAATGGAATAACGAAACTAAAAAATAGTAACGTTTAATATATGAAATGTCTAATAACTCAGGGTTATTCAATATAAAAATAACTAAGGACCCCATTGTGAAAGGTCAAATAAGATTATAATTATGAAATATGATGAAAAAATATATCGTGATATCACCCCAATGTCTATCCCTATATCACCTATGAACACGAAGATACATTCCTTCACCTCCCTATCATTGGTCCATTGTCCTTTCTTGGATCCCAAATCATGAATTCTTCTTGTACATTGAGATTTCCATACATAGTGAGATTATAAACCTTTTAATACACCACAAATGTATCGTTAAAATTATTTCACATTAATATGTGGTTTATTCCATGACAAGAAGGAAATTTTAAATGAAAAAGTAGACAATCATGTATCAGAGGCTTGTGCGCGAACAAAGCATCCATAAAACACAACCATACCAACATTTTACCCCCTAGTAGAATGAAATTCAAAATGGTAGTCCTGATCATTGTTCATCCATACATCTTCCATGTATATTTGAGCGACCATGTGGCCAAAAAGCTTCAACTTGGTCTACCAGACCATCGATCCATAATGTTCTCATGTGTTAAGCCAAAATGCCACCATGCCATATGTCTAATGCGATTCAGGCCTCAACGTTTTCACAACCCATCTCTATCATGATTCATACCTCATGGTAATCACACCCTATCACTATCACATGTCATGCCTAAAAAAATTGAATCTAATATCTATCTTGGTTCATGTCTCAAGGTCACAATGCCTATGCACCATGTCTTGGTAAATCATCACCATTTCAACAAGTTGCACATGCTCCCCCTCAAAGGGATAATCATGCCATGATGTTCCACATTTCAGTTGCTTCCATAAGTAAGACCTACACAATCAATTCATTAATATGGAATATCACATTAAGGGACAAACATATAATATCAAGCATTAATATAAAAAATCACACACATACAAATGTTCCCATTATTAAGAATGGTTCACATGGGTTTCACAAACACATATGTATTCATATCAAGGAAACAACCTTATAAAAAAGCTCTATATATTAATGAGCTTACTACCTCAAGTGTGTGATTATACTCTCATGGTTTTCAAATAGATGATAACAAAATCATTCATTCTCACCAACTAGATCAGGCCAATGAACTAAGTATTGAAAAAAGAAACCACCATCAACTGTTGATCTTGATATAGTCTATGGATAGGTAACCAACCTAGAATACCCAAAAATTCAATCGTCCAATATTGGGGATGAGGATATGAATTTAGATGATATATGTTCTATTTATGATCCAATATACTAACTAATGGATCGAGAGTGAGTACATACGAATGGTCAGGTTTGAGGGGATCATTATTCATAATAAACCATGAAAAAATAGAATCATGGTGCAAGTTCCTATTGTATGAATAAACGGGACTATACTGCAATGTATTCATTCAAATCCACCAATGAGAAACACTACGTGGTCCATGGTGATACTTTATAAAAATGAAAAAGAGATGACCACATAGGCGAACCACCATGTTAGGGATTTATATATATAAAAAATAAGGATATTACACAACCAATATCCATGATTTAGTGATCTCGAAATTAGTAGAACCACTAAATCCTGAACTCTTGAGCCTTTTCCTTTTATCTCTTCACCCATTTTGCAGCCTCATGTCAAAACTAGATATCGTAGAGTAGCATAATATTTTAGATATCAATACTGCTCTATTGATAAAATTTTAATGCCAATAAAAAATGTTATACAAACAACATTAAGGTATGACGAAATAGAAATTAATATACCTTATAAATATGAAGGTGTTACTTTATTAAGCCATACTCTTTTGCATTTTTTATTCTTTTAATGTTCATGGTTGATGATTATATTATGAATCATTTATTATATTATTCCCAACCATTATCCAATGACTCCTAGATTTTTATATATTCTTTATGGGGTATGAATATCTTTTTTTTAAAACATGAACTTTGATTATGTTCATATACACAAATGATAATAATATGATCACATATGATCTTCGATTGATAATTCTTATGTTTACCATTATTGATAATGTTATATCACCCTTTTCTTGGTTAAATTTTCTACATTATAAAAAATGGTATTATTTAAGATATGTCTAAAGGGATATAATGTGTGGATAATTTTGTAGAGATATTTTTAATAATTATTGATAAATAAGAAGTCCTTGTTTAAGTATGAAACATTTCCATTGAATGGGAATGATATGGGTTTTGTAGTTGATGGTTCACTAATAATTCTATAAAACACTAAACCAAAAAGGAATTGGGTATCTATGTGAATCAATTTTTGTTATTGATATTATAAAATTGAATGGTTAAATTTGGATCACATTAGTTGGTATCAAATCAAGTATGTAAATATCATGATTTAGCACAAAAATGGGTGTAAAGGCCTTGGGGGTCTTAGCTGGCATTTGAGTAGGGTTTAACTAAAATTTAAGATTAGGATGTTATCAGTTAATGATACTTATGAGTTCTGGATACCACCATGGGTTAATTATTTTTTGGTTTACTACAAGTTTCATGGTATAGATACCCATTTTAAGCTATTATGTGATTGGATTTTTCGATAATTAATGACATTTTTGTATATATGTGTTTGGTTCTAAGAAGAATACATGATTGAGGTACATATATCCCTTGGAGTAGATATATGATATGATATTTATTTAATGATGTATAATTAAGAAAACGGGTTTGTAAAATCATGAAAATTTAGTTCAAAATAATAATATTCTCAATATCTTTCTTAACATGCAACACCAAGCATTAATTAAATTGAGATATATTACCAACATTTTACTATTTAAATGTGACCCTAACAAAATATAAATTTTATTAAAGGGTATGAATATGAGTAACATAGTTATGAAGTATAATTAGAATTTTTCATATAAATATATAATTATTTATTAATGATATGAAATAAGAACTCATTTTTACTAGAGTAATTTTACGCCTCAAAAATGTATTTTTCTTCAAATATGAACTTTAAGATATTTTTTGTGTTTGAATTATATTTTATTTATAAATAATTTACAAATTTAATTTTTATGAAATTATAATCAGTTTTTAAATCATAATATCAAAATTAACATTGGGTAAAATTTTGGGATTTTTTTTGAAATGATTCATTTTTAGTGAATATAGAGAAATACTTATTTTTTCAAACACTGTCATTTATTTTAATTAAATAAAGTTATTTAAAAGAACCATTTTATTTTTTATCTGATATTAAATTTAAAACCAATCCATTTTATTTATAAATAATCTATTTTTTTTATTCCTAAAAATTCTTGTTCTATATATAAGTTAATTTCATGCTAAGAAAACATTTTTCTAAAAAACAATTCATTTTGATTTACACATTTATATTAAAATTGTTTTCTTACACTTAAATAGATTTAATATTTAATAACGGATACCATATTTAGAATAATGATATTCATATTTTATAAACAACCACCTTTAATATTTTTATTATAAGTATTAATCATTGTAAATATGTGTCACCTTGATATGGTAAAAATGGGTAAAACATGATTATTAATAAGAGATAAGGTCACCAAATCCACCCAAAAGATTAATATAAAATATTTTTTTGACTAATTGAACCCTTTACATCCTAAACTTAAATATATGTCATTTTGGTGTCATTTTTTATTTATAATGAAATCTATATTATTTTATGTAAAGAAAATTGAAAAATTTCACTCATTTGTTTTATGTTTTTCTTATATCTTCACATAGGAATAAAAAGATTCTATAAATGAATATAAAAGAATATTTTTAATATTATTAATTTTTTTATGTTAATTTATTTTTAATTTTTATTAATGGTATAATTACAATGAATACTTACACAATTCTAACATAATGATTGTAAAAACCATAAAAAACCAAACTAAGTGACTTTAAAAACAAAAAATGTAATATTTTTTGAATTACGTACAGTTGAAAATGAATTTTATAATTAATAATAATGTATAATAACAGGTTAAATAGTTTATATTGGAATTTAATACATTTGTGGTGGTCTGTAATAATAAATTAAACAAATAGTTCCAAAATTGACATTAATGATTTTTTTGTTAAATAATATTTTATTAAATGATTTTGAAATCATAAAAAATATTCATGTATGATATTTAAGATGTTATTTGATGTAAGATTTCATCTGTTAACTATTTTTTAACATATTTTTACCCTATATGTATATTTAAAACCCTAGATGATTAAAAAATATGCTACAATTGTTAATGATAAAAAGAATTAATGGGGGGGTTAAACTAATGAGATAAGGGTTAAAATAACCGTAAAAATTGTATAAGTCCACTTTTATTCATTTATTTAGAACCTACACCATATTTAATTCAAAATTAAGTTAATTTGGAACCAAATTTCATAGAATATGACTTCATAAAAATTTTCAATTTTTGTAAAACTACAACAATGCCCCTTCCCTTGTAAAAGGACACCACTCTTCTCTTTTCATCGAAGAACTTTGTTTCACCCAATGAAAGAATATTCTGAATTTTTTTAGGCGTCCCTATACATGAATTATAGGTTATGGTAGTTTTAAAATTCAATTCCAATGGTCCATAATTAGGGAGATAAAGGTGGTCTATTGAAGAAGAGGCAATCATCCTATCTGAGCTCTTTTAATTTATTTATTCTTATACCTCTTATAAATATTGTGTATTCATCAAAAAATAATTAATTAACTATCCCAAATATACTAAAATGAAATTAAGATCATGGAAACACAATTATCCACCCCCTTTTCTAAAAATTTGGAAATGAAACTATTGCATGTATGTACATGTGAACTGCCACCTCCACGTCGCAATGTTATTCGTTATTCATCAGCACAGTTTTTGGTTTTTTATTGTAATGTATTTTATTATTATATATTATATTTATGAAATTATTATGAGTATATAATGATATTTTCATATCTACCATATTACTTTTCCATAAATTGGAAAATGATAATGTCGCCCTTGTGTGTGTGTGTGTGGACTACAACCTCTACTAAGCGATTTGACTCGTTTTTCATTTTTAATTTCCATGGATGGTAATATGGGTAGATTTAATGAATATATATGATATATATGATATAATATAAATTTATTAAAAGTGAATTACTATTTACCTTCCCTTTTTGCAATCATAAAAAAGTGGAAACATCACATGTAAGATCTCATATTTTTCCAGGTACGTCTCTCTCTCACAAAGGTTTTCATTAAACATATTTTGGTTGAGTTTTACCACATCTTCAAAACATGTTGGATAAGCTTCATCATGGATTAATTTTTTTTATATAAATGGAGACTTCGATTGTGTGGAATCTTAAGAAAATGGATAGATTACCAGTAAGGACCATTTTTTGGGGAAAATGAATTAAAGTCAAGGGATATATATTTATTTTAATAAACACAGTCTGGGTATAAAAGTTACATGATTTACCAATGGTTCTTGGTAATTTTATAATCATTAAATGAGGATTGGTTTTTTATAAGTTAAATCAAAAGAAAACTATATGAAGGAAATCTATAAACCGTGTAAATGGGTTACACAGAATGTAAAAGCCACTAGAATCATTTCTTAAACAGATACATAATCTGAAATGAATACACACCATAAAGAAATTACATGTTGAGTGATGTTCAAGAGAATTAAATATTCATCTAAGGTTATGGGTATTTTTATTATCCCTCTAAAGAAAACTACATGACGTGTAACAAAATTACATGTCGAGTAATTTCCCCAGGAGGTTTTTAAAATAGTGTCATGTAGTTGATTTTATTTCCAACACACATACAACTTCCTTGTATAGATTCTATGGATGATTTTAGTTGATTTTGGAGAGAATATATTGATACTAGATGTCCCAATCATGCATCTAATCTCTGGTTTTTTGTTTTTAGGTTTCACATCTCTCTATTTGATCTCTGACTATTGTGGTGTCATCTCTTAATAAAGAGAATTGATGGTTTTCATATTGATAGGTTATGATCTATGACCCTTCTTAGGATCATATGCGCCTTCTTCCACATTGGAATATTTAGTTGGAAGTGTTTTTGGATCATATTTTAAATGTAGGGTTTCTAAATAAAAAACCTATAATTTGATTTTCAATATCCATGTATATGAAATATCATGAATACACTAATATATGTGTGCATTAATTAATTATTTGAATATAATGATGATAATACAATGTTATATTCATAGTTGGATCCCATTAGATTCAATTGATGAGGTTACCAGGGTTATGACTACCCATTAGATTTGTGAACCTTTAAAAATGATAAATTAGAAATGGATTTCATACACTTTTTTTATAACATGTGATTGAGGTTACTTTTTAATACATATTAACAATAAAAAATGTATTATTTTATTTATTATAATTAATGATAAATTGTTGGACAAATGGTAATTATAATAATTAATCATTTGTTCTTATGTGGTCATATTGTGATATGATTTATGTTGTGATATTCACTTGTGACACAGGATGTAATTATTATATATCAGGTTTTGACCCTTACACTTGTTTAAATGATTAGATATAGGTTATTGACCCTGAAATATATGGTAATTCTTATATACAGATTTTTGACCATGACACATGTTGTAAATCTTTAAAACTAGGTTATGACCCTGGCACTTGTTTTAATTCTTATATACCGGGTTTTGACCCCGACACATGTTGTAATGCTTATATATTGGTCTATTCCCTAACATGTGTTCAGAATTGAATCTTTGATAGTTATAACCATAGAAGTATAGGAAAGTTAAGTTTGGGAAGTTAACATCCATCTTAATACCATGTTCTTTTGTAGTGATATCTGTTTGGAATGTTTAGCCACAATCACACATAGTGTCCTTACCCCATAGTTGAGTGTCATGTCTATGGAAGACTATTCCATATCTAGAAGTCATATGAGAACATTCAATAGAAAATAAATGTTAGTGGATCAGGATAGTCACCTAATTATCGAAAGAGAACAACTACCCCTCATTAGGATGGTAGATAGAGTTCCACTGGCCATTCGGGATGAGGTAAGGGATGTGGTATCCCAGTAAAAGAGTTGTAGTACCTGGTGGGGGAAATAGATTCGGGGAGTCTAACTTGATCCCAATGAAGAAGGTAAAGTTAGTTTCACATTAATCCAAATACTCCTACTATTGTGGACGCAGGACGCTTCACTGTCAAAGGTAGTATTCTTGTATCATCTACATTTTTTTTGATATAGGTACATTGCATTCCTTTTTATCCACTATTTTTAAAAATTGTTTGGTATTGTTTGTGGAATGCTTTCATAGTGATTTGACCCTTAATATACCATTTTGAGTGCGGTCATGGAATATAAAACATTTCAATATGTGTTCTTTATAGATTGTTGGATACAATTTCTTTTCAGAGCCATTTGTAATGGAAATGGTAGATTTCAATTGGATTCTTGGTATGGATTTCCTAGTTATATAATAGAAACATATCGAGTGTTATAGAAAGAGAGTTTCCTTTAAATATTCAGAATGAGGAAGATATTATCCCAAAGATGAGTGGTATATTATGAATGGTTTTGAAATACCAATTAGGTGATGATTGGATTGTATCAGGGATAAAATAGATGGTCATACTCTTGAAAATTATTTAATGCACAAAGATTATTTTCCTGTAGTGGTAGATCATTTTTATAACATTTTATCTAAAAATTTATAAAGATTAACTCTTGAGAAAGAGATCGAGTTAAAAATAATGTTGGTTCTAGGATCAGATCAAGTTTCAATCCCACCTTATAGAATGGCACATGTAGTATTTCATGAGTTGGAAGTTCAGTTAAGAGATCTAGAAGCTAATGGTTTCTTATGGCCTACAACGTCGCCTTGGGGTTCTCTAATTCACTTCAAAAATAATGATGATGGTACCTTTCACTTATGTGTAGATTATAAAAGAATGAACATGACAACCATCAAGAACCATAATCCCCCTCCATGCATAGATGATCTCTTCAATCAGTTGAGAGGTTCTATTATCTTCTATAATATATATTAGGGATCAAGATACCACTTGGGAACGGTGATACCACTCTACATACATCTGACTTATTTTAGGAGAAGTTATGTCATGTATGAGTTTATGGTGATGTCGCCAGGGTAGACTAATGCTCTGTATATATTGAGGTCCCTGATGAAGTTCATATTTTACCATTTTCTTTATTGGGTTGTGGTGAGTTCTTTGATGACATCAATGTGTACTCCCAATTAGCAGATGAGAAGGTGTAATGCCCTGACCCCAATTACCCAGAGTTGGTGAATTATTACATAACATTATCATTATCACAAGGGTTCAAATCCTGAAAGATGGATCCGTGAAGTAGACTTAGAAGTACTGGATACATTCATATGTTTTACATTAAATCATGAATTAAAAACATCAAAAACATTTTTTCCCCATTGACCACACTTATATCCTTAGCTTATCCCTACAGGTCAACCATAAGATATTTCTTCACATCATGGGAAAAATAAAACTTATAAAGGGGTAAGCTTAGATGCTCAGTAAGGATAACAATATAGTGGAAACTTTTATAATTAAGAATAAACAATTAAGGCAATGTATATGACTAAAACATAATCCTTTTAAAAATAAAAATCTGCATAATATGGATAATATAAATAAAATAATTCCATTTACTTATTCACATGGATATTATACTTGTAGAATAATCACATGAAAAATCAATATCCAATTTCATAATGATGAATGTATAATGCCAGACTTCATATCCACATAGTTAAGGCCTTTTCCCAAGACTAAAAAAAGATTTTTTCATATCCTTGTTCCAAGAAACTAGTTTTTCTGATGAGACCTACTGATGCATTGAGGAGCTTTTGTGGGATCCACCTGTCACTTACTAATTCCAATGCATTCTTCATTTGAAAAGGTTTAAACATAACATAAACATTCGTATTAAAACTAGCATATGAAATGTCAGTACATTATCTATAAACTGTGAATGGTTTAAAAATTACACATCCACAATAAAAAAAATATCACAAATCCTTCAATATAATATGGAAGTTTTGTATCATAATAAATCAACTTCAAACCATCTTAAAATCCATCAATAGATGTTGACATAGAGGAAATCAAAACATTATTAGAGAAATATATCTTTCTATTTTGAAATCATTTAAAAGTTATATATTTATAAATGAAAACATTTATTTTGAAAATATTCTTATATACATGAATGAGATGCTTCGTCAATGTCATAATGGTGGAAAATGGCCGCACCTTCTGTATAAGTTAAAAAATACATTCTTACCTCAATTTTGTCGAAAAGGTCATAAAGTACCTTGTTTAGAAAATGATGGAAATATTCCTTTAAAAACCTATATGGTCAAATAAGGGTATAAATGACTTTGACCTATAGTATAGTAAATAGTAAGAATGTTTTGAATTACATTTTTAAGAAAACACGGATGGGGATGATAAAGAGGTCACACTAGATACTTACATTTTAACAACATTAGATAAGTAAAGAGATTGTAGAATTAACCCATAAATTATACATTTCTTTAGTCAATGGATTGTTAAACTTCTGTATAATATTTAAAAAATTGTTATTAAATTATATAAGAATCATATACACGAATATGATATCATATATGATCTTGTAATATTAATTTTTTAATAATATTTTAGTAGTATCATCGTTTCGGGTGTTAACTGATTCATTTTCAATTATATGATTGTTTACGTAAGCCATGTTTGTTATGGATAGGATCTATTTGATTCATATACATAATGATATTATGTTCATAAACATTATTTTTTATCATAAAAAATAATCTTGAATGATTATGATGGGGAATGAATCGCATTGAGTTCGTGGAGACGGTAATCTGTACGTACTCACGAGCAAAAATATCATTATATTGATGGTGAAATCATATGTAATTAGATATTATACCATATATAAGGAATAATTGACATGTTATATTTATTATTTACATTAGTTATACTAATTATTATTCCCATCCAGATAATGAATTATTTGAGTAACAAACTACACCATGACCTGGAGGCGGTACGCCGTACATACGTAGGTATGGTGACTTTGTAATTTATAGGATGGATAGAATAACGAATATGGTTTTAACATATTATAATAACATCACAATATGTATAAGGTATGGGATTTATTATTTTGTTATGGAAACAACAAAGAAAGAGAATGTGGAAGAAAAAAAGAACATGAAAGAGGGTGGTGGAATTATTACATCTTTTTTGGGAGTTTCCTTTTGAGTTGATCAAAATGGCTCCTTAAGTTGGATTTCTGGTCAAATTAAGGCCTCTAGGTCAAAAGGATGATAGTTGAGAGAATATTTGGGTAGGGTATGGCCGATCTATATGGCATTAGAGGTGTTAATTTAAGAGAAAGGGAAGTACTTTTTTATAAGAGAGGTGAGGGTTACTTTAGGAAAAGCATGAAATATTATTTTATTATAAAATCACATTCAGTTTATAAAGGATACAAAATGATTTATTTAGAGGATAATGTGGGTATGGGTGTAAAACCTCTCAACCAATAGGTTTTAGACAGGTTTAGGTCACCATATTAACCTTATCTTTTAGATTTAACTGTTAGTTAAATAATATGACATTTACCACCTCTCTTTGTATTTTTATATAATATGGTTAATAAACTTACTATAACAAGACTAGAGAACCCAAAGTATTTCATTATAAATATATAAAACCTTATCTAAGTCCTTTTTTCGAGCCTCAAAATTTTAGAAATATTATATCAATTAATAATATAGTATTTGTATAAAAAACTCAATTATGTCAATTTTGACACTATTTAGTATTTGGTTTTTATGAAAATAATAACAGCATGATGACTTCGAAAAAAATTATTTAATCAACCTTAAAATGTAATATTAACCTATAAAATTAGAGTAATTCATTATAAGTCTCAATTTAAATTTATTTAGATATATATAATATCAATTATTTTAATATTTCATTAATTAAGTAATTATTATATCACCATTGTGTCATAAATATTTTAAATTATTTAATGTCTAAAATTTTTAAATAAAATATAATTATATAGTAAATATTTTTATCTTTCTAATTAATATTTATAGAAGAATTTATATTGTGTGTAACCATATATTAAAAATGGTTTTGTTATTAAACATTGAATTTAACACTTTTAACTCTTTTATAAATAAAATAGTAATAAACATCCTAATCTAATAAAAGTAGACCAAAAGGATCATATGTTTTCCCCAAGGTTGTTTTCTGTAGAATTACACTTATATAATAGAATTAGGACATGTGTTAGGGTAATTATAGAATCATTGTTACCCTTAATTACCTTATTTAGTTATAACCGTGGTAAAAAAAAGTCAAAAATTACTATACACCAAAAATTCTTTTCAACTTATTGAACCAAATTTTACTTACTAATGTCAACCATGTCTCTTATATTTTCAAAAATCAACTACCAGAATAGATAAAATTATGTTTTAGGAAAATTTATAAATGCTTCTAGAAGGTAGGTAAAAGACGGTAAAAAGTTCAACAGAATTATATATATATATAAACTTATTATAAAATGAATCCAGTGGATTAAATTGAAAATATATATGTATTACATATCTATTTTGACCTAAAATAAATTAAAATAAAATATCTAATTATTTAAATTAAAAGTTGGGTTTAAAAAATAAAGTAGAGTTTTTAACTATTCAGTAAAAATTGAAAGTTCACAGAAAAATACCCAAAATTCACCCAAAGCTAATTTTGATATTCTGAATCCAAAAATTAAGTCCATTTAGAAAAGTAAAATTTATAAAATTTTAAAAATTGGGTATTTCTATTCAAAATGGCTAGTTTCATTGGTCGTGGTGTGTTAAAACTCCATATTGTGTACAATGCAAGCTACTGCATTATTCAAAGGGAAACATACCGTGGAAGTTTGGGGTGTCACATTCTCCCTTCCTTAAAATAATTTTGTCCTCCAAATTTCTATAATATTAGTACACAAAATGAACTGGGTGGTTCTTCATCATATGTTCCCCAGGTTCCCATGTTACTTCTTCCATCTTATGGTTTCATCATGGAATTTTTACCTGATGAGTCATCCAGTTTCTCAGTACTTGTTCTCTTGTATTAAGAAATTTGACAGACTCTTCACAATAAGGCAGATCAGGTTCCTGTTCTATTTCCTCATAGGTGAGTACATGTGTTGAGTAAGGCATGTATTTTCTCAACAGTGATATGTGGAACATATCATGAACTTTGGAGATACTTGGATGTATTTCAAAACAATATGCTACAACTCCAATTTTTTTAGAATTTCAAAAGGTCCTATGTACATGGGACTCAATTTACCCATCTTATTGAAACATATAACACCCTTCCATGGAGATACATTCAAGAAATCATGGTCTCCTACTTAAAATTCCAAATCCTTCCTTTGGTTATCGGTATATCTTTTTTGCTTACTTTGGGCTACATTAATGTGGGTTTGGATAACCTTCACATTTTCCATTGTTTCCTCAACATGTTCTGGGACAAAGAGTTTTCTTCAACCAAAATCATCCATAAAA
This sequence comes from Viscum album, assembly GCA_963277665.1. Lineage (NCBI taxonomy): Eukaryota > Viridiplantae > Streptophyta > Magnoliopsida > Santalales > Viscaceae > Viscum > Viscum album. The sequence goes on from OY728156.1 coordinate 1,346,791,034, forward strand.
CATAGTGTGCAACATCTCTTTCCAAATAATGCTTCATTTTGTGCCATTTGAATAAATGAATGAAAGCTACAGTTATTGGAAAATTCTACCAGAGGAAAATATTTATCCCATATACCTTGAAAGTCATGTGAGCAAGATCACAACATTTATTCTATATTTTGAATAGTCTATTCTGATTGTCCATCAGTTTGAGGGTGGTAGGCAGTGCTCAAACGAAATTCAGTATCCAGGGCCTTCTAATGACTGACTGACTAGAAATCCTTTTTTTTATTTTCAATAGCCGGTTTAATGGGTTTCGGTGCCCAAGCATACAACCACAACTTAAACCTAGAAACAGAAATCAACACACAAAACCATTAGTAAAAATCATCAAATGCGTACTCCTCTCCGCTTACCCTGCCAGGCTCATCTTCTCCAATGGCCAAGGCCGTTTCCCGGCATGGCGTCCTCCAATACTGAGGACTTTGCACTCGATTCCTGAGAAGTTCTAGAACATGGTCTGGTGAAATCCTCTCAGTCACAATGTTATTTGCAAAAGACACAGTGACCTTGCCTTTCTTCCTAGATGCTGAACGAGTCTGCATAGGCGGCGGGAGATGGGAGTAATCCTTCCTTGACCGAAACAATTGATATGGGTACATCTGATGACTTTTCTAGAATCATGATGTAGAAAGGGGATCATGATCAGAAACAATTGATATGGGTACTCAATGAAGTCTTAAAACTTCATTAATATATAGTATTTCCACATGTTTAAGCGGTAAATATTCTCTTATTGCAAGAAAATATGCTGAAAATATAAGACAATCAACAATGACCAATATTGCATCATTCCTTCTAGGAGTCTTTGGTAGCCCCATGAAAAAGTCCCTTAGGATATTATCCCACTTCCACTCAGGTGTGCGAAAAAGTTTCATGAATCCTCCAAGCTGTTTCCTTACAAATTTCACTACTTGACAGACCATACATCTTGACACAAAATCAGAAATCTCCCTCTTCATGTTGTCATACCAAAAATATTCCTTAAAGTCTATATACATATTTTTTCTCCCAGGGCATATACATAAATTGGAGCTATGAGAATCATCCAACAATTCCCTTTTTAGATTAGGTATGTTAGGAACACAAAGTCTCTTCCCAACATTAAAAATTCCATCTTCATTTATAATGTCACTCAATCTCCCTTCATTCAAAGCATTAATATTTTTTTAAAACTCCTCATCATCTTCCTGAGAACTCTTTATACATTCTATTAAAGATGGTTTGGAAATCATTTGAAAAAGTATTGATGTTTCACCTTCTATGGTTATTCCCATATCTATCTTTATTGGATCCATGAAAATAAGACCCCTTTCAACTCTCATCTTCTTCAAAACTCTATGATCTGATCTACTCAATAAATCTACAACCTTATTTTCTATATATAGGTGGTAGTGTATAGTGCAATAATAATACTTGAGTAATTAAAGCCATCATCTTTTCCTCATGTTGAGTTCTTTCTGTGAGAAAATATACATCCAACTATTTTAATTAGTATAAATCTCAAATTTTTCAGCATAGAGATAGTGTCTATATATTTTTAGAGCATAGATTATAGCTGATATCTCAAGATCATGAGTATGATACTTTTGATCATGAATTTTTAGCTATCGTGATGCATAAGAAATAACTCTATCATTCTTCATAAGGAAATAACCAAGTCTTTTCTTTGAAGAATCACTATAAATAAGAAACCCGTAGTTCTTAGATGGTAGATTCAAGATAAGATAATTTACTAATATTCTCTTCAGTTCTTCAAACAATTCTTCAAACTATTTTTTCTAGACCAATTTAACCCCTTTATGTGTGATCTTGGTTAATGGGTTAGCCAACTGGGCTAAATTCTGGATGAAACATTGATAATAACCTGTTAAACTAAGAAAAATGCGTACCTCAATTATACTTGTTGGTGATGGTAATTCTTGGATTGACATGGTATATCAAGGATCAACAGAGATTCCATACTTAGAGACAATATGTCCAATACAAAAAGTATATCGATGCCAAAATTCATACTTGTTAAACTTACCATATAATTAATTTATTCTAAGAGTCTTTAGAATAATGTGAATGTGATTTTCATGATCTTCGTTGCTTTTGGAGTATACAAAGATATAATCAATAAATAACACTACAAAGTCATCAATATATTCCTTGAAAACTCTATTCATTATATCCATTAAGATAGAGGGTGTATTAGTCAATTCAAAAGGCATTATTATAAACTCGTAATACTCGTACCTGGTTCGAAATGCTGTCTTCGGAATGTCTACCATCTTCACACACAACTGATGGTATCCAGATCGAAGTTCAATCTTTGAAAAATATTGATCTCTATTAAGTTGATCAAATAAATCATCAATGTACGGTGGGGGTTACTTGTTCTTTATTGATATAACATTGATCTCCCTGCAGTCAATGTACAACCTCATAGATCTATCTTTCTTCTTAACAAAAAGGACCAGGATCCCCATGGAGAAGCACTAGGGTGAATAAATACCTTATTACTCAATTCTTCTGGTTGTTTCTTTTGTTCCTCTAATTCCAAAGTGTCCATTCTATAAGGTTTCTTCAATATGGGCCTTAAACTAAGAACTAAATAAATAAAAATCTCAACTTCTCGTTATGGAGGATGTCCGTGAAAATCCTCTAGAAACACATCAACATATTATTGCAAAATAGGTACATCATCTATTTGAATAGTTTTTTCACCCATAGTTATTTCATTTTCTTCTTCCTCTATAATTGAATTTATTAGATCTGCTGGGGAGGATCTATATAAGAATTAGGTTGCGATATATCTGCTATAAATATAAGGTACTCAATATCATCATCGAAAATTGTTGCTTCCTTCTTCTTATACAATTTTTTGCATCCTGGTCTAAAATCCATTTCATTTTGTGGATTTTATCAAATTTAATCATGGGTATGACGATGAGATCAGCAGATAAAAAACATTTATATGCCCTCATGGGAACTAATTCAGAAAACAATATTGCGATGCAACTTCCCTTAGGTGTTTTGACTGACAAATCCCTTTTTAAGTCCAATTGAAAATATCTATTTTTCTTAGAAGACAGGGAAGATATGAAACAATGTGATGATCCAGAATGAAATAAAGCATTGGCAAAACATGAGGAAACCATTAAATTACCTGTCACCATGTCTTTCAGAGCGTCAATATCAGCAGTTGTGATCGCATAAGCTTCGAATTTCTCCCTTGCTCTTTTCTGTGGTAAGTTCCCTTGGTTCTTAGGAAATTCATTTTCATAATTACCCTTCTCTCTACAATTTTAATATTCAACATTGACAACCTCTTTCTTTCCCTTTCAATCACGAGCTTGGGGGCCTTTTTCACCACACTTGAAACAGACTCTCATTCCCTTCAGGAAAGTACCGGGGTGTTTCATCCCACATTTACCGCATGATGGATATTAAACATTTCCCTTATTCCCTTATTTCCATTTCCATCGGGTTCAACAGATCAGTTTTTCTCTTACTTTGATTGAAATTCGTAGGACTTAGGAATTCCTTTTATTTCTTGATAGCACATGAGACTATATCTTCGTTCGATGAGCGGGACTGTGAGACTAATTCTCGATGGTGAAATGGTTTTAACACATCCAAGAATTGATCAATCTTATTCCCTAGGTTACGTATATAATCTGTTGCATGCCTTGTTAACCTTGTAAACTAGCCTCATACTTTGCGACATTCTCATCCTTCTTTTGCCTCAGACTTAGAAATTGTCCTTCCACATCCGCTTAATGGTCACAAAGAAATTATTTTTCTATGAAAATATCATTAAACTACCTCCATTATATGTTTGATACTTCTTCATCTACTACTGTGTTTTGGATTAATGACCACCATTGATCTGCATCTCCCGTGAGGCGATAAACTTCCATGAAAACATTTTCCCTTTCACTACTCCCCAAAGCATGAAATATTTTATCTAAGGAATTTATCCATTTCTTAAGTACTAATGGATTTGTTCTCCCATTGAATGATAATGGTTTTTGCCTCATGAAGCAGTCTAACATTGATCCTCCTCATTGTGGATCAGGGTGATCTATACAGGTAAGGTTATTATTCATAACTTGAGTGAGTTGTCCCAGTATGGTGATAATATGATCCAAAAATGTTGCACCACCGGCTCCACTATAATATTATTGAGTGGGAGGTAAATCCATACATGGATTACGTGCATTGATACGGTTTCCATTACTTCCATTAGGTTCCATTTCTAAACAGTTTCATACAATAGATTAGTTAATGAATCGCAATACATAATTCCAAACATGTAAAAAATATAACATAAATTGAATTGTTTATGGATATAATCCAAAATCATAAAAATGATTTCTTTGAGGAGGTATATACTCATAACTTCTTAGTAATGGGTTGTAAACAAAATGTCATTTAGCCTAAGCATGTCCCTTGGGAGTGTCATAACCAAGAGTGTAGAAAAGTCCGTTGTCATGCATCAGTTCGCATTCGAGTCTAGCTCAAAGAGGTGGTTTCAGGTTTTACCTCTTGGTACATCTGTGCTAGAGCCGCCTCTACCTTCTCGTATCCAGAAAGGGATGTATTGGTTGGAAAACACACAAAATCTCTACATTACCAAAATTCTAGGAAGTTCTTCTATAATAATCCTCAAAGTCTATCTTAGGGTAATGTTATCTAATCAGAGGTTTTCTAAATCTAGCTTCCATGGTATGTACTAAACTTCCTTTGATACCAACTGTAACGCCCCGACCCCAGTTACCCAGATTCGGTGCATTATTACATAACATTGGAAAGATCAAAAGGGATCAAATCTAGAATGACCGATGAGTTTGGTAGCCTTGGAAGTATTAGATTCATTCATAAGTTTTACATTACATCATGAAATAAAAGCACTAGCAAAATTTTGTCCCCATTGACCACACTGATATCCTTAGCATATCCCTAATGGTCTACCATAAAATAATTCTTCATATCATATGAAAAACAAAACATAGAAAGGCGTGAGCTGAAATGCTCAGTAATGATAACAATATAACGGAAACATTCATAAATAATCATAAACAATTAAGGTAATGTATAAGACTAAAACATAATCTTTTTAAACATAAACACCTGCAAAATATGTTCAATATAAATCCAATAATTCCATTTAATTATTCACATTGATATTATACTAGTTGAAAAATCACATGAAATATCAATATCCAATTTCATAATGATGGAATGCATAATTCTGGACTACATTACCACAAAGTCAAGGCCTTGTGCCAAGACTACAAATAAGATTTTGTCAAGGCCTTGTGAAAAGACATTATATTGTCTCATGAGACCTACCGATGCATTGAAGAGTTTTAGCGGGCTCCACCCATCACTTACTTAGTTCAATGCATTCCTCATCTTAAAGGGTTTAAACATAACACAATCATTCGTATTATAACTAGCATACAAAATGCTAATACCTTATCCATAAAACATGAATGTTGTAGAAATAACACATCCACAGTAAAAAAAATCACGAATCCTTAAATACAATATGGAAGTTTTGTATCATAATATATCAAATTCAAACAAGCTTAAAATCCATCAAAGGATGTTGACATAGATGAAATGAAACCCTTTATAGAGAAATTTTTCTTCTTATTTTGAAATAATTTAAAAGTTAAATAATTATAATAGAAAAAATTTATTTTGAAAATACACTTATAATATTTTATGGGAAGATTCAATTATGTTATAATGGTGGAAAATATGAACACCCTCCGTATAAGTTAAAAAAAGACATTATTACCTTAATTTTGTTGAAAAGGTCATAAAGTACCTTGTTTGGAAAATGATGGAAATATTCCTTTCAAAACATATATGGTCAAATAAGGTTATAAATTAATTTGAACCATAGTTTAGTAAATATTAAAAATGTTTTGAATTACATTTCTAAGAAAACATAGATGTGGATTATAAAGAGGTCCCTTTAGATACTTATGTATTAACAACTTCAGATAAGTAATGATATTGTTGAATTAACCCTTATCTTTTAATTTTCCTTATTCAATGGTATGTTAACCTCCTGTAAATTTTTTGAAAGATTTTTATTAAATTATATAAGAATCATATACATAAATATAATATCATATATGATCATATAATTTTGATTTGTTAATTATATTTTAGTAGTATCAGCGTTTCAGGTGTTAACTGATTCATTTTCCTTTATATGATTGGTTATGTAATCCATATTTTTTATGTATAGGATGAATTTGATTCATATAAATAATGATATTGTGTTCATATAAATTATTTTTAATCCTAAAAATTATTCGTGAATGATTACGACGGGGAATGAATCTCATCGCGTTAATGGAGACGGTAATCCGTACGTATGCACGAGCGACAATAACATTATATTGATGGTGAAATATTATGTAATTTGATCATATATCATATATACAGAATAATTAACAATTTATTTTTATTATTTGAATCATTTATACTAATTATTATACCCATCCAAATAATTAAGTGTTTGAATAACAAACTACACGACAACGTGGAGACCGTAAGCCGTACATACGCACGTATGGTGGCATTTTCATTTATAGGATGGATCGAATAACGAATATAGATTTACTATATTTATAATAGAATTGAATTATTTTCAAGGTACTGGATTTATTATTTTTGTATGGAAACAAAAAATAAAGAGGAAGTGGAAGAAAAAAAACATGAAAGAGGGTGGTGAAATTATCCCCTCTTCTTCGGGTGTTTCCTTTTGAGTTGATCAAAATGGAACATTAGGTTGTATTTATGATCAATGTAATACCTTGAGGTATAAGGGAGGATATTTTAGAGGATATTTTTGTAGGTTTTGTCCGAGATAAATGTCTTTGGAGGTGTGAATTTAAGATAAATGGAAGTACCCTTTTATAAGAGAGGTGAGGGTCACTTTAGGAAAAGTTTCAAATATTATTTTAGAATAAAATAATTTTCAGTTTCTAATGGACCCAAAATGATTTATTTAGAATCTAAAGTGGGTATGGGTCGCAAATATCTCAACTAATAGGTTTTATAAAGGTTTAGGTCACCATATTATCCTTATCATTTAGATTTAATGCTTCATAAAATAGTTTGACATTTATCATGTCTCTTTGTATTTTTATATTATAAGGTTAACAAACTTACTATAACAAGAAAATAGAACCCAAAGTGGTTCATTATTAATATATATAAGCTTATCTAAGTCATTTGACCAATCCTTAGATTTTTTGGAATATTATATCAATTAATAATATTGCATTTTTTTTAAAACTCAATTATGTAAATTTTGACACTATTTAGTATTTGGTTTTTGTGAAAATCATAATAGAATGATTATTTTGAAAAAAAAAATTTATCAACCCTAACATGTAATATTAAACTATAAAAATTGTGGAATTCATCATAAGTCTCAATTTACATTTATTTGTATATTTATAATATCAATTATTTTAATATTTCATTAATATGGTAAATATTGCATCATCATTGTGTCATAAATAAATAAAATTATTTAATTTATAAAAATTATAAATAAAATATAATTATTTAGGAATTCCTTTTAGTTTTCTAATGAATATTTTTAGTTTAATTTATATTTTCAGTTACCCTATATTAAAAAAATAGCTATTAAATGTTGAATATAACAATTTTAACTCTTCTTTAAATAAAATAATATTAAATGTCCAAATATAATACAAGTGGACCAAAAGAATCATATTTTGTTACTAAGATTGTTTTTGGTCTAATTACAATTATCCAATTGAATTAATATATGTGTTAGGGTAATTATAGCATCATTTTTACCCTTAGTTACACTATTTACTTTTAATCGTGGTAAATAAAAGTCAAAAGTTACAATTCACCAAAATCTATTTTAATCTTATTGAACCACATTTTTCTTATTGATTTAAAACATTTATATTCTATTTTTGAAATTAAACTCACAGATGTGGTATAATTATGTTTTATGAAAATTTTTAAATGCTCCTAGAAGGTGAGTAAAAGACGGTAAATAGTTTAATAAACTTTTATATATCTAAAATTATTATAAAATTACTCCAATTAATTAAATTTAACATATATAAGTATTATTTATCTATTTTTACCTAAAATAAATTAAAATAAAATAACTAATTATTTAAATAAAAAGTCGGTTTTAAACAATAACACATTATTTTTCACTATTCATCAAAAAGTAAAAGTTTTCAGAAAAATACCAAAACATCACCCAAAGATAATTTGTATATTCCAAATCCAAAAATAAAGTCCATTTTGAAAATTAAAATTTATAAAATTTTCAAAAGTGGGTATTACTATTCATAACAACTAGTTTAATTGGTTGTGGTGTATTAAAAATCAATGTTGCGTACAATACAAGCTACTGCATTATTCAAAGAGAAATGTAATGTAGAAGCTCGGGGTGTTAAAGAAGGCCCATAATATTGAAATCATCTTGAGTACATTAAGAAAGAAAAAATGGTAAACCGAGCTAACCAAATGAGGTTTTCATATTGATAATGTTCACCTCTTGGTCCATTTCATATTTGTGGTAGGAGTATCAGTTGACCCAGAGAAGGTTGAAACCATTGTATTGTGGGAGTGTACTAGAATATCATAAATATTAGGAGCTTTCTATGCTTAATAGATTATTATCGATTCTTTATTCAGGACTTGTCCCATCTACAAGCACTAATTCCAGGTATGACCATGAAGGGAGTGTTGCGTTTTTGGTTTGATGCTTATGATAATGACTTTTAGGATCCAAGATATTGGTTGAACTCAGCACCTATCCTCACTTTACCGATGTTTGGTAAATCATATACCATTTACTAAAATGTATCCCGAATCAGACACATAGTAGTTATGATGCATGAGAATTGAGTGGTTGTTTACGGCTCCCAGAATCTGAGACCACGTGAGAGGAATTAACCTACACATGATTTTGAGTTCTTGGTAGCTATATATTCTCTAATATGTTGGAGTTATTACCTTTTGGGGGAGTGTCTTGTAGTATACATGGACCAAAATAACCTAAGTTAAATCCTTCCTCAGTGGGTCCTAATCATTTATAAAAGGAGGTGATTTGAGTATCTGTAGTCTTTCATCTTCCAATAGGCTTATACACTAGTAATCGGTAAAATAATTTAGAATTTATTGAGTCTTACGTCATAGATAGAGGCAATATAGGAGTATTAGGACAAGTGTTGGGTAATTTCTCTCTTCATAGTCATGAATCAAGATGTTCATGAGTCTTAGGGGTGAAAAGATCTAACTTCAGCATCTATTATACCCATGATTTTAGAACAGATGAATATAGAGAAGTTATATAATCTGGAGGGATTAATTCCAATAGAAAAATTGTATGGAGTGTTAACACCATCAATATAGTCTCTTGGGAGTCGAAATTCTATTATCTTCCATGGCCATTTATAGGTTCATATTAGCTTTTGTGAGGAGCTGATGAAGGATATCCATGGTTCTAGATGGGTGGTACATCCTAGTTTGACATGCCTAATTCATAATGTCATTATGTAGTACTGGTGGTCTATAATGAATAACGAGGTAGCAAGATTTTTGGCAAGATAATTTACATTTGAGCAGTTGAATGCCAAGAATCTGTTGCGAGCTATGCTTTTGTAGCCTTTTCACATTCCTGAGTGGAAATGGGATGATGTTACAATGAATTTTGTGGTATAATTATATAGTAAATCCTAAAATAATGATGTTTTATGGATTATTTTGGATTGACTGATGAATCTACCCCACTTTTTTCTTATCAAGGAGACCTTCAAAATCGATGATCTTGGTGGTCTTTACATGTCTAACATTGTTCAGTATCACGATGTTAAGTGATGTTTAATTTCTCATAGACATCCACATTTTACACCATGGATATTTATGGGTCTTAAGAAGGCCCTAGGATCACATGTTATTTTGAGTATGAACTATCATTCTCACAATAATGGTCAAACAGAAGGAACTATTCAGGTTCTGGAGGATATGTCATGATCCTAAGTTATGGATTTTTGTGGTTCATTGGATCAGTATACAGAAGTGGTAGATTTTTCATTTAAAAATATATTCTTGGAATCAATCCAAATGGTAACATTCCATGCTTAGTATGGAAGGTCATTACTTTTTCCACATTATTTTTTGATAGTATGTGAGCCCACTTTTGTTGGACCTAGACTCGTGCAGGAGACATCTGAGAAGGTTCAGTTGATCATGAGGAATTTTCTGACTACATAGAAAAGGAATAAATCATATGCTAACCATCGGATATAACCTCTAGAGTTTCAGTTTAGTCATTGTGTATTCCGTTGGGTGTCTCTTAGATTTCTGTGTAAAGACCCGTAAAATTCAAGGGAAAATTTTTCTTAATTTTTTTTAGAATTTTACAAGAGCGCGGTTTCAGACGGCACCTGATTCCGAGGCCCGGAGTGCCCGGAATTAATTTCCGAAGTTTGGCTCGGGTACGTTCAGTGAACGAACGAGCGGGAATTCCTAACTTTTGATCCGGTGATCGGAATTGAAATCCGAGGGCACCGATGAACTCGCAGCGCCGATATTCGCTTAAAGATACCTTTTCGGGAGTTGCGTTTGTTGCGGGTTGAATGTTAGTTTTGGGGTTTTTAGTTTGAGTTAAATAAAATTTGTATAGAACAAATTTTATTATAACTTGTTAAAAACCTACCAAAGGGGGTTGGAAGTGGGACCCACACCCACTTAACCTCCCTTGGAAGGATTAAGTGTGGTGGGGCCCACACGAACCCCCACCTTTTCAACTCCTTTCTCTCCCTCTTAATGGCTTGATATCTTAACTTCTATTTAATTATACAACTCATGTATATTAAATAAGTGAGTTAATTTTGGAGTTATCCATTTTGAATTTCAAACCATTGAAATTCTTTGTGAAGTTTTTGATTAAATTAAGCTCTTCCCTCTTTTTGATGGGTTAGAACGCTTGGGCCACCTTGAGAGCTTTTGAGAGCTTCTTCTTCATCTTCAAGCTCTGACGAAGAACACGAAGAACGCTCAAGCTCCGACGAAGAACGACGCCTCTCTTCTTCGTCCTCCGTGTCAACGAGAGGGAACACCGCTTCCTCCTCGGACCTTCTTCGTCGGCATACGAAGATTCGCCAACGACGTATCTCTTCGGGCGTATCTCTTCGTCAACGGATTTGACGAACGACGACCGCGACGCCCGACCACCACGACGTTGTCTTCCACGGGACGTTGACAAATCTTCGATCTTACCCGAGGTAGGGGTTGTTGAATATTGTTAATTTATTCAATTTCTTGCTCGTGGATCGCATGTCTACGTGAGGCTTTTGAATATTTTATATAAGTGTTATTGTTTAACGTGAGGGTGGGGGGGGGGGGGGGGCGGACCGCATGAACACGGCCGAACCCCCCTCCATCGTTCATGTTGTTTATTCTTGCGGGCGGAAGCAAGGTGGCGTGGTGCCGTCGCACCACGCAGATAATTGTACGTTTAACTTACGCGATGCCGTCGTGCGCGCACCTTGGAAGAAACAACAAGAACGCGACGCCGTCGCGCCGCGTTGAATGAATATCAAAGCACGGCGAAGGGGCGCGGTGCCGTCGCACCGCGCCGGACGACGAACACCGCTGCCGGTTCTGGGCCGCGGCGGGACGAGAAGACCGCGGCCGGTTCCGGGCCGCGGCGGAAGAGAAGACCGGCGGCCGGGCCGCCGGCGTCGGAAGCCGAAGGGGGGGGGGGGGGACCGGAATTTCCGGTCCCGTCAGAGAAAACCGGCCGACCAACTGGCCTGCCGGATGGAGTTAAACCGGGGGAATTAATCCCCCGGCCGGCATATAAAACCCCCCTCATTAAGAGGGGGGCGGTTCCATGAAAGGGGGGCAGCAGCCCCCCCCCGGTTCTTTTAATTAAACCGGCCCCCACGTGGGGGCCGTTTCTTGCAAATGGCGCGACACAAGGCCGCGCCGCCTTATCAATCAGCGGGGGCTAGCCCCCGCGTGCGGCCTCCTCGCGGCGACAGCCGCCGCGGCTCCCCGCGCCGCCGCCCCGCCGCGCGCCGCCGCGCCGCCTCCGCGCGCCGCCGCGCCGCCTCCGCGCGCCGCCGCGCCGCCTCCGCGCGCCACCGCCCGCTGCCGCCGGCCGCCGCGCCGCCCCGAGGGGGGGGGGGGGGGGTCGGGCCGGGTCGGCCCGGACCCGGACCCCCCCGTTTTGAACCTGTTATGGTCTTTTGGCCATAACTTGAGCCTCGGACCTCCGAATGACGAACCGTCTGCAGCAACGCGATCCTTGGATCGAGACGGTCGTTTCGGTATATCGCACTCAAGGTTTCGGATTACTTTGAGTTCGGCCGGGTTGGTTCGTTCACGAAATCAACCGGGCCTTCGGAGCGGAAACGCCCATATCTTGAGCCACGAACGTCCGATTGACGCGCCGTCAGTCGCGTTGTGTTCCTCTTAGTGAGACGGATCTTTTGGCATACTCCGCCCGAGGTTTGGACGCAGGTGGAGTACGGTCGGGTTGGTTTTGCCTTAAAAACCAACCGGGCCCCGGAAACGAAAATGCCAATAACTCTCAGACCGGGCGTCCGATCGACGCGCCGTCTGTTGCGTTGAGTTCCTGTTGACGATACGGAACTTTTGGATACATCAACTCTGGACCTTGTGAAAGTTGATGTATCAGCCTCTCGGCTCGTGGAGCGGACCCTCTGAACGAGCTTGCTGTGTGCGGGAACCCTAGTGCTGGCTGCGACTGACTGCTACTACTACTGCTACGACAGCTACTGTGACTGCGACGACGACAGTACAGAGATCCTGTGTGGATTCGACGACGACGACTACAGCACTCAGCGATCCTACGTGGAACAGTGCTACCGAACCTGTGTGAGCTGAATCTTCTGTTTACCTTGGGCGGTGGAGCGCTTGGGTGTAGCGGCGGACCCGTGGTACTTGACAGTGGTGGTGCGCTTGGATGCAGCAGCAGACCCTTGGCGGTGGAGCGCTTGGTTGTAGCGGCGGACCCGCGATACTCTACGGAGTGTGTGCGCTTGGTTGTAGCGACAGACCCGCGACGGTGGAGGCGTGCGTGCGGAGTATGGAGACCGTGTAGATGACTGAGACCTGACGACTGCTTAACCGACTCGACTTGGAGTGAGTCGACTAGCCCAGTGGACGGAGCGCCCAGTAGTTGGCTGCAGACCCACGGCGGACGGAGCGCCTGGTAGTTGGCAGCAAACCCGCGGTACTCGACAGGAGGAGTACCTCAGTAGGCTATCTGGGTGAGCACCCAGTATTTGGCAGCAGACCGTCAGCGGACGGAGCGCCCGGTAGTTGGCAGCAGACCCGCGGTACTCGACAGGAGGAGTACTTCAGCAGTCTTAGGTTAGTGAGCAGTACCTCGGAGTCGTGGCAGGACCACTGTACACTTCAGAGATGGGGGCTCTTCAACTTTTACGGTTTCGATAATGAAAATCCTGGTTTGAGCTGAGTCAATGATCTTTGTGTTTCCTCATGATTGAGATGGGTCGCCTGATAACTTAGGTATATGTATGGGCATATACCTGGGTAATGGTTATCCGTTGATTTCATAAACTTGTTATAAACCGTGTGGACTTGTACTGTTATCCTATGTGGATTTTACTGTTTACTCTTCTTTGTGGATTGGGATCTTCTTGGGCTCGTGTTGGAGCCGAACGGAAATTGGTGACATAGGTATATGTATGGGCATATACCTAATCAATTCTGGATGTTACTTCGTGATTGTATCCTTCATGTGGTTTATCCTTTGTGGATTTCGGGAGACCTTCGAGGGTCTCGGGGTCCCTACTGAGTATCTTATACTCACCCCTGCACGGGCTATGCCCGCACTTCGTTGTGTTGGTTGCAGACGACGGACAGCGCTGACTGCGGTTGAGGCTTACGGAGTAGTTCGGTACCCGGAGGAGGACCACTGAGCGGGACGTGCTCGGAGCGGACAGTTGGACCGAGGAGTTTTGGAGCTGTCTGTACCTACCCTTCAGGTAGGATCCGTGGTGGACGATCCAGGAGCTGAGCCATCTGTACCTACCCTTCAGGTAGGAATCGAGGAGGACGTTCCAGGAGCCGCTTGTACTTTCAGTTGCCGTTTTCCCTTTCGAGTTGTACTTTACTTTACAGTTGGGCTTGTAATTCCGGCCCCTTTTCTTCAGCACAGTTGTTCTAGTTTTGTGTACTGCTTTTCTTCCGCTTGTTACTCTGAGGTGCTTGTTTACTTTATTAAGGCAATTCCTTCCCTTTTTACTGGGATTTTACGCCTTGGTGCTAGTCGCCAGCCCCTGGCCTATGGAAGGCGGGCTTGGGGTAGTCACGACACGGGCCCCGAGGGCGGGTCGTGACAAATTGGTATCAAAGGAGTTCGGTTCTACCGCAAACTCTGATCTTTTCTATGTGAAGCAATAATGTTTAGCGTATTGAGTGTGGTTATCAGTCCAGGGAGTCCAGTGTTGGTGCGGCGGCCGACGTATCCGTACACCAGGACCCTGACTTCTGATTTCCGACTTAATACACGAAAACATTGATTGCATGTGTGTTTCAAAGTTTTCTTTGTGATTTCTTTGTGTCAGCTCACCAGGTATACTGTTTGACCGTGGCGCACCTGTCTCCTTTCAGGATGGCCCCACGACGGCAGCCAGCTAGGGTTCCGAGAGTCGAGCGAGACGACAGCCCACTGAGCGACGAGGCCTCGGTGCAGGGCCCTTTTCTAGTAGTGGCACCGGCGGTAGCTTTACCCGCCGAGCCCCCGATGCTTCCAGCAGCAGCCGCTGACGATGCACGTCGCCTCAGCGCACTGCATGAGTTTCAGCGCCAGCGACCGCCCAGGTTTCGCGGGGAGACGGATCCCCAGGCAGCAGAGGACTGGCTGGAGGCAGTAGTTCGAGTGTTTAGGCTAGTGAGGACACCAGCAGACCTCATGGTGATCCTCGCTGCGAGCCTACTACACGCAGCAGCAGGACGATGGTGGAGCTTGATGCTTCAGGTGCACGATGAGGCATCTCTACTTTGGACGGACTTTGAGAGCATCTTCCGCTCGGAGTTCGTCCCAGCCACCCTTCGTGCGGTGCGTATCCAGGAGCTTCTACAGCTGCGGCAGGGCAGCATGACGGTCGCTCAGTACGCGGCGAGGTTCACCGACCTTTCTCGGTACTCGACAGACATGGTACGGGACCCCTTCTTCCGGGCCCGGACCTTCGAGCAGGGTTTGAGACACGAGATCAGGGCATCACTGATCTCCCTCAGCATACCGACTCAGATAGGAGTACTGAAGCAAGCACTTCTGATCGAGAGTTTCCTTGCTGAGTCAACACCAGCACAGCAACTCACCGCAGGGCGGCACGTGGCAGAGTCATCTGCAGCAGGTAGCCGACGGATGACTCAGGGTTCAAGGCAGACCAGACCTACCGGTGGCCGACTGCACGACTCAGGCTCAGTTGTACGGGGAATCCGGGGTGGAGTCAGAGCCAGGCGTGCCGAGAGTGGGCAGTGTTACTCCTGTGGCGGGATTGGTCACATGGCTCGTGACTGTCCGACCCGCCATGCTGATGATCAACAGTTAAGTGAAGAACCTCCCAGGCAGAGGCAGAGGTTCGACCGTGGCGGTCCGCAGGGAGGAGGCGGACGAGGCAGAGGAGCTGGACGAGCAGCCGGTGGTGGGCTATGCTTTGAGGCTCTTCCACCACCACCACCAGGAGGTCCACCCCGACCACAGGGAGTAGGTGAACATGCAAGAGCTCCACTTCAGGCAGCTAAGGCCTTCGATCATGGAGCTCTGGGAGCCGATGGACAGGAGCTGAACTAGTGGATACATCCTTTGTACTTCTGGTTCCTTGTTGCATTTGTGTAGCGTCTTGTATTATGAGCTGCAATAATAAAAGACGCATACCTTTTTGATATTTTCGTTCCTGTCCTCTTTCGTGATGTTACTAAGAGGTTCTAGTTTTGACTGTTGACTTGACCCTCACTTGTGAGACATCTACTGGAGGAGACCCAGTTACCACACACTGATGCCGACAGTGTGACTCAACCCTTGGAGGCGAGAGTAACGGTTGAATCTCTTAGTAGTAGCGTCGAGGCCTTACGACGTCATCCTTGGTATGGATTAGTATCATCCATGTTAGGATTGACTGTTTTAGGCAAAGAATGTGGTTCATCCAGGGGATGAGACCAGATTTCTCTTTTCGGCAAAGAAGAAATCTTGCAGCTCTTGTGGGACCTGTGATGGTCCAGGCCACGACAGAGAAGGTCCAGGTCATCCAGGAGCGGATGAGGACAGCACAGAACTGGCAGAAGTCATATGCTGACAGGAGGCGGAGGCCACTGGAGTTCGAGGATGGCGACCACGTCTTCTTGCAGGTCTCACCTCGACGTGGTATTCGGAGATTTGGCCGAGGCGGCAAGTTATCTCCGCGCTTCATCGGACCCTTCCAGATTCTCAGCAGGATTGGCGAGGTGGCTAATCGCCTGGCTCTACCACCTCAGTTGCACCGGGTGCACGACGTCTTCCACGTGTCTCAGCTGAGGAGATACGTGCACGACCCGACGCACATCATTGATCATGGAGAGCTTGACGTTGACGATGGGGAGACTTTTGTGGAGGTCCCGGTGGAGATAGAGGATCGACAGGAGCGGGTCCTGCGTGGGCGATCGATTCCTCTTGTGCGCATCAGATGGCAGCACGGGAATCTCCAGGAGAGCACATGGGAGCGGGAGGCTCAGATGCGTGCTCAGTACCCTCTTTTGTTTCCCTAGTTTTTGATGTATCTTTACGGGGACGTAAAGCCTTGAGGTGGGAGTAATGTAAAGACCCGTAAAATTCAAGGGAAAATTTTTCTTAATTTTCTTTAGAATTTTACAAGAGCGCGGTTTCAGACGACACCTGATTCCGAGGCCCGGAGTGCCCGGAATTAATTTCCGAAGTTTGGCTCGGGTACGTTCAGTGAACGAACGAGCGGGAATTCCTAACTTTTGATCCGGTGATCGGAATTGAAATCCGAGGGCACCGATGAACTCGCAGCGCCGATATTCGCTTAAAGAGACCTTTTCGGGAGTTGCGTTTGTTGCGGGTTGAATGTTAGTTTTGGGGTTTTTAGTTTGAGTTAAATAAAATTTGTATAGAACAAATTTTATTATAACTTGTTAAAAACCTACCAAAGGGGGTTGGAAGTGGGACCCACACCCACTTAACCTCCCTTGGGAGGATTAAGTGTGGTGGGGCCCACACGAACCCCCACCTTTTCAACTCCCCTCTCTCCCTCTTAATGGCTTGATATCTTAACTTCTATTTAATTATACAACTCATGTATATTAAATAAGTGAGTTAATTTTGGAGTTATCCATTTTGAATTTCAAACCTTTGAAATTCTTTGTGAAGTTTTTGATTAAATTAAGCTCTTCCGTCTTTTTGTTGGGTTAGAACGCTTGGGCCACCTTGAGAGCTTTTGAGAGCTTCTTCTTCATCTTCAAGCTCTGACGAAGAACACGAAGAACGCTCAAGCTCCGACGAAGAACGACGCCTCTCTTCTTTGTCCTCCGTGTCAACGAGAGGGAACACCGCTTCCTCCTCGGACCTTCTTCGTCGGCATACGAAGATTCGCCAACGACGTATCTCTTAGGGCGTATCTCTTCGTCAACGGATTTGACGAACGACGACCGCGACGCCCGACCACCGCGACGTTGTCTTCCACGGGACGTTGACAAATCTTCGATCTTACCCGAGGTAGGGGTTGTTGAATATTGTTAATTTATTCCATTTCTTGCTCGTGGATCGCATGTCTACGTGAGGCTTTTGAATATTTTATATAAGTGTTATTGTTTAACGTGAGGGGGGGGGGCGGACCACATGAACACGGCCGAACCCCCCTCCATCGTTCATGTTGTTTATTCTTGCGGGCGAAAGCAAGGTGGCGTGGTTCCGTCGCACCACGTGGATAATTGTACGTTTAACTTACGCGATGCCGTCGTGCGCGCACCTTGGAAGAAACAACAAGAACGCGACGCCGTCGCGCCGCGTTGAATGAATATCAAAGCACGGCGAAGGGGCGCGGTGCTGTCGCACCGCGGCCGGTTCTGGGCCGTGGCGGGACGAGAAGACCGCGGCCGGTTCCGGGCCGCGGCGGAAGAGAAGACCGGCGGCCGGGCCGCCAGCGTCGGAAGCCGAAGGGGGGGGACCGGAATTTCCGGTCCCGTCGGAGAAAACCGGTCGGCCAACTGGCCGGCCGGATGGAGTTAAACCGGGGGAATTAATCCCCCGACCGGCATATAAAACCCCCCTCATTAAGAGGGGGGCGGTTCCATGAAAGGGGGGCAGCAGCCCCCCCGGTTCTTTTAATTAAACCGGCCCCCACGTGGGGGCCGTTTCTTGCAAATGGCGCGGCACAAGGCCGCGCCGCCTTATCAATCAGCGGGGGCTAGCCCCCGCGTGCGGCCTCCTCGCGGCGACAGCCGCCGCGGCTCCCCGCGCCGCCGCACCGCCGCGCGCCGCCGCGCCGCCTCCGCGCGCCGCCGCGCCGCCTCAGCGCACCGCCGCGCGCCGCCGCGCCGCCTCCGCGCGCCGCCGCGCCGCCTCCGCGCACCGCCGCGCGCCGCCGCGCCGCCTCCGCGTGCCGCCGCGCCGCCTCCGCGCGCCGCCGCGCCGCCTCCGCGCGCCGCCGCCCGCTGCCGCCGGCCGCCGCGCCGCCCCGGGGGGGGGGGGGGGGGGGTCGGGCCGGGTCGGCCCGGACCCGGACCCCCCCGTTTTGAACCTGTTATGGTCTTTTGGCCATAACTTGAGCCTCGGACCTCTGAATGACGAACCGTCTGCGGCAACGCGATCCTTGGATCGAGACGGTCGTTTCGGTATATCGCACTCAAGGTTTCGGATTACTTTGAGTTCGGCCGGGTTGGTTCGTTCACGAAATCAACCGGGCCTTCGGAGCGGAAACGCCCATATCTTGAGCCACGAACGTCCGATTGACGCGACGTCAGTCGCGTTGTGTTCCTCTTAGTGAGACAGATCTTTTGGCATACTCCGCCCGAGGTTTGGACGCAGGTGGAGTACGGTCGGGTTGGTTTTGCCTTAAAAACCAACCGGGCCCCGGAAACGAAAATGCCAATAACTCTCAGACCGGGCGTCCGATCGACGCGCCGTCTGTTGCGTTGAGTTCCTGTTGACGATACGGAACTTTTGGATACATCAACTCTGGACCTTGTGACAGTTGATGTATCAGCCTCTCGGCTCGTGGAGCGGACCCTCTGAACGAGCTTGCTGTGTGCGGGAACCCTAGTGCTGGCTGCGACTGACTGCTACTACTACTGCTACGACAGCTACTGTGACTGCGACGACGACAGTACAGAGATCCTGTGTGGATTCGACGACGACGACTACAGCACTCAGCGATCCTACGTGGAACAGTGCTACCGAACCTGTGTGAGCTGAATCTTCTGTTTACCTTGGGCGGTGGAGCGCTTGGGTGTAGCGGCGGACCCGTGGTACTTGACAGTGGTGGTGCGCTTGGATGCAGCAGCAGACCCTTGGCGGTGGAGCGCTTGGTTGTAGCGGCGGACCCGCGATACTCTACGGAGTGTGTGCGCTTGGTTGTAGCGACAGACCCGCGACGGTGGAGGCGTGCGTGCGGAGTACGGAGACCGTGTAGATGACTGAGACCTGACGACTGCTTAACCGACTCGACTTGGAGTGAGTCGACTAGCCCAGTGGACGGAGCGCCCAGTAGTTGGCTGCAGACCCACGGCGGACGGAGCGCCTGGTAGTTGGCAGCAAACCCGCGGTACTCGACAGGAGGAGTACCTCAGTAGGCTATCTGGGTGAGCGCCCGGTATTTGGCAGCAGACCCTCAGCGGACGGAGCGCCCGGTAGTTGGCAGCAGACCCGCGGTACTCGACAGGAGGAGTACTTCAGTAGTCTTAGGTTAGTGAGCAGTACCTCGGAGTCGTGACAGGACCACTTTACACTTCAGAGATGGGGGCTCTTCAACTTTTACGGTTTCGATAATGAAAATCCTGGTTTGAGCTGAGTCAATGATCTTTGTGTTTCCTCATGATTGAGATGGGTCGCCTGATAACTTAGGTATATGTATGGGCATATACCTGGGTAATGGTTATCCGTTGATTTCATAAACTTGTTATAAACCGTGTGGACTTGTACTGTTATCCTATGTGGATTTTACTGTTTACTCTTCTTTGTGGATTGGGATCTTCTTGGGCTCGTGTTGGAGCCGAACGGAAATTGGTGACATAGGTATATGTATGGGCATATACCTAATCAATTCTGGATGTTACTTCGTGATTGTATCCTTCATGTGGTTTATCCTTTGTGGATTTCGGGAGACCTTCGAGGGTCTCGGGGTCCCTACTGAGTATCTTATACTCACCCCTGCACGGGCTATGCCCGCACTTCGTTGTGTTGGTTGCAGACGACGGACAGCGCTGACTGCGGTTGAGGCTTACGGAGTAGGTCGGTACCCGGAGGAGGACCACTGAGCGGGACGTGCTCGGAGCGGACAGTTGGACCGAGGAGTTGTGGAGCTATCTGTACCTACCCTTCAGGTAGGATCCGTGGTGGACAATCCAGGAGCTGAGCCATCTGTACCTACCCTTCAGGTAGGAATCGAGGAGGACGTTCCAGGAGCCGCTTGTACTTTCAGTTGTTGTTTTCCCTTTCTAGTTGTACTTTACTTTACAGTTGGGATTGTATTTCCGGCCCCTTTTCTTCAGCACAGTTGTTCTAGTTTTGTGTACTGCTTTTCTTCCGCTTGTTACTCTGAGGTGCTTGTTTACTTTATTAAGGCAATGTCTTCCCTTTTTACTGGGATTTTACGCCTTGGTGCTAGTCGCCAGCCCCTGGCCTATGGAAGGCGGGCTTGGGGTAGTCACGGCACGGGCCCCGAGGGCGGGTCGTGACATTCCGAAAGGAAGTATCAAGAAACATGGACAACTATTCTGTAATACCCCAAGCTTCCATAGTATGTTTCCCTTTGAATAATTCAATATCTTGTGTTGTATGCAACTTGGAGTTTTAACACACCAATACCAATCAAACTAGCTGTTATAAATAGAAATAACCACTTCTTGAAATTTTTTAAATTTAATTTTTTAAAATGGTCTTTATTTTTTAATTTGGAATATCAAAATTATCTTAGAGTGATTTTTTAGAATTTTTCTAAAAACCTTTAATTTTGAAGAACAGTGAAATATACTAAATTTTAATTAATTATTTTTACTCAAAATAATTTGGTGTTGTAAATTATACATTTGAGTGGTTGTAATGAATCATTAGATTATATTTTTAACTTTTAATATAATTTAGGTCATTGTATGTAATTTTAAATTTTAACTCGACATAAACAAGTGTCAATATTGTGATAGTAATTATTTCTTAAAAACACGTTTTTTATTTTAACAACGAGAATTATTTTAAAATTAATTTCCCCCACTTGTGTGTTTTGAATTTGGAAAAATAAATTTAATATTTGGAATGAGGAGGTACAAATTTTTTAAATAGGTAAATTTTATTTTTAGATATTATGAATAATTATTTCGGTAAATATTTTATTTACCATGGTGAAAGGGTAAATCCTGTAAATAAGGGTAAAAATAATATTATAATAATATTAAATTACTATAACATGTGTCCTATTTATATAGGTCGAAACATTTCCAACTATGGTCATGCTTGGTTCGATTTTGGGACCAAATGGAGCAACTTGAGAGTGATAATTACACTTTATATTAATTAATTTAAAGTAATGACAGAAATGACATAAACATATATCATTTAGTAAAACAATATTAAATGGGGTTATATAATTTATCATTTAGACAATAAATAATCATTAGAAATATAAAAACATTTCCTACATAATTTTATTTTATTTATAATTTTTAGACATTAAATAATTAAAATTATTTATGACTCAATGGTGATTCAATAATTATCTTATTAATGAATGAATACAATAAATGGAATTATAATTTTAAAAATAAATATAATTTCAAAGTTTTTATGACATCCATAAATTTTATAGGTGAATAATACATGTTAGGGCTGATTTATTATATTTTTTTCTAATTAATCATGTTGTGATGACTTTCACAAAAACCAAATACAAAATAATGTCAAAATTAACATAAATGAGTTTTTTAAAAAAATATTTTATTATTAAATTATATAATATTCTTACAAATATAAGGATCTTCCATAAAACTTATATAATGATAGTTATATAATTAATGGACCACTTTAGATTCTCTTGGAATTTTATAGTATGTTTATTTTCCAATTACTATAATAATATAAGAATACATGGTAAAAGATAAACTATTTATCTAAGAGTTAAATCTAAAACATAAGGTTAATATGGTGACCCAAACCTATCTAAAACCTATTGGTTGGGAGGTTTTCAACCCATACCCACCTTATCCTCGAAATAAATCAATTTTGAGCCATTATAAACTGAAAATGATTTTATTATAAAATAATATTTCAATCTTTTCCTAAGGTGCCCCTCACCTCCCTCTTTCACCACCCTCTTTTAAGTTCTTTTATTTTTTCAGTTCCTCTTTCTTTGTTGTTTCCATACCAAAATAATAAATCCATCACCTCCTACATACTGTGATATTATCATAAATATGGTACAACCATATTGTTTATTCTATCCATCATATAAATGACAAAGTCACCATATGTGCGTACATACAACTTACCGTCTCCACGTCATGGCGTAGATTGTAATTCAAACCCTTAATTATTTGGATGGCTATAATAATGAATATAACTAATGTAAATAATAAGTATAAAATGTTAATGATTATGTATATATGATATACCATCCAATTACATATGATTTCATCATCAATATAATGATATTTTTGCTCATGCGTACGTACGGATTACCGTCTCCACGAACACAATGAGATTCACTCCCCATCGTAATCATTCAAGAATAATTTTCATATTATGAATAAAAATATTGTTTAAGAAATTAATATAATTCTGGATATGAATCAAATAAATCTTATCCATAACAAACATGGCTTACGTAACCAAGCATATAAAGGGAAATAGATCAGTTAACACCCGAAACGATGACACTATTAATATTTTATTAACAAAGCAATAATAAGAAGATAATATATGATATCATATTTAAGTATATGATTCTTTATAATTTAACAACAATGATTTAACTATTATATATGAGGTTAACAGATCCTCAAACAAGGAAAAGTACAGGGTAAGGGTTAATTTCACTATCTCTTTATTATTCAAGGTTGTTTTTACATAAGTATCTAATGGGACCTATTTATGATCCACATTCATGTTTCTTAAAATTGTATTTTAAAACATTTTTACTATTTACTATACTATGGTTAAAAGTCATTTATACTATTGTTTGACTTTTTATAAAATGGTTTGAAAGGAATCTTTCTGTCGTTTTCCAAACAAGGCACATTATGACCTTTTCGACAAAATTAAAGTAATAATGTCTTTTTCTTAGCTTATACGGTGAGTGTGGATATTATCTTCCATTATATCATTTTCAAATATTCAAACACAATATTATATGAATATTTTCAAAATAAATGTTTTATTTTATAATTATGTGACTTTTAGATGATTTCAAAATAGAAAGAGGTATTTATTTCAAATAGTTTTCATTTCATCTATGTCAACAATATTTGATGAATTTTGACCTGTACTGTGGTTGACGTCGGTCAAATTTTAAAAATTATATTCCTAATAACTACTGTATATGTGGTAAGCAGGTTTGAACCCACATGGAAGGTAAATTTGGCCGCTAATCTTCTAAAAAACTTGGTAAACTCCACTGTTGTCAGCAGTGGAGTGATTTTTTTTACTTTTTATATATTTCTATAAGAAATGAAGTGACAGATTATTGAAAACATGTTTAAATACTATATTTAATATAGATACTTTTGTAAAACAAGTAATAATAGAGGTTTAGAACACTGATAAAATGAACTATCTATTTAAACGTCTGGGGAGTAATCTCCATTCTACTGGTTTTGAAGGTATTTTAATTCACTTATATGTTGTTGAAAAGTACCACTATAAAGATTATGAATCACCTTCCTCTCTAGAAGTTAAGTCCTACTAGCCAACCAATTTAAGATTTCACGACTCCAAAATTAATCAACCGTGGACTATTTTGAAAATTAACAACAGGACAAACTCACGTAAGTCTTGATGTTTTTTGAATCTATTTTTTTGAAAAGTGTTTCCAAAATCAATATCGCCAACTGACTATAAAGTATTGACATTATGTTCATGTGATACAATCAATTAGATGAACTCAGTATTGATCTCACCGATCAATACTGAGTACATTCAAATGATTATGTGAAATGAGAATTGAAAGGTAACCAGTAAAACATCAATTGATCCCCGAACTAATGACTTAGATAGACATTATCTCTATTAACACATATATAAAGTTAATTCTATTACGAAAGATAAGAATTATTAAAACATAGGATGTAAACAACCTCTACTATCATGAACTGTTGGTGCTCTTATGCTTCTCCATCTCCAGGTAGAGGTTCCAGAGTCACCCTCCAGACTCTCTATGCTCCTGATGAGAGAGAAGCTCTCAGATCTTCAATCAATCACTTTATGTGTGAATCACCCCTCATTCCTCACTCTTCAGTTTTCTCTGCTTTAAGTAGCTACTGTCAAAATATGTGTGTCACCACTTGTTTTCCACCAACTTCAAATGTCCTTCAACAATTCACCACACAATATGCGTTTTTTCGCGACTGGCATGTCACACTAATTTTTCTCACCTAACTAACTCCAGATGAGTTAGTTAAGTTAAGATAGATGTATACCCAACTCTTGAATGAACCTACATGTGTTACAAACAAAATGAAATAATTAAAACTCAACGAAAGTTAATTAAAATTTTAATGTTATTATTTTATTTTACTGTTATAATACTTATTAAAAAGCAATTGAAGTTAATTAATAAACATATTAACTGATAATTAATGTTTACATTTATATTATAGAAGTATTAATATAAGTTTATCAAAAAGTTATTAATTTAATTCAGTTAATAAAAATAAATACTAAATTTTTAAATTTATCATATTTAACTAAATCATTAGAATTTAACGTCATAAGTAAAGAAGTAATTAATTTTTTTTAATTTAGATTGTATTAATAAATTTTACTTAATAATTTCATTATTATTATTGTAATTACTATTTAAGAAAATTAAATTGTTAGATTAATTTAAGTATATATATATATATATATTTGTTTATTTTAAGTTAATAATTAGAATTAATACTTTAGCTTTAAATAATTGTAAATTAAAAAGTATATTTTATAGTTTATTTATAATTATTATTAATTATATATTTATACTATAATAATTATATTAGTTTATTATTAAAATTTATTATTAATTTAGTTTTCTATTATAATTTATAATTTATCTATTTATTAATATCATAATTGTTTCAATTTCTAACTTTTACAAATTCTTTTATATTTATTTAATTTATTAAAGTTAACTTTTACTTTATGTTTTTCTTTTTGTTTTATATTAGTTTTATTATTTTTTATATTTTCTTCCTCCCCCAATTACCAGTGCACAGGGGAGGGCCTTCTTCTTCCTCCTGAACCCAGCGGCCTCCTCCTTGGCTCCACAGTGGATTCAGCGCCGGCTTCCCTCGGGTCCAGTGTGGCGTGGCAGATGTCTTCGGTACCAGTGGAAATTATCTTCCCCGAAGCGTCAGACATCAGTGAACAGCCCCGATGGTCTGCCCTTCCACCTTAGGTGACTTCAACTCCAGTATCGACGAGATCGGGACCATCAGAAGGTGATTAGGGATGACGGTGCAGAATTCAAGTCTGAGGCAGCACGGCGGCTCACAGGGGAAAGTGGGTTCATGTAACACCCCATGATTTTATGAAAAATATTCTTTTAATTTCATTGATATCAAGTGTTGTAAGCTACAACAAGATTACCTTGCTCTATATGCAACACCGTATGAGCTTGCAGTATACACAACACTATTCTTGGATCATGTTACACACAATTTTGATAGTAGTTAATCTAAAAAATATTGTTTGTATATATATATATAAATATAAATATATTCAATGTTTAAATGAAATATGGTTGGATTCTGTAATACAAAACAACATAGGAGTCTTACACAACACGCAACTCTGACTTGGCTTGCATTACATGCAATCACGACCTTCCTCGATAGTGTGTGTTGTACGCAATACAAGGTTTCACTAAACAATGATATATGGTTATAATAATATTATGGACTAGCCGTTATGAATAGTATCAACTACATTTTGAATTTTATAACATTATTATTCATCTTACACATTTTCTAGTATATGGTATGAGAAAAAAATAAATTTTTTCTTGTAAAATATGCATTTTTAAAAAATTGCAGTTTCCCACCTTTTGATGACGCACCCACCATAAATCTTGTTTTTGACATGTCTATAAGTTCAATTTTACAAAAATAAATTCTTCTTTGGAATAAGGATATAAAAATTTACTTTGGATAAATTTTTCATATTATTCTGATAACTTTCATATTTTAATGAATAGTAAAAACATGCTATATTTTAATTAAAACAACAACTTTTTTCATCGCAATAATTTATATGGTTAGATTATCCTTTTAATTGGTTTTAAAGTGTAATTAGAATATATTTTTACTATTTAATCCAATGTTGTTCATTGGAATTAAATTCACTATGAAATTGGATATAACCAAGTATCAATCTTTTTATTGTTTTTGTTTCTTAAAAACACGCTATTTGTTTTGATAACGGGAATTAAATTTAAAATTAATTAATTCAACTTATTTTTTACAAATTTGGAAAAATAGAAATCAATTTTAAATTCGAAATATCAAATAATTTTTAGGCAGAATTTTTCGTATTTTTCTGAAAAACTTCAATTTTTGATGAATAGTGAATCCACTAAGTGGTAGTTAAAAAACTGAATTTTTTTTATTTAAATTAAATTTTACCACTTCTGTGAATTGAATTTCAAAAATCTGAGAGACATGGTTAATATCAAAGGATTAAATGTGGTTCAATGAGATGAAAATAATTTTTGGTGAATAGTAACTTTTTACTTTTATTTACCACGGTTAAAAGTAAATAAGATAATTAAGGGTAAAAATGATAATATTATTACCCAAAAACATGTCCTAATTCTATTAGATAAGTTTAATTCGACCAAAAAAAACTTTAGGAATAAAATATGACCATTTAGTCCCACTTGGATTAGATTAGGACATTTAATATTAATTTATTTAAAGAAGGGTTAAAATAGTTAAAATCAATGTTTGATAAGTAAATCAATTTTAATATAGGGTTAAACATAAGATAAAATCGACTATAAATATTCATTATAAAACTATAAAGATTTCCTACATAATTGAATTTTATTTCTAATTTTTAGACATTAGATAGTTTAATTTACGTATGACACAATGATGATGTAGTAATTATCTTATTAATGAAATATTGACATAATTGATGTTATAAATACCCAAATAAATGTAATTTGAGACTTTTTATGAATTAAAATAATTTTCTAGGTTAATATTACTTTTTATTACCGATTTAATTAACTTTTTTTGAAAAAATCTTTCTGTAATGATTTACACAAAAATCAATTACCAAATAGTGTGAAAATTGACATAAAATAGTTTTTAAAACAAATATTATATAATTAATTGTTATTTTATTCATAAAAATCTAAGGTTCGGCCAAATGACATAGATATGGTTATATATATTAATTATAAACAAATGGGGGTTCGTTTGGCTAGTTATAGCATGTTTATTATCCTTATAGTGTAAGAAAACAAGAAGACACGGTAAAAGCTAAATTATCTATCTTAAAGTTAAATCTAAATGATAAGGTTAAAATAGAAACCTAAACGTGTCTAAATTATATTGGATGAGATTATTTCGACCCATCCCAACCTTAGCTTCGAAATAAATCAATTTGAAGCTATTAAAAACCGAATATGACTTTATAATAAAATAATATTTTTAGTTTTTTCAAAGGTGCCCCTCTCCTACCTTATAAAAGGGATCCTCCTCCCTCGCATCCTCACACCACTTTGAGCCTTCAAGATCGACCAAACCCTGCCAAATTCTCTTCTCCACTTCCCTAGAAACATCCTAGAGGTCCTGGTCTTCTTCAAAGACCAATTTTAGTGCCCTAAGAGGAGGTCTCAAAGATGCGTTTCAAAGAAGAGGAGGTTCAGATCCATATGAAGCATATCAGACCTAAGGTAAGGGATAACCTTTCCAACCTCGTTCTTATCCGAGATTGTTTATTCACAAGTTTTTAATGGGGATATTGTTATCATAAAATTCCCTGTTTTCTAAAATTGTTTTCATTTATGTTTAAAGCCCTTTTTACCCATTTTTGACTTTTACTACATGGTATGTATGGAATATTTCTTTTACGAGGTACTTTTTGACTTTTCCGGCAAAAGTAAGAGAAGAATGTTTTTTTAACTTATACGGCATGAACCGATTTTTATGGGTTTATAAATCCTTATTTTCATGAGGCTTCCTTCAAAAGACTTCATGACTATTTTAACAAAATCCTTTTCTTTTAAAATTGCATGAAATTTTTTGAAAAGAAAATGATTTTGAAGAAGAAAGGATATTTTCCTCAAGAATTCATTTCAAGTGTTTTATCAAAACCATTTTTCATCTAAGATGACATTATTTCATATGTATGTTTCAAGTATAATGTCTCTATTATTTACATGGATTCACTTTTTTTATTATGAAATGATGTCCTTTCTTTTATATGGATTATGTGATGATGGGATGATGTTTATGAAACCCATTTTATTCGTTGGGTTATTATTAATGATGTATGTTTATTTTTTGGAACACGTAAGAATGATTTAAATATGATATGGGTGGGACCTATATCTCCCTCCAATGCATTGGGTATAGATTTATATCTCATGAGATAAACATGGATGAAATGGTAAGTTAATCCGGTTCAGTGTTATAGGACTGGAACGAGGAGTGAACTTGATTCAGAAAGGGAATTTGTACACTAAGATGGTCTTGGTAGTAATGCCTTGGCTAATATGGAAATCAAATCATGTGATTAATGGTTTCCACAATTACATGTTTTATTCCCATTCTATTTTATCATTATTGATGTTCCTTTATGATCTATGCCTTACGTACTTCCATGTTTTATGTCATTTCTCAAGCTTTTGATGTTTAAACATTATGTTCATGTTTTTAAGTTCAAATGTATATGATTTGTTTTATTTTAATCATGAATACCCTTACTGAGCATTTGAGCTCACCCTTTTTATGTTTTCTTTTCCCCAGGATATAAGGAAATGTTTTAGGTAAGAAAAAAGGGAAGATCTTTATGGGAGATGTTGGGGATCTTTCACCAAGATTAGAAGATTATGTTCCAAGTTTCCAAAGGCACTAAAATATTACGGTCCTTTGGTGTCTTTTTTTGTTATGTAACATGTATTCTGCAAAAGTAATGTAATGTCCATGTACGTCAAGCTTCGGGTCTCTACAGTTGGTATTAGAGGAAAGTTTTAGTCAACCATTGGAAACTAGGATGTAGGAACTTTAGTGAGATCCCAAGAGATATTTCTAAGGTATGTATAGGGATGTCCTTAAGGTTAAGTATAAGTATAGGTTATAGTCCTAGAATTACAGTAACGATCTTAGAATTAAGCCTAAGATGTTAGATATTGAAGGTACTCCCCCTTTATTATGTTGTTTTCCCTAGCATGATTTTTGCCTCTCACACTATTCTTTTTGGGTTTTAGATGATGGATGTAACCCAAAGGGACCGTGTTGATCAATGCAATGGACAATGCAATGATTGTCCTTCTGAACAAAAAAATGTTATGGGAGATGGAGTGCAAAATCTTATTGCTATACTTACACAAGCTATGAATCATTCTGGAATTCCAAATGAGTAGAGAAGGGAACAATATTCTATTGAGTCCTTTATGAGGCAATTCCCACCTTCTTTCAGTGGGTCTTCTGATCCACTTGTTGCTAAACAATGGATCAGTACCACTGAAAAGATATTTTCAGTTCTTCAATGTTATGAACATGATAAAGTCATCTTAGCAGTATATCTTTTGGAAGGTGAAGCTGATCAATGGTGGAATTTTATCAAGAATACAAGGCCAAGAGATGAAATTGAGTCCATGTAATGGGACAAGTTCAAGAACTTTTTTTTCAATAAGTACTTCACTCGTATTCTTCGAACAAAGATGGAGAAGGAGTTTCTTGAACTAAATCAAAAGGATGATGAATCTGTTGGTGTATACGAAGCGAATTTTACAAGGATTGCAAGGTATGCATCTGGCTTTATCATCCAACCTGAAAGTAAAGTTGATCGATTCTTCAGTGGCTTAAAACCAAATCTTCGAAGGGAATTACATATAAGAGACTTCAGTAGCTATGAAGAAATTGTTCGTTGTGCTATCAAGGTAGAAATGGAAGTTGGTGTTACTTATCCATCTCATGGTTTTGACAAGAAACGAAAGATGGAGTTCAAGGAGAAATCTCAGAATAATGGTGAAAAGATGATGAATATTTCCTTATGCTCAAAGTGTGTAAAGAATCATGGTGGAGATTTTCCTAAAGGGACTTGAAAATGTTTTTTGTGTAGAGAATAAGGTCATCGAGCAGCTGAGTGGCGAAGTAATGGAAAAAGGGTTTCTAATGATGTGAATAAAGAAAAGACTATAGAGAACGCGCCACCCACACTTCAATGCTTCAAGTGCAAGGAAATAGAGAATTATGCTAATAAATGCCCTAATCCAAGGGTTAGTGATGATCAACATGAGCAACCACTTAAGGCAAAGGACAAAGGGAAGTCACATGCGATCACTATTGGCGATGTGGAATATGACAACGATGTGGTTGAATGATTAAGTGGTTATGTAATGGGATTCAAAAATAATGTTTTATATAGTATAGTGGAATATTGGAATATTTATGTATTGGTCTATTGTGGTTTTCAATAATTTTATGGTACCCATATCCATGGAAATTGATTGATATATTTTTGGAAAAAAAGATGATATGCGCATAATTAATGGATAAGGAGAAAATGAAATCTTTGACAGTATCCATGAGCTCATGACTGATATAAGTAAATAGTTATATCATGGTTTGAGTATATAGAATATTGGGGTTTTGGTATGTGGAAAGAGTTAACTTTTGTCAACACTCATGTTTTCACTAAGATTCAATGGGTATTCATTTTTCAAGAGAATACATGATTAAGGCCTTCGAATGTTTGCAATGTGACCAACAAGACATATCTTATGATATATGGGGATCAATGATGGTATTAACATGCTTGTTATATGAAATCTCTAGTAATCGTTTTCAGTATAATATGAGAGTGGACTACAGTATTATGGAAAAGCCTAAAGATTTGAAATGGATTATGTTGGACATAAGTTATTTTTGTTTAAGGATATAAGTTTTCTTTGATATTATAGATGAGATGTTATAGTAATTTAGTTTTAGAAAAAGGACAACCTGCAGGATGGGTGACAACCCATCGCGTCAGACAAGGCTGTGGGAATCAAACCCACAACCAAAGTGTGACTGGAATTTATCGCCTACCACTGGCCTACAGGAAGTCCCTGTTTAGTAGAAACTAGTTTTATTATATTAAGCAGTATGATATATGAAGTATAAGTCCATTTTAGGAACCATATATGATTAATCTCACTATAGATGGACTTATGTATTTTTGATAACTTTTATAACCTTTTGTTTGAGAGAGATGGACTGACCCATCATTCTATCACATGATCTGCTAACACATCACGAATGACAAATTCAACTTCATTTCTTTAAGAGATGAAGTGGAAATTGTCCAAAGAACGACCAACGGTGAGACTGTACCAAAATCACGAAAGTATTTCTTCTAATTCCAATTTCATAAACTTTAGGGAAATGATCTTGAAAACCAAAAATGTTGTCCTAGTGCCCATATATTCGATGAATCGGATGGTACCTTAGATCATCACAAATCTATGTCTTTGTGATTGATGGATTTTTCATATCCATGTTCTCTACCACTCTCCATCATAACGTGATGGTTAGATTTTTCTTCCATATCCATATTTTCACCTATTTTCTCCTATATCGAAACTCAGTGATGAGTTACATTGGGTAATCATTACATTTCATACATTAGTTTTTAAAATTAGGTTTTTGTATTCCTTTTTACGATGTTGGTTTCTATAAATAGTAAAAAATTTATAACCCCGACGAATTTCGAGGGTGAAATTCATTTTTAGATGGGTAGAATGTAACACCCCGAGATTTTATGAAAAATATTCTTTTAATTTCATTTATGTCTTGTGTTGTAATCGACAACAAGATTACCTTGCGCTATACGCAACACCGTATGAGCTTGTAGTATACACAACACTATTCTTGGATCATGTTACACACAATTTTGATAGTAGTTATTCTACGAAACATTGAGTGTATATATATAAATATATATATTCAATGTACAAATGAAATACGGTTGGATTATATTATATGAAACAATGGATGAGTCTTGCACAACACACAACCCTGACTTGGCTTGCATTACACACAATCACGACCTTCTTTGATAGCGTGTGTTGTACACAATACCAGGTTTCACTAAACAATGATATATGGTTATAATATTATTTTGGACTAGAGGTTATGAATAGTATCAACTACATTTTGAATTTTATAACATTATTATTCATCTTACACATTTTCTATAATATGGTTTGAGAACAAAATAATTTTTTTCGTGTAACATATGTATTTTTAAAAAATTGCAGTTTTCCCGCCTTTTGATAACGCACCCACCATAAATCTTGTTTTTGACATGTCTATAAGTTCAATTTGACAAAATAAAATTCTTCTTTGGAATCAGGATATAAAAATTTACTTTTGATAAATTTTTAATATTATATTGACAACTTTCATATTTTAATGAATAGTAAAAACACGCTATATTTTAATTAAAAAACAACTTTTTTCATCACAATAATTTATATGGTTTGATTATCTTTTTAATTGGTTTAAAAGTGTAATTAGAATATATTTTTAACATTTAATCTAATGTTGTTCATTGGAATTAATTTCAATTTGAAGTTGGATATAAACAAGTATCAATTTTTTGATTCTTTTGGTTTCTTGAAAACACGCTATTTGTTATGATAACGGGAATTAAATTTAAAATTAATTAACGCCACTTAAATGTTATGAATTTTTCAAAATGGACATCAATTTTAAATTCTTAATATCAAATAATGCTTAGGCTGATTTTTTGGTATTTTTCTGAAAGACTTCAATTTTCGATGAATAGTGAAACCACTTAGTGGTAGTGAAAAAATTGACTTTTCTTAATTTGAATTAAATTTTACCACTTCTGTGAATTTAATTTCAAAAATCAGAGAGACACGGTTAATATCAAGGACTAAAATGTGGTTCAATGAGATGAAAATAATTTTTTTTTGAATAGTAACTTTTTACTTTTATTTACCACGGTTAAAAGTAAATAGGATAAGTACGGGTAAAAATGATACTATTATTACCCTAACACATATCCTAATTCTATTAGATAAGTTTAATTCGACCAAAAACAACCTTAGGAATAAAATATGACCATTTAGGCCCACTTGTATTAGATTAGGTAATTTAATATTAATTTATTTAAAGAAGGGTTAAAATAGTTAAAATCAATGTTTAATAAGTAAATCATTTTTAATATTGGGTTATACATAAGATAAATTCGACTATAAATATTCATTAGATAGAAAAAAATATTTCCTACATAATGGTATTTTATTTGTAATTTTTAGACATTAAATAATGTAATTTATGTATGACACAATGATGATGCAGTAATTATCTTATTAATTAAATATTGACATAATTGATGTTATAAATACCCAAATAAATGTAATTTGAGACTTTTTATGACTTCCAATAATTGTCTAGGTTAATATTACATATTATTAGTGATTTAATTAAATTTTTTTGAACTTATATTTCTGTTATAAGTTTCACAAAAATCAATTACCAAATAGTGTCAAAATTGACATAAAATAGTTTTTAAAACAAATATTATATTATTAATTGTTATTTTATTCCTAAAAATATAAGTTTTGGCCAAATGACTTATATAAGGTTATATATATTAATAATAAACAACTTGGGGTTTGTTTGGCTTGTTATAGTAAGTTTATTAACCTTATAGTGTAAGAAAAAAAGAAGACACGGAAAAGATAAATTATTTAACTTAAGGTTAAATATAAATGATCAGGTTAAAATAGATACCTAAACTTGTCTAAATTCTATTGGATGAAATGATTTAGACCCATCCCCACATTAGCTTCAAAATAAATCAATTTAGAGCTATTAAAACCCGAATATGACTTTATAATAAAATAATATTTTTAGTTTTTCCAAAGGTGCCCCTCTCCTACCTTATAAAAGGGCACCTCCTCTCTCTCTTCCTCACACCACTTTGAGCCTTCATGCTCAGCCAACCCCTACCGAACTCTCTTCTCCACTTCCCTAGAAACATCCTAGAGGTCCTGATCTTCTTCAAAGACAAATTTTAGTTCCCTAAGAGGTGGTCTCAAAGAGGCTCTTCAAAGAAGAGGAGGTTCGGATCCATACAAAGCATATCGGACCTAAGGTAAGGGATAACCTTTCCAATCTCGTTCTTATCCGAGGTTGTTTATTTGTAAGTATTTACTGGGGATATTTTTATCATCCAAGTCCATGTTTTCTAAAAGTGTTTTCATGTATTTTTAATGTCCTTTTCACCCATTTTTTACTTTTACTACATGATATGTACGGAATCTTTCTTTTACGAGGTACTTTTTGACTTTTCCAGCAAAAGTACGAGAAAAATGTTTTTTTAACTTATACGACACGAATTTATTTTTACGTTTTTATAAATCCTTATTTTCATGAAGCTTACTTTGAAATATTTATTGATTATTTTCCACAAAAAAATTTTCTTTTAAAATTAAATGACATTTTTTGAAAAGAAAATAATTTTGAAGAAGAAAGGATATTTTCCTCAAGAATTAATTTCAAGTATTTTATCAAAAACATTTTTCATCTAATATGAAATTATTTTATATTTATGTTTCATGTATAATGTCTCTATGATTTACATGGTTTCAATTTTCTTATTATGAAATGATATCCATTTCTTTTATATGGATTATGTGATTATGGGATGATGTTTATGAAACCCATTTTATTTGTTGGGTTATTATGAATGATATATGTTTATATTGTGGCACAATAAGAATGATTTCATTATGAGATGGGTGGGACCTATATCTCTCTCCAATTCATTTGGTAAATATTTATTTCTCATGAGATAGAAATGGCTAGAACGGTAAGTTAGTCCGGTTCAGTGTTACAGGACTGGAACGAGGAGTGAACTCAATTCAGAAAGGGACTTTGTCCACTAAGATGGTCTTGGCAGCAATGCGTTGGCTACTATGGAAATCATATCATGTGATTAATGGTTTCCACAATTACGTGTTTTATTCCCATTCTATTTTATCATGATTTATGTTCATTTATGAACTATTTCTTACGTACTTCCATGTTTTATGTCATTGCTCAAGCTTTTGATGTTTAAACATTATGTTAATGTTTTTAAGTTCAAATGTATATGATTTGTTTTATTTTATCCATCCTTTCCCTTACTGAGCATTTGAGCTCACCCATTTTATTTTTTCTTTTCCCGAGGATATAAGGAAAGGTTTTAGGTAAGAAAAAAAGGGAATATCTTTATGGTAGATGTTGAGGATCTTTCACCAAGATTATAAGATTATGTTCCAAGTTTCCAAAGGCACTAAACTATTACAGTCCGTTGGTGTCCGTTTTTGTTATGTAATAAGTATTCCACAAAAGTAATGTAATTTCCATGTATGTCAAGCTTCAGGTCTCTACAGTTCATCTGTTCTGGTTCTTCTTTATCCCCGTAACTCCCTCTTCATCTCGAAGATCAAGCACCAGCTCCTACTTTCTAGCTTTTCTGATGGTAGTTAAACTCCTCCTCAGCACAACAGATCTGTGGCAAACTCCTGTCCATGAACTCCTATTATCCAACGACGCATCATGAAGGCTTCAGCTGAACGGTCCTGTAATTTTTTTTTCTGGATTTGATATCTGGTTAAGGTTTGAGAAGGTTTTTTGATTAAAAGTGTGGTTGTGACGTTGTGAAAGCATCAAGGAACGAATGACGTGTGTAAGTGGTTTCTGGAGAAATGAAATGGTGAGAGGTGTTGAGGAAAAAAAGTCTAATGGTGAGGTGAGGGGAACAGTGAGGAAAGAATCACCGTCAGAAGAATAAATGGAGGTTGATATGGGGTCACCGATAGAGTAAAAAAACAAAACAAATGAGCAGCGGTGTATCAGTGAGATGCAGGGGAGTTGGGAATGCAGTGCAAAAGTGATAACAGTGTGGAGGTTACCGTTAGAAGGAAATATAAGAGGAACAATGAAAAAGGTCATTGTCAGTAAACAAAACAAAGGGAAACCAGTAGCTAAAAGAAATAAGGTTTCCGATAGGCTAAAGAAAACAAGAGTAACAACCACATGGGGTCACCAATAAAAAATAAAAAAACAAAGGGAAGAACCGACGCGAGGGTCACCGGTAGAACCAAGGGTCACTGTTACAAACATGAGGTTACTGGTAGAGAGGGTAGCTGATAAAATTAGGGGCTCACCGTTAGAAGAATAATAAACAACTAATGGTTGCCTTCATAAATTAAAAACGCATGAAATGAACTTAAAATTAAAACTAAAACAAACAAAATTAAAAGATTAAAAATAATTAATTAATAGAATGCTAAACACCATTAATTTAAAACATAATTTTTATTAAAATTATAACTTTAAATTCACAACATAGATTATTAATTAGATAACACTCAAATTAAAAACTGAATAATTAATAAACAAAAATGATAAAAGAATTAAATTAAAATAACTATACAAGTTAATTACAGAGTAGCAGTGAATAAAAGAGAAGAGTATCGGTGACCCATTTGGTTACTGATGGTTATAGTCTACCTCACAGGTAGATTAAAACCAATAGAAAATGAATAAATAATCAAAACTGCATACATAAAATAATATAATTATTGTTTAAAAACTCTTAATTAATTAATAAAACAACTATTTGAAAACATAAAATTAAAAGAGAACTATTTTATTTAATTTAAAACACAAATTATTTACTTAAATTATTAGCAGGATGACAAAACATATTAATTAATAAAGCTAAAATATTTTAATGAAACTATGTTAAAAGATAAATTATTAAAATAATGGATAACTTAATAAAAGATAATTACGTTGACTAAATAATTGTTTAAAATAGATATTAACTTATTAAAAAGTCATGGAGAATCTACTTAACAAGACTAATTAAGAAATAATTAAATTAGAAAATTTATGAATGATTAAAATTATTAATCTAAAGACTAAAAATACATAATTGATTATATAAATTGATTAATTAAAAAAGTTAACTATAAAAAAACAAAAGTACATTTATTTTGTATCAAGTGATTAAATAATTAATTAAATAATTAAAAATTAAGTAAAACGACGTGACAAAACTATGTAAAAATAGAGCCACATAAAATTCCCCCACACTTAAGCATTGTTTGTCCTCAAACAATCTCTTATTTTATTATCTTTAAAAAACATTAAAGTGTATTAATGATTATGATCACACTTTAACATGTCCATCACTCAAAATAGAGGACAAAAAATAGTGGCATACTTTAAGAAAATGAATTACTCATATGAATGTTTCCTATAAAAAATACTCAAGGGTAATTAAGAACACAAAGACCATCCATCAAAAAAGATGTCATGCCTCATATGTGATACAAATTAATGACTCACTTCAATCCAATCTCAGGTTCTAATTTCAAGAGTGACCCGAGGTAAAATATGAATGGAATTAAGACCTTAACCAAGGAACATTGTACCTTAACTGAATCCTATGTTCCAAAAATAATTTTTTAGAGTCACCTTAATAATACAACCTAAATGACTCCCATATAAATCATTTAACCCCTTCTTCATCTGGAGTTCATCTTTCCCCTCACCTAAATGAGATCACTTTTGACCCTAGCACTTTATTTTATTTTTCCCAATCCATGTATCATTGTGCTAAGAATTGTGAAATGCAAGTATTCAAAGTGAACATAGGGATTAAAGTTAAAGAAATGCACCCATCATCTAGGGTCTTAGAGACTCACTGTGGGATCCCAGATGCCCAAATTACTCCAGTTTCAAATGATTTATATCAAAAATCATCTACATTTGCTCGTTAAAGCATTAACTTTTAATAAATAAAAGATGAATGTGTCCCATAGATTTAGAAACAGACTTTCAGTTCCAAGGATTATGATCATAGCTCCACAAACATGTTACCCATATCACTTTCAGAAGTAGGTCCCAAATCGAATTTCCATCAAATAACTAAGTAAGATCACTTAGAAATCATCCAAAATCATCAATTTTAGATTCAATGAAAATCATAACTTCTAGAAAGGTACATGTCCTAAGGCAAGACCCAAGTGAGTATAGTGTAAAGACTAAAACAATACAAGAATTTTGAAAACAATTAACCATTTTTTCCATTTTTACAAGGAATTTTAAGTTGTAGTAGGAATTGATGGGATTTCCATTAATCAAAATTTAGAATAGTCAATAATTGACCGCATCCCCCAAAATTAAAACCCAACTTTGTCCCCAAATTAGACTTATAAATATGGAGAAGAACAATTAATCAATTAAGGTTCAAAACATATTTTCAATTAAGTATATTTACGACATGTAAAAAGTGTCTCATTGAAGTTCCAAAATCTTATTTCCCACAATGAATAAATAATCAATAGGTTCATTAGAAAAAACAAGCATTAAAATTTATGTCCAGTGACAATGATTTTCCATTAATGTTCAAATAAGGTATGAAACTTATGGGTGCAGAGTGGATAGGTGTAAGGAATTTCAGAAAATAATATTCGATTGAATATTTAATAACACATAAGGCAAGAATTACTAACACCACTTAGCAAAGCACATTCCAAAAAATCATAACGACCAGAAACATGTACCCCCCACACACAATTAGTTTCAAGCAATGAAAAAATTTTAATAACAATGAAATTCAATTTTTTAGCAAGGAAGCACATACAAAATTTATGCACAACGAAGTGGCATGTAGAAGGATTTTCTAATACTAGAAGAAATATTTTAGTAAGAAGAATTTTATTAACAAAAAAGGAGAAAAAATAAATACATAAATTTGAAGTACTTCCCTAACTAAGTTCTTGTCCAAAAATCATGATGGGAATTCCACTCCTTTATTGACACACATAGAAACATCCTAAAAACACAGAGCACATAACCCATGAATAATGAACAAGCAGTAACAAGTATTTCACAAAAACAGAGCACAGAAGCAGTACTTTATTCAAGGTTAAATAGAAACAACATAAAGACCAAAAGAACCATGGGTTTCCTCCCATGCAGTACTAAGTTTAAATTCCCCAGCCTGACCTTATTCAAGAACAATTTTTAAACTTAGTGAAGGCTACCAAGACCTTTGGTTGTCCATAAAAATAAAGTTTCACTCTTTGACTAATAAACAACATGGGTTTATTCTCTACACCTAAAATTTCTAAATATCCATTCATCAAAAGACTCAAAATTGTAAATGTTCTAGACTATTTGGACTTCAGCTTTCCATGAAAAAGTTTCAATCTAGAATTAAAAAGAATGACCTTATGTACAGGTTTTAACTCTTTGTTTTGAATGATAGAATCATGAAATATTTTAGTCCATTCTTTATAAATCCTTGAATTATCATAACTATCTCTCCTAATCTCATCAATTTCACACAAATTAAGAAATATACTCTCACCATAACTCTTAAAATCAATGTTAAGGGCCTTAACTTCCCAACGTGACTTATGTTGAAACTTTATAGGTAAATGACAGCATTTCCAAAAAAAAATCCTATAAGGATACATACATATTGGGGTCTTGAATGAAGTTCTATAATCCCAAAAAGCTTCATCTAGTTTAAGATACCAATCTTTCCCAGAATTTGACACATTTTTCTCAAGAACTTGTTTTAGTTCTTTATTAGAAATTTCCACCTATCTACTAGATTATGGATGATAAGGAGTACCAGTTTTATGAACACAACCATATTAATCCATAAAACCTTTAAACTTATAGTTCTTAATGTGTGTTCCATTATTAGTGATAAAAGATCTTGGGAATCGATGTCTTGTAAAAATGTTCATTTTAACTAATTTAATTACACATTTGGCTTGATTGTTGGGCAGTTCCACTTCCCCAAGCCATTTAGAAACATAGTCTACATCAACATGTATATACTCATTCCCATGAGATGATGGAAATGGAACCATAAAATCTAAATCCCTGACATCAAAAATTTCAACTTCCAGAATTCATTTTTGGGGTAAGTCTTTCTTCTGAACAATGTTTCCCAACCTCTAGCACCTATCACACCCAACCAAAAAGCTCTTAGCATCCTTAAAAATAGCAGGCCAATAGAATCAAGATTGTAAGAATTTTTGAGTAGTTCGTTCACCCCCATGGTGACCTCCCCAAGGTGAGGAGTGACAAATTTCTAAGAAAGGATACATCTCTTACTCAAGTATATATCTCCTAAGAATACCATTAGAACATCTCCTAAATAGAAAGGGATCATCCCAAAGATAATATTTAAGCTCATAAATGAATTTTATCTTTGATTATTGGATTTTTTTTGGAAAAACACATGCTTCCTGGAAGTTAAAAAAATCTGAAACCAAGAAGATTACCTGATAGAAATAGTAAGCATCATTTCATCAAGAAAAGAATATTTAATCTCCCTAGGATTTTCATTTTTAGATTGAGTAAGAGGAATCCTAGAAAGGTGGTTAGAAACTAAATTTTCAGCTCCCTGCTTATCCCTAATCTCTAAGTCAAATTCTTGTAACAATAGAATCCATCTAATCAGCTTGTGTTTAGTTTTATTCTTAGAAAGAAAGTACATTAAAGAAGAATGATCAGTGAAAATGATGACATTTTAACCTAAGAGATACTTTCTAAACATCTATAGAGAAAAAAAATAGCTAGAATCTTTTTTTAGTGGTGGTATATTTCTTTTTGGGCATAATCTAGTAGTCTACTAGCATAATACACCACATGAAACTTCCTATCCCCCATCTTTCCAAGGACAGCACCTACAACCATGTCACTAGCATCACACATTAGCTAAAAAGGTAGTTTCTAGTTAGGTACAGTAATGATGGGTGATGTAGTGAGTTTCTCTGTAAGCAGATTAAATGATTTCAAACAGTTTTCACTGAAATTGAAAGGTTCATCCTTGACCAGTAAAGAACACAAGGGCATAGTTATTTTTGAAAAATATTTTATGAATATCTAGTAGAAACCATCATGTCCTATGAAAACTTCTAACACCTTTAACATTAATAGGAGGCAGATGTTTTTTAATAACATCAATCTTAGAAGTATCAACTTCTAGAGCTTTTTAGAAACCATATGACCAAGCACTATAATTTCTGTAACAATGAATTAAAATTTCTCCGAATTAAGAACAAGGTTGGTTTCAATGCATAACTCTAAGACTAACTCAAGATTTCCAGGACAAGTATCAAAATTACTACCCACAATGGAAAAGTAATCCATGAAAACATCAATAATTCTCTCAATAATATCTAAAAAGATAGCCATCATATACCTCTAAAAGGTGGATGGAGCTCCACACAACCCAAAGGGCATCTGCCTATAGGAAACTGTTCCAAAGGGGCATGTGAAAGTGGTTTTTCCTAATCCCCTGGAGCAACAAAAATCTGGTAGTAACCAGAATACCCATCTAAAGACTAGAAAAAACCATTTCCAGCAAGCATCTCAAGCATTTGATCCAAAAAGTAAATTGGAAAATGGTCTTTAATAGTGGCTGCATTAAGCTTCCTATAATAAAAATAGACTCTCCATTTTGTGGTTTTCCTAACTTGGACTTCTTCATTTTTTTTCATTTTTAACAACAGTAAAACCTCCCTTCTTGTGGACAACCTGAACAGGGTTGACCCAAGGACTATCAGAAATGGAATATATCATACCAGTGTCCAGCAATTTAATCACTTCCCCCCTCATGACTTCTTTCATGTTTGGATTTAATCTTTTTTGACATTCTACCCAAGGCTTATGGTCAGGCTCCATAGGAATCTTGTGCATACAAAATGAGGGACTAATACCCTTGATATCTATTATTTTCCCACCTATTGAAGATTTAAACTTCTTGAACACACTCAACAATCTTTGTTCTTGATTTTCATTGAGTTCAGCATAAATTATTACTGGTAAAGTGGAGTTCTCACCTAGAAATGAATATTTAAGATTGGAAGGGATTAACTTTAGTTCAAGAGAAGGTGGTTCTACACTCGAAGGAAGAATCTTAGGTCAAGGAGGTCAAATATCTTCAACAAATCTTTTGTATGGAGTATTTAAAGAAGAATGATTTCCAATTTCATGTTCAGATTCAGAAGTAACAGTGCCACTGTCCAGCATGGGGATCACACGGTCCATATTTTCTAGATCATATTTTAACAGGTTTATCAAAGCAGAGTCATCTATTTATTTTATAATTTCTCCCTCAATAACATCAAAGTGTTTAGCAAGGTCGGTGTTAACAGAAATACCCTCAAATACACTCAAAACCTCCTATGTTCAGAAATAGAGGACCCTTCAACAACAGAAATTGGACAGTTCTCCAGGTCTGGAAAATTTTCCAGTTTTGGAGTTTGAGAAAAATTTGCAATTTCTAAAATAGATTCAATAGGATTTTCATCTTCACAAATGTTTTCTTTAGATTTTCCAACATTTTCAGTTGAGTTATCATTTTCCAATGAGTCTACCATTGAACAGCTTTTAGAAAACATTTTTCCTTTAACATTTTTAAACACAATGATCTCTTCTTGTTGTTCAACAAATCTAAAAAACAATTGCCCCTTAGAGACATAAATAACAGCACCACCTGTGGCCAAGAAGGTCCTACCCAAGATTATGGGGACCTCTTGA
Organism: Viscum album; assembly: GCA_963277665.1. Taxonomy (NCBI): domain Eukaryota; kingdom Viridiplantae; phylum Streptophyta; class Magnoliopsida; order Santalales; family Viscaceae; genus Viscum; species Viscum album. Next base: position 1,346,834,363 of record OY728156.1, read on the forward strand.
TCACATTCCATATCCAAGACTAAAACGTCAACAGGTAGAAATACATTCCCAAATCTAACTAGAAAATCATCTACCCTACCCACAGGATGAGTGAATGATCTATCGTCTAACTGTAGTATGATTATGGTGGGTTGAAGGTCACCCGACCTCAACTGTTGAAATAGTGAGTATGGGAGTAGATTAATGCTAGCACCTAAATCACACAAAAATTTCAGATGATCATAGTTTCCTAGTGTGAATGGTATGACAAAACTACTAGGGTCTTTCAATTTAGGTGGGATTTTCTTTTAAAGTACAACACTCCACTCTTCTGTGAGGATATAAGTAGAAAATTCTTCTAGAGTTTTTTTGTTTGAAGCAATTTTCTTCATAGATTTAAATTAAGATGGGATTTGAATTAAGTCTTGTATTAAAGGAATGTTCACTGGAATATTAGAGGGGAGGCCAAGGAACTGATGAAGTTTAGCTCTAGTTTTACATTAAGGTTTCAGCTTATCAGGGAAAGGTGTGGGTGGGGAAATTTTTTTTAGGTTAATAGACATATCCCTCACATATTCCTCAACATTTTCTTTTCCTTTATTCTTTTGATTTTTAGATAAATATTCAACTTGATTTTCTGGTGAAATATTCAAAATTAGATCATTTTCAAGACTTTTCTGGGAATTTCCAGCATGTGGGAAAATCATATTTTTATTTCCTGATTGAAGTAGATTTTCATTTTGGGAATTTTCAAGGTCTTTTTCAGCAATAGTTTGAGTATTAATCCCACTTCTAGTTACAAAATCCATGGAATTATCTCTAGGATTAAGTTTAGTGGTACTTCTAAGTCTACCTTTTTCCCTAGATGAAAAATCCCTTGCAAGTTGACCAAATTGTGTTTCCATGTTTTTCATTCTAACATCAGTTTGCATTTTATCAGACTCATATTGATTTTGTTGTTTGGTTAGCTGATTCAAGATTAGATCAAGCTTATAAGACATGTGACTATCATTGTTTCCATGTGTATTTGAAGACTCACCCCTCTGTTGATTTTGAAGGTTTGGTCTTGGTTGGTTAGAGTAGTTAGAGGGAGTGGATTGTTTAATTAAGCCTTGATCTTTCCAGGACAAATTTTGATGGTTCTTATAGCCTTGGTTGTAATTATTTGAAAATAGATCTTGTTTAGGAGGTATTCTAGGACCATAGTTAACAATGTTTGAATTTTCTTTGTTGTTGAGATGGCATATCAAAATTTGGACAAAATGTTTCAGTATGCCTAAACATACCACATTGGACACATTGTTCCCTTAATGATTGGTTGGTATTTCGACATCCAAGTTGGTTAATAGTATTTTTTGAGTTCTGGTTCATTAAGGATTGAAGTTGGTTGGTGATTTTAGCAAGTTGAGCTTGAGTATCGTTCAATGAACCAGTGTTTGAATTAACACTTCTATTGAATCTTTTTTTTCTTGAATTTTTAGGTTGTTAATTCATTGCAAGACTATTAAATATATGTCTATGTTCTTCATCAGGTTTATCATTGTTATTACCCCCAACAACTTGGTCAACTAGGTTATGTCCATAGGAGGACAACCCTTCATTGAAAGTGTCCATAAGAAGGTGAGATGGGGGTTGATGATGGGGACATTGCCTGATCAGATCCCTAAATCTATCCCAAGCTTCATGAAAATATTCTCCACACTCTTGATAAAAACTACTAATTTTGGTTCTGAGTTCACCTTTTAATCTTTGGGGATAGAATTTCATAATGAATGAATTATACACTTGATCCCAGTTTTCAAAAATGTTCTCATCTAGACTTAGAAACCTATTTCTAACACTAACTTTAAGGAAAAATGGAAAGACTATCATTCTATGATCATTTTATGTGAGTCCTAGAAGAGGTAATTTTTTCACATTATGATAGAAGTCTCTAATTAAGGCAAGGGAGTCCTCATTAGAGAGTCCATTAAAAGAAGGCAATAGAAATATGTGTTATTGTTTCCATTCATAGTTTCTGGCCCTAGGACTAAGTATGATGGATGATGGATTGCTTGAAACTTTTGGAAGTTGGAATTACCTCATCCTATGAATTTTATGTTCATCTAAATGTTTTGGTTGATTATGATAATTATTAGGTGCAGGAACTCTATTATCTATGTTTTGCATTTCAATTTTGTTCTTCTTTCTTAGAGCAGTGAGATGTTTATCTAATTCAAGGTTCAGAGGCTGTAATCTTACACAAGAAGTTCTTGTGCTCCTGAAAATAACAGAAATAGACACTACTCAATAGCAACAATACATCAATATGAGACAATTTTTTTTTATTTTCAAATTTTCAAAAAAAAATAAAGAATTTTATATATGCATTTTTTTAGTTTTTTTAGAGCAATGGACCGTGGATTCCTTGAAAACGGTGTGAAAAACATGAATGTATATCTTTTATGTTGGTAAAAGTTTAAAATTTATATTCCTACTAACTACTGTATATGTGGTAAGAAGGGTCGAACCCACAGGGAAGGTCAATTTGGCCACTAATCTTCTAAACAACTTGGTAAACTTCACTGTTGTCAGCAGTGGAGTGATTTTTTATTTTCTTAACTTTTAATATATTTCTATAAGAAATGAAGGGAAAAAATATTGAAAACATTTTTAAAAACTATATTGAATCTAGAGACTATTTTAAAACAAGGAATAAAAGGGGTTTAGAACACTGATAAAATGAACAATCTATTTAAACGTTCTAGGAGTAATCTCTATTCTACTTGTTTTGAAGGTGTTTCAATTCAATTATATGTTGTTTTAAAGTACCAATATAAATAGTATGACTCAACTCCCCAAACAGGTGTTAAGTAGCACTAGCCAACCAATTTAAGAGTTCACCACTCCAAAATTAATCAACCGTGAACAATTTTGAAAATTAACAACAAGACAAACTCTCCATAAGTCTTGAAGTCTTTTGAATCTTTTTTTGAAAATTATTTCCACAATAAATATTTCTAAATAACTGTAAAGTTTTGAGATTATGTTCTAGTGATAGAAGAAATTAGATGAACTCAGTATTGATATCGCCAATCAATACCGAGTACATTCAAATGATTAAGTGAAATGAGAATTAAATGGTAACCAGTAAAACATCAATTGATCCTCAAACAAACGACTTATCTAGAAATTATATCTATTAACATGTATAATTAGTTCATTATATTATGAAAGAGAATAATTAAGAAAACAGAGGAAGTAAACTCCCTCTGCTATAATGAATTGTTGGTTCTCTTATGCTTCTCCTTCTCCATGTAGAGGTTCTAGAGTCTCCCTCCAGAATCTCTATGCTCCTGATGAGAGAGAAGATATCGGATCTTCAATCAATCACTTGATGTGTGAATCACCCCTCCTTCCACATTTTGATGTTTTCTCTGCATTAAGTATCTACTGTCAAAATCATATTTTCACCGCTTGTTTTCCACCGACTTCAAATGTCCTTCAACTATTCACCGCACAACTTGAGTTTTTTCGTGACTGGCACGTCGCACTAATTTTTCTCACCTAACTAACTCTGAATGAGTTAGTTTAGTGAATCTGGATGTATACTCTACTATTGAATGAACCTACACATGTTATAAAAAATGAAATAATTAAAACACAACGAAAGGTAATTAAAATTTTAAAGTTATTATTTTAGTTTACTGTTATAATACATATTAAAAAGTAATTAAAGTTAATTAATAAAATTCTTAACTGATAATTAATGTTTACTTTTATATTATAAAAGTATTATTATAATTTTATCAGAAATTTATTAATTTAATTAAGTTAATAATTATAAATACTAAATTTTTATGTTTTTCATATTTTTCTAAATCATTAAAATTTAACGTCATAAGTAAATAAGTAATTAAAAATTTTATAATTTAGATTCTATGAATTATTTTTATTTAATAATTTTGTTATTATTATTGTAATTACTATTTAACAAATTAAATTGTTAGATTAATTTAAATATATATAAATTTTTTTATTAGTTTATTTTAATTTAATAATTAGAATTCATACTTTAGATTTAAATATTTTCAAATTAAAAATTATAATTTATAGTTTATTTATAATTATTATTAATTATATATTTATACTACATTAAGTATATTAGTTTATTATTAACATTTACTATTAATTTAGTTTTATATTTCAATTTATAATTTCTCTATTTATTAATATCATAATTGAATTAATTTATATCTTTTAAAAATTATATTATATTCATTTAATTTATTAATGTTAACTGTTACTTGATGTTTTTATTTTTGTATTATATTACTTTTATTGTTGTTATTTTTTATATTTTCTTCCTCCCCCAATTATCAGCGCACATGGGAGGGCCTTCTTCTTCCTCTTGAACCCGGCGGCCTCCTCCTCAGATCCCTAGCGGCTTCAGCGACGGCTTCCCTCGGGTCCAGTGCGGTGTGGTGGTTCTCTTCGGTACTTGTAGACCTTCTCTTCCCCACAGTGGTAGACATCAGCGAACAACCTTGACGGTCCGGCCTTCCACCTCAGGGGAGTTTAACTCCAGCATCGACGAGATCGGGATCAACAGAAGGTGATTATGGATGACGGTGCAGAATACAAGTATGAGGCAGTGCGACGACTCATAGGGGAATGTGGGTTCTTCAGTTCTGGTTCTTCTTCAATGACGCAACTCCCTCTTCATCCCGAATATCAAGCACCAACTCCTACTCTCTAGCTTTCTGGATGGCAGTGAAACTCATCCTCATTACAACAGATCTACGACAGACTCCTGTCCATGACCTCCTCTTCTCCAATGGCGCATCGTGAAGGCTTCAGCGGAACAGTCCTCTAATTTTTTTTCCTGGATTTGATATCTGGTTAAAGTTTGGGATGGTTTATTTATTAAAAGTGTGGTTGTGACGTTTTGAAAGCATCGGGGAAAGAACGGTGTGTGTAAGTTGTTGATGGAGAAATGAAATGGTCAGAGGGGTTGAGGAAACAAAGTCTAACGTTGAGGTGAGAGGAACGGTGAGGAAAGACTCACCGTTAGAAGAATAGAGGTAGGGTGATATGGGGTCACCGATAGAGTAAAAAAACAAAACAAATGAGCAGCGGCGGATTAGTGAGATGCAGGGGAGTTGGGAATGCGGCACAAAGGTGCTAACAGTGTGGAGGTTACCGTTAGAAGGAAATAAAAGAGGAATAGTGACAAAGGTCATTGTTTGTAAACAAAAAAAAGGGTCACTGGTAGATAAAAGAAAAAAAGTTACCAATAGGCAAGAGAAAACAAGAGCAGCAGCCGCTCGGGGTCATCGATAAAAAAAAAGGGAAGAACCGACCCAAGGGTAACCTATAAAACCAATGGTAACTATTTCATACATAAGGTTACCGGTAGAGTAGGTAATTGATAAAATTAGAGGCTCACCGTTAGAAGAATAATAAAGAACTAACGGTGGCCTTAGAAAATTAAAAAGGCATGAATTGAAATTAAAATTAAAACTTATAAAAACTAAATAAAAAGATTAAAAATAATTAATTAAAAGAATGCTAAACACCATTAATTAAAAACATAATCTTTTAAACAAAAAACATTAAAGTCACAACTTATATTATTAATTAGATAACAGTTAAATTAAAAACTGTATAATTAATAAAAAAATATGATAAAAGAATTAAATTAAAATAAGTATAAAAGTTAATTACAGAGTAGTAGCGAATAAAAGAGAAGAGTATCAGTGACCCATTAGGTTACCGATAGTTATAGTCTACCTCACTGGTAGACTAAAACCAATAGAAAATGAATACATAATCAAAAAATTATACATTAAATAATATAATTAATGTTTAAAAACTCTTAATTAATTAAAAAACAACTATTTGAACACATAAAATTAAAAGTGAACTATTTTATTTAACTTAAAACACAAATTATTAAATTAAATTATTAGTAGGATGACTAAACATATTAATTAATAAAGTTAAAATATTTTAATGAAACTAAGTTAAAAGATAAATTACTAAAATAATGACTGAATTAGTTAAATAGAATTATTTTGATTAAATAATTGTTTAAAATAGATATTAACATATTAAAAAGTCAAGCAGAATCCACTTAACAAGACTAATTATGAAATAATTAAACTAGAAAAGTTAAGTAAGAATAAAAATTTTAATATAACGAAAAAATACATAATTGATTATAAAAATTGATTAATTTACAAAGTTAGAAATAAAAATACAAAAGTACATTTATTTAGTATAAAGTAATTAAATAATTAATTAAATCATTAAAAAATAAGTAAAAAGTCGTGGAAAAACTATGTAAAAATAGAGACACATCAATTTTAAACTTGTTTGATGTTTATTTATTATGATACAAATCTTCCATATTGTATTGAAGGTTTTTTTATATGTTTTACTGTGGATGCGTTATTTTTTCACTATTCATGGTTTATGGATAATGAAATGACATTTCTTATGTTAGTTTAAATATGAATGTTTATGTTATGTTTAAAAATTTTCATATAAAGAATGTATTGGACTTAGTAAGTAATTTTTGGAGCCTACTATAGCTCCTCGAAGCATCCGTATGTATCATGAGAAAAAATAGTTTCTTGGCACAAAACCGTCACAAAACTTTATTCGTAGTCTTGGCACAAGGCCTTGACAATGTGGTTATGAAATATGTAATTATGCATTGCATCATTATGAAAGTGGCTATTGATATTCCATGTGATTATTCGACTCGTAAGAATATCCATGTGATTAAGTAAATGGAATTATTTTATTTTATCTTTTCCATATTAAGCGGACGTTTAAGTTTAAAAGGCTTTTGTTTTATTCTTATACATTGCCCTAAATGTTTATACTTATTTTTGAGAGTTACCGCTATATTGTTATCCTTACTAAGCATCTAAGATCACCCCTTTCTATGTTTTATTTTTCCTAGGATGTGAAGAAGTAATTTATAGTTTTCTTTAATAGATTATCTAAGGATATAAGTGTGTTCAAAAGGGGAAAAATGTTGTTGATGTTTCTATTTCATGATGTAATGTAAAACTTATGAATGTATCTAGTACTTCCAAGGATACATAATTGATCGGTCTTTCAAGACATGATTCCTTGTATAATTCTAATGTAATGTTATAATGCACTGAATTTGGGTAACTCGGGTCAGGGCGTTACAATTGGTATTAGAGGAAGTTTAGTAAAAACCTTGGATGCTAGATTTAGAAAAACTCTGATCAGAGAACATTACCCCAAGATAGACTTTGAGGATTAGTATATAAGAACATCCTAGAATTTTGGTAATGTAGAGATTTTTTGATAATTCAAATAAATACATCCATTTCTAGATACGAACAGGTTGATACGGCTCAGTCACCGATGTACCTAGGGGTAAAACCCGAAAACACCACTTTGAGCTGGGCTCGAATGAGAACTGGTGCATGACAACGGGCCTTGCTGCACTCTTGGTTACAACACTCCTGGGGTATGTGCTTTGGATAATTCTCATTTTCCTTAAAAACCAATATGAAGGGTTTATGATTATATACTTCCTCCAAGAGAACATTTATATGATTATAGATGATATCCATAAAATGTTCAATTTATCTTAACTGTTTTAAAAGTTTGGAATTATGTATTGTGACTCATAAACCAATCAAGTGTATGCCATTGTTTAGAAATGGATAATAGTGGAAATAATGGAAACCATATCAACCCACATAATCCATGTAGGGACTTCCCTCCTACTCAAGATAATTATATTGGGGATGGTGATTCAACTGGTGCTGATTAGCTTATCACCATACTGAGACAAATCACACTGGTTATGAATAATAACCTTACTCGTATGTAGCACCCTGATCCACAACGCAGAGGATCAATGGTAGACCACCTCCTGAGGAAACAACCACCCAAATTCAAAGGGAGTACAAATCCATTAGTAGTTGAGAAAGGGATAAGTTCCTTAGGGAAAATATTTCATGATTTGGGGAGTAGCAAAAGGGAAAAAGTTTTCATGGCAGTTTATCACCTCACAGGAGATGCAGATCAATGGTGGTTATTAATCCAAAACACAAAGGAAGATGAAGAAGTAATAAATATGGAATGGAGAGAGTTTAAAGTAGTTTTCATAGAAAAATTCATTCCTCATGACCATCGAGTAGATATGGAAAGACAATTTCTGAGTCTGAGGAAAAATGTGGATGAGAATGTCGCAATGTATGAGACTAACTTTACAGGGTTAGTATGGTATGCAGTAGATTATATACATAACCCAAGGAGTAATATTGATCGAATATTTGATGGGTTAAAGCCATTTCTCTATCGAGCATTAGTCTCACAATCTTTCTCATCGTACAAAGATATTGTCTCATGTGTTATCAAGACACAAAAGGAATTCTCCAAGTCTTATGACATCAAAGAAAAGTAAGAGAAGAAGAGATATTCTGAACACTCTAGGAATGGAAATATGGGTAAGAAGGGAATGTAGGATCAAAATAATGATGTAGATCCTCAATATACAAGAGGGGGGGGTGAATTTTACACTTTTAACATTTCCTTAGACAAGGAAAAAACTATGTTTAACAAAGTTAATCTAAGAAAATTCACAACACCACTAATCACCAATTGGAAAATTGGATCTAAGGTTTACAATATAAGATTATACCTTATTGTTTATCGAATCTAAACTAGTCAGAGTAAAAGTGTAAGGAAATATAAGAAGGTTATACTTTCCTTACAATACACAATGCAGCAAAAAAACAAGTAGTAAAACTACAAGTAACAAGATATAAGTATTTTAGCCCAAAGAGAAGGGCATCCAACAGCCTTGGATAAAGGTCCCTTGATTTATACATTCAAGAAAGTCTGTCTTACCCACACCAGGGTAAGCCCTCGCTACTAAGATCATAATCTCTGTCTTGCTATCCCCGCAATCTCTCAACTTCAAGGTAGTTGGAACCTCTGTCTTCCTCAGAAAGGAAGCCCTTGAACATCAAGGTTGTCGGTACCTATTTCTTCCTATCCCCGGAAGTCCTCTAATGTAATCACCAACATTCGGAGTCGCACGAAGCAATCTGAATGAGCGGTTCAGTTTTCACAAAGCATGAAAATACTCCCTATCTAGAAATCACCTTAACAAACGTGTGGTCTCTAGATCGATCATCATGTTATTGATCTCTTTCAAATGAGCTTCTATCTATTGGATCGGTAGTATCCCTCTCCAACGTTCATATTTTCCATGAAATTTATAGGGACCTGTACATGTGTCACTAAACCAACGGTAAATTAGAAACAGATTGGATGACATCATTTTATAAGAAAACATGTGTAACTGAAAGCACGACATCGTTTTATAATGAAACAAGTGTAAGCATAAGCAAAACAAGAATTAAGAGTGTAAGTAAATAAAAGATTAGAGTCTAACCAAAATGAAATTAGGAGTCTATGTTAAAAAAAATGGATTCTATTTTATAGGAATTCGGAGCCTGGTTTCACCAGAGTTCAGAATCCGAACTTGCAGAAGTTCGGAGTCTAACTTCATAAGAGTTCGGAGTCGAACTCATCAAAGTTCGGAGTCAAACATTAGAAGAGTTCGGAGTCGAACTCATGAAATTTTGGAGTCAAACTTGATAAGAGTTTGGAGTGAACTCATGAAATTTCGGAGTCAAACTTCATAAGAGTTCGGAGTCAAACTCATGAAAGTTCAGAGTCGACCATTAGAAGAGTTCGGAGTAGAACTCATGAAAATTTAGTGTCGAACATGAGAAGAGTTCTGAGTCGAACTCATGAAAGTTCGGAGTCGAACTTCCTAAGAGTTTGGAGTTGAACTCATGAAATTTTTGAGTCAAACTTCATTATAGTTCACATCCAGAATTCGGAGTGAAACTTCATTACAGTTTACATCCTGAATTTGGATCCTAAAAATAGAATACTCCAAATCTTAACATTATATGATTCTAGGGTTTTGGGAATGAATCCTATTTTTGTATTTAAGAAAAATATTGATATGTATAAGAAAATCTAGGTTAGGGTAAATTTTCTTAAAGGATAAAATTGTCCTTATGGAGGTAAAATATCGGTTTGCTTAAGTATAAGATGTTTGTGATTTTCAAAACAAGAAGGAATGGAAATGTCATAAGGAAAACCTTATTGACTCAACAGGGAAATGTTTAATATCCATCATGTGGTAAATGTGGGAAGAAACACCCCGGTACTTGCCTGATGAGAATGGGATTCAGTTACAAGTGTGGTGAAAAAGTCCACCAAGATCATGATTGAAATGGGAAGAAAGAGGTTATCAATGTTGAATTGTATAATTGTATAGAGAAGGGGAATCATGGAAATGAATGTCCTAAGTGCCAAGGTAACTTACCTCCAAAAAGGCCAAGGGAGTAAGGCCAATCTTATGCAATCACTACTGCTGAGGTTGAATCCCAGAAAGATGTGGTGGAAGGTAATTTAGTGGTTTCTTCATGTTTTTTCAATTATTTATTTGATTCTGGATCATCACATTATTTCATATCTTCCTAGTTTACTATAAAAATTATATACTTTTAATTTTACTTAACAAGGGAGTTGTTATTCAGAACACCTAAGGGGATTATCATCACAATAAAGTTTTGTGAATCAGATCCCATTAGGGCATATAAATGTTCTTTATATATTGATCTCATCGTCATACCCATGATTGAATTTGATATAATCCTCTGTATGGATTGTATTTCAAACCATGATGAAAAAAATTATTGTAATAAGAAGAAGGTTACAATTTTCAATGATGATAAATAGTACCTTATCTTTAGAGTAGAAATGTCACCACCTGATTCTAATACAGATCCACCCATTGTAGCTCTACTAAATTCAATTATTGGGGATGAAGGGAATGAAATAACTATGGGTGAGAAAAATACTGCTCTAATAGAGGACATACCTATTGTGAAATAATATGTTGATGTGTTTCAAGAGGATATACCTGGACATCCTCAAGAGTGAGAAATTGAGTTGTCCATTGATTTACTTCCTAGTTCAAGGCCCATTTCAAAGATCCCTTTTAGAATGACCACTATGGATTTATTAGAACTAAAGAAAAAAATAGAGGAATTGAGTAATAAGGGATTTATTCACCATAGTGTTTCTCCTTCGGGATCCCCAATTTTTTTGTTAAGAAGAAAGATGGATCTTTGAGGTTGTGCATTGTCTATAGGGTTATCAATGATATAAAATTAATGAACAAGTATCCCCTTCCTCACATTGTTGATTTATTCAAACAACATCATGTATCTCAATATGTTTCAAAGACTAACCATTGATCTGGATATCATCAGTTGTGTGTGATTAAGGAAGACATTCCAAAAACTACATTTCGAACCAAGTTCGGGCATTATGTGTTTACCATAATGCCTTTTGGATTGACTAATGCCACCTCTATCTTCATGGATCTTATGAATAGAGTTTTCAAATAATATATTGATGACTTTGTAGTGATATTTATTGATAATATTTTGTTATACTCAAAAAGCTACTAAAATCATGAAAATCCCTTGGGCATTATCATAAGGACTCTTAAAGGAAATGAATTATATGGGAAATTTAGCAAGTGTGAATTTTGGCTTCAGAAGATTTATTTTCTTGGGTTATACATGGTTAAAATTTTGATATGAGGTCTCAAAATGAATAAAAAACACTACATTATTTCTTTGGGTGATATTAATTCAATAATATCAAATCTAATAACGAATATATGTCATTCTTGTGTCATTTTCCCTTAATAAACGCATTTATATTATTCTATGTAAAAAAATTCCAAAATGTCACTCTCTTATTTTAATTTCCCATAGATGTTCACATAATAATATGCAGATATTATGAATGAATATAAATATTTATTTTGAACTTTATTAACATATTTTTATGATATTACATTTTTGATTATTTTATTAATTAAATAATCATCTTTTATTCTTACAAAATACTGAAATAATTCTTGTTCAAGGAGTAGAAAATTACAAGTAATTGTTTTTAGAAACATAAAAAATAAAATTTTTGGAATTAATTATGGTGTCAAAAAAAATATATTGTTACTAGTAATTTATATTTTTAATTGAAACTATTTACATTAAAATTTCATATTCTTCATGATTTCTATAAAGTCAAATTAAATAAATAGTTTCAAAAATGATATTAATTATAATTTATCTTTAATAATATATAATCATATGATCTTAAAAAATAAAATATTTGAATTTGAAAATGTGAATTTTATATGGTTTTAAATTTCATCAATATACAATTTTTTTTAAATATTTACCTTAGAAATCAATTTTTAACCCCTAATGACTTAAGAATGTGTTTACATAGATAAGGAAAAAAGGTCTAATGGGTATTAAACAAAGTAGATAAGGGTTAAAATAGCATAAAATATCTCTAAATACTATTCAGTGTGTTTATATAGATCATATATCATATTTAAATCTAAATTAACCAATTTATAAACACTTTACCTTGAATTTGAATTTATAATATTTTAATGTTCAGAGAAATTACAAGCGTACCCCTTCCCTCCATTTTAAAAGAATACCCCTTATCTATTTTCCTTATACCATATTGAAAAACCTAGATTTACCAAACCCTATCCAATTATCTTCTCAAATTTTGTGTCTTTAAATTGGAGTTACTTTTATTTCAATAATTCAATTCCTATAGTCCCATAGAAGGGATCTAATTTAAGTCTTCTTATGAAATGTAATCATCATACAGAAACTCTTTCCATTTATTTCTTCATCTACCTCATTTGAAAATTTTGTATTCATGAAAAATAATAAATTTAGTATCCTTAATATAATAAAATTGTATTATGACTATGTAACCACCAGTATACACCCTCTTTTTTAACAAATGGTTAATGAATGTATCGCTCATGCATATGTGTGGACTACCGCTTCCACGTAGCGATATGATTCATACCCCATAACCATAATTAATGGATGGATATTAAGATTTTTTGAAAGTGTATATATAATATTTATGATATTTTTATGATTTAATAATTTAAATATATTATCAACCTTCTTAATTTTCTATTTACTAAAAAATGATAACGTTGCTCGTGCATAAGTGTAGACTAGTACATCTACAAAAGATGTGACTCATCATTCATTTCTACTATAAATCTATGTTAATGAGGATATATTTAATGAATATGTTTGATATATATGATATAATCTCAATTCTATAATGATTAATTTTAATTTTAATTTCATTTATTCAATCCATTTAAAAGGGGAAACATCACTCGTGTGAAGGAAGAGACTATCGTCTCCACAATGTGATGTAATTAATTTTTCATGACCACTTTATTTGAATAATTATAATACTATATATTCTTAGTAAATATAATAATTATTTAGTAATAAATATTTTGTATATTATAGAACCATGATCAAAGTAAAAATATCCAAACCTTCTATAATTAAACATTCATGAAAAAGGAAATGGTTAACACCCAGAAATAGCGATTTAAAGGAATAATTGTTAATAAACAGGTGATAATTTGTTATAAATAGATCATGTATGAGATTATAAGTCTTTATACACTTCTATAATAGTATAATAATACATTTAATTTTTTATATGCTATTTCAGAGCACATAGGGAGTATTTCAAATATCAGGTATGGGTTTTATGTTACAATATCATTTCGACTAGGATTGTTTAGGATTAAATTTATTATGATGAAATTATGTAGATTTTCAATAAAATATTTTATATATTTTATTATCTTATGGTTATTTATATAGATAGTATGTTTTTCTTAAATTTTTCTCACTTTAATTACTCAAGGATCTGAATAAATTTTTTCTGGAAAACTAACTTTAATTCTCCATTCAACAAGAATTCCTCTTTATTGTATTTCCTTAAAAAAAATCAATAATTTAATAACTATTTTAATATTTTTTTAAATTTATTTTTTTCATTTTCTACATTTTATAAAAAATCCAAAAATGAATATTCTTTTCTTTTCCAAGAAATGATATTTTTTTACTTTTTTCAAATAATGAAAAAGGAATTTTTATTTTAATGTACATGAAATGAATAAAATGTCACATAATCATAACCACTCAATGATATAAACAATAAATTTCATTTTACAAGTTTTTATATGATGAAAATATTTTCCTTAAAATTTTGGAGATTTTTTTTTATTTAAAATATGTGGTTTCAAAATAAAAAGGGTATTTTCCTCAAGAAATGTTCCAGTGACGTTTCAGACGCATTATTCGTCTATGATCACATCCTTTTATGTTAATTATGTTTCACTTAATATATTATTCTATTATACCATACATATTTTTTATCTAGTTGTTTTATGGTTATAATGATGAAATATTGATGAAACATGTTTTCTTTTAAAATGTTTATGTTTGGATTAATAGTTTCATGATCTTTTAGAATGCATATATATATAAATTATGAATATGTGACAGGTTTGCCATGATTATTTATACCTATAATGTATTGGGTAAATATTTACTTTTTTATCTCAAATTGTACATATGTTGTTATCCCAATCTTGAAAAAGAGGGTACATAGGAGGTTATCCTAAAACTAAAAATTAGGGTACATGAGAGGTTATCCCAAGGCTAAAAGTGGTCTCATGGGAGGTCATCACAAGATAGAAATATGTACATTGGTGGTTATCATAAACCTAACATGTGATTATTTTTTTGTGGTATCATTAATATGGTATTCTTATGATTATGATTATTCCACACTTTATACGACAATTTTGTTGCATGAATTTTTGGCAATGTTATGCTCTCATGGCTTATTTAAATTGATTCCTTTAGTATTCAAGTCTTATTAAATATCAATATTTATACCATTACTCATGATTATAATCTATGAATTTGGGGTATGGGTTTCTAATTTTAATCTCATGTTCTCATACGATTATGGTATAGTTATTCTTAAAAGATCATTAATATTTCCCTTATTTACCCATACTAAGAATATGATCCCATCCTTTATTATATTTACTTCTCCACAATATATGAAGATTTTTTTATGTTATATATATTAAATAATAGTGTTATTTGTGGAGATAGTTGTGGGAGATGAAAAGGATCTTTTATGTAACAATTATTTATGTAACCATGTTTCAAAAGACCCTAAACCTTGACAATTTTGGCATGGATTGTAATGTTATATAATAAAAATTCATATAATAATATGTAATTTTTATGTATGAAATGTATGGGATTCTATAGTGTTAATTGATTTTGGTAATATAATATTATGTAAAATTTGGGATTAAAAAGTGATTTAAAACAAAGTGATTCAAATTACTTAGTGAAAAGTAATATATCTTCGGGTGTACTTATGATTAACTGATATATTGATTGGAATGATATTAATATTTTATGAGTATAATGGTTAAGTTTATTTATAAGGGAATTGGATTCTATTATTTCGGGTTTACAATATTAAAATATCATTATAAATTTGGCTTTATTTATTTTAGAGAATATGTTATGATGGAAAGGAAGAAAAAACCAACAACAACCTATTTTAAATAAAAATTAATGTAGAAAGACCCTAAATTTTCACAGAATGTAATAAATGTGTTATAATTTAATATATATTAATATTTATTTGACTTATGATATGAATGCATACTAATTTTATTTCAAGAATCTCATATTAAAATTTGTTTTAGTCGATGTGTAAAAAAAGGAGGAATTTTATTCACAATGAATGTGACAAACAATGCAATGGCCATCCTCATGAATAACTAAAAGGAATGAGATCTAGAAGAAAAAAATTATATGGTTATTTCTAACATATTTTCTTGATTTATTATTAATCAAATTTTCTATTTAAATCAACAAAATACATCAAATAGTAGAAAATAATGATTGATGGATATTCATATGATAAAACCCATGGAGGAATGAAAATTAGACATGCTACATGTCAAAAAAGTAGGAAGAATCGTGATGGAAAATTTCTCCAGAAAACATGTAAATGTTTTATTTAAAGAAAAAAATTCATAGAGAATTGGAATGTCTAGGAAATGTGAAGGGGAGAACTAATGAAATAGAATGAGGCAAAACTTTTTTGAATGTTCCACCCAGACATTAGTGATACAATTTTACGGAGTATATACATTATTCAAAAAATTCTACCAAACTAAGGGTTAATAAATATAATCAATGTTATGAACTAACTAAGCTTGAGATGAAATAGTGCATTCAAGATATCACAACTATTGAATTGGTTCATGATGAAAAATTGGTGTGAGTTATACTCATAATTCAATTGGGAAATGCATATACCATATTTGATTATTGACATACTCACTTCTTTACTTCTGGAAATTTTTCTAAGGGCATCAAGTAGCCGCACCAGTTATTAAATAGCAAATTATTGGTTAAAGTTTCTAATGGTTAAGTGATTTCATCCCTTAAAGGAAAACCATATCTAATATAAATTTGTGGGAATTCACATTCATTAAATATTATTATAATCCCTTCAGTAAAAATCAATGTTATTTTGAGCATTGATTGGATCACTCTACATAGATACCATGTCAATTTTTGACATAAGAAGTCACATTTCATATCCTAAATTGACAAATAATCATCTATCTGTGCAACGATTATTGTGTACATCCAATTTATATTTTTCACTTTATATGGGTCTTAATACCTCAGTATGTGGTGGTATTTTTCTCAAATTTTTGGGTAGAAACATCAAACCTATGACTAGTTTATTATATAGGAAATATGAGTTTAAAACTATTAACAATGATTTTATGTTTAATATATCATTAGAAATTAAATCGTGTATCTCTACTATCTTGGGGATAGACATAACTATTTTCATTAGTAAGTGATAATTAAAATTAGGAGGGTTTAATTTATTTAAGGGGATATAAGGTAAATCATTAAGATTTTAATAAGTATTTCTTTTAATTAAAATAAATGATTTTTTCATTACCTTATATCACATGAAAAATCAAACAAGAATTACCCTTAAAAATTTTAAGGCCCATGAAAGATAAAGGGTTAAAAGGATAAATTTTAGTACCCATGTCAACTAGGTGAAACTTTAATTTTGGGATCCTACCAGATTTGAACTCCAAAGTTAAGCATTCATGTCCCTGATTAGTGATCATGATGCCTCTTACGAAATATTTTAGGGTGTGTGTGAGTGAGGAAAATTAACACAAAAGAAACATGTTTTGTCCTATGAGGACAATGATTAGTCTGATGACCTATTCATGCTTGTGGGTGGGCCCCAACAACGGAACAACATGTTTTTGGGGTAACATGTGTTGTCTGGAATGCTAGTAGTTGGAAAAAAACACGGTGGGGTGTATAGTCTCTTAGTGGGGCCTAATTGTTACATGGTATTAGAGCGGTACAAATATAAAAGTGTGGTGGAACTTCCTGGGTTGAAGTATAGGGTTCATATTAGAGATATTATGCTCTAAAGTGTGGGTGATTATTTCAACAGAAAAATATAAAGGGTTAAAAGGAAAAATGATACAACCCTGTCAAAAAGGTGATAATTTTGGGATTCTACCTAATTAGAACCCCATTATTGTGTATGATTATTCTTGAGTAGTGGTGAGAATGTGTGGCCTCATGGGAAGTTTCTAGAGGTGTGTGTGGGAGAGGAAAATCACACTAAAATATTTTGTGTAATAATTTTGTGATATTAATTATTTTTATGATCTATTCTGGCACATTAGTGAGACCTATATACGGCAGCTTGTGTCTTCATTGTAATTGGTGGTGTTAGGTAGGATAGGACACGATGAACATTTTAAGGTGGGGTGTATGTTCTCTTAGTGGGGCTCAGTTGTTACATGGTATCAGAGTGGTACCAAGCTAGTGTTGGAACTACCAGAGATGAAATATAGGTTCTAAAGTAGATACATTATTCTCTGTTGTGTAACACCCCAAAATATAATGGTTTAAAAGGAAAAATGTTACCACCCATGTCAAAAAAATCCCTTTTCTTTTTAAGATCCTAAATAGTTAGAACTCAATATTTATGTGTTCTTGTCTTGGAGTAGTAGTTAGCAAGGGTGACCTCTTAGGATGTTTCTCAAGGTGTGTGTGAGTGAGAACAATTTACACCAAAAGATCATGTGATGGAATATAGGGAAAATCATTAGTCTGATGATCTATTTTGGTACATGGGTAGGCCCAATTCAGGGGAACATGTGTCTGTAGAGAAACGATGGGTTCCTAGAGGGACATGACCTGATGTCCATGTTAATGTGAGGTGTTTGTGTTGATATTGGGGCCTCGTTATTTACATTGGAATCAGATTGATACCCATCCAGAACTACAGTTCCACGACATGGGTTAAAATATAGGTCCCACAATGGGGATTTTAGTACTACTCATATTTTAATCAAGTTTTAATTATCACAAATTGTTATTCCTGTTTAATATATCCCATATCATATGTAGTTATTCTTTGTTTCTTCATGCATCAAATAAATTTTCTCATGATCTTGATTCCAATAAATAATGACTGATTGTGGTAAATTATATTTAACATTGGTCTATAGTGATTTCTTTTAAGAATTATTATTCCTAATTCATTTAGTGAATATTACTGATTAAGATTACATACAAATATTTTGAAAATTTTGAGAAACCGTGAGTCTACCATCAGTTCTGGTTTTCTGAGAAAGGACCCAAACATCGTAACCCATACACCATGACCCAGGAACCATGACCCAGAAATTGTGACCCAAACACCATTACCCAGACACTGTGATCTAGACACTGTGACCCAGACACCGTGACCAGACACCTTAACCAGTTCTAGATCTCATGAAATCTGTGACATTGGTTCCATGCTAAGACACCTTTTGATGTTTGAAAAAAAACAAGACATCGTGATCCTAAAACTACATCTAGGCTACTAGTTTCTAATCACAATACAATTATGCCAACATGAATGTATCACCACTCAATGGAAAAGAAGAAGACATCGTCTCATGTTGAATCCATTTCCAAGTAACATAGTTTCTAGATAGACTTTACATTGTTATTTAATATGTTTTTTTCATTTCAATTTAATTTCTAATAGTCATATTTGAGTATTTTAAATGTGCTGACATAATAAATATTCCTTTGTAGCCATTTAACCTGATAGTACGAGGTACGAGGTGCAAGATACATGCATCTTGACGGTTCCAACACATGCACTCCATTAATAAATAGAAAATTGTGTCCCTAAAACAAGGGACGAAGAATAAAAATGTGTAATAGAAGCAGAGGAATTCTAAATTAGTTGACTAATACATGCACCAAGACACATCTTAAGAACACACCAAGCATTCTTGAACCAAAAATCTAGAATACCATAGTTCATATCCAAATCATCTTCACAATAATAACTCTATGAATAACATGTGATTGATCTAACTGGAAGCCATAACACTAGATTGGCGATTCTTTGTTTCTCAAGAAGACTCGATTCTTGCATCTTATTTATTCTAGAAGTCTTGAGCTACATATAATAAAACACATAACACTTATAACCTTATCTCATCATCTTTGATTTGTTGTGTATTTTTTTTTATTTTGAGTAGTGTGTGTGTATCTATATTAAAAAACAAACTCTTTCTCTTACACTAATCTAAAGGATTCAAGATATCCTTCTTTTGATATCTTTTTACACTTTTCTACTCCCATGGATAAGGGTGGAAGGGGTCATTGTGCGACATGGTAGTTTATACCCACAATGAACTTTGGAAGAGGTCGTATGATCAAGATAGTTTTGTGAACTATTGTTTACCCCAATCCAAACTGTAGATCATGTTTATTAATATACACTACATAGAAGAAAGTGATCTCTAAGTGGAGTGGATTAGGTCTCAGCTTGAGACTAAACCACTTGTTTTATCTGTTTTGTTCCTTAATTGAGTATTTCTTTGTTTCAAAGTATAATTCATAAATCACTATATTCACTATTATAGTTAATCTTAGATAGGAGTTATAATTGTTTTCCCTAATTAGAATAGCTTCAAAAGTAATATCAATAACTCATTCTGATATTACTAAGAATAAAAAAATGATTTAAGAGGTCATTTGAACATTTAAGACTTTATAACCATATTTCCTTGAATGAATGGGATGTATTTATTTTTAATAGGGAATAGATTTTTAATAAAAAACTTTATAGACACTCAATTCACCCCCTCTTGAGTACACTACTCCGACCAACATTTGATATCAAAGGATTGTTTTATGACCTTGTTTTTTAACATATTCAACTATGATTTTAGTTTTACTTTACAGATATGTAAATTTCTATTAATTCTATATTTATAGCTCTTTAAAAGTATTTATAATTATTGATAATAAACTAGAAGGTGCCACATCAAACAGACCACCAATCATTAATGGAACTATTTATGACCAATATAAAAATAAAATGAAAATGCATTTAGAAATTATGGGTTTTGAAATTTGGTCTTGAATAATAGATGAGTATAATATTCATGATACTGACTGAATTAATTGGGATGAACCAACCAATATTATTTATAATAACAATTACAATTCCCTGAATGTTTTATATTTCTCTTTAGAAGATGAGTAATTTAACAGAAATTCTGCACGTAAAACTGTCCATGAAATATGGGATACTTTGTCTATTTCATACGAAGGATCATCTAGTGTGAATGAAATTAGAATTAATACTTATACTCTTAAATATGATAACATAAAAATGAAACATGATAATCCCATTTCTGAAATGTATATCAGGTTCAACTAAATTTTCAACATAATAACTTCTGTTAGAAGATAAGTTAATGGCGAAGAACAAATCATGAGGATTTTCAAATTCCTAACTAATAGATGAGGAGGAACCTCTATCTCTATTAGAGAGTCATGTGACATATAATAAGTAGCTATCAATGAACTAATTGGGAAACTAAGGAAGTATGAAGTAGACCTGAAAGTTAACAAGGAAGAAGAGGTTGAACCCAAAAGAAAATATGTTGCCTTCAAGACCACCACCAAAAAACACAAATAAAAAGAAAATTTGACGTCTCTATAGAAATTTCCAGTAGTGAACAATCATCACCTGAGAGTATTAAAAATATGGATCAATTATCCATAAGGTTTATGAAATTTTACAAGAAGAATAAATTTTCAAGAAAGCCTAACTTCAAATGAAGATATGATCAGAAGGGAAGCTGGAAGAAAGATTGGAAAAGAACTGACAAGTCTGATTAGATAATATTAAATGAATGAAAGCAAAAGGGAAATATAAATACTGACTTTACCAAGATGTAGTATAAAAAAATATGTGGACAAAGATATAAAGTATAAAAGTCAATGAATGCAACTTGGACTACTTCTAGGGATAGTTCAAGTGACTCTAAGTCTTAACATGATGAACATGCTAACAAATCCAATATGTGTTTCATGAAAAACAAATCTGAGGTAACCCTAAAATCTCATTTACAAAATTCCTATTATTCTGGATATGAAAATGATTCTGAAAATAATTCTAAAAAAGAAATGTTTGGATATGAAAATATTCTTTAAGAGACATTAAATTAACTAAAATATAAATAAAAGTTTTTTAAAAAATAGCACGCTCTTACCTCAATAGTTAAATTATAACATACTGTAGAAAGAGAGAAAAATGTTCAATTACTAAAAAAAATAATGAACTAATGATATCTAATGATAAATTGAAAAAGGAACTTCAATGGTTTACTAATGGAAAAGATATTTTGGTCCAAATGCTAAGTAAACATATTTCTCTTAAATATACTACTAGTATTGACTATCAACATGGTAAATGAAATTTTTCAAAAACCAAATTTTGATTCTAAATATAGGACGTACTACTTTACTCCAAGTTAAAAAATACATTCTTCTAGTTAAAGTTATGATATACTATATACAGTTTCAATTTTTATGGACCAAATAGACTTTATTTTTCATGTTATTTACATAAGTCTTATAAGAATCTTTTGAGGTGGATGTGGGTTTCTAAAGAACTAGTCCCTGATATTACTGGACCCAAACAAATATGGGTACCAAGTTCTATTTTTATTTTAATATATTATTGGAATTTTTTTTAAAGAGCTCCTGTAAAATCTTATGGTACATGGACAGTGGGTGTCCAAGAAATGTGATCGGATACTATTTATGCTTCAAGAACTTAATAAAAATTGTTGGCAGAAATGTCACATTTGGTGACAATGCCAATGAAAAAATCATTGTCCTTGGAAAAGTCGGTAACTCTAACTCAGTTTTAATTTCCTATGTACTTTTTGTTGATGGATTTAAATATTATATTCATATTATTTTACAACTATGTTATTATGGGTTTCATGTTATATTTGAGAATAATTCTTGAAGTGTTTTTATATATAAAAATGAATTAGTGTTTTCTACAAAGAGAAATGAAAATGTATACTCTGTTAACATAGATTCTTTAGTTTCTCAAAATGCTTCATGTTTGAGTGTATTTCAAAGAGTCTTGGCTTCATCATAGAATACTAGGACACTGTAATATTCACTCCCTTAGAATGATTACTAGAAACATTTTATTTAAAGACATACCCAAACTTGGGTTTCCAAATGATAATGTTTGTAATCCTTATTAAAAGATAAATAAACACCAAATTTCCATCAAACCAAATAATGAAGTGTTAGCTTCTCAACCTATTGAACTGGATCACATGAGTTTATTTGGACCATATAGAGTTTATAGTTTAAATGTAAATCACTACGTTTATGTTCTTGTAGATGAATTTTCTAGATATACTCGGACCATATTTCTGGATCACAAAAGTGAAACCTGCTCTCATTTGATAGAATATGCTAAAATTGTAGAAAACCTAAGTGGAATTAGAATTAAATCATTAAGAAGTGATCATGGTAGTGAGTTTTAAATTCATGAGTTTGAATCATTTTGTTCACAAAAATGTCTATAGACATAACTTCCTGGTCCCTAGAACACGTCAAAAAATGGAGTTACAGAAAGGAGAAATAGAACCTTGGAAGAGATTTCTAGAAACAGTCTTAGTGAATATGACATACCTATATATTTTTGGGATGTAGAAGTAAATAAAACATGCTATATTATTTATAGAGTGTTGATTATACCAATTATTAAAAGAACACCATATGAGTTATGGAACAATAGAAAACACAAAGTGAAATACTTCAATGTTTTTGGATGCAAAGTTTATAACCATAATACTAAGGACAATCTTGACATGTTTGAATCCAAAAGTGATGAAGGAATTTCTCTAGGATATTCAATCTCTAGTAAAGTCAATAGAGTATTTAAAGAAATAACTAAATGTGTGGTAGAATCTATTCATGTCACGTTTGATGAGACAGATCCACATAAACTAAGACCACTCTAGGGAACCTAGAGAATGATATGTCAAATCTAGAAATCAATGATAAATACTCTAACCATCTTGTAAATGAATTTGTGAAAACATCCAATTTTATAAATTCTCTAGATTAAAGTCATAATGAACTCGAACCTACTGATAAACCAAAAATCACTAGTCCTTCTTTTTCTAGAACTAATAGAACCCTTAAAAACCATCATTTAGATGTTGTTTTAGGATATTTAGATAAAGGAACTCCATATAGTGCTTCTCTAGGAAATCAGGTTGAACATCAAGTTTTCTTGTCACAACATGAACCAAAAAACAAAAATTATGCTATAAACGATGGGTTTTGGGTGAGGGATATGCAAGAAGAAATTAATTTTATTGAAAGGAACAAAGTTTGGAAACATGTTGAGAGACATAAGACGTTGTTCCCATAGGCACTAAGTGGGTTTTTAGAAATATGGTAGATTAATCAAGTAACATAGGTAGAAACAAGGATATATTAGTTACAGAAGGCTATAATCAAGAAGAAGAAATAGACTATGAGGAAACCTTTTCACCAGTAGCTAGACAAGAAGCCATCATAATTATGATTTCTTATGCTACCCATATGAATTTCAAACTATATCAAATGGATGTCAAGATTTCATTCATAAATGGATATATAGTGGAGGATGTATTTGTTGAGAAACCCCCTAGTTTTAAAAATCATAATTTTCCCAATCATGTTTTTAAATTATCAAAATCATTGTACGGTTTAAAATAAGCTCCAAGCGCTTGGTATGATAGATTGAGTACATTTATTATTTCAAAAGGTTTTACAAAAGGTATAAATGATCATAACCTTTTTATAAAAAAAATTTCTATTGAAATTCTAATAGTTCAAATTAATTTTGATGATATTATCTTTGGATATTAAAAAATTTCTTTATATATTAAATTTTCTAAAATGAAGAAAGACGAATTTGAAATGTGTTTTATGGCTAAAGTAAAATACATTCGTGGATTTAAAATCATTAAAAATAATTATGGTATTATTTTAAATCATTTAAAATATACTAGATATATTCTAAAACATTTCGTAGTTGATATAACTAAAAGTAATTACAATCTAATGTGTACTACTTGTAAGTTGGATCTTGATGAGGATGGAAAATCTGTTGATCAAACCACATACAAAGGACTTATTAGACGCTTACTCTACTTAACTAATAGCTGAATTGATATTATGTTTAATGTATGTATGCTTTCTCATTTTCATGAAAACCCTAAGGAATCTCATTTAATCATTGTTAAAAGTATTTTCAAATACCTCAAACATATACCCAATATAGGACTGTTCTATCCCAGGGGAAAATCATTTGAGTTAGTCAGATATTCTAATGATAATTTTGTTGGTTGTAAGTAAGATAGAAAAAGTACCTCTAGAAAATGTCACCTTTTAGGCAAGTCTTTGGTATCATTGTGTAGTAAGAAACAAAACACTGTTTCATTTTCTATTACTGAAGCTAAATACATTGATGATGGTTGTTTTTTTGCACAAATTTGGTAGCTGAAACCCACTTTACTAGATTA
The DNA here is from genome assembly GCA_963277665.1 of Viscum album. Taxonomy (NCBI): domain Eukaryota; kingdom Viridiplantae; phylum Streptophyta; class Magnoliopsida; order Santalales; family Viscaceae; genus Viscum; species Viscum album. The sequence continues at coordinate 1,346,859,336 of OY728156.1, forward strand.
TGGATATCAATTTAGACATATACTTATAAATTTTGAAAATAATAGTGCTATTAATATCTCAAAAAATATTGTTTCAAACTCTATGTCAAAAATTATTTATTTAAGACATCACTTTTTGAGAGACCATTATCAAAAAGCTGATATCCCATTGGAATTCATTGGAACTGAATATCATCTTGCTGATATATTCACCAAAACATTAAATTATAAAAGATAATATTACATCATATATTAATTATGAATGATAAATCTGAAGTATAAAATGTACTAATTTAAAAACATATTGTTTAATAGTTTAAAATATCATGAGGCACTATCTTAGAAGTACTGTCTCACTCTCACAGTTCTGGAAGTTACAGTCTTAATGTTGTTATCTCATTTTTAAGGTCTCACAGTTACTGTCAACTTGGTTACCTTTTTGCACACACTATTTTAAAAAATATGGTTTCACCGATGTGAAGTCACATAGTAAAAATTACACCATGAAAATCTGTTATGGTCTCACTGTGAAAATCTTTTATGGTCTCACTGTGAAAGTATGTTTTGGTCTCACCATAATAACAATATTTCATTTTATTTACATATTATAACCCGTATCATTATGGTTTCTTTATTCATTTTCTTTCTCATGAATTTGAATTTGTGACACTTGATATCCCTAAATGATAAAAATGATAGAAGTTTCACTCTTTTATTCACTCGATCTCTCTTCTCTCAAACTACAAGTCCTTCAACTCTTTATATATATATATATATATTTATATCAAAAAATCTATTGAATTCCCAGAATGAAATGTTTATCTTCATCAACTCCTGAGAATCAAAGATCAAAGAATAAAATGAAAATAACATTGAAGATAGAACCCAAAGGTCCTTTGAATCTGAATCGTGTTGATAGATTAATGGTACCAAAAAAGATATCTTCCATAATTGGTTGTTTTAAAGTAATTAATTAGTGTATAATGTACTGAAAGATCAGGGTTTCCTGGCTTGGTTTAAAAAAGAGGAAAGTCCGATTTACCCAAAGCTAGTTGCTCAGTTCTATCATTTCATTCAATTCACATTCAATGCTGAAGAAGATTTTGTTTTAAGAAGTATGATCAATGGCCAAAGATGTACCTTTTCTTTGAGGTTGTGGGATACATTCCTAGAGATACCTCGTGATGGAATTTTTGAGAACTATCAAAGAGGTCCGCCTCCTACAAGTGATATCGTTGTTTTAGAGGAAGCCTTGGGATGCGTGACTGGAAATAAATAAAGAGAAAAGATATTGCTGCTGAGCTAAATTTTTAAACTTGATTGTTAGTTAAGTCTATTTAGAATCTGATTAGTCCAAGAAAAGGATATTTTGAAACCCTCAAATATCAAGATATATTTTTTATATATATATTCAATAATACACACAATATTAACCTATTAAAGAATGTTACACTTCATATATGAGAGTTGATAAAGACAACCTCAAAGTCACCCTCCATTTTATACTCAATGTTAATCTCTGTTATGCTATTTGTTAAGGGGTTGGTTGGACCGAATGATTAATTCATTAAGGACTGTGAATTATGTATCTCAAAGGTTAGAGTCAAAAGAATGAAAATTAGTTGGAACAAGTGGAAAAAGGATTGGGTGGAGGATAATGAGAGGTTGTATGAAAGGTTTAATCTGGTTGAGCATTCTTCCTGACGTAAGGAAATTTCTGATACTACTTTGGAACTAGATGAAATTGTTGACTATCCTGTAAAGAAAAAGAGGAGGAATATGATGCACCTACAGGGGAAACTATCTTAGATAGGGAAGATAATGGACCTATTCTTCAAGACATAGTTGAGAAGAAAGTACATGTTCCAGAAGAAACTATTGTTTTTGTAAAAGAATATTCCTCTAGAGAAGATTATATTGTTAATATAAGAGAGAAGGATGTTCTCAAAGATTATCTTGAAGATGAACATTGTCTTGATAAATAATCTTCTTTTGAGGAACACATAGAGGAAAAAGATGAACTTGATATTATCCTATCTACTATGGATAGAAGAGATAATGCATTTCATTTGGCTATAAAAGAAATGGCTGAAGCTATTGGGGTTGAAATTTTGGAAACAGATTAAAGAACTGAATCCTTTAGTCCTATGAGAGATGCACTTGTTGAGGTGGAGCAACACCCTAATCTAGAAAGTGATGAATTTACAAATCCCATTCTTCAAATATCTATGGATTCATGGTATAAGTTCCCAAGCTATTTTGATATGAATGATATCTAGGAAGCCTCAGTTAAAGGTATAGACCTATCTACTTTATTTCAATTGAAACTGGTATCTACTCTTGAAGCAATATCTGCAACGGAACCTGAGCCTGTCTCAACTATGGTTCTAGAACCTTCCCAAGAACCTCTTTCTTTTGTGAGTAAGAATCATCAAAATTATTTTAGAGAAAATCTATTGGTTGGAATTGAAAAGCTCATGAAGACTCAACCACCTCCTATAATAAACTTGAGTGAAAGAGATGATGCCCTAATATTAGAAAATATCATATGGAAGAATCAGCCAAAAATGATTCATGAAATTCAAGAGATTATAATTGAGAAAAAATAGCTGAGCGATGAAGTGATGTCTCTTAGAGATATATTTGAAGATATGCATAAAGTGTTGAAATTAGGACAAGATCATGTTTCTCATCCTGTTAATGAGGTTTTTGGTAGTATTCCATAGGAAGTTGTATCTTTGATTCAACCTGATCTAACTTCCTTGGCAGACAAGGTGGTTGAGAGAAATAAGCAGATAGTTCTATAAATGCGTGAGCTTGTTATTTGTATCAACAAATTGACTGATGAGTACAAGGGTTGAATACATAAAGTTATGAATCAACTAAATTTACTAAATTTAGTTATTAAAATCTCTTATACCTATAGATAGTCATCTCGACATTCCTTTGATAGTTATCTACTAAGAACTATTATAAACAAAGAACTTCAATCAGTGCTACGTTCCTTTGACAAGGAGAGTCTATTTATAGTTGTCAAATATAGCTACAAATTCCTTGATCTGTTAAGGATTCATTAAAATATTTCGAATGATTCTCAAGAAGAAATTTCTAAGAATATGGATTTATACTTCAAAAGGATTTTCCCTAAATATGACATGACAAACGATTTCAAGTACAGTGTAGAAAATTTAAAAATTCATCATGTCACTCATGCTTTCAAAACATAAGTTCAAAAGGAGAAAGATTTCACTCTTTTATTAGAATATTTCATCGAGAACAAATTTGATTTTTGAGAAAGAGATGTAGCATGGTGGTGAGAATCTTGCTGACATCATCAATTTATTTTGGCCTTATCTTCATGTGCATAGAACTGCTATTGTGGATCCCACAGCTATACCCTTGTGGCTAGGTATTCCTCCTTCCTCATCCACTACCTTTTTCTTCATCTCAATGTCTATCTCTCTGACTCTGAGTCACACATGACCTATTATCATGTACCTATAATTAGCTCAATCTTCAACAATACCTACCTTGGAACCCTTTTTTAAAGGATTCCCTATTCCTTCTCTAACAGTTGGCACACTCCCCGCTTCCACTTCTATCTCTGTCTCTCAGGCTCCTCCTGATGTTGCTGCCAAGGTAAAAGAGATTACTATGAGTGCTCATTAAAAGTGAACACTATATTTTGATAGGGATATTTGGTACTTGTGTTGCCTATTTCTTGTAATGACACATCTTTCCCCATCTACTGGATTTTCAAGACTTATTAACTATTATACTATTCACTTTTGTACTGTTTTTGATAATCCCAAATGGGGGAGAGACATGTACACTAACGAAGAGGCATGAAACTAAGAATAAATACCTCACACATATAATTTTTGATCATGAAAAATGGATAGATTGTTTGTATCATCATGTATTAATAATGTTTTAATGATCAGAAATTGTTACTCCTATTAAATATATTTCATATCATATGTAGATATATTTGGTTTCTTTATGATTCAAATAAATTTTCTCAAGATCTTGATTCCTATAAATCATGACTGATTTCTATAAAATATATTTATCTTTGGTCTGTAGTGATTTATTTTATGAATGATTAAGTGTAATCTATTCCGTGAATATTACAACTTAAGCATATATATAGATATTTGGAAAAGTCTGAGAAACCATGAGTCTGACACTAGTTCTAGTTTTCTGGAAAAGGACCGAGACACCATGACCCAGATATAGTGACCAAGACACTATGACCTAGAAACTATGACCTAGACACCGTGTCTAGACCCCATAACTAGTTATAGATCACGTGAAGTGTATGAGACTGGTTCCTTACTAACACATCATTCGAATTTAGGAAAAGGAACAGACATTGTGATCCTAACACCACATATGTGCTACTGATTCCTGATCTTAATAGAATTATTCCATCCTGACTGTCCCACTGCTCAAAGGAACAAAAGAAGATATTGTCTCGTGGTGACACTGTTTCCATGAGACACCGTTTCATGATAGATTATGACACCATTCAATTTTTTTATTTTTCAATTTAATTACTAATGGGAATATTTGAGTCTTTTAAATTCACTCTAATAATTTATATTTATTTGTATACATGTCACCTGACAGTGCGAGGTATGAGGTGATGGATACATGCATCCTATGGGCTCACACACATGCACTACAAGAATAAAAAGAAAAGTGTTGCCCTAAAACAAGTGATAATGAATAAAAGTGTGTAGAAGAAACACGTGAATTATAAGAATGTGGACGAATACATTCACCAAGATACATTTAAAGAACACACAAAGAAAACTTGAATCAAAAATCTAGAATACCACAGATCAGATCCAAATCATCTCTTCAATACCAACTCTATGAAGAACACGAGCTAGATCTAACTGAAAGCTATAACATTAGACATGCAATACTCAGTTTCTTAAGTGGACTTAGTTCTTACATCTGCTTCATCATAGATGTCCTGAGCTGCATAAAATAACAATCAGAGCACCCGTATCCTTATCTCATCATATTTGCTCTGTTGTGTATTTTTTTAGCTTTCGAGTAGTGTGTGTGCATATTTATTTAAAACCCACACTATTACATACACTAAACTGAAGGATTCAAGATATCATTCCTCTCATATCTTTTTACATTTTTTTACTCCCATAGATAAGGTTGGAATAGATCCTTGTGTGACCTGGATGTTTTACACATAAAGAATTGTGGAAGAGGTCGTGTGACCTGGACAGTCTTGTGCAATGTTGATTACCCCAATCCTGGGTGTAGTTCAATTTTATTAATATAAACTAATTTGTGGAAGGTGATCACTAAGTGAAGTGGATTAGGACTCGACATGATACTAAACCACTTATTTTATCTGATGTGTTGTTTAATTTTTTCATTCTCCATTTTACTGTATAATTCAAAAATCACTAGATTTACTTTGATAGTTAATCTTGGATAGAAGTTATAATTGTTTATATTTATTATAATAGATTCAAAATTAATATCAATAACTCATTGTTATATCATAGAGAGTCAATAAATCTTTTGAGAGGTCATTTGAACAGTCAAAAATTTATAACCATATTTCCATGATTGATTAGGCTGTATTTTTTAATAGGGAATCTTTTTAAGAAAACATTTTAACAAAAAAATTAGACACTCAATTAACCCCCCACACTCTTGAGTACTCTAATCCAAACAATAGATATTTTTTCTATAATGGGGGGATTACTATAACAACCCCGAAATATAATGAGTTAAGAAGCTAAAAATTTCATCCTATGTCAACAATATTCACCATTATTTTCAGGATCTTGGATGATTTTAACTCTATAGTTAAGAATTTTTTCCATGGATTAGTGATTATGATGGATGAAATCTTGGAAATATTCCTAGGGCATGTGTGAATGAGGAAAATCCCAATAAATGAACTTATTTTAGCATGTTGGAACATCTATTAGTCTGATGACCCATTTGGGATCCCTGGTGGGCCCCATGTAGCGAACCATGTGTATGTGGGGAAATTAGTGGAGTCAGAAGGGATGCGACCAAATAGCCATGATATGTTGGCATGTTTATGCTTTTAGTGAGGCCAAGTTATTACATGGTATTAATGTGGTTTCCTGCCAGAAGTCCAGTGGAACTGCCTCGGTGGAAATATCTAGTAAAAAAGGAGATGTTTTTTTTTCTTAAGGAGGTTATTGTGACACCCCATAAATATATAAGATTAAAAGACTAAATATTATTACCTATTTAAATAGGGTTCACCTTTCCTTTTTTTGAATCTCACCTGATTATAACTCTACTGTAATTCATGATTGTCTGGGAAAAGTGATCCGGATGGGTGAAATCCTAGAAAATTTTTCATGGTGTGTTCAAGTGAGCACAAATAACACTGAAGGAATATTTATTTTCCATTGGGGGCATTAATTAGTTATATGACTCGTTCGGGCATTTGGGTGGTCCCTAGGTAGGTGACCAGCTTTCTATGGGGAAAATGGTAGTGTCTTGTAGGTTTGGACTTGAAGGCCATGTTAATGGGTGGGTTACCTTGCTATAAAAGTGGACAAATTATTACAATATACCCAATTATAAAGCATGATAATGATTTATACATTGTGTGTATACAATGGTAAACATCATCAATAAAATTATAACAAAAATAAAAAATAAGATAAATAAAAACTTATTAAAAAAATTAATATAATAAAATGTATTATTATACATTAAATGTTATTATTATTATTTTTAAAGACTGATTTGGTATTATATAATCCCAATTAATTAATTAAAAGATAAATTATTAGAATGATATTATGAAAATAATTAAATGTTAAAAAGGTATATTTTCTCAAAGAACTGTTTTTCAAAGTGTTGTGTTTAATCACAATAAATTATATTGATCCCTTTTAATATGTGATTATGATTTTATGTAAACTATTATATTACCAACAATTAAAATAAAAATATACATAAAATATGATTATGAAAATTTAATGTTTACTAGGTCGTGTTTCTATAAAAGAAAGTTTTCTTTATATATTTTTTTCATTTAAAATCTAAATTAATAAATTTTATGATTTGAATTTGATAAAATTAGATTTTTTTCTATATTAACCAATATAAAGTCATATTAGGGTGAATTTTTGATATTTTTATTAAATGGTTGATTTTTAGGTGAATGGTGAATGTATAGTTTTTAAAAATAAGATTATTTTTATGAAAAATCATCATGATATAAGTATGAATTCATCTTCTGTAAAATTTTTTTGTCAAATATGTATGTCTTTATTTATTAAAAGTAATAATTCAAAAATATTATGTTGTATTTTGAAACCTATGATTTTTGTTTTAGAACCTATATAATATTATATTTTATTAAAAATCATTTTTTTGGTCATATTCCTTTAATTAAGTATACACTAGATGTCATTCAGCTTTCATTTTCATTTACATAAAAAAATCTATTTTATATAAACCTAAAACAATTAATTTAATTTAAATAAATACTACACATTATATTAATAAAAATTCAATTTTCTTCTTAAAAAACATAATTTTTCTCAAAACTGTTGTTGTTACATTAAGCGTACTTTTCCTAATATTAATTTTGATCAACTATAATATTTTAATTTTCTAAAATGAGGATCATATTTTCTTATCATAATATTAAAATTAAGAAAAAAAATTCTTTCATTTTTATTCAAAAAAAATAAATTATCATGGAAAACGTTAGTCACCTTAATCTAGGATAAAATGATGAAAAGGGAAAAAATTAAGCGATATAGACACAAATTATAATGATTCCTTGCATAAAACTGATTATAACTGTGTATTTTCAACCTCCCATATATTATCTTATAAATTTTTGGAATTTGGAGCCACCTTCCCTGGATATTGGAATTCAGTTTATTTAATGATAAGGGAACATACAAAAGTGACACCCCTCTAACTTATAAAAGCATCTATCCTTCTCCCATTAAATGATATATATAAAAATCAAACCCTTTTATATAATATAACATACTTCTTTCCCTAAAAACAATCTACTATGTTCTTGAGATTTCTGTCCCATGAATAAGTTTTAATCTTCTAGTTTCCAAGATATCCTTCAAGGGGTTATTTATGCTCTTAACAAAAGCAATATCTTCTTCTTTATTTTTATCCTATATAATCTTTATCGACCTCCTCATACATATAACTTATAAAATTAAAAAAATATTAATTATTCATTAAAATTATATAAATTTCATATTATCTTTATGAAATAGAAATGTATTACTCAATCAATTGTTATAATATGCACATCTTTTGGTCAGTTTTACCACCTATATGAATAATGTTATAATATTCATATAACTAATTATTAATAAATTTTATGTAATGGTAATATAATTTAAAATTAATTATTTTAATATGATTTATGTACTATTAAATGGGTATATTAAAATTTTTATTCACTAATAAAATCTATTCATTTTATTGAATAGAAATTTCTAAAAAATCGGATTTTTAGGCTTACAATAAAATCACCACAGTAAGTTTCATGGAATAATAGTTTGACTCTTGGATTATATACAAAAATAATCTATTCCATTGTGAATATTATATAGATTTTGAAACCAATACTAAGGTGTAAGGACTGAAACCACTGAATTAGAACATACATTGATAACATAATTGTTAACACAAATGATATTGATTTTAACAAATAATTATTAAAAAATTGTTATTAAGGTATCATTAGTAAAACATATATAGTAAAATAAATAAAAATATGGTTATATATATTTAATATAAATAGTAAATTTTTATACCTCAATATAGTTTAATGGTCTAGACCTTACAATTCATTACATTATAGGAATTCTAGAGGTTAGGGCTTCTAAAAGAGTTTTTAAGAAGATTTAGTATAGAAGGAGGAGATGGAACTAAGATCTCATATCATAGGGGTTCTATGACATGGATCCTTGGATATTCTTTAAGAGAGGTTTCTAAAATGTGGAGATTCTAGTTACGGGGTAGAGGCTCATGAGGAGGCTTTTTATGCTACTACCAAAATCAGCATAGCTATGGTGCGGAGAGGTAGGCTACAACAATGTGTCTTGGGATTGAATTTTTTTGTTATTATATATTTTTAAAAATAGATACAACAGGTAACATGGTTGTATCAAAAACTCATCTTGGATGAATGGGGTTTTTGACATGGTCCTCCCTATACACCATGGTCCCTTCTCATGTTTTATCGTAACTATGGTGTAATGATAGTTTCATTCCTCATAGACTTATTGTACTAGCCAAACTATTGCCTGGTCCTTCCAATTGAACCACAACCCCCACTAATTTAGTAGTGTTTATATGTGGTTAATGGCGATACACCATGATATTATGTTTTTCAAACCATATATAAATTCTAAACCCCCTGTAAACCCCCTCATTATTCTAGATATATTATTTATTATTGGGAAACCCAAATTCATTCCAAGGTGTTATTTGAAAAAAAAATTAGGGGATTTGAACGTGTGTCATTGGGGATCAATCATTGGATGTTATAGGTGGGTTTCTATCTTAAATATTCCTTGTTTTATCCCTTTACTTCATTTTGGAAGGGTTATTGTCTGGAAATCATTAGTATTGGAAATGTTTTTCTAAGAAAATTTATTGGGATTATATATTCCGAATGGTCAAATTTTTTCCCTTAATTTTGAGGCTTGGTGTTTTCTCCCTCTTATTCCAAACTAGCGTAGCATATCAGAAAGCATTTTTAAGGTAGGGGATCCTTTGTTACTCATCTACTTGTATTATGTAGGAGCGGTTATGATCCTTTTATCTTTTAGGTTGATTTAATTCATCAAATTAATGATGATATTGAATTTTTATAACTGAAAAACAAGGGTAATGTTAATGGAATTTATGTTTTAAATTTTTTGATAATATTTGATATTTATTGGAAGTAAGGAATGATGCATTTATGAAAATAATAGTAATTGGATATTTTGTTTTAATTGTGGTTAATGTGTTTTTGGAACCTTTATTCTTTTTTATTCGATGTGACTTTAAATTAAATTGGTTAAGAACTTATATTTGGTTAATATATTTATTACACATGGAAATTAAAGATTTTCTGAGAATTCCATTGAAGTACATAAGTGAAATTGATGAAAACCCACTTCATAAATTTGAAATATGATTAGTGAATAATTTCAAAAGTGTTGGGATTTGGCGTAGTGGTGTGTGGTGGATGTGGTGATTTGTTCTTATGGTATGTTGTGGATGTGATGGGAATTGTTTGTGATATGGTGATTGTGATGATAAGTAGTGGTAATGTGAAATGACAGAAATTTGAATCTTGTTGAAAGTAGGAGGATGGTTTTTTGTGATGTTAAATTTTTTGTTAGATGATTTAGTCATAATTGAATTAAATTTGAAAATTATAAATTAAAATATTGTGGATTAAAATGGTTAAATAATGGTTGAAATGATATGGGAGGTGTGGAAAAATCTAATTCATGCCTGATGTGAAATAAATGGTCTATAATAATTATGTGGGTTAGTCTGGAATAAATATGAATATCCTTAACATTAAAAAAAAATTAATTCAGATTATGTTTTGTTCCTTTTTGTGTGGCATTGCGAATTTAGTGGTCCATGTGAAATTGGTGAACGTTGTGAGTCTTGGAAGTGGTTTTGTGAGCTGGTTGGTACTAATTTTATGAACCCATAGGTTATACTTGTGTGTCAATATATATATATATATATATATTGTATATTCCATATGATTATTATGTGAACCCCACATGTAAATAGAACCTTGTACCGACAACCAAGTATTTTTTGGGTGTTTTATCCAATATATAGATAGTGAAGATGGATGGCTAGCTACCCTCCATTTTACCACTCCCTCTTCTAGGTGAGTTTGATATGAACATGTTGTGATAAATAGAATTCATAAGATCACTAGTAGTGGTTGTTTAAAAATATTAGGAGGTTTCTATGGTGGGGTTCTTCATGGTAGGAGGAGGTAGCGAGGTTTATTTATTCCATGTTTATGATACCATACTATTTTTGTTTTTTAGTGGTTTTGATGTGATAACAAATTTGTCTTTTGGTGAGATTCTATGTTATGGACCAAGTGTCTTAAGGTGAGATTTGAAGTGATATCTTAGGTGTCTTCAATCATGATGTCATGTGATGGAAAGTTGTATGAAGTATTTTTCATGATGTAATTGCCAATGTATATTTGGAAGGGTTAATATATAGAATATATAAGAGAGATACGACATCTGATGTTGGAGTTTGAGAGTATAAAACCAGTGCCAAGAAGATTCATGGTACCCTATTAATTGATACCCTATATATTATGTTATTTTACCTGGTTGAGTTATTTGGTTTTCATTCCTTGGTGAGGATGAGATTGGTTAATTGACTAGTTTTGTTGCAGTTGGTTCTACAATTTTCTCAAGGGTGAATTAGTATGATCTTTTCCATATATTGATGAGGGACATTTAGTGTTATCATACATAGTATACATGTATAATCATCATAATTAATAAAAAATTCTTTTTATGTTTTTTGGAGGACTTCATGGACCATGATTGAAATTACTTGCTCAGACATTAGTGTTGTTTCTATGTCACTCCATTATGATTTTCATTTGGATATTTATTTAAATACCTTGGTATTTATTCACCTTATTAAAGCATTATGTGTTGATTTTGGTTAGTTTATTTTATATTATTTCATTGAGTTTTTTAAGGTTAATTTTTTTCTATCTACTAATCCTATTATATAGAGGTCAATACCTCCAATTTGTGATAATTCTATAACATCGGATCCAGTCTCAAACATAGGGCCTACTGGAGGTGAAACATAGGGGTCATTATCCTTCTTCCTCCACTGTCAGCTTAGGAGGGGTACCATTGGTGTGAGTAGATCATGAAAGAGTGGTATCAATGGGTTTTTTTAAGGGATAGAATGGAGTTCAGATTTAGGAATGGTTAGGATTTTATGGGTTGGTAAGGAAACAATTTTACTTGATCTTAGTACATTACATTGGACAGGGAAGACCAAAAAGAACATGGGATTTTATATTCCTCCATGATGCATTCAAAGGACATGATCATAATGAATGACTGAGTGAGGTAAATAGACATCTAGGGTATAGTGTTGGGATAGGCACAGACATCATGATTATTTGTGTTCTTATTTGAATTGAATGTTATTAGGAAGTTAAAATGAATCTTAATGAAAATTCCAAACCGTGAGGATATAGAAATCATTGTTTCCTTTTTATGCTATGGCTCATGGTCATCATTTGTGTGTTTTTCGGACAAGTTATTTTTATCAGGATGAACTAGTTTAAGACCAAATTATTGAATTAGTATAGGAGGATAATTAATGGAATATTATGTTTCATATCATTTAGTTGTATTATTTGGAGTTGTATGAGGGGAGTTTATCTACACTTGATACAAATTTATTGTTAGGGGAGATTGATATTTCATTCAGATTGATATTGGATTGGGAATAGTACTAGGTTCTATTGGGATTTTGTAAAATGTGAGGATATTCATGTTAATGTCTGGTGTTGTATCTTGTTGAGATGGAGGAGTCACATATTTCATGGTTCAAATTTCAGAAAGAGTTCCAAGAGGAGTCCCTTTTATTCACAATGAGGTAAATAAGGATTTACGAACTATTATCTATTATATAGAGGAGAATATATATGTAGGAACTTGGGACTATGTTCGCGAATATTTTTCATTTAACCCTATATTTTTTTACTAATGAGGAGTCCCATGTGTGTCATGTTGAGGAGGAACTACTCCCATCTATCCAGTATACAGTTACTTCTTTTACATTTCCAACAAACATGGAGGTTTAGAATAAGGTGAAGGTGATTAAGAATATTCCCTTTTGAGGAGGTTTACCATGAGTTGGGAACTATGAAGTGTTCATAGCGGATTATAGTTTTTAGAATAATGATTTAGGCATCAGGGCTTTTGAGGTTCTTGTCTATAGGATGTTAACTTTAACAACTTCCTTTACGATATTTGGGGCCAGTGGTTTCAATATATTTTTTATTTGGGAATGTGTTCTTTATCATTGAGGGCTAATTTCCTTGTTAGAATTAGTTCTGATTAGTTATTGGATCCTATAATGTTGTAGGTGGTTTGGTTTAATAAGATCCTCAGCAGTAGCAAAATGTGAGGTCATTTCCGCAGCAGGGGTAGAAGACTTATATTTCATCGAGGGGAGATAAAGAATATATAGATCCGCCTCAGGATGTTACCTATATTTAGGGACCTTTACCTAATCATAGTGATGTAGTTTTCTATTAGCATTGATTAATATGATATCGGTGTGCTTTGATTCATGTGGCTGAGGTGACAACTCTACAGGGACAAGAGATCATTTAATGGATGATCATTTTATCTTTAACCATTATTTTTCATTGTTTGATTTAGGATGTTCACACAATTTTGTTGATACAAACTGTTCTATTATTTATGACTATACATAGGAAGTATTCTAATTCACATAGTGTTTAATATGTCCTTTAGAGGTAATTCCAGCTTGTTAGATGTGTTTTGAGGTTTTATCCTTGTTGATAGGGCCACAATAGTTGAGTGGAGATCTCTTCTTACTTCAGATACAAACATACCCTGTGATCCATAACATCTATTGGTTATATTTCTTTCATTCCATTATTTACTAATTTTATAGGAGAGTGGGGTTCTTGGATGTGGATGGGTAGTGTGTGGTTTTCATTATCCAGCAGTGTTGTTAGTTGGGTAGAAGACATGTGGAGACGCTTCTTTATTTGATAGCCTTGTTGTCTTTAGAATTATACGATACTAGGATATATCAGGATCCCATGGTTTTCAAGAAGATTATATATGTTTTTTGTTTGGAGGTTGTGACTATATCTACTTGACATCAGGTTGAGTGTTTGATATAATTACAACATAGTGCTTCCCCAATTTTGATTTGTCCATATCGGATGTAACTGACTACATTGTAGGAGAAGAGAATCAAAATAGGTGATCTTATGTAGAAGGGTTTCATCCATACCATTTATTCATCACAGGGTGTTCTATTGTTGTTTAATGATAAGGAATATAGTATTCTTTGGCTGTGTATAGAATACCCATGGTAGACTCAATTAATGATAAAAATATCATCCATATTTTTAGGTTTGATGATATTTTCGACATGTGGATATGGGTGAGTGGGTCCTATAATATCGATCTATGCTCTAGATATCACATGTTGAGGGTAAAACAGGATGATATCCCGATGACTAACTTCATATGTAGGTATGAGATCTTTGAGTTCATGGTACTGTTAATCAGTATCATGAATTCATCAGTTGTGTTCTTAGGGATCATGAACTATAGTTCCAAGAGTTCCTAGACTAGTTTGTAGCCATGTTTATAGAATAACTCTAGATCAAATAGAAATCATATATGATGATATTTGATCATCATATATATTTAATACATGTTCTTTGATGACCTCACCTCTTTAGAAATTCGTCTAAGTGTATATTTTGAATATGATAGGTTCATTTCCTTGGGAACATGGTGTCTCGGTAGTGTGTGGTCATAAAGTTGTTGAAAATTGAGGCATATGTTTCTTGGGAAACACCCAATAATGTGGATGGTATTTGTAGCTTCCATGTTTTCTAGGCTATTACCAAAGGAGCATGTCTAATCTATCATTTATTTTGACCCTATTGATATCGTTGAATAGGAGACACAATAATTTTATCTACCCTAATCAATTTCAAGAAGAATTTGAATACCTTAAGGGGAGATTGATCAGTGATCAAGTGCTTCATATTCTAGAGGAGGGGGTGATGGTTGAGGTATTATGTGATGCTTCCCATCTAGGTTTGGGATGCTTTAGATGAAGTAGAATCAAGTAGTCTCTTATGTGCCTAGGTATCTATTCCCCCATGACCATAACTTTTCCACCCATGATTTGGTGGTAGAAATAATTTTTATTAAATTAATGTTGTGATGACATTACCCCATTTGGGGGAATTTCACGGTGTAAAATTATCATAATATATTGAGTTTTATCTTATCTTGGTGTGATATTAATCTTTAGAAATACTGTTGGACGGATTATCTTTAGGAATATGACTATTAGATCTCCTAAAACTCGTTAAATCTTAACATCATGACCAATAAGTTGAGATGGAATTCTTGGAAGGGTAATGTTTAGGTGTTTGCAGATTCTTGGAGAGTGATTAAGGATTTGAAAACCCTGCACTTAGATGTGGCGTTGGTTGATGGATGAAGTTTCCTATTTTAGATAATATTTTAGTATTCTCTAATTCAATAGGTAGAGGAGTCTCGGTGGGGAGACTCAGAGCTGGAGGTGATGTGTCATTTTTTTGTTATGGTGATGCTTCAAAGGGATGGTCGGAGGATGGCCTAAACCATATGTTATTTCAGGTGGGGGGGGGGTAGGTTTTTTCTGGTTGAGTTTCATAAGGGATTATTTCATTTGTTCTACATCTCACATTTTTTGGCACACCTAGGAGTATCCATGATTTACTATTTTTTGATGATACAGTTTTTGTGTCCCGGGATGAAATGGGTGATGGCAGATTTTGTGGCTCAGTGTTTTGATTTACAATAAGAAAATATAAACAAATCATTTTCCTAGATGTATACTTAATCCATTAGAAGTTCCTAAGTGGTAATGGGCTGATATATTGAGGAATTCCAACATAAGGGTACCCTAATGTTGGTGAGGTTGTCATACTATGTTGGTCATCATGTATCTGTTGATGAAATTAGCTCACTTCAAAAAAATCAAGGAGTTAGTCAACATGGATGTTTTGGTAAGGAGGTATACGATTGAATTTTTGTAGATACATAGAGTTCCAAGATCCATTTCCTTGTATCAGGATGATAATTTTACTTCATGAGTCTAGAGACAATTACAAAATTATTTTGTTACTCCATTATACCTCAGCACTACCTTCTCCCCCAATTGTATGGACAGACAGAATAGACTATCTAGATGCTAGAGTAAATGTTGTGAGCATGTTTTTTGAACTTTATTGAATCTTGAGAAAATAAAATTCCATTTTTTCAGTTTTCTTGTAACCACATATTTTACTCAACTGTTGATATGGTTCCATTTGAGACTTTTTATTGGTGGACATATCATCCTTAGTTATGCTAGGCTGAGGTTGGGTTGTCATTAATTTTTAGTCTTATTGTAGTGCCTACCACAACAGAATAAGATAAGGTTTTTAATGATAGGTTTAGATTGGTGTGGGACCATCAGAAGTCTAATTTTGATAACTGTAAAAGTCCTTGGCATTTGAGGTTTATGAACATGTGTTCTTAAAGGTTTCTCCATGTTATGGAAAGTAGATTTTTCTAAGGGGTATAATCTTTCTCCCCATTTCATGGGGACTTTAAAGGTTTTGGAGAATTTGTGTGATGTGTTTTACTTGTTAGGTCTCCCTCAATTAAATGCTATGATTCATTCTGTATTCCACACCTTTCAACTCTTTCAATACCTTCAGGATAAATCCCATGTCATTGAATACAAATATATGGATATCACAGATGATGTAATTTTTTTTGCGGCCAATAGAGATATATATTCATTGTATGAAGGTTTTGTATAGATATACTATTCCTTTGGATCATGTATTATATAGGAATTGTGCCTTGGAGGATAGTACTTGGGCTTGAGAGATGCAGATGTGTACTAGTTCCATGAGATTTTTTTTTATTTTTTGATTATTCTATTTTTTATGACGATGTGATGTTCATATCTTGTTAGTGATGAAATGTTATTTTTCTTCAATATGTGAAGTGTGTTAAAAACTTCAAGAATGTAAATAAGGGAAAACCTAATACCAAATCTAGACAGATTTTGTTATGATATGTTTGAAAACCATGTGGTTGAGTCAGTTCATTCCAAATTGGATAATAACTTTATATAGAAGATGAAATTTCTTGATTTGTATGTTTGTGTCCTTTTTATGATATTCTTATAGTAGTAGTTGGCTTGGGACATGTGGGGGTTCAAATGGCGGTGAATATAGTTTTGTGAAGAGGTGGTAGATTTTGGATGATGTAAATGATATAGTTGAGTGGGATTTTTGGTGAAATTATTTAAATTTCCTTGGTGTGTTTAGTTTGTGGAAGTGTTCAATTGTAATGAGGTCTTTGAGAGGTATCTCACAGGATTGACATTTTGACCATTTTACCAATTTTATTTCCCAGTTTCTTTTGATTCATGAATATGAAAAAATATTTAGAGGTATTTTATGTAATGTTTCAGACCTTCTTACCTATTACGTTGTGGCAATTCTGGTGGTGGAGGTTCATGGAGGAGTTTTTAAGGTTTTTTGATGGAAGAAGGAGGATATGGAGTTCATATTATAGCTAAAATATCTTCTGGTACAATAATCCCTAACAGATCCATTAGAGAGGAATATATGGTATAGTGATTCTATATGAAATTTAGAGGATTGGGAGGAGGTTTTTGGTTATACTTCCAAAATCAATAATAGTTACTACATAGAGAGCTAAGTTATTACATAGTGGTATGGGGTGGAGTTTCCATCAATTCTGGCATTTTAGGAATTGTTTCTCCAGAAATTAGGGTTGTATTATTGCCTCTTTTTAGTGAATGGGTTCTATAGTGTGGTCCTTACCATTGCATTGTGGTTTCTTATTTTATTTTATCATACATACAGCTTGAAGATAACCATATTTACTGTAGGTTTATTTAAAGAGTATTATTGCGGCATGGACCTTCTCATCGTGTCATACTCACCCCTTTCTTTTCAGTAGTTTTGAGGTGTGTTGAAGGGGGTTTTAGTGTAGTCTTATGTTTTGAAGTCCAATTATAAATTCCAAAACCCCATACTTCTAGATTTATTCATGTTTTTCATTGAACTATATGCATTTTATGGAGGTATTTCATCCCCCATTTAGTGAATTTCAACCCTGACCAAGGGGACATATCCTTGGATCTTTTAGGTGAATTATTTTCATACCATATCCATATTTTTTCGATATCCTTCATCCAGGAAGGTAGTTTTTCAAGAAACCCATTTATGTTGGAGATTTTTTTTCTAGAGGATGTTGTGGTTTGTAAAGTTCAAGGTTATCAAGGTATTTCCCTTCATCATGGTGCTTGGAAGTTTTATCCCACATATTCTAACCCATAACAGTGGTTTGAAAAGCTTCGTTTGAGAAACAAAATCATTTATTTATCATCTTGTAGTGTCTTATGGTAGGTTTTGTCCTCTTGGTATCTTTTACGAAGATCGTGTACTCTAGAATAATAAATACAATTAATTATTTTAATTGAAATTGAATGGTTAGGGGAATTAAATTCATGTTTTACTACTTTTGATATAATTAAATATTAAGATTCTATAGGATTAAGGCCTTACTAAATATTATAGTTGTTAGAGGGTTTTTTCACTATGGATGATGTGTTTTTGGAACCTAGTTGGCTAACTTTTTTATGATACATTAAAAGAAGTTTTCTAAGAACATATAATCAGATAATAAAGTAGTTCGACATTGAAGTTTTTCCTGGTGTGATAATTTAGTTGAAATAAAGAATCTAAATAGATGAAAATCTCATTACTAAATACTAAAAATGATATTTTTCTGATTTGAAAAGTGTTCGGATATATAGCTATTATTTGGGGGAAGATGTGATAGATGTGGTTATTATATGTGGAAGATGTGATGGGAAGTGGTTGTGATGTTGCAGTTTTAGTGTGAAATGAGGGTGATGTGATATTGGGTGATGTGGGTATTATTTGGCATGAAAATGATGGTATGATGTAATGGTATGTGTTGTGTTATATTCTTAGTTAGTAGTGGGATTAAATTTAAAAATGATAAATTTAAATGGAAAGGGATGAAATTGTATGTGAATGCTTGAAATGACAAGGTAGGTGTTGTTAAATGCAGTTGATGATTAATGTGAAATAAATGGTCTATATTAATTAAGTGGGATAGTAATTGAAAAATCTATAAATAAACTTAAAATTAAAATAATGGGTGGAATGTGGATTGTGTATTGTGTCTTATTGTGTTGTATGGTTTATTTAGTGGTGGAAGAAAACATGGAAAATGTTGTGAGGCTTGGTGGTGATGTTTGGAGTTCATTCGTAGGATTTTCATAAATCCATAGGTTGGGATTGTGTTTATATATATATATTTTATATTATCTATGGTTTATATATGCACCCCTTTCTTGAGCCTCATTCTAGAATCTAAATGTTTTGGGGGTCCCATCATCCTAGTGGTGACGATGGTTGGATGTGTACCCCCTCATTCCAACATTCACTTCCAGATGAGTTCGATATACATTGGTTCTGTGGGACATAAGTGCATTGGTGTTGGTTGTTTGACAATGTGATAATGTGGATATGGTGGGGGTCATTCTTGGTAAGAGGAGGTCTTGGGGTTGATTTCCTTCATATTTACAATACCCTACTATTCTGTTAATGGAATTGGTTGTGATGTGAAGGAGTAGGTGTCTTTGGGAGAGATGTGATGTGATGGCCCAAGTTTCTTTCCGCGAGTTGTGATGTGGTGTTTAGTTGCATGAAAAGTGATTGGCATGATGTCATGACTCAAGTTTGTTCTGGTGGGGTTACTAAAAGGAAGATATGAGAGCACCGAGACATAGGATATTAGTGTGTTAGAGAAACATACTTGTGGGAAATCTATGTGGGTTGAACTTTATCTTTGATATTATTCTTTTTATGTAATCATAATTAGATGCATTACTTCTTGAGAATGACTTATTGAGTATAGGATTTGTTAGTTGACCTATTTCGTTGTGGTTGGCTCTCCTTCATCCCATGGGTGTATTAGTATGGTATTTTTTCAATCATATGCTCATCCTATATAGAGGGTAAGGCTACTCATATGTGAGATTTTTATACCCTTAGTGCTAGTCACCAACCAGGGGAAAACTGGACGTCAGACAAAGGGGTTTTTTATCCTTTTCCTTCACTTCTAAAGAAAGAGGTGTCCCTTTTGAGGGAGGGGTACATGATAGTTACAGAATGTTTGACCAAAAAAAGTGTGAGGTAAGACTTTCTTGGCTCAATTATCCTTCCTGGAGATACACTACATACTCACCACTTGTTTTCATTTATGTGGTCTGAATATTACTCTTGAATATATTTCATAATTATTTACCTGAATCTCAGTGGATTAAAAAATATATTTTTCTATGTTTTATTGTTGTTGATAACAACATTAAAAAGGAAATAATGGTTTCTTGTCTCAATTCCCATTCATTGAGATATAATTAATACTCACCATTGGTTTTTATTTATATTTTTTTTATGATGAAAATGAATTTATTTTATAATGATTTTAATTTATTTGATGGTATGGAAAAGATCATCTAAATTTCTCTCTAAATGGTTTTGATTAAAAATTTACCCTGGTATTAAGGGCTTAATACTCTCAATTTCAATTCCACATGACATGTTTCAGATAATGCATCGTTTTTCTTTTTATATGATGTTATTTCATTTCAATTCCACATGAATGTATTATAACATGTTTATCATGTAATTTATGGTATTAAAAAATTTATATCAATTTCTTACATTATATTTATTTTGATTCAAGAGTTATAAAATCCATAACGGTTTCTCATCTAAAATTTCTTTCTCTGAGAAATGTTTTTCAATATGAACCAATTTTAATTTATATGATGTATATATTTACTATTTGATATTATATATCATAATTATCTCTTTATTAATGGTATTCAAAATTTATTTTATGTTCTCTCCATCAAAGGGTTTTTATTCAAAGGTTACCAAATCCATAAAAGTTTT
Organism: Viscum album; assembly: GCA_963277665.1. Taxonomy (NCBI): domain Eukaryota; kingdom Viridiplantae; phylum Streptophyta; class Magnoliopsida; order Santalales; family Viscaceae; genus Viscum; species Viscum album. Next base: position 1,346,880,196 of record OY728156.1, read on the forward strand.
TATATCAATTTTCCTTTTTTGGACATGTTTTGTATTATGCACCTATATTCATTTATAAGGCGCATATAATTTATTTTTAAAAAAGTATATCATGTTTATATTTTATTAATTGTATTTAAAATTCTTTTTTGTTTTTTATTCTTTCAAAAAAAATTATTTGAAAATATATAAGGGGGTTTCCTTAAAATATTTTCCATTAATGTGTCAATTTATTTTACCATACTCATTTTTCTCTATATGCATATTCTTTATATTATTTTAAAAATGTTATTCTCTAAAATTTTCTGGATGAATATTGTTATCTATAATTAAATTAGTTTATAAGGTCATTTTCATGTGTCATGGAATTTATTTATGATTTTTATAAAAAATTTATCATTTCAATGTATTTTATATGGGTAATTGTTTTTACATTATTTATAAATATTTTAGAATAATGTTTTCTAACATGTTAGTATTGAAAAAAAAATCATGTTTTCATGACCAATAATCATTATTAATACTGAAGGACATGTTTTAATATATTTTAAATCAAAATCGTATTCTCAATTCTTCACGAACCAACTCGTGTCATACCCTGCCCGTGTACCTGAGCAGGCTTATGGAAAAACTTGAGAGAATTCATGATCCTCCTATCCTAAAAATTACAATCAATAATCAAGAGTGGATTGGGTTGGTTCATGAAAAAATTTATCAAAGCCATATTTAGTTGTATGTTATTTGAGGTATTAAGTTGGACATGATTTTGGACTATCCGATATCAAGGGGTGGATACTAAGGAGTGTATTATAAAGTATAATTAATCATACATTATGGGAATAATTATAGCTTTGAAAGAAGTCATAAGAGGAACCCTTAAGTATCATTGGAATAGTTCATGGGATACAGACTATGCACATGACCGACATATCTATCAAGGGTTTGGTTTTTTGGTGTTTTTCAATTTTCTGTATTATCAAAATATTTTATATTGATTTTTATAATAGAATTAGTTGATATTCACTACAAAACGAGGATTTATGAGTGGTTTTCACACAAATGGTGGCATTTTAAACAACCAATGCATTATTTGGAGGTTATTATAATAAATTCTATGTATTTCATGATTAGAAATATATTATTGGTGGTTCTCATTATTTAGCACTGGTTAATTAATATGTCATTTTTAGCATTTTATATTCAATGGGAGTGAGTTTTTATAAAATAAGGTGAAATTTATATAACCCCCACTAAATATTTCTCATATGTTTCCTCTTATATAGGAAAAAATAATCAAAACCATGTTAATAGACACTAAAACATTTAATTGTTGTTATTGTTAGCGGTGTTGATAAGAAATTGAGGCAAAATTTAATAACTATGTTTCTTTTTGAAAAATATTTAATAAAAAATAATATGCATACAAATTCAACCATGAAATAAATTAAATGATAAATAAAAAATAAAATAATCATAAAACAACGTCTACTCATACATATACATCCATAGTCATACATTCACATACATACATATAAAATCATCAGTCAACCATAATCATAATAATCATATATATACAGATAAAATAATCCCAACATCCACCATAAACCAATGAACAATACATCCATCCCACCACCTCTAGTACATCTGACTACTCCTATAGTCTGAGTCATCATATGCAAACCCAACCTCATCAAGTGATCGACTTGAAAAAAAATGATAGAAATTAGAAATGAACATTATAAATAAAATTTAATCTTGAATCATTGATAATATATAACCATTCTATAAAAACTCTGATCCATCATGAGAAACTTATGAGGAGAGTTCTGTATTTGAATAGTCAACCTCATGCCTATTGTTGGATTTTTCACCTATAATACAAACATAACCATTTAAAAAATAAATATGTAGCATAATATGCACAAAATATATTCATACTTTTTCAAATAACATTTCCCATTTTTCTAATCACACAGACGAAACATTAGTATAAAATAATTAATATATCATGAAAAACATGTTGAGAACATAAAATAACTAGTTAGTATTTTATTCAACAATCTGCACTCAAAATGTTTAATTGAATAATATTCTAATTAATTTTTAAATTAATGTGCCTTGGGATTGAAATTACACAAAAATTTTAAATCAAATGAAATTGAATTATTTATTATATTTGAATGATAATTCAAAGGAAGATTTCTTATTATTTCACGTCAATTTGAGGTATTCTACTATGGTTTGGACCGTTAAATAAATGTTTTAGTGATTTAAAACATTAGAAAATGTTTACTAGATCTAATGATATCTATAACACATATTCAGGTGGATTTGGTTCTAATATTTCCCAAATCAATCTATGATCTTTTTACAAGGATTCAATTTCCATCTGACATCGCTTACTTGGTTTTTACCCCATGACACACATTTCTGAAGAATTTAATACCATTTAAATTTTCTTATTGACTAATTCTGCACACACAACAAGCCAAATGGATGTTTAATCCAATTTTACAAAAACAATTACTTCAATCGTAGTTTTCCCATGATGTCACTACTATTGTATAACTCTTGTTATGGTTTTGAGCAATACAAGAATGTTTTGGTGTTTTAAAATAATAAATATTCATTTATAAAAATCCTAGGAATCTTTTAACTAGTATTATTGGATTCTATTTCTACATTTTACAAATCAATCTCTGGTTTTTTCCTATTATTTCACAACTGTATGACCCCATTTTCTTGGTTTTGACCCCTTTGTTGATGTTTTATAGACATTTATGACTTCTAAAACTACTTACTGATTTATTTTGGGCAGACTACTCATCGTTTGAATGTATTTTCTACATATAAAAATAAAAAATAATTCAACTTTAATTTTACCATAAATATACATCTATCTAAGGTTTCATTCCATTGTTTTTACCATTACATGAATGTTTTAGTGTTTTAAAATACTTTAAACATGTTTATTGGTATACAAGGAAAACTAAAACTCCAATTCATGTGGTCTTAGGTGCTAAATTTCTAATATTAATATATGTTTTGTTTCTAATGATTTCACATCCATTTGACACAATTTTCATGGTTTTAACCCCATAATGAAGGTTTTTAAATACTTTGATATCTTTTACAATTGTATATAGATTCAATATTATCCCACCACTCTTCTAATGGACATATCCCACTTATACACATCAAAAATAACTCAAACATTGTTTTCCTATGATTTCGAATCAATATAAGGTTTTCTTCTATGGATCGATTGTTACACACACGTTTTAAGGTTTTAAAACATCAAAAGAACCATTATTTAAATCCAACACAACCCACAACTTAGATTGACATGAATTTAGTCCCTACATTTCACAAACCAATATTTTTTTAATATCATATTATTTCATGTCCATTCAATGTCTTTTTCTTCATCTTTACCCCTTGATACTCATTTTAAAAGATGTTGTAATATTTTAATATTTATTAATTATTTATTCTTAGAACCCTAAATCTTATATGGATGTGATATATGATTTTTCATATCAAAAATAATTCAATGATATTTTTTCCATGATATCACATCAATCTGAGGTAATATTCTATTGTTTTTGCAGTTACACTCATGTTTTAGTATTTAAAACACTAAAAACATGTTTACGAGTATCCATGGAAATACTTAATCCGAATTTACATGAAGTAATTTCATACATAAAAAAATAATTCTACAGTATTTTTTCTATTATTTTGCATTATGATTCCATTTTCTCAGTTCTGACCCCATTATACGTGCTTTTGAAGACATTTTTGTCTTTTCAAATTACTTATTAAGTCATTCTAAGAACACCTCACATCGGATGGACATGTTTTCTACTCATACACATAAATAATAATTCAACTATAGTTATCCCATGATTTCATATCCAAATGAGGTTTTTTGAAATGGTTTTGTTTGTACACCCATGTTTTAGGGTATGAAATCCTTAAATATGACTTTATAGATATCTCCAGAATACTATAACTCTGATTAATGTGTAATCAGTTAATACATTGTAAAACCCAATAAATGGTCATTTTCCTAGGATCTCATAACCATCTATTATTGTTTTCTTTGTTTTGACCCCATTCATCAGGTCTTTAAAGACATTGATATAATTTAAAACAAGTAACCCATATCCATAATAATGAAAATAAGATATGATTATTTTCACACATTAAAAAACATTAAATACTTAATTTTTGATGTGTATGAATTGAAATCACATCAATTTGACAGACAATGTGGTTGATTTGACTTTTTGTTCATGAATTTAATATACATGTGTACTTTTAGTTTAAAACATGTGTTACATTGTCAAAAAATGATCTAATGATCAAGTCTTTTTTTCAATATTTAGTAAAATGATCCATAATTCATTTTTGATATGTAGGAATTTACATTATGCCAAACAAACACATAAAGTGGGTGGTATTCCTTAAATTTTATTTTTTCAAAATATAACTGAAAATTTACTTTAAAATGCATATCATATAATCAAAACTAAGAAAAAAATATCCTTTTTTCCAAATTATTTTTAGTGGTACATAATTAATTATTCATGTATATGAATGCAACAAAGGTCAATCTGACACATGATGTGTTTAGTTTGACTTTAAGTGTGTATTTTTAATATAAAAGTGTCATTTTAGATTACAATATTTGTCGCGTAGTCAAAAATAGGATAAATATCACATATTATTTTTAAAATTTAATAAAATGATCCCTAATTCATTTGGGAGGTGTAGGAATTAATTTCACATCCATCTAACAACTAAAGTGGTTGGTATAAATCGAAGTGCATGTTTCCAATATAAATGTTTCATTTTTTAGTTTAAAACAGTTTTCACATATCCAAAACTGAGAAAATGAAATTGGATTTTTTAAATCATTTGAAAAATAATCTATAACAGTGATATTTATTTTTAATGTGTAGGAATATACTAATGGTCAATCAGACACATGAAGTGTGTGATATGACCCGAATTGCATTTTTTCAATATAACAGTGATATTTTACATTAAAACGACCGCCACATTTCTAAAATCAAGAAAAAAAGATCATATTTTTTCAAACATTAGTAAACTGATTCCAAACACATTTTTTATGTGTAGGAATTAACCGCACACATATCTATCGTAGTATGTGGTCAGTATGACCTTAAGGGATTGTTTCCAATATAAAGCTTTCATTTTAGTTTAAAACATCTATAACACTTTCAAAACTATGAGAACAACTTAAGAGTGTTTACAAACATTAGGAAAAATATCCATAATTTGTTTTTGATGTGTATTATTTTACCACACATCAATCTGACACATGATGTGGGTGGTATGACTTTAAGTGATTATTTTGAATATGTAATTTTCATTTCAAATTAAAATTATTTTCACATATCAAAAACAAGTAAAATGATCTCTGTTTGTTTTCAAACATTTAGAATATAATCCATAACTCATTTTTTGACATATTGGAATTGAATGCACATAAATATTACTCAATATGTGGTCAGTATAACTAAATTTTTATGTATTTATTATAAAAGTTTCATTATAATTGAAAACATCTGACATGTTTTAAAAAAACAAGAGAATAATCTTTTTTTTAAACAATAGGAAGAAGATCCATAATGCATCTGAGATGGGTAGAAATTGACCACATGTCCATATGGCGCATTATGTTTCTATTATGACTTAAATTATGTGATTTTAATATAATATTTTCATTTAACATTAAAAAACATGTCATAAATAAAAACAAAGAAATTGACCTTGGATCATTTTCAAACATTAGTAAAATCATGCTTAAATTATTTTTTATTTTTAGAAAATGATTTTACATCAATATGGCACATTTTGTAGGAGGTATTACTTGAAGTTTGTGTTTACAATATAAATTTTTCAATTTAGTTTAAAACATATATCAAATTGTAAAAAAGAAAGAAAAATGGCTCATATTGTTTCAAAAAATTATGAAAGAAATCAATTATTTATATTTTATGTGTTGTAATTGATCATACCTCATTCAGAAACATGATGTGGGTGGTATGACTTTAAATTCTCTCAATATTACTCTTTCCCTTTGATATTTATTTTTATTTCATTTCTACTTACTTGATGTTTTAATCACATAAAAATATTATTGACTCCCAAATATCTAAACATCAGTTAATTCAATGAAAACTCAAATAGATTTTATCCAGATGCATCTAATTATTTTAGTATATTTATGGTAGTCTTGTATTTATAAATATTATTTACTACAGTACCCTTCAATTATTATTTACATGGGATGATTATTGAGATGATAACTAAAATAAACAAGCTACATTATTTTTTTTGGGTAATTTATATGTTCTTTGAAATTGTTTGAATTATCTAAGGATTTTATAAATTACCCTAATGGGATAATATATATTACTTTTTACTTCCTCATGGATCATTCCCAACATCCTCGTAAATATAGAAACTAAATAATTTTCAATTATGGAATGCCACTAATCTGGTGTTTACCTATAAGGGTTATGTTTTTTTAGTTTTTTTAATCCTTTAAATTTATCTATGCTCTTATCAATCAATGGAACTGGTCGAACCCCCCTAGGTGTAATAGTAAATAATGATGATGCCCTACCAAAAAAATTTGATGGTATAGGCCCCAAACCATCCCCTTTAAATTAATGGGATCCTCATTCCCTAGAAAATTTCAACAACATCTCTATAAAAACATGATGATTACTTTGAAGTGATCACATCACATGGTTCTTGAATGTTCACATATTTATATAAAAATATTTCCAATGACTTTATTAATTTTCAAAACTTCATACTATTATATAATTCATAAAATTTCCATTAATATTTATTGTTATTTCATTACTAAAAAATTAATAATGAAATATAAATTACAACAACAAACGATAATTAAACATAATTAATTAGGGTATGCTACATGGATAAAATAGTGCCAATAGATCTAATGGAATAGTTTGATCGATTTAGTTGGAACCATTTAATAGGGTTTTAAGATTTTTTTTTATATACATAATTTATAATTATGATTATTTTGTTGTAATTAAATAAAAAAATAGTAATGAAAAGTAATTTCTTCAGCATCTCTATTATGTTTATTCATAAAATTTTCATCGGGTTCCCAATATATATTAAGTGATATCTCTATTTGGACATTAGAGTGGCCTAATTCATTAGATTTTATTCAAAAATATATAAACATTAGAAAAATTTACTTATTATTAAATAATATAAATAATTATGGATAAAATGCAAAAAATATTTTTCTTTCTCTTAGAAAAACTTTGAGAACTGGTTATATTAGGAATGACTTGTTTCTAAACATTCATAGTAGTTCAAAGATAATTATCACAAAAAAATAAAACAATTTTTAAAAATAAAAAATGTGTCATGTTTATGTAATTAATAAACTATAAAATATGTTGTGATCTCATGAGATTCATATACATTAATATTGACAAACATATTAAACTAATCACAATAATTGACTCTAGTAACTTTCTCATATATTTTTCAATAACTCATAGATATTTCATTAAACTTGTTTCATAATCTATATTTGAAATATCTCTATTACATTACAATATTTTTAGATTTCTTGAGTTTGAAATGATGTTCGAGCGAAAAATCATCTAGAAATAAAATAATAATAATTTTGTTAGTATATAAATAAATATACTCATTTTTTTTAAATTTGTTATAAATGAATATTAAATTATGGTTACCTATACTATATTATCAAACACATCATTTTTCCATGTTATGGAATTATACCTCAACTATCTATAATTAATGAGGATTTTCACGGTTTCACAAACATGCTACACAAGAATCTATGCATAGATTCAAGAAGTATCACCTATAGTCACAATTAACTCATAAAATGTAATAATATTCAGGATGTATTTTAGGTATCATACATCAATTGTTTTCATATTTATATATATTTTATTGTTATCTTTATTTATTTTCCAAATAAATTAAATAATTTATAAAATATATAGTTATTTGTATAGTGACATACTTACCAGTAATTGTAACTCACCAATATCAACTAGATTATGGGGTGGCCAACCACTCCATTAAGGGAGGTGAATCTGATGGTGGGATACAAAAAATATATGGGGAAACTGATGGCTCACTAGAACTCTCTGGTATAATAGAATCACATGGATCTACTAAATTTGATGGTAGTAGTGGGTGTTCTGAGATTTTTATAATATAAGGTCATTAAATTTTTTATTCACAATATTATTAAGATTCAAATGGTTTGGAATATATTCAATGAATAAAAAATAAAATTTAATTTTTTTTACATAAGGTAAAACATAGAATAATGTATATATTTATGAAAAACATATAAAAGAGAAATTGTAATGTAGTTTCATTATTAATTTATATATTATATTATCATCATTTTATATGTCTTCATTGTTATCGACCTTTATTTTGATGAGTATAAAATTGTCACCCTTATTTAAATTTTCTATTGATTTAGTATTGTTTAAAGAAACTATTTAATGTTTTGTGGTTGATGAGTTTCACTATCACAATGTACCAATTAACCTTCACCACTCATATTATACAAGTCACTTTTTTAAGTGTATAAAAACACCCCAACATTCATGTATTTCATCATCCATATAATAAAACATCATTTATTATGATTCTAAGATAGATGGATCATGTTCTTCATCCTCACTGATATGGACCACATGGTAGAAGTAGATATAAGTAAAATGTAATGCACCTTTCACTATACCTCTTTCAATGTTGACCCACTTTCATTGGAATAACACAACTAAAATTTGACAATGATAGTTTAGTTTTATTATATCAGTCATATTTCTATAGTTTCATACATATGTGTTTTTAAACACACCGCTATTTTGAATTTTCAATCCTTCTTCATGATAAATCATTCAAAACATGAATCCATGAATATTAAAGGAAATGAATACTTTAGCATTCCTGGGAGGACAATATTTGAAAAACACAAAATCATTCGATATTTCATATTAATTATAAACATTCAATATCTATATTAGAATATAAAATGTGTTAATTTTATCATAAAAACCCAATTACACCTCAATAATATGGAAATGATTATATACTTATACGATGGGTGAACCATTCTACAATCTACTTATTAACAACTTTATTAAATTACTACTCATTTTGAAAATGAACCCTCAATCGTCTCTCTATATACAAAATTAATTCATATATAAATGGATCTACAACAACACTATTGTATTAAAAAATCAATATGATTATAGTAACTACAATTTATTCTGTGTAAAATTTGGCCCCTTTTTAAACTATTATCCAATAGTTGAAAACACTGATGACTAGTTTTTAGAATGATAATTAGTGGAGATGTGATCGTCAAATCCAACACAATTGAATCTATTGTAAATATCATTCATATACCTATATGGAAGTTCAATCACTCTATGACTATGTGACCTTCAATAATATAGTCTTCTGGTTAGTCATTATTCCTCATATATGATTTCAAATGACCCATGTACCTGATGAAGATTTAAAAAAATATTAAAAAAAATTACACAATGATATGATAAAATTGAATTCATTAATAAAGTTAATATAATATTAATATACCTATAAATTTCATACATCTATAGATAGTGTACCAGTCCCCCATGTTTATCTTTTTCAACGAAATGAAAAGTCAGAAAAACCATGGTAAAGAAATATCATGGGTGGAATAACATCTCTAAATTACAACGTGTCAAAGAAATTATTTCATAATGTTTATCATGGTCATTTGGATTTATATTTTTTCACCAAATCTCTCTCAAGAATCTATAATACTCATCTAGAACTGAATTTACTATTCTAGATAACATATTATAAAATTCCAAGGGAAGAAACTACTCCATAATAATATTTGAGGCCTGACTTTTCAATCCTTTTAATATTCAATGTTTTAGTTCAACACCCCTTGAAATGTAAAGTGAATATACATATTAAAAGATTACATTCATTAATATTAGACGGAATAAATCTTTCTCATTATTTTTCATTATTAAAAAGACCATAGGATACATACCTTTCACATTTTCCCATAGACCATGCATTATATTCATTTAATCCAAATACTTAAGAGCATTAAGTCATTCCTTAAATTTACCTTGCTCATTATGAATGTAAAAATTACATAATAAATAAAATTATACTAAAAATGAGTTATGTCAATATTATGTCGTAAACAATTAACCTCCCAAGATGTTTTCTCAAAAAAATATACTCATTCTCTTCCACAATTGTGTTCCATTAGCTTTGGATATTGTACCTCGTACCCGTTTCCCCATATATAAACTTGATACATTTTCTAAATTCTATAGTTACATTCATTAATTGTGCCAAAATTTCTTAAATAAATAACACCTTATGTAACATTCTCTAATTAGTATCTCTATTTTATTATGTATTTATAAAATGAATTTTTGTGAAGAAATAATAAATCTATGATGGAATATAAAACAAGATATTTTACAATGAGGTAATCATTTATGTTCAAAATAAAATTGACAAACTCAAAAATCCAAACCAATATGGGTGTTCCAAGAAGATAATTTCCCTAGAGAATGAAATTAAAAAATCTTCCACATTAAATAATAATTTATTTCGAATGGTTTTTATTTTAATGCGTCATATTCTTCCACTTCATCATACCACAGTTCCCCCAATTATTTTATTATACTTTGAGGGAACACATTAATATCATTTCCAGAAATTTTATTTCCCTGAATAATCATTGAAATATTGAAAAAATACTTATTCATACATAGCCTTGGAGGTAGTGAATTGATGATTCTATTGTATATTTAAAACATACTCAAATTTTTAAACCTATGAACTACAATTATGTTGCAATAAAGGCTGTCTCTTAGTGATACTACAATGTATTGTTAATTTTTTCATGATTTATTTATTTTTACTATTTTATATTTTAATATTTTTATGATGTGGTGAAAACTAATGTAAAATAAACTAGTTAAAAAGTAAAAACTATATTAAAAATTCAAAATATAAGTGTAACAACTAAAATAAAATGAAAATATATAGCATTGAAATTCAATGGAAGAATAAGTTGTTACCTAACAAATAATTCTTATAGATCAATTTCTCTTCATCATTCTTAATGTATTTCACAATTGCATCTCTCTCAATGATTATACTAAAATCCATAATATTTCATCACATTTAGATCATTAATATGATTCTACAACCGAGATCCTGGAAGAACCACCCCTTTATGAAGGATTTGAACAAATATTTAAACAATCATTGAGATCAAAGACTCATATATCACTTTTTGTAATACCAATAATTGATTATTATTTGAGAAATTTAAATAGTGACGATAGTCCTAAAATAAAACTCAATTTGAATTAATGAGAAGAATTCAGAGTTCATTAAACTCTAATTGGAAATGTGAAATACTCATAATGTAAGAAAAAAAGTTCAAAAATCGATCGATTAATTAAACATAACAATGAGTGAATTTTGAGATCCCAAATTCAATAGAGAATTAAAATCAAGAAATCGTAGAAATTAAAATAGAAACAAAACATACCCATGTGAATAAAATAGAATTAGTGACTATAAATTTAGCTATAAATATTAGAGTAGCAGTGGTGCACCTTGATATCCTACTTCATCAGCTTCTACAGTCGAAACATCTTCCAAAAAATATCTCTTGGTTGTATATACATTTCAATAATCTCAATGTTGATGAAAATTTATCTATCTATTTTTATCCATATCTTACTAAGTCTATCCTAAAATAAAAAAAACTCATATTTATAGAACAAAACCTTTTGTTATTCCTCACTCAAGCCACAAAATAAACTTTTCTATGTTGACATTCCTTTTATCACTTCTAGAAGTTTTTCAACTTTTTCCTTCTATAACTTCCCTATCAATTTAAAATGCCATCACATAAACTCATGTCACCTTCTCTTGTCATGGTTTCTCCAAATTTCACTAATTAAAATTTTCAGTTTATTTATAATCACACCAACTAGGAAATGTGGCAAGTCCTCCTTGATTCTCTTGTTAAACTAGGTTATGGGAATCACAACAACTTATTACATTCTCACCCAACCCAAATTCAAACAACACTAACCCCTTCCTAAAAAACATCTAAAATTTTAACTGAAATTTATCCTAGATCAGTGGTAATCGATGTCATTAATTTCTTTTGAAATGATATGAATTTATTAAATTAGTTTTTCCTTTATTTCGTAAGTAAAAATATCTATTATAATGGTGGAAGACGACGAGATGCTCAAGGACCCCTTCCCCCTTTCATCAAAAATAGATCCTGAAAAAAAAGAACAAATACAATAAAAAAATTCAGAATGTTGATCCCAAATGATTGAGCATGGCAGTAGACATAGATCGCCTCATCAATTAAATTGAGCTGTATTGAGTAAACGGTTTGGTCACCCTTAAACAACTACCTCAACCGACCAATGATTGGGAAATTTCCTCCTTAATTTTGAATCATATGTTTTCAGTCATAATTTCATCAGTTGATCATATGGAAACCATGTTTCAACCTTAACAACTCACTAAAAAAAAGATCAATCCCTATGTTTTTTTTCATTGAAAAAATTAGTTCACTAATTTCAAAGTCATCAAGATCTTAGTTCATAATGAAAATAAAAAACCCTTTCAATATTGACCTTCTCATGTTTTAATCATCAGCATATCAATATGATCCCTATGATTAGATTTTGGAAAATGAAAAACATCAACATCTATTCTAATATCTTCGTTAATGTCATTGATTTGGTTTGTTGGGTCACACTTGTAAACTCAAAAATATTTTCCTCAAAAGCAACAATGATATCGGTTTTCTTCACTCCTATTTATGGATCCGGTTCTTTAGGTTTTGTGACTACATATTCTTTAATGTTGTCTCCAGTTATGGTATGTGGCCTTCAACATCAATGGAACCTTTATTAATTCTTCATCGAATATCAAAAGTGGTGGAAATATCACGATGAGGATCTTATCGACCTAGCCTGGTTCAGATTCATTATGCTCAATATTCGTGAACTCAAATATGGATTCACAATGGTGTCTCATTATGTTCATGGTGGTGGTTCTCATTTATCATTTTGTTTATATAAGGGATATTAGATCGATCTTCTGGTTCTTTTAGCAATTTGCTACCTAGATCTGGATCGATGGTAGTCTTGACATCCAGGCAAAGCTCCATTCCACATTTCTAGTGGTGGTGAGGCTTCAGACTTATAATCCATGAATAAGTTCATAGACGACATTGTATTTGGTAGAAAATTACATAAGAATCATTATATTATGTCAGGATGTGGAGAGGTTTACTAGTCCATTAAAAAAGGCATGTAAAAGAATTCTATTGTGTGTGTCAACTTTTTTCTTACTAAAATATTCCAAAAAAATCTCTATCTAACATCTTTTATATAGATACTCCTTCAAATTGATCATTATGATCATTTATTTTATGCGATCAGTGAATCAAAGGATCTTACGCCACTTGGGAGATTAAAATCTACCTCATGCCCCACCCTTCAAATAAATAAAATAAATTAAAAATAAATAAAAAAACAAGACTATTTATTAATAAATTTAAACATTATATTAAATTTGTATAATTTTAAAAAATAAGTAATTGAAAATTAAATTAAAATTAAATATCATTCATTAAAAAAATATTAACAAATATTAAACTAATAAAATAATGAAATAAAATAAAATCTAATTGTTCAATTGAAAGAACAAAATATATTAAAAAATAAAATAAGTTAACTGATTTTTTATTTAATTATTTAAATACATAAATAATATATATTATAAAAGAGTTAAGTTATACTAAAATATCACTATATAATAAATTATTTAAATTAAAGAAAAGAAAAAAAAACATTTCAATTAATTAATTAATTTGAAAAACAAGGAAAATAAAATTTTAATAAATAGAAAACTAAATTAAAAAAATAAATTTATTATTTTAAAAAATTAAAAAAAATTAAACAATAAAATTAAAGTAAAAATATGAATCTATAATTGAATAAAAAAATAACTAATTAAAATTTAAATCATAATTTATCATAAAACATTGAATTAATGGTTTAATTAATTTCACAAAAACCTGTCAACTAAAGTAAAATAATGAATTAAAACATTATTTGTTTAAATTAAAACATGATTAAATTAAAGATACTATGTGGAAAATTAATACCAACATCTAGCCACAATAAATTCCCCAACACTATGAATATTATTATCCTTTATAAAAAAATTGGTCAAATTAAATAGAAAGAAATATATCCTATGTATGAAATAATGGATGACTGCAACAATTTGGTTCTTGGATTTTCACCATGTAATGAAAATATTTACCCCCAATAAATAACTTATTCTTAATGAAAAACTGATTCTAGTTTTCAAAAAATATTTGATACTAAAAATATGAATTCAAATTAAACCCATTTCAATATATATTCAACTAAAATTCCAAACTTTTCTGTACCTCAAGTTGAGGAGTTTCATATTAATTTAAAACTATAATAAATTAGACACTCAATTTTTCTGAGAAAACTTATTAATTTATAAGGAAAATAAATAACTCATCCAATAACATAATGAATAAAAGAAAATTTTCAACCTCAATTAGGATTTGTATTAATAATTAATTAGAATGTATGTCTTATGAGATTGAATCAAAATTTAAAGATTCATTGAAAATGTCACTTGTATAACATTCACAAAATCCATTACAAATGCCAACTAATTTTTTTGAGCTTAATGAAAAATAAATTACCCAACTAAATCCAATGGGTACTAGGGAATTATACATAATAATGTGGGTATATCTTTTTGAATATTAAGAAAAATTTAAATCCATCAAAAATGATTTATTGTAAATTAAAAAACTATAATATTATAGAAAATTTAAGGGTTCTCTGTTGGATTGAATTGTCATAATGATTTACAAATTGAAATACCCTTCCCATACACTAATTTTCAACATTTCCCCTAATGTTGAATTTATGGTGGAAATATATGTTTATTCAATTCTAATTTTAAAACAGATTTGACAATTTTGTAAATAAGATTCATTTTAAAAAGTGTTAAATGAAATATCAATGTAGTTTTTTAAAACGGTAGATAAATAACAACAATTTATAGTATTTATATAGGTTTAATTATTATTTACCACTTCATAAAGTCATCTCAGAAATATAATATTTATAATATTTCATTATCAAATATGTGTGTAGAAACATTTCTAGAAAATAATGAGAGTATTAATCACTAATACAAACTCAAAAATAATTAATTTAATTTAAGAAACTAGAATTTTAAAGTCAAAAAGTAATCATGAAAATATTATTAATTTTAAATTTATCTATTAACCAGTCTATGTCCGAAATTATAGTACAAAAATATTGAATTTTTGAAAAACATGTGTACAAAGAAGAAATTTAATAACCGAAATCCCCTAATCAATAATCTCTTTTCTTCTTTAGATCTAGTTGAATTTTCCACCTTCATTGCTTTTATATAATCCCTATGTAAATTTCTAATGATCCTAAATATGAATGAAAATTAACATTACATTCATGAAATTTTCACTCATGTAAAATGTTACCAGAGTTTATAAATTAAGGGTGTCAATCCATAATTTTTTAGCTTGTAGTTTCTGTTGATCTTTTAAAAATATAAAATATATACTCCAAAAATAAATGAGAAGACCAATGTGGATTCTTTAGTGTGAGAATAATCTCCCAGTCAACCTAAATTTATTATCTACAATGAAATACATAGAAACAAAAAATAATGTGCTCACACTATAATAGATTACCATTTGTTCCCACACTTATTCAAATCAAATACATAAAATTAAGGGAAAAACAACTTGATTGTTCAATATTATTAATCTTATAATAAATGGAAATCTTCACCCAGAGGTTCCTTATAAAATTATTTAAATAAATATATGTGATTTTAATTAACATTGAATATACCATCTATACCATGATCTCTAATCTATACAGTTCCAAAAGCGAAAATGTGAGTTACAATAAAAGGTACATCACATTGGAATAAATTTTACCTATGAAAATATTTAGCTTTTAGTTATACAATAGTGCGTTATGTTCAATATGAATTTATTTTTTTGAATATTATCTCTTCATGAATGGATTTATTTTTTTTACTTAAAATTACATTCTTTTTTATAAGCATTAATCCTAATTTTATCCAACTATTAAAAAAACGTCCCCTTTTTTCTTGCCTCAAAAAATTTATATTAAATGATTTTAAATCCCAAAAATATTTATTCTCTAATTCCTTGTCCATATGAGAAGCTCTTACAAAATCATACTATAATGTGACATCCCTATTGGAGCCTTATAGGTCATCTTATACACCCAAAGATCATCCTCAAGACTCAATCATTATTATTTCTTATTTGGATTAATAGTTTTCTCAATATATGTTAAATCTTCATGTTTGAAACATAATCCATTCCAATATTTTTTTATTGATAAGTTATATACAATTTATGACTAAAACCATACATTTTTAGCGAAGCTTCCAATGTCCTATTTTTTGAATGGGTTCTTTGGTCTATAAGAATAAATCGTGGAATCCCCAATCTACAAAATAGTTTACTCTTGAAAATTTGGGACACAACTCTCTCATAATCAAGACTAGTCAGAGTAGCATAAATACATGTGGACACATATTCCACAACAAGAAGGATATAAAAATATTTAATGTAATTTGGAAAAGGGCACATAAAATTCATTCCCCAAATATCCATGATATCAAAAAAACATCCAAGGTTATTGTTTCATCTCATTTCCTTGAGAAAATTTTCCTTTTATTTTGAAATCCTAACAATTAAAACAAAAAACATGAAAATATTTTAAAATGGGGGTCTAAAATATCCCTGAATCTAAATTTTTCATAATAACTCTCTATGTCCCAAATTTACCCCCCACATTTCACACTATGGAAATATTTCATCACTGAAGAAATCACTAAATTCCGAATACATATC
This sequence comes from Viscum album, assembly GCA_963277665.1. Classification (NCBI taxonomy): domain Eukaryota; kingdom Viridiplantae; phylum Streptophyta; class Magnoliopsida; order Santalales; family Viscaceae; genus Viscum; species Viscum album. The sequence continues at coordinate 1,346,897,327 of OY728156.1, forward strand.
CTAAAATTTTGATCACAACCCTAATGTCACAAGTATGTATTATCCTAGAAATATTTCCCCAAATCATAAATAAACCTAGAAACATTCTTTTTAAAAAGAAATGTAGAACAATATCAGAAGATACGTAATTTAAAATTCTTGAAAAACTATGCCCTCTTGTCAATAGCATAAGAATATGACTTCTCCATAGGAAAAATAATTCTTATTGGTTCAATAAAAGGTTATTATTGATAAAATTAATCAGCACTCCTGTTATAATGATCAACTATAGTATTAAAAATTATTTTCTAATATGGGATCACTTTGTCAAATTCCGGAAGCAATAAAATACCTATAAACATCATTTTTTTATTCCTGATTTTTCATGATATGTAAAATTGGTGAATGTTCAGTGAAAACAAAAACTTTAGATCCCATGAAAAATCTTGTAAAAATTTCAATGGAAAATAAAATTCATAATAACTCCTGAATTTTGGAGGATTTTTTGGGAAATATTAAATGTCCTGAAATCATAAGAAATGAATTGTGATTTCCTCTCCACTCTTTTCTCAAGAATACCCCTAAAGAGAATTCAGAAGCATCAGTCATCTTCTCCCGAGGAAAGTCCCAATTTCATGGTATAACAATTGATAGAAACATAATATTTTGTTTTAGTTCATTTAAGACTTTATTACATTTATCATTAAAGGAAAAAAGGATCTCATTCTAAATTAATCTTGTCAAAATCAAATCATTTTAGATAAAATGATTGATGAATGTCATATAAAATCAATCATGTCCAAGAAAGGAACTAACAGCCGTCAATGATTTAGGAAAAGGAAATGAATAGATAATATCAGCCTTGGGATTGTCCACCCAAATCATATTCATAAAAACTTCATGACCAATAAAAATTATACTTGCATCAATGAAATGTAATTTTTCAAATTATTGAACAAGGTTACACTAAATAAGAACATAAAAGAAACTAATAAACTCCTCATGGATATCACACAAGATGGACCATACACTATAATGTCATCTATAAACAATTTCATGAATTCCTCAATAAATTCATAAAAAAATTATATGCATGCATCTTTGGATGGTGGATGGAGCTTTACAACATCTGAATAGAATTATATGATAATAAAACGTACTAAAAGGACATGTGAAAGTTCATTTATCCTAGTCCTCTAGAGCAATGTGAATCTGGATATATCCAAAATAAAACCATCTAAGAAGATGAAATGGGATTGAATAACTATCCATTCATGGATTTGATATATAAAATCCATGGGAAAGTGGTCCTTCATATTTACTATGTTCATTATCATATAATAGATTCACACCCTCCACTTTTTGGGTTACCTAAGCCACTAATTCTCAAAATTAATTTTTTAATACTATGAATCATCCCCTTTTGGAATAATTTAAACTGGTCTTACCCATAAAATATAAAAAAGGGTAAGTTATACCCATATACAATAAACTAATCACTGGCTTTTTAATAACTTCTAGAAGGGTTATATTCAATTTCCTTTTAAATTGTCTAAAATGTATATAATCATCAACTGAGAGAATCCAATGCATACATACTAAAGGGATAATTCATGGCCAAACGTTTAGAGACCATCCTATAGCCTTACAGTCTTTTCTGAGGACCTATAAGAGTTGATTTTATTGTTTATTAGAATACCCCTTGAAATTATAATAGTAAATTGTTTATTTTCTTCTAATTAGGAATATAAAAAAATTTCATCAAAATATTTTTAGTTTATGTGTGTGTGGGATGCTCTCTTAGGTTAAATTAATTTTTATTGGTTCAATGATCTAATTTTTATCCACTAAAACATCCAAAAGAATGGAAGAATTATAATATTATAGATTATAAGGGAATTAATTTTGCATCAGGGTAAATTTTTAATCCTCAAAATAAATATCATATTCCTATTCAAAAACAAGAGGTGACTTTCCATTAATTTTTTGAGTAGAATTTGAAACATTTTACCAGAATCTTATTCAATTTCAGATTGAAATTCAGAATATCCAACATTGTAAATGTTTCAAATGATTCAGAAATATTATTATCCATTTCAATATCATATTCAAGAAGAATCATTTGTTTTCATTTTTAGAAAGTCGAAAAATAAAAAAAGAATTTTCTGAAAATAGATTTTATTTTAGAATCATCACTATGAATGATTTAAAAATTCTAAATTTCAAAAAATTATTCAGAAGTTAAAGGTTCATTTTTAAAATAATGTTCATTTGAGAAATAATATAAATTTTTTATCTTGAATAAAATTGAGAAATAACTCTATGGAAGACCAGTAAATCTTAATAACATAGAGTACATAATGGTCATCAATATAGTGTTCCATTGATTCAAATATACAACATTAACCATATTTCATATAAAATCTATGTAAATAGTTTTTTTTATGATCATTGATTATAGCCGTAGTTGTTTTCAAGTATGTTATTCCAAAAAATAATGATGCATGTGAACTGAATAAACCATCTTCTAGGTTTAACACATAAAAATCAACAAGAAAGACTAAATCATTAGCTCTTAACACCACATATTAAAAAATCCCAACTGGCTTAGATAAAACTTTTATTTGATGGCTAGATGAAAATTAAATATTACATGATCTATTTAATCTTCTTATATGAAATGATAGAATAAGTTGTCACATTTATAGACGATAATAAATCTAACATTGCATCATCATATTAATGATTACCGATGACCCATGGGATGGAAAATGTACATGAATCTTTGCATTTAATATGAAGGGGATGTTAGATAATCGAAGAATGATTTCTTACCAGGTTAACTTCCTCACCTACCATGAAATTCCTCGTATAAGTTAGCATATACTTAATAAATTTAACATAATGAGTATGTTTTTAACAACATATAACAAAGTTTTTTAACCTATCCTTTTCAAAAATATTAAAATACTTCCTTATCCATTATAGTTTCAACATTATTCATGATAAGAGGTATTCCCAATTCATAAGTCAACTCCTATCTAACATTTTAATACCATCATCAACTTGAATCTTCCCATTGTAAAATCCCCTTAGGTTTCTAAAATCACATTAGGATATTTGTAGTGGGGTTTCATTACTATTTTTTAATTTTTCTTTTTGAACTGCTATGTGGAAAGAAGGTTTTTATACATGTCTTTATGGTTGTAAAATTGTTTTAGAATAAGGTTTATAGTATGTGATAAGACAAGTTAATCACGTAGTTTAACAACATTTCAAGTGTATTTTACACTTCTCTATGAGTTTTTCCATTAATTTGATAATTTTTAATGCCCTTTTCATATTCATGTTCAATATTATTATCATGGGGATTATGAAACTTTGATCGTCTTTTGAAAACCATTACACTTACATTCAATATTCCTCTCAGGTTAACTTAGAATTGTGATGGAAAATTTCCACTTCTTTGATTCTTCAAATTGCAGATGTCTTTTTCCCTTTGACACATTCTAATCACCATATTTTGTTTAAAATTTTTTCTTTGTTGTAATTTTTTTTAATTTTGAATCATTTCGTAAAGTTTTGAATCATTTCTTTGATTAGCTAGTAGTTTTTTGTGTTCATGATTCTTTAAATTTGAAAAATTACCACCAGATTTGTTTCCAAATTGGATTATATTATATCTTGGATGATGATCAAAAATATTTATGGATATTCTTATTTTGTTTTTCATTAGACCTAAACCTATTGTTCTATTGGTTGTTCCAGCCTTGATTGAAATTATAATTTTGTTTTAAATTTCATAGATTGGAAATTTTGTTTGTGAAATTGACTATTATGAATATTCTAGAAAGTTTTCCCAGAAAAATATCATTACAAGATTTAGGTGTTTCATTCAATTGTGGACATTGATCATTAAAATCATCAGTGGAATAAAAATCCCACAATTCATCAAAATTAGAAAGATTGGTTCTCATTAGTATTATGAAGGATAAGTGTTAGTCAACATATGCTTCATCATGCTTCGATGTTCACTTAACTTATTCTCAATACTACTATTATTAGAATAGGAAAAAGACAATTTCATATCTTGTTTAACATAGATTAGTCCCATTGTACAAAAGTGTTGATAATTTTTTTCCATGTTTCAAATTAGGTTCCTAACATCTGTAAGTTTTTTTTCAACTAACTCCCCTCTATTAGTACTATCAATCATGCTATAATCAATTACGACTATTCCTTATTAAAAAAATTGGGTAAACAATCTAATAAAAAAATTGGTGGTGGACCAACTCAAGAATATATTTTTTTAATCCTCTCTAAATACTCAGGAAGAGTTTCCCCTTGGAGGTTCATAATCCATAATAGGTCCATTCTTAATTATATAGTCCAAGAATATGGGAAACAATTTCTTGAAATTATTTTTTCAATTGATACCAACTCCCTATAGAAATGGATTATTTATAGTAAAACCACTCTTTGTCCAATACATCTAAGGAAAACAAGAAATACCAAATATTAATTTGATCCCCAATTACACCTTTATTGGTGGTACACACAATGTGGAATTATTGTACGTATTTATGGGGATCCTTACATGGAAGACTACAAAATTTTGGTAAATGATGAATCACGCCTAATCTATATTGAAAGATAGGATTGATTTTAGGATAACCTAATAAATTTGTCTAATTTTTGACATTAAGAGCATAAATCTCATTCAATGTTCTATGGTCATCAATTGTTTCTAAAATTTTTATTTTTTTAGATTTGATGATGATAGTTTGTGGTGTTTCAAAAGATGTTTTTTCATTTTTTGTATGATTTTCAATTTATAAATCATATTTATTTTATGATTTTTAAACTATTTGGTTTTATATTTCTGAGTTTTTATGTTTATTATAAATAAAAAAATTAACCAATTTTTTTTAAAAAATTCATGGTTTTTTTAAATAAGAAAGAAAATGTTCTTTTTACAAATTGACCCCTTAGAAGCCTCCATAAAAATTTATCCAATATAATTAAGTATTTATTAGTAATTTTAAACATATGTCAAAATTTATAACCTATGCATTGAAATACAATAGTGGTCAAGATTGTATCCTAGAAATAATTCCCTGTAATGTTTTTTTTTCATGATTTATTTAATTTTTCACTTTGATTTCCAAACTTATTTATGAGGTGAAGAAAAATGTTGTAAAATAAATCAATTCAAAATTTAAAACATAATTTTAATTTCAAACAGAACTATCCAAACGTAAAAAAACTGAAAAAAGTAATAGTGAAATAGATAGGAAGAAGTAGTAGTAGCCTACAAGTAATTATTATAGATCAGTCTATATTCATCATTTTTAATTGATTTAAAAACTATAAATATGCAAATTCTTAGATTGAAATATATAATATTTCATCTAATTTAGTTCATCATTTTTAGTCTAAGTCTTAGATATTAGAATAAATCCTTTATTAAGAATTCAATCAATGCGGTCAATGATCTCTTAGAAAAAGGACACATACAACACTTATTATATACACAATCATTGATCAGTGTTTGAGAAATTAAAATAGTGAGTATCATCTTCAAACTCAAAATCATATAAAATTAAATAACCACATTAAAATTTCATCAAAATCCACTTAGAAATGTTATGTACTCATAAAGGAGTAAAAACTTTTTAACAAAATTATGTACGAACAAAAATTCAAAGAATAACCACATTTCATGTTCCAAAATCCCGGATACAATTTCAATTGTGGAATATAGGATATGAAAACTCAAAAATATATCATCATGTTAATCCACTATCTTTGGATACTATAAATTTATCTATATTTATTTTATTAACATAGAAACACTTTGGATTCCATCTTCATTGAATTCTGTTATAACTGTAACTTCCTGGAATATCTCCTGGTTCCACTACTGTTTCTACACTTCTGACATCTCTAAAAAGATTTGTAAGAATTGATGTTCATCTCTGATTGATCAACATGGAATGTTTTTTTGCATCTTCAAGGTGTTTCATTTATTTATACTCGCATTATTACCCATTGACTTCCATCAACATGTATGAAATCTTTTTCATTATTATTTATTAGAATCATAACCCAAATAAATCATGAAATCATTATGGAATGCATGTATCTTTGTATAATAATGTAAAATATAGTTAATGATTTTATTCATATCATATAATGATTCATTGATCTTAGATTCACAAAATTCATCTTAAATAAACAATAAATCCATGGATGCTACATTATTAGTAATTCCAAGAAGACACATGATATGATACAACTTAAGTATGAAATAAAAATCTAAATACATTTCACACACTTTATACAATTATTGAATCCCATTTTCAAATAATTGATAAAAATAGTTTTTCTCACTAATGTTACATAAACTATTAACCATCTAAGGATTAACTGAAGGTTATATTTATCTGTTAAAATATTTTACATTTTATCCTGAAAATCCAAAGGCAACATTTATAAAGTTTCAAACTGGTTACTCCTTTTATATATAAAATTTTGTTTCATTTCTAGGTTATTCATTGTTTTAACATTACATAATATTCAATTATCTATTATATATCCAAAAAAATATAAACAAGGAAACTATTTAAATATCATTTCCTCATTTACATCGTTTTTATTCTACTATCAGATGAATTTATAATCTAGATGTGATCATTTTATTTTGTAATCCACTGATCAGTTTGAAATTGTATAATTTCAAAAATCTTCCGAACACATGGTATACTGAGGTGTGATTCAAGTAAAATTATTCCAAAATTTTCCCATAGATATTGGATTTACACTCTTCTACAAGTATATTCATATATAAGGATGTGAAAGTTCAATAAAATAAGTAAAATAAATTTTGAACATCACCCAAAATCATTATCGACCAGGAAAGGGTCCTAATTCAATAGAAAGAAAATTTAACATAAAAATGATTCATTATAGCAATACAAATAGAGAAAATACAAATGAATAAATATTTTCCCCCATAATAATATGATTGGATGTTTTGGAAGAAGGACAGTGAGGTGGGGTGAGGGAAACAACCAACATAAAGGTTTGGGAGATGAGGCCGAAAAAGTATGACTCCAACAAAAATATGTGAAATCAGGGAGTCAAGGAGGAGGATACATTAACAGAGACGTATTTATGGCTCAACCCCCATTGGGGGTTGTTGTTTCCATGAAATAGAGAATTGGGGTCATTATTCGGGTAGAAGAGATATCAGGGGAATCACTACAATCGTTATGAAGAGAGGTGGGATAGGTTTGGTGGGGGTCAAAAGTCAGTGATTGTTGATGATGGATTGTGTATGAGTTCAGAATCAATGTATGGGGTCATTTTTAAATAGTTATCATCGAGGAAAGGTTCCTCAAAGGAGGTGGGGGTCAGGGCTCATGGGTGGGGGGTTAGGGCTATGGGGGTCGAGGGTTAATTAGGGTTTTTTAATATTTAGAAGAATATTTAACTAATATTTAGCTAAATTAAATAAATATATATATAATATATGTAGTTATACCATTTCACTAATATATTTTAATTAATACTTAATAATCATTATTTAGAAGTAAATTCTAGATTTACCACTAATAAACCACTAATAAGACAACTTTTTTATTGTGATTGAATTTGTTTATATGAACTGAAGTAATTTTTACACCAGTTAATTTTGAAATTGTGGTCATTTCCTTTAATTATTTTCATTTTTATTATGTATTTTAAATTTATTATATAATAACATTTTTCCCCTGTATTAGAACTGAAATTATTGGAATAACTCTCTAAAAATTTAAATATTTGATAATTAAATAAAGGGTTCCTTTTGTATTGTGTATAGGTTTTTAAAATTTATAGTATCCATTATATTAAATTATTTATAAGGTAATAGACATTTAAAATAGAGTATTTTATAATAATGATTAAAATGTTGAAATATTTTGAAATTATAGTTGATGTAATGCTACAGTATTGGAATTTAAAATAAAGGGGGGTTTTAAAAATGTAAAAAAAATTAAAAAGACATTAAAAATCCTTATACACGTCAAATTTAATTTATAAATGGTTATGGACTTACAATAATTACTGTTACAGGTGAATTGGTTTATAGGAATAAATTTTTAACCTAATCTTTTAAGGATTTTGAAGGATGTCATAAAATGAAACAAAACATAAATATAAATAATTTTCACTAAATAAGTTTCATAGATCATGATAAAAGGATTATTTCATTGATATGAAAATTGAAAAGGGATTCTTGGATTATTTTATAAATTTTTCAATTTTAAATCATGGTTGTGTATGTTTTTTCATAAGTGTGTGTTAGTATGGTCTTTTTTTCATTACTTTTTATGTTTTCTTGAAATAAAGATTAATAATACACCTAAATTTAATTATGAAAAAAAATGTTTAAATGTTTTATTTTTATAAAAACATATTTTTGGTTATGTTAAAAATAAATAACCATGTGCATGAATATGATAGTTTTTACATTATCTAACCAAATAAAGTGATTTTTTAGTATTTAAAATTGGTGTTTTGTTAATATTATTATGAATATTGATTTCAGGTCATTTAATTAATATTGTGTATTTCATGGGGTGTTTTGTGAGCTGTTCCCCTTCTTAGTTGTTAACTCATGAAGCACTTTATTTTAAACGGTTTGATATTCATTTTATTATTTTGTAGTTCTCATTTGTATAAGAATGTTTTATAAGTTAATTATGACTTATGATTTCAATAGTATGTTATTTTGTGTGATATATATTAGGTTTGAACATATTTGGTTGTTTTAAATGACATATTTCTAATGGTATTCTTCAATTTTGTGGTGTTTTCATTGATATGGTAATCATTTTGATGATGTTTAGAATTATATTAAGAGGAATTTTTGTTATATGTTGGAGAAAACCACATAGAGTGTGAAATTTTTATGAAAAGGTTTATAATATTTGATGGAGTACCTTTTATTATGTGAAATTTTTACTTTTAATCCATGCATTTTTATTCATGGGGTGATTCAGGGATGGAATGTGAATGTGCTGGGTATGCTGTTACAAATCACGTCATTATGGGTTGATGAATGTCTAGAAAAATGAGATTGATTTAAAAATGTAAAGAATATATTGATTTTTTTTGAGATTGCTAAATGAAAATATAATTTTGTTCAAATATTTTTAGTGTAAAAAAACATAGCAATAATAATAGTAGGGTCATTATCATTATTTATAAAAAAATAAAATTAAATGAAAACTTTATATATATATATATGTATTCATATATGTATATATATATTTTCGTGTGTGTGTTTGTGAAAGTATATGATTTTGTGTTTGTTTGTATAAATTGGCTAATATATATATATACACTCATATTATGGTTTTATGAATTGTTATTAGTTCTTAAGAAATAGAATTTTAACAGTTCTATAAAAATACATTAACAACATTCAAAAAGTGTTTTTGATCTATGCACTATTAAAAGTGGGGCACTTTTATCTTCTCTAGAATGAACTGATAAGGTGGGGCCTTTATCATCCCTACTTCAGGAATAGATAGAGGGCCTCCTTTATCAACACTATTTAGAGAATTGATAAAGATCTTCCTTTATTAGTGTTAGATGTAGAAATGATATTTTTCAAAATACAACAATTTTCTATTAAACTTTGAGAAAACTACAACAAAAAACATAGGAAAATATAGGAAAATATAGGATATGGGAAGTTGATAATTTAATTGAAATAAAAATTACTTCACAAATTAAATAAAAAATATTCTATTATAGATAGTTCAAAAAAATCTACAATTACTTTAACTAGTACTATTTATCACTAACATTCAAACACATCAATGGTTTCATTTTCTTTGACACTAGACCCCTCTCAAAAAAGCCCGATCATCATATTAGTTTCCCAAAGATCTACCCCAACATGAGAAAATGAATCCACATTTAAAATAAAACAATTATCATGTTTTTAATACTATATTGAATTAAATTAAACATAAATTTGAAAAAATACATTAATAAAATGTCATTTTTGAACTGATACCACACTATTTGAGTAATACTGGTCAAACCCTGAGTTTGATTGAGGTGAATCTGATTCTTAAACCTACAAAATAAATTCTAGATAATTTTTATAAAATATTCAAACAATCTGAATGTCTTTCTTAGTTTTGAGTATGTATTTTTTTTACGAAAATTTCATTTCAAACTGAAAACATGCAATCAGAGGCATATTAGTCATGTCCTGTGTTAGTTTTATGTGATACTAATTCCTAAACATTAAAATTACATATTAAATACTTTCCATAATTATCAAGATAATCCAAACATGTTTTCCTAGTTTTTATTGAATGAAACGTTTTTTAAACCGAAATTTCAATTTTAAACTAATAATGTACACATTGAGTCAAAGAAGTAATACCATGTATCATACTGAGGAGTGTATGATTCATAAATTACATAAATTACCTTTGTATAGTTCTCAATATGCATCAAAAAAATATTAATTCTTTTTCTTGTTTTTGAATAATTCACTTGTCTTTTTTACTAAAATGACAATTTTAAATAAAAAGACATAGTTTGAGTTATCCTGATCGCTCCATACATCAGATTAAGGTTTGGATGATTCTAATATGTCAAAAATTATTTATGGATATTTTTTCTAATGTATCAAAATAATCATAATGGGTTTCCTATGTTTTTTGTATATCACTTTTGTTTTTTTCTAAAATGTAATTATAACCATAAATCATCTAATTTTATCCATACCAATAACACCATGTGTCATATTATCATGAATATAATTTCTTTATATCACAAATGAGTTATAGATTATTTTACTAAAGTATAAAAACAATATGAATGTGTTCTCTCAGTTTTGAGTATGTCGCTTATATTTTTACTAAAATGTCATTTTAAACATAAAACAAGTACATTGAGTTATACCAGTCAAATCATGTACAAATGTAATGTGAGGCTGATTACTACATGTTGAAAATGAATTATGAATTGTTTTACCAAATTATAAACAAAATACGTGGGATTTTTATCAGTTATAAGTGAGTAGAATGTGTTTTGAAATAAAATTTCAATTTTAAACTAAAAATGAGAAATTTTAGACATACTAGTAACACCATGCATTGGATTGACGCGAATCTAATTACTACACTTAAAAATTGACTTATGGATATATTTATTAAAGTATACATGCAATAGGAATGTGTTTTCTTAGTTCTGAGTTTTTTACTTTTGGTTTTTACCATTTTTAACTGAAAACATGCACCTGGATTCACACTGGTAACACTGTGTGTCAGATTAAGGGGAATACAATTCCAATATGTCATGAATTAATCATGGATCATTTTCCTAATGTATCAACTCAAGATGAATTTTTTCTCTCAGTTTTGAATATTTCACTTGTTTTTCTACTAAAATGGCTTTTTAAACTCAAAACATGCACATGGAGTCATACCAGTCACATAATATTTTGGTTTCACATAAGACCATTTCATACACATCATAATGAATTATGAACCATTTCACTAAATTATCAAGATAATTTGTGTGATTTTTCTCAGGATTTAATGAGGGAAACATGGTTTTAACTAAAATGAAAATTTTAAACTAATAATAGAAACTTTGAGCCATACCGAGCACACCATGTTTTAGATTTATATTTGGATGATTCTTACACATCTATATATATATATATATCATTTTAATAAAGTACTAAAACAATATGAATGTGTGTTCTTGGTTTTGGGTTTATCACTTTCATTTTTTACTAACATTTCATTTTTGAACTGAAAACTAATACATGGAGTCATAATAGTCACACTATGTGTTAGATTAAGGTGTGAAATATTCTTACATATCAAAAATTACGTCCGGATCATTTTTTAAATTATAAAAATAATATGAATTATTTTACATGTTTTTTTAGTATATCGCTTGTTTTTTTACTAAAAGTCATTTTAAATTGGGAACATGTAATTTGAAACATAACAATCACATCCCATGTCAGTAAGAGGTTGTACTGATTCCTACTCCTCAAAAATTACTTGTGAAATATTTTCCAAAATTTTCTTTATAATCCAATAATTTTTTCTCTATATTTAGTTAGTGGCATGTGTTTTGAACTAAAATGAAAATTTTAAATAGATAATACACACATTGAGTCATACTGAAAAAAAAATGTCTACCAGATTAAGGTGTGGATGATTCAAACACATTAAAATGGAATAATTATCATTTTAATAGTCTATCAAAACAATACGAATTTTATTTCATGATTTTGAGTATGTCACATGTTGTTTTTAGAAAAATCATTTTAAAATGAAAACACACAATTATAGTAAAAAAAGGTCACATCATGAGTTAGATTTTTGTATGGATGATTCATATACAAAAAATAGCATATGGTTAATATTACTAAATTATAAAAACAACATTTATGTGTTTTATTTGTTTTAATTATATCCTTTTAATTTTACTGAAATTTCGGTATAAACTGAAAACATTCACTTAGAGTCACACCGATCACATAATTAGTTAGTTTTATGTGAAATTGATTCCTACATTTCATAAATAATGTATGAATCAATTTCCTAAATTATCTAGACAATACGATCAATCTGGCTTATTTTTTAATGAGGGACACACATTCTGAAATAAACTATCAATTTTAAATGGATAACATGCACATTGAGTCACACAGGGTACACCATGTATTGGATTGAGGTATGTCTAGTTTTTATATTTCACCAATGACATAGGGATTTTGTTTTATTTTTTAAGGAAAAAATATTAATTTTTTTGATCAATTTTTGAGTATGTCACTTTTCATTTTTACTAATATGTGAATTTTAAATAAAAAGGCACACTTGTAGCCATAGTGGTCAAAAAAAATTTGGGAATGAGGTTATGATTATTCATAAACATCAAATATAACATATGGATTATTTTAAAAAGTATCTAGAGATTCCATGTGTGTTTTTATATTTTTTTATTATGTCATGTTTCCTTTTTACTAAAATATAAATTTAAACTGTAAAAGTATATTTTGAGTCATAACGATCACATCATTTTTTGGTTTGATGTGATACTAATTCCTAAATGTCACAAATTACTTATGAATCATTTTAAAAAATTATCAATATAATATAATAATTTATTCTCAGTTTGGATTGAGTGAAACACATTTTTAACAAAAAATTTTATATTAAACTAATAACAAGAAATTTGAGTCATACCAAGAACACCGTGTATTATATTGAGGTGCGACTAATTACTACACATAGAAAATTTCATATGGAATGTTTCCCAAAATTATAATAGTAATATGAATTCATTTTTTCAATTTTGAGTATGTGACAATTGTTTTCAATCAAAATTCCAACATTAAACAGAATACATGCATGTTGAGTCATACTAGACAAATCATGTATCTGATTTAGATGTGGTTAATCCCAACATCTCACAAATAACTTAATAATCATTTTACAAAATTATTAGATAAAAATTAAATATAAATAAACTAAAAAATTGTATATAATGATAAAAAAATCTACTAAATAAGTATTAGTTAGTCATTTCTATATGATGTCTATATGAATTCTGGAAAAAAGTATGCTGCCTAATTGTTTCTAAACAAATATATTTCCTCTTGTGAGTATGAGGACATTAAAAATTCCTTTTATTACTAGAAAAAATTAAATAAATAAAGGATTAATATACATGTTAAACAGAATGTTAAGTATAATTTAAAATAACTCTTCAGGGGTGCTAGATTGTTAATGGTATATAATATGTTTCATAAATTAGAAAACATAAGAACCAAGAAATTTATCATTGTGTTTTTTGGACATTACGTAAAAAATTAATAAAATAAATAAATTGATTTTATATATGTTATGATATTGAAATATTAATATATATACTTAAATACTTTTCCACATGTTGAAATCAATAGGCTCTTTATATTCAGGTAATATCATGCTTCCAGGATTTTGATGATATTTAAACACCTATCTATATTAATATAATTTTCATTAAACATAAGATAAAATATATAACATGAATTATATTTTTAAAACATAGATTGTACTTTATTAAAAATTGATAAACATCATGATATGTGTTCATTGTTTTGGGTATTAATGAATTGAATCTATAAAATAAATCTTTCGAGTATCCAGATTGAATGAAATGAGTAACCAATGTTTCCTAAAAACAAAAATGAATGAGGGATGAAATGAATTAAATTATAGTTGATATGATTAAATTAATTTTTTTTTACCAATGTATCATTTTTATTAATAAGAGTAAGACATCTGTATGTTTTCTTTCAAACATTATAGCAAGTTTCTACATTATTTCTTCATATTTCATTAGTTCTATTGAGAATATTTTTTAGAAGTGACGTCAGGACTAATGATTCAAAATTTATAATGACATGGTTTTTTATTCAAATAGTATTGATATATATGATGGAAAAAATTATGAATTTTATTTATTCATAATTACCATAGTAAATCAACTATTGGGAAGACAAATTATGAAAAATATAGAAATTAATGGCATCTTCGTACTTCTATTCATAAAAATCAATTATGGTCATATCACTACTAGCTAATGTTGTATCCATATTACCCTTTATTGTTGGTATATATGGTTGTTGAATGGGTGGGGCAAAGGTACATTATGGAATACTCTTTGATTGGTTGGTTGATCCTTTAGAACAGTTTGATTCGACATTCAAGTTCACCCCCTTCACTTTGTTCATTTGTAATAAAATTCATCAATTCATGCCTTTTTTCATTAATTGATAATGGTTTTGAATGGAAAATAAATTGGAAATAAATACTTCCATATCTAAATGTTTTTTTCATGATCTAACAAACATTACACAAAACATCCAAAAATATTCAAAACCATATTAATATTTGAATCAAAAAGTGGAATATGTAACTCATCACTCAGATCACAAGATACGTTAATCCCCAAACATATAAGGCCTATTGGGATTTTTTATTATTTAGAATATATCCTTTTATGTTTTACATTGTACCCCTCACAACAATTTGATGGGGTGGTGTTGATAGATATAAATCATAGTTATTTTCACCGTATAAAATATCAACATAAGAATTTTATGAGTTTCTACCAGACTCACATTTCATTGTAACAATTCTGTAAATATTGGTTTCCTCTTCTAATATAGATCTTTTATTGTAATAGATCATGTTAATGATAGTGGGGTTGGTTGATCTTCATGTAGTGGTTTTTATTATGTTGTTTATTCTCTTTCATTCCTTCACACAACATTTTCTAACAACTCTGACTACCAATTATGTTTTTATTATATAAAATATAATCACCCTTAAAAATCATTCATTTTATTATCATTATCACACTATTAATTTATTTTTAAAAAATATGGTCAGTTTGACACCCTAAAAAAATGAAAATTGAGTGTGGCCATACTGTTTTGGTTGCATCAAGGCCATAGATAGTATCTATTCATCGAGTAAAACTGATTATTATTATTATATCTAAGTAAAATAAAGTATAGGAATATAAGTTATCATTATTATGTAATATCAATTTAAAGAAAATCAATTTTTTATTATGTCATACTTACACATGATTCACACACATTTTGTGTGTTTTCATCTGTTACTATATTTTATTTATTTAAATGTTCCTCCTTACAAAGCACATGACATGTTAAGGAACTGGCATTGTATTTTGATTCATCAATATAAAAACAAATAGAGGAACATAATTATGTTATTTTATTTCTACATGAAGTATTACAATATATTTAAAGTAAATAGAATTTATTAAGTGATGTGCACCCCATCATTGCTTTATAGTAGGGGTACATTAGATTTTCTTTTCATTTATTATTTTCATCACATGGTTTCTATTTCATAAAGTAACATTTCTTAATCAATGTAATAAAAATAGATATTTTCAAGAAAGAAATTACCAGTCATAATATAGCAAAAAAAATGTCTCCTCCAATGACTAATAAACATATCCGATGCTTTTTGGTCTATCATGTGTTTATACATCTATGGTGGATATAGGTTTATTTTCCATTCATCATATTTGTGATGATACATCATAATAATTTTGTGAAATCCCTTGTGATCCTTTTTGTTAATCATTAATACAAATTTAATTTGATATTCATCTATAATAAATCCACTCTACAAGGGGTAAAGAAGATTAATTCAATGTTTCACTAATTTTTAGTAAAATAATGAAAGTATATCATAATATTACACTAATACATTCCCAAATTAGTGTCTTAATAATTTTCACCACAACGTTCCTAGAATCTACAATAAACGGAACATGATATTGAGTGGTGAGCACATTTTAACTTTTGAACATAGCCTTGTTGGGGTTAATATGCTGGCCATGTGCATTATATCCAACCATTAATTCAATGACTTTATTTCTCACCTTAATAATTTTCATTAACATCATTATGTTATGAAAAAAAATTATAGGACCATAGCTATTCATCATCTATAATTTATTTAGCTTCAACATTTTTAATATATTGTTTCTCTAGATTGGTAGTATTGGAATGTGCGTAAGGATGTTGTTCGTATACATTGGGATCACCAACATGTTATGAAAATTATTATTCCTCGGTATATGGAGCATCAACATATGAATAAATCAATATCTATAGAAGCTTTTGAATATTTAATTTAGATTATATTGATGAAATAGTGAAAAGTTAATAATATTTGATAAAACATTTTATATTACTAAAATATTACATAATTATTGAACTCTCTTTTTTAATCATTATATGATTTGGCCACTCAATAAAGTATCCAAATACCTTCATCATGGTCTCCTCTAACATAAAATACATGGTCTATATTGAGGCCACTGTGACCTAGTTTGGACATCCCAATGAAAGTTTCATTCTTAGTTGATTTGACATCCTTCCGTTTAATAGTTTTGGTCGATAATAAAATAGTTCACCACTTTTAATTTTTGGGATCAGGAACATAAAATACTTTTACTACCCATGATTAAATTATAAATAGTTTTTCTTTACACCATTCCTTATTAAAATCCACATTCATGAATACAAAATCATCTATTTTAACAACACTCAATTTTTTAACCCACTAGAATTTTGAAACAATCCATTTGAATATTTTATAATAAAAATATCACATTTTTCCAAGATTCAAATGTATGAAATATTCACATAAATTGGACTTCATTCCTTGGTTCGAGATACATGCATCAGTTAATCCATAAGTGTAACTCCACTATTTTTTAGGGAATGTGTTCATCAGGTTCATTTTTTTAGCATGTATAACCATTAATATCATAAATATTATAATATAATAAATGAAAAAAAATGGTCTTTTATCTAGTAATTTAAGTAATTATAAATTTGAATTCTAATTTTCAAATTGATCATAAAACTTATGGTATCAAAAAAATCATATAAACTATTGATTTGGTGTATTTGATATTTATATTTCATCCCATGATGGATTCAACTTTCTAATAATTTCATTGTGGGTTTAAACACATTCGGAAACCACTAAAAAATTATAGAAAACTATAAGGTTGACCTAATATCAATCTGTTATAGTATTAGTGATAACATATATTCTCTAAATTCATTCACCCACAATCCTTCATGTGTGATGAGATTTCATTAAACCAATTATTTTTACATCGGACAGGTAGTTGATAAAAAATTCATTGGTTTTCTTAAAAAATAGTTCTTTAAAATAAAACATTATAGAAGAATTAGATTTTTAATATACCCTTTCAAAATATTCATATTCTGTTAAATGGGGAACATCCATATATAATTTATAGGGCATCAAAGTTGAATCTCTCTTACCAGATGAACCATCAAGTGAACCAACATATTAAATAATTTTCAGGGGATGAACATCACCAATTAACATAATATGATTGAAACTTCCATTTCAAAAGTTTTGAATTTCATTGAGTCTAAAATATTTTGCATATACCTTTCAAAAAGAAATTTTTCTTGGTTAATTCATGAAGGACGTTCTTGAAAAAATGCAACGTATATCTACATCCATGAGATATTAAAAAAAACATGGCAGTCATGGGATTCCAACACCTTTTAATTATATCATATACATGATATTATTGATATTTTATGGATACACCTCTGGAACCATTACATCATTAAATACTTTCAAAAAAATATATCTATCTTTCTTGGAAAAAGTGTATGTAGTTAAAGAAGGAAAATACCATTTTTCACTCTTCATTAGCGGCAAATATTCCCATATTTCCATGTCAACCATGTCCATCCTAGCGTTAATTCATCTTTGTTTTTAGAAGATCATTTATTAATGTTCCAATGAAACTATATCATATTTTTTCATCATTTATAACATCTATAAAATGTTTGATGTACAAACAATTCTATTATGGTATGTCAAAAAAACCGATCACTTTTTCAAAAAAATTTATTAATGTTTTTTCAATAAATGTTTAACAAAAGTTCTAAAAATATCTTTTACTTTCTCAAATTTTTTATCTTTTATTAGTAGAGGTAATGTTATGAGTTATTCTAAATTACCGTTAAATGATGTCATCCAAGATTGATACATATATCAGCAGGGTAAAAATCTATGATGTCCTTGAAACACAGTGTTCGATGAAGGTTCAAATTAATTTAATGAAAACCTTTTTCACAAATGGAATTTCTTTTATTTCCTTTAATTATATATGCAGAATAATTTCTATAATAACAAATTCATTTATCATAATGTACAACATGGATCTCAATGTGATATCTTCATTTTTATTGGAATCATACCACATAAACCATTAATCCCGCGATAATTTAAAATCATTGATCAATAGATTCAAATTAAAATCAATATCATTACCTGGATGTTTTTGTCCTTGTATAAGAAGAGATAACATATTTTATTTTCATTTCATGCATAGCCACGGGGAATGTTATAATTTACCAACATATCTAGCTATGTGCTGTGAGCGCTACATTGAAAACCAAATGTATTTTCTTCATCTGTAGATAGTGAATGATGAAGATTTATCTTATTGTTTCCAAATTCAGGATACTCATAATTAATTCTATTTCACAAATGAGATACTTTCAGGTGAATAAGTTTCCCAAATTTATTTAGTATATCGATGTTCTACATTAATTTTCTTCCAGTCTCCTTACATCCATATATGTTCCTAAACCTTGGAACGATTGTAATGTACCATAAAACATTTGTATGACCTGATTCACCCTTAGTGTATCAATAATCACAACACTTTAGGGATTTTTAAGTGATATTTGGTTCTTGTGATAAAATATACTATCATTTTTATAGTCATGATGTCTTTTATAGATAATAGCCTCTCTATGTAGCATTATTTTAGCATCATATGTTTAGAAATAATCTCATTATATTTTGGGAGTGTATAATTCATGAAATAAAGTAGTTTAGTAAAACTGGAATCACTCCATACATTATCCTATTATAAAATATACATCTTGATTATGGATATCAAATGTTGCATAATTAATACAACTATCATACAATACGGCATTCCACAACTCTTTAACTTCTAAAAATTTTGGAGTAGTCCCAAAGTTCATATAAAAATATCTTTTTCATTTATTAAATATGATATTCATCATCAGTCAAACCTATAGTCACATCCTCGATACATTATTCATCATTGTACACACATATATTCATATCAGATGATCCATAAAATGCAGTCTTATCCCTATCACAAGCTATATCTAGTTTTCCCTATTCTTATTCCATTGTTTATTACATTGATCTATTCTGTGATAGAATATGTGTTTTTACAACTCCTCTAGACTAATTATTCATGAATAAAAATAGTTTAAACATTAAAAAATGATTTGATAAAGGTCACATACATCATCCTTTGTCAACATGATAAACTATTTCACCCCATACACATTCTCTTAATTCATTTGATTTGAAACCATCCATTTTTTATTCATTTCCATCCTATTTGATCTAGTAATATTTTTATTTAATGTAATATATAAATCATAAAAACTATTTCATGGAAAAAGTAGATATTATGGTTACAATAACATTTTTGGTAATATTATTAGTGGTTCTAATTTTAATGATATAGATTGGTTTATTAATGGTTTTGATTTTACTAATGTCGGTTTCACGACCTAACATAATGGGCCTCAGGCTACAAATACCCCAATCCTACCTCCATAGTCCATGGGCAAGCAACAAGCATGGAATGAAATAACTAAAATGGGATTTCATTGCCTAATGTACCTATATTAACATACCTGACTCTCTACATGTAGAATTAGAGAGGAATAATATTAAAAGATATATCATCTAGAAAATAAACCACTTATGTTGAACCCTTTGCGAGTAAAAGATTGTTACTGTGTAATATGAACATTAAAAAAAGAAAAATACACACCCAACCATAAAGATGTCCCAAACTAAAAAAACTAGAAATTTAATGTATAGAAAGATCCTGATTCTAAAGCTTTATGCCTCGACCACCATAAGCGTTAAAATGCACCACAATACCACTATGCTCAACTATAATCACTACCTAGTTGTCTGTCATCTTCATAAGACATGACTTGTATGGTAAAATCCCATGTATGGGTGACAGTATACATAACTAGTAGGAAACTACAAAATATAAAGGGGAGTAGTAAGAGAAACAATTTGAATAAATATCTCAACCCATAAAAAATGTGTAACAACATCAAAAAATAAGAATACATACATACATATATATATATATATATATATGTTTGTGTGTTAGTGTGTTCTCAACAAAGGAATCCAAAATTTGAGAGAATGGGGATGACCATCTCACAACCCAACCTAAGAAATAGTGTCAATAGTTCTATGAAGGTCCATAAATGATTCCCAATATCTCATGTGTCTATCTAGAAGAAGAATCAATGTAGAGACCTACCTCGCCAATTTGGCACACAGTCGAGGGGTCACAATATCAAGGAACAAGACTCGCACCCTAATTCCTTATGAGGGTACCACTCAGTAGGTGGAGGAATCATGACCATGTCCTCCAAGGGGTCCTACTCAGTGTAAGGAGGACCCACTACATATCTGATAGGGGGTACCACTTGATTGATAGATGACTCATTCCATATTCTTCCTGGGGGTACCACTCATTGTAAAGAAGACTCACACCCTATCCATTATGGGATATTACTCCATAGATAGAGTAAATGTTCCCTAGTCTGTCATGGGGATACCACTCAATGAAAGGAGGAACCTCTCCCTATCTTATACGGGTACCACTCAATAGATAGAGTACTCACGCCCTCGTTCGTTAGGGGGTACCACTCAACGTATATAGGACTTGTACCATATCTGATATGGGGTACCACATAGTAGATATAGGACTCATGTCCTATTTCCGTAGGGGGGACCACTCAATAGATGGAAAACCCATTCCCTATTATTTTATGGGGTGGCACTCAAATGATCCTACCCAAGCACTTTTTCCATTAAGTTCCATAATATGAAATGTTACACTCAAAAAACTTGCATCGTATCCTAAAAGTCACTATGAAGGTAAACTCCCTGTTATATGGGATAAATAAACTGGTATAGGATACTCGATGGTCAAAATATGATTCAAAATTAAGGAAAAATGAGTGATATAATTTTCTTCAAAATGGAGGGTATACTATTTATAAGTGGACCCACACATTATGTGGTCCCACCCTGCTATGTGGCCTTGTCTCTTCCACTACATGGTTCACTACCAATGTAGCCCTACACAGTGTGTAAGGGGACTACAAGGTGTGCATCAGCCACCTAGGGACGAACCTTTGATCCTAGCCATGTCTTTGTACCTTATCCATGTTTTTGTACCTTATTTGTGTACTCGGGTTGTGTACTTTGGTTGTGTCTCTGTCCACTAGTCATGTATCTAACTGTTCCTAGGTCCTTGTAATCTCAACATACACATCGAGTCTATACCACCGGGTCACAGAATGTTTTGGGGTCTTGTACTGTGTTTGATATTTAACTCTCTTAGAAACCCCAGTCGTCATATCATAGGGGTATACACGACTTGTGTTCTTTAGGAAACATGGTGTGTAGTTGGGTTTTCTCACAGAAATCTTGATCCACTCCATGTGGTCCAAAACTACCTCATACATTGTAAAACACATTTTTTGAACCCCCAGGATCAAAGGTAACCTCTTCCATCCATATTGTATGGCCCTTCCGATGACAGGAAATAGATATATGGTTTTTCATTTGAATCCACACGCACCATCGTCACCTGTGGCACCTCCATCTTCCATACCATATCTCTAAGTCCACAATAGAATCACCCACATCCTAAAACAATCCATGATCCATCCTCAAATCACTCATTCCTTCATCAAACATGAATATTATGTGAATCATGGGGCTTATTATTCTTGGTCCCACCCAAAAATAGATGAATCATGACCCCATAGTCTAATGAAGAACAACATGAAGAATGGTAGGGAGAAAAACACAAGAAAATAATTTAAAAAATTATTGGATTTGAATTATTGGACAAGGAATTATTTGTAGAATATATTGGTTGAGGAATCATGGAAAAATAAGGATAAAAAAAATTAAGTAGTAAATTTAATTTGACAAGGGCTCGTGTGGTGGTTTCAAGAATCATATATCAATAAGCAGATTGATAATCCATGCTTAAATATTCTAATAAATATAGTTATAACCACAATTGATGAGTCATACCTCAATATTGGAGCACTTAATGATGAATAATTCACATTCTAGTGAAAAAAAGTTTGGGTGTGTTCGATGCACCTAAATCTTATTTGATCTGGAGGCTCTTTGTGATCCGATCTCAAATCTCTGAGAAATAATGTGGAATTCTACACTAAATGCTTCTAGTTTTATGAGGATAAACCTATTGATCTTCCATGTATTTTAATAAAAAGATAATATTAGTTTTTTAGTTTTTAATGATTCAATGAATTAATTCATTCATTGAACACACCTTCTGATTGCTGCTTTAAACGACCAACCCATGCTGACTAACATTCTGTCACACCTAGGGTAAACCTCGAATTTCAGATTGAACTGTTGTCTCATATTGTCTATTTAAGACTGGGTTTAAGAGTTATCCCATTATTTCCAAAAAAACATATAATATAGATATACAATATTTTTAATATTTTTTAAAAATTCATTCGATTAACACCGGACCTCAAAAACATGTTTCATATCAATTTCTACTTCTAAACATATATATATATATATACACACACACACATATATATATATATATATATCAATGTATTATAGGAAAAAATAAGGCCACAACATTATTACCACTCTCAATGATTTCATCCTCAAAAAGAAAAAACAAAACAAAATTTTCATGATACTAAGCATGCATCTGGCACTACTCTCCCATGAACTTCCCTACATGCTCATATGCTATCACAACACATGAACCAAGGGAATAGTCCATCCACATAAGATCAACTTCTATGGATCCTAGATATCCATTGGGTTCTCCACATATGTGGATATATCATCCATTATTATCTCATCACAGTCAATAAAATGCATATGGTCATGTACATATCTCCTCAGATGTGACACATGGAAGACATTATGCACCCACTCAGACTATGGGGGTAGGGTAACGCTATAAGAATCATCACCAATCCCCTGTATGATTTAAAATGGCATAATGAACCTCAGTGATATCCTTCCTCTCCACCAAAATCTATACAATCCTCATTGTGGGGAGACCCTCAAGAAAATGTGATCTCTCTACTCAAACACCAAGATCCAACAACATTGATATGCATAAGATTTCTGTCTTTTATGATCTATCCTCATCCACCTATGGATTACCTAGACCTTCTCCCTCATATCCTATACCATTTATGGCCCAACAAGAGATTCCCCACTCAACTCAGTTAAACATAAGGGTGACATACAATGTCTCTCATAATGGGCCTCAAAATTTACCATGTAGATAGTAGAGTAGTGTCTATTATTTTATACAGAATATAATAATGAAAATTGATCCACCCATCTCTGACAATTTCTAACATAACATCCCTTTGTATATCCTCCATCACCTAGATATCTTGTTTCGGCCTTCCCATATATATGGGGATGAAGTTTTTACACATCCTTATCTGGGTCCTTAATGCCTTTTACAAGCTTCTCCAAACCCTTATGTGAACCATGATTCATGATTGGAGACAATAGTTAAGGGAACCCCATGAAAGAGAATGATCTTCCATACATACAACTTCCTAAAATCCTCTACTAATATCTAATCACTGATAGAAATTAAGTGCACTGAAATCACAAGTCGGACAACTATCAACTCTATGGTGTCATAGACAATAACTTTATTTGGATTCCTTATCACTTATTCCATGGATATTCCATCCCATTTCCACTTAAGGATCCCAAGAGGATGAAAAAAATATATCAGAACCTATCCTCATCTTTTCCATGTTAACAATTCTGGAACTGTGAGATGAACTCAACCAAATTCCACCTCATGCTATCCCAACAAATGTATGTTGGAATGTATCTATACATATTCCCCACAACGGTATGTATATCCAAAGGAGATGAGTGAAACTTTCTTATCACATCCTCCTACATCATGACTAGGTCCCCCATTTTTCCTTAGATATGGATGATGTGATTACTTCCTTCATAAAATTCATTGAGTGGTCTCATGAAGATATCTGGTTATGTAAGACCACACTATCAATGTCACTCCACTAATAATATCTCACATTCTCTAGAAGCATAGGATTCAACACCTCCGATTGAAGAAAAGTTTCCCCCACCTCGTCAACTGGGGTCATCTATAAAGAATCCAACTACTCTGACGCTTCGTACACCAAACGAGCCTAGAAATTCCAACTAAGGTAATTTTCTACCATATTTACCTTCTCAGTAGAATAGAACATCTCAAAGTTATAGCCCTATTGTAAATACAACCAACACCTACTACTCAGGTTCATTTCTCTCTACGTGAAGACATACATGAACCTCTAATGGTATGAGTAAACAAAAAAACCATTCTCCATGAAGATAGTTCCTCTATATCCATAGAGTGAATATTTTCACTACCATCTCTAGGGAATGAATCACATATTTCTACTCTTTGGGTCTCAACTTCCTTTACCCATATGCAATAAATTCTTACCATTGTACAAACACAGAGTTGATCCCATATCTAGAGGCATCATAAGGTACTATATACTCCACCCCCTCCATCGGTAGTCTCAAAATATGAGAACTCATCCTGCTCAGCCTAAACTACTTGAAGGATCTCTAACACTGCTCAGTCCAGGTAAAGAGCTTCCCATTCAATGTCTAGGTGTTCAATGGGACTGAAACCATAGAGAATGTTTCCACAAACATCTGGTAATACCCTACCAAGAAAACCAAACTCTCAACCTATGAATCCCTATTGGGTGGATCCCAACAAATAATTTCATCAATCATTTTTTATTCAATTTCTAATCAACGTATAGAAATTAAATTCCAATGAAAGGGAACCTTAAGTATCTAGAATTGGAACATTTATAACTTACTATAAAGATGGTTCTATTGAAGAGAATCATGGGCCATCCTCATGTTCTATAAAAGATCATTCTCTCATGCAGAGTGTATGAGTATATCCTCAAGGAATAAATCGAAAAATTGATCCATGGTAGGTTGGAAGAACCATTTCATCAAATCCATAAAAATTGTAGGGGATTTCATCACATTAGAAAGGAATCACTGGGAAATCAGAGCGTCCATAGAAACATCAGAATTCCATATTTTGAATATAGGACCCCTGAACTCTTAACTAGTGATGGTAGGAAAATAGATCTATCATCAAGAACCAAATCACACATCCACACTAATCAAAGAGGTCATCAAAATTAGGACACAACCATAAACATTACACAATCTTTAATTAAATGAATAATTCACATTGAGGATCTTTTCAGGTTTAGATTTTTAAAGAATTTTGACATAACTATTTCATTACATCTCAAAAATTACAAGGTAGAAACTTCTACTTAGTTTCCATTTTTTCATAAAATTAAATCTGTTAAATAAAAGAGTCATTTCTAGTCCCATGTTTTAGACAACATGACTTTTCCTTGATCCACTCCTTGACCCTATTCATCTTTATGTCCTGTGAAACTAATTTTAAAACATGGGATGAGCATAAAAAGCTCAGTAAGGGTTATGAAACAAAGAAATAAAACATTATTTCATCAATATATACATAACATAAGATCTTTAACATACCTCATGAAATCATAAGATTTACATATTAAACACAAATCTTAAAGTTATCTTGTGGCATCCTTAACATACTTACGTTGTAGCCTTCATAGCTATATAGAGAGTTACATTTGGAATACCCATCATAGTATATTCTATAAATCCTTTAGGAGAAACATTCACGTTTACCTCCATCATGTTACCCAATGCATTGGAGAGATATCTGAGGCTCACCCACCCTAGGTTTATCATATAACCACCTGTATACGTAAACAATGCCCAAGAACCATAACATATTCATATCACTTAAAACAAACATAAATGAAAGATAACATTTCAACATTTCAATCAAAATATTTCATTTAAATAATTTGACATAAAAAATATATTATCAAAACCATTTTCAATACCAAAATACATAAAAGAGTATATGGTATTTATTTTCCTTTTAAAACATTACATCTTGTTAACGAAGCCAAATATCAAATAATACTCGCGGTGGCAGAGAGGCCATTTTCCCCGCATACATTAAAGAAACACTATATTTTGTCATTTTGTTAAATGATTACTAGATAAAATATTCATTTTGAATAAAATTAAAATTCACAGGGGTTTATGAAATGTATAAAAGAATGTGTGGTGTAAAACTAAATATGCCTTAATGAAAGGAGGTTGAGATGAAGTCCCTTACATCGTGTCCGACTTGTCCCGTTAGTTATTTAATCTCTGGAATAAGATAACTAAATTTATTTTATACTTACATAAGAACCTTTTTCAAGTTTATAATTCCTTTTAAAACACCTATTACCATGTTATAATCATTATAAAATTGTTTATGTTAATAACAGTCGTTTTGTCGATATTTGGTACTTGAGAAAAAAATGAACCTCTTATATTTACAAGTTGTCTAGGTGGTCAAAATTCCATTATCTCAAGAATTATATTAATGATATAGACATCATATATATTTTATATTTCATGTATATATATCTATTTATAATATTATATAACATTTGGAGGTAATAAATGAAACACACTGTTTTTTGAGATGGTAAACCGTACGTACGTACGAATGCTACATTCATTTATATTTCATATTTAATAGAATTAAAACATAATTATACAATGGTATATTATAATTCCAGTATAATATCATATATATAATATCAGTAACTCCATTCTTTATACGTTCCACATATGGCATAAACGATTTATATCACTTTTAGGGGGCGGTAGTCCGCACTTCCTCAAATGAAATTATCGCACTTACCCATAATAGAATCCATAAAGGTATTCTATAAATCAAAAATACAGAAGCATAAAGAAAACATAAATATAATATGTATCATATATAAATATAGTTCCATCTTAATGGCCACCATGATAGGTGGTTGCAGATATTTGGACAATCATCGTTTCATGAGGCAATAGTTCGCCATCCACAGAAACAATATGTTCATAACCCATTAGATGGAGGTGTGTGTTAATGTGGTTCAAATAAATCTCTTAAAAACAACCTATTATATTGATAATACTTCTTTTAATGTAAATTAAATGAATAAAAAGAGTTCAGGTGGTTGGATAAGGAAGATAAAACAAAAGAACTTAAAAGAAGACGTTATCTTTAAATCTGGTATCTACCTTTGGTTTGAACCAAAAGGACTTCTTGAAGTGACTTATTCCTAAGTTAAATATTCTAGATGGAAGATATGTATATTGAGAGATCATTTTGGATGATTTTTGATGATCCAAGGTGCTTGAGGTGTGTGAGTAATGGGTTATAGGTGAAGGCGTTTTATAAGGGAGGAGGGGCTCTTTGGGAAAATGTGAAAATATTATTTTATTATATAATGATCTTCAGTTTATAAAGGTCAAAAACTAAATAAATTAGAATATAAGATGACTCATGGTATAAATAAAATCATTCAATAATAATTGGATGGGTTTTGGATATTGGTTTAATCATTATAATCTTATTTATTTAAACCATTTATTAATGAGGTAAACTCTGCATCATTATTGTGTCATAAATAATTTTATTTATTTATTGTTTAAAAATTATAAAAACAAATTACAATTAGGTAGGAAATATTTTTATCTTTATAAAGGATATTAATTTTCGAAATGATAACTTATATAACCCTATGTAAAAATTAATTTATTAAAATATATTTTTTATGTCATTTTTTCCATTACTTTAAGTTAATTAAAATAAAGTGTCATTATCACTCTTATGTGGCACCATGAGGTTCAAAAATCAACCCAAGGATACCCATGGTCGTCCATGACTCATGAAATAAGGTTAGTATGGGTTTTAAGTTAATAATTTATTATTTTGATATTCTTTTTCTCTTGAATTACCCTATTTACCTTTAACCGTGGTAAATAAAAGTCAAAAGTTACTATTCAAAAAAAATTCATCTTATTAAATGAAATTTTACTTAATTATAATAATCATGTATATTTTAGTTTTGAAATTCAATTCACAGAAGTGGTAAAATTTCATTTAAATGAAAATGTCCACTTTTTAACTAATACTGAGTGTTTTCACTATTCATCAAAAATTAAAGTTTTTTAGAAAATTACCAAAAATTCAGACAAAGCTATATATGATATTCTGAATTCAAAAACTATGTCCCTTTTACCAAATTAAAAATATCAAAGTTGAATTAATTAAATTAAAATAAATACCTGTTGTCAAAACAAAAAGAGTGTTTTTAAGATATATTAACTATCAAAAGATTGACACTTGTTTATGTTCAATATCAAAGTGAAATTTTTTCCAATGACCAAAATTGGACTAAATGGTTAAAATATAATCTAATTTCACATTAAAAATTGCTAAGAAGTTAATCGATCCATATAAATAAATTGGATTAAAAGGCAGTTTTGAATTAAAATATCGTATTTTCCACTATTCACCAAAATTTGAATTTTATCAAAAAAGTATGAAAATTTTACCCAAAGTGAATCTTGATGTCCTGATTCTAAAAAAGAATTTTATTTTGTCAAATAGAACATATAAAAGTGACCAAAACTATTTTTGAAGAGGGTTTTCCATTAAAATGTGGTAAATCAACCTCTTAAAGTAAATTATGCTTAAAATTAGATTATTTCACAATTTAAGCCTCTAAATTTTATTGGATAAATGTAAAAACATTTAAAAATCATGTATAATAATATTGTAATTTGTTCTATTCATTCTTTCTAATACAATTTCTAGGCATTAACTACTATTTAAAATAATAATATTATATTATTAGTGTGCAACGTAAGATTTAAAAGAAACTTGTTGTTGCTCATTAGGTATGCCCTCAAACATAGAAACTCCTTTAAAGTAAAATTAATATTTAATTCATAAATATTAATAATTATTAAAATGTATTATTATTTATTTACATGGGATATTACATCCTTCCCCCCTTTTGGATATTGTGTCCTCGTAATTTTTATTCACTTATCAAATAAATGGGGTTATTTATCCCTCATAGTATTTTTGGATTCCCACATTGCCTATTCAATCATATGGGTTTTCCCCAAAACCTTTACCTTTTAAATTACCTTATCCCACAACACTTTCTCTCTATAATTATGAATCTGGATAGGTTGTTCCTCATAAGAGAGATTCTCTTCCAACTGAACTACCTATGGACTTAAAACATGAGATGGATATGGCATATACATTCTTAACAGTCAAACCTAAAAAAAGTATGTACCTAGGACAAACATGGAGGTAAAGAGACTATATATGCAACTGATCCAACTTTCTCCAGGATTTTATAAGGTCCAATGAATCTCGGACTCAACTTTCCCTTCTTACCAAGACACATCACCATATTCGATGAAGAAACTTTGAGAAAGACAAGATCACCCACCTCAAATGAAAGATCCTTCCTTCGGTTATCTGCATAACTTTTTTCCTGCTCTGAGTTGTTCTCATGTGATCCTGAATCAACTAAATTTTTTCTGACATCTCTTTTACCAATTCTGGTCCCATCAGCTTCCATTTACCTACTACATCATAAAAATCTAGAGTTCTACAACGCTTTCCATATAATGCCACAAATAGAGCCATCTGTATACTGGAATGAAAACTGTTATTATAATAAAACTCAACCAAAGAAATATGCTGGTCCCAAATTCCATGGTAATCAAGGGAACAAGCACGTAGCATATCCTCAAAGGTTATAAATGTTCATTATAACTGCCCATATGATTGATAATGAAAAGTTGTACTAAATTTTCATTTAGTAACCAATGACTTCTGAAGGCCTTTCTAAAAGTTAGAAGTAAACATGGTATCATGATCAGTTACAATGGAGAGGGGAACTCCATGAAACTGGACTATCTCTTTAACATACAACCGAGGAAGTTGATCTTGCGAAAAAATATCTCGAATAGTAAGGAAAGGAGAAGGGTTAGTCAATCGATGAAAAATAACCCAGATTTCATAATTACCTCGATATGTCTTCGGTAATCCCAAAATGAAGTCCATGGATATATTTTCCCATTTCCACTATGGCATAGGTAAAGACTCAAGCATCCATTTCGGTAACTAAAACTATGTTTTTACCTGCTAACAAGTCAAACACCTCACTGTAAAATTAGCAATATCTCTTTTCATTCCATACCACCAGAAATATTCCTGAAGATCTCTGTACATCTTAGTACTACCAGGATGAACTGAAAACAGGGAACTATGAGCTTCACATAACAACTCATTCTTCAACTGTGAATCACATGTCACACATAATCTCTTCCGAAATCTCAAAACACAATCATTATCAATATTAAATTCATGCAACTTACCCTTCTGAACCAACTCTACCTTTTTCTACAACTCACTTTCTTCCTTATGTGCTTGATTTATTATGTCTGATAGAGATAATTTCACTGAGACCTCAATCAAAAAAGAAGAATTTCCTACACCAACAACATCTATTCCAATGTCCATCAAATCAAAAACTAAATGATCTAGTTCCAAACATAGCATTGTTAATGAAGCATTACTTTTTGACTCAAAGCATCAACCACTTTATATGCTTTTCCCGGATGGTAATGGATCGTGCAATAATAACCCTTGATTAATTCCAACCATCTCCTCTATCTCATGTTCAATTATTTATGAGTGAATATATACTTTAAACATTTGGGGTCAGTATATATTTCTCATTTTACTCCATACAAATGATGCCTTGAAATTTTTAATGAAAAAACAACATCAACTAATTCCAAATCATTTTTAGGGTAATCTATGTGATGATGTTTCAACTGACATGAAGCATAAGAAATTACCTGATCATTCTATATAAGGAGACAACCAAGTCCTTTCAACGAAGCATCACAGTCAATAACAAACACACCATTTCTATAAGGAGGTTCCAAAAATAGAAGCATTCGCTAATCTTCTTTTCAATTCCAGAAAAAAATCATCACATTATTTTTTCCAAACGAACATAACACCTTTTCAAGTTAACTTCGTCAGTGGGATACATAATCGTGATAAATTCTCAACAATCCTCAGATAATAACATGCCAAACCAAGAAAACTATGGATCTCGGTTATATTTGTGGGTATTGTACATTCTTCAACAACTTTTGTTTTAATAATATCAACAATTATTATATTTTTTGAAACAATGTGACCAAGGTATGAAATTTCCTGTAACAAAAACTCACACATTCCAAATTTCCCAAATAGTTTCTTTTCCTTTAAGGTTTTCAAGACAACCATTAATGAAATTCATGCTCCTATTTACTATTATAATAAACCAAAATATCATCAATGAACATAACCACAAACCTATCTAAGAACTCATGGAAAATTCTATTCATAAGATCAATGAATACAATAGGTGCATTGGTTAAACAAAAAGGCATAACTAAAAATTTATAATGGCCATATCTAGTACAAAACATAGTCTTCAAAATGTATGCTTCATTTACTTTCAACTGATATTACCCTGAACTCAAATCAATCTTTGAAAAATACTGAGCTCCCTAGAGCTGACCAAACAAATCATCGATATGAGGCAAATGATACATGTTCTTAACAGTGAAGTGATTCAATGATCTATAATCAATGACAGGTCTCATTGAACCATCTTTCTTTTTATGAAACAAGATAGTAGAACCCCATGGTGATGTGCTAGGTTGAATAAAACCTTTATCTAATAACTCATGAAATTTCTTCTTTAACTCTAAAAGTTCAATTTGAACCATTCAATAAAGGGGTTTTGAAATTGGCTTAGCTTCAGGAACAAAGTCAAGAATAAATTCAATGTCCTGACCAGGTATGATACTGGGAAACTCATCATAAAAAACATCAAGATACTCATTTACCACTGGAACATCATTAATCTGAATAGTTCTTTTGTTATCAACAATATGTGAAAGGTAACATTCATTTCCAACTTTTACTAGTTTCTCAGCTTCCTGATATGTTATCAAAAGTAAGGGTTCATTACTATACACAAAATAAAAATATTTCTGAAAATAAACCTCTTTAGCTCTATAGTCAATCATAGCATGATAAACGGAAATCCATTCCGTACCCTAAATTACATCAAACACTACTAGAGGAAAAACAAAAAGGATTGTAGGAGGATTCTTTCTATACATATGGATAGGAAGGTTATTATAATTTTTTTTTGTATCAACATTTCCTTTAGGTGTTTTTACCATAAGTTTAGGATTCATATCTTGATATGTAATTCCCAATTTACTAGAAAACTTCTAAAAAATGAAGGAATGTGTAGTCCCCGAATCAAACAACAACTTGGCATAATATGAACAAACAAATAGTGTACCTGATACTACTTCATTTAATGGCCCAATATCTACTGAAGTAGTTGCAAAGGATTGAACTACCCCTTTCTACTTGTAGCCTAGCTACTTTTTCTCAGTTTAGTTCTTCATTGGACACTTATTTTCATTACTACCCACTTCATTACACTTAAATTTTTTTACTGAATGTTAGTCAGATTTTTTATTTCCATTACCCTGATATTTTTCAGTGCAATTATGTGCTTTATGTCCCATTTTACCACATCGGTAGCACTTACCATTATTCAAAGGACATTCCCCGCAGGATTTTTACCACGATTTTCACAAACTGTAAACTTATGTTTCTTACCATTAGAATTTTTTAAGAGTTCTTCCCTTCCATCTACCACATCAGCTTCTTATTCTGTTGTTTATCAAGGAAGACTCGATCATCGACAAACTCTATTTCCACCTTCTCTACACATCAGACAAGTTTTTCATAACTTTTGAACTCATGAGAAGATAAATCCCTTAGATTCTTTTTCTTTAATCCTGAGTAAAAGTTATTGATTTTACTATCAAGATCTCTTTTGAAATTTGGAGAATACCTTTCCAGTAGAGTGAATTTTTCTTCAAAAGAAGCCAATGAGTCATCCTACTGCCTCAATTCTATGAATTGTTTATCCATCTAAAGAAGAACCACCTTAGGAAAATTTTTCTCAAGAAACATGCCTTTTAATTCATCCCAACAAAGAGCATCAATATTATCATTATCCTTGATTTCTTTCACCATCGACCACCACTGATCAACTTCACCTTCCAAATGTTTAACAACAAGACTATTCTTTTGACATTCTGAACAACCCATAACATTTAAAATCTTCTCCAGTACTTTAATACACTCTTCTTCTAGCATAGGGGTAGATGATGCTCTGAATTATGGGGGACGTTGCCTCGTGAAATGCTCCACTAATGACATGTTCATCTGAGGTAAATCTTGCTAATCTTGTGCATGTATAACGCCACAATTTATAGCCTAAGCCAACTATGCCATCACTACAAAAAACTGTCAACTTCTGATTATAACTATCTCAAGTTGCTTATTTTGAAGGTTTTATAGCTTTTGATGTCATCCCATCATAAAAACACAGTTTCCTCTGCGGAAAACCATTCTGAACACAAAGATATCTTAGGCCATTCAACATGGTAATATATAAATGCAATCATTTCAATATTAAAATAAATTAATTTATGCATATTAATTTAACAATACCCTATCTCCTAAAGTTATCTAAACCGACATCTGATACCAACTATAAGTAATCGACCTTAAACATTACATAATCTGGGATTAAATTAATAATTCACATTGATGATCTTTTTAGGTTTAGAGTTTAAGAGAATTAGGCCACCAATATTTCATTAAATCTCAAAAATTACAAGGTAGAAACTTTTACTCAGTTTCCATTTTTTCATAAAATAAAAACTCTTGAAAAAAGAGTCATGTATAGGGCCATGTTTTAGACAACATGACTTTTCTTTGATCCTATCCTTGAACCTATTCATCATTAAGTAATGTGAAAAACATTTCAAAACTTTTAATGAGCATAAAAAGTTCAGTAAAGGTTATAAAACAAAGAAAGAAAAAATTAGTTCATCAATACATACATAACATAAGCTATTTAACATACCACATGAAATAATAAGATTTATATAGTAAAAAAAATCATAAAGGTAACTTGTGGGATCCATAACATACTTACGTAGTAGCTTTCACAGCTACATAGAGAGTTACATTTTGAATACCCATCACATTATATTCCCTAAATCTCTTTGGAAAAACATTCAACTTTACCTCCATCATGTTACCAAATGCATTGGAGAGCAATCTTGGGATCACCCGCACTAGGTTTATCATGGAACCTCCCATATACGTAAACTATTCTTAAGAACCATAACATATTCATAACACATAAAACTAACATAAATGAAAGATAACATTTCCGCATTTCAATCACAATATATAATTTAAAAATATATACATAACAAATCCATTATCAAACCATTTTAAATATCAAAATACGTAAAAGAGTATACGGAATTGATTTTTCTTTTTAAAAACATTATAGCGTGTCATGGAAGCCAAATATCAAGTAATACTCGCAGTGACAGAAAGGTCGTTGTCAATGTGAACATTAGAAGAAACATTATTTTTTGTTGTTTAGTAAAACTCTTAGTAGAGATAAGATTCCATTTGAATAAAAGTAAAATTAAAAGGGGTTTATACAACTTAAAAAATAAATTCGGGTATAAAACTAAATATACCTCATTGAAAAGAGATTGAGATGAAATCCTTACCTTGTCTCTGACTTGACCCATCCATTCTTTAATCTCCTAAATAATAAACTAAATTTAACTTATAATTTCTTAATAACCATTTTAAAGTTTATAATTCCTTTTAAATAACTTATTACCATGTTATAAACATTATGAAATCATTTATGTTAATAACCGTCATTTTGTCGATATTTGGTACTTGAGTCAAAAACCAACTTCATAGCATTACAAGTTGTCTATGTGGTAAAAGGTATATTATCTCTAGAATGATACTAATCATTTAGATATCATATATATCTTATATAAGTAGTATATATATGTATTTTTAATATTACATTACATTTGGAGGTAAGAAATTAAATGCACTGTTCATGGAGACGGTAAGTCGTACATACGCATGAACGCGACGTTCATTTATATTTAAAATTTAATGGAATGAAAACTTAATGATATATAGGTATATTATAATTTCAGTATAATATTATATATATAATATCAATAACTCCATCCTTTATAGGTTCCACATATGGAATGAGCGAATCATATCACTTTGAAGGGGAGGTAGTCCACGCTTCCTAAAATGAAATTATAGTGTTAACCCATAATTGAAGTCATAGAGGTATTATATAAATTAAAAATACATAAGCATAAAGAATATATAAACATAATATGTATCATATTAAAATATAGTTCCACTTTAATGGCCACCACGAGTGGCGATTAGAGATATTTGAACAATCATTTTTTTTGTGAGGCTGTAATTGGTCGTCCACAGAAATAGTATGTTCGTTACCCATTAGATAGAGGCGTGTGTAAGTGTAGTTCGAATCCTAATAATAATAGAAACATAGTATATTGAGGATACTGGTTATTTTATAAAAGAAAATAATAAAAAGAGTTATGTGGTTGGATAATGAAGGTAAATCAAAAAGAACTTAAGAGAAGGCATTACCTTTAAATCGGGTATCTCCCTTTGGTTTGAACCGAAGGGACTTCTTGAAACGCTTTCTGCCTAAGTTAAGGCTTTTAGGTAGATTAGAGGGATCTTGAGAGATTATTTAGGTATAGTGTGGGCGAGCCAAAGGGCTTGAGAGGTGTCAGTAATGGGTTATATGTGAGGGATTTTTATAAGGGGGTGGATGGGCCCTTTAGAAACGTGTGAAAATATTATTTTATTATATAATTATTTTCGGTTTCTGAAGGTCCAAAACTAATTAAAGTATAAGATAAGATGGTTCATGGTAAAAATAAAATAATCCAATAATAATTGGGATATTTTTGGTTTTGTTATAATCTTTATAATCTAATTTATTTAAAACATCTATTAATGAGGTCAACACTGTATCATTATTGTGTCCAAAATAATTTTATTTATTTTATGTCTAAAAATTATAAAAAAATACCAAGATGTAGGAAATATTTTTAGTTTTACAAATAATATTTATAGTTTAATAGATATCTTATATAACCCTATATAAAAACTAATTCACTAAAATATTTTTTTTTCTTTTTTTGCCTTTACTTTAAATAAATTAAATAAAGTGTCATTATCACTCATAAGTGGCTCTATGGAGTCCTAAAATCGACCCAAGGTTACCCATGGTAGTCCATGACTCATCCAATAAGGTTAGGACAAGTGTTAAGGCAATTGGGTATTATTAGGATGTTCTTTTTACCTTGAATTACCCTATTTACCTTTAACCGTGGTCAATAAAAATCAAAAGTTACCATTCACCAAATATTATTTTCAATTTATTGAACAACATTTTACATACTAATAACAACCATGTATGTAGGATAATGAAAAATAAATTCACAAAAGTGCTAATATTTCATTTAAATGAGAAATTCAGCTTTTTAACTACTACTTAGTGTTTTCACTATTCATCAAAAATTGAAGCCTTTAAGAAAAATACAAAAAATTCAGCCTAAGCTATATTTGATATTTCAAATTCAAAAATGATGTCTATTTTACTAAATTCAAAACCTATATGTTGGAATAATTTATTTAAAATTAATTCCCATTGTCAAAACAAAAAAGTGTGTTTTTAAGAAATATTAACTATCAAAAGATTGACACTTGTTTATTTAAATTTCAAAGTGAAAATAATTCCATTGAGAAACATTGGATTAATTGTAAAAATATAATATAATTACACTTTAAAACCAATTAAAAAGATAATCTAACCATATAAATAAATTAGATTAGAAGGCAGTTTTGAATTAGAATACAGTATTTTCAACTATTCATCAAAAATGGATTTTTATCGTAAAATACCAAACATTTAACCAAAGTGAATCTTGATGTCCCAATTATAAAGAATAATTTTATTTTATCAAATAAAACATATAAATGTGACCAAAACTAGATTTAAAGAGGGTTTGACATTAAACGGTGATAAATCACCATTTTAAAGTAAATTATGATTAAAATTAGATTCATTCACATTTTAAGCCTCTGAATTTTATTGGATAAATGTAAAAACATTTAACAAACATGTATATTCATATTGTAGTTAGTTTTGTTCATTCCAACCAATACAATGGTTTGGTGTTAACTACCATTTAAAATAATAATATTATATTATTAGTGTGCAATGTAAGATTTCAAAAAAACAAGTTGTTTCTAATCGGGTACACCATCGAACATAGAAACCTATTTAAATAAAAATTTGCGACACCCCAAGATTTCATAGTACGTTATTTCTTCAAAGTAATTCAACAACTTGCACTACACACAACACTGAGTTCTTATGCACCATGACTTACCAAACAAGCCGTTCAAAAGCGGTTATGAATAGTATTAACTGAATATTGAACTATATATAATCCTTATAGTATTATAATCCATATAATGAGTTTCTTAGATATAATGTAAGAACAAATACATTTTTTTTAGATAAAAGATGTATTTTTCAAAAAATGCAATTTTACCGCCTTTTAATGGCGAATCCTTTTTAAATAAAATATTTGAAACATTTATATATTCAATTTGACAAAATTAAATTCTTATTTAGAATCATGACGTAAGAATTTAGTTTCAATAAAGATTTGGTGTTTTTCTGATAACTTTCATATTTTGGTGAATAGTGAAAAATAATATATTTTAACTAAAAACAACTTTTTAAATAAAAATAATTTATATTGTTAAATTATACATTTTAATGGTTTGGAATTATAAAAATATTATATTTTTACCATTTAATCCAATTCTGGTCATTGTAAGTAATTTCACTTTGAAATTGGACATAAACAAGTGTCAAACTTTTGATAATTATTATTTCTTAAAAATATGGCTTTTGGTTTTGACAGTGGGAATTAATTTTAAATTAATAAATGCAACTTATATGTTTATAATTTGGTAAAATATACTTCATTCATGGATTCAGAATATCTAAATTAGCTTAGGGTTAAATTTTGGTAATTTTCTGATAACATTCAATTTTTGATGAATAGTGAAAAAACACTAAGTTAATGTTTACAACCGAATTTTTATTTAAATAATTTTTTATTTTATTTAAATTTAATTAAGGTCAAAATAGATACATAATACCTATATAAGTTCAATGTGATAAATTGAAGTTAGTTTAGAATAATTTTAGACATATAAAAGTTTCACCGTCTTTTACCCACCTCCTAGGAGAATTTGGAAATTCACATAAAACATAATTTTACCAATTCTATGAGTAGAATTTCGAAAATCAGAGAGACATGGTTAATATCAAAAAAGTAAAATGTGGTTCAATAAGATAAAAATAATTTGTGGTGAATAGTAACTTTTTACTTTTATTTACCACGGTTAAAAGTAAATAGGGAAATTAAGGGTAAAAATGAAATTAATATTACCCTAAAACATGTCCTAATTCTGTTGGACAAGTGTATATCAACCAAAAATAACCTTAGGAATAAAATATTATCATTTAGGTCCACTTGGATTAGATTAGGACATTTATTATTATTTAATTCAAATAAGAATTAAAAGAGTTAAAATCAAAGTTTATTTACTAAAACATTTTTAATATTGGATTATACATAAGATAAATTCAATTATAAACATTCATTAGAAATATAAAATGATTTACTACATAATTTTATTTTATTTATAGTTTTTATACATTATATAATTCAATTTATTTATGACACAATGGTGATGCAGTAATTACCTAATTAATAAAATATTAAAATAATTGATATTATAAATAACAAAATAAGTGTAATTTGAGACTTTTTATGAATTAAACTAATTTCCTAGGATAATATGACATATTAGGATTGGTTATATAAATTGTTTTCGAAGTAATAATGCTGATATGAAATTATCAAAACCAAATTACCCAATAGTGTCAAAATTGACATAAAAGAGTTTTTTAAAACAAATATTATATTATTAATTGATATTCTATTCCAAAAATCTAAGGTTCTACCAAAGGACTTATATCATGATAGGTGTATCATTAATGGACCACTTCGGGGTCTCTTGGATGTATATATTAAGTTTATTAACAATATAATATAAAAATACAAAGTGACATGGTAAATGTCAAACTAATTATCTAAGAGATAAAACTAAAAGATAAGGTTAATATAGTGACCCAAACCTGTCTAAAATTTATTGGATGAAATTATTTTGACCCATCCCCACCTTAGAAGTTGAATAATCAACTTTGGAGCAATTATAAACAGAATATGAATTTATTATAAATTAATACTTTATGTTTTTCCTAACGAGCCCCACCTCCCCCTTATAAAAGGACACCACTTCTAACTAATTATTCATACCATCAAAGCCTTTTGGTTCAGAAAACCTCTACGAAAATACCCTCTCAACTATCCTCCCTTAATCGTAGATTCCTTCCTTTAGTTAGAAAGATAACCCAAGGAGCCCATTTGATCAAATCAAAAGGAAGAACCCAAAAAAGATGTAATGTTCTCACCACCATCTTTCAAGTTCCTTTCTTCTTCAACTTCTTCTTTCTTTGTTATTTCCATTATAAAATAATAACTCGAGTAGATTCTATATAATGTGATGTTATTATAAATATTGTACAACCATATTTAGTATTCTATCCATCCTTTGAATGAAATGCCACCATACGTGCGTACGTATGGCATACCATCTCCACGTCGTGGTGTAATTGTTATGCAATATATTTTTATTTTGATGGGTATAATAATGATGTTTCATTCATGAAAATAATAAATTTAACATAATAATGATTTTTTATATATGATATACCATCCAATTATATATTATTTTAATATAAAAAAATGATTTTGTCCCTCGTGCGTACGTACGGACTACCATATCCATGAACGCGATGAGATTCAATCCTCATCGTATCCATGCAATTATAATTCTCATTCGATGATTAAAAATAATGTTTAAGGACTTGATATCACTATGGATATGAAAAAGATACATTTTATCCATAACGAAAAAGTCTTATATAACCAAATATATAAAAGAAAATGAGTATGTTAACACCTGAAACGATGATAATACTATGATATTATTAACAAATAAATGTTAAAAGATCATATATGATATCATATTAATTTATATTATTCTTGTATAATTTAATAACAATTATTTCATCATTATAAAGGAGGTTAACCTGCCCTTAAACAAGGAAAAGTACAAGGTAAGGGATTTTCATCTCACTCCTTATTCCTGTGAGATTCGTACCATATTGCCACTATTACCTTTTGTGTGGTATATATACTGCCCGTAATTGTATTCTTTGTGTAATACACTTTAATTTATGTATATTTACTTATTCATTGTATGATACCTCTTTCATGGGGTGTATGTTTTGTAAGTTACCAAATTGGTAAGAGTTAATTTCACAATCTCATTATTATTAGAGATTGTTTTTACGTAAGTATCTACTGGGACATATTTACTATCCATGTCCATTTTTCATAAACTAGTTTTCAAAGGAATTATGTTAAGGGACTTTTTACTAAAACATTATTTTAAATGTTTTAAATATTTATTCTTGTAAACTATTCTCATTAATTTCCATGTTTTCAAAATGAATTTAAGGATTTATTTAAATGGAAATGAATATTTTAAAATGGTAATTACATTAAAAAGTTTCAAAGTGGTATGGGACACTTTGATTCAAAAACTTATTTAAATGTCTTCCTTTATTAATTGTGTGACTTTTAAATGTTTTCATGAAAAAGTGATTTTTATTCAAAGAGTTTTACAAA
The DNA here is from genome assembly GCA_963277665.1 of Viscum album. Lineage (NCBI taxonomy): Eukaryota > Viridiplantae > Streptophyta > Magnoliopsida > Santalales > Viscaceae > Viscum > Viscum album. Next base: position 1,346,938,984 of record OY728156.1, read on the forward strand.
TCATTTTCATCTATGTCAAAATCCTGTAATTGATTTGAAACTTGTTCTGAAGGTGATTTATTATGATACAAATCTTCCATTTTGTATTGAAGGTTTTGTGATATGTTTGACTGTGGATGTGTTTTTTTATACCATTCATGGTTTATAGGTAAAGTATTGACATTTATTATGCTAGTTTTAATACGAATGTTTATGTTATGTTAAAACCTATTCATATGTGGAATGCATTGGACTTAGTAGGTGACAGGTGGAGCCCGCTATAGCTCCTCGATGCATTGGAAGGCATCATGAGACAAACTAGTGTCTTGGCAAGAGGCCATGACAAAATCTTCTTCGTAGTCTTGGCATGAGGCATTGCGTACGTGGTTATGATAGTATGGAATTATGCATTCCATCATTATGAAAGTGGTTATTGATATTGCATGTGATTATTCCAACAGTAGAATATCCATGTGATTAAGTAAATGTCATTATTTCATTTTATCATTGCAATATTATGCTGAAGTTCAAATTTAAAAGGCTTTTGTTTTAGTTATACATTTCCTTAAATATTAATGTTTATTTATGAAAGTTTCCACTATATTGTTATCCTTACTGAGCATCTGAGCTCACCCCTTTCAATGTTTTATTTTTCCCAGGATGTGAAAAAGTAGTATGAGAGGATATGAAGACAAGATGTTGTTGTAGTTTTTTTTCACTTTATGATGTAATGTAATACTTATGAATATATCAAGTGTTTCAAAGGCTACTAAACTAATCGGTCTTTCGAGAATTGATCATTTGTGATCATGCTAATGTTATTTAATAATGCACTGACTCTAGGTAACTAGGGTCAGGGCATTACAGTTGGTATCAGAGGAATTTTAGTACAAAACATGGAAGCAAGATTTAGATCAACTCTGATTAGAGCACATAGACCTAAGATGGACTTTGAGGATTAGTGTATAATAACTTCTTAGAATTTTGTTATTGTATAAATTTTGTGAGTTTTCCGAGCAATACATCCCTATCTGGATACGAGCAGGTTGAGGCGGCTCTGGCATAGATGTACCTAGGGGTAAAACCTGAAAACACCTCTTTGATCTAGACTTGAAAGTGAACTGGTGCATAACAGTGGGCCTTGTTGCACTCTTGGTTATGAAACTCTCAGGGGATATGCTTAGGATAATTTTCATTTTCTTTACAAACCATTATGAAGGGTTTATGAGTATATACTTCCTCAAAGAAGACATTTTTATGATTATGGATTATATCCATAAACTGTTTAATTTATGTTAAGTGTTTTACAAATTTGGAATTAGGTATTTCTATTCATAAACTAATATAATGTATTCCATTATTTAGAAATAGTGCCTAGTAGAAGGAATGAGAACTCCAGAAATACGCATGATCCAAAGAGTAAGAAGGATCATATCTTTAATGGTCTTAATCTAGAATTTAGAAGGGTAATAGTCTTCCATGTATTATCATCATATGAAGAAATAATATCATGTTTTGATAATATAAGTAAAGAGTTCACGGAGTCCTATGGATTTGAATGGAAGCCAGAGAAGAAAAGGATGGTAGGGAGAAATACAGATAAAGGGAAGAAGGTAAAGAAGGATTTTCCCATATTTGATAACTGTGGAAAGAATCACCTTTGAAAATGCATGAAGGGAATGCGAGTATGTTATAAGTGTGGAGAAATAGGACATTGTGTTCATGATTGCGAGGGTAAGAAAAAGGTTTCAAATGTATAATTCTTCATCTTCAAGGAGTGGGGACACTACACGAATCAATGTTCAAATCATCATAGTATACCCCAAATGATGCTATTAGATAATAATAATGTTATGATACTACCATAGATGAAGAGGAATGAATAATTTTTTTATGTTGTTATTAAAGAATTATTTCATTTGAGTGTTGTATCAACGATGTACTGGTTATATTAATTATGGAGATAAATAAAGATTGTACTGTAGTACTATTTCATTGAGGATTGGAGATTATATGGTACTATGAAATGTGACTCAACAGCAACTTTAACTTTTTTTTAAAATACATTGTTGAAGGAAAGGTAATCCTTAATATGGTCTTGATATTGATCTAGTAATTTTGAAATAAGATATTGTTTATTTGGATAAATTATATTGGATATTCTTGACTACCTTGGCACTGATTAATGGTTTGTTTATTTCATCATTGTTGGAATATTTAAAGTTTTTGGACATAAGGAATATATCTAGTATTCTATATGGAATAAGGGAGCATTAATGTAATAAATAAGGTTTTATAGTAATTCAGGCTGATACCATATTTTAAAAGAATACATGATGAAGGTATTCACATGTTATTACGTGGCAAAAAAAGATATTCATTATATTTAACTTCCTTATAAATTTTGGACTATGAGTTTGGATAGAAGTAATTTGGACAAGTCTAAAGGTTGGAATGGATTATATTTGACATTTGATACAATTTTTAAGGTTTAATCATTTCTGAAGATTATTTTTGGATTCCATAAAAGGACAACTGGGAGTTCAGGTGGCAACCCGTCGCGTCCTGCAAGGCCGTGAGACAAGAACCCGCAATAGAAGGGTGACAAGGGTGTATCACCTACCACTGGCCCACATGAGGTCCTGGATTGAATATTGTAGTCTTTAAAAAAAATCTGGTATATGAATGATAAATTCAATTTTTTAACCCTATATGAATAGGATAGATATAATATTATTTTTATGTTCTATTATCTTTTAGAGCGAAAGATGAGTTTGTGGTAGGAATTAGTTAAAGGATGGACTCTACTTATCATGTATATATTTTTCTTTTTCCCTTATTCTATGAAGAAATTAATTCTTATACTTTAGTGAAGGGAACATAAAAAAAATGATATCCTAATACCATATGTTTTATTGAACCGATGGTATTTTAAATCATCATAGATTGATGAATTTAAGGCCCTTAATTTTCCACTTATTTGTGATTGATGACCTCTATCACTACCTAAAAATATTTACGTTTTTTTCCAATAAAAAGTCTCTAATTTCCACCAATGTTCTCTTAATAAATATCATAATTTGGTGGCGACCCTTTCATTTCACTTTTCCTCTTATTAAGACTAAATTTTATTAACCTAATTTCCGATGTAGGTTTTCCCAAAGGTATTTTCTATTTTCAATCGTTGATTTTCGAAAAATAATTTCAAATTATGAGGATGCAATTTATTGAAGGAGGTAAGAATGTAACACCCCAAGATTTCATAGTACGTTATTTCTTCAATGTAATTCTATAACTTACACTACACGCAACACTGAGTTCTAGCACACCATGACTTACCAAACAAGCCGTTCAAAAGAGGTTGTGAATAGTATTAACTGAATATTAAACTATATATAATTTTTATAATTTTAGAATCTATATAATGAGTTTTTTAGACATAATGTAAGAACCAATGCATTTTTTTCAGATAAAAGAAGTATTTTTCAAAAAATACAATTTTACAGACTTTTAATGGAGAAGCCTTTTTAAATCCAATATTTGAAACTTTTATATATTAAATTTGAAATAATAAACTTCTTATTTATAATTGGGACACAATAATTTTGTTTCGATAAACTAATGGTGTTTTTCTGATAACTTTCATATTTTGGTGAATAGTGAAAATACTATGTTTTAACTGATAACAACTTTTTAAATAAAAATAATTTATATTGTTAAGTTATAAATTTAAATGGTTTGGAAGTATAAATAGATTATATTTTTACCATTTAATCCAATTATGGTCATTTTAAGCAATTTCACTTTGAAATTGGACATAAATAAGTGTGAAACTTTTGATAGTTATTATTTCTTAAAAATATGCCTTTTGGTTTTGACAGTGGGAATTAATTTTAAATTAATAAATGCAAATTATATGTTTTTAATTTGAAAAAATAGACTTCATTTTTGGATTCGGAATATCGAAACTATGTTAGGGTGATGTTTTGGTACATTTCTGATAACATTCAATTTTTGATGAACAGTGAAAACACACTAAGTTCATTTTTAAAACCGAATTTCTATTTAAAAAATTATTTATTTTATTTAAATTTAATTAAGGTAAAAATAGATACATAATACCTATACAAGTTCAATGTAATTCATTGAAGTTAGTTTAGAATAATTTTAGACATATAAAATTTTCACCGTCTTTTACCCACCTCCTAGGAGAATTTGGAAATTCAGATAAAAATTAATTTTACCGCTTCTCTGAGTGGAATTTTGAAAATACGAGAGAAACAGATAATATTGAGGATTAAAATGTGGTTCAATAAGATAAAAATAATTTTTTTGAATAGTAACTTTTTACTTTTATTTACCACGATTAAAAGTAAATAGGGCAATTAAGGGTAAAACTGATATTAATATTACCCTAAAAAATGTCCTAATTCTATTGGACAAGTGAATCTCGAGAAAAAAACAACCTTAGGAATAAAATATTATCATTTAGGTCCACTTGTATTAGATTAGGACATTTATTATTGTTTAATTCAAAGAAGAGTTAAAAGAGTTAAAATCAAGGTTTAATAACTAAAACATTTTTAATATAGGGTTATACATAAGATAATTTTGATTATAAATATTCATTAGTAAGATAAAAATATTTCATACATAATTTTATTTTATTTATAAATTTTAGACATTAAATAATTTAATTTATTTATGACACAATAGTGATGCAGTAGTTAACTAATTAATGAAATATTAAAATAATTGATATTATAAATATCAAAATAAATGTAATTTGAGATTTTTTATGAATTCCACTAATTGTATAGGATAATATGACATATTATAATTGGTTATATAAATTTTTTTCTAAGTAATAATGCTGTTATAAAATTATCAAAAACAAAATACCCAATAGTGTCAAAAATGACATAAAAGAGTTTTTAAAACAAATATTATATTATTAATTAATATTCTATTCCTAAAAATCTGAGGTTCGTCCAAAGGACTTATATCATGATAGGTGTATATTTAATTGACCACTTGGGGGTCTCTTGGATGTATAGAGTACGTTTATTAACAATATAATATAAAAATTCAAAGTGACATGGTAAATGTCAAAATAATTAACTAAGAGTTAAAACTAAAAGATAAGGTTAATATAGTGACCCAAACCTGTCTAAAATCTATTGGTTGAAATTATTTCGAACCCTAACCACATTAGACTTTGGAGAATTAACTTTAGATCCATTAGAAATCGAATATGAATTTATTATAAATTAATACTTTATGTTTTTCTTAACGAGCCCCACCTCCCCCTTATAAAAGGACACCACTTCTAACATATTATTCATACCTTAAAAGCCTTTTGATTTGTCCAACCTATACCCAAATACCCTCTAAACTATACTACCTTAATTATAGATTCCTTCCTATAGTTATAAAGCTATCCCAAGGAGCCCTTTTGTCAAATCAAAAGGAAGAACCCGAAGAAGAGGTAATGTTTTCACCACCCTCTTTCAAGATCCTTTCTTCTTGAACATATTCTTTCATTGTTATTTCCATTATAAAATAATAACTATAATAGCTTCTATATGATGTGATGTTATTATAAATATGGTACAACCATATTCAGTGTTCTATCCATCCTTTGAATGACATGTCACCATACGTGCGTACGTACGACCTACCGTCGCCACATCGTGGTGTAATTGTTATTCAATATATTATTATTTGGATGGGTATAATAATGATGTTTAATTAATGTGAATAATAAATATAACTTGATAATGATTCTTTATATATGATATACCATCCAATTATATATTATTTTAATATCAAAATAATGATATTGTCACGCGTGCGTACGTACGGACTACCATCTCCACGAATGCGATGAGATTAATTCCCCGTCATATCCAAGCAATTATAATTCTCATTTGATGATTAAAAATAATGTTTAAGGACTTGATATTAATCTGGATATGAATAAGATACAACCTATCCATAAAAAACACAGCTTATCAAACAAATTATATAAAATAAAGCGAGTAAATTAACACCCGAAAAGATAATAATACTAAGATATTATTAACAAATCAATGTTTACAGATCAAATATGATATCATATTAATGTATATGATTCTTGTATAATTTAATAACAATTATTTCACCATTATATAATAGGTTAAACAACCCTCATCAAGGAAAATTAAAAGGTAAGGGGTTTTCATCTCACTCCTTATTCCCTTGAGATTCGTACCATATTTCCACTATTACCTTTTGTGAGGTGTATGTACTACCCATAATTGTATTCTTTTTTTAATACACATTAATTTATGTGTGTTTACATATTAATTGTATGATTCCCCTTTCATGGGGTGTATGTTTCGTAAGTTACCAAATTGGTAATAGTTAATTTCACAATCTCTTTATTATCTGAGATTGTTTTTACGTAAGTATCTATTGGGACATATTTACTATCCATGTCCATTTTTCATAAAATAGTTTTCAAAGGGATTACTTTAAGGTACTTTTTACTAAAACATCATTTTAAATGTTTTAAATATTTATTCTTATAAACCATTCTCATTAATGTCCATGTTTTCAAATTGATTTTAAGGATTTATTTAAATGGACATTAATGTTTTAAAATGTTAATTACTTTAAAAAGTTTTAAAGTGGTATGGGAAAATTTGATTAAAAAATGTATTTAAATTTCTTCCTTTCTAAATTGTGTGACTTTTATATGTTTTCATGTAAAAGGTATTTTTCTCTTAAAGAGTTTTACAAATCATTTTCATCTATGTCAAAATCCACTAATGGATTTTCAACTTGTTTTGAAGTTGATTTATTATGATACAAATCTTCCATTTTATATTGAAGGTTTTGTGATATGCTTGACTGTGGATGTGTTATGTTTATACCATTCATGGTTTATGGGTAAATTATTGACATTTTGTATGCTAGTTTTAATATGAATGTTTATGTTGTGTTTAAAACTGGTCATATGAGGAATGAATTTGACTTAGTAAGTGACGGGTGGAGCCCGCTATAGCTCCTCGATGCATCGGTTGGTCTCATGAGACAAACTAGTGTCTTGGCATGAGGCCAAGAAAAAATAGTATTTTTAGTCTTGGAACGAGGCCTTGGATACGTGGTTATGATAGTCTGGCATTATGCATTCCATCATTATGAATGTGGTTATTGCTATTGCATGTGATTATTCGACTAGTAGAATATCCATGTGATTATGTAAATGGAATTATTTCATTTTATCTTTTTAATATTATGTTGAAGTTCAAATTTAAAAGGATTTTGTTTTAGTTATACATTTCCTTAAATGTTTATGTTTATTTATGAAAGTTTCCTCTATATTGTTATCCTAACTGAGCATCAGAGCTCACCCCTTTCAATGTTTTATTTTTTCCCGGATGGGAAGAAGTAGTATGAGTGGATACGAAGACAAGATGTTGTTGTAGTTTTTTCACTTTATGATGTAATGTAAGACTTATGAATATATGTAGTGTTTCCAAGGCTACAAAACTAATCTGTCTTTCGAGACTTGATCCATTGTGATCATGCCAATGTTATGTAATAATACACCAACTTTGGGTAAATGGGGTCAGGGCGTTACAAAATTAATAAATAATTTACACATATTAATAATTATGAAAATGAATTAGTCTTTATTTACTTGGGATGTTACAATCAATCCTTGGAAAGAGTTATTTGTTCTTTATTGTGGCCTAGTTGAGGGGGAAATATTCTATACATAGCTGCAAGTTCTCATATTCCTTCTTCATGAAAAACACTAGAGTTTATAAGGGGGCACACTATTTCTAAATAACCCCTTATCCAAAAGGTTCTCTAACTAAAAACATATCTATCATATATCAATTCAGTCCATCCAATATACCAAATAAGATACTGAAGTAACTGTGAGGTGAAATTGATGAAATACTCCATCTTTCTCTTTTGAGGTAGTCCATGAATTTCCTTTGGGAATATGCATATTAAATAATCCATGACTAATTGAATCAATATTCTTGAAGATAATATTGCACCAAGAGATACACTTTCCAACTAAGGGGTAATGGGCCTCAAGCTCTTACTCACAAAACCCACTAATCTCTCTATGTGATCTCTCTCACCCATAAATTAAAATCATATCCCATCAGTGTGAAGGCATCTGAATCATCTGTGGGGAAATTCAATCTAGTCTCAGAATGTGGATGAAAAATATATACTGAATTTGATATCTTATGGTCTCATCATGATAACCAAAAGATCCCAATATAACCTCTCATCATCAAGTGATAGCTCGCACTACCGGTAGTTAGAATATATAGAATTAATGTTCCCTATAGGAAACTCAAGGAAATGTTGTTGGGAAAATGTCTAAAATGGGTGCTCAATCTCTTGAAAAATGAGTAAATATTTGAAGTAATGAGTCGCACCTTTGTCTTTTAGTACTTAATTAAGAGTATAATAAACACAGATCATACCTCTAATCTTCTCGTGTGTCATTGGGTCATATATCTCCATAGCTTATAGCTTCCCATAACCCAAAATAACAACTATCTAAGCCTGACGTGGGATTCTTATTGGTGATGGTGGAAGGAGATCCAGATTCCATGCACCACCCACAACTCATCATTACAGAGCTTCCCTCACTCCTCTTCCAACTCTACTTCCTGGGGGTCATCATGCCCTTACATGAGAGATCTGTGATCCGGGCACTGCCCTTGCCATGGAGGTCAATCGACTATTTTTCTACCCTCCTCATCATGTATGTCTAGTAAATCACATTTCATGTGACCTCGACTGTCAAATTCATAGAAATTCCCTAACATAAGGCTTCCCTGGTCCTATGCTTGGTCGCTGAGCCACACGACCACAAGTCTGAGTCTAGTTATGGGGATGTCTCTAATGCTAAGACCCTAAAAACCAATGTCTGTTAACTGATACACATAACTCATCCCAATGCAACCCACTTTTATTTCACTGTTCCTAGCATCCCCCTGATAAGAAGCTCTAAATTACAAGCACCGTATCCAACAATCTGGCATTAGTGGAAATGCATAGGGATACCAAAATGGAATTGATGCATCAATGGAGACACTACTCAAACATTTGTGACCAGAAGTATCCATCTCAAATTACGTGAAGGGAGTATCATGTAGATCATTAATACTCACAATATACTCTAAAAATTTCATCTCTCCCTACTGCTGCTTTATAATGTCTTAGATCTGAACCGAGCGTATGCATGAGGGGTAGTACACCTTGTGAAACAACTATTGGAAGTCATCCCATGATAATGTCTATTCAACATGCATCTACATAACTGGAATCCACTAACACCCATATTCTTCATGGAAATGGCTAGCTTCCATTCTAACCATATGATTAATAGTTGTCCATATAATCTGGATAACAAAGATCACCAACTCTAGCCAATCCTCTAATTAAGGTGGATCTAGTTCACTACAGAACCTCAGTGGCCTTTGGCACTAGAACTCATATAATACATTAATCTTGTGTGCATCCTCTTTCTTTTTTACTAATATTATCAACTGCTTTATAGGTGGTTGTGCTGCTACATATCCCCTAGAAGAATAATCTAATTAGATGGCACCTGAACTAAGGAATCAAAACTCATTTGATCGTTTTCATGATCCAGAGTCAGTAACTTGGCTACTTATCATCATAGAGGAATCCTAAAAATATAATAAAGACATAACATGGTCATGTGATCATATATATATATACGGGGAGTTGAATCAAGAAGGAAAATCAATGATTCAATGGTATAGGATGACTGTACCAAATTTTTCATAAACCAATGTATTGGTATGTTGAATCAAGAAGTAGGTAATCAGTGTTCGGGTGAGTGGATACACTAGATACAACACCAACAATGGTTTTCATGTCCTTAAAGGTTCACTCGAAACAATTTTACATTGTTTCCATAAATCCCAACCGAATCCTCATAAGGGGAAAACTCCAAACATAGTTCTAAGGAATGAACTGCTCTAATACCAATCTATCCCAACCTGACCCAATGGTTCTTGAGATGTAACTACCCCAAGCCCGCCTCCATAGGCTATGGCATGGTGAAAATAACCAAATGGAATAATTAAAATGGTTGTCCATTACCTAATGTACATGTATGTGCACACATGAACATATCTATATAGTAGTGCATAGGAATAATAATTACATATAAAACGTCTAAAGAATAAAACATTCCTGTCATTTCATTTAGATAGTACAAGAGTATGATAGTGTAATGTAAAAAAATACATTCCCAACCCAAAATATTTCCCAAATAGAAAAAATGGAAAACTAAAGTGCTGAGGGAGACCATCACTGAATGTCTAATCCCCAACCATGGTATGCAGTCAAATGAAGCAAATAATCCCTATGCTCCTCTGTAATTGCCACATACATGTATTGCATCTGCATAAAAGATTACATGTGTCATAAAATCCAATATAGGGAATAGTGTATACAAACCTAGTTGGATTACCTGAAAGATTAAGGGGGTTATTAAGAGACATAATTGGAATAGATATATCCACCCATAACAAGAGAGTAATAACATCCAACAACATTGATACTAATATATAGGTATAAATATATATATGTATGCATATTCTCAATAATATAATACTAAAATATAGATAAAGGGGATATTCGTCCCATAGACAATCCTAGGAAGGAACGTCAATAATTATAAGAGGTCCATCAACGATGCCCAGTATCACATGCATTTATCCAGAAGAATAATCCACCTAGATCTATGTGTCACCAATAATTAACACAGTACATGGGACAGAATCTCAAGGTATTGGACCCAAAACCTAATGTCTTAGGGGGTACCACATGGTATAGAGAGGACCTGCACCCTAGTTCATTATGGGGGTACCGCTTAATATAAGGAGGAATCGCACCCTATCTGATAAGGGGTACCACTTAGTAGATAGAGGAATTGTTCACTACTCCATCAAGGGCTATCATTCAATGTAAGAAGGACCCTCACATGATCCAATAGGGGGTATCACTATGTAGATAGGGGAACCATGACCATTTCCATCATTTGAGTACCACTCAATGTAAGGTGTACATGATCCCTTTTTGATAGGGGGTACCACTTAGTAGATAAAGTACATGATGCCTAATCCTTAAGGGTTACCACTCAATGTAATGAGGTCCCACACCCTATCCGATAGAAGGAAGCACCATATATATAGAGGAATCATTCCCCAATTCCATATGGGGTACCACTCAGTAGATATATGTCAAATTCCCTAGTATGTTAGGGAGTACCACTCTAATGATCCTGCCCAATCACTATCATCATTGAGTTCCCACTAAAAAAAGTTTTACACTAGGAACACCTCACATCATATCTCAGAATCCACCATGAAGGTCACCATCACATTCTACATGCGAAAAAATCTCTAGATAGGCCACTCCTAGACCAAAATATGAGTCCAAACGAAGGATATGTGAGTGGTAAAAGTTTCCTTAAAAAGGAGGGAAAACTGTGTGTAAGGGGTCCCAAATGGCAGGTGGTCCTTCCTTGATTCATAGCAATGAATTTAATAGTACAAAAATCACTACAAATTTATCCCTACACAACATGTAAGTGGACTACATGGCATGAATCAACAACTTGGGATCCTACCTGTGCTCCAGGTTGTGTTTGTATACATTAGTCATGTCTGTGTACCTTTTCTGTATAATAGGGTTGTGTACCTTGTATATTTTCTGTACAATATTCATTTTCATGGATATTCTCGTGTTTTTGTAATCCAAGAGTACACAACTGGTCACTAGAAACATGTCACAATGTCTGTGGGGGTTCTGCACATTGTGTCATATTTTACCCACCTAAAAACCCCAATGGCCACATTCCCGGGGCAAGATGTCGTGTGTTCTTCAGACTACATGGTGTGTAATCAAGATTTTTAGTAGAAATATAGATCCATTCCATGTGATCAAAATATACCACTTTTTATGAAAAAAACCCCATCATTTTCCCACCCAGGATTTTTGGGAACTTCCCCTAGATGTCATTTTTGTCCCGCTAATGGAAAGAAATGTATCACAGGTTCATCATTTGAATCCACATGCACCACAATAATTCACGGTTCCTCCCACTACCATAAAAAATATAAATCCATAGTAGAATAATCCACGTCCCATAACACTCATCAATCTATCCTTAGATCACTGATATTTTCATCACACGCGAATCTTCCGTGAATGTGTGGGTCTTTTCATGCTCTATCGTACCCGAAAATAGTCAAATCATGACCAATTTGTCATATGAAGAATAATGAGAGGAAACTTTGGGAGAAATGAACAATAAAAAGGGTTAACAATCATTTTCCAAGAATTATTGGCTAACGAACATGTTTGTGGGTAGCTTGGGTGAGGGATATGTAGGACCCGATAACACTCCATGAGGGGAGGGGTGAATCTGGATGTTAACATGTTCTTTTAAAGTGATGAATCTGGTTCCCATGTTCATAGGAACTTGTCAAGCCTATCTGATCGAATTTTTTATTATTTAAATAGTCATATATGGAGATACAACATGGCTATTTTATGTGGGTTACTACTAAGTTATAGTTTAAGGAGCATACACCGACAGTGTCTCAGTCATACATAAATCCACTAAGCTTCACTAGTTATTATGGAGTACATAAAATAAGACATAGTAACTCTGTTCTATGAACACTACCTTTTCAATAAGTATAGGGATTGTAAACTACCTCCCTAGGAAATATTTTTTCAAATCCACCTATCTCACTACCTTGGGTGAAGTCTTACTTGGTTTAACAACTTGAAGGGTTCCTCTATAGATTGTGTATTAAAGACTTTTCCCAGATTAGCAATAGGCTCTACTAGAAATGTAGTCATGAGTTGATTCACCTAAAACAGCTATTCACATAAACTAGATGTTCAGTAGTACTATTTACGAAGCAACTGACCATCATGAAACCCCATTTATGTTTCTATGAAATTATTACATTCACAAACCAAATCACATTCACAAGGCTCCCAACCATAAAATATTCCACAACCTTTATGGAACACAATGTCTTCACAAAACACGCAGTCATAAAAACACTCTTTTTTAGAATTGTTAGCATTAGCTAAGACCTAACCAGTCTTTTCATTATGATCAATATCAAATATAATACATTATTTTTAAATCTCTTACCCTTTTCTCAAATTTACACAATGTTTTCAATTGAGGGTGGTATCTTATTTATATAATATTACATTTTATAAAATTTCAATAACACCCAAGCATTTTCATAATACTCAAAATTCATGTTCACAAAGTTCATAGTCATCATGAATCTCTAGAGATATTTTTACTATTCACAAAGATTCATGTAGTCATGTAGATTTACCATCTTCCCATCACACATTCACAAAAATTAAATCCTTCATGAGAAAATATGACTTTGTGAATCATCTTACCTTTGTGAAAATATAAATATTGTGAAATATTTTCTATTACCATAATTTAGTATAGTAAGTTCTAGAAATCCACCTTTCATGAATCTTTCTCCATCCTCTTTATTTTGGCCACCAAAAATTTAGAAAACACTAGGAAATGATTCCACCTTCAACACTTAAGTCATTTGTACTATCATATCACCTTCCATGCTAACATTCTAGTAAACCCTTGGGAGGATTTAAAACAAAAACAATATTTCACATTTTTCAACTATGAAAATACCTTGGATCGAAAAAGCTCCACCTTTGGGTTTATTTGAAATTTGAAGATAAATTCAATAAAAAAACTAGCCTTGACCAATCTACTAATTGATGTGAAATAACTAATCTTACACTCTAATTATACACAAGAAGAGTACAGGTGTAGAAAACAAGAGTGGTAAAAGAGAGTTTTAAAACTCAATAGTCAACCAAAAAACCCTAAAAACCTATATTTCATTGAATTTCACTCATACCCCATTTAGAAATAAACCAAAGAGAACCAGTATACAAACCTTTAATGCTCAAAACAAACTCCTCTAATATTATATTGCCCCCATATAATTTCATCAAATCAATAATGAGATTAAAAAAGTTTAAAAAAATGGAGAAGGGGGATTAAATGCAACCTCATAGGGAAATAAGAGTTATTTGAACACCAATGTTCAACTGATGTTTCTCGAACATCATTGATGCCAAAGGCATAGTCAGAATTTCATCCACAGGGTCATCTGCTCCAGTAGTCTCTATTTTATTCACAATATGTTTATATTTTTATTTGATAAATTATTATATGATCAGAACATGATAGGAATGAGAGTGCTAAATCAAATTCTTTGTAAGATCATTCTCACTCGTGTTGTCACAGTGTACCACCATCGGTTGTTTCACCTCATCACCAATATTAGTAAATTATTTTGTATCCATAAGAGCTAAGTGAAATCCTTCATCATAGATATATTCTCTACTTCATCTATATTAAGAGACGCGATTTCCTATTTCTTGGACACCCAGAAAACCTATTAGTTGTTAAGGAAGAGTTTACCACCACTGGTGGACTTTCAATTCACCACATATCCAGGTAATCATCATAAGAAAATGTTGATAAATAATTATCTCATCCTTCTTCAAAGTATAATCCAAAATTAATAGTACCTTTAATATACCTTATGATACATTTAAATGATGAAAAATTCTCTCAATAAGACTACTTTGGATGCAAGGTTCTAAAAATGATGCAATGTTTATATTTTTCCTTGTCGAAGTCAAGTATAAAAAGCTTCAAATAATCCTCATGAACAAAGTGGGATCCACATATTTCCCATCCTTTTGCTTTATATGTTTTTCCCAACTGTAATAGGAGTTGAAAATGGGTTTGGGTCCTTCATTTTGAATTTATTCATATTCTCTTCTACATATTTTTCTTCAGAAATAAGGGTATAATCCTTCTTTTAAACCCCAATGATCCCCAAAAAGTATGTTATTTCACCAATTATAGCAATTTAAAATTTGAATTTTAGGTGACTAAGAAATTCATCCACTGATCCCTATATTCTACTGCCAATAATAATATCATCCAAGTACACAAGAACCATAAATTGATCATTATGAGAATTATTAACATAAATATTATGGTTAATGACTCATCTTTTATGTTCAAGATTATTCATATATGAATCCAGTTGGGAATACCACACTCATTGTGCATACTTTGGACACTATAGATTCTTATTTAATCTATAAACCTCTTTCTTATCATTTCCAATAGAAAAATCTATTGGTTATTAAATATATACTTCTTCTTAAGAATACTATTTAACAATGTCACTTTGAAATCCATCTGATAAAATTTGTACCTTATTTGAATTTTTATAGATAGAAAGATAATAAGTGACTCTAGTATAGCATGTGGTGAAAATGTTTCTTTAATATCAATAACTTCAATATGTGTACAGAATTTACACACCAATCATTCCTTGTTTCTAATCACATTATCACGATCCACATATTTTTTAAATGTTTTATTTTTTTCAAATAACATTGTGATTTTAGGGTATCTTAACAATATCCCATATCTGGTTCATATCAATCATATCCACATCTTCATTAATGTAATTATACAATGATTAATCCTTCATTTCTTCTTCAAACATGTTTTTTTCCATAATAATTGTGAATTCAGAATTTTCTCCTTTCGTCATTATCTATGCCAATGTAGGTGCGGTCCAGTCCATAATGATGTTGGATCGATCAATTTATACTCTTCTATTTATCCAATGAGGAGTGAATAGTGTTTCTTCCGCAATGTTTTCCTCTAATGATTCTTCTATTGAATAATAATTATGTTATGATACTTGAATTTTCTTCAATCATTCCAATATTTTTTTAATTTGATTTATTCATTTGTCCACTTCCTTCTTCACCTTAAATCATATCAAATTATGATATCCTCAATGTATTTATGGGGTTCTCTCATTGATATTGACATCACTGTATTCCACAATCATTATAAGATAATTATTTTAACATTTTATGGTTTTACTCATTATTAATATCCAAGGAATATTTTCTCATCTTTAGCATTACCAAACCTTCCTTGATTGCCTTGTCTTTTAGATGAACATTTATATCCAAAAACATGAATATACTTTAGAGAGGGCTGGCATCTATACAATATATCATATGGTGTCATGGTTTCTCCTATAAAATACCTTTTTTATTTTCAGCATGCACTGATATATGATTAGCTTCTTTATAATATTGATGAGAACCACGAATTTCAATTCGAATATTTATATCCATATTGTTCACCAATCAATTTTTAATTTCAAATACTCATTTTCTTTAAGGGTTATCACTATAGAAACATCATCATATATCCCATGTTTTCATGGTAATTGTAAAATTCAATGGATGTGTATTATCCTCCAATGTCAAATCATAGAATCTTTATTTTGGGGACAGTCTCATTTGCATCTCTTTGATGATAACACCTCATGCAATCAAGAATGTGTCGTTTCTTCTACATTAACACCAAAAAATCCATTGTAATATAATAATCAATAAAAAGAATGAATTACCTTTCTATATATTTTTCATCCATATTCATTGGACCATATACATATGTGTGGATGAGATCAATCATATTTAATGACCATTTGTTCTTTGGCAGATATGAACTCCCAACCATCATTCCTCGCATGCAAGCACCACTTTTCTTTTCTCAATCACACATCATATTGGTAATTTAGACCATTATATTATGCTTATATATTTATTCCATTCAATATTGATTAATGTGACCCAACCTATTGTGTCACATGTTGTTTTCATCTCCAATTTTTATTTAAAAATTGTTCTCCTTTTTGTTAACCAGGTATAAATTTTCATCTATTATGTATCCTTTCATGAGTGAATAACCTATGTTTCCATTGATAGTGAACTGATTCTGATTAAATGTCACTACCAATCCCGATTCATAGTGTTGAATCGAATTCAGAACACTGTTGTGAAACTATATATGTAGAGAACATCTTCTTTCGTTAGCTTGTCATTTTTGGGTTATGTTTCTACACTAACATTGATCTTTAAAGCATTGTATTTGTCAAATATCTCTGTTTCATAAACCAATTTCATAACATTTATAAAAAATATATTCATTTCATGTCGTGTGGGATGGGAATTTTTTGTTTAGTATCCATGATATGCTATACATTGTAGCTTTGAGAGCTATTTATACATGATTAGCATTCTTGATTTTCTTCTTTTCCTTCTATTAGATACCTAATTGAGTGTGGAAAAAATATGGTCTTTGAAATGTATTTTCAACATGATTGTGGTCGTCATACTAATATTAATATTTTAAAAGAGAGTAACTTTTTTCAATGGTAATTAATCTTTGTTGATGGGTATTGAATTACATTAGTGTCTTGTTGTTATCATTCCCACATTTAATCTATCTAAAATAAATTGCTTTATGTACATAGTTATAATAGTGAAATCAATATCCATTGAAACAATTTCATCTATATGACGAATGATATGGTGTCACTATACATTTTTGACTCCCTGTTTCTTCCCCATTCAAATTGATCATTGTCTCTCTATAGTAAAACATGGTATGACCAAGAAAGATACATAATTGGCACTTCATAAAGGAAAAAATATTCTCACCACCATCATATCACACGTCCCCTTATATTTTAATGGTATTTGGTTGGAAATACTCCTTGGATACTTAATGATTATTTTCAGATCTCTTTTCTATTTGGTTTGATTTTTTCTTTGTAAGTACATTAAGAGCCTTTGTCTTTTGTCAAATATTTTTAATCTCTTTATTTTGGATCATCTTTTTTTTCCAGAATTAGATGTTTTTGCATCACATAAAATGATATTTTTTCCCATAAATGTGGATCTATGGTCATTAATATCCTTTTATGCTCTATTAGATCCCTGATTATCAGTTTCTAACATCTCTCCATATAAAAATAATCCAACCTATAACTTATTCATTATTTCCTTTTATTTTGATTTGGTTTCTAATTTACTCTTTATTTTAACAATTTCATCATCAAGTCCTTTAAATATATTATCAATTTCCTCCAATATCGATGTAAGGTCATTGATGAATTTTGATTTCTATTAAATATTAAGTTTAAACTCCTCAAAATCTCCTGATATTTAAAGAGTTGTTACCTATTATTCTAACTCAACTTCCATTCAATCAATTTCTATTTAAAGAAAATAAAAATATTCAGATGACTATTTCAGAAAATCTCCCATATTTTTATTTTTCTTTAATTTAATGTCAAGCTCATCAAGAGGACCCTAAAGTTCCACCTTGAGATCAACAACACCAATCAACTAACTATCTTCTTATTTTTTAGGTTCTAAACTTTCTAATATAGACAAGTTGGATGATTTCTATTCATATGAATTCTCTAGTTCTACATCCTCCAATAATTCACTATCATATTCTTCTTCTATATAGATGAAGAACATTCTCTATATAGTTTTTCTTGATTTTATGTCTCCCATTTCATAGAACCTCTTCCAAGGATTCTATATGATTTATACATCAAATTATACACCATCACATTTCATGGGGAATTTATCTTCAATGTTCTTTAATTTTCTACAATGAATACTAGCTAGGGGAGTATTGACTTCAGATCTCCATTCCCCTCTCTTGAATTTTCTAACACAAGAGAAATAGATTCATCATCCACATTATATCCATCATCAATGACATTAAAAATGTCATGATTTTCCATGCCTTTGAATTTCATTTTCTATATTTCTCAAGTTTTTCTTTCTTTTGGTCTGACTCTCATTTCATAAGCCACTAAAATAAATAGATGTTCATTAAGAAAATGTTTAGATAAATCCCTTTACATATGGTATGGTAGTTTAGGATTGTACAGAGGTGGAATCCTTCTTATTATTTTTTTCACAATGTAAATAACATTATTATATCAACCAAATCATTTAATTTCTTCAACAAATTTAGTTATTTGATTAATAAACTATATACATTTTTAACTCGATTCATTTTCATATCATCAAATTTATTCTGAAAAACATGGATGTTTTCCTCCATCAATTTTTTATCTCCTTCATATATATTTTCCAATTTCTCATGTATGAACTTGGATGAATTGAAAATCATAAACTTCAAATAGATTTTATAAGATATGTCTATAGTAATGGAATTTCGGGATTTGGCACCTGCATGAAGAGTTTTTATATATGTTTCAATCATAGAAAGTGTTTTCGCACCAGGGACATGAACACATAGAGTTATAGAAAAGAGAACATATATCCTAAGGGATCATAGATAAGATCTCTTCCTATTCCTCCAAATAAGGAATTTAATTCAATAAATGAGGGGGAATAACCTGACATTCACTAAATCATACATGAAAATAGTAGTGGAAAAATTTAACACCAATAACTAGTACACTCAGATACCATTTCTAAGACCCTAGAACATCTTGATAGGTGAGGGTTTATTGAGGGTGTAAATTTTTTCTTTTAATGTGATAGATCTTGTTCCCAGATTTCTAGAAACTCGTAAACCCAGTCAGATGGAATTTTGGAGTCAAGAAACATCCCTATGCAGAGAGATAACACAACAGTTTTACTTGGTTCTCCACTAAGGGATATTCCATGGAGTATACACTGATAGTGTTTTAGGTGTACCTAAATCCACTATATTTAACTAGTTATTGTAGAGTATTGAAGATCCGACAAAGCCACTCTTTTCAGGCACACTAAATTTACTACAATTATAGGGATAACACACTACCTCCCTCCGAATACTTCCATCGACTACCCCTAGCTCACTTAAATAGGTGGATTCTTTCTTAGTTTAATGACATGAAGCTAACATTAGTAAATTAGCCATTTAATTATTTCTCCCTGATCATTATGGGACTCTTATTTGATCATAGTCCTGAGTTGATGCACATAAAATAAATTTTCACTTAAACCATTTTTGAAAATCTAATATTCACAATGATTCTAGCCTTTAGAAAACCCCCTTGATGATTTAATAAGTTTCCAGCATTTGTAAACCCACACTCTATCGTGAAGCTCCCAACCATCATGAAGATCCATTCCATTTCGAAACACTACGTCTTGGTGAAACTCCCATGATTCATGAAACCCCCATTTATAAAAAGCCTTATAATTTTTTAGGACTTAACCAATATTTTCATGATGCTCAAGCTCATAAAGAATTCATTATTCTAAAATATTTCATCCCTTTCAAATTTAGAGCAATTCAGACATCTCTCAAATTCTCTTCATTTATTCAAATGATTTATGTCGAACTATTTATAGATATTTCCTTTTTTGAAGAATTATAGAACACTATTTATTTTTTTGAACCTTTACCTTCATGTTCACGAATCTCCTAGTCTTAGAGAAACACCAATGAAATTTTCTCCATTTTCAATGCTCTCTTTAGTCTTGTAAATTTACCATCATCCCATTGCATATTCAGAAACCATGAATCATTCGTGAAACTGGTTGCCTTCGTTAGGACCCAGCCCTTCAAAAAATCCAATATTCATGAAATTTATTCCATTATCATATTTGATAAGTGCCAGTCCTAGAAAACCACCATTCATGATGCTTGATACTTCTCCAATATTTTGGGAACATAAAATTTGGGAAACACTAGGAAATGATGTCACCATAAACATTGAATCCATATGAACTATAAGATAATATTCTTTGAAAAATCTTTGATGAACCCCTATGTGGATTAATAACAAACACCAAATAAACTCTATTTCTATCTATGAAAAACAATTATTCCAAAAATATTCATTGCACAACAGGGTTAAAACAAATTGAATAAACGATATAATTTAATATGAACCATGTGAATGTTTTAAGAATCATAAATTAATAATATGATTGATAATCTATAGTTACATAGTTCAATTAAGAGAGAGGAAACCACAATTGATGAGTCATACATCATGATTGGATATCTCATTGATGAATCGCGTTCTCTACAATGAATGAGGAATGCCTTTTGTATTTGATGGGCCTTAATTCACCGTGATCTGGAGGCTCGTCATTATCTGATCACAAATCGCCAATGATGAACTTGGAATTCTCTATATAAAGTTATTATGGTTATGAGACTAAGCATTGAGATATTTCAAAACATATATTATATATTTGAAATTAGGTTTTAGGTGTTCAATGAATTAATTGAATAATTAACTAATTAATTCATTGAACGCACCCACCAACTGCTTGGTTTTTCGAATGCCATGTGTTGACCGACATTAGTTTGTTCCTAGGGTATACTTAATGTTCCAGATTCAAATGTGATCTCATATTATCTATCTGTGACACCATTTAAGATTTATCCAATTATTTCCAAAAAACAGACAAGCGTGACATAGAATATATTTAATATTTTTGAAAATAAATTTTGGGGACACAAGGCCTCCAAATCATGTGTTGTCTTAATGTATGACCTTGAAATAACGTATAGATATATTTCAATGTTTTAAAATGGAGAAAATTTCCTCTATAGTGGGCTATCATTTGCATTTTCTACATTTTATGAACCTAATTTACCATCTCTTTCACTAATTCGCGTCCCAAAAGAGATTTATCCCCTATTAAAACCAACCATAGATGTGATAAACAAATGGGATCTAATAGAAAGATTCTAAACTAGATATATAAATCAATTAATAATAACAATTTTTTTTAAAAAAATAACTATTGATGAGATTTAAATTTTTTCTCTTAATATTTGGAACAATATATATTCAATAGATTTGATTCCTTAGAAGAATGCATCATTGAATCATGATACTCTAATGGTCACTAAAAATAAAATACACAAGGTAATAACATGTTTTAAAAAATAATTTTGTTTTTATTCCATCGGGGTATTATTGATAATTAGAACCAAATGAGTATAATTGTTAGGTTTTAATCCATAGGATTAGGAGGCACACTTTGAACTTTGAGCTAATTACAAGCTATGCACTGCAAAAGAACATTCAACTTATCATTTCAAGTCACTGCCTTACATGATAAGTGGGAAATGATTTTGTGGTGTACACCTATGAGCTCTACAAAATAAAAGTGAGAAATAATGATGAATGAGTGAAAAATAATGTGAAGGTGATGGAGAGGGTGAACCAATAATGGCTCAAGACGATATGGATCGGGTAGAGAATTTGTGGGGTAGATTGAGGAAAAATAAGATCTCTTGTGGGTGCAATGTTCAACCCATTTGGTAAAATTAAAAACCAACGAAAAAAATATTAGACTGGGAGAATAAGATCACAAGTGATCACACACCATGATTTTAACATATCAGTATATTTTCAAGATAAAAAAATTAGGTATACAACAAACTAAGACAAATATAGTAATACAAATTTTAAAAAATCTAAAATATCATTTAACATGAAGTTATTGTAATTTTAATTTCTCTTCATTTTGTTTCAATGTGAAATTTTATAAAATTATCTAAATGATTTTAATTTCACTTCATCGTATTTGGTGATAATTTTCAAAAGAAAAAAACAATAAAACTTTCAACATATGAAAAAATAAAACTTTTATAAATATTGTTCTCTAATAATCAATTATTCCAAATAAAAAATTATTATAATTTTAAATTGCTTCATTTATTTTTAAATAAATAAATATTTTTTTATTAATACATATATATATATATATTTTAAAAATGGTATAAATATAAATATATATTTAGAATCATATTTATAAAATTATATATATATATATATATATGTTCATATATATATATATAATAATTTATAATAATATATATATATATATATTTTAATCATGATAAATATATATTGTAAAATATATTTATAATTTTTTGTTATTATTAATTATAAATTACATTGAAAAAAATATATATACACATAATAAAAAATATTTATATACACATAATTATTTATAATCAAAATTATTTATACACACATAATTAAAATTATTTATATGCACATAATAAAAAATTATCAATTCAACGTAATAAATATAATTTATAAGTTATTTATATAATTTATTAATTCAAATTTTTTAATTCATGATGATCAAAAATATTAATTAAAAAATTTAAATTCAAAATAATTATTAATTCAAAATTATTGTTTTAAAAATATTGTTAATTCAAAATTAATTTTAATTAAAATATTTTAATTCCAAATTAATATCAATTTGGAAGTATTAATTCACAATTATTTATAAATTATATTTATAAATTATTTATTCATGATAATAAAATATATTTATAATCAAAAATTAATATAATCAAAATTATTTGTAAATTATTTATAATTATTTGTATACACCTGATCAAAATTATTAATAGTTGATTGTTATTATTACTAATAAATTATATTTGAAGTTATAAATACAATTATTTACAAATTACATTTAACAAAATATTTATATAGACATGAAAATAGTGTTTGAAATTATTAATAATCATAAATATTGTCATTTATATAAATTTTAATTTAAGATAACATTGAATAAAATACGAACATGGGGTACTGTAAAAAAATAAAAAAAAATTGGCATAGGCTTAGAGGGTTTCCTTTAAAATCACCCCAATTTTGAGGTGATTGGAAATTTTTAATTTGGAGATGGTGATAAGTATGAAATGTCAAATCACATGAACCACCATCATATAAAAATATAGTCAAGTTATCAGACAATAAAAAAACTTGTGAAGAAATGAAAAACCAGTGACATGTTGAGACTTCAATGGGTATTTCAGAATGATCTTGGGGTGCCTCCAAGAGTGAATTCATCTACTTTGGGTAAATTAATAGTGCATCATCGGTGGAAACTATGCATTTTTAGAGGGGTTACTTAACAAATTTTTTAAAAATTGTTTTTCATGGGATGAGATATGTTGGGATAAGAATCATATCATGACTATAGTTTAGAATGTGATGGGTGAGTTTTGAGCGTTGATAGTTGATTTTTATGAAATAGTCATCATGCTCATGTTGCAAATATTACATGTGTAGTAAATAAATATATTTATTCATAAATATTAGAAAATGATTAAATATATTTTTAACATTATTAATGGATATATAATAATAAATTAACAAATTAAATTATAAAAACTACAAAAATATTTAAAAGGGAATTTGTAACATTTACTTGTGAATTAAAGACAAAAAACATGTACAAATAGATGATTTTTATTATATAAATAAAAAATTATTAAAAATGATTTATATTAACTAAAAAATATTAATATTAAATTTAAATTGAATTAAATTATATAAAATCCAATTAAAACAAACACATATATATTCACGACGAATAGATTAAAATTAATTTATATTAAAAATAAATATATACATAAAATATTAAAAATATAGAGAAATGAAGAAAATATTAAATCAATAAAAATACTTGCATAGACACATACATGCACACGTGAAAAATAGACGTATTTACACAAACACAATTAAACACACACACATACATACACAACTACACAGACACATAGATACAATTATAAATATGTACATTTATTTTAAATTAATTATCATCAATATAACTATCATAAATTATATATTATATAATTGTTTAAAAAAATAATATATTCATTTTAACTATATACATGTTTTTTTATTAATTTACATAAATAAGCTATTATAAATTTTAACTAATATAAATTTGATAATTATTTATATATATATTTTTTAAATAAAATTCATTTTTTATTAAAAGTTATAAAAATAATATTTATATATTATATTTATAAATATATAGTTATTTTAAAATAAATATTATCTTAAAATATATAAATTTATTTAAAAATATATAAGTATTTTTATATAAATTAAATTACTCATTATGGCCTTTATTATGTCTAGAAAAAAGAGCTGATAAAGTTGTCACTTTTATCTGTGCTAAAAAGTTGTGATAAATTAGGTAATTTTATCATCACTATAAAAAAGAGCTGAAAAAAGGTAGTACTCTATCATCACATCTGTGAGTTCTTGTAAAATGTAAATTTATCCATAATAATTTATGAGTGCTGATTAAAGTCACCCCTCTATCAATGCTCTTTGTGTAGTGTTGTTAATGGTTGGCACTAGATAAAGCACAATCTGTTGTGCTTCATTTAATAATAATGATGATGTTAGGGTGGTATTATTATTATTCCTTTTATTTAACTGAATATGTGAAATAATTTTTTTAAAAATAAATTTGTAGTAGGGAGATTTGAGGAGTGATTTCTAGGAGGAGAAAAAAATTAGTTGCGGAGTCAGGGCGCATGGGATGTCCACTATAGGAAAATGAGGGGAAAATATTGTAAATGGAAATAAAATAAAACAATATAATATAAATATAAAAATCATTGAAGTGGGAAAAATTAAAAAGGAATGGGTAGATTCACCGAATGTCTTTTTCATTGTGGTGGTAGGGGTTTGGGGTTTGGGGCAGAGCTCGTGGGGTCAAGTCCTGGGCCGGTTTCTTTCCTTAGGTGCTTTGTAATAATTTTTTAAAATAGTGTATTAATATATATTAAAGAAATATATATATATAAATATTATATTCTATTGAAAAATGAAGTGGGGAATCGAATTTTCTATATATGGTTGATTACACCCGCTAACGTAGAACACAATGTAAGGAAAACAAGTTATTGTAAATTTTCATGTCGGAGGAACGTGACCCCACGCCTTTTGTATAGCATGTAAGGAAAATTATTTCTCACTTCTAAGGTATCTTACTATATCTTAACTCACTTTCCCTTTCCTATTTTTTCCAAAACATTCTTATATTTATATCATTATATACTAATCATATTGATGTGTCATTAGTTTCGTTGGATTCATCTCAATAAGAAAAATCTAATCCAATAGTTTCATATCAAAGGTAGTGATGTATTTTCTTCTTATTTCATTAAAACCATATATCATGTTTTATTAATTGAATATGGATATTATTATTATGTAAGTTTATTTTGGAATCACTTCATAGTTGTGGATCGACACCAAACATGTGATCTTAGTGGATTATGGTGGGTCTTACCAAGTTTTTCCATTTTCCAAGCATTACATTATGTACTTTGGTTTTCATAAATTATTTATTTGAAAATCACATATAAAATATAGTTATCTAAATTCTTAAAAGGTTTATCATAATATAATTAATGTGTACATGGAATCTCTTACCCTTAAATTGGATTGACCTATAATGTGTAAGGAATTATTGTGTTTTATTATTTGATAAGTCTATTTTATGGTTCCTTATGTGTGACATTGATATATTTTATGGTTTTTATACAGATTTTATATGATTCGGGTAGTTATATAATGTGTTGAGGACCTATTTCTATGTTGTGTTTATGGTTTATTGAAATTAATTATTTTACTATAATGTTCTTTCTTTGACTCTAATGAGTTTTTCAAACATCTCTGGATTTAAAAAAAATGAAAAAATAACTTCAAAGTGAAATTTATATCTCCCTGTTTAATATCGAACATTTTTTCCTTTCATGGTAATTTTAAGTATAATTATTAAATTTTTAGATAAAGGCTTGTTTGAGACCTCTAGAATATGTTTCACTAAATATGCATGTTTTTCAAAATGATCTCAAGGAATTATTTTTTTATTGCATTTAGTCATTTGGAAAAATTTATGTATGGTTGACACTTTACCTAAAAAAATTCACATAGTCAATTGAACCTTTATGTTTTGAAAAGTAGATATCCCTAAAATACTTGTATGTATATGATATATATATATAGGATATTTTATATTTTATTCCAATGTGATTTGAAAGGAATTTATCATTTCATCCATCCTATTAATTCATTATTATTCACCAACATAATACATTAATTAAATAATACATTTCATAAGATGAAGAATACAAGAGGATTTTCATGAACGCATTAGATTCATGAGGTTGGGTATAGTAATTATTCAATTGCTATAGCACAAAAATAAATCCATCCTCACCTATGGAGGATCCTCTTGTGATATGTATATCACTGTCATGCTGTAGTAGTTGGGATATGTGATTGCTCCATGATAGGTCGATACTCTTCTTCACTTAAGTATTTCATTGTTAATATCATTTGAATATGAGTAACTACAATATCATAGTTATAGAGTAATATAATATAGATATAGGGTTTATCAATGATATAAATCTCCATCATTATTGTCAAAAAATGAGGTTCTAAGCACCGTTAAATGCCGACCACTTTTTTCACCACTAAACATATCACGGGTAAATGTCTCCTTCATCAATTCTAAAAAAAGAACTTATAAAATGATTATTTTATTAGCACTAACATAGCACTCATCATGGGATACTTTATAGAGGCTATTTCTAACACCGATGAAAGGAAGACTGCATCAGTACAGTGCAGAAATTACAACACAGATAAGAAAATAAAAAACTCAATTTCAATTAAATTTACATTAGAATAGAAACAAAAATTAACATTATAAGAATAATTTCAAATATTGGTTGATACATTTACATTGGTATATATAATTTACAAAAACATGCACATATTAAAAAACATTAATTTTTTTTGTCTTAATACCCTTACCTAATCTAAAAAGGTGCTGATCATGCTACCAGTTGCTGAAAAAACCAACACATCACATGAAAAGACTAAGAATGAATAAAAATTAATTCTTATATTAGTAATACTATAATGAAATAAATTAAACATAAAATGAAACAACACAATATTAAAATATAACTCGTAAAGAAAAAACATATACATTGAGTTATACCATCCATGATATGTTTTGGATTTAGGTGTTGTTAATTTATACACATCACAAATGATATATGGATAATTTTCCTAATTTATGAAGACAATATGAGTTCATTGGATCAATTTTAATTATGTGATGTGTGTTTTAAACTAAATTGTCAATTTCAAACTAAAAGAATATACATCAGTCATAATGGGCACATTGTATGGAATATTAATATGTGGTTTATTCCCATGCATCACAAATGATTTATGGATCATTTTCCTAAAGTATCATGGTATTAAAAGTATATTTTCTTGGTTTTAGGTATGTTACATATTTTTTGAGATAAAATGTCAATTTAAAAAAAATGCAAAACTTGACTCATACCAGTCACATAATATGTCATATTTACCATCTATTGATTCCTACATGAAAAAATGACATAAGGAAGATGTCCATAACGTGTCAATACAATCATAGTTTTTTTATATTTTTTTAGTCAGTGACACATATTTTTAACTAAATTCCACTTTAAAATGGAAGTCACACAATTTGAGCCATATCAGTCCTAAAATGTATCATATTGATGTGTATCTAATAGTTACATGTTATAAATGACTTATGGGTCATTTTACAAAGCAATAAGAAAATAAAAGGGCATTTTATAATTTTTCAATGACTGACACATGCTTTTAACTAAACAATAAATTTTAAACTTAAACATATATTTTTAGTCATATTGTATCACTATGTATTATATTGAGGTTTGACTAACTACTACACATCATATATGAATTATGGATAATTTTTATAAAGTAAATAAATATTAATTTCATTGATTGGTTTTGAGTGTATAACATTCTGTTTCAACTAAAATGCTGATTTTAAATAAACACACACACTTTGTGTCATACCAGTTACACCGTGTGATGAAATAATGTGCGTTTGATTTATAATTTTTTTGAATGACAAAAGGATAGTTGTCTAAAATTATCAAGATAATCTAAGGTTATTTTATTGGTTTACAACGATTGAAACATGTTATAATCTAAAATGTCACATTTATATTGAAATTCACACATTGATCTATACCAGTAACATCATGTCTCACATTGTTGGTGGGATGATTCAAACATATAGAAAATGACTTATTAATTTTTTACCCATATTATTAAGATAATACAAATGTTTTTTATTTTTTTTTAGTGAGTGACACATAATTTTAACTGAAATTCCAATTTTAAACTAAAAACATACAATTTGAGCCATACTGGTCCCACAATTAATAAGATTGAGGTATGGATTATTAAAACAAATAAAAATTTCTTGGAGATTATTTTACTAAAGTCTGAAAAAAAATATAAATTATTTTTCTCAGTTTTCTATAAGTCACACATCGTTTTAAAATAATGACATTTTAATCTAGAAACACACATTTTGAGTCATATCAGCCACACCGTGGATTATATTGATCTGTGGTTGATTTCCAAACATAAAAATTACATTATGATAATTTTCATAAATTATCAATACAATTCATTAATGTTTACTTTCTTCATTGAGTGGCACACGTTTTTAAATCAAAATTTCATTTTTTTAAATGTACACATTTTGAGTCACACATATCAAACTGTGTATTAGATTTAGGTAAGACTAATTCATAAAAATCACAGATGAATTATTGACCATTTACATAATTTTTCATATAAATAAACTAGTTTTTTGTTAGTTTTGAGTATGTCATGCGTCTTTTTAACAAAGATATCATTTTTAAATAAAAACAATGAATTTTTAGTCTTATTGGTGGTGTTGTGTATCAGATCAGTGTGAATATTTTTCCAAAAAGTCAAATATAACTTATTAATAACTGTATAAAAGTTAAAAAATATCTGAATTTTCTTTATTAGTTTTGACTATGTCACGCATCCTTTGAACTAAAATTTCAATTTAAAAAACAATCACTTTGAGTCATACTATTCACACCATGTGGAGGATTAATGTGTAGGTGATTCCTACACATCACGAATGACGTAAGGATCATTTTACTATATTATTAATACAATTCAAGTTTGTTTGGTATTTTTCTAGTGAGTGGACCATGTTTTTAACAAAAATATCATTTTTGAATTGAATACACACTCTTTGAGTCGGATGTGTCACATCATGTATTGGAATAGAAAAAAATTGAATCGTAGACAAAAAATGAATTATGAATCATTTTCATAAATTATCAAGAAAATACAACTATTTTTCTTTGTTTCAAATGAGTGATACATCTTTTTAATTAAAATGACAATTTTAAACCGAAATCTCATAGTTTGAGACTTATAACACATATCGTATATCAAATTTAGGTATGGATGATTCTTATGCATCACATTTGACTTATGGAATATTATAATAAAGTATCAAAACAATATAAATTTTATTTCTTAGTTTTTAGAATGTCATGTATCTTTTAAACAAAAATGTCATTTTAAACCGAAAACATGAACTTTGAGCCATACTGGTCACATCATCTATTGTATTGATGTGAGGTTGATTCCTACACATCATAAATGATGTAAGGATATTTCTAATAATGTATCAGGAAAATTCAAGATGTTTCCTGAGTTTTTAGTTAGGGGGAGCCGTTTTAAACTAAAATTTCATTCTTAAGTTGATAACACTCATTATGAGTCATACCGGGCACACCATATATCAAATTGTTTTATAGATGATTCTAACACATAATTAATGAATTATTGGTCATTTCCCAAAGTTATAAAAATTATAAAAAATGTGTTATCTCAATTTTTAGTATGTCATGAATCATTATAAATAAAATTTCATTTGAAAACTGAAACCAGAAATTATGAATTATACCGGTCACAATGTGTATCAGATTGAGGTGTGACTAATTCCTATATTTCAAAAATTAAAAATATTCCATTTTCCAAAATTATCAAAATAATTTAAATACATTTACTCAATTTTGAGTTGGTTAAATGTATTTTGAACTAAAGTGTGAATTTAAAATAAAAAACACACTTTGAGTCATACAGGTCACACATTGTGTCAGATTAATGCACATTTGATTGATATACATCAAAAGGAACTAGGGATCATTTTCATAATCTATCAATATAATTCATGTGGTATTTCATGATTTTTAGTTACCTACATATGTTTTTAAATAAAATTTCATTTTCAAATTGAAAAAATCATTTTAATTCATACCGGTCACATAGTATTTCACATTGAAATACTGCTAATTCATACACATAAAACATAATTTATAGATCATTTTTCTGAATTATAAAGACAATTATAGGCAATTTTATTTAATTGTGTTTAGTGACACATATTTTTAACTAAAAAATTCTATTTAAACTGAAAACACACACTTTGAGTAACTGCTAAACTAAAAACACAGATGAATGAATGTCAATAGAAAAAATAATAAACTAATGGATCTATGAATAAAATATATAGTACCATAGTGAACTATTATATTTATATACATTTTGACAGCATGTATTCAACCCATTCATTTCTAAACAAATCTATTTCCTATTATACATACAAGGACTTTCGACATTACTAATTGTACTAGAAAAATATAAATAAACTAAGGATTAATTTATTTTTTTAAATAAAATTTTGATTATCAGCATAAAAAACCATCAATGAAGCAAATTGTTGACAGAATATTGTATGTTTGAAAAAATATCAAATGTAATATCTGCAATCATTGTCAATAGTTTGTTTTAGACACTACAAAAACATTGATAAAAATAAGTAAATTTTTAATTTATGTTTTGATAGTGAAATATTAACATATATACCCTAATACATATCCACTAGTAGAAGTTGATAGGCATATTGATCTCATGAAATTTCATCATTCCATAGTTTTAGTAATATTTTAAGACCACCAAATAATAATTAAATTTTCCTTAAAAAGAATATAAAATTTATTACATGATGTTTATTTATAAAATAATACATATAATGTATTAAAAATGATAAATATCTTCAGCTGTGGATGATTTTTAGGGTATCCAAGAATCGAATCCCAAAAATAAATATTTATAGTATCCAAATTTATTGCAATGAGCAACCAATAGTACCTAAAAACAAAAAATAAATAACTAATGAAAGGAATGAAAATATATTTTTTAATTTTAAATTATGGACATTTTCCCTTGAATCCTGGGTATTAAGAAATATTTTTCATCATTATGTTTGTTTTAAAATATTTTAGCTAGGTTAAACACTATTTTGAAATATTCATTTTATTATAATGAGTTTTTTTGTAAATGTTGTGTGAGGACTAATGATTCAAAAATTTTATTTACAAGGATTTCACTTTTAAAATTACTAATATATATACCTGTAAAAAATGAATTGTATTTAACTATAATTAATATATTAGATTAGTTATTGGAATAATAAAATATGAAAACAGACATCATGTATACATTTATAACTGAGACTAATTTCTATTCAGGCTTCAATAGTTCATCTACATTATCATGACAAAGAATGTATTTAATTTCCAATCCATACCTTTGTTCAAAAAAATTAATTATGTCCATATCATCATTTCTAAATGATGTATCAATGTGAACATGTAATATTAGTAAATGAATATGTTGAACTTGTAGAGAAATGATAGTTTCTTCAGGAATTATTTTGGATTATTGATCCTTTATATTGCTTTAATCTATCCTTCCGTTTACACTTCCATTTTTATATTTGTAAAAATAATCATTGGTCTAGTAGTTTTTTTATAAATTATTAAATGGGATTAAAAAAAATTGGAAAGGAATCGTGTAATGACCCTACAATTCTCATTGTATTGAGAGTACCACGAGTCATTACTAGGCCTCAAGCGACATCCCTAAGTCACCAAAGGCTGGAAATAAATATCGAAGGGTTTCAAGTACATGTGGGGGACGATTTACCCTTTATGAAATAAACACATAAACCAACCATAACCAAACATTCACTATATGATGCATGATCAAATGAAAGACCAATAAACAACTTCATTTATATCACACCACATCAAAGTACACAACAACAAAAGACCAAACTAAGCATCAAAGTACACAGCGGATGAACTACTCAAGACTCTCAAAAGTCACTACAACTCTATGCTCCACAATCTCCAAGCTCCACAACATCTCCCAAGCATCACAACTAGCCACTAGCAATAAGATGCTTTAACTTTACCTGTGTCCCGAAATACGACATCTACAAAAGCACCAACGTACCAAAGCAGAGGTGAGTACAAAACTCAGTAGGTTTTCCCCAACGAATTCCATACTCACCCCACTAGGATAGAAGAGTTAGAAACATTTATATAAAACAGTTTATATAACAAATTTCCTCAAAATAGTTTATAACAAGATATAAACCGGCATCCAAGTGCAATTGAAACCAATTTTCCAATAAGTTATGTTCCCAGAAAAGTAAACAAAAAATCTTTAAAACCATTTCAAAATCTCTTCTTTTTGGCATACCCAACCATTTCACAAACCCGGGAAATCATCCATGCATTCTACATTATGATAGTTCCATAATCATGAGCAGTTTCTCATCGATCTACCAATTCATCACAAGGTAATTGTTTTCCAAGTTCCATTACACCTTTGGCATTGAGCACAAGGTCATATTTCAACCAATCCTCATACAAGTAGTTACCATGTTCCATTAAACGTTTGGCACCGAGCGCAAGGTCCTATTTCAACCAAGCCTCATACGTGCAACATGAACACACACCACATATTCCCAAAAATCATTCCTAAACCATCCTTTCATTAAAACACCTTTTATTAAAACC
The DNA here is from genome assembly GCA_963277665.1 of Viscum album. NCBI lineage: Eukaryota > Viridiplantae > Streptophyta > Magnoliopsida > Santalales > Viscaceae > Viscum > Viscum album. Next base: position 1,346,972,582 of record OY728156.1, read on the forward strand.
ATTTCCATCAAAATATTGTGTGTTCTACCAATGTAAACCATTTCAATAAAACTATACTTTTATTAAAAACCAATGAATAAACCAATTTCATCAAAGCCATTTCAATACCAAACCATTTCAATAAAACACTATTTTATTGAAATCCCATATTTCATGAAACCATTCAAATTTCCAGATATTCTACAATTTAATATCATCATTTTAAATTCAATAAGCCAAATCACTATTCACAACAAATCACTAAAATTTCACAATTTCACTAAAACCATAAATCATCACTAAAGAAGATTTATTTCTTGATTTTCACAATCAATTCCATTAAAATAACCCAATTTGAACCTAATCAAATCAATTATAACAAGAGGAGTCGAGAGTGAAGCCTCCTACCTTAGAGGTTTTGACGAAAACCCCAACGAACGAAGAACACACAAGAAAACCGGGTCGATTTTCCAAGAAACCACCCCAGATTTCTTCTCCTAACAAAAACAAGACCAAATTTCATTTTATTTTCCATCCACACAATTATTTGTACCCATAACGGGCATATATCTAAGAAACCGATAGAAGAGGAGAATTAGATCTACAAAACCGATCTAGAACGAAGTGGAACGATCACATACCTCAAGAATCCAGCATTGATTCACAAAGAGAAGCCATTTGATCTCCTACAGAATGATGGGTGAACCTTCTTAGACCTTAGGGGAAGATAAATCCATATTTATGGCCTCATAGAAAGAAAAAAGACCATTTAGAGGAAAAATGAGTGAGATTCACTTTTTAACGATCTCATTTATGTGCCTACACGGTTTACTCAAACGGTTAGACAAAAAGTGTGCTAACCATGTGTTAGCTACTACCTCGTCAAACACTCCTCGCACAGTTTGGACACATGGTTAGACAACCTGTGCGCTAACCATGCGTTAACCACAACCTCAGTAGTCCCTCTACGTACGGTTTGGCCGCACGGTTAGACAAACCGTGCACCGCCTGTGCGACTTCCCCTTTTCCTCAAAACTTCTTTCAAGGCTCTCTTGACACTCCCATTTATCACCCATAATCTTTACAACCACGAAAATCATCAAGTAAGGGTTACGTACCAGAAACAGAGGGTACTACATTCTCCCCACAATTGGACTTTCCATCCTCGGAAAGTAGAAACCCCTCACCCAACTGAAAGAGTTCTAGCCACTTCTCTTTCATTTCCTTCTCACGTTCCCAAGTCTCTTCCTGAATCCGACCATGATTCCATAAAACCCACAGTAGAATGATTCTTTTTCCATGCAAGACTTTCTCTTGCCTATACACAATTCGTACCGGGATATGTATTAACGAAGTATCTGGCTCTAGGTCAATGTGATCCCATCTTATCACATGGTCAGGATCAGGCTGATACTTTTTCAACTGAGATACATGGAACACATTATATACTGAACTGAACTGTGTTGTTAATGCTAACTGATATTCCACCTCTCCAACTCATTCAAGTATATAAAAAGGGAAAATGTTTCTATGAAATAACATTCCCTGATTCCCGAAACGACGATGTCCCGGCCTTGGAGAGATCTTCAAGAAGACATGATCACCCACAAAAAATGACAATGCTATTCGATAGTGTTCTCCATAAGATTTATAATTACTCTGAGCTGTCCCCATCCTCTTTCTAGTCAACTGGATCTTCTCTTTTGTCTCTTGGAAAAGTCTTGTCCCGGCTAGTGAAGTTTCACCCGTTTCCACCCAGCATAGTATAGAACGACTAGGACGCCCATTCAATGCTTAAAACGGAGCCATGCGTATCGAGGATTGATAGCTGTTATTGTATGAGAACTCCACTAAGGGTATATTCTCCTCCCATGAGCCACCAAAAGCCTTTACACAATCCCTCAATAGGTCTTCCAACGTTTGTATCATCCACTCAGATTTCCCATATGTCTGGTGATGATACACCATGTTCATAGTCAACTGAGTTCCAAGGGCTTGCTGTAATGATTTCCAGAAACGAGATGTGAACATTAGATCACTATCTGAGACTATAGACACTGGTACACCATGCCTCTTTACCACTTCTCATATATATATTTTTGAAAGATCTTCCGCTGTTTGGGTTTCATGAATGTGGATGAAATGGGCCGACTTGGATAGATGATCCACTATCACCCAAATGGCATCGTGTTTCCGGACCATTCTTTGAAGACCTATAACAAAATCCATTGATATCTGATCCTGTTTCCACAATGGGATAGATAAATATTGTAACATACTATCTATTCTCATATGATCTTCTTTAACCTACTGACAAGTTAAGCACCGCGAGCCGAACTCATCCATCTTCCTTTTCATGTCGCTCCACCAAACTTGCACCTTCCATGCCTTATAAATCTTCTGTGTACCCAGATGTACAACCCATCTTGAATGGTGGTAATTATGAAGGAGTTGTTCCTAACAAACAATAGGTACAATCATTAAATCATTGAAGCACAAAACTCAATCCCCATCAAGTTTCCAGCCCTTAATGGTCTTCTTACCATTCAGTTTTGAACTTATAACAAGACATCTGCATCAAATTTTTGTGCCTCTGTGATCATTTTTACTCAACCAAGAATAAGAGTTGCTGAGAAGAAGACTGAAACATCACCTCGGTCTTCACATTCCACATGCATGTCAGCTAAGACTGACAACAACTGCCATTCTTCTGAAGCTTCATTCGCTAACTAAGCATATGTCATTCTACTCAATGCATCCTCCACTGAATTCCCTTTTTCTGGAGTGTACATCAAGTCAAAGTCAAACAAATAGAGATACTCCATCCAAATACTTTGCCTCAGATTCAAATCTCTCTGTGATAAAATGTGTTTCAAGCTTTATTGATCCGTAAACACAGTAAATTTCTCACCAAAGAGATAATGTCTCCATGTGTTCAAAGCATGGACGAGTGCAGCTAACTCCAAACCATGTGTTGGGTAATTTTTCTCATGCATCCTCAATTGCCTTGAAACACAAGAAACCACATGATCCCATTGCATGATAACACAACCAAACCCAGATCCTAAAGAATCACAATACACTGCATACCCATGTCCTAATTCAGGAAAGATCAAGATAGGTTCCAATGTAATTCAAACTTTCAGTTCCTGGAAAGACTTCTGAAATTCTTCTTTCCATTGGAATGGAGCATTCTTCTTTGTCAGAGCTGTCATTGGTGATGCTAGGCATGAGAAATCATGTACAAAGCGTCAGTAGTAACCATCTTGACCAAGAAAACTGTGTATCTCGAACACATTATTCAGTGGCTTCCAAGAGATAACGGCTTCTATATTTTCAGGATCAAAAGAAACGCCATTATCAAAAATTACATGGCTAAGGACATATACTTCTTCTATCCAAAAATCACACTTGGATAATTTTGCATACAAATGATGATCTCTCATGATTTGTAACATTGTATCCAGGTGTACCTCATGACCACCACTTGTATTTGAATAGACCAAATTATCTTCCACAAACACCACAAACAAGGAATCCAGATATCACTAAAATATCCAATTCATCAAAACCATGATGACCACTAGTGCATTCGTTAGACCAAAAGGCGTGACTACATATTCATAGTGGCCATATCTACTTCTAAAAGTTGTCTTTGAAATATCATCCATCCGAACCCACAATTTTTGATATCCTAATTGCAAGTCAATCTAAGAGAACCACTGAGTTTGCCTTAATTGATCGAACAGATCATCAATGCATGGAAGTGGATATCTATTCTTTATTGTATCTTTGTTAGTCTTACGATAATCAACACATAGGTGAAGAGGTCCATCTGCTTTCTTGAAGAATAAAACTAGTGCTTCCAATTGAGACATACTTGGTTAAATGAAACCCTTGATTTCCATCTCCTCTAACTACACTTTAAATTCTCATAACATGTTTGGTTCCATCCTATAAGATGGAGGGGAAATAGTACTGGTCACCAAAAGGAGATCAATCATAAACTCCACTTCCCTTAGAGGTGTTAACCCTGAGCAGTTGTTGGGAAAGACATCTGGAAATTGATCCCCCACAGCTGGAAAACTATTTTCTTGGATCTCATTCATTGATGAAAAAGTCAACGCTTCCAGTTGGTAAGATATTGTTCCCACCATTGGTGTCAACAAGCTCTTGGCACCTTTATTTACCATCCTCTCTTCTCTAAAGAGATCTTCGATGTCGTCCTCAGTCGTGAAACTAACTGTTCTCCTATAACAGTCGATGTGAGCCTTAAACATTTTCAACCAATCCATAACAAGGATTACGTCATAATCATCCATGTCCAATATCTAGAAGACCGATTTTAATCCACCTCCATCAACATTTATAGAACATGCTCTACACATAAATTCTTTCCATTCTCTTTCACCAATAAGAGTTTGCAGTTTCAAAACAGAAGGCATCATTTCCAATTTTAAACATAGAAAGTCAACAGCATGAGAAGCAATGAAGGTATGTGATGCACTAGTATCAAACAACACTTTCAGAAGGGTATAATTCAAAAGAATCATACATATCACTTTAGATCGTCCTTCCTGATCATAAACAATCATCTGATCAGGTCCATACAATTGCTTTGTCGCTGCATTGTTCTCCTTGTTTCCTTGCTGAAATTCCCCGGGTTGTGGAGTCATGGTATTTCAAGAATCACCATGGATACCTCTTTTATGTTGATGAGACATATTCTATTTTCCTCGTCATATCGAATCATACGATGCATGCGACACCTGAGAAGTGTCATGTGGACCCGACCTCAGAGCATTTTTACAATAGCGTTGTAGATGCCCCATCTGATTGTAATTGTGACATGCTCTAGGTTGAGTCAGACACTCTTGCTTTATGTGGTGAATTAAAAAACATTAAAAGCAACCTGCTTTGATCTGGGGTCGTGGAAGAAGTTTTACTAATCCAGCCGTCGGGTTCTGATTTCCACTTGCACCCTAGAAATAGGTGTCCCTTTTTCTCTTGTTCCCAGCATTTGAGTTCCCAACATTTATTTTAGGTATAATCATTCTTCATCCTATCAATCCCGATATATCATGTTCATCCACAGTCTCTCTGTTCACCATATCTGTATAATTTGTAATACAGAGCACCACAATCTTTGATTGAATCTCTTGTCTTTGCCCCGATTCAGAGATGTGTGCCTTCAAGGATGCACTTTCCGCAACCTATGGTGAAAAACGGACAAAATCCATGAACATATCCACATACTCTATGATAGAGAGGCTCTGTAACACCCCAAGATTTCATAGTAAGTTAGTTCTACAAAGTAATTCAACAACTTACACTACACGCAACATTGTGTTCAAGCGCACCACAACTTACCAAACTAGCTGTTCAAAAGGGGTTATGAATAATATTAACCAAATTTTGAACTTTATATAACCCTTATAATTTTAGAATCCATATTATGAGTTTTTAGACATAATGTAAGGACAAATTAATTTTTTTAGATAAAAGAAGTATTTTTCAAAACAATGCAATTTTGCCACCTTTTAATGGCGAACCCTTTTTAAATCTAATATTGGAAACTTGTATATATTCAATTTTACAAAATAAACTTCTTCTTTGGGATCAGGACATAATAATTTGGTTTTAACAATTTTTTTGGTATTTTTCTGATAACTTTTATATTTGGGTGAATAGTAAAAAATAAAATATTTTAACTGAAAACAAATTTTTTAATCAAAAAAATTTATAGTGTTCTAATATACGTATGAATAGTTTGGATGTATAATTAGATTATATTTTTACCATTTAATCCAATGTTTTTCATTGGAAGTAATTTCACTTTGCAATTGGACATAAACAAATGTCAATCTTTTGGTAGTTATTATTTCATAAAAATACGCTTTTTGTTTTTGAGAATGGGAATTAATTTAAAACTAATAAATTCAATTTCAATGTTTTTAATTCGGTAAAATAGACTTCATTTTTGAATTCCGAATATCAAAATTAACTTAGGGTGAATTTTTGGCATGTTTCTGAAACTTTTAATTTATGATTAATAGTGAAAAACACTGATTATAGTTCAAAATAAAATTTTTATTTAAATTTATTTTAGGTCAAAATAGATACATAATACCCATATAAGATCAATGTAATTCATTGGATTCAGTTTATAATAATTTTAGATATATAAAAATTTTATTGAACTTTTCACCGGCTTTTACCCATCTCCGGGGAGAATTTTTAAATTCACATAAAATGTAATTTTCTGCTTTTGTGAGTTGAATTTAAAAAATAATAGAGGAAAAGTCAATATAAATGAGAAATATGTGTTTCAATAAGATAAAAATAATTTTTGTGAGTAGTAACTTTTTACTTTTATTTACCACGGTTAAAAGTAAATAGGGTAATTAATGGTAAAAATGATATTATTATTACCCTAACACATGTCTTAATTCTATTGGATAATTATAATTAAACCAAAAAACCATAGTAATAAAATATGAACCTCTTTGGTCCACTTCGATTAGATTAGTACATTTATTATTATTTTATTTAAAGAAGAGTTAAGAGAGTTAAAATCCAAGTTTATTAAATAAAAAATATTAATATTGGGCTATACACATGATATATTATACTTTAAATATTCATTACAAAGATAAAAATATTTTCTACATAATAGTATTTTATTTATATTTATTAGACATAAAATAATTTAATTTATTTATCACACAATGATGATGCAGTAATTACCTAATTAATGAAATATTAAAATAATTGATATTATAAATATCCAAAAAAATGTAACTTGAGATGAACAATTAATTACACTAATTTTACAGGTTAATATGACATATTAGGGTTGGTTAGATTAATTTTTTTTGAATTAATAATGCTGTTATGAATTTTGAAAAAACAAAATACCAAATAGTGTCAAAATTGACGTAAAAGAGTTTTTAAAACAAATATTATATTATTAATTGATACTCTTCCTAAAAGTCAAAGGTTCAGCCAAAAGACTTATATAATGATTATTTTATCATTAATGAACAACTTGGGATTCTATTAAAAGTATATAGTAACTTTACTAACCATATAATATAAAAATACAAAGAGACATGGTAAATGTCAAACTATTTAACTAAGAGTTATATCTAAAAAATAAAGTTAATATAGTGACCCAAACATGTCTAAAACCTATTGGTTGAGTGGTTTCGAACCTTCCCCACCTTATCCTTAAAAATAATCCATTTTTATTCCTTTGGAAACCAAAAATGATTTTATTATAAAATAACAGTTCTAGCTTTTCCTATGGTGCCCCTCACCCCTCTTATAAATGGGCACTCCCCCTTCTCTCTAATTCACACATTCAAAGGCATTTGGCTCAGCAAAACCCTACCCAAATTCTCTCTAAAAATTCATCCCTTCATCCTAGAGGCCCTTGTTTAGAAAAAAAGCCAACCTATGGATCCCTTTAGAACAATCAAAAGGATGAACCCGAAGAAGTGGTAATAATTTCACTACCATCTTTCAAGTTCTTTTATTCTTCTACTTCTTCTTTCTTTGTTATTTCCATTATAAAATAATAACACCAGTATCTTATCTATACTATGTTGTTATATTAAATATGGTACAACCATATTCATTATTCTATCCATCCTTTTAATGAAATGTCCCCATATGTGCGTACGTATGGATTACCGTCTCCAGGTCGTGGTGTAACTATTATTCAATACATTATTATTTGGATGGGTATAATAATGGTGTGTAATGGATGTAAATAATAAATATAACATGATAATTATTCTGTATATATGATATAACATCCAATTATATATTATTTTAATATCAAAAGAATGATATTGTCGCTCGTGTGTATGTACAGATTACTGTCTCCACAAACGCGATGAGATTCATTCCAGGTCATATCCATTCAAGAATAAATTTAATTTTATGATTACAAATAATGTTTAGAGACATGATATAATTATGGATATGAATAAGATACATCCCATCCATAACAAATATGACTCACATAACAAATAATATAAAGGAACACTACTACAAATACAGCTTTTATCAGTGCTAAAAATAGCCTTTAACAGTGCTAGAAAATCACTCTTAATGCCGGCAAAGATAGGGGGTACTCTTTATCAGTTCTCAAAAAAGTGATGAAAAAAGACCCCTTTTATCAGTGCTTTTTTAGTGCGGATAAAACTAAAAAAAATTAAAAAAATGAAAAAAACATTCTGCCAATGTTGGGGGGGATTTTTATAGCACTTGATCCCCCCTTTATCAGCACTTTCCCGCATCTCCAGCGCCTGCACGCACCAACTACACCCTTTATCAGAGCTAGCCCCTCTAAATAACCCTTGGGTGTGTGCCCCTACCTCCACTTGGATTTGATCTCGAGACCTCCCCCCTGTGCACCTAAATCCTTTGTCACTCCCCAATATTGATTTGTTCTCATATATTAGATATATCTATTTATTTATATATATATTTAGTTATATTTATTCGTATAGTAATATATATTTATATTTATATATATAGTTATACTAATATATATATATATATAGTTATATTAATATATATATAGTTATATTAATATATATATTTATAGTTATATTAATATACATATATATAGTTATATTAATATATAGTTATATAAATATTAATATATTGTTATTTTAAATAAAATGGATATTAGTTATTATTTAAATAAAGATAATCTATTTTATATGTAAATATGTTTAATTATTTATTTAAAAAATTAAATATTTAGGTGTGAATATATATAAAATATATACATATTGTTATATATTTGATTATAAATAGCTGGGAATTATAAAAACGATAAAATTTCAAAGACATAATATCAATATGAATGTAATACCTTAGAATAAATTCATTCCCCACAAAAAATCCAAAATACCCCCTTAAATGAGGCTACAAATCCATTAAATGTTAAAAAATCGGGGTACCCCGACTAAAAACTCAATTTTGGAAGCCTTTTGGGCATTTTTTGGCATTGAAAAACCTCTACTAGGGTTCCCCTTGTCACATCAACATAGAGCTCATCACATGATTTTATTTGATATGTGGTAGAGCTCAAACGGACACCCGGAACAAAAGTTATGGCCTTTTGAAGTTCGAGTAGCGTTTTCAACATATTTTGGAACTATTTTTTATTTTTTTTATTTTTTTATTCTTAAAATCATTATTAAATGACTATTAATCCATAATAATTAACAAGTTATAAGTTAAAAATATTTTTTAAAAATTTTATTATAATCCATTTTCACTAAAAATCTTATATATTATGTATATTAAGTTTAAATGTATATTTATACTTATATAAAATATATTTAAAAATTATATATTATATTTAAATCAATATAACTATATTGATATATTAATATATTAATATATTATTTTTAATTTTTCTTAATTCGAACACTTTATCAGCGCTAAAAAAAAGCGATGATAAAGGGTGTACTTTTATCAGCGCTAAAAAAACTGCTGATAAAGGGGGTACCATTAACATCGCTTTTTCAGCCCGGATAAAGGTACCCCCCCTTTATCCGTTCTTTTTCATTAGTGCTGATAAAGGGGTGGTGCTGGCCTTGCCCAGTTTTGTGGTAGTGGAAAACGAATCTCTTAACACCCGAAATGATGATAATACTAAGATATTATTAACTAAGCAATGTTAAAAGATCATATATGATATCATATTAACATATATGATTCTAGTATATTTTAATAACAATTATTTCACCATTAAACAGGAAGTTAACCTACCCTCGACCTAGCAAAAAGTACAAAGTAAGGGGTTTCTTATCTCAATTTTAATTCCGTGAGATTTCCATTGTTCAAAACATATTTATTGCATGTGGTGTGTGTACTACCCATGGTTGTATTCATTGTGTAATATAATTTTATTTATGGATAACTACATCATCATTAAATGATACTTCTTTCATGGCCGTATGTTTCATAAGTTACCAAATCGATAAGGGAATTTGAAATTTCAATTTCCACTCATTCAGCTTTATGCATATTTCATTGATTATTTTACTCCATGATTATGAGTGGAATCACTATTCATTTTCTTAGGCCTTAATTTCTACTCCCCTTTATGTGGATATAATTTTGATACACATAATCACTCCATTGATAGATTCCCAAGTCATCGATATGAACATGATAAGAGTAATTTTAACTCAATCTCTATTTATTGAGTTAAATATCCAATTCAATGGTGTTGTTTTTACAAGAATATGTGGGAATGTACTCTTATTGATTTACATTGAATATCCAATCATATTGAGTGTATTTATATTTGTCACACATAATTATGTCGTCGATTTATCCTTAACCTAAGGATACGGTCTTTAAAAGAGATTTCATCTCAATTTACATTCCATTGAGACTACATTGTTGTCATACACCAATTCACTTTCATATGGTGTATATAATGTACTTTGACATAGTATATCATGAATCTTTTTATTCTCATGATATTATAAAGTTTTGATTACCTCAATTATTTGTATTCAAGTGTCTCTCTTTTTGTTAGGAACTCTAACAAAAATATCATTTCAAATGTTTTAAAGATTTATTATTCTAAATATTTCTCATTAATGTCCATGTTTTAAAAATTGTTTTAAGGATTTATTTATATGAAAATAATAGTTTTAAAATTAAAATTACTTTTAAAAGTTTCAAAGTGGTATGGGACACTTTGATTCAAAATTCTATTTTTTGAACGGCTTCTTGACAAATAGTGTGATTTTTATATGTTTTCCAGAAAAAGGAGGATATTTCTCTCAAATATTTTTGATGATTATTTTCATCTATGTCGATATCCTTCATTATTCTTAATTGAGGTTAATCTGTTACAACACAATCTTCCATATTGTATTGAATGAGTAATGTTTGACTGTGGATCTGTTATTTTTATACCATTCATGGATTGTGGATAAAGTTTTGACATTTCGTATACTAGTTTTAATATGAATGTCTATGTTATGTTTCAAACTTTCCATATGAGGAATGCATTGGACTTAGTAAGTGACAGGTGGAGCCTAATATAGCTCCTCGATGAATTGGTAGGTCTCATGAGACAAACTACTGTCTTGGCACAATGCCTTGACAAAATTTTATTTTTAGTCTTGGCAAGAGTCCTTGACTATGTGGTTATGAAAGTCTGGCATTATGCATTCCATCTTTATGAAAGTTGTTATTGATATTGAATGTGATTATTCGACTAGTAGAATATCCATGTGAATAAGTAAATGGAATTATTTCATGTTATTTCTTCCATATTATGTTGAAGTTCATGTTTAAAAGGTTGTTGTTTTCGAAATACATTGCCTTAAATGTTTATGCATATTTATGAAAGTTTACTCTATATTGTTATCCTTACTGAGAATCTAAGATCACCCCTTTCTATTTTTTATTTTTCCCAGGATGTAAAGAAGTATTTTATGACTGAACTGTAGGGATATTCTGAGGGGATATGAGTATAGACTATGGAGACTATGTGGTTGTAGTTTTTCACTTTATGATATAATGTAAGACTTAGAAATGTATCTAGTGTTTCCAAGGCTACTAAACTAATTGGCCTTTTGAGACTTGATATTTTGTGATCATGCCAATGTTAAGTAATAATGCACCGACTCTGGGATTTTGGGGTCGGGGCGTTACAGTTGGTATCAAAGAAAGTTTAGTAGAATCCTTGGAAACTAGATTTAGATAAAATCTGATTAGAGCACATAGTCCTAAGATAGAATTTGTGGATTAGTATAGAGTAACATCCTAAAATTTTGGTATTGTAGTGATTTTTTGAGTTTTCCAAGAAATAATTCCCTTTTTGGATACAAGAAGGTAGACGCGGATCTGGAACATATTTACCTATAGGTAAAAAAAGAAAACACCACTTTGAGCTAGAATCGAATAGGAACTGGTGAACGATAATGGGCCTTGCTGCACTCTTGGTTATGACACTCCAGGGGGATATGCTTAGGATAATTTAAAGTTTGTTTACAAACCGATTTGAAATATTTTAATATAAGATGAGAATAAATTACCTTGGTAAATATTAAGGTGTTTTAAATAAAAAATATAGTGTCATGATATTCTCTAAATGATTTTATGACTTTTGTTCCTCACACGATGCTTTCTGGTTTTTCTTAATGGCTGAATTTTAAGGAATTCATAGTAACATTGAGAATGATGTACAAGGTGAGAACAGTGGTGGAAATGAGCAACAAAATTGAATGTTGATAGGCTTAAAGATATCATGTTCATGCCAAATCAGTTTTCCAAAAATATGATCAACCACATATATATTAACCAACTCCCGGACTAAATAAAGAAGAGAAAGGTGGTAAATGGTAAGAGCTCTAGCAGTGTAGACCATGGAGAAAAGAATCCTCAATTTCTATCATGTAGGAAATGTCGAAGGAGACACCCAGGAAAGTGTTTCAATGGAATAAATAAATTCTTTATGTGTGGGAAAGAAGGATATAAAGTGAAAAATTGCTGAGGAAAAATGAACATTACTATGAAATAAAATAAAAATGGTCCCATGAATCCATTTACAGTCAATTTCCATAAATTTAGAGGACATGGCCATTACCCGAGGGAATACCCTATTCTGTAGGATATTTTATTGTTCAAAGAAGAAGATGTGTGTAAATAAATGGATGGAGAAATGTTTAAAAGTTTTAGTGCTCTTTATTGATGGGATTACATTGGAATAATTTTCTCTTGTATTTGTAACCCTACAGTTGTCATCTGAAAATGATATTTAAGGAAGAATTATCTTTTCTCTTGTGGATATAGTTATAATTAACCATTTGGTTTTATATGATAATCAGGTTTGAGGAAATTACATGTTTTTATATTTTTGGATGAAAATTCAAGGTATGATATAACATTTGTGGTTAAATTATGTTTTGGTTATTTTGAGGAATTTATATCAGTTTGGTAATGTTATACAATATAGTTTTTGAAAAAGGACAACACGCAGACCGTGTGACAACCCATCGTGTCAGAAAAAGCCGTGGGAATCGAACCCAAAACAAGAGTGCGATTGGGATTTATCACCTACCACTGGACTACTTGAAGTCCCTGGTTAGTGTGACTAATTATTTTTAGTTAAATGATATTATTGGTCAATAATAAGTTGATTTTGGATCTTATATATTATCAAATGAATACCCTTAGTATAGGAAAATGATTTTTTGATTAGGTGATTAATGTTATTTTGGAAGATGTTCAATATATTGGGCCCACTATCTACGCAAAGAAAATAGAATACTATGGGATGTCATTTGAGGAGTAATGGTGAATTTTTATCTATGTTTTTATTGTGGATTTATGGGGATTTGGGTTATTTATGGAAATGATTAACCTATAATATAGAATATGTGATTAGGTTAATTACCTTTAAGTATGTGTCTTTAAGAGTAGTTGATGTCATTTAGAGATACAATTTAACGTGGAAGACTACATAAAAAAATTCATCTATGTTTTCTGTTTCAATATTCATTTGGATTATATTGAAGGATTTTAAGGAAAATTGTTTATTGAATGGTATTTATTTCACTTTGGGGTATTGTCGGTTTAATTTTAGAAAATAAGATTAGTGTTTCTTTCTCTAAAGTAATATCCCTTAGGGGGCTCATCAGATCATGTACTACCCGTTTTGGTTTGGATTAATCTCAAAATACAAGGTAAATATATAATTTATCCTTTGTGGATCATGTGACTATCTAAAAGTTTATTCTAGCTCTTCCATTGTGACCAAGTCTTCTTGAATACTCATCGATTAAAAAAAATGTGTTAGTGTTTGAAATTTATTAATGAATGAAACTCTACATAAAAAGTAAGTATATATCTTTATTTTCTTATTCAATTTCCTAAATAAATTCCTCATCTTTATGTAATGTAACTTAAAAAAATGCTGTCAGTTTACTTTTCCTACTAAGAAACTAATTATTATTTGTCCCGTCACAATTTTGTGGTTTTCTTGTTGTTAACATTCTCTGGATCGTTTTTTTATATCCATCTTCATCAGAACTTAACACATATATTATCTTCCATATCCATTATTTCCTACATGGAATCCTAGTATGGGTTATCTTAGGTGACCATTGTACTTCCCTTTCTTTCTTTTAAAGTGATAGTTTTATTGATTATTTTTCCAATGTGGTACTTTCCATTATATTCCCAAGAAAGAATTTTAAAAATTTAAAGGACACAATTTATTGAAAGATGGAAGAATGTAACACCCAAAGATTTCACAGTACGTTAGTTCTTCAAAGTAATTCAATAACATACACAACACGCAACATCGGGTTCAAGCGCACCACTACTTACCAAACTAGTCGTTCAAAAGATTTTATGAATAGTATTAACTGAAATTTTAACTTTATATAACACTTATAATTTTAGAATCCATATTATGAGTTTCTTATACATAATGTATGGACAAAATCATTTTTTCAGATAAAAGAAGTATTTTTCAGAAAATTCAATTTTGCCACCTTTTAATGGAGAACCCTTTTTAAATCAAATATATGAATCTTTTATATATTAAATTTGACAAAATAAAATTCTTATTTAGGATCGGGACAAAAGAATTTAGTTTCAACAAATTTTTGTGTTTTTCTGATAACTTCCATATTTGGGTGAATAGTGCAAAATAATATATTTTTACTGAAAACTACTTTTTTAATCAAAATAATTTATAGTGTTCAACTATACATATGAATGGTTTGGATGTATAATTTGATTATATTTTTACCATTTAATCCAATTTTTTTCATTGGAAGTAATTTCACTTTGAAATTGGATATAAACAAATGTTAATCTTTTGGTAGTTATTATTTCATAAAAATATGCTTTTTGGTTTTGACAACGGGAATTAATTATAAACTAATAAATGAAAATTCTATTTTTTGAATTTGGTAAAATATACTTCATTTTTGAATTCATCATATAAAAATTATCTTAGGGTGAATTTTTGTTATGTTTCTGAAAACATTTTATTTTTGATGAATACTGAAAAACTCTTAGTTATAATTTAAAACTGATTTTTTATTTAAATAATTATTTATTTTAATTAAATTTATTTTACATAAAAGTAGATACATAATACCCATATATTTCTAATGTAATTCATTTGAGTTAGTTTATAAAAATTTTAGATATATAAAAATTTAATTGAACTTTTCACAGTCTTTTACCCACCTCCTAGGAGAATTTGAAAATTAAAATAAAACATAATTTTACCGCTTCTGTTAATTGAATTTCAAAAATATGATATACACGGTCAATATCAAGGAGTAAAATTTGGTTCAATAAGATAAAAATAATTTTTGGTGAATAATAACTTTTTACTTTTATTTATTACCACGGTTAAAAGTAAATAGGGTAATGAAGGGTAAAAATGATATTATTATTATGCTAACACATTTCCTAATTATATTGGATAAATATAATTCAACCAAAAACATCCTTAGGAATAAAATGTGAACCTATTTGGTCTAATTGGATTAGATTAGGACATTGGTTATTATTTTATTTAAAGAAGAGTTAAAAGAGTTAAAATCAAAGTTTAATAACTAAAAAAATTAATATAGGGAAAAAAAAGATAAATTAAACTATAAATATTAATTATATAGATAAAAATATTTCCTAAATAATGGTATTTTATTTATATTTTATATTCATTAAATAATTTAATTTATTTATGACACAATGATGATGCATTAATATCCTAATTAATGAAATATTAAAATAATTGATATTATAAATATCCAAATAAATGTAATTTGAGGCTTTATAAGAATTAAAATAATTTTATAGGTAAATATGACATATTGGGGTTGGTTATAAGCATTTTTTTTGAAATAATAATATTGTTATGAGTTTAGCAAAAACAAAATACCAAATAGTCTCAAAATTGACATAAAAGAGTTTTTAAAACAATTATTATATTATTAATCGATATTCTATTCTTAAAAATCTATGGTTTGGAAAAAAGACTTATATAATGATATTTTTATCATTAATGAACCGCTTAGGGTTATATTGGAGGTATATAGTAACTTTATTAACCATATAATATAAAAATAAAGAGAGACATGGTAAATGTCAAACTATTTAACTAAGAGTTAAATCTACAAAAAAGTTAATATAATGACCCAAACTTGCCAGAAACATATTGGGTGAGTGGTTTTCGACCCATAACCACCATAGCCATTAAATAATCCATTTTTTGTGATTATACACTTAAAATCATTTTATTATAAAATAATATTTTTGTTTTTCCTGAGGCGCCTCTCACCCCTCTTATAAAAGGGCACTCCCCCTTCTCTCTACTTAAAACCTTAAAATCCATTTGGATCAGCCAAAACTTTCCCAAATACCCTATCAACTATCATACCTTAATCCTAGAGGCCCTCCTTTAGTTATAAAGCCAACCTATGGAGCCCTTTTGACCAAATCAAAAGGTAGAACCCGAAGAAGATGTAATAATTTCACCACCCTATTTCAAGTTTTTTTCTTCTTCCACATATTATTTCTTTGTCATTTCCATTATAAAATAATAAATCATGTATCTTCTCTATACTGTGGTGTTATTATAAATATGGTACAACCATATTCATTATTTTATCCATCCTTTGAATTACATGTCACCATACGAGTGTACGTACAGATTAATGTCTCCACATCGTGGTGTAATTGTTATTAAATACATTATTATTTGGAAGGGTATAATAATTATGTTTAATTGATGTAAATAATAAATTTAACATGATAATGATTATGTATATATGATATACCATCCAATTATAAATTATTTTAATATCAAAAGAATGATATTGCCGCTCGTGCATACATACGGATTACTGTCTCCCCGAACGCGATGAGATTCATTCCCCATCATATCCATTAAAGACTAAATTTCATTTGATGATTAAAAATAATTTTTAGAGACATGATATAATTCTGGATATTAATATGATACGTCCTATCCATAACAAATATGACTCACATAACAAATATAATAAAGGAAAACGAATCCGTTAACACCCAAAACAATGACAATACTAAGATATTATTAACAAAGCTATGTTAAAATATCATATATGATATCATATTAAGGTATATGATTCTGGTATAATTTAATAACAATTATTTCACCATTATATATGAGGTTAACCTACCCTCGACCAAGGAAAATGTACAAATTAAGGGGTTTCTTATCTCATTTTTAATTCTGTGAGATTTCCATTGTTCACCACTTATTTATTGTATGTGGTGGGTGTACTGCCCATGATTGTATTCATTGGGTAATATAATTTATTTTATGGATATCTACAACATCATTGTATTATCCTTCTTTCAAGGGTGTATGTTTCATAATTTACCAAATCGATAAGGGAATAGGAAATTTAAATTTCCACTCATTCGGCTTTATAGATAATTCATTGATTATTTTACTCAAAGATTGTGTGTGGAATCACTACTCATTTTCTTATGTCATAATTGACACTCACCTTTCTATGGATATACTTTTGATACACATAATCATTCCATTGATAGATTCTCATGTCATCGATATGAACATGATAAGAGTAATTTTTACTCAATCTCTATTTATTGAGTTAAATATCTAATTCATTGGTGTTGTTTTTACAAGAATATGTGTGAATGTCCTATGATTGATTTACACTGAATATACAATCATATTGAGTGTATTTATTTTTTTCACACATAATTATGTCATTGATTTATCCTTAACCTAAATATATGGTCTTTATAAAAGATTTCATCTCAATTTACATTCCATTGAAACATCATTATGGTCATACACCAATTCGCTTTTATATGGTGTATATAATGTACTTTGACATAGTATATCATGAATCCCTTTATTCTCATGATATTATAACTTTTTTATTACCTCAATTATTTGTATTCAAGTGTCTTTCTTTATGTTAGGAACTCTAACTAAAATATCATTTTAAATGTTTTAACGATTTGTTATTCTAAATATTTCTTATTAATGTCCATGTTTTAAAAATGGTTTTAAGGATTTATTTATATGGACATTAAAGTTTTAAAAATAAAATTCCTTTTAAAATTTTCAAAGTGGTATGAGACACATTGATTCAAAAATCTATTTTTTGAATAGCTTCTTGACAAATAGTGTGACTTTTAAATGTTTTCAAGAAAAAAGGGCTTATTTATCTCAAATAGTTTTCATGATTATTTTCATCTATGTCGATATCCTTAATTATTCTCGATTGAGGTTAATCGGTTACAATACAATCATCCATATTGTATTGAATGAGTTATGTTTGACTATGGATGTTCTATTTTTATACCATTCATGGTTTGTGGATAATGTATTGACGTTTCATATGCTCTTTTTAATACAAATGCTTATGTTATGTTTCAAACATTTCATATGAGGAATGAATTGGACTTAGTACGTGATGGGTGGAGCCCACTATTTCACCTCGATGCATTGGTAGGTCTCATGAGACAAACTACATTCTTGGTACAAGGCCTTGACCAAATCTTATTTGTAGTCTTGGCACAAGGCCTTGACTATGTGGCTATTAAAGTATGGAATTATGCATTCCATCAGTATAAAAGTGGTTATTGATATTGAATGTGATTATTCGACTAGTAGAATATCCATGTGAATAAGTAAATGGAATTATTTCATTTTATTTTTTCCATATTATGGTGATGTTAATGTTTAGAAGGCTTTTGTTTTAGTTATACATTTCATTAAATGTTTATGCTTATTTATGAAATTTTCCACCATACTGTTATCCTTAATAAGCATCTGAGCTCACCCCTTTCTATGTTTTATTTTTCTCAGGATGTGAAAAAGTATTTTATTACTAACCTACAGGGACAGTATGAGGGGATATGAGTGTGGACTATGGAGACTCTGTTGTGGTAGTTTTTCACTTTATGATATAATGTATGACTTATTAATATATCTAGTGTTTTCAAGGCAACTAAACTAATCTTTCTTTCGAGACTTGATATTTTGTGATCATTCCAATGTTACATAATAATGCACTGACTCTAGCCTTTTAGAGTTGGGGCGTTATAGTCTCTCCTATTTCAGAATGATAAAATCCATCATTTTCTTGATTTTGAATGTGTGAGGATAGAATTTGTTTGTAAAAAAATTCCTCAAAATCCTCCAATGTAAGGTCTTCATCCAATTTAGCCAGCACTGCTAAATCCCACCATAGAAATGCAAGATCCTTGATCATATACGTCGCCAACTTTACCTTGAGCTCTAATGGTGTGCCGATGAATCAAAGATACGATTCATCCTACTTAGCCACACCTCCACCTTCTCAGGTTCTGCATCACCCCGAATGTTCGGTGGATTCTGCTTCATCAACTGAATGGTATGATCCACATGTCATGGATCATTCCTTCGGTTACCTGTATCCACAGCATGAAAATCTTGGACAAAACTTTGAACCAGCTCTTGGTTCACCCATGGTTCAAGTGCAACCACATTCTCCACAGCTTCATCGAGTTGTTTACGACGACACCTACCAGGTGCCATTTTCTAATTTAACGAAAAACTCCATAAATCCCACTCTCTAGCAACTGATGGCTTATCATTTCAATTTCTATCACATCAACTATCACAAAATTGTTTTTCAAAACATCATTTTTCTCATGTTCAATTATTTTTGAAACCTCTTAACATGCTTTTGAAAATTAAATGATTCTCAAAATACCATAAGCATTCCCTTTTTCAGAATCTTTCATTTGAATTCAAATTCTGCATTTTTCAAAAATTTACTTCTGTGCACCAAATCATAAATCATTCCTCACAATGAGATGTGCAATCCTAGTGGGAATTCATTCCTCTATAATTCATGTCATGATCATATCACCGGATAAACCCATGGTAATGAGACTTCAAACATATTATATGTGTATCCAAAACATTTATGTACCCAACACCTTGGTAACTTGAAGCTCGACATAAACAGGTTAGATACGTCCTTTTATTCTATACATTTCATGTTCTGACAATACTACTCCTATCTAGGATTTCAACCCAAGGAATATACAAGAAGGAATTTCAACTCCAAGATCAATAACACTGATGATTTGTACCACAAGGAAGGACTAGACTGATACCATTTGTAAGGACCCACCAATTCTCATTGGTTTGAGAGTACCACGAATCATTACTAGGCCTTAAGCTACATCCCCTAGGTGCTAATGGCTGGAAAGAAAAGCTGAAGGGTTTCAATTACACGTGGGGGCCGATTTACCCTTTAAGAAATAAACCCATAAACCAACCATAACCAAACATTCACTATTTGATGCATGAGCAAATGAAAGACCAAAAAACAACTTCATTTATATCAAACCACATCAAATTACACAACAGAAAAAGACCAAACTAATCATCAAAGTACACTATGGATGAACAACTCCAGACTCACAAAAGTCACTAAAACTCTATGCTCCACAAGCTCCAAGATCCACAACATCTCCCAAGCATTACCAGAAGCCACTAGCAATTAGATGCATTACCTTTACCTGTGTCCCAGAATACGACATCTGCAAAAGCACCAATGTTCCAAAGTCGGGGTGAGTATAAAACTCAGTAGGTTTTCCCCAATTACTTCCCTACTCACACCACAAGGATCTAAGAGTTATCACCATTTATATAAAAAAATTTATATAAAACATTTCCTCAAAATAGTTTATGAAAATATGTAAACAATCTTCCAAGGGCAATTGAAACCAATTTTCCAACAAGTTATTTTCCCTGAAAAATAACCAAACAATCTTTAAAACCATTTCACAATATCTCCTTTTTGGTAAACCCAACCATTTCACAAACCTGTGAAATCAATCATGCATACTATGTTATTCCAGTTCCATAATCATGATTGGTTTCTCATCGATCAACCAAGTCATCACAAGGTAATTCTCTCCCATGTTCCATTACACCTTTAGCACCGAGCAAAAGGTCATATTTCAATTAAGCCTCGTATAAGTAGTTACCATGTTCCATTACACGTTTGGCACTGAGTATAAGGTCCTTTTTCAACCAAGCCTTTTACATGCAACATGAACACACACCACATATTCCCAAAAATCATGCCATAACCTTCCGTTCAATAAAACACCATTTATTGAAAACCATTTCCATCAAAACTAAGTATGTTCAAACAATTCAAACCATTTCAATAAAACCGTAAATTTATTGAAAACCAAAGAATAAACCAATTTCATCAAAGACATTTCAATACCAAACCATTACAATAAAACACCCATTTTATTAAAAACCCATCTTTCATAAAACTTTTTACAATTCTAGAAATTCTACAATTTAAAATCATCATTTTAAATTCAAGAATCCAAATCACTTTGCACAACAAATCACCAAGATTTCAAAATTTCACTAAAACAATAAATCATCACTAAAGAAGATTTATTCCATGATTTTCACAATCAATTACATTCAAATAACCCAATTTCAAACTATGATAATCAATTCTAACAAGAGGAGTCGAGAGTGAAGCTTCCTACCTCAAAGGATTTTACAAAACCCCAACGAATGAAGAACACACAAGATAACTGGGTTGATTTTCCAAGAACCCTCCCTATATCTATTCTCCTAGTAACACCAAGACCAAATAACATCATGTTTTCCATCCATAGACTTATTTATACCCATAACAAGCGTAGATCTAAGAAACCAAGAGAAGAGGAAAAGTAGATCTATGTATATCTAAGAAACTGATCAAGAATGAAGAGGAACAATCACATACCTCAAGAATTAGACTTCGATTCACCAAGAGAAGCCTTTGGATCTCCTTTAGACCAATGGGAGAACCTTCTTAGACCTTTGGAGAAGAAAAATACTGAGTTATTGCCACATAAGAGGAAAACGAACCATTTAGAGGAAAACAAGTGAGATCTACTTTTTAAGGATCTAATTTAAGTGCCCGTATGGTTTGCTCGCACAGTTAGACAAACCGTACACTAACCATGAATTAGATACTGCCTAATCAAACACTCCAAGAATGGTTTGGCTGCATGTTTAGAAAACCCGTCCACTAACCGTGCATTAGACACTACCTCGGCAGACCCTCTGCACACGGTTTGGCCGCACAGTTAGACAAATCCTGCGCCGCCCGTGCGACTTCCCCTTTGCCTCAAAACATCCTTCAAGGCTCTCCTGACTCTCTCATTCATCACACTTAAATTTTACAACCAAGAAAAGTATCATGTAAGGGTTACGTACTAGAATCTGGGGGTACTACAAATAGATCATTGCATAAGTGTATTTTTACAACATCAAATGGATGTGCAACACAAGTTCCTATAGCAAGTTCAACCATATCAACATACATATTCTCATAGGGAACATGTAGCATAGATCTCAAATCATAATATAGGTGAATAAAAAACCCCATTAAACCATTTTAGAAATATATATATTTTTATTATATCTCCTTGGATATTATACATTGTACCCCTCAAAAAAAGTAGGAGGATGGGTGCAGAGAGATATAAATAGCAATAATTTTTACCCTAGAAAATATCATTATTTGAAAGGTAATAGCAAATTACTATTTCACATTTTTCATAAATAGTAATAAAAAATGTTAATCTATAGTAATGTAAGCCTTTTAGTGGAATTTCTTGCCTCAAATATGGGGGTAGGGTCTTTAAGTAATGGTGGTTGTTATGTTTTTTCTTCTCTTTGACGCCTTCCCATAACATTATCTAACAACTCAAACTACCAATTTTGGGTTTCATTTATAGAATTTATTTTTGTCTCCATTGAATCCATTTATTATCATTATTCCCCCATACATTTCATTTCTCAAAATAGGTTTGGGGCTATACACTAAAACTCGAACCTCTAACATGAACATATTTTTCTGGCCGCTTCACGGCTACTCAAGGAAGTCATTCATTGGGTATAGTTGATGATGTGTCTAAACCGAATAAAAAAATATATGTAAAAAAAGTAATAATTGTTTGGTAATACCTATTTAAAGTATTATAGAAATTTTATTATGTCATACATAGCCATGTTTCTAATAATTATTTTGAATTTTTAAATTTATTAGTATTGTGTCTTTATTTACACGATCCACCTTCCATATCACATGATGTGGGATAGAGGTGGCATTGGATTTTGATTCATCAATTCATATATTAAAATGAAAAACATTATGTTTTTTGTTCATTCCATATAAATTTATTACTATATATTTTAAAATATATATCATTTTTTAAGTAAAGCACCCCCATCCTTGATTTATGGTAGTGGTTTGTTGGTTTTTCTACACACTACATATTTTTAGTACTCAGTTGTTGTTTTATAAATTAACTATTCATAATGAAATTAAATAATATATTCATTTTGAAGTTATTTATTACCGATCACAATGTACTTGAAAATATTCCTCCTTAGAACAACTAATAAACACAATCAATATTTCATGGTTTATCATGTGTGGATACAACTATGATGGATGAGGGTTTAATTTCCCCTCATTATCACAAAGATGATAATTCAAAAGAATTTTATGAAAGTGTATCTGATCATTTCTATTAATTAATATTAAAATTTTAATTCTTCAGTAATATAGTAAAATACACTATACTAATGATATGAAGATAAAATCTATGTATCGTTATTTTTCATAGTAAAATAAAGAAATTTTATCACAGTGTTATCCTAATATCTTTCTAAATTTGTGCCTTGACCAGGGGTAAATCCTTTTGCATCATATCTAAATCATTCGACACTTATAATTGAGTGGCGAGTATAACAAAACTAAGGAAATTAGACTTATTGGGTAAAAAAATATGGTAACATGCATTCCATCAAACCAGAAATGTTATGCCCCTACTGATTACCTTAATAATTTTTGTTAACACCATCACATTTTGATGATACTATTTTTTATTTGAAATAGTTTTCCACCTTCTATCATTTCCCCATCCTCAACATCATCTATATTGTGTTCTTTAGGATTAGAATCATCAACATGTGGATAAAATCGTTGTTCCCTTCTATTGAGAGGATTTAAATGTTGAGACAATTGTTATTCCTTTACATTGGGAGAATTTGTATGTTGAGAAACCTTTTTTCTTAATGATAGGGAACATCTGTATGTGAAGAATCCATTATATATAATAGTGGTTGAAACTTTAATTTATATTGTTTAAATTTAACAGTGAACATATAATAGTATGAGGTAACAAAATTTATATTACCAAATATATAACCATATTATGGAACACTCTATATTTTTATTTAAATGTTTAAGGGATCTAACTCTTCCATCTAGAATTCAAATCCTTTCACTGTGGTCTTTGAAGACATACATGATCTTTTCTATATTGGGACCTCCATAAAATTATTATTCCCTACCAATTAAAAGGTTTTCCTCAATTGAATTTACCTCCCAACCTTTAGTTATTTTGGTCGATAACAAAACAATTGTCCTTTTTCGGGTTTCCAGATAAGGAAAACAAAAATACATGTAATACTGATAATTCCATCATAAATGATTTATATATATACACAAACTTACTAAAATACACTTTCATGAATCCCAATTCTTATATTTTAACTATACACCAATTCTAAAACCACATTCATTGAAAACATGATACATGGAATATTTTTAATATAACTACGTTATTTTTTTAATGATGCCAAAGAATGTGATAGTATCATAAATTTGATGTCTTCCCATGGTATTAGATACATGCATAAGTTCATCCATAATAAAAACTCAACTATTTTTATGGTATTTAACTCATCATTTTCCATTATATAGAATGTATAAACATTAATTAAATAACCATTAAAAACTAATACATGCACACTTGGTCCTCTAGATAACAATCAATGTTTTTCTAAAATAGAATTCATATTTATAGTTGACTCTATAAAAACATGGTCTCAAAACTATCCTATAAACTATCAATTATGTGTATATGATATCCATATTTTAGACCTTTACGAATTAAAATTCCTAAGAATAAATTTTTGGGTTTTATTATATGGATAAACTTCTGAACTATTATTAAAAATTGAATGGTGAGCCTTTTCCCACTCTATAACTGTAATTTTTATAACATTTATTCTATAAACTCATTCACTTGTAAGCCACCCACTGTATTGATATTTTAGTAGAATAATTATTAACACATCAGATAGGTATTCAATAGATATTTAAATGAATTCCTCAATAATATATCATTATGCAATACAACCATCTGGTATAAATCAATTTTTGACATACCCTTTAAAAATATTCATATATTATTAAATGGGGTACATTTATCTATAATGTATAGTATGACATAATAAAATCTCTCTATACAAGAAAACCTTCAAGAGAACTATCATATCAAAGAATGACGATGAGAAGAACATCTCAAATTCATATAACATGATATCAATTTTCATTTCTGTGGTATTTAATTTCAAAATTTTTATAACATTAATACATATATCTATGAAAAATAAATAGTTCTTGGTCAATGAATAAAGGAAATTATTTTGACCAATTCAATGTAAAGATAAAATAATTAGATCTTGCATAAAAACAAAAAATTCATGTGATTTCACGAAATTTAACATGAAATAAGACCTTTAAGTGATATTGTTGATATTTGATGAATACCACACTAGAACGTTTATATAATTTCCAATGTTGATAAACTGATATCTCAATTTATAGGAAAGTGTGTAAGCACCGAGATGAAGAAATTTTTGTCTATCACAATTAACTAGGGCCGACTCTTCCCATATCCCCATCATAATCAGATCCATCCCAGCCTTAATGTCAACCATTGTTTTACCAGGTGTATTTAGTAACATTCTAATAACACTATCACATATATTTTTTCAACATACATGAAATTAATAAAATTAATGTTGTAAAAACAATTCCAGTAAGATTATTCAACAAAAAATCTAGTATATTTTTATTTCATGTTTTTGTATTGTTTTATGAAGAGGTTTACCTGAAGGGTTGTCCATATATTTTAAATTCTCAAATAGTTTATCATCTACTTGTGGAGATGGTGTTGTTCCTTCATCAAATTTACAATTAAATTATATTTTAAATATAATTATTTATATCATTGGGATAAAAAAGATTTATGTCCTATAAAAACATAATTTGATGATTGTTTAAACTTAAATGAGTGTGTACCTTTTTCAAAAATGGGACACCCATGAGTTACTTTAATTCTATATCATAAAAACTTTCCATAATAAGGAAATTATATCATTATCCCATTGAACATGTCTCTCAATGTAAAATATTTTTTTTGTAAGCATCATACAATGTGAAACCTAAATCTCACTTTAATTTCAAACCATAGTTCAATTAATTGAATGAATCATCAATATCATTACCTATTTTTTCTTGTCTTGACATAAGAATAGACAACAAACTTTATTTTCACTTCATGCATAACCATGACTGAAAGACATATTTTAACAACATAACCACCCATATACAATGAGTGTTTCTTTGTAAACTAAATAAATTCACTACAATTGTAGATAGTTCATGATAAAAGTTTCTCAAATCATTTCAAAATTCAGGATACTCGTGATCAATGTTATTCTACTATAGAATGTCTTCTGAGTGAAAAAGTTCCCCATCATGATTTCATGTATATGTGTTCTATAATAATTTCCCTGCAGTATCCTTTCTTCTATATAGGTTACTAAACCTTGGAATGATTTAAAAGTAACAAAATGAATATTAATAACATGATTCATTGTTTTTTATCAGGAGGAACAACAATTCACAAATTTCTTAAGTGATTATTATCCATTATGAAATATTATATAGTCATTCAGAGATGAATTTATTCTTTTAGAAATCATACCCATTAAACATAGAATTTATTTATCATCATATGATTGTTAAATAATCTCATCATCTTCAAGTTTCATATCATTCAAGAGAGAAATTAGTTTAGTAAAGATGGTGGAAATCTTTCAATTGATACATTTTACATAATATTTCTTCTGTATGGATGAAAATTCTATATATTTAGTACACCCATCATACAGTGATGTCTTTTCACAACTCATTAACTTATGAAATAATTTTGGACAATCATTGAGTTCAAATTAAACTATCATCATCATTCCTTCAAAAAAATCTTCATAATTATTCACATTTTTAATCATGTTCTTGATGTAATATTCGTCAATTTTACACTTGTAATCATATTAAATGATCCCTAAAAATGTATTTTTATCATATTCACTAACAATATTATGTTTTAATCTATTTTTAGTCCAAAATTTATAACTCTAATCTCTTTTGTGATAGTTCATGTCTTCATCCAACTTCTATATACAAATTGGTCCTGACGATAAATATCTTAAACATGAAAACAAATATTTCAAAAGGGGAAAATTCCTGATAATTTTCAATCATGATTATTTTTTTCACCATATACTCACACTCTTTTGACATATTATTGGCATCCATCCAGTTTTGATTCATATTGATATTATTTGATTTATTAATATTAATATTTATAAAAAAAATAAATACATTGGAACTATTATATTAGAAACCAAAAAAGATATTCTTAAAGAATCATTTAAAGTACATAAAGTATTATTTTTATGATTGTATGAGTGGAATAAAGCTTATTGATATTGTTTTTTAGTAGTTAAAATCAATGATGGTGGTAAATGTGTGATAACTATAATGTTAAAATGAATCTAATTATATTCTAATATAAAAAATATAGATATTAATTATTTTTTCTATAATTTTAATAAGTGGGAGTACAAAAAGACATACGTATATACATACACATATCCACAAACCAACTCTGGTCAACCCCAAACTAGTCACCTGATCCAATCTGCGATATGTATCAAAGGTTATTCAAGATCCCCATAGGCTGGAAACTAGTGTTGGGAATCAATAGAGTAAACCATGGAAATAGTTTCTCCAAATATAAGCCAATAAACTGACCAATGAGAATAATAAATAGAACATACCAAATATATAAATAAATAATTGGCTCAATATCATTTATACCAGAATTAGAAAATATTATGAAAAAAATAATAAAATCCAAACTAAATCCTAGAATCCAAACACCGTCATGTGACCCCAAGGGTCACTCTCTAATCCCAAGTATCAAAATCACCAATGGTTACCAATACCAAGATGATACGTGTGCCACAATCTGAAAATAAGAAGATATTATATGGGTGGGTATTAAAATACATTAGGTATTCCAGATCAAATGTATTCATAATTTACTTACTTTAAAAAAAAGAAACATCAACCTCATGTTTGAAATAAAATATACAGTGTAAGAATATTCATTAAATTTTCAATTCTTAAAATAAATCACAGCCTATTTCCCTTTTTCCTTTCCAAAATAAAAAACAGTTCATTTCCAGTAATGGAATATTCTCATTTTCAAGGGGAAAGTGTTTCTTTTATTACAAAATGGCACAAGAGAGTGTAAAAAAAAATATTTTTAAACATATTTCCATAATCTATTGTAACTAATATCATCACTTTCCAATAACGACACCAAACCTGAGATAAGTACAGGAAAAACATAATAAGTGCAATATAAATAAGCTCACAAGTGTAAACATGTATCTCAATCATCCATCTTGATTGAATATGTTCCAATTAACATGTGAAAATATATGAGATCATGAATAATCTTGATCGAAATAATACATGAGACCCATCACCAGAATCATGTGTCACCCAATGAAATCTAAACAACCAAAATACTCTCAACCACCTTACTTAGAATAGACCGAGTATCAATTTCAATAGAAATAAACCCAATATATCAACCTACAATGAGCTAAAATCTATTGAATAATCAAGCCAATGAAGAAATATTTCTAAAACAATTCTCTCAGTATGCAAGGTTCCCATGTCTCATGTATAAATTCTATGAAGCAACCGATTCCAACCTAGAAACAAGTCATATGCAGATATATTATATAAGAAATTTACACAACATTCATCACCCTAAATCACTCCAAGGATCAGTCTAATTCCCCGGATCAAATAGATCTCAAAGGATTCCATAATGAGGATCTCCAATTCCAAACAAGGTAAATGGGTCACAAAGAATCCACAATAGGGAAATCCTACCCATTAAATATTTTTATAACAATGAAAGATGATTGTCCAATGAGAGTTTTTTGGTTAAAATCATCAATACTTTTAACCCAGTTTCGAACAGATTTTTTCCTCTTTTAACAAACCTGAAATTTTTCAAAAAAAAACATCTTCAAAGGTTATGGAAACACACAATTTACCATTTTAGAACTATTTAATAAAATTAATTTTTTAGAAAACATGACATAATTTCATTTCAATCCATTTTTGTTAAAATTCCAAATGGGCCATTAGACTCCCCACATACCAAATACACATTTCCATTAAATCCAAAACCCATTGGGAACCCAATACAGGAAACCAAATAATCATTTAAAAAAAATTAATTCATTTAAAATGAAAATTCAGGCTTTTTATATAAAAAATTAGTCATAAAATTCAATCGGGAATTTTCTCAAACACTTGGTGTGCATAATATAACCAATAAAATTCTATTTATCCCAAAATAATGAATCAATCACCACTTTTTTCACAAAAAAATATTTCAAATATCACCCCTCAATATTTAGCATATGTTGGAGGTGTGAAATTCATGAAGTAAAATATTGTTAAATTAAAAAAGGAATGTAAAAGGGAAACCTACCTCAAACTCATGGTGTTTTAAAACCAACACACTAAACCATGTTGCAAGGGTTTAAGAAGGTGATAAGATCCAAAATTAACCCTAAAAAACCAAACACCCCACCATAAATGAATGGGAGACTAAACCCTAGGTTGACATGACCATGGGAGAAGAGGCTCTCAAGATGAAATTGAAGAAGAATGAAGAGGGAGATGAGGAGAGGAGTTTACCTTGAGATATCTAGCCCCAAACATTAATATATATCTATATCCCTGGAAAGGGAGGAATAAGGAATATTACAGAACCACAGAGTATACCTTATATGGATTTATAAACTAGGTGGAGGAATAATTGTGTAAATTTGCATTAAAAATCCATAGAGGGTAGTTTGCGAATTTAATGAATTTTATGTTCTGGGTAACTCGCATGGTTTGGCTGCACAGTTTACAGAACTATGCCCCAACCATGTGCCCCTCACTGGAAACACCTGGGAGCACTTCAATATTAAGCCACACAGTTTCCTAACCATGTGAAAACCTTGTTGAATGGTTCTTTCATGGGATAGTGGATTTCTGCACATTTACCACATAGTTTTTAACCGTGTCTATCTCGTACACCCTCAACTAGAAGCACACCCATGCCCACATGGTTACCTAGAGAAATCCATAGGGTCTTCCCAAGTTGGGATATAATGATGTTCTCGGATAACATAACCCTAAAACTCACATCATAAAAAATTCACACATAAAACATAAGATCCAAACCCAAGGCCAATATATAAAATTGATATAGATCCAAAATAAAAATATTGGTTTCATAATTCACTCTAGAATTAATACCTTATACCCCCTAAAATCCACAACATTTCCAAAATATCGATCACTAACAAAGGATTTTATAACCACATGTTCAAATCACATAAAAAAAGAACATATCAACTGCTTCCAATGGAACTTATACCTTTTACCTGAAACAAGGAAACAAACTAAGAATAAATCTCTAGAAATCAATTGAAACACAAGCATAATCTCTAATAACAAGTATATATGAAGACCATTGGGACTTCTCTAATTAATCCCAATTCTCATCCAAACAAAAAAAATTAAAGAAAAAAATTACTTCAAGCAAGCCAAAATGTTCCCACCCAACACTTTGAATTAAACCAAAATCCAAAAAAGGTAGGTATTAACGAACACCCCACAATTTGAAAAAAACTAGCACCCAACAACTCCTTAATAGAGAACTCATAATGACCTGCAGTGGGTGTCCCCACCATTGAGGAATGAATATCTTGAACTGATAATGGAGGACAATATGAAAAACCCAACAAGAAACAAAATAGAGTATTACAACACAGATCAAGCAAAACTTTTCCACACCAGCCTACCGACCATGGATAAAAAGAATAAAACAACAAAATGTATCCCACCAACCCTCAAATAGAGGGGACAAAAAATGATCCAAAGCACCCCACATCCTTAGTGGTTTTGTGACTAGGTGATAAGATTCACTATGAGAAATATGGATATAGGTATGATGTTTGAAGCATCTGATGTGTTTCTATTGGGATTTGATAACCCCAACAAAAAACATGAATCATATGGTTATATCAAAAGAATAAAAATAATTTCCAATAGGATAACCATGTATCCATTAAAAACAGAAGATCATTAAAAGACATATGACATTCCCTTCCATTTCAAAAAATTCAATACACTACAAGAAAAACATCCACAATGAAAATAACCCTTACAACTAAAAGGACTCATTCAAAAAAAATACCATAAACGAGTCCCAAATTGAACATCACATACATGAATTGGATCCATAACACTTTTGGGATAAACCCTAATAAAACAATTTTATGTTACCAAAGAATCTACAAGAATGGAAATGACTTAGGGAACTCGAAAACAATTGATTTTTATGACTATACCTTCCACACTAATAACACACCAGGATCTCATACCCATAAGAGGATAATGAAAGGTCTCGAGGCCTTTTGATTCCAAGACCATCACCAATAGCTTTAGGTCACTTCCCCACATCCTTACCAGAACTCCCATAACCACTAACATGAAATATATGACGTTTGGATCAATCAAGAACTCCGACATACACAACTTCATCACATAGATCATGCATCTCTACTTAGGAAAAAGAATTTAGGTTGAGCTCTCACACCTTTGACCATAGATCCGGACAATTTTCGTACTCAAAACAACAAGTATTCATGTAATTGTATGCAACATGCTCTAGAAGGTAAGAAACTAGTTCTATAATAGGACAATAATTTTCCAACACCACTCCCATACATTTATGAAAATATCACACCACCATCCCCTTTCTCACCCTAGTAATTTTAATGAAATATAGACGATTAAAAAAATCCTAGAAGAAATACCAACTAAGAACTTCATGAGTCTTGTTCCATGACATTGACTTCCAACACATCCATGAAAAACAATCAAGAATAAAAGTAGCAAGCTTCACCTTAAATGTCTAAAAAACCTAAAGATATTGAAAATACATTCCATTTTCTACCTCCACTATTCCTCTTTGAGTGGATCTTATTGACCATAAAAAAGTGGTTGCTATAACTTCTAAAACTCCAGAATAAAATCCTTCGACTGATTTACTCGATTTCCTACTAATGGGTAACCACCTATAGCCACACTAATAATTTCCATAAAATCACTATGGGGGAAATCACGGAGAAATAAGGAAACCACGAGCTTTATCAAAATGACCTCATCACCAAGAGTTCTAAAACTAAAGTCACCAAACAAACCATACATTGAAATCCTAAAAAGAAGCATTACACAACCACTGTTTTTTCAAAATCATCACAACATTCCTATTGAAAAAATTTCATAGAAAATTACATGGGGGTTACACATTCACCAATGTTATTTCTAGGAGCCTCACACATGTACATTCTAGGTCACCATAGGCTTCCATCAACCCAAGTCTATTTGGGTACTTTCTAACCACATTTCACATATAACTATGCATGTGAGCACCCATGAAAACACTGATGGTAGAAAAACATTCTCATTTCACAATTCATAAAACTTATCAAAATCCCACCAACCATCAAGTAAAAAACATATTTTCACACCCTACATTTCAATCCATCTCTTCATTTATTTAAATTAATCCCATGTACCCCTTTCCAAATACCCTTTATAACTCATTTTTAAAAAATCAACAACTAACAGCTCCTACTTCATCAAAATCATACGATTAAAACCCACTCTTTCCATTTGGAACAACTGATGAAACAATTATTATTTTTTTAAAAAATTCTTCTCCATAAATCCAATGTTTTGATTATATAAATCCAATCTCTTTAAAACATTTACATTTTCTCCCAAGGGGTTATTGAATAGAAATTCATTTTTTTAATGTCTTACGTAAGGATAATTCTGAGAATCCTTTTTTCATCTTCCAAAATCCTACTGTTACCACTAAAACCCCATTTTCACAATTCTAACACAAGGGTTTTACAATTAGTTTTTAGGATCAAATATGACTCAAGGAAACTCATGAGGGAAACCAGTGTCAATGGGTGACCTGGCCATATAGTTGGATGCCATATGCCACACTCACCACCATCATAAAATTTCTTATAAGACCATGCCCAAGGATCCACGGGGCTTTCAAGGCCCAGTGAGCTCACATAGACCTCTTGAACAACTCCAATTTCATATCCCAAACACCAAAAAATCTGCAAATATCAAGGAAACCAACAAAACTAGACATCCAATTGAAATCTGAGGATCAAAATGAACAAGGGATCATGAAATTCTTGTTGTTCCTACCTATCGAGTCATGAAATTCCTACTACATATACCATGAGATCCCCAAGTAATAAAGGGAGCTCTAAAAAGAAAGGTCCCCTAAATATTCGGCCTACTTTGATACCATTTTTTTATGAACCAACCCAAGTCGACCCTGAAACCGTCACCCGATCCAATCTGTGACATGGATTGAAGGGAGTTCCTGGTCAACATAGGCTGGAAACAAGATTTGAGCATCAAAAATGTAAACCATGGGAGCAATTTCCCTCTATATAAAAAATAAATTTAACAAAAAGATAACAACCAAAATATATAAATAAACATCTAGACGAATATCCTTTATAAAAGAATCATAAAATATTTCCAAATTGTTCAACAAAACCCAAAATAAATCCAGACCATCGAACACCTCCATGTGACCATAAGGGTTAGTCTCTTATAAAATGAATCACTATCACCCATGGTGAACAAGATATAGTTGAGACCTATACGATAAGAAAAACCAAGAACAATCAATAGGTGTGAGTATTAAAACATAGTCGGTATGCCTGGAAAAATATCTTCCTAGTGCAAAACCACTAAAGTAATAGAAAAAACAACCTCACGTTTGAAATACAATATACAAAGTAATATTTTTCATTCATTTCCATTTTTAAAATAAATCACAGTCCATTTCCATTTTTCTGTTAAAAAAACAAGTTTGATTCCGTTAAAGGAACATTAACATTTTCATGGGGAATGCGGTGCCTTTATTTCAAAACAGAATAGTATAGTATAAATTTTTATATTAAAACAACTTTTCCATAAATATTTTGAATTCAGTTAATCACTTACCAAGATTGACACCAAACATGAGAGAACTACAATAACCACATAATTAGGAGAATGAAAATAAACACACAATAGTAACTAAGTATTTCAATCATCCATCATAAGTAACTATGATACAATAGACATGGAATATCATAGAAGATCATGAATAATCTATAATATTTTAATAAAAGAGACCCATACCAAGAATCATGCCTCACCAAATGATATCAAAAATCCCTAAATACTCATGGACACCCTAAAGCTAGATATAACAAGTTTAAAATACCATCGCAATAAGCCCAATATATCCACCTACTATGGGCCACCAGCTAAAGTGTAATTGAACAAGTGCAGAAATCAAAGTCAAAAAAACATATCACTTTTCCAGCTTACCATGTATCATGTTTAATGAGGGTGAGGTAAATGATTCCAACTCAGCATCTAATCACATTAACATATATCATATA
The DNA here is from genome assembly GCA_963277665.1 of Viscum album. Classification (NCBI taxonomy): domain Eukaryota; kingdom Viridiplantae; phylum Streptophyta; class Magnoliopsida; order Santalales; family Viscaceae; genus Viscum; species Viscum album. The sequence continues at coordinate 1,347,007,467 of OY728156.1, forward strand.
AAATAATTTACACAACATGAATCGCCCTGAATCACTGTAGGGATCAATCCCATGCAATAAAAAAAATAGATCTCAAAGGAGCCCATACTGAGGGTCTCCCATTACACACAAGGTAAATATGTCACATAGATCCTATAGTGAGGACATCCCACCCATTAAATATTTATATAATGAGGAAATGTGATTTTTAATGGTTATTTTTCATGTTAAACACTTCAACACTTTCATCAAGGTGGTAAACATGACTAATTCTCTTGTCACAAAACAAACATTTATTAAATAACAAAATAAACTTTTCAAAAGTGGTGTAAACACACCATTTACTCTTTCTTTAACCATTTCTTAAAATTTCCTTTTTAGAAAACAAGCCATAATTTCATGTCATTTGATTTTCTTTAAAATTAGAAACATGAAATTAAACACCACACATACCAAATACAAATTCTGTTTAAATCCAAAATCCATTGGTATCCCATTCAAGGAACCAAAATAATAATTTCAGTGACTATAAATTAATTTTCATTGAAAACCCATGATTTTTATATAAAATATCACTCATAAAATCTAATCAGGCATTTCCTAAAACACTTAGTGTGTATAATATAACCAAAACAATTCTATTTTTCACAACACAAGGCATAAAACAGCACTTTGCAAACAAAACAATCATCTCAAAGATAACACATCAATATTTTACATATGAGGGAGGTTCCAAAGGCATGAAATCAAATATTATTAAATTAAAAAGGAAATTTTAAGTGTAAGCTACCTCAAACACATGAAGTTTTAACTATGCACACTCGAAACCATCACACAAGGGTCCGAGAACGTAAAATGATCCAAAATAAACCCTAAACAAAAAGACCCAACATAAATCATGGTGAGACTAAACCCTAGGACGACATGACCGTGGGAGAAGAGGATCACAAGATGCAATGGAAGAAGAAGGAAGAGGGAGATGAGTGGAGGAGTTTACCTTGAGAGATCTATCCCCAAACATAAAGAAACCCTTAGATCCACATCAAATGAGAATGAAAGAATCATGGAGAACCATAGAGAGGCCTCCCCCGGGCTGTACAAACTAGGAGAAAAAAGAATAGAGTGGATTTTTGTAAAAAATACTGAGAGGGTAGTTTGGTAATTTAAACATTTTTAAGTTTAAGGCAGCTCAATCAGGCTGACTACATAGTTTACCTTATCGTGCGCCAACAATGCGCCCCTCACTGGACACACCTGGTTTCCCGCATGATTAGGCCACACATCTTTCAAACTATGTGAAAATCAGGTCAAACTGTTCTTCCACGAGACAATGACTTTTTGCACACATACCAAACAATTTGTTGAACCATGTGTTGGTTTTCTCCCTCTACCAGAAGCACACCTAGGCCCCCACAGTTCCTAGATTAAGCCACAAAGTTTCCCAAACCTTGCACTAACTGTAATCCAGCAGGAAAACGCCCCGAAACTCAAATCCAAAACATGTCACACCCGAAACTCAAGATCCAAACCCAAGGGAAAAAGATAAACCAGAGAAGAGATCCAAAATTAAAATTCGGGTGTTGCACACATGCACATACACATCCCCATGAATATTTATATACCTACACATACACATACAATTATGCATACATATAAAAATAAAAACAGTTACATACATGTCCATGCACATACATAGACATACATATGCCTACATACACATACTATATAAACATGAATATACATATACATATGCATGCACTCATTCCAACACATATACATACATATACACACACACACACATACACATAGTTATACACATACTCAAACACATACACATACATAGGCACATACACATACACATTCGCATACACGAACACATACACATACACAAACACATACACAAACACACCTATATACAAATACTTGCACAGATGCACGAACACATACAAGTACACATACAAATACACAAAAATATACACATATTCACATACATATAGAAAAACACATACAGAAACATATTCATATACATACTCATACATGTATACAAATACACATGCATACAATTACATACACATGCATACAATTACATACACATGCATGCACATACTTACACATATATACATATTCAGATATATTTATATACACATACATACACATACACACACACATATACACATTCACATACAGGTACATATATACATACACATAATCATACACATACACATACACATACATATACACATAGGCATACACGTAAACCAACACATACAGATACATATACAGATCCTGAGACATATACACATACCCATGCACACACATACACATACACAGACACAGACACAAACACACACATCCACTTACACATACACAGACACACACACACACACACACACACACACACACACACACAGACACATACACATACACATACACATACACATACACATACACATACACATACACATACACATACACATACACATACACATACACATACACATACACATACACATACACATACACATACACATACACATACACATACACATACACATACACATACACATACACATAAACATACACATACACATACACATGCACATACACATACACATACACATACACATACACATACACATACACATACACATACACATACACATACACATACACATACACATACACATACACGTACACATACAGATACACATACAGATACACATACACATACACATACACATAGAGATACACATACACATACACATACACATACACATACACATACACATACACATACACCTACACATACACATACACATACACATACACCTACACATACACATACGCATACACATACACATACACATACACATACACATACACATACACATACACATACACATACACATACACATACACGTACACGTACACGTACACATACAAATACACATAAACATACACATACACATACACATACACATACACATACACATACACAAACATCCATATACATACACATGAATATATATACATACATATACTTGTACAATTATTTTAAACTATTTAATGTGAATATAAAAAAATTAATTCAAATACAAATCACATATTTAAATTAATATATTCATTCCAAAATATATAAAATTGGTTATGTAAAATATTAAGATATAACATTTATATGAATTATATATACATTTTTTAATCAATGTATATAAAGATACTATTAATGATTTTTATGGAATCATATAAATTTTATAACATTTTTATAAAAAATTATGAATATGAGATATAAAATAATTTTTTTAAAAGTTATATAAAGCATATTTATATATCATATTTACATATATATAAATATTAAAAATAAATATTGTTTAGAAATATATAAATATGTATATATAAATTGAATTATTCAATGTTACTCTTATTAGTGCTAAACGAAATGCACTAATAAAGGGGGAATTTTACTAGTGTTAAAAATTACTTATAATGGATGCTCTTTTATGAGAAATTTTTATTAATGATAAAACATAACTTGATCAATAATTCTTCTAGTTCTGATAAAATTCCCACTTTTATCAGTGCTGAAAATTGAGTGATCTTTTGGTAGATCCCATATAAATGTTGGATGATTCGAACTAGACTCCGGATAAACTATGGATATGGGATTAAATTTGGATACCCTTAGTGATATATATCAAAACATATGATTATTATGATTGCATTTTATATTATCTACAGTTTATCATTCACACATATATTTACAACATTTCTTCATTGTTTTTTTTGGATGGTTTCATATTTCCTGCATGGGAGATTCTAGAAAATGGATTTAAATGTTTATGTATGTTATAATAATTTTTCCTAGACCCTAATGAATCCTAAAATTTTTACCAATAAAATCCAATATTTTATGATTTGGTTAATATTTTTAGAAAAAAAAGAAAAAAAACTAAGCAAGTTTTTTTTAGTTTTATTGACATGTTGTATAAAATCAACAACACATATAAAAAATCATTATACATAAGAGTATACAAGGATTAAACTTACACATAAATTTTTTTCATAAGGGTTATTTGAACATACTCTTATGCAGGGGGGTCTTTGTAAGGATCATCATTTTGTACCCTCGTGTAGACCAGTCTGCATTGTGGTCCTTTATATTTACCCTCACGTTGAGATATACATATAAGGTTTATGACTAATTTCTTTAACATAGTGTAGACTATGTAAGGGTCATCTAGGTATACCATTATATAGAAAATATGCGTAATGGAAACCGATGAGCTACCTTTACACATCTATAAAATGCAATGGTAAAGGACATTAACCCTACACAAGTTACCCTGATTGCATCATGGTAATGATATACTTAAAAATATTATATTTTATAAAGGATGATAATAAATTATAAATAATATAAATTATAATAGAAGGTGTTTTTTTGGTTTTTTATTAATTCATAAAAAATACTTCATTTATTTATTATATAGGGTTCAAAATTAATATATAATTATTTATGAAACATTTATTGTGAAATATTCCTTAAATATTAAATGTCAATACTTAAAACACATTTTAGAAAACTAAATGACATGTTTTATGATTTATAAAAAAAATTATTTAGAAATTAAAGGAATAATTTATAAAGTGTTTATGAATTTCAAAAATAAGACCAAAATATTTTTTTATATTTAAATTATAGATGTTTCATAGTACATTAATTTGAATTGTCCAAATTAAAGGGCCTTATATGGGGTATTGTCTAAGCTACATCAAAATACATTTTATGATTGATATGATATTTAATTATGTAACGCTAAGTGTATGATATTTAGATTTTTTAAAATGTGTGCATTGTCAAAATTTGATTATAAATTGTTTATAACTAATACAATATCACATAATGGAGATAATTCAATACAATGAAGATATAAAAGAGCTTATATCATAATGAATATACAGGGTTTATATTAAACATTATGGAATGTCCATGTTGAAAAAATTATTGTAATATGTTTATAGTTTTATTTAATTTATGAATTATTCATATACGATTATTTCATGTTTAAATATTAGATTTTTTCATTTATTTAAAAAATATTCCGTATATTATTCATAGTTATAAAAAATTTATATGATTATTTCTGTAGACATTATTTTAAATGTCAAAAATCATATAAAATATAATGATTTTCATTACATGATAGGGATGATATAAAATTTATTTTTTCATCTACCTAGACAACAGCTTCAAATTGAGGTTATTAACTTGAATTTAGATATTGAATATAGTTTATGTATATTAGAATTTAGAGTTATGATGAATTTAATTATTCCTTGAGTATATTTTCCTTAGGTAAAGGGACTTGAAGTCGAACTACTTAATATCCTAGAGGTATTTTATTTATTTAGAGAGGTTAATATGGTTGGCAAGCTATCACTCTAGGCTTACTCAAGTGGATATTTTCCATCTCATATAACGCTATGAATTTACATGAAATGTCCATGTACCTTATTAATAAGATGAATTTGGATATGTATGAATATTTTTGGATTCTATTTTCTAATGTGTCACAAAATTGTGGGTTCTGTAATTGGTTTCACATTAATATGGTTTGAATATATTGGTTGTGTTGAAAGAATAGGATTATGTAGTAAAAGACTATAATATTGCATAAATTAAATGGAATAACATGATATAATATGTTGATATAAAATTTCAAAAAATACAAAGTGTTAGATTCCATCCAATGTGGCGCTTTTAAAGTCTTAGATCTTATAATAAGGAATTCCACACACAAGCTAAGTTTCCACAAATTATCATGTGCAAGGTAAGAAATGATAGGTGGAACATGAATGACCTTGGGTAGGTCATAACATAGATGGGTGGCCATAGATTTTCATTTTAATTATACTCATAGAGTTTTATTTGGGATACACTAGCAGAGATAACCATTACGATTAGGTTATTAGAGGAAGTTGTTTTGTTTATCGATAAGATGGATTAGATAAAGAGATGTCTACTCAGATATTCAAGATTCATATATGATACCATTGGGATTGTTACCCACATAAATAATTATATATTTATAGAAACAATATAAAAATTTCATTGATTAATGAAATAGAGATCTTGGTCCACTAATGGGTATCTTGAATTTTAAAAGGGGTTTTCATTTTTTGTAGGATTCCATTTAATAAAAGAACATATTAAGTGGTAATACAACGTGGTACTAATTCGATAAAATCATCTATTATAGATTAATAACATCATCATAATCAAACTAACCTTTGATATTAGTTCGTAGAATGTAAATATTAATGTAATATACTTTTTAGACTGGAAATTTAAGAAAAGTTCTTTAGCAAGACTGATAATTATAGAAGTTACTAAAGCGCCAAAAAATTTGAATATGTTAAAAAAATTGAAATTAATAATAATTAAATTTTAGTTATGATATACATATAAATCTATTTTTATATGGAATCATATAATTATTCAATTAAGATTTAAAAGAAATTGGATACAAATTGACTGAAGGAAAATTTTTGTTAATTCTTATTCTAAACATTATTGGTTATATAAAAAATTTATGGAATTTGATACTCATAAAATCAATATGATTGATTATAAAAAATGATATTCAGTATGATTAAATAGGTTAATTGTATGGTCAAAAAAAGGATTTCATAAAGTGTTATTGGTTATAAAATTCAATTTAATTGTTCAGATAGATACGTGATATCAACTATATGATTTAAATGTCTTATAAATATACTAAAGTTCAGAAAGAAAAAAGATTTAAATAATGTACCATGAAGTAATGGTAAAAATTATATGTTGTATTGATGACTTATATGCTTAAATAATTAAAAAAAATGTAATAATATTTTTATTATCTAATTTTTTCTCATGATAAGAGAATAAAAAATATTATCTCTTAAAAAATGAGATCGGTGTTCATAATACACATAGTTTATGATTTATGTAATTATATAACGTTCATTGAAAGTGGACTAAAATGGATTTCTCTTTTTAGGGAAGTCATATTATTATAATTTAATTATCTCTATTGAAAATTTTACTCACTTAAAAAAAATTTAACAAATATTTTATAATTGGATATAATAGACAGACTGTGAATATGCTGTCATGATTTTAAACTTGTGTAGATAGTGAAAGTGGATATAAGTTCAAACAAATAAAATATATTCAAAGAATTTTGATAATAATTCTACATGAATCACGTCATGTTCATTGAAAATTGGGGGTTTTTGGTAGAATGAGTAATAATTTCAAATGATTGCTTATCATTATACCTAATAGAGTTTTTGGAAACTCTATGTAATTTCTATGTCATGTATAGGTGTGTGGAAGTAAATAATTTTATTTTGAAGGGAATATTATACTGGATGTCTATTTTAAAAAATCTGAAAATATAAAAAGCATCAAAATCAAAGAAGAATTAATTTCTCTTATAGTTTACATTCAAGTTATGATGAAAGGAGTTTATATATAAAAAAATTTAATAAAAAGTGTCCACCTTAGATGAATGAAATAAAAGGCTATGTATATTTATCTCATTTATTTTATATTATAAGAGAAGTGGTGAAACAACATAGAATTATTGTGGACAAAATATTGATAATTGATTATAACACAGGGTTTATGATTCATCAGATTCTATAACATTAATGTAAATAAGAGAAGGGTAAAAGTGTTTATCAATATATTTATAAAAAAAATACTAGGGAATGTTATTCATCACCCATATGTTGAATATAATAATGAATTATATTCTTTTTAATAAAAATGATTCAATAACATAGTGTATTATATATGATATGGTGTTCGTTATAGTTTTTTTTATTATAAATAAGATGAAATTATTATTATTTACTATTTACAAAATATATTTTGTATCTTAATAAGATATTGTGAAAAAATATAGTGAATAATAGGTTAGTGGGAGTATGTTTGAACATAGTGAAGTTCCAAATTGACAAATTAAGGATTATATCGACATAAATATATTGTGATTTCCCCTTAATATACTAATATATTCTGTATATTTTATAGTAATGATGAATATAAAGTCAACTTTGTAACCATTTAAAAAGTGAATATCACTATTTTCTAAAGTATTATATTTGTATAATATTAATGTGTTTCCCAATTGATATTTTAATGAGTATGTGATATGTGGAGATAATGAAAAATGTAATGAGTTATATTTTGTTATCATGAATAAGTGAAAATCGTTTTTTTTTCAAAATAATCATACCAGTAGAAGTCTATTTGATTTTTTACGTGATGTAATAAAAAAATTATTATATGTGATGGAAAATAAAATGTAAAAAGTGAAATGAATTTACCCTGAAAAAGTGAATATCACTATTTCATTAATATTTATTCCAACCAAGATTATAAATTGCGTTAAACATTATCCTAAATGAGATTAGGTTGTAGTGGTAAGGAAAAATATAAAAAGTTAAATTAGTTACTACAACAAAGTAAAAGTCACTTTATCCTAAAAGGATTTGTGTTGTGGTGGTAAAATGACAATATAAATAAACTCATTTTTAGAAAAATGTTCAATGAAATGTTTAATGGTAATCGTTCTAACGATGATGATGATGTACTTATAAAGAATTATAAGTAGAAAACAAAATTTAACACCATAGCATTTATTGTTGTGAAGTTAATATGTTTGAATATGTTAAAAATATTGAACATTAGTAATATTATTATAAAATCTTACTATTAATAAATTTTTATTAATTCATTGATATTTATCACTAAAGAGTTACTTTGGGGGATTTATCATATGGTCACATTGAGATGTGATAGGAATTATATATGAAGTAATGAGTTAACTAAACCCCTGAAAGTGTAGTATTTCGAAGTTTGATCTGGAAGTTTATTATATATGATAATATAGATAAAATCTTTTGTTAGGTTTTTTAAATATTATTAAAATATGGTGATTTATATTTAATTTATCCTATATAATATGCAATACAAACTATATCATTATTTCTTATTGGATGCATAAATATTTATTTAGAAATGCATTTTGTGATGTGTAATGATAATTGACCTCTCAATTCATGAATTTGAATTATCCCTAAATTATGTTCATCATGGATTATTATAGGTTTTGATAAAATTTTAATGTTATCATGAGTATTTTTATCAAATAGAGATATGAAATATTCTCATGAGACAAAAAAAAGAATATGATTCTTCTCATGTGTTAGATCACCCTCTAAGTATAACACATAGAGTATAATTCAAACTGTTTTAGTGTATTAGCAGTTCATGGATAATATTTGAGTCCATAATAACTACGTTTTCTGAAATACCAATAATTATAATCATTACACTTTGATACCAAACTTACAAAATTCTGTATATTGAATTAGTTAATACATGGGTAGTTTGGTATGCTGTTGATCATGTCATCAATTAGAGATCAACTAAGATACAATTTTTCCTCTCACATATTGGGTTTGACATATGAGCCCACAAATATGAGATATTCTGAGAGTGTGTGAACATACCTAGATAATGTATATCTATCTTGATAATTGACATGGTACATTCTTATCAATAAATATAAATGACATCTGATATATTAATCTGTCAAGATCATTGATAGTATGAATATCTAAAACAGATGAGTAGGCATTATAAAATTGTCATGCTAAATGCCCCAATTTCATTAGATGTCTTGGAAGAAGGTGAATGTGTGAATATACATTTACATATGATGCAAACTGTGGAAAAACTATATATTTTCATTTGTTTGATGGATAATACCCCAGATCCCATTACAGATTGAGTTTCAATGAAGATTTTCTATAGTATACTCTTTGTTTATATTTATGGACATATACATTCATATTTTTTAACACTATAATGGAAATTTGGGATACACATTATGGATGATTGAATGAGGATTTAGTTTTACTCATAGAGCTTCTATAATGGTGTTTTAGAGTTAACTGAAAAGTGTATTGGATAGGAATTCATAGGGTATTACATATATTTTGATAAAATGTGAAGTCAGTTATATACATAAAAAAGTGTTTTGGAAGATTCAATAAAGAGTTTAAGAAACAGTTTAACTATTTATTTTATATAAAAAAATATATAGTGAAATGAAACAAAGTCATTAAGGCATTAGTGAAATCAAGAGATTGAAGGATTTATTCCATAATGATTTATTTTGACATTATATATATAAATATTTTATATTTCATAAAAATTATGATTTTTTTGGGGTGTATCATTTCATGAAGCCTATTAATTTATTATTATTTACCTAGGTAAGATATAAAATAAAGAATAAATTTATTAATATGAATCGTACTAAAGGATTTGAATTCAGGAACTAAATTCATGAACATAGTTTTGGAATTTGTTTATGTGTTATAATGCATGGATAAATGAAACTCCATCCAAAGAGGATCCTCAAGTGTTATATAAAAAATTTCTATGAGATGTTCGTGGGTATGTGTGATTTATTCATGCTTGGATGATCCCCTATTCACACAAAGTACTCTCCACTATTCTCCTTCACATTCGAGACAATATTATATCATAGTGATAATGTGGATCCCAAAAAAATATCAGATGATTCATCTCAACCAATACCTAAACTACAGAGTGGGGATGTCCTTTGGATAACCTTGTTGACATTTATTAAACTATATGATGGTGATGAAAATTTTCTATATTATTTATGGTCTATGATACACACATATATTTATAATAGATATTCATTTAATTTTAATAGAAGTTTCCTATTTCATGCATCGGAAAACATGGACAAGGGGTTTAATCACTTATGCATGTTCTAATAAATTGTTAGACCCAAAAAAATCTAAACATGATTCCCATGTGATTATATTATTAACTAATTATATATTAGAATCTATTTTGATGCTACTAATTATGTGGGTTAAGTGAACAACATTAGGGTGTGATAAGAGATATAATAAGGGAGATTACATGATAAATATTTACCTTCTCTCCCATTACTTCATTAATAGGGATCCTAGGAATCATAATATATCAAGAAATTATGTGAATTTATAGACCCCCTTGGTATAAAATGAGCCAAATATTTGGGGTTACCCCACTAGTGAAGCTAGATTAGAGTAGATGAGTGGTTATAAATTGGGACTTCATCAATATCACAAAAAAATGGTTCCACCTGAGTATGTCTCGGATCATATCACGGGATATCTAATAATTTTCCTATATTACCTGTATTTCACTTATTTCCACCATTGTAAATTTATTATACTTTGGGTTATCAATTCTTATTAATGTATTATAAAAATATATATTATTTATTTTTTTATTTATCCTAATTATTTCTCTAACCTGTTCTATTGTTAGTATCAATATCTATATTACATGATTTATTTATCTTTATAATAACATTTCATGATTTTTTTTCAAACATCACTAATGAATTTTTGGAAATGTTTGATTTAGAACATAAATTCAATAACACTTATTCAAACTAATTACTATTTCAAAAAATCTAGTTTGTATTTTAGGATACATAAAATAAATCTTCACATGAGTTGCTTTTCCTAAAAAATTAAATAAAAATTATATATTATTAATTTAATTCAAATTACCATTCCTATGATGTTATGAATAATTAAAACATTTTACCTTTTGTAAAATCCTACTGGGATAGTATTTCTCACACCATAATTATTTCATATGCATCGACATGCCTAAGACGTCTTGTGGGTTCAAGTTCATGTTTTTTTATCTCTCTTGGAGTAGTAGAGTTTGGATGATTGGATGGTGAACTAGAGGTCACGTGGTGATTCTTTCAGGTATTTTTTGTTTTTAATTTTTGTTTAAATCATATTTTCTAATTATTCCTTCACTTATTACTTTTAAATTTTTCCTTATTATTTTAAAATATAAATTATTTAGAATGGTTATCTTTTTCTATGTATCATTTCACTTTTCCTTATTTAAATATTGTATATTTTTTGGTGTATATATTTTTAATTTATTAGTAGGTCATTATAGAATTTTTTAGAATTTAATTTCTCAATTATATATCATTATATTCTCTGAAATCGTTTCTAGTGGATTCAACATCCCATAAAACTTGTTACCAAGATATAAGAATTGATAATGAACATCAGGATTTACCATAGGGCACTATGAGTTCCTAGATAAATGATTGATCGAGTTGATTCATGACACTTTTTCCAATTTTATAATTTAATATCTTCAAAATAAAAATATATTTATTATTTTTTTCAATCTATATTTAGAATTTTTTTATAAAATCATTTTTCAACTATGAAACAATACTTTAATAATTATTAAACTTCTCTGTGGATATGATCTAATGATATCATCCACATTATTTATCAGGGATACATATACTGATGTTTTGATGAAATTATAATGAAACTTCTTTATTTTCTGTGGGTTATTTAAGATTTTAATGAATGATGAATTATCTTATTTTCTTGTGGTGAAATATAGAATTATATGATGTATGGGTTTTGATTAGACACTAAATGAGGCTAATATTCATTGTTAATATATATAATATTCATGTTTTTTATTATTGATAAACACCATTTTAGTGCATTTTACACTTTGAACATCATTTCACATTATGAATATAACACCTTCTTAAAATGAAATATTATGTGGTACATTTTTTAACATCATTTGAAGTACCCAATGATTCATCTGATTTTAAAGAATGTAATTATCCATATGTTAATTTTATATTTTGGGAAATTGATATAAATTACAATATTAACGATTTTCATTTAGGGATCAATGAAGGATTCATAAAGGATTATAGAGATATTTGGAGATGAATGGAAGCAATTCGTGAGAAGGTAAATTGGGCACCAGCCCACTGATGAGAATGTGGGACCCACATTACAAACCCAGTGAAGCCCAAATTTCGTGGGAGGCTAGAAGACTTATATTGGAACAAATAATTCTTCAGGATCTAGTGTTAATTCTTCCTCCATTGTGGTTATTTAGGAGGCCCAAGTTAGATATAAAATCATGGTCCAGATTCTGCGGCCTAGAAAAACAGCCCACTAATATAATCATATATCCGAATCCACAAATACAAATGTGCCCAAATTTTATAGGATATTAGAATACATCCAAGATCCATTTTCTTCTTCTATGTTCCACTCTAATTAAGTTATATTGAAGGTCTTCCAATCGAGTCTGTTCGGTGGATGAAAGTTGGTTGCCACCTCGGGTCAAGTGTGGAAAAGTCCAAGTTCCACAAGCTTTCCACCACCCTAGGCCTACCATAATCAAGTGGGATTCTTTGTACTATTGGAGGCTCGAAACTAGGATCCCAAAATGCCTATTTATGGTATTATTGGTGGAGGAGTTTTTCATCTTTTGTGCATTGTTCAATTGTAATGTTATGCTGCGATTTTGTTTTCTGAGTTTTGTCTCTCACATGTAAGTTGTTCAATTCACTTTAGTTTCTTAATAAAAGCTCTTATTTTCCTCTTATTCTATTGTTATTCATATCACATTGATACTGTTGGTTCAAGGTGTGAATTTATTCACACCAAACCTTGAAAAGTATTCACAAAATTGCAGAGTGATCATTTTCTTTTTTTTTATTTCTTTACTTCTTCAATTCCTCTCTCATGAGTCTACTTCCCGCATCCAGTGAAACCATAGTATCAATGGTGGGCTAACAAACTGATGGGTTGATCTAGGTGAATATAAAGGGGCTAGATTGGATGTTATTTATCACCCCATTAATGTTTAATCACTTATTTTAATTGAGATTTTTATTTGATGATTTTTAAACTCCAGCGACCTTGTTGAATTTAAGGCCACACACTTCAAGTGCTAATACGAACCTTTACCTTGAAGTGCTCAAAATATTGATCCATAGATTTTATAGGTGATTAGTATTAAAGGGTGTATGCATTAAACCAATAAGTGACGATGCTGTTTTATCTTCTTAAATGAACCCATCTCAAATATAATAAATTGAAATCATTGAAAAGGAAATACTTCCCATCCATCCCTTATAATAACCTAGGATCAACCATTCTCCTAAATTGAATTCAATTAAGTCTCTTAGAGTTCATTTAAAACTATTTTAAATCAACCCATGTTGGCCAATTAATATCCAAAAACAATCCATATAATGTACGTGCGTGTAGGTTACTTCTTAGGTCTCTGAGGATTCAATAACCCAAGATAAATAATTATATGATGTATGGGTTTATTATAGTCCTCGAATGCATTAGGTAATGTTATATATCTCATAATCTCAATAGGGTACATAGGATGTTATCCTAATCCTAATGGTATTTAGGAAATTATCCCAATCCAAAAAATTTCAAAGGTGGTTAACCCAAGCCTACTATACATTGAAAATGTTGTTATCCGAGCCCATTATATTAAATTTCTTGGTAGTTAACCTTGACATGCGTTATGATTCCTACTCTTATGTTTATTATAAAATCTAATTCAATATTTGTATTCATATTTTATGATCTTATGGCTCATGGTTGATGATTATCGTATGATTTGTGACTTACAATATGATAATTATTTATCCCAAGAAAATATATTCTGATATATGTATTTTTTGTATTAATTTTCTATGTTTCCTCTATTAAATTTGATTATTTTATAATAACCATTTGATAATCTTATGTTTACTTATTATATTTGATTTGAAATTACTAAGTTTAACATTACTAATTCATTTAGATCACCCTAATTAAGTTTCCATTTCCCTAGGTAATTAGTAATGATATTATGTAAGATGTAATTAGATGGGTATCATGTGTGGATAATTTTGTAAGAGATGTTTAATATGTATGATAAAAGGTCATGGGAATTTTAGTCACTCAATATTGGTAACTAATATTGTGATTAAGGATTCTGAAATTAGGGTTTCTTGAGTTGGTATAAAATATAATATATAAAGTGTATGTTTTTAGAAGCATATGTGGGTGTATGGGTATAGGGAATCTCAGTTATTACCACTGTTGAGGTTAACCATGAAAAAAATTATGATTGGTATAATTGTTATTTGTTAAAGAATATAAAATTTCATACTTGATTCTACTTATACACATTTTTTATATCATGAATGTATAGAATGAATATCCATACACCATCTTATGACCTAAAGATTGAGTAATAATGTAATAGTTGAGTCTAAAGTATATAAATCTTCCCATATGGTAACCAAAGCATTTCATACATAGATATTACATATTATTGGATGAATATTCATTACATACCATTACGATACAAGCTAAAAAACATAATGGTTTAGTATCTTAGGAATATTTGATACATAAAAAACTGATATACAAAATATATACCTCATCTCCCATTGTGCTCTTTACAACTATCAACCTTCTTAGATATATCATACTTAAAACCTTTCTTTATATATTGAGGAAAATAAAACACAATAAAGGGTGAGATTAGATTATCAGTAAGGGTAAACAAGGTATATGTCCACGGAGAATATTTTTCAAGAATAACACGAGTATAAGGGAATGAGAACATGATCATTACATTTAAAAATCATATCCATAAATTCATAGATCATAATCATAAGTCCCGGGATAATTCTTGTACTTTCTAAAGAAATGAATCATAACAGAATCAAATAAAATTAGAAATGGTAGCATAATATTTTTATAATATGATTTCTTAAAATATTTTTGTAAAGTGTTTTATAATCATAATAAATGAAATATTAGGTGAAGTCTACCCAGTATGATATTCATCACATGTAAGGCTTGAGTTAGCCACCTGTATACATTCTTAGGGGTTAGTATAACTTTATGCTCACCCTATTTTGGGATTGATATAACTTGACATGTATCCATAGATATCACAAATCATTAATATTATAACAATTAATTAGAGAGATGTAACAGACCCACCAATAAAGTTATCTTAATACATTCATATATATACCAAAAAACTATGAAAATATTTATTATATCATTATAGATTAAAATACAAATATGATAATGGATTTAATTAAGATTTCATCATCATCATAATTAACCATCTGGATAAATAATAATTACTATATCATAGAATCATATCATCAGTGAATCATAAATAATAACATAGTATTTTATCATAAATGAAAAATTCTTAAAAAATATTACTAGAACATTTCTTTTCAAAAATACAATTTTTAATATTAAATAAATTATTTAAAATGTAAATATGTATAAAATATTAATGAGAAAATTTTATTTGAATGTAAATGTGAAAAAAATGTTATTTAATAATCAAATAAAAGTTTATTCATGATGGTGGGAAGTGTCATTAATGTGTTAATTAAAACCAATATTCTTCTTACACCTTTGTTAAAAAGTACGTTGTTGAGAAAATGATAAGAAGATTGATTTAAAAAAAATTAGAAAGTAAAACCTGGGTAAAATGAATTCAATAAATAATTTTAAAATTTTAAAAACATTCGTTAAAATAATATAATGGAAATATGGACATGAAAGCATGAAATTCCCAACAAAAGAGAAAAATAAAGTATGTTATTCATAAAAATAGTATTTCATCTTGTTCAATAACTAAAAAGAGCAAAATGAATGGAAAACATGTAATCACTATAAATAACCATATTAAAAGAATTATTATTATTATTTTGAGAGACATTTCATAAAAGTCATCATTTTAAATTTAGGGAGAAACAATACTGGTAAATATAGAGATTGTAACATAAAACCCTTGCCTCAAGTTTGAATTACTTCATAAGCACTCTAACACCAAGTATAATAAATTTATATTTATTATAATTCTATAAAATAACAATATATATGATTTTCATATCATATGTGATTCTGTTCTAAAATTTTAATATCCATTTATTAATAATTAGTTTTTAAAATCAACATTTCCAGGAGTTAACCGTTTCGTATTTCATGAACATTTCAGTTCAGAAGTTCTATTACTTTTACATTAATCTTGGTGAAATAATTTACAGAATACTAATAATGATATAAATATAAAATAATCATTTATTTAAATATTTGTAATCATCTATAAAGGATAGAAATATAATAATTAATTACACCATTCATAGAGATGGTAGTTCATATGCACACATGAAGAGTTTTTTTATTTTCTAATGAAAAGATGTAAAGAATGATCAATAATATCTTATTACTTTAGAATAATAATTATTTCATAAATATAAAATATATTTAGTAAATTCTTAATTATAAACATCCATGTGTGGTAGTGATGGAAGATGAATCATATCGATATGTGGAGGCAGTAGTCCACACATACACTCGAGGGAAACATTTTATTTCCCATTTAATGGAAAAGAGGTGGAAAAAGGTTGGTACATAATAATTATAACATATTATTATATTTATGATACCAAATTAATTATTTTATTATTTATAGTGTAGTTTTATAGAATGTGTGGGATGAAATAAAATTAAAAGAGTTCTGTTATTAATTATAACTCTTCTTTGAGATACCTCCTTTTTAAACCCCTTAATCCTTAAATGATATGTGTTAGAAGAATAAAATTGTATATAGTATTGATTTAATTAATATATTAAGGTTTTTGGTCAGTTATTTATAAATCTAGAAGTCTCAAAATTTAAGAATATGGGTTGAGAGGAGGCACAATTTTATAGGTGAGGGAGAGGACACTGAAATTACATAATTGATTTAAATAATATAATATCACATTCTTGTAAAAGTGGATAAAAAGAGAAAATAATTATAATTTAATATAATATAGTTTTTTAATACCTCTAAAAATAATAATTATACAATTTTATGTTGTATTTTTACCCTTTTCTCTGCATTTATCCACTGATAAACACATTTCAGTCATAACTATAGTAACAAAGTTTAACTATTTTTTCCATTAATTTTGACCATAAATAAAATGTACCTAATTTAAAAAATTTCAAATTATAATTGAATATAATTATTCCATTTTATTGAATTAATCTTCTATAATAGGTATAAATTAATTTTAAAGCAATCACTTGAAACAGAAGGAAACCCCATTTTTTAAAAATTAATTTTTAACCATAAAATTGAATTTACATTCATTCATTACATTGTAAAAATAATTAAATGAATATTAAAATATTTAATTGAATAAATAATATATACATTTCATTAAAACCATTAATTAACAATGATTTATTTAATTTATGTTGATAAAAATACATTTCTCACGTCAAAATAGTGTTATAAAAAATAACTCGTTTTAACTTTAAATGACTCTATATTCATTTATTAAATTCATATAAATAATGTGTGGATGTATATTAACACATTAAATAAATAATTATATATACATTTTCTTATATTAATTCATAACATTTATAAAAATACAATTCTTTTAATAAAGCTATTTTAATCAGTATTTTTTTTAATTTCAATGATTATTTCATAGGCATTAATTAATGAATTTGAATTTAAGAAAATATTTATTTATTTATTTATAATTGTATTTAATCATACTCATATCCACAAAACCATTGACAAATTTATAATGGTATATTATATCAAAGGTTCAATTGGACTTGGGGTTATGTGTAAATCAAGCTATCAAACACCTAATGATTATTTAAACGTAAATACATATAAAATCCAGTGGTTTTACATTCTTTATTAGAATTATGTGGAAATAATAATCCAATGAACCATGTTATAATAAATTCTTTATAATTTAATTTAATTTTGGGAATGGACTCGTTTTCTTTATATGGATGTGATATCAACAGTTTTAAGATGGAAATTAGTTTCCATATCCTAAACCTCCATTAGATCTTATACAAGTACAAAAAATGATGAATCTCACCTGGAAAATACTTATCAATCATGAAAGTTACTTCTTTAAGGGAAATAATATGTATAATATATTATTGAGACAAAATATTGTGTTATAATTCAATAAATTATCATTATGGTGGAATATGATGATGTATTCTTTGAGGAAAATTCGGGTATCTATCATAATAACATGAAGCTATACCAATATCCAAGATTTCATATAAAATTTAATTTATATAATTTTTAAACACAATGAAGAAACAATAATAGAACATAAAAAGGGGTTATGTAAAACCTACTACTTATGCTTGGGGTTCCCCAGTTCTCTTTATCAAGAATATGGATAGTTCAATGTGATGCTTCATTAATTATCATAATATTAACAAGATCATAATAAAAAAAAGAATATTCTACCATATAATTATTTATATTTCAACAAATAATGCAGGGATCAATACTTATCATGGGTGGAACTTTGATTGTGATATTTTAAACTAATTTTGAATAAGGGAAATTTCTAAATACTTATTTTTGTAATAGATATACACAATATGTGTTCATATTAATTCCAATTAGAATAAGAAATTCTCTATAAATCTTCATGGAATTGAATAAAAAATATTCAAATATTACATTGAAAAATTTATTGTGGTTTTAATAAATGATATTATTATAAAATATAATGTAAATGAACAATTTGAGGATCACATGAGTATTGTGCTAAAGAAGTTATGAAATGATAACTTCCATGAATTTATTTTAATTTTTTTTATAGATAGATATTTTCACATTATTGGGTAGTGGTTTTCACATGAAGTGGGGGGTATTATTTAATCTTTTAAATATAAGGGAATATAGTAATTATTTAGACCAATATATATAATATAGATCTATAGTTTTCTATGGTTATTTGTGTTTTATTAATGGTTTGGGAGAAAGTTTCATGATTATAAAACATAATGTCCAAGATTACATAGAAATAAGTAATGTTTTCATGGAGTGATGAATGTCGATTGAGATTAAAGAAGTTCAATAAGATTCTAATCATTAACCTATACTCAGACAATAATAATGTGGGAAATGATTTGTGATATACAGTGATTCATCAAAGATGGGATTGGGTTGTATACTAATAAAAAATGATACAGCAGTATCCTATAACTCAGAAAACATAATGGTGGATGAAAACAATTATATAAAACATGTTCTGTATTTTCGTTTCTAATTATTCATGTTGATGATATAGATAAATTATAATTATTTATCAAGATAAGTTTGACATATATGCAAATCATAAATTTCTAAATTATATATTGATATCTATGGATCTGAAAATGAAAAACAAAATATGGTTACATTTGATCAAGGGCCAAGATTTATCCTTCCATTACCATTCCAATAATTTAAATAATGTGTTAGATAATCTATTTACAAAATATCCTTCAACCTTATCCACGATGAATATTGAATGAGCTCCTATATTTTGAGACATGAAAAAGATGGAAATAAGTGTCACTGTGGGATGTAAAAATCCTACATTGATGAAATGATTACTAAACCATCAATCGTAGAGAATATTATTAATGACCATGTGGATGATATAGAAATAAAAAAGAAATAAGTATAAATATCTCCAATATAACGTCTTTCCATGACCCCCTCCCCCCAAGGTACCCCTCTTAGGATGTGAATGAGAAAAGGGAGATAATGATGCCCAAAGATGATGATCCCTATTTGTGTTTGTGTTGTATTTGTTGAAAGTGAATTATTTCAATATTTATTATGAAAGAAGAATAATTTGTATGTTCATTCATGTTCTGAAGAATTTTATTTGATGATTGAGATCAATATATGGAAGATAAAATATTATATTTTGAGATGAATTAGTGATTCTTAGATAATTTTTATGGATTAATTTTTTGGAATTGGATGGCATGCCTGAAAAATTATCCATGTAACACTAAATATTGATGAAGAAATATTCATTGATTACAAAATATGTGATAATTTATTGGACATTGATTACAACATCATAAGATTTCATATATTGAAAATTTATTAAAGATATGAGATCATGAGAATATTTATGTTCATAAGTGTAAGTGAATAATTTGATTAAGTCTATAAATTATTTATTTACATAAAGAGATCATTAATCCATTATATGAGATAAGAATAAATTTTTATTTTTCAGGGAGTAAATTTTGTAGAAGGAACATGGTATTCAATTCTATCCTTACTATTTACATAGTATTTAAAAACATATTTATTAAAAAATATAACCATCTAACTACCCAGATTTAGGCCCCTTATGTATCCATTGTTGAGGTGGGAATGGTGTCTAACTATAGAAATTTTCCATTAGAATATAGAGGATTCACATTTCCTATATGGGAGTATATGGTGTCTGTTGAGGGTGCTCACAAACTATACTGTAGAGGCATCTCCCATGAGGGGATGCAGGGATGTGTTTCGGGTGACAAACCCCACTACTGTATTGAGTCAAAAATGAAATGTAAATGATTATTAAGTGGTTTATGAACAACTAAAAAATCAATGTGGGACTATAATGGCATTGAGAAATGTTTGTCTATTTATAAAAGATATGTATATAATAAGAGACATTAGATCAAACTGCTCTACACCATCTAATCAAATGTTTTAATCATCTTCATCCTTATCCAGCTATGGTTTTATACACGTATCAGAGTATATCTTTAAGATTAAAAATGTGTAAATAATCCATCCTCAATTGATAAATATGACTACTAAAGGAATTTCCAACATCCAGAAGCCATGTGTCCAACTACACCAAACATTCATGAGAGATTTCAAACAATATGATTCGAGACATAGATGATTACATGATAGAGTATGAAATTCATACCAAAATGGATGTGACCGATAATTAAAATAATAAAGCATGTAATAATGTTTTTCATGCCTTTGATTTATATTCATTAAAAATAATTCAAGAGCATGATGTATAACATGCCACCATTTTTGGAAAAAATTAAATTTGTTTGAATATTTTTAAATATACAGAGATATTTATGAATTTATGATAAGATTGAAAAGGTAAAAAAATGAATAATCAAGGTGGTGTATACATGGTAAACCATTCCATTAAATACCAAGTACACTAGCTGAGGAGCCATTACTAAATATCTTGAGTGCTCTCCATTTCCATTGCAAAAATACAGCATCCATGCATTACGTGAAAGAATCCTCCAAGACCCATTCGATGTAGGATCTAAATAGTATATATTGATTCTCAATTACAAAAGGGAGTGGGAGAATTGTAATTTTAAAAACATTCATTTTTAACCTTATGGAAAACTATGTTTAACAATGTTAAATAAGGTAAATTCACAAACTGTAATATATTTCAATGTGAAAATTTTTCTTAGGTTTTAGAAATATGGTTCGAGAAATGAAAAGTAAGAAAATTTTACATAAGAAAATATTCTACAATAAAGTGTATTAAATCTTACTCATACGAGTAGATAAAAGTATAATAAAGTATATGAAATTCATACTTTCTTCCTTTATCAAAATATAGAAGAAATAAAACATGAATCAAAACATTTAATAAGTCAGAAATATTTTCACCCTAAGAGTAGGGTATCAAACAACCTTGGGAAATGTTCCATTTATTTATACTTTAAAGAATGTATGACTTACCCACACCATGTTAATCCGACTATAGGAATATCATAATTGTTCTTCTTATCCCCACAAGCCCTCGATCATTATGTTCTTCCAAACCTCTGCCTTCCAATCTCTATAAGTCCTCAAACATTAAGGTAGTGGACACTTGTGTCTTCCTATCCCGGGAAGCCCTTGATTTTATTCAGCAATAATGAGAGTTGCATGAAGAAATTTGAAATAGTTATTCAAAGCACATAAATCATAGGAGTCTCTCTCTCTAGAAAACACTTCACAAGATGTAATCTCTAGATTGATGGAACGATAATGAGCTTGTTCAAATGAGATCCTATTTATAGGGAAAAATCTAATTGTTGAATCCCTCCTCCAACGATCTTATTTTTCCTTGAAATTCATAGGGACATGTACGTGTGTCACTCAACCAACAGTTAGTTAGAAACAGACTGCACAATATCATTTCATAACATATGTATGGAAAATGGAATGGATTAACCAAATATGAATATCTGGAGTCTATAGAAAAGTACAAATGTTATTTTAATCATATAAATAATACGATTCTAGAAAACATGGATATTGGTATACTTTTTTACAATGAATTCAGATTCTGAAATCTATATATTACGAAGTCTAAGTTCCAATGAATTCAGTGTCAGAATTCTGAGGAATCCGGATAGAGAATTCTAAGGAATTCAGAGTCTAAATTATAAGCAATTTGGATTCTGAATTTTGAGGAATTCAAACTTGGGATTTCAGAGGAATCCAAAGTCTGAATTATGAGTAATCTGAATTCTAAATTCTGAGGAATTCAGAGTCTTAATTTTGAGTAATTGGGAGTCAAAATTTTGAGAATTTGGAGTCTAAATTTCAAAAAAAATGGAGTCTGAATTTCATATAATTCATAGTCTAAATTTCATAGAATTCAGAGATTGAAATCAAAACACTCTATATCTAGGAAACTATATTATTCCATGGTTTGAGATATGAATCCAAATTTTTGACTTATTAATAAAATGCATTTTATTAAGAGAAATTATAAAATGACACAATGAAAAAAACTAAGGATAAAAACTTCCTTAGAGAAGGGAAATTTTCCTTAATAAAATAGTAATTTGGGAAAGATAATTTTACTTAATATAAATTGTATGTGATTTTCAAAACATATAGGAATGGAAAAGTCATAAGGAAACCTTATTGACACAACAATATCCCACTTCTTAGAAAGGAAAAACAACTCTAGGAAAAAAATATAAGGACTAATAATTTTTCATTAAGAACATTAAAAGAAAAAATTATCTCCCTTTACTTATGAATAATGATGAATACGACTAAATCCCCCTTAGGTTTTGAAATCATTAAGGATCGTATTCATGAATTCTTTAGAGAAAATATTAATTAAGTAAACTCCCCCTTACATAAACTCTCCCTTACATAGGGCATTATCTTCATTATAAATAGCATTCTTTTTATCATTTCTTTCTCCCCCTTTGTGATTTTCAAAAAGGAATATATATAATGGAAAAATATATGGTACCTGAAAGATTAAGTCTATACAAAAAACAAATAAAGAACGACAGTATTTTTCATTAATATTAGAAAAAATAATACAAGGAAGAAATATAAAAAAAAGAACATATTTGAATGGAAAAATATGCTTCCATATTTTTCCTTAGGCATGATCTTCTTCTTGATAGACTTCAATTTCATCAGCTCTATATGGTCTTCCTCAAACCACATGAGCAACAGTCCAGATCATGATTTTTCATTTCCAAAGCCTTGATCTTTTAATCATATATCATAAATATTTCTTCATGAGAATTAAGTAAATATTCTTTCTGATTAAACTTTTCTCCGAACTCTACCTTGAGATCCGTTTCTTACTTCAAATTTAAGGCAACTAAATTTAGATTCCCTATCATATATTTATCTTCTTGCATCCGAGCGACTTTTTCATGGTTCAGTTTCTGTATAAAACTTAATGTAAGGTTTTTTATCTAGACTTATGAATTATCAAAGGTATATTTCATTGAGTCTTGGAAGTCATCAAATATTATCCTATATTAAATCATTCTTTTGGACCACTTTTCAATTTCCATATATGATATCCTATGAGCATCAAAACCTATATAAAAGATTTTGAAATTAGCCAAAGTCTTGATAAATTTTTCAATGAGCATGATTACAAAATATGACTTCTGTTTAAATGAGTTTTATTGCAGATGAATCCTCAAGTTAATACTCATAAACAAGGGAATTGTGTCTAGAAATTTCTTCAGAGATTTCATGACAAAGTCTTTACCCACAGAAGATGATTCAGAATCTGACTACCTTGTATGTGAAGATTATTTTTCTAGCTCTATAGCCTTCCAATTTGATGATCTGCCCGTATCCATCTTATCCATCACAACCTTCTTAGGTGTATCAACAATCAAGTGTTTTTCATTTTCCTACTCTGTAAATAATCTTCACAACCTTAGGAGATTGATTCTCACTATCTAAGATTTGGATGACTTTATCATCATCAACCATTTCCTTCTCTGCATCTCCCTCAAGATCATTAAGTTGAATGATGTTTTGATTTATTCTTTAATCATCACAGGATTTATTAACCTATTCCCAACCCTTATCATCTTCTCCTTTAGAAGAATGTTTCATTGATTCTTTCAGGGATGTATGGTTCAATAGATTTTCAGAAGGGATTTCAATCCCATGATATTCTTCGACGTGCCTTATCACATCATCACTATCCTCTTCATCTTCCTCTTATTCTTATACTTCCTATTTCTGAACTATCTTCTCTTCTACTTCAGGTTCCGAAATTAACATCTTATTTCCCAGATTCACTAGTACCGATTCATGTAGAAAATATTATATCACCTGAATCTGTTTAGAATATTTCTTAGTATCCTTGAGAATAGGTTGACGAATTTCTTGCTTAGACATTTTCTTCTTCTACTTATTTCATTTTTATTTCCTTTTGAATTCCTCAGTATCCTAAATTTTCAAGGTCTTTTCCTCTGAAGGATCTGGGAAAAGACTAGGATCTCCTTCCTTTTTATTTTTCTTATGTTCTCTCCACATAGATAAATATTCATCATGAAAAGTTTTTTGCTTCTTTAGTTTTGGGGGTGCAGACTGACTTTCTTGAATTGTAGATTTCACTTTGTTTTTTGGTTCCTTATTCATTCCCTTCTTCTGTGTTTTCCTTGATGTCTATGATACTTTATCCTTGTTTTCTAATGATTCAATTTCACTTTCGATATATCATAAAATTATCTAGGTTTTCTATTAAAACTGACTTTCATCCTCCTCAATGTTTCATCACATAGAAAAAAAAATCTTAAAGGTTTTTGTCTTAGAGATACTGGGGATTTTGAACGAATATAGAAATATCAATTTGATATTAGATATAATTTCTGAATACATGATGATTTTTTATTTGAGAGTTCGATTATTGATGTTGGTAATCATCAGCAAGATATACTTCAACAAGTTTATCTTCCTCAAGTTGACTAGAACATCTGGAACGCAGATGTCACTTATCATTATGGATTTCTTGTCTCTTTTTCATGGAATTATAAAACCATGTACCCATAATTTTAGCATCCTAAAAATTTTTTAGAGATGGTTGATCTTTGGTTTTTTCACTCCTTTGAGTCCAAGGCACTCTATTGCATTTTCCTTCTCAAAGCATTCTCACTAATCTGGCAGCTTATGGGTGTAGAAAATAGCTCTCCTTCCTATGGTACTCCAATTATACTTGATTCTATGTTGAAGGAATGTGAATTGGTTTTTCCATAACTCTTTAACGGAAATATATCTCTTCCACCTTCATTAAAAAACATAATATCTCATAAAATTCAACAAGAATCTATGGATAATATGGATCCTGACATTTTAGTATAGCTACACAGAGGATCTCCCATCCATTCAACTTAATATTTTTCGAAATCAAAGAATTATACATATTATATAATCTCAGATCAACTAACCTTTCTCTTTTTATTTTTCATTTTGTGACTTACTTAGCTAAATACACCTAATTTTATGGAGAGGCTTCTAAATAAATTTGTATTCTATGAAAACATGGAAATGTGGAATGAGATTTTTGAATAGAGGTAGAGCTTCGAAACTAAAAATCTTGTAAATTGATGTGGGAGAAAGAATAGGTGGACTTTATATATGCATTGAAGCGACAATACGAATTCCCAAACTGATCCAACTGTTGAAACAAACATGATCTTATCTGATAGATAAGATGCCTAAAAATAATGATTTCATAGGTTCTTATCTTTTGAGGTTTTTAAGTTAAAAATTTGAATACATGGAAAAGTGATTCTAAGGAAAATTTCCTTAAAACAAGATAAAAAATTATGACAAGAAAAATAATCATTTAAAAAAATTTATATAAGGAAATATACCATTTGAATTTCAAGGAAAATTGACATTGATGGAGAAAATTATTCTTAAAAAACTATTGACTCTTGAAAATTTTACTTCGGAAAAAAAAATTGAATCCCAAAAATTTTAGCACGTAAAAGAAAAAAAATAGCTTCAAGAATGGTGAGTTCCAGAAAAATTTATCATGGAAAAGTGTGATTAAGAGGAATGAAAACAATTGGTTAATAAGAAAATGTACTCCCTATATAAAAAGAAGTTAGTTAATGTAAGGAGATAGGTTTCAACAAAAAGTACATATTAAAAATTACCTTATAGTTATCATTCCATGATTTTGTTTAATGTATTCAAATTTATTGGGGGTAATGATTTTTTAAAAATATCATCTAGTTGATCTTGCATTCCAAAAAATTAGAGAATTATATCTCTTTTAAGTGTGTGATCATTAATAATGTGATGCCTAATATCTATGTGTTTTACACAAGAGTGATGTGTAGAGTTTTTTCTTATGGAAATAACACTAGTGTTATCACACAATATCTTTGTTTTGGTAAAACTCAAGCCGGATTCTATGAGTCTATGTTGCATCCACAACACTTGATCACATCAACTTATAGCTTCTAAATATTCAGCTTCAGTAGTAGAAAATTCTACTTATTTTTTCTTCTTACATGACTAAGAACCTATTAATTTCTTAAGAAATGAGACGTTCCAGATGTACTATTTCTATCTATTCTAAATCAACCAAAATCAGCATCCAAAAATATTTTTAAAACAATATCATTTCCAGAAGTATAAAAACGTACTAAATACATGATTCCCTTTAATTATAAAAAACTGATTTTCACTTCATTTTAATGAGATTCATTCGGATTAGATTGATATCTCGAACATAAGCCAACTGAAAGCATTAAGTTTGGGTAATTAGCTGTCAAGTATAGAAAACATCCTATCATACCTCTAAAAGATGTTTGATCTACTTCTTTCACAACATCATTAAGATCTAGAGAATTTTAGGTACCTATTGGAGTGCTTATATAGTTAGTTATGTCATATCCATACATTTTAAGTAGGTATTTAATATAATTTTGTTGTGATATATAAGTTCCTTCTTGTTTGTGAGAAATTTAAAAACCTAGAAAAAATGTAAACTCACTCATTATACTCATTTCAAACTCTTATTTCATTAGATTCTCAAACTAATTAGTTAAAGATTGTTGTGTTGAACCAAATATAATGTCATCAACATAAATTTGAACAATAAAAAAATTTCTTATCTTTATTTATAAAAAGTGTTGGATCAACAATTCCCATAAAATAATTTTTTTGTAACAAAAATCATGTATGTCTATCATACCAGGCTCCAGAGAATTTTTTAAGTCCATATAATGATTTCGAATATTTGAAAACATGTTCTAGATGTTTTGTGTCGTCAAAACCCGGAGTTTGTTCATCATAATCTTCCTCTTAAACAAATACATTATGAAAATCACACTTCACATCCATTTTAAAAATTTTGAAATTAAAAATTATAGCAAAGGAATGTAAAATGTGAATAGATTCATGTCTAGCTACAAGGGTATATGATTATTCACATTCAATTCCTTTTTGATGATTATAGTCCTTATAAGATAATCTAGATTTATTTGTTACTATGATTATATTTTCATCACATTTATTTATGAAGACCAATTTTACTCCAATTACAGAAGTTTTCTTAGTTCTTTCATCCAAGGTTCCGACTTTTTTCCATTCGAATTCATTTAGCTCATCTTGCATGACTTTAATCCAATTATCATCAATAAAGCATCAATAGTTCTTTTTGGTTCTAATTGGGAATGAAATTTTAGATGTTCTATGTCATTTCTTAAGGAACCTATATTCCTTACAGGTTGATTTACATCACCAATGATAGTATAAGTGGGATGATTCTTAAGAAACAAAAAATTTTTGTTTTATAAAACCTGATCATTAACATATGGTTGGAAATATTCTGGGGTAAATGATTTAGAAATATTTTTTTGATCATTTTCATTATTTTATGTATCTTCTATACAGGGTTGATAATAATTTTTTAAAAACACATTTGAAGATGTAGGTTGGTTTTTTTAAACAGAAAATGATGAGTTTTATAGAATTTAACATGCACTGTTTCTTCAACAGTAAAATTATATTTATTAAAAACTCTATAATCCTTAGAAGTAGTGGCCGGGACTTGGAAAATTCATACATCATATTTGGGTGAAAATTTATGTAAGTTATCTTTATTATTCATGTTGAATACTTTTTATCCAAATACTTTGAAGTAATAAAGGCTAGGTTTTCTACCAGTGCACAATTCATATGGTGTTTTGTTAAGAAAAGGACTGATTAAAACATGATTCATTGAATAACAAGAAGTACTAATATCATTATCCCAAAAGTGTTTTGAATCATAATATTCACTCTATATGGTTCTATTTATATCTTGAAGAATATGATTTATTTATTCAACAACACCATTATATTATGGTGTTCTTGGAGATAAGAAGTTATGAGTTATGCCTTTATTACTGTAAAAAATTTCAAAATATGAATTTCTAAATTCTCCACCATGATCACTATGAATAGTTATCAATGGAAGGTTTTTATCATTTCTCACTTGGGATCTAAAGGTCTTGAAAAAATAAAAATCTTCATATTTCTTTTCTAGATAATAAACCCACATTAATCTAGTGTAACAATCAACTAAGACAAATACATAATATTTTCCTCCAATACATCAAGTTTGTGGTGGACCTAAAAGATCTATTTGAACTAACTATAATGTATCAGTTGTTTATAGTTCACTGATATATTTAAAAATGTTTTTTGTTTCTTTCCATATTGAAAAGGATCACAAACTTGTGAAGAATACAATCTAAGCTTCAGTAGATCCTTAACAAGTCTTTTCTTTGAGGTTTTCATAGGTTCCTACGATTTCAGGGTCCTAACCATCTATTAGATAACCAAGATTTATTTTTTATTGCACTTTGGAATGTAAGATCTTGGCTCCTATGGTCTTTTATGATTAGTGTGTATACATTCTCTTATCTATGGGAATAAAGAATAAACCCTTCTTTGGAATTGTGTACTATGCATTTAAGATTCCTAAAATTCACAAGGTAACCTTCATCACACAATTTTCTTATGCTAATGATGTTGTTCTTAATACCTTTAACAAATAAAAGATTTCAAAATATAGTTTTTCCAAGAAGAACAATGTTACCTATACCAAATATTTCTCCCTGAGCATTATCTCCGAAAGTTACTTTTCCTCATTTCGTCTAGATAATCTTTTCAAAGACGTTTTTGTTACCAGTGATATGCCAGGAACATCCACTATCCATGTACCACATATTGCAATTGGTACTTTCTTTATTTTCATAAATATAAATGATTTAGACTTTTATAATCAAAACATTCTGGGATCTAAAAATTTCAGAAATTATGATCTTTGGAACAACCATTTTCATAGAAAAATAAGCCCTATATAAACTTGAAGAATGGTTTTTTTAAAGAACAATTTTTCTCCCAATGTCCACCACAATAAGATTTAGTACCTAAGGGGGCACTTTTGGGAAAACAATTGTTACTAGAAATAGGTTTAAAATGAGTATAACAAAATCTAGAACTATTCCATAGAGAGCGAATTTGGGAATAGATCTTGTCAATGTTTTCCTTACCAGAGGAAAATGTTGATAAGAATTTCCTTAAGCAAAATATTTCTAACTCTAGTTTAATAACCATGTTCTAATCCTCAGAGTTATAATATTTGAACTAATGTTAGCCTTTAAAATATTTTTCATTGAAATAACATATTTAATATTGTCAGAATTTTTTTCCTTTTTATAATTAACTACATCAATGTTTTTAGAAGAACTTTAAAAATAAAAAGTTTTCTGATCATGATTTTTATAACGATTTGATACTTATTTAGTAAAAATAGAGATTCTAGAATTATCCTTCTCTAACATCTTTTTTATCTTACTATTTTCATTTTCAGGAACATTGGAAAACCTATACACTTATTCATAAGTAGGTAATGAGTTATCTTCATCAGAATCTGATTCATCAAATGAAGACATATAATATTTATCATCAGTATAATTTTTATTCAATGATATATTAGTTATAGATTCTACATTGTGTACCTTGACCATCAGACAATGATTTCAATGGGTAGTTTTTCTATTAGACCAAGATTCTAATTGCCAGAATATTAATTCTATGAATATTCATCAGATGAGTCACCACCACTGAAAATCCATGTAGCATTATCCATTAAAGATTTATTAGCTATATATTTTCAATACTACATTCTATTCCTCTCACAAGGATTTACGTGTCTATCATTTCTTTTAAGCATAAGACAATCTGGCCTGATGTGTCTGACTCTTTTGTATTCATAACATTTGACTTATGAGTCTTTCATGTAGTTTCTTTATTTCTTCATATATCTATACTGAAAGTCATTCTTTCCCACTTTATTTTTCACCCTTCGAGGAAGATTAGCTAACTAATATTCTGAATGTTCACTTTCACTAAACTCGGATAGAACAATGACATTCTTAGACTTAGATCTTTTATCCCTTTCTAGAGTCTTGACTTTAGTAGTTGTAAAGGCTACACTTCCATTGTAATTATTCTTCTTATTCAAATAAGTATCTCTTCTCATTTTGGTTTCATACTCAAGAAGATTTCTAAATATCTCATCAAGAGTAATTTGAGATACTTTCTTATTCTCATCAGTAGATATCCTTTTTTTATTCCCACTCATTAGGTACAATATCAATTATCTTTTCCAAAAGAGTTTCATCATCAAAACCATTCTCTTCCATAGATTCTGGACTATGGAAAATGGTCATAATTCTTTTTTGCAGCATGGAAACAAGTTATCCATAAGGAATGAAGAATCCCTGATATTCACCTCTCAACATATCTCTTCTAATCTTTATCAATTTAGAAGTCCAAAAAGTGTAACATCATGTTTCTTCCAAATTTAGATGGAATCTTCACATGAATATATTTGAATATATATATTCCATGTAATATAACACAATATTGTATTGTATACCTTGTAATTTAGTTTATATTCTGATTTTTCTTGGTTGGGGACGAGTTTGACTTCTTTTTCTGGAATTTTATTGTCACCAGTAATCATAAAAAAGTATATACTTTAGTGCTGATAACAAAATTCATCATTGTATCCCTTTATTACTCATAATCATTACTACCATAAATTAGTGGTTTTGTACGATTAAGATTGTTAATGGAACCAACATTTATTGTAACACCCCGAGATTTTATAAAAAATATTCTTTTTAATTTCATTAATGTCTTGTGTTGTACACTACACCAAAAGGAGCTTGCACAACACGCATCCTTGACATTCCTTTCATTACACGCAATCGCGACCTTCCTCGATAGCATGTGTAGTACACAATAACAAGTTTCACTAAACAACAATATGCTATTAAAATATTATTAAAACTAGTCGTTATGAATAGTAATGACCACTTTTTGAAATTTTGTAAATTTTATTTTTCGAAATGGACTTCATTTTTGGATTCGAAATATTGAAATTAGCTTAGGGTGAAATTTTGGTACTTTTCGGATAACTTTCATTTTCAGATGAATAGTGAAAATTACTAAATTGTAATTAAAAACAACATTTATAATCGAAATAATTAATAGTGATATATTATTAACTTGAGAGGTTTTAAAGTATATTTAGAATATATTTTTAAAATTTAATACAATGTTGGTCATTGTATGTAATTTTACATTTAAACCAGACATAAACAAGTGTCAATCTTTTGATAGTTATTATATCTTAAGAACACGCTATTTATTTTGACGACGAGAATTAATTTTTAAATTAATTAATTCAACTGATATATTTTGAATTTGGTATAATAGACATCATTTTTGAGTTCATAATATCAAATATAGCTTAGGCCTGATTTTTTGTATTTTTCTGGAAACTTTCATTTTTTGATGAATAGTGATACCACTAAGTGGTAGTTAAAAAAATGAATTTTTCATAAAACTTAAATTTACCACTTTTGTGAGTGGAATTTCAAAAATCTGAGTGACACGATTGATGTCAGTAAGTAAAATGTGGTTCAATGAGATGAAAATAATTTTCTGTGAATAGTAACTTTTTACTTTTTTTACCACGGTTAAAAGTAAATAGGGTAATTAAGGGTAAAAATGATATTATTATTATCCTAACACATGTCCTAATTATATTGGATAAGTTTAATTCGACAAAAAACAACCTTAGGAATAGAATATGACCATTTAGGCCTACTTGGATTAGATTAGGACATTTATTCTTAATTTATTTAAAGAAGGGTTAAAATAGATAAAATCAAAGTTTAATAAGTAAATAATTTTTAATATAAAGTTATAAATAGGATAAATTCATCTATAAATATTCATTAGAAAGATAAAATTATTTCCAACATAATGGTATTTTATTTGTAATTTTTAGACATTAAATAATTTAATTTATTTATGACACAAATATGATGTAGTAATTATCTTATTAATGAAATATTGACATAATTGATGTTATAAATACCAAAATAAATGTAATTTGAGACCTTTTATGAATTCCAATAATTATATAGGTTAATATGACATGTTATTATTGATTTGATTAACTGTTTTCTAACTAATCATTCTATTATGATTTTCACAAAAATCAATTACTAAATAGTGTCATAATTGACATAAAATAGGTTTTGAAACAAATATTATATTATTAATTGTTATTTTATTCCTAAAAATCTTAGGTTCGGCCAAATGACTTAGATAAGGTTATATATATTAATAATAAACAACTTGGTGTTCTTTTGTCTTGTTATAGTATGTTTATTAACCTTATAGTATAAGAACACAAGAAGACACAGTAAAAGTAAAATTATTTAACTTAATGTTAAATCTAAATGATAAGGTTAAAATAGGAACCTAAACTTGTCTAAGTTCTATTTTATGAGAGGATCTCAACCCATACCCACCTTATCATCGAAAAAAATCAGTTTGGAGCTATTTGAAACCGAACATGACTTTATAATAAAATAATATTTTTAGTTTTTCCAAAGGAGCTCCTCTCCTCCCTTATAAAAGGGCACCTCCTCCCTCTCTTCCTCACACCACTTTGAGCCTTAAAGCTCAGAAAATCCCTGCCAAATTCTCTTCTCCACTTACCTATCAACATCCTAGAGTTCCTGGTCTTCTTCAAATACTAATTTTAGTTCCCTAAGAAGAGGTCTCAAAGAGGTGCTTCAAAGAAGAGGTAATGTCTGTTACTGATTCTTTCAACTTTATTTCTTCTTCCACTTCTTCTTATTAGGTTGTTTCATTATGAATTAATAAAATCAGTATCAATAATATACTGATATGTTCTTATTTGTATGAAACAACCCTATTCCACCATCTATCCATCCTACGGAAAACGAAATCACTGCGCGTGTGTACGCACGGAATACCGTCTCCACACCGTGGTGTAATCTATTTTCCACCACCACCTTACATGGATGGGTATAATGGTGTACATAATATCTATATATGATTATTGTAAAGTGATATTGATTCTGAAATAGTATACATACAGTCCAATACAATTCCATGATCATGAGAATGATATCACCGCTCGTGCGTACATACGGACTACCGTCACCACGACGTGATGAGATTCATTCTCCACGTTAACCATTCATGAATGATTATAAAGTATATATAATAAGTAATAATGAAATATATTACATAATAATGATACTGGATTTATGTGTATATATATGTATGTCATCTACTTAATTCTATTCAACTCAATAAGGAAACGAAAACAGCGTTCATGCGTACGTAGGGCCTACCGTCTCCATGAACGGTGTATTTCTTTCCATTTACTGATCTATTAAATATATTTATATTTAGAATATATATTAAATATAAATCATGTTTTGTATTCTGTAATTAAGTAATCATGATCTAAGTAATCATATGAATAATTACACGTCAAAACACGGACGACAAATGAAACGATTTTACCCAAAACGCTCTTTAACATGGAATTTACAAAAGAACAGGTAAAATAAAGTCATAAGTGAACCATATATGATATAATAAAAATATTTATGATTATGGAATAAGTCAATAACATTATTTAAATCATTATACAGGAGGTTCGGACACTTACGAAGCAAATCGGACCTAAGGTAAGGTAAATATCACAATCTCATTTTGTTATCTGAGATTGTTTATACTTTGGAATTTACGAGGGTGTGTTTTATCATCCACATCCATGTTTACTCAATATTTAATATTATTTCCATCCACCTAAAATTGTTTAAATACAATTTTACCCTTCGGTGAGTTTTTATTAAAAGATATTAAAGGAATCTTTGGTCGTTTTTCGTACGAGGTACTTTTTGACTTTTCCGACAAAAGTACGAGAAGAATGTTTTTTTATCTTATACGACATGAAGGTATTTTTAAAACATTATTTCCAAGAAGATTCCTTTACAAGTTTTCAAGTTTATTTATAATCAACTTCTTTTAGTTTAAAATTTTATGACATGTTAAGAAAGGAAAAATGTTTTTGAAGTAGAAAGGATATTTTCCTCAAGAATGGAGTTCAAGAGTTTTATCAAAGTTATTTTCCATGTAAGATAATATAGGGTTCTGTTTCTATCCATATTATTAAATGGATTTGATTATGTTGTGATGGAAATATTTTTATGAATTCCTTTATCATATATGAATTTATTTATGATGTCACGATGTTTAAGAATCCCATTTTTATTACATGGTTTATGCTATGATGTATGGTTTATGATTTTTGTGGCACACATAAGAATGGTATCATTATAAGATGGGTGGGACCTATATCTCCCTCCAATGCATTGGGTAAAGATTTTATATCTCATGAGATAGAAATGGCTGGAATGGCAGGCTAAACCAGTTCAGTGAAACGAGACTGAAACGAGGAGTGAACTCGGTTCAGAAATGGACTTTGTCCACTAAGATAGTCTTAGAAATGAGTCTTGACTAATAATAAATGATTCTCTATGATTATGTGTGTATGCCACAAAGTTTCATGTTTTATGTTATGATTATTGGGATTAAATGTCACTACTATGATTTATTCCATGTTATGAAATTATGATTTATTTTGCAGGTTAAGATTTCCAAAAGTTATGTTCTTATGTATATGGTGTGATTGATATTTCTTTTGTTTACCCTTACTGAGAATTTGAGCTCACCCTTTTATGTTTTCTTTTCCCCAAGATATAAATAATGGTTTTAGGTAAAAAAAAGATGATCTTTATGGGAGATGTTGAAGATCTTTCATCAGGATTAGAAGATTATATTCCGAGTGTCCAAAGACACTAAACTATTACGGTCCTTGTGTGTGTGTTTTTGTTATGTAATAAGTATTCCACAAAAGTAATGTAATTTCCATGTGTGTTAAGCTTCGAGTCTCTACATTTATACCTACCATTCTAAAATAATGTACTTTTCTACAGTACTTGTTGGTAGTAAACATATTATAAACACAGATAAAAATCACTATGATAAACTTGAGCAAGAAAAGTTAAGAATGAAAATTTAGAAAAATGAAAACTTGAGCATGAAAAATTATATGTGAATATTAGTATTTCTGAGACCTTCTATGATTCCAATTTTAGGATCGAAATAGTATATGTAGACTCTCAATTAAAAGAGGGGGGAGAATTGTAATTTTAAAATCCTTCATTTTTTTCCTTAAGAAAACTATGTTTAAAAAAGTTAAACTCAGTAAATTCACAAACCCACAAATAGTTCTATGAGACAAACTTTCTTAGGTTCCAGAAATATGGTTCCAAAATTAAACTTAATAAAAGTTTCCTTAGGAAAATATTATACCTTAATGTGTATTGAATCATACTTGTCAGAGTAAATAAATTTATAAAAAAGCATAAGAAATTTATACATTATCCCTTTATCAAAATATAGTGGAAATAAAACTTGATACAAAACAATTAACAACTAAAAAATCTTTTCACCCAAAGAGTTTGGTATCTAACAACCATGGATAATGCTCCATTGATTTATACTTTCAATAAAGTCTGTCAAACCCAAACCAGGGTAATCCCTCAATATTTAAGGTATTCGACACCACTGTCTTCCGATCCTCAGAATTCCTTGAACATTATTATAGTCAGAACCTCTTTCATTCTATCATTGGAATTCTTTAATTGTACTCAAC
The DNA here is from genome assembly GCA_963277665.1 of Viscum album. Classification (NCBI taxonomy): domain Eukaryota; kingdom Viridiplantae; phylum Streptophyta; class Magnoliopsida; order Santalales; family Viscaceae; genus Viscum; species Viscum album. The sequence continues at coordinate 1,347,044,648 of OY728156.1, forward strand.
AATAATTAGAGTCACAAAAATAAATATGAACAAGGTGTTCAGATCACCCAATGTATGAGAGTTCCTCTCTCTAGAAATCACTTAATAGCATGTAATCTATATATTGAAAGAATGGTAATTAGATCATTAAAATGGGATTTTATTTATAAGAAAAAGTCCTATGTTCGGATCCCTCCTCTAACTGTCATATTTTTCATTGAATTTTGGAGGGACCTATACATGTGTCACATAACCAACAGTTTGTTAGAAACATATTGAATGACATCATTTCATAACATATGTAATGAAAATGTACTGTCTTAACAAAATCTGAATGTCCAAATTCAAAGGGAAAATAGAATTTTGAGTCTAATCATTTAAATAATCTGATTCTACAAATCATGGATATTAAGATTCTGTTTTAAAATGAATTTAGAATCTGAATTCTATATATTTCAGAGTTTAATTCCAATGAATCAAAAGACAGAATTCCAATGAATTCGGAGTTGGAATTTTGAGTAATTCAGAGTCTGATTATAGAGGAATTTGAAGTCTAAATTAAGTGGAATTTGATGTTTGTATTTTATATTAATTCAAAGTCCTAATTCTAGGGAATTCGTAGTCTGAATTTGGAGGAATTAGGATTCTTAATTATGAGGAATTTGAATTCTATATTTCAAATAATTCAGAGATTAAATTTCAAATAATCCAGAGTCTGAATTTCAAAGAATTTGGTGTCTGAATTTCAGATAATACGGAGTCTGAATTTAAGTGAATATGGAGTCGGAGGTTTAGAGAATTTGGAGTCTGAATTTCAGAGAATTTGGAGTCTGAATTTCCATAAATTTAATGTATTAATTTCATAGAATTTGGAGTTTGAAAAAATAATACTCTACATCAAGGAAACTATATTATTACTAGGTTTTAGATATGAATCGTAATTTTTGACTTAGTAATAAAATGAGTCTGATTATGAGAAATTATAAAATGAGACAATGAAAAAAATGTAGGGGAAAATTTTCCTTAGAAAATGGAAATTTTCCTTAATAAAATAGTCTTTTGAGAAATATAATATTCCATATGATAAAGTGTTTGTGATTTTCAAAATATAGAGTAATGAAAACGTCATAAGGAAACTGTATTGACTCAATATTCAACTATATGAAGAATATTTTCTATGAACATCATGAGTAAATTTATAACCAAAATCCATCTTGGTTTATTAAGGAGGATCTATGTAAAATTATTGCAAGAATATGGAACCAGATACTCGCTGTATTACGTAAAGGGGAAGTACTACAATCTTTATTTCCTGAAGAAGATCCATGTCTAGGAACCTATGTGATGATAATTATTTCCATGAACCCTTTTCTATTCACCGGACTTCAAGGGATACACAAATAATAATACACTATCATAGTGTGATTTTATTTCAATGTTTTGTGAAAATACATTTGGTTTTATGAAAAGGAGACCTATAAACCTGATAACCTTTTATGCTTTGTAAATAAGAATACATAACAAAGTAATTAAGTGCTATTCTTAAAAAAAGATAAAAATGATTTTATATATGATTATGTCTATTTATAACTAGGTGTAATATATTTAAGGAAACATAATAATTTGAATGTAAACAAGCATACACAAGGTGTCAATGTTTACCACGGAATAAAAATTGAAAGGCATATAAAATGATATGAATAATAAATTTGGTATTTGTAAGTGACTGTGTTTTGTAAAGATTACACTAGAATGAAATAATACTTAAAGTGTTGTGTGATTGAGTTTCAAAAATATTGATTTCACCAAAAGAATTATATTTTTAGTCTATTGCATAAATGATATTATTTTGACTGAAAAAGAAAAGAGGAATCCAATTTGATTCTTGCATATCTGAGATGGTCCACTAATTGATGTATTTGAGGTGACCAATTAATTAATGACTTATTAGTAAGTTGATTATAGTAATTGGTTTCATCCAAATAATATTTTTTATATAATGGAGGTCACTTCAATAGCAGCAGGCATACATCCTACATTAATAATATATTTAATATCTTAAACTGTACTTGTTTGGTTCTAAGATATCTAGTTCATTATCATACCCTTGATCATCCTTGTCTTAATAATAAAAGATATGTTTTGTACTTGTGGGATAATATCCATTATACACTGAGGAAGTATTCTTCCAAAATGAAGGTGAACCTCATAAAAATATAGGAGTTCACTATCCTTTATTGTATTATGTATGGGTATTATAACTATTGATAAAAAATAAAATAGAATCATTCGCTAAATAATATTTTGAGGAATAACTACAGGATAAAATTTTAATGTTGTAAAAAGTCACCCCACACTGATTCACCCCTCTTAGAGTGGTTATCCCTAAATTTATTCTAACAGTTGGTATCAATGTGATAGGTCACACATCTATTTGTATTCTCTAATTTAAAAATTATAAAAGAACTGATATATATATTTTAAATTCAAAATAGACTAAAAACAGGAAGGATTTTTATCTACTAAATATTATAATTGAACCTCACATGTAACCATGAATAATAGGAAGAAGAAATAATTGAGAAAGTTGAAGAATAGATCTTTCTTATGGAAAGTGAAAGAAGTGTTTGCTACCACATTCAATAATTATTAAAAGGATATGTATATCATGGGAGTAGAATATCTTGTATTTCATTCTACCATGAAAGGATTGGACAAAAAAGCTACCTCATATGATGGTGAAGATGTATTAGATTTTTTTCCCATGTCAAACAGAATAGACAATAACAAGTTATGAAGATAATTCCCCAAAAAATAATATTTACATAGTTTAAAGGATGATCTTGTAAGAAGAGATCACCCATATAGAAGAATTTGTTACGAAAAGAAAAAGTGTGTTGGAAAAAAAGACGGTGACATGTGTTGATCTCACTAAGAAATGTAATCTCAAAAGTGATAAGATCAAGAAGCTTGATGAAGCATGCTTCAAAAAATGGATGTATTTTTTTATTAATACCAAATAAAAGATAAAAAAATTGAAAATATTAAATACATATTCAATGAATTATATAACAATTATAAAAAAATCATTCATGTAAAAAATGATCAATTTAATATCAAGTCAAAAAATCTCATGGAGCATTACACTTTATTACAAAAGAAGAAATAAATGAATGATTATAAAGCTATAAGGATCAAAAAAATAATATAAAGGTAGATAGAAATTAATGGATGATGATAAATTCATCCTAAAATGAAATTTTATGAACAAGGATTCTTGCAATAAAATTTGGAAAATATTGAAGATGAGTGTTGACAATAGAATTAAAGAAGAGTCATTAGTTCAAGAGACAAAGCCACATAAACATTCAAGGCACACTTTGATCCTGAAACACCTCTATTTTTGGAAAGTGAAGATTGAAATCATTAAATGTTCAATATTCATAAGTTTAAAAGAATAATTCACCATTTACCTTTCATAATATATTTTTTACTAATTCAATATCTATACATAGTATAGGTTCAAACATGAATATTCTGAAAAAAGTGGATGATGATTGGAAATTAAGTACTTACCATTTTATATGTGGTAAAATAACATTAGTGTAAATGAATTTGGTCCTATAAATAGTCATATCTGAAAAATAAAAATTAATATAAATAGATCATATCAATTAGTATAGACTATTACTCAAAATGAAATATTAATATTTTTTGGATACAATTGGTGTCATGAATGATTTTGTCACATAGAATTATATTGTTGGTATAATATGAGAATATATAAAAAAAAATTCCTATATCAAAGTGGAATATGGTAGTAAATAACTAAATACCACAACAGAAATGGAAGAGTCATTATATTACCAAAATATTTGTGAATTTAGAGAACCTCTATGGTATTTTCATTGCAAGTGATCATAATTAAGAGGTATCAAAGTATAAATCATTCTACCATTCCTCTAAAACTATTCAAATTAAAAGCCCGCAATATATGAAATCATTTTTTGGGAAACAATAAATATTTAATTTTTATAAATGACATTCCCCAAAATATTACACTGAAGATAGAAATGTCATCCTAGGTTGAAAATTATAAGAAGATAGATACTCACAAAACTCAAGAAAAAAAGGGTTATACATAAAATAATTTAAGCTACTTATTTTGAAGAATAATATGAAAACTCATAGATAACTGTATGAATTCAATGACCAAAAAAATTAATGGATCCAAGATCAAGAAATAAAATAGAAGACCTGTATAAGTGAAAAATAAATTGATTGAAGTGGTAAAGAGAACACCCAACAATCCATGTGGATATAAAAATAATCATGTGTATATTTACTATTAATTATCCTAGATGATATGGATATATAAAAAAATAAAAAAATATCATGAAAAAAGTAGATTCTAATGGTAGATTGATGAATCCACATGAAAAAATAGAATTTCATCAGAGGTTATCAAAAAATAATGACCTGGAATATACCCAATGTTGTGTGTAAAGTGTAATAGGTTTGGACACATATCAAATGATTGTTTTTTATAAAAATATCTAATAAGGAAAATATAAGAAAGAATTTGAATGATTCTAGTGCTAAATGTGGATACCTGGCTAGTATGAAAATGAAAATTCAGCACAATGTTTTAACTGTGGTAATAAAATCTTCAATGATGGAAAGTATTTCTAAGAAATATTGTAAAATATTAATGAGGAGTTCATACTCACATATATCCAAAATTAAAGGAGTCTCAATGTTGAGAAATAATTATCAAACTTATCACTCTCACTAAGAAGAAAAGTAGACCAAAATTCTTCCAAAAAATGATGCATTTTTTATTATTTGAAGGGATTTTTAGGTTATTCACATTATAATGGGGATTAAAGATTAGAATAAATTATATTTATATATTTTCAATATAGAATATTCAATATAATATTTATGGAAATTATGATCTTGGTTTGATCTATATGTTGTTATCTTGAATATTATATGTTTCAAAATACTAGTGATCAACCTTAATGATGATGATGAAGATATTATAGTTAATTAATTTAACTAAATTCACCATCATTGATATGATCACAATAATTTTTATTCACATCAACTAAAATTTAGAATAAAAACAAATTAAAAAATCCATCTTTATGAAGTAAAGATGGAGATCATCCCTTGAGGGAGAGTATTAAAAGAAGTCCCTAAAGTCTTACATATCTTCTAAAAAATCATACATCCTTAGATGTTTATTCATCAATAAGTCAATGAAAAGGTATGTGTGTTCACTCTATAACCCCTATTCAAAAATTAAAAATTCCTCATACTAATCTGGATAAATTAAAAGAATAAATTACATGAAAAAAGAATCATGAATAAGTTCATGTATTGAATGAATATAACCTTATAAGTATACTTGAATGTTTTTAATATGTGTTCTGAGATTAGTGTATGATTTCTGGATGTAATTTTGTTGAAAATATTTTAAAAACAAATGGTTTCACACATTTTACATGTAAATTGTATCAATTAGTATCAACCAATTACAATAAAAATGGAAACAATTAAATAGTATATGAATTATGAACTAAGATATTATATATTTATTGTTATCAAATTCTAAATTAAACATGGATAGGTTTGTTGACTAAATTGGTCCCTCTTGTATTCCACATCAGGTTAGACCAAGTAGATGTAAATTGGAATAATTAATCGCACATTAGTAAAGAAATAAATGATATCATCTTCTCTAAAGTGCATTACAATTTTTATCAATACTGTTGAGAGAAAAAAATGAAAATTATAATGAGAAATTGGGAGAGAATTAAAAAATATGTAAAACCTGAATGAACATATGAAATTGAATTTCCATTAAGTAATCAAAAAAATAAAAAGGGGGAGATTAATGATCCTAATTTGTATTTCTATTTTATTTAGTATAAGTGGGTTTTTTTCAATAGTTAATGAAGAAAAATAACAACATGAATGTTCATTGGTGTTCCCAAGAATTGTTGTTGAATATTGAGTTCCATCTACAAATGATCAAAGATCATATTTTGAGATGAAGTAGTGATTCTTAGAGAATTTTTATTTATTCATTTGGTGATATTTGTTTTCATGATTGAACAATTCTCTATGTAACTTTGAAAATTGATGAACTGGTCCTCATTTATTGAAGAACATGTGAAAAAAATCACATTATTTAAAACATTACAATATTTCTTATGCTTAAATTTTAAAGTATATAGAAGATGGTGAAAAGATTTATTTTCATTAAGATAAGTGGAGAATTTTTTGAAGGCCATGAAATTATTTTTGTCCTAATGATATATTGAATCTAATTTAGAAGACAATAATACATTTATCTTTTTCATGGTGGTAATTTGCAAGAAGTCTATTTGATGGAAATTATAAACATAGTTTTTACTACGTATTAATAATAGTAATTATTTAAAAAAATACGATCATCCAACTAGACATCCATATGACCCATGAGTGGTCATTGTTGATGTGGGCATGTGGGTTGACCATATCCACTTACAGATGTCATATAGATAATGAATTATAGTGACCCAAGATTTCATATAATGATATGATGTTATTTTTTATGAATATTCATTATATTAAAACAAACACACCTGAGGAATGTAATAGTTTAGTGTCTTTAGAAACATATATAATCCGTCCATAGGTAAACTACATAATCTCCCACTATGATCATAATAACTAGAACCTTTATTTGAAATGTCTTACTTAATATATATCTTCATAGCCTAGGGAAAGGAAACATAAGAAAGGGTGAGATTAGATGCTCAGTAAGGGTAAAAAATTGAGATATATAGGCATAATGTGAACATAATGGTATGAGAACATGATAAATAACTTTTGAAAACCATACTCTATATAAACAAGATGAAAATATTTATTTAATGAATAATGATTGGTAGTTCATAATGAATGAATCATAAGGGAATCAAAGAACATGATCCATGAAATCATATCATTGTAATAATGCATAGTCTTGTGGAATAAACATAAGAATATAAAATCATTTCCATATTAATTTTGGATCATTTCTAAGGCTGTTGTAGTGTAATCCTTTCACTCCCCAAACCATCATAGTAGTCATCGTTCACTCCCAAGGCCACTAGAGTGTAATAAGTACCTCACTGAACTGGATTCACACCACTTTTAACCATGTTTATATCATGAGATATAAATAGTTACCAAATGATTTGTAGTGAGATATAGGTTCCACCCATATCATAATGAAAACCATATTTTTGTGTGCCAAAAAACATCAAAATTTTCATCATATCATTAGTAATGAAATAAATTGGGTTTTATGAAAATATCATCATATCAGAACCTATAGAAAAGAGAGGGTTATCATAATCATTTATTTATTACACCATATCATATTCCATGAAAAAAGTAGGTTTCCTAAGAATTTTATCATGGTATAACCAATGGAAAAGAAATGAGTTTCATAAACATCATCATGTCATAAACATAAAACATTTAGTGAAAGGATTAAAATGGTATAATGTGATCATATCACTATTATGGAAAAGGTAACATTAATAGATGTTATCTTATATAGAAAATGATTTTGATTGATCATTTAAAACATTTCTTGAGGAAAATATCCTTTTAGAATTGAAAAATAGTTTATAAAATATAAAAAACTCATAAATTATTTTTCATTGAAAGGAAACATTACAAATTATAATGGAATATTTAGGGAAAATAATGTTCTCGATAATGGGAAGTTTCACTCATGTTATACATGTTAAAATTAATATTCCTTTAACAATGGTGAAAAATACAAACATGCATTATTTGGAAAATAAAATGATTATCCATTTCAAATTATTTTGTAAAAAGATCACTGTTAGGTAAAAATTAAATTTAAAAATAATGAGTTAATAATAAAACATGATTTAATACATGTTTAGAAAACATGGGTTTGGATGAAAATGGATTTCTAACGAAAGTGATAAATAAAGAAAAATTTTCGTAAATACTTTTTCATAATTATTTTAAGTTAACAAAGAGTGGAAATATGGAAAAATAAGTTGAAAATATGTTGAATAATCATAGTATAAGAAATTTCAGTATCTTATTGAGATATGGATTTAAAAATTCATCATCAAAAACCTAATCATAAACAATCCTGATAAACAATGAGATTGTAACATAAAATCATTACCAATTTTTTAACATTTAATCCTAAGGCCAACAAAGGAATAATATATAATGGAACATAAAATATCATGAAGAAACAAATTCATAATATTACATGTCAAATGGGTTATATATAAACATTGTGAAAGAATATAGTTTCATAACATATTGTGTTTCTCAACGAAGGCATATTTAGACAAAAATCATCTACCTTTAGTATAGATTCCATTGAAAAAATTCAAAAAATATGTATAACAAAGAAATGGTTTTCATAAATATATTAAGAATGAATATTTATATATATCATACAATTTATTATTTTATTATGAACATTCATTACCTTTTTACTAACAATTCCATGTTAAAGTGACTTTTGGATAATAACTGCTTTATTTTATGTGTATGGTTTGTTTTTATAATTCTTATCCAATTATATTGATTATAATTTAACAATATCTAGACTATTGAGAAACATAAAATTATTATATATATATTTGTTATATATGTATTTATAGTAATACATAAAATTGAGTGATAGAAAATGGAATACACCAATTATGGGGATGGTAGGCCATCGTACACATGAACACTATATACATTTTCCTATTTAATTTATATAAATAATATTAAATGATATATTTTCATTCCAAAATAATTTTTATGTCATATAAATGAAATATTTTCATTAAAATCATCCTTATTACATTCTATGTAAAGCATGAAGGAATCACCTCACTTCGAGTGGTGGTAGTATATTGCACAAATGAGTGACATTACCGTATTCCCACAATTAGAAGAGTATAAAAGAATGTGTGATATAATAATTATGTAAATATGAAAATATATTAGATATGATATATAAATAATAAATCTTTCATTAAGACTATCCATGAGTGGTGGTAATGGTAAAATTATTGACATCAGTTTGCAAGGCGGTAGTCCACCAAACAGACAAACGATTATTTAGTAACCCATTTGATTAAGTTGATATGGTTGTATGTCATAAACATAAAATAAAAACATATAATTATATGTAATATAAAATTTCTATTATATAATTATGTTTTAATAATAATTTAATGTTGTGGAGGAAGAAATAAAACAAAAACGCTCGTTGATGGACATTGCTTCTTCTTCATGTGTCCTCCTTAGGTTTGGAAAAAAATCATTCCAATGTTGTACTTATATAAAAAAATAAAGAATATAGAAAGATGGTATGGAATTGTTTAAGTTATTTGTGAAGAAATTTTCTAATTTTTTTTGAATGTTTGAAGAGGAGGGGATAAAGAGTGACTTTTTATATGTAAGGTGAGTGGTACATAAGTAAATTTTTAAAAAACTTCCACCCATGTATTTCATGAAAAAGTCTCCAATAATGTAAAATTATAGATTAAAAAGGATATAAAGTTGAAATATTTCCATCAAATGGGTGTTGTAAAATTTTCTGGTTATTTTTAACTCCTATCATTTTAGATTAACACCCAACAAACCCATTTTAACAATCATGGTAGATTTTTTTACTGTTTTAGTATATATTTTTTGTCAAAAATTAAGTTTAAAATATTATATAATATAAATTATTATGATTAAAAATATGAAATATATATTTCTAATCCCCATTCATAGAATTGGAAGTTTTTAATTTAAAATTAATCCCACTTATATGATAATAAAGTATGTTTCTAAAGAGCAAATGTTCAAAGGATTAAATATTTTTTATATCATATTTAAATATAAAATTGTTCCCACTGCCCTAAATATTCCACGGTTATAAAGTATTTTTATTATCATGGTTTTGTTAAAACTCAATTTCGTGTGTAATGCAAGTTAACCTAGTGTTGTGTGTATGGAATGGTTGACATGGTGTTGTGTGTAAGGAAATATTAACATTGTGTTGTGTGTAACTGAAGATAGTAGTGATATTTAATTTAATCTAATTTTATTAGTAGAAACTTGAGGCGTTACATTCTAACCCCATTAAATTGAATTTCTCCCTTGAAATTCATTACTCTAATACAAAAAATTGGGATACTTATAGCTCATTATATAACCATGTTACCGTGTAGCTTCTTCAAAGGTATGGTTTCACCACAAGACATTGACCATGTGTGTTTGTTTTTTTTATGTAACATTCATTGTATTTTTTATAAGGTACATCGGTTATTCTTAATATGAAAGATCATTCTCTAGTGGTATGATGTCTGAGTTCATTACAAGTGAATGGTCAGGCACTGACATCCTCAGGGGAGATACACAGAACACATCATGGAATTGAGAGATGTTTAGTGGAATCACCAACAAATAATATACCATCATATATGATCATGTTTTTCAAATGGACTGATATACCTAGTGCATTGTTCAACTTTCTTCCCAAATATTATACCCTTCATGCATGGAGAAATTCATAAAGACACCTTGTCAGCAGCTTCAAATATTAGATCATGTTAGTTATTATCATCATAACTTTTCTACTGACTCTGATCTACCTTGATGTGTTACTGAATGACTTTAACCTTCTCTGTCATTTATTATTTTATCTCGGGCCCCAATATCATTCATTCAACAACATTATCCTAAAACATTAGAGATCCACATTTATTTCTATAGAGGGATTCAAAAGTAACAGTATGAATTCGTTAGGGAAATATATTATTGTAAGAATACTAAACTAGAGTATAATATTTATCCCAACCAGCTTCGACAAAGAACAATATCTCAACATATCCTCTAAGGTTTTAATTGTTCTCTCAGAATAACCATCTATCTGAGGATGATACGTAGTGATGAAACTCAAATCCATATCAAGATCTTACTAAATATTTTTATATAACATTGACGTGAAACCAAATTCCCAACCAGACACAATGGAACGTGGTATATGATGAAATCTTTCCACTTCCTTTATATATATATATATATATATATCCGGTAAAGACAATCTAGAGAGAAGTCTTTTATGATAATGATGAAGTGTATTAACTTAGTTAGGAGACTATCTACAAACAATATAACATTGTTTGATTTAGATATTTTACGGACTCTAATTACAAAATCCATAGTGATGTTTTCCCATTCAAATTACGGTGTGGGTAATGGATATAACACCCTCTTAGATGTTTTTCATTCATCCAAAACATTCTTAAATACTAATCACTAGGATATAAAGTATTTTATATCTCTATTCAATCCATCCCACCAGAAATAATACTTCAAATATCTATAAATATTAATACATCCTATTTTAATAAATAATGAATAGCTATGAGATTCCTTAACAACAATTTCTTTAAATATGATATGTATAGAACACATTATAATTTTTATAACATTATTATTCCATTAAGACCATGGTTACACTCAGGATCCTTTCTATATTTCTTTTTATACTCTATATTTTCCTTATATACCGATTTAACCTTCACAAAGAAAGATGGTTTGACATTAAATTGATTAGTACATGATTTTTCTCCTTCCTTCCAAATTTCATAAGCAATTAATTTCAAATCATAAAATATTAGATCTTTTATAATCCCCATCATGGATATTCTATCATAATCATTTCGACACAAAGTTTCGACCACCTTTATTGGTTTCCAATGGTGGAAATGTACTGATAAATAATAATAATTAATGATCTACAACCATATTCTTTGGTACATATTCAAATACTTCTATGTGAATATATACTCTAAATTTTGATTGACGATATATATATATATAACACTTTTATCCCTAATAATAATTCATCCATTTTCTTAATGAAAAAGATTTCACAGTTAACTCCAAATCATTAGTTGGGTAATTTTCCCATGAATCCTCAATTATTGTAAGGAATAAGCTAAAATCGTGCCATTATACGTAAGAACTCACCCAATCCATTCCTAGATGAATCACTATATATTAAAAACCCTTATTTTATATAGTGTAATGAAAGAATAGGTGAAATGACTAGTCTTATCTTTAGTTTCCTGAAATTTTCCTTACATTCATCTGTCCAGAGGAACTTAGCCCCCATTTGTGTTAATATGGTCATATGATTGAGTTATCATGATACGTTCTATAATAATCATTTATAATACATAGGTAAACTAGAAAAATATTGATCTCATTCACTGTGGTTGTTCAAGGAAAATATTTAACCGAATTTTCCTTTGATGGATCTACTAATATACCCTCTCCTAAGATTATATAACCCAAAAAATGAACCCTTTTGCAGCCAAAATTAAGACTTAATATAATTTTCATATATTTTATACTTTATTGGGTTATTTATTACAATTATCAAATTGTTTTCATGTTCTTTTATTCTCTTTATGTAGATTTGAATTTTTTATACAAAGACTACCAAAAACTGCTCAAGGTAATCTCAAAATACTCTATTCAAAATATCTATAAATATATTGGGGGAATTACTAAGCTCAAATGGAATAACTATATATTTATAGTGTCAATACCTTGTACATAATTCTATCTTTGTTATATCCTCTTTCTTGAAAATCAATTGAAGATATCTAAGATGAAGGTCAATATTGAAAATGTATTGAGATTCATGTAGTGTATCAAACAAGTAATCAATATGGGGAATATGATACTTGTTATTAATTGTGATCTTGTTCTTTTCTCTATAATAGAAACATATTTTCATTCATCAATCATTCTCTTTAACAAAAATAATTGGTGAATCCCAAGGTGAAACCCATGGATGAATGACTCCATTGTCAATGTTTTCCAAAAGTTGCTTCATCAATTCCTACTACACAATCGGGGCCATTCTAAATGGAGTATTTGAAATTGGTACGGAACCAGGTATGAGTTCTATTGAGAACTTAACATCAAATTTGTGTGTAAGGATATGAAACACTTCCAAAAATACATTAAAAAGTATTGTACATTAATAATACCATCGATGTCGAGTTTCTCCCCAACTATGATATATAAAAAACCTTTTAAATGGAAATTAAGACCCATGAAATGGATGTGATATCCATCATAAGTTTCTACCAATTATCACACTGATATATGATTGTATATATATTTAGGGTATAAAAAATGGCACTCCTTGCTAAACTATTAATCTGAGATTTATGTAGAGAAATCCAAACTATGACCTATATATCATCAAATTCAACAAAAGTAAGAATAAAAATATGTACCGGAAGCACATCCCCACCAATTTCAACAGAGTAAGAATCATATACATGATATGTGATCATCATAATATTAAATATTTTTACTAATAATTCTACATATAATCATTTGGTTGGAATCTTGATGCCCTTATAAAATTCATTAGATATGAAATATTTGTTAGATCTAGAGTCAAACAATACATTAGAATTTCATGAGTGGATTGTATGTTTACATTTCACCACATTGTTATCAAAACCCTCATTTTAAATAGTGAATGTATGTGATTTTAATTTCTCTCTCATCGTAAGAGGATGAACATGTCGATCATCAACATTAACCTTTTGATTTGGGAATTATTTAGTATAATTCACATACTCCATTAATTTTAAACACTGGAGTGTGATTGAGAATTATATGAATATTTATCTCTATTCTCATCATTATCTAACATCTTCCCATTAATTTAGAAATCAATTTCCTGATGACCCTCCCTTACACATTTAATACATGTACTATTCTTCTTAAGAATATTTCCTCCACGCATGTTCCCACCCATTTAGCATAAATGAAATTTCATCTTATTCTCTCCATAGTTCATATAATTTCCTTTGAATTAAATTTTTCTTTTCATATCAAAAACATGATACTAAAACAAAATCCCAAATTTCATTTAGCCATTGATAGATAACTGAACAATATTTACAAAGATACTAAATTCAATTATGGATAATCCCATTTGAAGACATTGTTTTAAACCACTGAAAAATTGGTAAAACATACTTTTATCATGGATGATAATACCATAAGAATACCTCAAAATATTTATAATTATTTCCTTGTTGGTGTCAAAAAGTTCATTACCCTTTTTATTTAGCTATATGAACTCCTTCTCTAGCTTCTTATAAAGAATATGAGGAATGTACATATTGAAAAATAAGTTCGTGAATTCATCCGAATCTAGGGTTTGAATTTTAGCTTATTGACTTATATTATTGAAAAGAATCCACCACTCATATTATTCACCTTACAGATAGTAGACAAACAAAATATCCCTTTAATGATTTAATCATTGGATAATAGAAAATAACTTTCCAGTGATGTTGATTAACTTTAAGAAACTAGTGTATCAAAAGACCCCCGGAATGAATATTGATGTTGTTTCATGAAGGTATCAATATAATGTTGTTCACTATTTTGTTTTTTGGATGTCTAGCAGGATTAATAGCTTGGGAATGTTTTTTTATCATAACAATAGAATTTTTTATTCTAGATCCCATGATATTTGGATTCTTAGGAGAATAATCAGTGCATCTTCCATTTCACTCAAATTTAACATGATTACTCCAAGATCTATCCATTTATGAAAAGAAAAAAACAATGTGTAATAGTTACTACAATATGATGGGGAACTACATAATCATGAAAAATCACTTATTAGATGTTTAAATATTCTCACCTTTTTTAATCTATGACACTTTAAGTTTATACTATGCCATGAATTTCAATCATATCTTTAAATATTTCATGATAATTTTTAACGAGTTTGTGAATTTCAAAAGCACATCCCCTAGGAGTATGAAATCATGTGTTTAGAAAGGCCTATTTCTGTGCACCAGTTGATGATTTAGTTTAGTGAAAGGTTCCAATTTGGTGGTTATTACCCCTAGTTACCTCTATTTTATAGTCGTATCCGCTTGTAGTATTCAAAAAGGAATCAAATTTCTTCGACACCACTTTTTATACACTTTACTAAAATTCAAATACATTTTCCTATGCATTGAATAATCCGTATACATATCCTTAGACATGTCATTAGGGATCTCACTAAGGTTTTATCATCTAATTTTATAATATTTAACTAAACATATCCTCTGATAATATCTATAATGGTCTAGAATTTTATCAAGTGGAAAATAATTGATACCTATTATGGAAATCCATGTGTAACTACACCTCCTGGGTGGGACACACCACCGTCCCCAGTGGAAGCCATTTCCTCCAGAATCCCTTGGGCCGAGAGCCGTTCTTCGTCAGAAACTCACATAGGAGGGTTCCCAAGGATCATATTCATTAATATTCCACTGATTCCAATCACAATGACCCAATATTATCACACATAGATATTACATAATTTTTTATGAATATTAATTACATTAATTAAACACATGAATGAGGACTATAATTGTCCAGTGTCTCTCAAAACATTGAAACATAAAAAACATTCCCCTACGTAATCTAAATCATCTCTCACTATGATATTCATAACTAGAAACTTTATTATGCATATCATATGAGATACATTTTTTCTTTTCCATGGGAAATGAAACATAAGTGTGGTGAGATCAGATTCTCAATAAGGGTAATGAATAGAGATACCCAAGCATAACAAGAACTTTAGGGTATTAGACCATGATCATAACATTTCGAAACCATACCCTACATATAAAAGATCATAATATAGTCTCATTTAATAAATATTGGTTTTTTATAAAACCTTAATCATAATAAAATAAAATAACATGATAAATGATAGAATAACATTGGCATAAGACATACATTTTTTTTATAAACAAATGAATGTAAAATAAATTCCATATTACTGAAGTCACATTTACAAGGCTATGATAGTGGAATGAATTCAATCCCTAAACTATTATAGTGGTCAAAATTCACTCACAAGACCAGCATAACAGAAAAATTCCCTTATTCAACAAGTTTTACTACCCATTCAAGTCATTTCTATATCATGGTAAATAAATCTCTACAAAATTCATTTAAGGGAGATACATGTACCACCAATATTATATTGATAAAAAATATTTATTGTTCCATGATATCTTAAAAAATTCATAATATCATAAACTATGAATGGAAATTATTTTCATAAACATTTAATATTATCATAACTATCAGAAAAGTGGAATGTTTTATAATCATTTAATCCTTTCATTATGGAAAAAAACCATTGAAAATTAACTTGTTTTCATACGAACTTTATCATGGTATATCCCTTAGAAAAAATGGGTTTCATAAAAATTATTACATCATAAAAATAAATCATTCAGATAAACAATAACAAAAATATCCTTGGATGATATCCCTATTAATTCATAGGCAACATTAATGGAAGTCATCTTATATGGAAAATTAATTTGATCAACCAATTAAAGCATTTATTGAAGAAAATAGCATTTCTTTTTTGAAAAAAAAATTTAATTTTTTTTTGAAATATTGTTCCTTAACAATAAAATAAAAAATATATAAAGGAATCACCAAAGAAAAAAATCATCATTATTATAGGATGTTTTATTCATTACATACACATTAAAACAAAGTTTTATTTCACATCGTTGGTAAAATCCAAACAAGCATTATATGGATAGAAACATGAAGAATAATTATAAAACATTTGTATAAAAAGGTGAATCATGGGTAAAAATTAATTTTAAAAATCATATGATAATAATAATAATAATAAATTCTCTTTTATAAAACATGGTTTTTAAAGAAAATAGATTTTTCATCGAAGAGAGAAATAAAGTCTGATTTAAAAAAATTCTCAATTTTTTATGTACTAAAGAGTGGGACATTGGTTACATTAAATAAAAATATCATTAATAACTAGACGAGAATAAAATTAATTAGTTTCTTGAGATATATATCTCAATATTTTATCATTAAAAACACAATCATAAACAATCTCAATGAATGGTGAAACTGTAACATAAAATCCTTACCAATTTGTTAACTTTGAATCATAGTCTTCATGAAGGAATAACGTAAAATATAACATGAAATTTCACAATTATAAATAAATTTGTTATACTACATATTAAAGGGGCTATATATACTCTTCATGAATGAATATAGGTTCATAACATAATGTACATATCAAAGAAGGCTAATTGAGACAAAAATCCCTTACCTTAGGTATTTTATTCTATCATTCACATTCAAACATCTTGTATAATAAATATATGTTTATTATAAATATATTTAATAATAATATTTATATATATCATTTCATATATGAGTTTATTATGTCTTTTTACTACCCATTTCTTAATAATTTAAATTCAATGTTATGTTTAGGGTAAAAACTACTTTGTTTTTCATATATGTTTTGATTTATTATTTCTATTCCTATTCCATATATAATTATTGAAAAATATAATTTTTTAACCATGAAATAAATATCTTAAAAATTCATTATATATATATATTTATAGTATTATATAAAATTTAGAGATATAAAATGAAATACACTATTTGTGGAGACTGTAGGCTATACAAATGCATGAACGTTGTTTCCATTTTCCTGCTAAATTGAAGGAAAGAAAGTCAACTGAAATATAATAATTAAATATTTATTTTTATTTCATATATATAACATATTTTCATTAAAATAATTCTTATTTCCTACCATGAAAATAATGAATGAATCACATTGCCTTGCGAAAAGGTAGTCCACCGTATACATGAGTGACATTATCATATTCCTATAATATAAAGAGTATGAAGGTATTTATTTTATAATAATTAAAAAAAATATAAAAATAAAAATAATATAATATTTAATATTTAAATAATTATTCCATCATTATATTTATTCTCAAGAGGTGGTAATGGTAAAATGAATGACATCGATTTGCGAGACTCCAGTCTGTCGTACATATAAATGATGATTTCATAACCCATTTGAGGGAAGTAGAGATGTTTGTATGCTATTAAATTAAAAATAAACACATATAATTATATTTAACGTAATGCAGTTGTTGTATCATAATAGTTTATGAAATAATTAACGTAGGTGGAGGAAGAAAGAAAACAAAAATGCACATTGATGGACGTTACCTTATATTCGAGCATCCTTCTTAGGTTTCCTTAAAAATCCTTCATAGGATGGATTCATGTAAAAAATAAAGACTCTTGAATTATAGAAGGAAATTTAGGAATTGATTCAGTTGGTATTTCTTGAAAAAATGGATTAAATGTGTAAAGAATAGAGGAGAAGTGGTGGCCTTTTATTAGTGAGGTGAGTGGCACACTTGAAATTTTTTGAAATAAATAATTATACCAATATGTTTTCATGTCACAAGGCTCCAATAATGTATAATTATTGATCCTAGATTATATAAATTCAAACTATCTCCATAAAATTGGTTTTTAACTTTTTTTTTGGTTATTTTTTATCCTTATCATATCAGTATAACCACCTCGGTATAACCATTTTTATCTTAACCTTGATAATTAATTTTTAATATTTTCACTATGTATGTTGGTAGAAATCTAATTTTACAATATTTTATAATATAAATTATTTTGAATCTAAATATATAATATATTCTTCCAAATTACATTCACTAAATTCAAAATATTTAATAAAAAATTAACCCTGCTGATGTGATGAAAAAAGTATTTGTTAAAGAGAAAATGATCAAAATTTCACCACGTATTTATATAAAAATTCAATATGAAATTGATTCCATTGAAAAAAAAATTAATTAATGGATTTATAGTTAAACAAATTTTACTTTAAAACTAATTTAAAATATATTTTTTCTTTATTACTAAATTAAATGAAAAGGCGGTTTTCAATTTAAATTTAGTATTTTCACTATTAATCAAAAAATGAAACTTCTTAAAAAAGCGCTAAAAATCACCCTAAGAAAAATTTCAGATAAATATATAAAGAATTAATCATATTTTATCAAAATATTGTTCTAAAAATGTCAATAATTAATTTTATTATTGTTCACAAAAAATAAAAAAACATTTTTATGACGAAAAATTATTTTCGAATCATATAATATTTTTAATGAAAATTAAAATCTTTTTTATCAATTTTTTTTCTTTATATAATGCCATTTTAGGTAACATTTAATAATTATTTTTTATAATTCATCTCAATATCTTTAACTGTCATGTTATAACATTTTCATTTAAATAACTATAATAATATATCATGGTTTTATTAAAACTCAGTGTTGTGTGTAATGCAGGATAACCAAATGTTGTGTATAGTGATATCATTACATGGTGTTTTCTATAAATAAATATTAACATCATGTTTCATGTAACTCAATTTATCAAATAAATTTAATATAATTAACAATAATAACAAAAACTCTGGGTGTTACATGCATAGCACCCACATGGGAGAATATGGGGTGAGAAAAGGGTGCATGTAGACCATTGGAGTGAGGTGTGTCTAATCAGGGTATGGTATATAGTGTTTTTTGTGCTAAAACCCATTACCTATATAATCCAACAATAAAATGAAATCTCTAACAATGAGGAGTCTAAAAAGTTGAAACAATAATGGGGGTCTAGTACAATACTGAGAAAATTTCCACCATCATTAAAAGATACACATATAAAAAGATTCACTCTTTCAAACTGATCTATGCCTTCTGATAAAATGTTTTGATAATTATAAACCTTATTCACCCATCATTTTCAACATTTAATGATATATGTCTACAGTCTTTTGGTATCTTGACATCAGCTATCCTCTATTGATCAAACTGACAAACAAAGGCATACAAAAAATCCTGAAGTCGTGCTTGTATCAATGTCATTCATGAAAGTGAGAATTTAATGAATATGATTCTGGATGAGGATAACATGAAGATAGGAAATTTTTTCAATATCAACATGGTTGATCTCGATCATTAATATAATTAATCATGCAACCATTGTTCACATGCACATGATTTGTTTCTATGAAGGAAGAAGTTGAGATCACAAAGGATAAGACATCATCATTTTTTTCGGAAAATTAAATCCATGTTAGGATTTCTAAAAATATCATAATATATAGGTATTAAATATATGGATACATAAAAATTAAAACATAGATCCAGGGTTGGAAAAATCATGTTGAACCTTTCCTATAACTACTGATAACCCAGGTTGAGGATTCATTGCTGAAACTAATGAGAGATCTCATTCTTAAGTAAGAAAATAGAGCGTCAACAACTTCAATGAAAGAAACATCCAAGATCAATTGTGCTATTTAAATAATATGTTCCACATAGATATTGTATATATAGATAACCACACAACCTCCTAGTTTGAGAAGTATGATGCATGCTCAATTATTGAATAAAGAAAAAACCATGTACTCATTATTTTATGTGAAGGAAAAATACCACAATCATGTTCACAAGAAGAAGATCTATGTATGAGAACCTACATGATAGATGTTGTTTCCATACACCATTGTATATTCAAATAACTCTCAAATTATTTTCAAATAATAATAAACTATATTAGTTTTATATTATCTGAAGTTATATATGAAGCTCATTGGGTTTTTATGAAGTAGATCTATGACACCGAGAATCTCTTCTAGTGTGTGAAGAGGAAGATATAACTGATGAATTGAGTGCTACACCTAAACAAAAAAACCTATAAAAAATTATGTGAATGATTATGTGCATGAATAACTATGTTTAATAGATTGAATAAAGATGAATAATCCAATGGTAAAAAACATACACAATGAATTAAAGGAAATCAGTGAATAACAATTATAAAGCACGTAAAATGATAAGATTAATAAAATGGTTATGAGGAAGAGACTATGTTTTGGTAGGATTACGATTTCTTAAAATATTTTTAATTTATAGATCTATTGAGTTCCATAAATATTTACTACTCCAAGAATACTGAGATTTATAGTTCATTATATAACTGATGTAATTCTTAATGAAGAAGAAAAAGATATAGCCTATTTGATTGATGCATATCTAAGAAATCCCATTGAGTACTATATTCTAGGAGGAAATTTAATTGTTTCATTGTGATGAAGTTTTTCAGATTAATTGGTTTCTACCAAAGAAGATGTGTTCTATATTTCTAATCACATTAATAGAATTATGTTGAAATCCTACATTTATTATATATTGTGTATATTACATTGAACCTAGTTGGTTCTACGAGAATGAGTTCAAGTACATAAAAGTTCTTATGCTTTTCTTGATAAAAAATTATTATATATGTGCTTGTGGGATAGAAATAATCTTGCACTGAGGATGTAGTCATCCACATTGGATGTGAACCTCATAAAAATCATAGTGTTCTATATGCGTTACTATTTTATGTGCATTATTTCTAACTATAAGTGAATAAGAAAAGAGAACCATTTACTGAATAAGTGAAATAGGTATAAAAAATGGATTGAATTTAAAATTCATAAAAATTATACCAACACATATTAACCCCCTCTTTGTGTGTACATCCACAATGTGTTCCTAATATAATCCCTCCTTAATTAGCTCATGGATTGGTGATAATAACTAAGGATATATATAAGATACTTACCTTGAGTGAATGTATGTAAATGATTAAAGTTTGTATTAACTTCCTTTTAAGTTTATTTTAGTGGTTATTTATGTATGGAATGTTTATTAGTTTGTTCTAGGGTTTAAGGATATAAAAAGTAGAATAAAAGAGGGAAAATAGTATGAATGACACAGTTGGTGCACATTTAGTGCCAACCATGCGCCTGAATAGGGAAATTGTGTGGTGAAACCTCATTTCGGATAGAGGCTAGCACACCATCACCAAACAGATTTTCAAAACATGGGGTTACTTCGAGGAAACCGTGTAACGTAGACCATCTTGGACAGAGGGAGCTATATGATTGGCGCACATTTTGGCTAACAATGTGGCCAAAGCTTGTGAACCATAAAAAGTGGGATATCTTAGTTTTCTCATCTTGGGATTTAGGGGTTGTATGCCTAATTTGTTCACCATTCCTTCTCTAGAATCTTGGGTGGAGAGACAAACACTTATATACTTCCAAGGGATGTTTCTCCATTGATTTTGGGCCATTTATAGAGCTTTTGGATAAAAATCGAAGATACAGGTGAGTCTAACCCTCCTCTCCCTTCCTTTTTTCAGATTATGGATGGTAGAATAATTTTAGTTATTTCGAAACACAAAACCCTGACTCATTTGATAGATTAATAATTGGTCATTTGATGGGTTTTGAGTTCGAATCAATAGAGGATGTCAAGCTATCATACGTCAATAGACATGAGGTTGGTGGTCTTTATGTTTATGCTATGGTCTTGATGTTTTATAAGTTTATGTGGATGTGATAATTTACTTCTTCTTTACATTTTGATGTCTTTAGTTATGGAAGGTAATTTGTTCCTTAGATTGAGTTGTTTGACCTTTCATGGACAAATTTGGGTTCATTGATGAAGTGATACTGAACCTTGGGCTTCCCACGGGGTATGCCAAATTCTAGAAAAATGGTGAAATGAATTGGTAAATGTTCATATATGGTAATTTGTAAAATTAATGGGTTTTATTTTTGAATTAGAATATTGGATTGGATAAAGGAGATAATTAAAATGTTTACGTGCTAGTTTTCATCAAATGCATTAGAGGATTTGAAATTATTTCATGGTGTGTTTTGGATTTTGATTCATTAATGGTTTTAAATAAAGGAAATGATGTTTTTAAAAAAGGTGTGTTATTTTGAAAGGTTCTTTTTTCCTAAAAATTATTTCAAAAGGGGTTCTCCATAATGCATTTGAAATTAAGATTTGAAATTGGGGGATCCCTTTATTGTGAATGGTTCTTAATGGCTGATTGATAACGGGAATGAAATCCTTTGGGCATGTTTTTGTTTTTATATTATAGAGGAAGACCCATATTTTAAAGGGGGTAGATAATATGATTTTAATTGAGTAATTAGATTTGGTTATATCAACAAATTGTGAAATTAATTCAGTTTAAATTATTTTATACTAGATAATATATCATAAGCGGTTGTTTGGAATAATGTTATAAGTATTAATGGATTATGCCTTGTTTGTGGGGTATGTATAGTGAGTTATGTTTGTAAATGATAAATGAGTGTAATTATTATGGTACGTGTTTGATAAATTTTTTATGGTTAAAGAATCATGTTCACATGCATTGGTGGTATGTGTGATATTTACAGGAGGGTCTACTCCTATGGGACAGGTTGTGTTGAGGCTCTAAACCCAACCCATGTAGTTAATAGGTTACTGAGACCGACTAAGAATCTATGACCCTCATAGTTTCAATTGATGTGTCAACATATATTGAGCCTCCAATGTTTTTGTTGCATACTGAATGGTTGGTATGTTGGGTTGAGGCTCTATTCTTCCCAAAGAATGGGTATGGTGTGGTTTTGGATGATAGACCAAGGCTCTATACTTCCCATACAAATGGGTATGAATTGATTACTATATTAGAGCTTTAGGTATGTTGATAAATTATAATTATCGAGTCCCATTATGGTTAAAATAATGTAACCACTTATGTTATGGATTAGGATTCTTCTGTGATAGGGGCTAGTTTAGTTTGTTGGTTTTCCCTGGCTAAATAAATTGTTAAAATGGTTTTATGATAATTTATCAATTGTGCCGGATTGATATTAAAATTTATTTGATTCATTATTTATTTATTTCATTGGGGAATCTGAATACACTATTTTATCAAAAAGGTTATTGATTTAGACAATGTATGTTTTGGTCTACTGAGTTGTACTCCCACTAAGATTAGGCCACCGTGACACTTGTGTACTCGAGAAAATGTTACTTGTTTTCAGGTAATACATCATGATACAGACATGGTGTTTGGTTGATGCATGTCCTATTGGGTAAGATAATGGTATATCAGTAATAGGTTTGGACTCAAGTTCGTACATGGGATATTTTGGTAGATTTATTTGGGATTTTAGTTGTATGACTTCGTAACATATAGTTTATTCAACTTATTGTTATAACATGTTCTTCTTGTTTACTAGTCAGTATTTTCCAAATGGTGTCCATTTGATTTTTACAACTAGTTATTATAACCTTTTATATTATTATTTTTCTAAGTATTTACTCTAATATGTGGTTATTGTTTCCCCAATGCTTCTTCATAGCCCCATGTAGCTTATCAGCATCCTCTCATATATAGGGACGCACGTTTTAGTTCATCTGACGACCTAGCTCGGGGCATTAAAAATAATGGTCACAGGTTTTGGGATACAACAATGTGGTATACTTGCATGTCTTCTGTAGTACTATTCATGAAATTGTATAAAAGATACTAGGATCATGTCAGGACATGGTAACGAGATCCTTCTTCGTTGCATGCAGCCCCATGTATGAGGGAAGAACCTAGATGGCATGGGGTGGAAATTGTTGTTTTGTTTTGTGATTTTATGGTTATTTTATACATCCACCTTGAGTGGTTCAGTTTTATGTGTTTTTATTTATTTATGAGGTTTTATCTCTTGGCCTATCATGGAAATAAGGGATTCGTGGATTCTGAATCATTCTCAACACATAGGATTGATAAGTAATCTGTATGTTGCCTGTGATTAATAGTTTATTGGGATTTATATGCTAGTAATGTAATTTTTTGTCTATGTTTTGTCTCTATTGATCTTTATTTGAAATGTATGTTAATTTAAATGACTTTAAAATGAATTTTATTAATGTTTAGTTCTATTGAAATGTTGGGTAAATAAAAAAGGTTTTTGAAAATATAAATTTTTGGGTTTCTAAATGGAATTTTTGAAATGTGAAAACTTGGGTTACAATTTTTAAAGTATAATTATTAATGAAAATTGAATAATGATGTAAATTTTTAGGAAAATAATGGTGGGTACCCATTGTATTGGTTGTTTACTGTTTCAACGGGTTGTTTGGGATGTGATGTGCCTTAGTATTGAGACCTTAGGT
Source organism: Viscum album (assembly GCA_963277665.1). NCBI lineage: Eukaryota > Viridiplantae > Streptophyta > Magnoliopsida > Santalales > Viscaceae > Viscum > Viscum album. The sequence goes on from OY728156.1 coordinate 1,347,069,667, forward strand.
TATGGGATGTGAGACCTTGATGGGTTTGGATGTGCCAATTATTGGAATGTTGATTGTTGTGTCTTTGGTTTCCTTGTGACCCTGAAGTTGTGAAATGACATCTTTTAATGTGGATGTGGTGACTCACATTCGATGATACCTTCTGAGCTTTGTTTTAGACCCTTGAATGGGAGTTTGGATCATGGTTCTCGTCTATGTGTCCAAGTATCCTCATTGTGAAACATATTTTAAATGTTTTCTTGGTGTCTTAGATGCGGCATGTTTGGAAGTAGGGAAGGATTTCTGCTTCTGAGTAGGGACTTATTTAGTTTTGATATGTATTTATTATCATGAGATTCAATGGATTCTATAGGCATAAATATTTTTTATGTAGTTGATATCATTAGGATTTTATAGTGACCTTAGAGAGGGGTCAGATTGGGTTTTTAATGATTTTAGGTATGTATAGAATAGGGGGATGTTTTGGACATTCATAGTGGAACATAGAGATTGTATACTACTGTGTGATTTTCATAGATGGATGAGTGGGATGGTTAATGTTTTTTGGGATGCGACTCGAGTTGTGATTATGAGTTGGTAGTTTTAGGGAATTGCGGGAAGCATCAAGGGAGGTTGTACTAGTGTTTAAGGTTCCTTAGGATGTGATGCATGAATGGTTTCTTTAGAGGTAGAGTCGATGCATTGTTGGTGCCTTTGAGTATGGAAACATTTCATGGTTATTCATTAGTTTCTTACTCAGGATGATATCTAAGTTCTTTTGGATGTATGTAAGGAAGGTTTTGTAAGATGCATGGTCGTTAGTAGCCTTGTATCATGTCCTTAATAGTGTTCTATGTGGTAATTGATGTGGTTTTGGACGAACAGGATATGGGTGAATAAATCATAGATAAATGTTTATGGAATGGAAGTTACACTTGGGTTTTTTTGTCATGTTGTTGGCTTTATCACATGAATATTTTGTCTATTAGATGAGAATGTTGGGAGTGCCACCATTCCAATGAGGATAATAGACCAGGAGGCATAGTTGCTAGTGTATGAGGGTGTTGGTTCTAGATATGGTGGTTTACGACTTTTGTGATCAAGAGATGGGTTCATTGTGTGTGAATAGGAATGTGTGAGACCTCACGGGCTCTGAGGAGGTCTAGATGTTGGAATGTTCTTGGAAGGAAAGTGTATGGGATGGGTGAACATGTGTCTTGGGATTTTTGCCTCTCAGTTTTTATGAAACCATATAGGGAATTGTGGTTGTGGGAAAGACTATTTGTTTTTTTTGTTTGGTAGATCATTGTGTTTCTATAGTTAATCACCTGGTTCATTTTAGAAGGACTTTAGTGGTGTGATAGTGGTAGTGGCATAGAAAACATTGTTATGTGACTTCTAGGTAGAGATTTATGAAATGGGTGTGAGTCCGGTTGTTAATCCTTCATAATTTGTTATGGACGGGTGTCAATGACATGTTGGAGGGTCGGTCAGCCTGAGACTTTTGACATGAAATGTGTCCCCATAGTGGGAGGTGAAATCTGTGATGGATGGTTTTTGGTGGTATTTGTGAATGACTTCTTATCATACTATAGCTAGTCATGTTCATGCCCCATATCATGATAACATATGAGATATAGTGAGAGAGATTTGGATTTACACATAGCCACCTGAATCTTATTTGATTGGATATGTGGTCGCATGGAGGTTACACTAATGGAGCGATATTTGTGGGGATGTATGGTGGGAAGTTCACCATAGACCAGTTACAGGAGAGGTCTTTAGGATTGAGTAGAGGTCGATGAATGTCATGAGGGAAGTTCTTGGAATTCTATAATGAGTGGAATTTTGTGATGTTTGGTCAATCTAGTTGATGTTATAATTTTACATCCATGTTTCAGTGTTTAACTTGTGAACAAAGTGGGATCAGTGGTGGTTTGAATTACTTGAGGGAACTGGTGATAATGGAACTGTTGAGTTGTGGAGTTGTACATAAGTCATATATGTATCATGTAGGCTATGGAGTGGATGTGGTGGCATTAAAATGACAATAATAAACCTATATAGTACATGTTTGGATTTGTTTGGGATGTTCAGTTGGTCCTTGTTTTTTACTGGTCGATCGAGCAGAGTGGTGGTATTGGGATTGGGCTATTTCTAAGAGGAAATCTGAGTAGCTTCATCAGAGAAACTATAGTGGGAGTTGTGGATCCGGACAATTGTTTGTAGAGAAGCGGATGCATTAATGGTGAATTTTCCTCTAATTTTGAGAATGGACTCCGCTAGGGGAATGAAAATTATAGATGTATGCCTAAAGGGATAAGGTGTCATGTCTATGTAGAGGGGTGACATGTCCATCGTAGAATTTGGGTGCCAACATAGTGGGTCGGAAAGAATATATTAACCTAGTTGGGTAAAATAGAATTTATGTGGCAGGTTGTAAGCCATATGAGGATAATTCTTAAATGATAAGTGTGTTTTAGTAATGGGAATGGGTTTTGAGGAACAACCATGTTTTCCTTAATTGACATATGGGCGGAGGATGTGTGAACTCTCTAGGTAGTTTCGACGGCATGGCTGAATTCTAGAGTTTGCACTACTGGAAAAATGATTTTTCCCAAGGCTTCTATACCAACGGTTTGTAAAAACCGTTGGTATAGGTACCCTTTCCCAACGGTTTGGCCAAACCGTTGGGAAAACCCATTATTTTGGCCACCTTTCCCAACTGTTTGGCCAAACCGTTGGGGAAGGCTGAATTCTGGACCACCTTTCCCAACGGTTTTCCCAAACCGTTGGGAAAGGGTGTCCAAAATTCAACCTACGCCCAGAATACCCAAAAAAAGCAAGACCTTTCTCAACGGTTTTGCAAACCGTTGGGAAAGGTCCTTTGATTTTTTTTTGAATCTACCTACGGAGACCATTATATAAATAAAAATTTAAAATAATTTGAACAATACATATATATATTTATCATATTATGTTAACAAAAGTCATGTTAGGTTAGTGGTTAAGTAATTCCGTTATAAACTAGAGGTCCTGGGATCAAATCCCACCAGATGTTTCTTTTTTGAAATACATATACCAACGGTTTTGAGAACCGTTGGTATATATTTTCTAATTACTTATACAAACGGTTTTCAGAACTGTTGGTATAGACCCTATACCAACGGTTTTCCCAAAACCGTTGGAATAGAGCTATTGTCACGGCTTACTTGCCAACGGTCCTCCAAACCGTTGGTATAGCCTATACCAACGGTTTGGGGACCTATACCAACGGTTACAAACCGTTGGTATAGGGTATTTTTCCAGTAGTGTTGGTCGAGTTCTCATGGATGTATGGGCATGGTGAGATTGGAAGTGCATTGGTTTTTTGTGAATGTTGAGATGAGGTTCTGGTGGTCATTTTGATGATTGAGGTGTTAGGCACCAAAATATGGTGGTGGTGAGTTAAATCATATGGTGGTGAGAACTATAGTAGGCAGTAGATGGTTAATGATGTGACTAGTGCATCCAGTTGGAAGGAGTCGAGTGAGAGCCATCTTTAGTGTTCATGTGTTGATGATGGGTGTTGGATTAGGTTTTTTCTTGTTACGTACCTTCATGTGAGGTTTATTCTTGATTTTTTCATCGAATGTTGGGAAATAGAGTGAGGTCATTTGTCCTTGAGCTGCACAGTGATGTAGGTTATGAAATGTGGTCGGAAACTCTGTGTCCCTTTAGTGATCATGGGAACAGGTCACCATTAGAATTTTGGAAAATAAGTGAATTAGATTTAAGTGATTTTGGCCATGATTTATTGAGAGGATATAACTAAAGGTTTTTAATTTGGATTCCCATGGTAGTGTACTTCTTCTTCAATATCCTTTTTTGTGGTGGTTTAGTGATGTCACCTAGGTTTTTCTCTTGTTTTGATGTTGGTAATGATGAGCTTAGGTGAATGCATCCTCAAGGGACATTAGGATGTGATTATGGATCATTGTTGGGAAACATTTTTTGAGGCTTGAATTTTTTTGGGCCAAGTGTTATTACTACATGACCAAGTTTATAGATAAACATAGAATGTGGAAGTTGAGATGTGGGTCATAGTCCTATAATTATCCTTGGTGGTTTATTTATTCTTGGGATGTGAGGATTGAGGATGATCCATTATAGGTTGGAGAGGTTATAAGATCATGACCCAACATAACGGTATTTTCAAATTTTAATTTTGGATAAACACCCCTTTAATGGAAAATTACTTGGTTATTCAGTGTATGGGAAGTTTTGGGGGGTTTTTTGGGTGTACAGGACATAAAAATGAGAAGAAAAGGTGACAAACAGTGTGTAGTCCACGGTTGGCACATGGTTTGTACAAACCGGGTGACTAGCCATGGAAACAGTGCAGCCAGACCTCCTTTTAGATAGAGGATAGAACATAGACACCACATGATTTTTCAAAACTTGTGGATGATTCCATGAAATCATGTGTCTTGGACCCTCTTGAATAGAAGGAGTTGCGTAGTTGGTGCAGGGTTTGGCTAACCGTGCGGCTAAACCTTGTAGCCCTTAAAAAGTGGTGAATTCTGGTTTTCCCCTCTTGTTCATTAAGGTAACTAACAATAATTTCTTCCATTTTCCTTCTCTAGTATCTTGGGTGACCAACCTAACCCTTCAACACTTCAAAGGGATAATTCTTCTTCGATTTTTGGCCTATTGTAGAGCATTGGGATTTGAATCGACGATCCAGGTGAGTCTAACCCACCACCCCTTTGCTTTTTCTGGATTAGGGCTTGTATAATAATATTTCTTTTTCTGAAACCCAAAAACCATCACTCTTTTGGTAGATTATTTGTTAGGTATTTAATATGTGTTGAGTTTTAATTAATTAGGGAGGTCAAGAAATCATTCATCAATGTATATGAGGTATGTGGTCTTTAAGCTTTTTACCATAGTATATATGCTTTATAAGTGTATGTGGTTATGCTAATTTAATTCCATGATATATTTTAATGTATTTTTTAAGGAAGGTATTTTGGGCCTTTTGGGGAGGTGAATGAACCTTAAAAAACCACATTGAGTTCATTGATGATGTGAGAGGGGACCGTAGGCTACCACTATGGTATGCAAAACCCTGTCAAATAGTGAAATAAATCGGTAAACGTTGAGATAGGGTAATAAAGAAAATGATTGTGTTATTTTTTTAACTGGTATATGGGCTTGATTAAAGGGGATAATTTAATTGTTTATGCCCATGTTTTCATGAATTTTTTGTTAGTATTTGAAATGGATTAATGGTTTGTTTTAAATTTCGATATAGTTATGGTTTTCAATAATGGAAATTTTGTTTTTAAAAAGGGAGTAATGTTTTCAAATGAGGTGTTGACCTCAAAATGATATGAAAAGGGGATCTTCTTAATGGATTTTAGATAATGATTTGAAATTAGGGTGTACCTTGTAAAAAATTCATAATGATTGTTGGACAATGGGAATGAAATCTTTGGGAGCTTTTTATATTTTATTAAAAATAGAATGACCCATATTTTAAAGGGGGATTCATAATGATTTTAAATGATTAACTTGATTTCTTGATATCATTGAATTATGAAATGAATTTTATGTAATTTATTTTTGGTGATAATATAGAAGAATGGGGTATTTGGAATAATGGTATATGGGTAAATGTATTTTTACTCATAAGTGGGGTATGTATAATGTATTTTTATTGTAAAGAATAAATGAGTGTAATGGTTATGTTTTGTGTTTGATAAATGTGTTATGTATAAAGAAGAATGTGAACATGGATTGGTAGTATGTGGGGTATTGACTTGAGGTTCTACATCCAAATGCCTGGTTGGACTGAAGCTCTAAAATCCACTCGTATAATGCACCAGTTTTGGTGTCAGATTGAGGATCTATACCCATAAAAATTTCACTTGATAAGATTACCTAGACTGAGGCTCCAAGGTTAGTGTTAAATATTGCACGGTTGCAATGTCGGACTAAGGATATATTCTTCCCAACATATTTATATGTTCTGGTTAAGGATGTCATACTGAGGATCAATGCTTCCCAAGAACTTGGATATGGTTTCGTAATCTGTTGTGCTATATATTAGGGTTTTGATGATACCAAATATTGTTATGATTGTTGGTTTCCCCTTCATAAATATATGGTTAATGTGGTTTTCGATAATTTCTCAAGTTTGACATATATTTAAATCATTATATATCTTGTTTCCTAGTTTATTTATTTCACTGGTGTCATCAACTTACACTATTGTATAGACATGTGATTTCATTATAAGTGCACAGGAATTTAAAAAGTTCTTCACTTATTTATTTATTTCCATTAAACTTTCACATGTTATTGATTTTTTAATTAAACATCATTATTACATTATTATTTCATTAACCACCAAGAAAGTTTATGTCATTTTGGAATAATATATCTGATTCTATGGTTCCTCAAGATTATCACCATTCTAATTCCATTTAAACACCAACTCAATGAGTTATTTTTTTAATGTTGTTATTAAATAATTATATTTATTATAGGAAACATCCAATTATTCCATTAAAGGGATAAATAACCATGCATAACTAGATTCATAAAGGTGTGGGGGAGGAATATAAGAACAAGATACTTATCCATCCATATTTTTAAGTAGAAAGTTATCAATTAATCGTCCAACTGTTAACACAACAATGGGAAATCCTATCTTCAACCTATTCCATCAATCCCGATACAATCTCTAGGGAAACCATACATACCACCATGAATCATTACATAACATGATTATAATATTACCCAAAACCTCCCCACCCATATCTCATCAACTAATAGCCATCCTTGGTTCACATCGCATCACATATAAAGGCTCACATCCATAAAAATATAATAGAAAATAAAAAAATAGATTTAATAGGGAATATAGTCCATAATAATAAGTCATCCACCCTTCTTAAGAAAATAGGATTTCTCAACCACAACACATTTATCATTTTAAAATATATAATTTTATTACTATATTGAATTAACCAATTCATTTATCACGGATTATAACCACATGAATCTTAGGGCACCAATTATTATAATCTTTTAATTACATAATCATTCTTCTAAGCATAACTTTCGATTTTACAAACATAATGAAAGAAAAATTCCATAAATTTTATTTATTATTATAAAAATAATAATTTCTAGCATCATTTTCATTATCTAATTCCATTAATATATGGAAGAAAAAATTTATTTAAACACAACTTATGAATTAATTTCGATTTCACATAAATCATAAGAATAAAAATTTACAAAACACGACTCTTTAATTATTTAGAAATGACGTTATCAATAATACATTATTTAAACATTAAAATAAAATTATATAGTATAAGCCCAACCATAACCAACATGATAATAAAATAACAAGCATAGATAGAACACTATCTAGTAAATCAATTATTATCTATTTTTCATGGGTAAAATACATGTGATAACAAAAATCAACAAACCCTTTCGTTCATTAAGAGAGATTAATATTTATTATACTTAATTAAAATATCACTCAAAGAGTTAATTTGTGATAAATATACAATTTAAAATAAGAAAATGAGAAGTAATGAATTTCAAGCCTCAAGGATTTCAATGATCCTCAAAAGAGAATAGGAATACAATGTAGACCTCTGATCACCTCTCTCCAAAGGAAACTATAGCCCTCCAAGAACTCTATGTACCAATAAGTCCAAAAAATATAAAAATAACTCAATAAGATCCAAAGATATAAACCACTATGGAATATAGTGAAAGAATATTAGGAAACATGAATGATAAGAGATGAAACCATGGGAGAAAAAGGTAAAACTCACCTCAGGTCACCATGGACCAAATATGGGAAGCCATGGATCAATCCTAATCAAAATAGATTCAAATTTCCATGAAAGATATCCTATGGTCTCCATGGTTTTGGATAGAATCATAAAATTTCATAGAAAATGGAGGGTGTGGTTAGAATTATAGGTTTGCTTCCAGGAGCACATTGATGATGTGAATTGGTCATTCACATCGTGAAATGTTCAATTTTTAAGAATAATTTAAAAGACATCACCAAGATTCAAAAAATAAAATTAATTCATCTTTTTAAGTTCACATTAACATCATGAGTTTTATGATATAAATTTTTGAAATATTCATCCTCGTCCATTAATGTCATGAATAGATGGTTCATGTCACCCAGTAATCTGCCCTCACACAAGATTATAAAAACCAATTCATTCATAAATTATCCTATCACACCATGAACTATATTTTATGTCATGAACATATCATGTAACTAGATTCTATCACCCAAACATGACTAAAAATACTCTAGGATTCCTCAAAGCACCATGAACCTCAGAAACATGAAAGGGAATGATATAAATGGATATGGTCCCTTACATTAGATACATCTCAAAAAAAACTATCTTCCCCAATAATTTAAACCCAAGATATAGAGAATAAAGTAGAATATATGTCATCCAAACATCCACTCCATTAAATTCCTCTGAGGAAACTTTTCAACATAAGAGAACACCCACCTCACTCGGTGGAATGATGCACAAAACGACACAAAACCAGAAACCATCTCACAAACACTACCTCTAAAAATATTCCTCTAAAATAATATCAAGCCCACAAATTGAGAATCACGGAAGGAAAAAAATCTCATATGACAGATAAAGTCCAATTACTAGAAAACGATAATCACTATAATTTGATCTCATTTTGTTAAACAATCCACTATCACTTATATAACATCAAATCCTTCATGATATTTCGGTAAAATGGTTATGAATTCCATTGAAATGTCCTAAAATTTCAACAAAGGAACATCTAATTGTTGGATAAAACCACCGAGAATAGGGTGGTCAGACTTAACTTTCTTATAAACCAAACATGAAAAAAATGTATAGAAATGAATGATTGAACCCAAGCCACTAAAACTGGCCACTCAAAGATTAGTGCACATTTTTAACACTTGGATATTTTGGTAAGGGTGAGTAATGAAAATCATAGAAACCCAACTAATTCATCACTAAAGGAATGGAAATAATCATTTAGAACAACACCCTATGTTTTTATCCTCATATACAATATTAAGGGCATTAATAAATAAAAATAATTCTCTCTAGACCTCCACCTCAGAATACCCTTCCTAGTAATCCTCACCATACAACACCAATAGAGATTATAACATCATCTGAAAAGTCCATTCTCTTCCATTGACATCTCCCATATCAAGTTGTGTTACTATGAGATATTATATGACTCTCCAAGAATCTATATATTCACACACAATATCATTGTACAACTACCTACTTATCATATCAGCTACAACATTATCGTTTCCTAGGGTATATGGAACCTATAGTTCATAATCCTATAGTTATTCTATCCCCCACTACTACCATAATTTCAAGTCATGCTTGGAGAAGACCAAGATTTATCTACTACAAATGAGGTCATGATTCCACAACATCAAGGAAAACACTAATACAACCAAATAAAGATAATGGGATATATAGTTATCATTGTGATTGAATAACTAACATGAAACATAAAAAAGTAATCTCCAATGCATCAGAAATCATCCTAAATGAACTTGAAAAGAATCAATGAAAACCTTGAATTTAACTCGCTCTTTTGAGAAGTGTAGAATCAGATAATTGACCAAATTTTTCTTGATGAACATGAAAGAAACCTAAAATTTATTATTACACAATATGTACTGATTCTTTTGGTTCAAAGATATCAAACGAGTCTCAACATGAGAAAAATAGTCTATTAACCTCCCCTAGTGACAATCTTGACCAAAGAAACTTAACTGCTACACAAAATTATTTGTGGTTGACCAAGAAATGACTACCTTGGTCTATGAAGGATCCACAACTATTCAACACTAAGTCATTAAATTCCCACATAAATTATGTTTATGAGAATAGAAATAACACTTCAGTAGCTTCCAAAATATTTTTAGATGAAGAAATCATAAAATATTATAGAGATGTTATGCATGCTCCTCTTCATGTATTGAGTATACAAGGATGCTGTCGATACAAACCATCATGAACTCATCAAAAAAATCCCTAAAAACAACATTCATAAAACCCATGAACATAGATAGATAAATCATCACACCAAATGACATCACAACAAAACTGCAATGCACATAATGACATCATAAAGTGATCTTCAGAATTTCCTCATCTTTTAATAACATAAAATGATATCCATACCACATGAGGATCTTTTCAAATCTTATATATTATTTATGCTAATAGAATAAATCATTAAAATATAGAATATGTTATCGGTTCTTCATATCCACAAGATTTATGTGACGATAATTGATAAAGAGGCGCAGACTACCATATATCTTCTTTATGAAAAAATTGATGCATTCTAGGGTTAAACACTCAGCTGAACAAAACATAATTGTAAAAGATCATCAATATGTACCCATATATCTTCTAAATCAATAGGCGCAATCCTGTATATATGAATCAAGATTGAATAAGAAACTTCTTATAGATATATCCCAAACATGATCTAATATCTAGATGGTAATTACAAAAACTCATATGGAAGGAAATTTGGATACTCTTATATAACCCTAGGAAACATCACCTACATAGCCTCTGAAAAACAGAAAATTATCTTAATATTCAGGGAAGATAAGTAAAGAACATACCTTTAACCCATCAAAGGGTCTCACCCATCAAAAAGCACTACATAATCTCCATCATCATCATAGATAATAATATGTATCCTAAATAAATACAAAATATCCCACAAAAAATATAGACACTCAATTCCAAGGATGATGTTAGATATCTATATATGTAAATAAAAGAAGTATCCCCAAGAGTTGTTCTACCAATGAACCAGTGAACAGTCTCTCCATAATTTAAAAAAATAAGCTCAGCCTCTAACAATAATAGTCAATTCCAAGGGAATTATAATCTTATACACCTCATTTCCCAAAGCATTAAATATGGTAATTGATATGAAGGATTTTATAGCTATTGAATCAAATAAATGAAACACACAAGTAAATAACATGAAATGGGCACCTCAATAGCCTTTAAGCTCAACCAAAAATGGAATTTTAGAGAGAGTATCAAACCATAAAATAATTCATGACCTATATGACCCTAAGAGTGACCACTTCAATGGAATCAATCTACTCTATAAGGATTGGGTGAATCATGGGGTTATCCTCTGCCTATTCCATCTCCTTTTTTATGATCTAATGATGGATTACCCTACTACCTCTATCTCAGTTGAAAATACCTTGATAGAGAAACGTGTAGAAGAAAAATTACTGAGAACATCCTTGTAAGAATGTTCAAGTAGTATCCTCATTGATTACTTTAGACTATATAATAATAACATGTGTATAATACCTTGGTAAGGGCATGAGATCCGCCAAAACCAGATAAATTAAAAGATGGGGGAAAAGACCTACCTTGGGTTATCTAAATTCAACTATATCTAAGAAAATAGGAACCCCATACCACAGCTCAGAATTGTGTTCAATCCTGAAGACTCCCCTAAAATGATTTGTTAGTCCTAAAAAATGTCCAACCAATGGAATCTACTCTTTCTATAAGCTCTAGATGTGTTTAAAGAATAAAAAAGGTGATCTGGTTCTAGATATCTTGATTCAAGGCCCCCTCAAAATATCTCTCTTTCTCCTCCTTATATAGAAAAAGGTCTGAAGCATAATATAGAAGGATCCTGAAATGGATCTTGGACTCCGAAAAACTAGAAGACCCCATTCAAAGGGTGAGAAGCTCTTGAAGGTTTCTTGTGTATTATATGTAGGAACGATATTATACTTGAAACTAGAATTATAACATATCCCATTGGACAACCAACTCCTCACAATCCTAGAGGAATAAGAACTAAGAATTCCACAATGCTTCAACCTTCATTATTATCACCAATAGAACCCAATTCTCCTTCCATGAATTGAAAAAACTGAAGGAAATATCTAACCCAAGTAACATGTCCTATATCATTGAGTCTAAAAAAGATCCCTTGTACTTTTACAAACTCTAGAGTTGAATCTACAAATTTTTCTTCCTCAAAGTGTCATCTTCATCAACTTCTACTCTATGGGGATCTATTATCACACCCCACTAAAGATATTTGGTGTGAAAAAAATCAGGTCATAATCCTAGATCCGTAGATACAAAAAAAGTTTAGGGACTCATAAAAATGAAATATAAAAGATTTAGTATTATTTATTTATTTATTCATGTTTTAACCTAGTCCCAAGGTCTACATATTTCGAACATAGGTGCATAGAAGAATGATGAACGATCCTTTCAATGGTCCTTACCCCAAAACCATTATCACTTCACATAGTAGGATCTGTAAAAGGTCCACAAAAGGGATTATATGGGTCGCTAAATACATTTTTCAAAGTTGGTATCCCCTTTTTACATTTCTCACTAAACTGAGTTGACACCATTTCCCTATAAACTCATGCAATCTTCACATGTTCCAACCTCTAAAATCCCTCAAATCCATTAAACTGAACCTCTAATACTACTATTTCATTAACCCATTCCCCCAATCATACCCATCATGGGCCATAAATTAGAGAAAGAAGATAATTATTCATTAATCCAGCATCTTGTAGGCAAAGAGTGGGAAAAATAACAAAGGCTATATCATACACATAGATTGGAGGCATTACCCTCCATGGTTTTAGAGATAAGAGATATAATATAGAATCACCCAACAAATCATGATCAAGATAAACATAAAATATCCCAAATACATGAATGTAATGTCCTAAAACTAAAACATAATAAGAACACTATAAGTAATAGAAGATAATTATAAATATTTTCCATAAAAACCCAACTAAATCTCAAATAACCCACACGCAAGTAATGTCCAGACCAATCCTTTTCTGCCTATTGTTTAGAATATAAAATTATTTATTCTAGTAGCTAGTTTTTTGAATAATAATTGAAATTTAGAGCATTTAGGAATTCCAGATAGCCAGTACAAATAATTAATTATGATTATTATCAATGGATAAATTTAAAAGGATATGATATTTATAAGTTAATTGGAATACTCATGTGAGAACAAATAGTGGGATAACTAAAAAAGTATGATGAAAATATCTTTGAATTTATGTTACCCATTGCACTCTATTTTTTTATCTTTACTAACAAATCTGAAAGAATGATTCATGAGATATTTTTGTCATATCTCAAGGAATATTTTAATGATAATTGTACAAAGAATATAATATTATAGATCTTCTAAAGCTAACCAAAGAATAAATTGAATCAAAACTCTCTTCACTATATTCTCTATATATTTTTCTTTAAAATTATACTTATATTAGTGTTCCTATAACATCCTGAGATTTTAAAAGTAAACACTATATTCAATATCATAACAGATACACCGCATCGAGCTTAAATGAATAACTAAATATTATTATTTAAATGTGATTGTTAAAAGGATGCCCTCAAATTGGTTGGTATGAATAAGTATAATTTATTTATCAAATAAAGATAAATTTATTAATCAATATAAATTTATTTAATTGTTTTTGAAAACAATATATTAATTTTTAGTAATTGTTTTTTATTCTTTAATGATATATTTTTTTCAAAAAAGTTTTTATAGCTTTTTATATACAAATAATAAAATTAATATCATGAAATTTAAGAAATTTTATATGAAAAAATGAAATTAATTTTTTAAATAAAAGTATAAAAATTATCCTATGGTGAATATTTGATAATTTTCTGAATGGATTGGCTTTTCAAGAAATAGTGAAAATATTAATTTTAATAGAAATTGGTATTTTATTTTATATTTTTTAAAAGTTAAAATTATGTTTTATACATGTTATTAATTTTTATTAATTAATTTTTATTTAAAATAATCGAATTATGGTTTTTGAAATAGAATTTATACTTGAATTTAATATTAACACATTTTATATATAAAAGCTCATTTTTTAGAAAAACAATTTTGGTTTCTTTTTCCTTTTAAATTTCAAATAAAATTCTGAAAATTCATTTTTTGGAATTTTAAAAAATTTATTACATATTTGGAATCATTGGATGAAAATTTAGTAAATATTATTATATTTATTTTTGGCCAATATGAATATATAACTTTTTTATTTTATTAACAATATAAAAGGTCAATCAGGTAATTTAGGAGAAAAATAAAATTTTATGAACCAAAAAATGTCCCAAACATTTACGTAAATATTATTTTTTAAGTATATATCTTCCATAATACTCTAAGGGTGTAATTTATGATCATTTAGGTCTACCTGGATGAGATTATGACATTAAAAAAATTATAAATAAATTTCAAATATATCACTCTTTTTTAATAGGTGTAATATTTTTATTTTTGTGTAATATAGATGATAAGTTTGATTATAAATAATATTTATAAATAAATAATTTTTATATTCATCATGGTATTTTATTTTTAATTTTTATGTAATAAATAATTACCTAAAAAGTTTACCAACACTGAGGCATTAATTCTTCAATTAATAACAAAATAAATGATATTAAAAATATTAAAATACAAATCATTCAGATAAATAATGTGATAATATAATTTTATAGATGAAAATATAATTTTTGATATATAATAATTTTTTTCAAATATAGATGTTGGATTGATATTATTATACTCAAAGTAATGAATAATTCTAAAAATTAACATAATTGACATTTTATTGTAAATATTTTTTAATTAAATGATATAAAATTACTAAAAAAATTATATTTTGAAAAGGGATTATGATATGGTTGGAAATACAATTCATGTTCCATTTATTACTATTTTTTCATTTAATAGTAAATATATTGACCCTTAAATAATAAAAATCCATGTTGTCTCGGTAAGAGTAAAAGTGGTTCAATAGGGGTTAAAATTAAAAGATAAGTGTATAAATATAGGAAAAACCTATATAATTTTTATATAATGAGGTTATATCTACAAATAATGATTTATATTTTAAATGAATCATTCTGGAACCATTTTTATTTGAAAATATATTTATATTACTTTTATATTATGATAAATGCCAATAGTGTTCCTCTCTTCTCTTATAAAAGGGAACCTATTCATATCTTTTCACCACACATAAAAACCCTTTTGTTTCATCCCATAACTAACTGAATACATTAATATAATCCATACCTCATTTATATATATCCCTTTTTATTCCTAATATTTATATTATAGGTCTTAAGGTGTTAAACAAATGAGGTTTTTCATAGAAGAGGTAAATTTTTTATCTGTATATATTTGTTTTATTCATTAATCCAAATCCATAAAAACATATTAAAACATGATAAAATAATAAATAAAATATAGACATATAATTTTATATATATTTTCTTTACATATATCCATCTTTTCTTCCATCAAATAGGAATAGAATTCATCATTCACGTGTACGGCAGGCTACTGCTTCATGAACGGATATATATCATTTTCCATCACCATATTTCATGAATGGTTATAATTATTTAATTAATGTTTATATATTATATTTATTAAATATTTATTATTATGAAAAGATAATATATCATTTAAATTCTAACCATTCCATGAACTAAAAAATGATAACATTGTCTGTGAGTATGTGTAGACTACAACCTCCACAAAGCAATGAGATTTATTTTAATAACCACATCAAATGAATGATATATATAAGTATATTAAATGAATTAATATGATATTTTATATATTATTATAACTATTTAAATAAAAAACTATTTTGAACTCGTTTCTATAATTATCATTGAAAAAGGGAATCAATACTCATGTGTACATACAAATTTCCTACTCTATGATTTTAATGTAGTTCATTATTCATTTCCATTATTAATGGATGTATTTAAAAGTATAATTTATATATATAAATTATAATTATTTCATTATTATTATCCCATATATTATTTAAAAATTATACCTATGTTCATATTCAAATTACCAGTCATTTTGGACTTTTGACCTGAATATCATCAAAACACCTGATGTAAATTTTAATCATTATGTAATTGTATATAACATGATAATAAGTGATATAAAAGGAATATTAAATATATAAAATTTCTTAATCAAGTATAATGTTAACAAATCATTATTATTCTGGAAGGTAAATGACATACAGGACTAATCAGACACAATGTAAAAGGCTTTATTTAAAAAAACTCTTAAATGTTTCTCTTTAAAATATGTTTACCAACATAATTTTTTTTTCTTAACACATAGAACATGAATGAAATTTCATGCCACCATGATGCCTAAATGATTTTAATTTTTCTTTATATTATTCCATGTTTATTTTCTATGAAATTTATTTATTTATTTATGTGCATTGTTTTTTAAATTTTAAAAGTGATCTATAAATGAAATTGGTATTTTGATATCTAATTTTTTAATGTGGTTTTTAATGATTTATTGAAGGTTATATGATTAAAAGAGAAAGAATAAAAAAATTCTTCATGATATGGGATTGTATCTTTATTATATCTCATGGGTGAGCCCAGTATATCTTATATGTATGGTTGATCCACATTAGAGCTCATGAGAGATCTTGAAACAACTTATAAAAAAGTTTGATCCCTATTATAGCTCATGGGAGAGCATAATATATCTTATAAGAAGGGTTTATCCCCATTATAGCTCTTGGATAATCCTGATAAAGCATATATTTAGTGTTGATTCCCATTATAGATCATAAAAATTGGTGATTATAATAAAGCTTATACGAAGTTTGAGCCTCGTTATAGCTCTCCAATGCATTGGGTAATGTACTTTGTATTTTGAGTAATAAAGGAGGGAGTTACCTAATGGTTTCTCTTATATATTTAACCAAAATCTAGTAATTTCTAACATGGGTTAAAATTGGGTTACAAATATGATACTCTATGTTTCCAAAAATTGGTTTTATGTTTCTTTCAATTGGTTTTAAAGGTATTTTTAGAGAAAAATGTGTGTGTGTTTTTCTGGTGGAATTGATATTTTTCAAACGCTCAAAGAACATTGAAGATAAAGGTAAAAAATACATTGTTTTTCATGTTTTTCATTATACTAATAGATTTATTTCATTTATGTATTGTACATATATTTTTTTCTTATCTCATGTTTAAAAAAAGATGTCAAGGTACAGTATGGGAAAGGATGGGCTTTAGTTTAAAATTGTGATGATGTATCATGAAATAAAACCATGTTTAATTTTAAAAAGTATTGTTTTGTTTGAAAAATTGATACTGAGTGTAAGTGTCCACTTGTAATGTATGTGTTTACTATTTTAGAGTTTTTCCTAATTCTATAAAAATCTAAACTAAAAATATCCTATTTATTATAATAATGTTAGTTATAGCTCAAACAAACTATAATAAGTAATGATTATGTATGATTACTTATTGTTTGTATTAGAGGATGGTTTCAAAAACATCGGGTATTTTTTTTTTAAATTTGTTTATTCCATCTAGGGTTTATAATATTAAGGTTGATTATAAGTTCAATGTATTAGAAACCATTTTTGGTCATTATGTTGTGAAATTTATAGGCGACGATTGATATTTTTGGATACATTTATTTATAAGGTGATTTTTGGTTATTAAAATTTGGGATAATATTTTTTATCATATATGTAAGCATAGTATTAAAAATTTATTTTGGGATTAAGTGAATAATATTATTTCAAGTGAATATAACTATATTATTTTTAGAACACTATATAATTTAGGTAAATTGAATATTTTGGTATTTTATTTAAGGTATGAGGGTTGATTTACCTATTTGAAATATGTATGATTTTATAGTTACTTTATAGTTTTTCAATTAATTTATACAAATGGTTAGTGTATCAGGGAGATTATATGTTTTGGGCATGCAAATTTTGGTGTGAGACTTTAAGTTTCATTGATTTGATTTAGAGATAAATGCTAAATTTATCTTGGAATATGATGTGATAAAATCCTATTGATTTTCAGGTTTTAATATTTTCTTCCAATATTTTTTAGTAATTTTATGGATAGATATTTTTTGAATTATCTGGTATGAATTTTGGATATTATTGTTGAATTTGGAGATTAAAAGTAGTTTTTATTCATTTAAATGTCAATTTATTTTGGATATTATCTTATATTGTGCTAACCATTTTGGTTTTGTTTTATTCCTAAATACATGAGGAATAGATAGTTGTAATTTTGTGGGTTTTATGATCAATTAAAGTTTACTATAACATTTAAGGCATAAAATATTCATATGGAATCTCATAGTTTTGAGAAAATGATGAAATTGTGGATGAAGATTATTAAAGGATAAAATTATATGTTTCATGTAAGTGTATTGCATTTTCTTCAACGTCTAGGATGTCAGATAATTTCTAATTTTTTGGAAAATTATTTTGAAATAAAAATGATTTTCGTTTACCTTTCTTACTAAGGAATCAATGGCCTTTAAACCCATTATAGATTTACTGTTTCATGATAGTTAATTTTCTCATTAACTTGTTCTCTATAAATATATATCCCTCCATGTGAGTCAATTTTCAATTCCATATTAAAGTTGTCACCTTCCACTAATGTTATCCTACTTCTAAATCTAGTATGTGTTACTCCAGATGACCTACATACATCTCTTCTCTCTCATATCAAGTGGAATATTTTTTAATCATTTTTAAGATGCGACATTTCAAAAAAGTTTTTCTAAAAATTTAAGTAGATGTTACCAAAATCGAGTTTAAATTATGAGGATGAAATTTCATAAAGGGTTATAATGTAGCATCTCTTGATTTTATAAGGAAAGATAATGTTCAAGATACATCACATTGAGATTATATGAACAACTGAATATTGTCATTTAGATGTGAATGTTAAAACCTATCAATTAAAATAGTGTGTATGAATATGAATAAATAATTTACTAAATAAATATAATGGTGTTTCAAAATTATTTTTTTTTAAAAAATGCTTAAAAATAAGCTCTCAATTTTTAGTGAAGTCATTTTATTCATCAAAAAAATATTTTCTTCAAAAATGATTTTTATTGTTTCTTATGTATAAATAATAAAAATAATTTCTATATATATTTAAATAATTATTTTATAATATGAAATTAATTTTTTAAGTCATCATATTAATTTTATTTTATTGGTAAAATTTGATTATTTTCTGAAAAGTTTCATTTTCAAGGAATAGTTAAAAATAATTTTATTATTTAAAATAATTTTTTATTTTAATGACTTTACTAGGAAAAAAATTATATTTTTTTAAAAAAATTCAGTTGTTAAATTTTATTAAAATACTCCAATTATTGATTTTCAAATGGATTTTATACTTGAATTTAGTGTAAAAACAATTTATATTCTAAAAGTGTATTTAAAAAAACAATTTTTCATTGGGATTAGCCTGTTTAATTTTATTATATATTCTGAAACAACTATGTTTTGAAATTTCAAAATTTATTATATAGTTGGAAACAATGGTTATATATTTAGTAAATAAAAACCATTTATTTTTTGTCAATATTAATAGTAAAGGTAGTAATTGTATTACTATGGTAAAGGGTAAATTGAGTGATTTAGGATTAAACTAAAATGATAAAAAATATAAAATGACCTAAACAGTTACCAAAATATTATTGTATAATTATAACATGACTATAATCATCTAAGAGTCAAAGTTATGACCTTTTGTGGACACATTGTTGATATTATAGCCCTTTTATCATTTTATATAATGAGAAGTCAAACATGTCATACTCTTGTTATTAATAAGTTTAATATTTTTAATATGGTTTTATCTGGAGGTTTTATATAAATATAAATATTGTAACGCCCCGACCCCAGAAGCCCAGATTCAGTGCATTATTACGTATCATTGGCATGATCACGAAAGATCAAGTCTCGAAAGACCAATTATTTTAGTATCCTTGGAAGTGGTAGATACATTTATAAGGTTTACATTACATCATAAAGTGAAAAACTACAACAACATAGTCTCCATAGTCCACACTCTTATCCCCTCAGACTATCCCTGTTGGCCAGTCATAAAATACTTCTCCACATCCTGGAAAAAATAAAACATAGAAAGGGGCTATCTCAGATTCACGGTAAGGATAACAATATAGCGAAAACATTTATAAATAAACATGAACATTTAAGGCAATTTATAACTAAAACAAAAGCCTTTTAAAATTAGACTTCAGCATAATATGGAAAAAATAAACTGAAATAATGACATTAACTTATTTACATGGATATTCTACTAGTCGAATAATCACATGCAATATCAATAATCACTTTCATAATGATGGAATGCATAATTCCAGACTATCACAACAACATAGTCAAGGCTTTGTGCCAAGACACTAGTTAGTCTCATGAGACCTACCGATGCATCGAGGAGCTATAACAGGCTCCACCCTTCACATAATAATTCCAAGGCATTCCTCAAATGAAATGTTTGAAACATAACATAAACATTCGTACTAAAACTAGCATACGAAATGTCAATACATTATCCACAAACCATGAATGGATATAAAATAGTACATCCACAGTCAGACATAACAAATGCTATACAATATAGGAGATTGTATTGTAACAAATTATCCTCAATCGAGAATATTGAAGGATAATGACATAGATGAAAATAATCATCAAACCTATTTGAGAGAAATATACCCCTTTTTCTTAAAAACATTTAAAATTCACACTATTTGTCAAGAATCCATTTAAAAATAGATTTTTGATTCAAAGTGTCCCATACCATTTTGAATCATTTAAAAGGAATTTTAATTTTAAAACATTAATGTCCATATAAATAAATCCTTATAACCATTTTTAAAATAGGGATATTAATTAAAATGATTTAGAATATTAAATCTTTAAAACATTATAAAATGATATTTTTGTTAGAGTTCCTAACCAAAAGAGAGGAACATTAATACAAATAATGGAGTTAATAAAAACATTGTAATATCATGAGAATAAAGGTATTCATGATATACTATATCAAAGTACATTATATACACCATATAAAAGTGATTTGGTGTGTAACAACAAAGAAGTCTCAATGGAATGTAAAATGACATGAAATATTTTATAACGACTGTATCCTTAGGTTAGGGAAAAATCAACGACATAATTATGTGTGAAAAATATAAAAACACTCAATATGATTGGATATGAATTTTAAATAAATCAGAGGACATTTACACATATTCTTGTAAAAACAACACCAATGAATTGGATATTTAACTCAACAAATGAAGATTGAGTTAAAATTACTCTTATCAAGTTCATGTCGATGACTTCAGAATTTATCAATGGAGTGATTATGTGTATCAAAAGTATATCCATAGAAAGGGGAGTGGAAATTATGACATAAGAAAATGAATAGTGATTCCACACAGAATCATGGAGTAAAATAATCAATGAATTATGCGTAAAGCTGAATGAGCGGATATTAAAATTTCAAATTCCCTTATCTAATTGGTATCTTACGAAACATACAAACATGAAATAAGGATCATACAATTATTATGTATATATTGATAAATTAAAGTATATTACATGATGAATACAATCATGGGAAGTACACACACCACATGCGATAGATAAGTGGTGAACAATGGAAATATCACGGAATTAAAAGTGAGATAAGAAACCCCATACTTTGTACTTTTTCCTTGGTATAGGGTAGGTTAACCTCATGTATATTGGTGAAATAATTGTTATTTAATTATAAAAGAATTATATAAATTAATATGATATCATATATTATCTTTTAACATTGATTTGTTAATAATATATTAGTATTATCGTTGTTTTGGGTGTTAACTGATTCGTTTTCCTTCATATGATTTGTTACATAAGCTGTGTTTTTTACGGAAAGGTTATATATTATTCATATCCATATTGACATTAAGCCATTAAATATTATTTTTGACCATCAAATGAAAATTATTCTTGAATAGATATGATGGGAAATGAATCAGATCGCGTTCATGGAGACAGTAGTCCATACTTACGCATGAGTGACAATATCATTCTTTTGATATTAAAATAACATATAATTGGATGGTATATCATATATAAAGAATCAAAATCATGTTATATTTATTATTTACATTAATTACACCTCATTATTATAACCATCCAAATAATAATGTATTGAATAACAATTACACCATGACGTGGAGATGGTAGGTCGTACGTACGCACGTATGGTGACATGTCATTCAAAGGATGGATAGAATAATGAATATGATTGTAGCATATTTATAATAACATCACAATATATAGAATATACAGGATTTATTATTTCATAATGGAAATAACAAAGAAAGAAGAAGTGGAAGAAGAAAGGAACTTGAAGGAGATTGGTGAAATCATTACCTCTTCTTCGGGGTCTTCCTTTTGATTTGATCCAAATAGATCCATAGGTTCTCTTTATGATAAAATTAAGGCATCTAGGTTGAATTTAGGGAAGTTGGGAGTGTATTTGGGCTGTGTTTGGCCGATCCAAAATGCTTTGATGGTCAGAATTAGAGACAAGGTGGAGTGCCTTTTTATAAGAGGGGTGAGGGGAACCTTAGGAAAAGCTAGAAATATTATTTTATAATAAATTCATATTCGGTTTCTAATGGATAAAAAGAGTATTCTTTAAATTTTAAGGTGGTTATAGGTCTAAAAACACTCAAACAATAGGTTTTAGATAGGTTTGTGTCACTATATTAACTTTATCTATTTGATTTAACTCTTTGTTAAATAGTTTGACATTTACCATGTATCTTTTTATTTTTATATTATATAGTTAATAAACTTTATATATACATACAAGCGACCCCCAAGTGTTCCATTAACTATACACCTATAATTATATAAGTTCTTTGGCCGAACATTATATTTTTAGGAATAGAATATCAATTAATAATATAATATTTGTTTTAAAACACCTTTATTTTAATTTTGACACTATTTAATAATTGATTTTCATTAAAGTATTAACAACTTTATTAATTAGAAATAATTTCATTTAAGTAATCGTAACATGTCATATTAACCAATAAAATATTTTTATGTCATCAAAACTTTCAAATTATATCTATTTTACCATTTATAACACCAATTATTTGATTCTTTCATTAATAAGGAAAACACTGCAACATTATTGTGTCATATATAAATTTAATTATTAAATATCTAAAAATTAAAAATAAAATCCCATTATGTAGGAAATAAATTTAGCTTTATAATGAATTTTTATATTATAAAATAAAACATATATAATATTATGTAAAAATTGTTTTTCTAAAAGATATATACTTATGTAATTTTTGTACTTACATTAACTTAATTAATATAAAGTTTCATTTCCACTTACAAGTGGCCCCATGGGGTTCCAAAATCAAACCAAAGATTAAAATGGTCGGAAATGTGTCATAAAATAGGTCTAGGACACATTTTAGGGTAATTTAATATTATTATAATATTATTTTTTACCCTTATTTACCGGATTTACCATTTAACCATGGTAAATAAAATATTTACAGATATAATTATTCAAAATGTCTAAAAATAAAATTTTCCTATTTAAAAAATTTAGACCTCCTGATTCTAAATATTGAATCCATTTTTCTAAAATCAAACCACAGAAGTGGGAGAAATTAATTTAAAATTAATTCATGTTGTCAAAAAAAAAAGTGTGTTTTTAAGAAATAATAACTATAAAAAACATGACACTTGTTTATGTCTAATTTAAATGTGAAATTATATCCAATTACCAATATTGGATTAAATGGAAAAAATATATTCTAATTTTACTTTAAAACCTCTAAATAGTATAATTTATCACTATAAATTATTTGGATTAAAAAAGTTGTTTTTAATTAATGTTTAGTATTTTTCACTATTCATCAAAATTTGAATGTTTTCTAAAAAATACGAAAAATTCACCGTAGGATAATTTCGATATTCTAAATCCAAAAATGAAGTCCATTTTTAATGATAAGATTTATAAAATTACAAAAAGTGGCTATTACAATTCATAACGGCTACTTTGATTGGTCGTGGTGTGTTAGAATCTTGAAGTTGCGTATAATGCAAGATATTTCATTATTCAAAGGGAAACATACCATGGAAGCTTTGGGTGTTACATTCGACCCTCCATAAATAAATTGAATCCTTGCAATTTTTAAAATTGGGCATGGAAATATAATGGAATGTCCTACATCGGAAAAAGAGTCAATAAAACTTTCAGTTTAAAAGAAAGAAAGAGAAGTACAAAGTTCACCCAAGATAACTCATACTAGGATTCCATGTAGAAAAACATGGATATGGAAGAAAACTATGTTTCAAGTTATGATGGAGAGGGATAGAAAACATGATCAGGATAAAGTTAACAATATGCTAATCACAAACTAGTGATGGGACAAATGATCATTAGTCTCCCAGTAGTAAAAGTAAAAGGACATAATTTTTTTTGTTTTAAGTTACATTACATAAAGATGAGGAATTAATTTATGATATTGAATAAGAACATAAAGAGATATACTTAATTTTTAATTATAGTTTCAATATTTAATAAATTTCTACCACTAACTCATTTTTTTAAACGATGAGTATTCTAGAAGACTTGGTCACACTAGAAGAGCTAGAAAAAACTTCTATAGAATCACATGATCCACGAAGGACAAACTATATATTTACCTTGTCTTTAGAGATTAATCAAAACCAATACGATTAGTATAAGATCTGATGATCGCATAAAAGGATATTCCATTTGAGAAAGAAACACTAATCTTAATTTCTAAAATTAAATCAAAAATACCCAAAAGATAAATAAATACCATTCAATAAACAATTTTCCTTAAAATACATCAGTATAATACAAACTAATATTGAAACCCAATACGTAGAAGAATTTGGTTATGTAGTCTTCCACATTAAATTGTATCTCCAAATGATATCAACTACTCTTAAACTCAAATACTTAAAAGTAATTAACCTAATCACATATTCTCTATTATAGGTTAATCATTTCCATAAATAACCTAAATCACTATAAATCCACAATAAAAAAATAGATAAAAATCTACCATTACTCCCCAAATGAAATCCCATAGTATTCTGTTTTCTTTGGGCATATAGTGTTCCCAACAAAGCGAACATCTTCCAAAATAACATTTATCACTTCATCACTAAATCATTTTCCTATACTAAGGGTATTCACTTGATAAGACATAATATCACAAATCAACTTATTATTGATCAATAAAATCATTTAACTAAAAATAATTAGTCCCACTGACTAGGGACTTCACGTAGTCCAGTGGTAGGCGATAAATCCCAATCGCACTTTGGTTGGGGGTTCGATTCCCAGAGCTTTGTCTGACGCGATGGGTTGTCACACGATCTGCATGTTGTCGTTTATCAAAAACTATATTTTATAACATTACCAAAATGAGATAAATTCTTCAAAATAACCATAACATAATATAACCACAAATTTTATCTCATTCTCACATGGAAAACAGGAGGGTTACAAATACAAGAGAAAATTATTCCAATGTAATCCCATCAACAAGGAGCACTAATACATTTAAACATTTCTCTAACCATTTATATCCACATATCTTCTTCTTTGACCATGAAAATATCCTATCGAATAGGGAATTCACTTGGGTAATGGCCAGGTCCCATACATTTATGGAAAAACTGTAAATAGATTCTTGGGACCATTTTTATTTTCTTCTATAGTAATCTTCATTTTTCCACGGCAATTATTCACATCATGTCATTCTTTCCCGCACATAAATAATTTCTTTGTTACACTGAGACCCTTTCCTGGGTTTCTCTTTCCACATTTCTTGCATGATGGAAATTGATGATTCTTTTCTCTATGGTCTCCACTACTGGAGCTCTTATCATTCATCACCTTTATATTCTTTATTGTGTACAGGTGTTGGTTAATATATATGTTGTTGATCATATTTTTGGAAAACTGATTTGGCCTGGACACAATATCTTTTATGACTATCAACATTACATTTTTTTTCTCATTTGCACCACCATTCCCACCTTGTACATCATTCTCAAAGTTACAATGACTTCCTTGGAATCCAGCCATTGACTAAAACCAGAAAGCATAATGGGAGTAAAAGTAGTCATAAAATAATTTAAATAATATCATGACACCATATTCTCAATTTGAAACACCTTAGGATTAACCAAGGTCATTTATTCTCATCTTATATTAAAATATTTCAAATTGTTTTGTAAAGAAAATGTAAATTATTTTAAGCATATCCCCTTGGAGTGTCATAACTAAGAGTGCAACAAGGCCCGTTGTCATGCAACATTTCTCGTTTGAGTCTAGATCAAAGAGGTGTTTTCCGGTTTTACCCCTAGGTACATCTGTGCCTGAGCCGCCTATACATGCTTGTATCCAGACAGGGATGTATTGCTTTGAAAACTCACAAAATCTCTACATTACCAAAATTTTGGGAAGTTCTTCTATACTTATCCTTAAAGTCTATCTTAGGGCTATGTTCTCTAATCATAGTTTATTTAAATCTAGCTTCCAAGATTTGTACAAAACTTTCTATGATACCAACTGTAACACCCTGACCCGAGAAGCCCAGAGTCAGTGCATTATTACGTATCATTAGCATGATCACAAAAGATCAAGTCTCTAAAGACCAAGTATTTTAGTATCATTGGATGTGTAAGATACATTCATAAGGTTTACAATACATCATAAAGTGAAAAAACTACAACTACATAGTCTCCATAGTCAACACTAATATCCCATCAGACTATCCCTCTAGGTCAGTTATAAAATACATCTTCACATCCTGGGAAAAATAAAACATATAAAGGGGTGAGCTCAGATTCTCATTAAGGATAGCAATATAGCCGAAACATTCATAAATAAGCATGAACATTTAAAGAATGAATAACTAATACAAAAGTATTTTAAACTTGAACTTCCAAATAATATGGAAAAAATAAAATGAAATAATTCCATTTACTTATTCACATGGATATTATAATAGTCGAATAATCACATGAAATATCAATAACCACTTTCCTAATGATGGGATGCATAATTCCAGATTATCAGAACCACATAGTCAAGGCCTTGTGCCAAGACTACAAATAAGATTTTGTCAAGTCCTTGTGTCAAGACACTAGTTTGTCTCATGAGACCTACCGATGCATCGAGGAGCTATAGCGGGCTCCACCCATCACTTACTAATTCCAATGAATTCCTCATCTGAAAAGTTTGAAATATAACATAAACATTCACATTAAAACTAGCATACGAAATGTCAATACTTTATCCACAAACCATGAATGGATAAAAATAGCACATCCACAGTCAAACATAACTCATTAAATAAAATATAGAAGATTTTATTGTAAAAAATTAAACTCAATATAGAATAATGAAGGATATTGACATAGATGAAAGTAATCATAAAAACTATTTGAGAGAAATATCCCCCCTATTTTTGAAAACATTTAAAAGTCACACTATTTTTCATGAAGCCATTTAAAAATAGATTTTTGAATCAAAGTATCCCACACCACATTGAAACTTTTAAAAGGAATTTTAATTTTAAAAAATTAATTTCCATATATATAAATCTTTAAAACCATTTTTAAAACATGGACATCAATGAGAAAGATTTAGAATATTAAATCTTTAAAAAATTATAAAATGATATTTATTTAGAGTTCCTAACCAAAAAAGAGAAACTTGAATAAAAATAATTGAGGTAATAAAATCATTATAATATCATTAGAATAAAGGTATTCATGATATAATCTTTCAAAGTACATTATATACTCCATATAAAAGTGATTTGGTGTATAACAATAAAAAAGTCTCAATGGAATGTAAATTGAGATGAAATATCTAATAAAGACCGTATACTTAGGTTAAGGATAAATCAAAGACATAATTATGTGTAAAAAATATAAATAGACTAAATATTATTAGATATTCAGTGTAAATCAATCAGAGGAAATTCACACATATTCTTGTAAAAACAACACCAATGAATTTGATATTTAACTCAACAAATGGAGATTGAGTTAAAATTACTCATATCAAGTTCATATCGATGACATGAGAATTTATCAATGTATTGATTATGTGTATCAAAAGTATATACACAGAATGGGGAATGAAAATTATGACATATGCAAATGAATAGTGATTCCACACATAATCTTGGAGTAAAATAATCAATGAAGTATGCGTAAAGCCGAATGAGTGGAAATTGAAATTTCAAATTCCCTTATCGATTTGGTAACATACAAAACATACACCCATAAAAGAAGGATCATTCAATGATCATGGAGATATACATAAATTAATGTTTATTACACAATGAATACAATCATGGGCAGTACACACACCACATGCAATAAATAAGTGGTGAACAATGGAAATCTCACAGAATTAAAAGTGGGATAAGAAACCCCTTACATTGTACTTTTTCCTTGGTCGAGGGTAGTTTAACCTCCTGTATAATGGTGAAATAATTTTTATTGAATTATACAAGAATAATATTCATTAATATGATAACATATATGATCTTTTAACATTTATTTTTTAATAATATCTTAGTATTATCGTTGTTTTGGGTGTTAACTGATTCGTTTTCCTTCATATGATTTGTTACGTAAGCCATGTTTTTTATGCATATGTTGTATCTAATTCATATCTAGATTAATATTATGTCTTTATAAATTATTTTTAACCATAAAATGAAAATTATTCTTGAATGGATACGATGGGTGAATGAATCTCACCACTTTCGTGGAGACGGTAGTCCGTACGTACGCATGAGAGACAATATCATTCTTTTGGTATTAAAATAACATATAATTGGATAGTGTATCATATATAAAGAATCATAATAATGTTATATTTATTATTTAAATGAATTACACATCATTATTATACCCATCCAAATAATAATGTATGGAATAACAATTACACCACGACGTGGAGACGGTAGGTCGTACGTACACACGCATGGTGACATGTCATTCAAAGGATGGATAGAATACTGAATATGGTTGTACCATATTAATAATAACATCATAGAATATATAACATACTGGAGTTATTATTTTATAAGGGAAATAACAAAGAATGAAGAAGTGGATGAAAAAAGGAACTAGAAAGAGGGTGGTGAAATCATTACATCTTCTTCGGGTTCTTCCTTTTGATTTGATCAAAACGGCTCCATAGGTAGGCTTTATAATCAAAAAATGCCTCTAGGTTGAAGTTAGGGAAGTTGGGAGGGTATTTGTTAAGGGTTTGGCCAAGAAAAAAGGCTTTGAAGGTGTGAATTATAGAGAAGGGTGAGTTCCATTTTATGAGAGGGATGAGATGCACCTTAGGAAAAGCTAGAAATATTATTTTATAATGAATTCATATTCAGTTTCTAATTGCTCAAAAGTGGATTATTTAAAGTTTAATATGTTTATAGGTCTAAAACTACTAAAAAATAGATTTTAGACAGGTTTGGGTCACTATATTAACTTTCTCTTTTTGATTTAACTCTTAGTTAAATAGTTTTACATTTACCATGTCTCTTTTTATTCTTATATTATATAGTTAATAAACTTACTATATACTTCCAATCAACACCCAAGGGGTCCATTAATGATACACATATCATTATATAAGTCCTTTGGACGATCCTTACATTTTTAGGAATAGAATATCAATTAATAATATAAAATTTGTTTTAAAAACTCCATTATGTCAATTTTGACACTATTTAATAATTGATTTTTGTTAAAGTATTAAAAACATTATTAATTCAAAAAACAAAATTTAAGTAATACTAACATGGAATATTAACCAATTAAAATTTTTTTTTGTCATAAAAATATTCAAATTATATTTATTTTAACATTTATAATATCGACTATTTGATTCTTTCATTAATAAGGAAAATACTGCATCATTATTGTGTCATAAATAAATTTAATTATTCAATGTCTAAAATTTATAAATAAAATCTTACTATGTAGGATATTTTTTTATATTTATAATGAATATTTATTGTCAAAAATATATCATATATAACCCTATGTAAAAACTGTTTTTCTAAAAGATATATACTTTTGTCATTTTTGTATTTATTTTAACGTAATTAATATAATGTTTCATTATCACTTACAAGTGGCTCCGTGGGGTCCCAAAATCAACTCAAAGATGCCCATGGTCGGAAATGTATCATCAAATAGGGTTAAGAAACGTTTTAGGGTAATTTAATAATATTATAATATTATTTTTTACCCTTATTTACCGGATTTACCCTTTAACTATGGTAAATAAAATATTTACCGAAGTAATTATTCAAAATGTGTAAAAATAAAATTTGGCTATTTACACAATTTATAACTGATGAATCTAAATATGGAATCCATTTTTATAAAATCAAAACACGTAAGTGGGAGAAATTAATTTAAAATTAATTCCAGTTGTCAAAACAAAAAGTGTGTTTTTAAGAAATAATAACTATTAAAAGATTGAAATTGTTTATGTCTAGTTTAAATGTGAAAGTACATCCAATTAACAATATTGGATTAAATGGTAAAAATTTATTCTAATTATACATTAAAACCTCAAAATAGTATAATTTATCACTATAAATTATTTGGATTAAAAAAGTTGTTTTTAATTAATGTTTAGTATTTTTCACTATTCATCAAATTTTGAATGCTTTCTAAAAAATACCAAAAATTCACCATAGGCTAATTTAGATATTCCAAATCCAAAAATGAAGTTCATTTTGAATGAATTTTTTTAAATTTCAAAAAGTGTGTATTACTATTCATAACGACTACTTTGATTGGTCGTAGTGTGTTTGAATCTTGAAGTTGTGTATAATGGAAGCTATTGCATTATTAAAAGGGAAACATACCTTGGAAGCTTGGGGTTTTAAAAATATTATATTGAAATATATTATAATTATATTCATCCAGGTATTTAATTTTTATTTTTAGTGATTAAATAATTACATTAAATTCTCACAAATGTCGATGTAGTAATTATTCAATTAATATAAATAATAAAATAAATGATATTATAATTTAACAATAAATATATGTTAGATAAATAATGTGATAAAAGGTTTTTTAAGATGACCATGGCATGTTTTAGATATAATAAAACATTTTTTTATAAATGAATATGTTATTTTGATATTATTAAAGTAATATAAATTCAAAATTCAAATTTTTTTTATAATGTATAATTTATAGTTAATAATATTTTATTAAATGATATAAAATAACTAAAAATATTAAATTCCTCCAAGGAATTGTTATAAGATAAAAATATCATATTTTTTACATTTATTGTTTTTTCATTTTATTATATCTACATTGACCATCAATGTATAAAAATCCTCGTTGTTATGGTAAGAGGTAAAGGGGTGAAATAAGGGTTAAAATCAAAGGATAACTGCATAAATTTAGTCAAAACATGTATAATTTTCATTTTATGAAGTGATTTCAACCCATAATCATATTATCTTTGAAATAAATCACTTTTTATTCATTTTTAGTTTAATATTAATTTAATTTAAATTAATATTTTGAGAAATTCCAGGAGTTCCTCTCCCCTATCTTATAAAAGGACACATCTTATTCTATTTTATTAACACATTAAAATCATTTTGTTAAAAAATAACAAATTTAATCCATTAATATAATCCATACTTTTATTATATTGGACTTGTTTAGGAATATTAAAAATTCTATAGGACTTTATATATTAAGATAAAGTTTTTTTCAAAAGAAGTTTTATAGTTTTTATCTGAATATTTTACTTTTGTTTTTCTTTTACATCCCTAAAAAAATATTCTGACATGATAAAATAATTCATAAATTATAATCCATATAACTATCTATTATTATTCTAGTTTCTTTACCTATATATTTCCCTAATTCGTTGAAATTGGAAATTAATTCATCATTCATGTGTACGATGGACTACCGCCATGTGAACCAATATAATTCATTTTCCATCACCAAATCACAATAAAGGGTATAATGATGGAATTAATATTTACATATTAAATTAATTACATATCTATCATTATTAAAATATAGTATATAATTTAACTTCTTACCTTTCATTGTATAGAAAAATGATAATATCGTTCATGGATATGTGTTGACTACCACCTCCACTAAGCAATGTGATACATATCTTACAACAAAACAACATGAATGTTATATATTAATATATTAAAATAATTAATATGTTATTTAATATATTATTATAAATATTTAAAGATAAAATTATACATCCCTTCTATCCATAATGATCATTGAAATATGGAAACGTTACTTATGCGTATTTATAACCCGCTGTCACAAGGATTATAACATAGATCATTTTCTATAACCAGTTTAAATGGATGAATTTAAAATTATAATTAATGTAATATAATGATAATTATTTAGGGATTATTATTATGTATATAATTTATAAATTATCCCCATTACTATAGTCAAATTTCTGATGTAATTTTGGACTTATGAACCGAATATTGTACAAACACTTGACATGAATTTAATTGATTGTGTACATTAATATAAAATCTAATAAGTGATATAAAATGATTAATGGAATTAAAATGTTTCTTATGTAATTATAAAATTAAAAAATGTTATTATATATGATGGTGAAGGATATTTGTGAAAATATGACTTCGAGTTTGCATCTTTCTTGAACAAATCCTCTTTTAATGTTCCAATTTGAACTCTTTTAACAAGAATAAAAATAAAAGTTTTCTAATATATAAAACCAGAATATAATTTCCTTCCATCAAGATATCAAAATTCTTTGAATATTATTATATAGGTTTCCATAGTTATTTTAAAAAAAAATCTTTTTTATGTGCACATTTTATTGATTTTAAAAGTAACTTATAAAAGAAAATTGTACTTCAATATCAAAAAATTGTTTTTAATTTGGGGTATAATAAATTGTTAAAAGTTTTTATTATTAAATGTGAAACAAAAATATTATATGGTACATTATCTCAATAATATATTACAAGTGATCCCATTATATTTTATATGAAGGGTTTGTCCCCATTATGCTCATGGGTGATCCTGATACAGCTTATATGAAGGGTATAACCCCATTATAACTTATGAGTGACCACAATATAGATTATAAGAACAGTTTATCCCCATAATACCACATAGGTGTTTCCAAAAAACTTATATGAAGGTTTTTCCCCCTTATATATAATGAAAATTAGTGATCCTGATATAGCTTATATGAATGGTGGTCCGCATTATAGCTCTCCAATGCATTTGGTAATGTACATTGTATTTTGATGAAAGAAGGGGGAATTTCTAAATAGTTTCTCTTATGGATTTAACTGGGATCTAGTTATTTGTAAATCAAGTTAAAAATAGGTTATGAATGAGATTCTATATTCTTCAAAAGATGGGTTTTATTTTCTGTCTTTGGGTTTTAAAGGTTTTCTTTGATAAAAAATTATGTGAGTGTTTTTCATATAGAAATTTTTTATTTCATATTCTCAAATAAATATAAAGATAAATGTAGAAATTACATAGTTTTTAATATTTTTAATTATACTAATTATTTTCTTTATTTTATGTCTCTTACTGGTATTTTTATACTCATTATATGAATTAAAAATATATTCCACAATGTTTAAGAAATAGTAGAGACAATGATTTGGTCAATATGAAAATTGAGATGATTTATCATGATAAAAAAACATGTATTATATTAAAAAGTATTGTTTACTAGGAAAAATAGATAACGAGTATAAGTGTCCACTTGTAATCTATGGGTTTACTATATAAGAGTTTGTCTTAGTTCACTAAAACGGAAATCTCAATAGATCTACACGATTTCAAGAAAGTGCATTATAACTTATAAAAAATATTGTGAAATGATTAAGGATGGGTTCTTAATAATTCTTCCATATTTACATAAAACTTCCCCTATAATTTAAACAATAATAATTTAATACTCTTCAATTCCTCTTTTAACACATAGAATCCCTTATAGTACTATAGGAAATTCTTATTTTTAACATGGAGTACCTAGTGTGGATTTTTTGCATGTAAAACCATGATCTAGGTTGTGGATCAATTTATTTATTATAATATGGTCATAGAATTCAGTTACTATCAAGTAGAGAAGACAAGGTTCCATCATGGAATTAAACCACTTGTTATTATATTTCAAATGAGTGTTATTTTGTTTGGACTAAACTTTCTATAACCAATTCACATTTAATAATATTTTTTTCTAATTTATAATAAATATTTATAAACTGTAATTGAAAAAATATACTTTCATATTTATCTTTTATTAGTGAAATATGTGGTAGTTATTGTGGGTCAAAGTTTTTCAAATATTAAAGTGATTTTAAATTGTTTTCAATGGTTTCTAATCATGCCCTAGAGAAAAACTTTCAAAAAACAAAATTATATATACCTACTATATTAGTTAAATTATATATTTTTAAATTGGGGGATATTTATTTATGTAAGATTTTGTATAAATTTTTTTATTATATTCTTAATTCTACCCCCTCTTGAGAACTTCACTATGAACAACATTTGATATCGAATGAATTTATTATTTTTTGTGTCTTATTTTACTCTTTTGTTTACTTTCTCCATGTTTCTTTTCTAATATTAATCATGTAAAGAATAAAAGTTCATATTTTCTATTAATATTAACATTTTAAAATTATAGAAACCTTTATAGATAAAGGATCTATAACTAATATAAAACATTAATATAATAATTATTATTCTCAATGGAAAATAAAATTGAAGATACAACACGAGAGAATGGGTTTTAACATTTGAATAGGTATAGAAAACTAAATATGAAAAACTAAAATCTCTTAAACCTCACTAGAGTGATAAAATTAAGCCATCATACGATTGTAAATATAAATACATGAATTCCTTTTACTCTACGTTAGGGGAAGATGAATTTAATATAATATTTTATTGTGGTACAAAAGTTTATATTTGGTACACTCATTTTATTTTACATGAAAGAACATCCAATCGTAATAAAATGTATTTAATTAAAAATAATTTCAAATATGATACATTAAATATAAATATTATCAAATATATATTTTAATGAATCTTAGGTTCAATAAAATCATAAATACTATAAATGAATTTGGAAACACCGTTGATGATAAATCAAATGATTCGAGGATATTAAGATGTCTACCCTACTGATGGAGAGGCACTATTGTCTCTTTTTTAGTTCTATTCATCATTAATGATTTACTTGTAAAGGAACTAATTTAGAAGCTAATGATGTATAAGTTGGATCATAATGTTAATTATAAGAATTCTGAACCAAATAAATCCATTTCCTTTAAATAACATCATTTAAAATCTAAATAATTTATTATTGATGGGAGAACCACTAGATGTGATGGTAACACTGACTATGATGAGGCGATGGCACAATTGGTAAGACGATTCCAGAATATCTACATGAAGAGTAATATTTTAAATTTTTTAAATTATTAAGTATAATATGATAGAAATGGTACTTGGAAAAATAATATACTTATTTAGAAGTGACGTATGATGAGTGAACATGAAATGAAAAAATAAAGGAATATCATCTAATGTTGGAAAAAATTTAATCTGATGAAAAATGGATCATACCAAACAATTAAATTAAGGTAACATATGACAATTTAGTTGATAAAACTAGTGATTCTAATTTAACATGGAATTATTCTTGTGGGAAATATAATATTAGTTTTAAAGAAGCTTTATCTGAGGTAACATCAATTGATTCTAATAACTATAAAAATGAATCTCATATAAAATCTAAGATGACTATAAAGAGTTATTTCAATACTTCTATTTTCATGAGTCTTCTATTAATGAACTGAAGGTTAATTATAAAAATACCAGATAATACATGTTTTAAATGATTTTGATAAATTTTATATAATTATTAAAAAATAAAATAATGTTATAATATTAATTGAAAATAATGATTTTAAGTTAGTAAATGAACAACATAAAAAGGGATATTGGAGGATTTAATGAAAAAGGTAACATTAAATAAAATATTTGGTATTTATTTATAATTGAGTTAAGAATTAATTTTTAATATCAACCCAAAAAAATAAAAAAAAAATATAAGAATTAAATTATTTTAAATCTAATCTTTTCAATATGCCTTTAGTAATTAATACACTTAGAACCTTTGAATCCAGGAAATCCCATTTTTGACATGAAAGTGATATTTTTTTAATCATTGAAATATGTTAACAAAACTATAAAATAACCTATAAAACATATATGGAATATTAATTCCTTAATTTCAAACATTTATTGACCCTAGAAAATATAGAAACAAAAATCATTCCTTATAAGAATGTGTTGGTATCCTACTTGAATATTACTAGAAAAAACATATGGTATTTGGATAGTGAATGTTTTATATATTTTAAAGAATACTAATAAAGGTTAAAACCCATATTAAATTTGTATGGTGGATATTTCACCTTAAATGAAAATTGAAAAGAAAATATAATTCCCGTAGACAATTCTGTTACTCTAAAACTATTCATATTTCCAATGTTTTATTTGTTTTTAGTTTATGGTACTACAAATTTAGAAATTATCAGTTTTTTTATGATGTTTCTCAAGTTATAGATTAAAATATTTACTATAAGATTTATTATTCTAAATATAATTTATTATTTACTATTTTAATAAATGATAATGTTTATGTTGTTCATGTAAAATTATTTTCTTTCCAAAAATTTCCATTCTTAAATGAATTTAATTATGAATCTTGATTGTGGCATAAGAGACTGATACATAATCATGTATACTCACTTATAAAACAATTTAGAAAATTTTTATTTATGTATCTACTCATGAAATAATTTCCAAAAGATAAAGTGTACCATCCTTGTAGAAAAGTGATGCAATATAATTTTTGTTTCAAACCAAAGAAAGTGATTTTTACCTCATAATCCCTAGAGTTGGTTCATAAAGATTTATTGAAACCATATGAAGATTATTTGTTAGATAAAAATAGTTATGTTTATGCAATCTTTAATGACTATTCAAGATTAAAATTGGTTTATTTCTTTGATCACAAAGGTGGGGACTGTAATTAATTTGAAAAATGTGAAAAAAATAAGAACCCTTGCCTAATTTACCATTACAAATATTAGAAGTAACCATGTATGTAAATATAAAAATTAATATTTTGAAACCTTTTTTCATAGCATGGATATAATCACTACTTTTTTTCTTTTAGAATACCAAAAAATAGTTGATTGAAGAATAAATAATACACATTATGAAATTTCTTAGATCATTATTTCTGAATATGACCTACTTGTCTAATTTTGGGCGGAAGCTATGAATATAAATAGTTATGTAATTAATATAGTTTTAATACGACCTATTTTAAATAATAACCTATTTTATTTATGGAATGGAAGAAAGAAAAAGGTGAATTATTTCATTGTTTTTTATGTAGAGTCTTCATTATCAATAAAAAAATAATCTTTATATATTTTCACCAAATAGTGATAAATAAATATTCCTCGGTTATTCAACCTAATGTAAATCATTTAGGGTCTTTAATAAAACAAATAATGTGGTGGAAGAGTTTGTTCATTTAAATTTTGATAATACAGGTCCATATGAACCTAAATTTTCCATAAAATATCAAAGGGAAGATATGTTTAATTTAAATATAAATAAAGCCTCTATAACATTTTACCATGTTAAATTAATTGAGAAAGGATGCATTCCAAACCAAACTGACCAACTTGACCCTTAATAAGGATTATAAGAACTATGAACGTCTATTACCAACATTGTTAGGACTTACAAATATTAAATATATATTTT
The DNA here is from genome assembly GCA_963277665.1 of Viscum album. Lineage (NCBI taxonomy): Eukaryota > Viridiplantae > Streptophyta > Magnoliopsida > Santalales > Viscaceae > Viscum > Viscum album. The sequence goes on from OY728156.1 coordinate 1,347,107,660, forward strand.
TCAATGATTATCTTGAAAAAGGGACTCAAACATGAGATTCACAATGAAATTTGGTTGAAAATAATTATTTATTATCATATATTTAACCAATGAACATAAATAAATAAATCAATAAATAACATTAGGTAATGGAATTAAAAGAAGGATTAAATCAGTTTGAAAGTTGAAAAGTATGTTAACTTGTTGAAAGACTGAAAGACTACATACAAATTGGTCTGAAATGGGAATAAATATATAAGGTTTCTAAATCCATAAAATTATTTATAATTAATTATAGAACAGTTTCACAAGTTTACAGTTTAGAGTAACGTATTTAATAATATGATTCCTTTTCACTAGTAGCTATATTTAAAGCTATGAGAATACCTATGGCTTATGCAACACATATAAATTTCAAACATTACAAACTAGATGTTATGAGTACTTTCTCAAATGGTTATATTGTTGATGATGAGTTTTTTCAAAAAAATAAATTTATTATCAAATCCCCATTCTCCAAATCATGTTTTTAGATAGTCAAATACAATGTCTGTTTTAAAACATGTTCATATAGATTAATATATAAATAACATCTTTTAATAATTAAAAACGAATTTTTATTGGTGTAGGTAATTCAAATATATTTGTTAATGGATTTTAAAATTTTGCACTATTATTATAAATTTACATTGATGACATTATATTTGTTAAAACAGAAAATTATCTATGTAATTATTTTTAAAAATTAATGAAAAAAGAATTCAAAATGAGTTTTATGGTTTAATTTAAATTCACACATGGTTTGGAAAATGTTCAAGATAATGAAATAATTATTTTAATTCAAATTAAGTAAAAAATAGATATTTTAAAATATTTTAGATTGCATAGAACTAATGGTTGTGATAATTTAATGAGTACTACTTGTATACTTGATTTTGATTAAACCGGGAAATCAGTTTACCAAACAATTTACAGAGGTCTGTTGGGATGTTTATTATAAAAACCTGTTAAATAGACTAAAATAATGTTAAATTTATGTATGTTTACTCACATTAGAGAAAGTACCAAGGAGTCACATCCTAATGTGGATAATATTACTTTTAAATACCTTAAAATTACAGCTAAGTTTATATTGTTTAACTATATATGGAATGCCTTTGAACTAGTTAGTTAATTGAATACTGATTTTACTGGTTGTATGTTAGATATAAAAATTACGTATCGTACATGTAAAATTTTGGGTAAGTTTCTACTGTCAAGGTGTAGAATGAATAAAATTATTTCTTAGTCTACTATAGAAGCTGAGTATATATATTCTTTCATTTTTTGAATTGATTCTATATATGAAACACACATTACTCGATTATGGATATAAATCTCAACATGTACCTATAAATTATGACAATAAAGTGAAACAGTAATTTATAAAAACCCTATATCAAATTACATGATAAATCATATCGATGTCAGACATTGATTTTTTAGATATTATTTTTAAAAAGGTGATACAACTCTGGTGTTTGTTGGTAATAAACGTCTTCTTATTGATATTTTAACAAATCCTTTGTTAGTTAAGAGATTATGTTATATCAAAAAAGAATTACTTATGATCAATTATTATTGATCCTTTATTTTTATTATTATTATTATTTTATGTAATATTTTAATACACTATATTATTTTTATGAATTATATTTGGAAAATACATCATAATTCTTTTTCATTGACTTGCTTAATTATATTTTTCAACCAAACATGGTTTTTATATATATGTTTTTTTCAAACCATGTTATATGTTTTTCAATATTTTATGGATTTTACTTATGTGATTTTAACATTTTTGAAGGAATAGATTCTATGAAACTCGGTTTCCATGAAGGAATAACATTTGTAATGTAATATCTTATTTGGATCATTATCTTCCATGAATTTCTAGTTTCTTTTATCATGAAAGATTCATTATATTATTTTGAAAATTATTTATCATAATTTATTCATTTAATTCATATTAATTGATTTATTTATATATTTTCCCATTTTTTTAAATCCCTCAAATTTGAAATTCAAAATAGATTATAAAAAACATAAATCCTATCACAACCCTTCCAAATATATTGCCTTTCTCTCTAACTGAATGTTTGTCTCATTACATCATAATATCTATCATAATAGTCAGAAATTTCTTTCAAGTTATGACTTCGCATGATGAGATTCAAACAAAAAGGATAATGAAATTTATCCCATTAATTTATATTAATACTTGAAACACACATATTTCGACTAAAGAATAGGTTTTAGAAATAGAAATATATGCTGAATGATTGATGCAAGTTAAATAACTAGTATTGAAATATATTCATGAATTAGGGTGGACTGAGTAGTTTTTTTATAAATGATCGACCATTTTATCCATGGAAAGTAAAATATTTCTATTTTAATACTAAAATTGATACAGTTTAATAGAAAGAATATATGTGAACATTATTGATTGAAGAGGACATAGTATTTTCCTCTAAAAATTGATACAAATGTATAAAGGTTTCTTAAAAAGGAGAATATGAAGTCTTGTAGATGTATTATCTAATCAGGTATTCATTATTTGAAATACAAAAAGCCTCTTTAGGGGATTACTAGAGAAAAACATTTGAGGAGGCCCATTGATATATAACTTCATGCTGAATGAAGGATTACTCTTATGTTTATACCAAATTTGATCTATCCCAATAAAGGGGACTTTAAGATATTAAGACATTAGGATTCCTTTTTCTCTATACATTCAAACAAATAAAGTAAAAGAGATTTTGGAAATATATATAAAGATACATATGGAGGCTATAAGTAATCCTATATAAAATTTTAGTTACCCACCCTACCATAAAATTATATCAACATTAATCAAATGAAAGAAAATTATTCCTAGGGGAGGAAATTTATGCCTCATATAGAGGTTTTTTCTTAAGAAAATCTTCATGGACAAGGATAAAGGTGAATAATAATCCCAATAAAGAAATAAAGATTATGGAAAATGATAAATTCTATGATAAATGAAATCATATATCTACTCTATTAATAAGTCATGATATATCATAGCCTAGTTAGAATTAGAAGAAATTATGAAGTATTTTTCTAAGGAAGAATTATTTACTAAAATTATATATGATTTGCTTTTTAGGGATGAAGAGGATATGAGCGAATATGTGGATGAAGATAAAAGGAGTTCGTCAATATATCCCATGGAAGATCCTTTATATTTCCCCACGTATAGATCGATAGATCAGAATGTATTTTATGAATCTATAAATTCTCTTTTTCCCTTCCTATTCATGAATATGATAAGGGTGATGATGAGTTTGATGATACAGAGCTCTCAGATACTATACCATTTGATCAAACTATATTTTTTGAGAATTATTTGAATAATATAGTGATAGAGAACAAAATACTACAAAATAATTATCAACGATTGTAGAAATTTGTGTTTTTGAAAGGTAAAAAAGAAGGTAGAGAATATCTAAAGAGGCATAAATCCCTAAGTTGTTCTCTATTTGTCATTGATTACTCTATCTCTGAGTCTTATGATGATGGGAATGAAGATAATTATGACGGAGGGAGTCCACCTAGAAATTATATACTTGAAATTTCTCATATTTCAAATGATTTATAAGGTTCCAAGATGTAATTGACTAATATGTAATGTAGGATTGATCCTCTATCACTCTGTCATATTATTAATAGAGAGAAAACTTGGAACATAAATATGAAACAAATAGGTATTTTTTGTAGAAATTAAGACATTGGTGGTTGAAATACATTAATCTATTAGGAAGGATGCTTATAAAAATGTTGGATCACTATAAATATATCAATTTCCTCTATTACTATATACAATCTTGTTATCAAGACGAGTGGACTACTAATTATTGTGTCTTCTATTATTCAACATATCCAATGCTTCATTCTAAAAGAATTTATTCACATGGAAAAATAAATGAGATGATTCTATAATATATTAGAATTATTAATGATGATTTGGAAGTCCAAAAACTATATTTAGTTTAGAGGAATATTAGATTGTTTTTCAAGATGTTTTCTTTAGTTCCTCTTCTATTGTATTTCTTACTAATTACCCTTATTCTCATTCTATCACTACGTACAATGATTATGGAATCATTAAATATCATGTAAGGAAAGAGTTGGAATAATCATTTGAAGATTTTTTTATCTTCTTATGAGTTCATTATTTCTAACCATATAACTCTCTTTGAGGGGATCTATGATTTGATAAAAACTGATCTTAATCAGACTAATGATGATATATAGGTCATCAAAAGGCTCTTAAATATTACCTCCACCCAAAATTTTGTACAACTGTTTAGAAGTCCATTTTAATACTGTAGTTGATGATATTAAGATGCATCCCATTACTTGTGATTTTAATGATTATGTCAACAAGTTGAGAATCCTTGTTTCACTATTGGATATTTTTTTATGGCTAATAAAATGTTATTTCAAATAATATATAATGATTCAGATGCTTCAAATAATTTCACTCTTTTAATGAAACCCTATTTATACAGTGCCCATACAAACTTGGTTGATTCAATATCCACTCCTTTAACTTACACTACTACATCACCTATCACAACAATCCTTATATATACATATTCCATATCAAACCCACATTTTTATTTCACACATGTTCATGCTATGTATTAGATCCATCCTTTTACTAAAGGAATTTTTCTCAATGATCCTCACCATCATACATCTTATCCCATGTATTCCTCTCCACCCATAGACAAGGTAAATACTCTACGTGATACCACATCGATGAGAAAAACTCCATAAAATATTGATTCAGATTGATTGGGAATTTTTTATTCGAACTATATACAGATATATTTAATAAATTTAATAATATCTCCTCTGTTATACTCTATAATTCCTTTTATCTTATTTATTCATTATATATTCTTCTTATTTATATTTCTTCATTTACATAATTTTTTACAATCCAAGAAGTGGGACACCATACCTACTATTCAAATTTGAATTTTCTAGATTTATTATCTTTATTTTAATTAGATTACATCCAATATTATAATTGAGAAATCAAAATAAATACTCTTAAACATTCCAATTCATTTAGTTATTGTAATATTTAATTTATGCCATTCTTATACCATGAATTCTGATCATCAAAAGGGGGATATTATCAGCAAATCCAAATAATTCCTTGTTTTAATGATCGTAAATCATGATATTTTTAATTACAATGAGATTTTTGTTTTACAAAATAAGCCTAGGTTTTTTTTATATCATGCTAATTATCGACCTTTCATATGACTAATAACACTATTATGTGAAAAAAATCTTAATTAGTGAGAATATTTGATCTCCTGTATGAATATTATATCATCTATGATTTTATGTCTCATATGAACATAAGTAGAAACCTTCCTTGATGACCCCATATGACTGCATGAAGGAAAAAATTAATTTCATGCCTAACCAAGCATCCACGCATCTCTGTCTATATAGACAATAATCCATGTAGATAATCATAAACATGGTCAGTGGAACGTTCTCAATGTATTTAAGTGTACAGAAGAAGAAATAAAATCAATTTTTCTTACTAACAGATATTTCATATCTAATATTTTATCCTTGATATAGTTAAGTACCAATCTTTTGTGCGGTATCTTATAAATTTTTTGTTCCTTTATGAAACCATGATTCTTTGTCTCTATGAGATGAATATTATCATTCCTAGAGATTGGAATATAAAAAATTTTATTCAGGTCTCTAGTTTATAAAATATTAAATAATGGTCAAAGAATTTAAGACTTTAAAATAGTCCCTAAAATTAATTAATTATAATTACTCTCAATTGCTATATAAAAAATAAGATGAGACATATAAATTAATTTGAAGCCTTATGTGAGAACAAAAAAGTGTGATGATAAAGAAAATATAGGGATAATCTATAAGAAATTTTTCTACACATAACACTTTATTCTATGAGAATAAATGAAATATATACAAAAAGATTCACAAAATATTTTAGATATATATTGAGGATAGGTTTATAGAAAATTATACAAATAGAAGAATATTTTTGATCATCTAAAACTAAATAAAAATTGAATTATTTTTATACTCTCTTAATTCTTCTAAATATAAATTTTTCTTTTCCTTTTTAGTTTTTAATATGTTTCATTCATATTGAATTTCAATTTACCTTATGCTTTAAATAAGTGAACATTAACATGATATCTTTTTTTTACCTTTTATCACGCTAATAATTCAGGAATATGATATATTAAAGAATGGACTATCTAATATATTGTTGTTTCATGTAAAAACCTAATCAAATCCCTATATAATATTATTTACTACAAATAATGGGAATGCGAGTGGGTTAGTATCATGTGTATATGTCTAGATTCTAGCTTGGAACTAACTTCTAGTTTTTTAATTTTTATTGTGTGTTATTTAATTTTTTCAACACTATCTAAACCTAATTTTCATTTAACATTATATTTTTAGTTCTACATTGTAATAGGTATTAATAAATTGGGTTTTAAAAACTACACTGTAATAATTAAATTTTATTAATGATATATATATATATGTCTGATGTGAGTAGAATTATTTCAAAATTAATAGTGATTTTAAATTTTTTAAATGGGTAATAATCATGTATTGGAGAAAAAATTTTCAAATACGAAATTATATAAACGTTCGATATTAGTCAATTGGGATATTATTAAATTTGGGTATATTGAATTATATTTTGTTCATAGAAAAAATTATTGGATGCCCAATCCAACTCACTCTTTAATACTCCACTAATACCAACACCGAAAATCATCAACAAGGAATATAAATTTTTGTTGGAGATAAATTATTCAATCATATATATCCATGGAAAAGAGTCATAATGTTTTTGAATAAGAAAGATGTAATTATGAGATAAATTACCCCTTTGAAATTACTGATCATGTTAGAGACTTTTCTCATCAATTAACACTCCATCCAAACATATCTAACATACGTGACACATTCCACATATACCTTCTAAGGAAGGTCATACTAGATGATTCACTTGTACTAAATTATGATTTAGTATAGTTTTATCAGGAAATATTTTATGAGGAGTAGTCAGTGGAGATATTGGACAATAAAGACGATGTTCTTCGCAATAAGATTACTCACCTTGTCAAAGTACTTTTGTGAAACCACATGTATAATGTGATAATAGTGAAAATGAGGAAGAAATTAAATAAAAGTACCCTTATACATTTTCACATCAATTTTTGAAATAAAATTTCAATGATGAAATTTCAAAAGGGGTGAATAATGAACAACCTAAGTTATTTTAAATGAAATTTCCTTCCCAATATATATATGTGGTATTGAGATATAAGATAATATATAAATCTTCCACATGCACACTCTAAAAAATAGGCACTGTTTTTTTTACAATAAAACAAAACATTACATATAGAGTGTAAATATACACAATGAAATTGAAAACTGTATTATGTGATAACAAACGCAAGTAAAAAATCACTAGTATAAATACTTTGAAATTGAATAATATAGAACGCTGATAGGAATTTTAGAGATGAATAAATAATATAGGAAGAATTTATAGGAAGTATAAACCCAATGTGACTATTAGGAATAATAACTAACCACTTATAATAGTAACTAACTATTGGAAATATTTAAATTTTGGATAAATAATATTTAAAATGAAAAACACAATAAAATAAATAAATTAATTAATTAATTATAATATCTTAAAATGAAATTTATAACCATAAAACTCAAAATATATATAATTATAATATATTAAAAAAATTATTTCTTTATATATTTAGTAAAAGATTATTTTTTATGTTAAAATTTCAATAGCATAACTACCAAATATTATTTATTTAAATATAATGGACCTCATTTTCAAAATCAGCACATATTAATTATCTTAATGTGATTTTTTGGTTTTTTTGTAAAAGATAAATTTTTTTGAACAATAAATATGCTTTTTTCATATACCATGTGTTTTATGACATCATAATTATGTTAAAATGGATTAATAAATAATAAAAACCTTTCAAATGAATTAATTTTTTAAGGAGTAAAATAATATTTTTAAATTTATTAAAAATAATTCCAAACATATAAATTAATTTCGATAGTCTTAATTATATTTTAATCTAATATAATAATATTTTAATTTATTATGATAAAAAATACAATGATTTAATTTATTTTTAAAAGAGTTTAAATTAAGAATAATATATAATTTATAATCAAACACTTATATTAGCAACAATATTCATTACTATTCCTAATATTGCTTTGTAATTTATTCCAAAACTCTTCTCTCCTTATCCTATAAGTACTTCATAACATCCAACCATTCCTTCTCACTTTAAAACTCAATAATTATCCTATTATTTATAAAAAAGGATCATTTAATATCCCTTATAATGATTTTCTAGTCTTGGTCCTACCAAATGGCCAATTCATGATTCTATAATGAGTAGTATAAAAACCGTACCCAACAACGATATATTTTATTATAATAATTATATTAAATATTCAATAATTTCTAATTCCTAAAAAATCACAAAATAATCTATAATAATATGATTAAATATTTATAATTCTAAAATAATTATTGTAAATTAATAAATTATTTTTTCCATCTTATTACATTAAAATTAAAAATACTTATCATACTATGGTGGGTTTATACAACATGTATGTCAATTTCTGCAATTCATATATACCTTATTATTATGGTTCTAAATTTTTTTTTAAATAAAATCGTAATATTAATAATTATATTAAGTCATTTATAATGATTGAAAATTATAATGTAATAGTTAAATAAATAAAATTAATGATTAAACATCAAAATCTGTTTAACTACGTAAAAAAGTGGTTTGTTGAGAAGCACGTTTCTATTTTTATATACTTTATATATTAAAATAAGTATTGATACATCATATTACTAGGATTACATGGAGATTTACATTTAAACTCTTTGAGCTCATGGAATCCCGATATTAAAAATGAAGACTAGTATAATCCTATAGACGAAAATATGGGACCATGAAATAATCATCTCAATGATTGAATAATGAAAAATATTATAAAAAATAACTTAATGGTATATGAATGGAATGAAAAAATTAATATCAAAATATACATTAAATTAGTTTAAAATATATTAATATTATTATTCACAACATTAGTGGTATTTCAATGTGGGTCAGACTCAAGGTAAGTATTTCCTCCAAAGTCTTCATTATTGTTAATACTTTCCCAATATTCAATTCCTCTATAATATTATTATTATAATCTATATTTTAACCATTATCCCTTAATTTTAGCATTAATATTGTTGGGATGTAAATTTATTTATGATTCTCATCATTTTATTTCTTAAACATAATCTTTATAGTGTTATATGAGATTCACATATCATTACTAAAAATAGAAATTATGCAATGTTATTTTGGTTATATATTTTAATATATACAAAATATTTTACTCCATGTTGATTTTGACCTTGAATTTACAAATTTAAATTTTAACTCTTATTTTTAATACCTTTGTGGTTAATCTAATAAATATTCATTTTGACACCATTATATAACTAATTTTCTTTCTATTTTTTTACTTCATGATTATAATTGATGATTTATTTATGTTTCTATATAAAACACATAAGTTTATTATGAATTGATTTTATGGGTGAGGCCTTAATTATAGAGTCCCAAATATATTGGGTAATACTTTCATCTCAGGGGGATACTTTGTATAGTGCAATGGAAATATTCCTAGAAATATATGGTATTGTGTCTTAGTATTATTACATAAATTATGAAAATAAAGTGTTTACTGTTATGAAACTTTCTAATTATTTCCTAATTACATGTTATCATGATACTATTTCTTCTATGTTTATCTATGTGACTACTTATCATTCATCTCTTTTATGATTCAATTAAGGATGATATCTCACTCTCATGTTTTCTTTAGTTTCCCCTTACACTGATCTTATGATCACCCCTTATTTATATATATCCCCATGATATCCCATGTTGATATAGTAGAAATTTTATAACTTAGGGTGAATAATGGTATTGGAAATGACATATTATGTAGTTTTTTAAAAAAATCATCCAAGGATAGTGGACCTCTGATTTTTAGCTCTATAATATAGAATGTTTGATAAGAATAATGTAATAATATGTGTAAAAGAAACATCCTATTATAGAAACCTTTAATTTATTTTCTAAAAATGCCTTTGTATTTACAAAAACTCAGTGAAATATAATAACAATATCAATTGAAGTAATAAACAATCATATGAAATAAAATGTAACCATTTTAGAAATATAATGGATTCACAAAGAGCATCATATTAAAAGGAAACCACCACAAATTACAAAACATCTCAACTATAAAAAACACCCCCATTCTAAATAACATTTTCACTAAGATTAGTTATTATTCCATTATTATTCATAAAATTATCATCCATCAAATATGTCTTGAATGTTGTCCTGAAAAATCATATTAGGAATTTTATTGAACACCTATATTATAATTATTGTTCTAGAGATGATTTTATTTCATTAAATATGGAAAAACAAAATTTTAAATGATTTATTAGGGGAATCAAAGACGCGTCAACCAATGAATATTATATTTATTTAACATATATTTCTTATTGAATAAATAATAATTTGATATTATAAATCACTTGTGGATTCTTAAACAGAAGGAATTAAATATAGAAACCTACTAGTAATTGATGTATCCATTTACAATAGGTGATATCCCACTATTTTAGATGGATAAAAAACTTATTAAACTTTGAAAATATATAAAATGGATAAATATTAAGTAAAAATAAAAAATTATTAAACCCTAGGTCTTCATGACCATGATTGGGAAATAAAAAATCATAAAAGAGAGGAGAAGGGAATAAGAGATTATCTTGGATGACGTAACTTGGGAAATCCCCTAAAAAACTAGGGATAATATCCCTGGTGATTCCAAGAGAAAGGGAGGAGAGAGATATTTGATGTTTGGGGATGGAGAATTAAACAAGGGAGAAATAAGGTTAATCCATTATATAGATAGATTTTGGGAATAAAATAAAAATATATTTTCTAAACAGGTTTCATGGTTTGGTCATATGGTTAGTCTCACTGGGAATATCTCATGTCGAATATTATGGAGTTAAAATATACCTTACATGATTTGAATTCGCAGTTATTCCAACCATGCACTAACCATATGAATGTTATTGTGAAATAAAATTGAAACACATTGTTAGGGTTCATAGTTCAAATAACACAAAACCAACCAAGAATAAGATATAATAAGGTTTATTTTTATCATACATGGTTTACCCACATATATTATTAAACCATACAACAACGTTGATTTCATATGTTTTCTTAAAAAACATAAAATCTCAATACAAAAACAAAAAAGGTATCATAAAATAAATAATTTATATAATATATACTATAAATATAATTTAAGGTATCTCAAAAGTCTCCCCACCATTCCACTTTCCAACATAAGAATTTCTATATGAATAGATTAATCAAAACTAAATCCAAGGAATTAAAATTTTCCCATAAAATCAATAAACCCAATATCTCTGAAGAAAATGTAATGATATATATTATTAGTGATAATTAATTCTAAGAAGATATTTCATTATGGTTATCCAAGTATTGAGTATGTCATAAATCATAAGAACCGTTTAACCTTCCTAGGTATGGGTAGGTAGGGAAAAATAATTCCCACATTCTTAATTCTATCTAGATGGACCTTAGTTCAATGAAAGGAAGGGTCCAAAATGAATTCCACATCACATTGACATGAGACTGTTCAATTATGGTCTATTAACCATTTAGAATTATTTTAATGGATTATAGGATTCATATACCTTGAACAAAAACTAATTATACAACACAATAATAGACATCACATCCCCCTCAGATTTCATAAAAAAATAAATAAATACTTACAAAAATATCTATCTTAAACATCATTCACTCTGATAATATTTAAATATATAAGGACATCATAATTCATCAAGATTCTGAATTGAGTTCTATCATATGATGTTACCAATAGCTACAATATATAATTACCCAATAAACACATCATTATATATTACATTATAAAAATTGAAATAACTTATTTAAAATAATGAAGATCATAAAAAAGAAATTCAAAATAATAACTCAAATTTATAGAGCTTATAATTTCTACAAAAATACATTTTAGAAACATGTTAGGCAGCCTAATCAACCAAAATAAGGGTAAGTCCTCAATTCTTACTAATATTAAAAAAATTGGAACTCGATTATTACACCAATATCAAACCTAATATATATTCCTAATGATAAAAATAATAAATTCATGATTTCAATTATATAATAACCATGCCTATATAAATATGTTTTTCATTCTTAGCCTTTTCACCACTAGACCCCACTCTATTATCCTCTGGTTTGAAGGTACCTTCTTCATTTTCAAACTAAAATGTCATAACATCTTTTATTATTAGTTATTTTTAAATATCTCTACATATATGACTTGAAAAAAAGAACATATTAAATTAAATATATGGGAGAATAAACCTTCTAAAACATTTATCATTAAAGGTAAGAATAAATCATGTAAAAATGGTACTATCTCATAAAATGACTGGTGTATTCCAACAGAATATGATGAAAATTTTGGACAAAGAATTACTCCATCATCTCTACCATTTTGGTGGTCTTAGGTTAAAGTTATTGAATAAAAATTTTCTTGAAACAATCCCATGACAGTTCCTTCGGCGTCCTATTCCAATTTATATATTTTCACTATTCAATCTATTACCTTCATGTTTTAAAGTGGTGAATATGAAAATGGAAATTTTAGGAATCTCAATAAGATTAAAAAATTTTAATAGACTTCCTCAAATTCTACACTTTTGAAGAAAAAAACTCCCCTTACAATAAATTTGTACTATGTCCCTATAAATCTTAATTCAAATATTTTTGTATAGTAGTATCTAAATTATATAACCTATAGTGACTTTAACATCATTGAAAATCGATGCTATTGACCTCAAATCAACAAGATGTCCATTTTACAAAAAATCATCTATCATTATGTATATATGGTTCATTATAAATCCTTAAGGCAGAATAAGTTTATAATAATAACACAAAACAAAATCAACATGTAACCCAATACCTAAATACATGAAATCATATTATATTCAATGAAATAAAATTAACACACTAAAAATCCTAAATACATATACCAAAAAAATAATTAAAAGAAACATGACAAAATTTAACCATTACTTATGAAAGAAAATTTAGTTTAAATTGGTATAATTTGAAAAATTATCAATAAATAACCTTTTTAAAATCCAAATAATCACATTGAAAATATTCTATTTCCTTTTGAAATAAAAAAATCAATGTTAGGATCCATGGAAAGTAAGAAATATCTACTTTATAAAATATACAAAGACACGAAAATAACATTTTTATTTCCAAACATTTCACCTTACATCCATGTACACTTTATCACCCCCCAAGAGACATGATTTTTTGTTATACCATTATAACACCCCCCATATCCAAAAATTACATCAATAAATTTTGTATCATAATCACTAGTCATAGTATAATTTATACATAGATAAAAAAAATCTATTTTGAATAAATGAGCACATTACTTTTAAAATACCCTGAGATTAAAAAATAAAATTTTGAATCCACATAATCGAACCTTTGAAAAGCATAATTCCCAAAATACCATAAAATAATCTCAAATTTTAATCCAAATGGTCTATAATCCATAATAAAAACAATTAAAAATCAGTATTAATCTAAAAATCTCAAAAACCACATCAATATATCTCAATAGATTAAAAAAATAGAGTAAAATTAGTGAAATAATAAATCAAAATAATATAAAACAAGTGTTTTTAAATATTACAAGATTTCACTACATAGTTTTCCAAATCATACAGTTACCAATAAATTTTTTGTTGGGTTAGAACCATGAATCACTGATATATTATACATAAACCATGGGATGTTACATGTTACAATATATAGATAAGGATGATTCAATAACTAGATGATATCACACGGCCTTGATGTCTTGAATTTTTAATAACAGAAACCCCAACCATTGGGCCAAGTCACCCTTGTCTAGTTTGATATACCGCATGGATTTCATTCAATACCTTCCTTCTGAACAAAAACTAATTAAATATTATCATGACATGAAAATGAATTTTAAAGACAATAAATCAAAAGGATTATGTGCTTTAAATTTTTTTTCATCATCAATGAGAGAATACTGAATATTTTATTCACTGAAACAGTCACCTGTCTTGATTAAACGTATATACCCATACCCTACCCAAGCTCATTGATGATAACCACCAATTACTTAAAATTAAAATTCCCTTTCAATAGAGATATTATTGTGAAGTCCCATGGATTAAAGGATGTAATCCCACCATATGATAAACTTTTCACTTCTAATTTATCCGGTAAACTATGAATGATAGTCGAACATCAACCATTGGCTATATGAACTAAGGCCTTCAACCCATATAATTTTTAACTCAGCACTCCATCCTCTTATTTATAATTTATTTCAGGAATAATTCCAAAAAATATCCATCCCCACATCATATATATTTTCATAGAAAATCATTCAGTTCCATCGCCATTTTACAATAATTATAGACCTCCCATTTTTTATTTCAAACATTGTTTCCCTAGAACATTTTTTTCTTTGACTAGTAACTCCTGGTGAATTGTGCATGTCACCATTATGATTCACATAGATGAATCTATAAAAAATTTCTTTTGTAATTTACCCATGGGTAAATTCTTCTACTTATCATCACTAGTTACTTCTTATAATCTTTGAATTCTATACATCTCATTTCCAACTCTGGAACTTGGTGTGGCACCTGGAAGTTTACCCTTCATTTTTGGTCACTTATTCTTTTAGTAAAGACCAACTAATGAGTATAAGAATTATAATGATGCTCTATATTCATTACCAAAATAAAACTCCATTATGATTATAATAATACTAAGCTATCATCCAATCATCTACTTCTATTAAACATTGTTCATTCAGCTAGATCAATTATGTATGATTGAAATTCATTATTTAGCTCTATCTGGTGACATCTTCTCCCAGTTTGAATTTGACTATCCCATTGAAAAGTTTTACTATAATAATATTTTATTACCATGTGTATCATAAATAGAATTATTTTCCAAAACATCTCACAATTGACCAAAAAATAGTTATCACACCAAACCCTAAAAATTTGAAACATGATAATTGTTTCTCAGATCAATTTGAGAAATCTCCAAGTAAAAGGATATTCTAATTATTTCAAGAAATTCCCATCACTCAACTTTAGTTCACCCATTTTAATGGATATATAATTATTCTCCATGATCCATTTAATCACACAGGAACCCACTAATGAAATTTCCCCCATAGTCTTGTAGACCACGATCCCATCTAAGTCCTATATGAAATTACCTTAATCAAATTGGCGTTATTTTAAACTAAATCATGTTGATGTATCATCTAATAATTATACTATGTATAATGCCTATATCCCTAATCCTTCTGAACATATGTTCTTATAATGACTTAACCCTTAATCATTCATAAAACTAAACTTTTTCTGGAACATTGAACATAAATTATATAATAAAAACGAAATACCTTCCAAAATACCATTTTCTAGAAAGTAAAATCGCATCAGATGAAAATATTCTACCAAAATGTTTCTTTAGTGTAATCAAGGAATGCATGGTCATTTCCTCCAACTACATTAAGCCATGATTTTGATCCTTCTTGGATCCCCCTATTTGTTACAAGACCAATGTATATTTTAATTACCTTTTAAAAAATATTTTCATAAATTTGGATACCATTGAAATATTCATTTCTACCCTTTGAAGAGTAAAAATTCAATAGACATAGTTTGTATAAATCCTAGATTTGGTGTGGTTGGGGTCAACATAACTGAAGTCTTTATAGATGAGATAAAAATAACTATCCTATTATAGAACATTAGAGTATCTTCCTAAGATATTTGATTAAATGTAATGAACATTCCTATAACATGTTTCAACATGACCTAAAAAATTATTATAAAATAATTTTATGAACCCACCACATAAAATAACCATTAGGAAGAATTTCATCACAATACATCACCCACAGATCCAACATATTCTTCCATCCAAGTAAATATTATCTATGTGCTACCCTTATAGTATCAGCGAAATGTATGAAAAAATCTAGTATATATTCTAGAAATCCCTTTTTCAACATAAAATCTCAAATATTGAACAATCATTTGGACAAGATCACACTTTATTTTTTTAATGGATTGAAAACTCCTTAGATTTATGCTATGTGGAACAATACTCACACATTCTTTATAAATTTTTCAATAAAGTTACATGGTATATAATGGATCCAATGAGATCTCAAGAACTTGGCCAAATTTAAATTCTATATCCAAATTCTATATTCTCATGAAAACCATGCCAAAAATCTATAATCTAATGGTATGTGTAATACCTTGAGATTCTGTGAAGTATTGTTTTTGAATTAATTTATCCTTTTGATATAATACATTTCACATGACACTAGAAATAGTTCGTTATATATATATATATATAAACTAAGCCAAAAATTCTATTCACATGACACTGAATAGGATTATGGTACATTAAATCCGGACTTGGCTTGCACTATACACAATACTGTCTTGGCATATGCTAGCCACAGAACCGATATAGCATACGTTACATGCAACACTGCATTTCCGTGAAGCATCATCTTATTATATTTTTTTAAATGATATAATTATAACCTATTAGTTAAAAATAGTGATATAAATATTGATAACTACTTTTAAAATATATTTTATTCTAGTTTTATAGAAATAAACCATATTGACAATTAAATATATAATTTCTGGTGAAGTCCTTATATGTTTAAAAATACAATGAAAAACACTTCAGTTCCTTCTATAAAAAACTATAAAATTAATTTTAAACACATACTGAAATATATTTGGGTAAAATAACCTTAATTTTCAAATTAATAAATCTGAAATTAGTTTAGGGATAATTTTGTTGATTTTTCTAAGAAACATCATTTTTTGATGAATAAGAAATATATATTTTTTTTAGTTAAAAACTATCTTTTCTTTTAAATAATTATTAATGGTAAATTATATTATACATTTTTTAAAGTAAAATTAGATCAATTATTTATATATTAATACAGTGTAGTTAATTAGACTGAATTTCACTTTGAAATTTAATATAAAATCTTAATAAACATTTGAGATTATTTCTACCTTAAGAAATAGTAATTTTTTTCACATCTGTGGGATTAAAATTAATCTTAATTTTTCAGCTTCTATGAATTGAATTTCAAAAAACTTATATACTCCATTTTAATAATTATAATATTTAGAGTATAATATTATCAACATTATTTTTTCCAAAAAAATATTACTAAAAGTGTTTAAAAGTAATCATATCGATTATGGTTAAATTATGATTAATTTGGTACTAAACTTTAATCTTAAGGGCCCAAATGACTTATAAACTACTCCAAAACCACTCTTCAGGATATACTTCAACCATAAAACTTAAATTATTTATATATATTGGTTTTTTATTACTTTTTATGTAATAACATGTGTACAACTAACTTGTTTTCAAAAATTCCAAGTGAGTACTTTTCCTTACCTATAAAAGGCCAACACCTCTCATTCTTCCTCACAAAACTCAAATATCTTATGTTATAACAATATATACCCAATATACATAACAAAATTCCTCCCACACTCCTTTAAACCCCCATATGGGAATTAAGTATTCCAAGGAAGCCTTTGGCACAAACCGAAAGGGGTTATCCGATTAAGAGGTGGTGCCTTCTCTCAAGCTACTTTATTTTAAATTCCCAATCAACCCCCACTCTCTTTATTCCAATATTCTATGAAACACCAGTATCCTTAGTATACTATTTATTTTTATGTTATTTATTCTACCTACACTTACACAAATTGTCATCTAATGTGTAACAAACCTATTGTTTATGTGTACAATGAACTACCTCTATAGTGAATGATGATTGGTCAATTTTTCCTTAATGCCTCACATTAGGGATATTATGATGGAAAATATATTTACATAATTAATATATTTTATATGTTATATATTTAAACTTCTTTGTTGCTTTTGAAAACAAATATGTTTTTTACTATCCATTTTGTGTTAATACGATAATTTCTTCTGAGGAAGTGCAGACTACCAAACCATCAAAGTGATATGATTTGTTTATACACTACATGAATTGTTTTAATGGTGGATTTAAGAATATATTTGATATATATGTTATCAAAAATTTACTTTAACAATTATATATTTATATATATACATACATATATTTCTTTTACTTTTTTTTCTATCAACACTATAATTAAACATAAATACCATTCAGGCATATGTACGGTCTACCGTCTCCAAGAATGGTGTATTAAAATTAATATGTATATATTATATAGATTATTATAATACACATATATTGTATATAAATTATTTTTATTTCATGGTTTACAATCATGATTTCATTATATAAGTATTAGTACCAAAAATATAACAAATTATGTTACGTGAAGTATAATGATAACATTACCCAAAGTGCAACCTTAACAAAGGATGGTTAATAAGTGGGTTAAATAAGGTTCTAATAAAACCATATATTGTATTATATATATTAATATGGTTCGTTACGATATGTATAAAAAATTTATATTTATTATACTGTTGTTTTGAATGAGTACGATGACTGTCAAGACACATGGTAAGGGGATTTTATATCACTTTTAATTTCTATGAGATACATGATATGTTCACCACTATTTCGTTTTTTTTTTGTATGTAAATCCCATGATTTTATTCAATGTATCTTATGCCTAAATTTATGGTTATTCACATATCAATTTTATGAACATTCTTTCATGGGGTATAAGTTTAATAAGTTTCCAAATCAGTGAAATAGTTATGTCTTAATTTACCTTATTTGAGACCCAGGCTTTGTTATGAACCTAAATTCTATTTGAGGTGTATTTAATTCAATTTCACATATTATATCCTAAATTGACTTATTTTCTTTCTATTTTAATCGTCATTCTGTTTCATTTTATTACATGGAGTGTGTGATCCCATGTTACCAAATTATAAGTGTTTATTGAGGCAATCTTATCGCTTTTCAGTATTTCATCTGTTTATGCTTCCATTGAGGAAATTTTAATACATGGAATTATGTGATTTTTTTATATTAAATGGTATTAGTTAAAGACCAGCCTTTGAGACGATGTATAATTATGAGGCCTGAAGAGTCCAGAACGTACTTTCACACATTTTTTAGGTTCATTAAATAATCGTGGGAGCGGGTTTTTATAACTTTTAAACCAGTGCCTGGATAAAAATATGAGGGAACTATTTAACTCATAGCATTGGTATTCTCCTAGAAACGTAATAATAATTTCCAACATGGGCCAACAGTGGAAGTTAGTTTTGGTCGTAAATAAAATAATTAAGTGGTAATTATTTTATTTTAAAATCCTTATAACTTCAAAACAGTAACTCAGACTGGAAATCCAAGAGTACCATTGAGCTTGAGAGTGTGTGTTTCCCTTATGTGTAGCATAACCTCGATCGTCACGAGTTGAGGGGGAAAGATAGTTTTTGGGTTTTTTTTAAGAAAATTAAATTGGTGTGTGTTCACAGTTTTGGAAAATTCTAAATGGCTGCTCGAATAGAAAATATGAGGGCACCGTTGTGTCCATAATGACACCAATAAATATGAATGAAACTAACCCTGAATGGTGTGAGATGAGAGATAAAATTAATTTTCATTCATTTTAAGAAAACAAAAATAAACTTAAAAATATCATTTTATTCAAAAAATGTTTTTCTGCGACACGACGATAAGTCAACAATTTCATTTCATAAATCAAACAGTGCAACATCTGTTTTAATGAAGTGTAACATAAATATTATTTCATAAATGAGACAGCATCATGACATGACAGTTAATTGTTATAGAAATGATGCGATGTGTTTCTCTTTTAATAAGGTAACAGGGTGGAGAAATAGATTTATATATATAATTATTCAAATGAACAATGACTTAATTATCTCCAGCGACAAACATTGAAGAATCAGAAATGTGGTGAACACTCCTTGGAGAATGGATCTGAGTCCGATGAATGATTAACACCAACAGCTTCAAACAAAATTTGATTATATGAGGATGGATCACCATAAGAGACGAGGCTTCCCTAAAATTGAAGCTTCTCCAAATATGGGTTTATCTTTTGGGAATTTTAATTCCCCTTTCTTTTTTCTAAGATAACGAATATGGAACCAACCATGAAAAGGTTAATCCGTGGTTTTCTTGTAATTAGGGAGGTTATTATTTTACCTCTATGTTTTTTATTCGATAGTGACCTGAGCCATTTACATATAACATTTCATGATTTCAAGCATAATAAATCATCGGAGTACAAGCCAAGGATTGTTAAGCCTAGTGTCTTGGAAGACTTGGTACATAAAACATAATACATGCGGCTAAAAAACACTTTTTTATTTAATATCAATAATGAGCTCCTAACTTCCTTTGAGCCCTTACATCTACATAGGGTACCTTGGGGAAAACATGAACAAAGGGATGAGCGAAAAAGCCTAGTAAGGGAATGACCATAAAGAAAACATCTTAAGTACATGAGTTAGGAAGCATGACATATTGATATCCAAAACATGGAATATATGAAATAATATCATATAATCATGGGATCATATAAACATGGAGTAATATAAATGTGGTAGGAACATAAAACATTTCTTTAGTATGGGTCAAGGCTAACTGCCAATCCCGTTTCCCATTTTGGTATGGGTCAAGGCTAATAGCCAATCCCATTTTACATCTCATCTCATGAAACTTAAACATACCCAATGTATTGGAGTGCTATCTAGGTGCACCAATATCAACATTTTCATGAATATTCCTACCACATAAATATTATTTCAACATAAATATTCTTTCCATATAAATAAACATACATAATCTACCATACATAAACGTAAGGTTACCCATGGAGAGAATTGGGTACCACAATCATGACATAAAGCATAACCAATGAGTGTATCATGAAAATGTCCATGAAAGAAAGGTATTAGAATATAGGAATATAACATGTTATGTGGTAACAAATTGAATTGACATCATATAAGAAATGTATTTCAGAAACATTAGAATTAAAACATTTTTATGCGGTTTTAAAGAAAATACTATAGAGGTTTTAAAATAGTAAAAAAGAAATCATTTTATATAAAACCATAATTAAACCAAGAAGGTTTTCATAATATTATTCTGACTTTATAAAGGCAATTTTTTCTTAAAAAAGGATATAGTGCACATGATATTGGTTAAAAGTTCAGGAAGTTCCTTTAAAACGAGTGTGCTTATTGGGAAGTGTCGAGGAGGGATTCATTTAGAAGCATGTATATCCCCAAAAGATAATGAGAGATGGATCTTGGAACATGATTATGGAGCATATAAACAGAATTTAAATGTTTTAAATAAAATAAAAAGACAACTACATTTTGGTAAAAAAAGAAAGATAGAGCAACCCGAAGGAATAAACGATGTTCAGGTAGAATCCATTACAGTTTATCGGCATGGTATCGGGTGTAACTAAGAGAGCATGATGAGAGAGGTAATGGGTTTCTCATCACTTATGAAAAATTAGGGCAGTATGGTGGAGGTGAGAAAATCTACCCCATCACGTGGTATTACACAAAAATTCATAACATAGAGAACAATCTTGACTAAGAGTGAAAATGAGAGGATCCCTTACCTTAAATCCCTTGGAGTTGTCCACTTGTTATTAAAGACCTGAATAAAAAAATTTAGGCTTATTAATTAACAAGTCCATAACCTCTTATATATGTAATTTATTTATTATAATCATTTTTAGATCATTCATAACCTTTTTTTACTAGTTTTATGGTTCAATTTCATTTTTTGGGCTCATTAGTTTACTTGGCTTCAAAAGATCGGTTCACTTATATTCAAGATTGGATTATATGTAAGATGAAAGTGGTTGTCCATAATTGAAGTTATATTCTTTAGTGCACATAAATTATATTACATGGTTTTAATTATAATTAGGTTATTTAGAGTGAAGTTTAATTATTATATATATATATAACCCTAATGATAACTATTTTTCTTAATAGGTGGATTTGATTACAAAGAACATGTTTACCTTTATAAATTAATACCATTTGAAAAGAAGGATTAAAAAACTTAAAATATGATATAATACATATATAATAATCTAGTTCAACTATAACACAAATGGTTTCAAGACCATAATTAAAGATAATAATAGAAATTTAACAATCATTGTCCTTAAATGTGATAAATTAGCACATCTCAAACGGCGATTTCATTGCATTCAAATAAAAGGGTGGGGAAAGGAGAGAAGATAATTATATATACCATTAGAATGAAAACATTCTACTGGATTTATTTTATTGTATTTATCATACTATTATAGTGAAGGTATGTGGGGAAAGAAATAAAGTGAAAATAACATAAATGAAAAGAAGAAATTGGGAAGAGGAATTTTACCTCTTGATACATTCTCCTTTGATAACCACTTAAGGGGAGAGGTATTGGTATTTGGAAGAGGCTAAGAGATTTTGGATGTGGGGAGGATCTTGGTGAGATATTTGGATAGAATAATGGAAAAGAAAAAGGATTGACAGGGGTGAAGAGAAGAGGGAGTGAAGGGGGGTTTATAGTAGGGGAGAGGAGGGATTTCAAAATATTATAATCATTAATTTATTATTTCTTCACAAGAAAAGGAATAATAAGTATTCCCAGACCAATAATTGTAATTTTATCATGTGATCCTGAACCATGTGGGAATACATCAGCAGAACTTCATCAATGAATCAATAAATCCCTGATTTAGCATTTATTGTAAATTATCGTATTTTACAATTCAGTAAAAATTCATGTAATTCAGAAAAATTAAAAAAAATTAACCTAACCTTTTTTCAACATGTGAATCCAAAAAATGAAGTCCATTTTTCAAAAATTATTCTCTAAATATGATTATTTTAATATTTAATTTAAATAATAATTTATTATTGTTTGGCACAAATCGCTCAAGGTATCATTGAATCATTTTTGAGGTGATTGTGTTTGTTGAAAAAGTGGACATATGAGTGGTGATTGTTGACAAAAAAAATAATGACATAAAAATTTGTTGATAAAGAGGATTTCATGATGGAATGTTGATTTCAAGAGAAAAGGTCAACGATCCATGTTTGATTTGTGAACATTGACAAAAGGAATGGATGATCTGGAGGCGGTACAAAAGAACAAATACAAGGTGGCACCGTTTTCCAGTGTTTGCGAAATTTTTGGGACTGAAAATCATCAAATGAATAAAAGTGGTTTTTGGCAAAAGGACTTGCGCACCGTGTACTTGAAGGCTTGGAAACTTGCACGACATATGTTTTGCAAGATCAGATCATCAAAATATAGGAAAGGGATAAGTGTCGTGCTAGTATTAGTGGTGTCGCGCAAGTGACATGCGTGCCGTGAAAGAGACTTGCATGCCGATGCCTTGGAAGCTTGAGAACTTGAGCGCCTTTGGTTTTTCAAGATTATAAGATCAATATATGGCAATGGAAAGAGGTTTGCGAAAGTTTGGAATTGGGTCGTGCAACTGATTTGTAGGGGAAGTGACCTGTGTGCCGAGACTTGTGTGTCGAAGGTTGATTTGTGCGCCGTCACGCAGGGTGGTCAATTTGCCTATAAATACTAGACCACCCCTCCTTATTTCTCACCGGAGTTCAACACTTTGATGATTCAGAGCTCCCGTCGTGCAGGTGTGGTGGTCGCACAAGTGGTGGTGTGTGTCGCGCAAGTCGAACTTGCGCGCCAGTGTTGGAAGTTGCGTGCTAAGTATTAGTCCTGCGCCTCAGGTGGTTTAGGCGAGGAAGGATGTGAGTAGCACAGGTTTTGAGTTGCAGAAGCTTGTGTCGCGCAAGTGGTTGAGGAAGACTTGCGCAACAGTTTTGACTTGCGTGCAGATACGTACGCACCGAGAAAGACTTGTGCGCCAAGTAAGGATGATTTTACAGAAGTGTTTTCGAGCTGCGTTGAAGCTAGAAGTTTGCCTGATACCTTCGGTGCAAAGAGATATTCATCTACGGGTGAAATTTGGACTTCAACAGAGCATCTACATACAGAGTAAGATTCATTCCTTCATAAAAATTAAGAGACCTACAGGTCTATAAACTATGAGTGGATCATTTCCAAAGTAGTGACCGAAGGAAGAGGAAGAAGGTGATCCTCTCCACCGGCAGTGATCCAGAGAGAGAGAAATAGGGAGTGCCCCTTGGGAAAGCAATAATCTGACCCTAAACATTGTAAAGGCAGTGATCCTGGGACAGAGTGACTGTGCCCAAACCTTGTAATCCATATTAGTGAAGTTTATTGGAATTTGGTACGACAGAAAACCTGTCGGCATATGCTCCTTGGATGTAGCCCTTAGCGGTGAACCAAGTAAAATAGATGTGTCGTGTGCTTGCTTTACTTTATATTTATATCGTGCAATAGGACTGAGAGAGAGAGAAGAGTTTTTTTCTTAATATCCAAACAAGATCAGAACAGGCTTTAATTTTAAATTAGTCATATCCTGATTCACCCCCCCCCCCTCTCAGGGTATTCATCCATGTGGACCTAACAATTGGTATCAGAGGGAAAGGTTGACAGTTTTTCTTCTCTCAAAGGAGGTCACTAATCATAAAGGGATTCCGATCTTTGATGGAAACAATTTTCAGCTATGGAAGAATCGGATGAAACACTACTTCTGATCTTTTGGAATGGATATGTTCACAACAGCAATCCATGGTATAACATCTGCCATCAACAGTGGTGCATTATCAGAAGCTGAGCGTAGAGAGCTGGATACTGATGCTAAAGCAATCAATACCTCAGGGGTAGCCCTATCTAATCCTATATATACAAAGGTGATGTCTTGAAAAACTTCGCATGGCATGTGGGAAAAACTATTGAATATATATGAAGGGGATACAAAGGTGAGAGAGGCAAAGCTGCAAGTGTTGTGGAACAGGTATAAAGATCTGAGAATGAACTCCAATAAGTCTGTTGATGCATTCTATGACAGGGAAAATTCTGTGGTAGAAGACATGTGGGGTCTTGGTGAAATTATTGAAGATTTAAAAATTGTGAAGCGCATATTGAGAAAACATCCACCTCGGTTCAATCCGAAAGTTTCTGTTTTGGAAGATAAAGACCCAAAAGAACTGATATTGGATAACCTGCACAACACTCTTGTTGCATATGAAATGAGAAATGATGATAATGATGTTGTGGAAAAGGAGAAATCAAAAGAAGTGGCATTGAAGGCCATGAAGAATCTCACCATTGAAGATTCTCAAGAAGAATAAGAGACAGATGAGGTGATGTCATTCTTTTCTTCAAATCTGCAAAGAGGAAGAGGAAAGATTAAAGGGAAACATCCACTAGAATGCTTTCGATGTGGAAAGGTTGGTCATCTTGTAGCAATATTCCCTAAGAAGTTTCAAGATAATGATAATGATGATGATGAAGTTGAAATTCCCAAGAAGAAGACTTCAGCGTTTGTGAAAGGGAAGAAACAATTCAAGAGAAATTTCTTCAAGAAGAAGAATATTCTTACACGAGAATTTGAAAGTTCAGATGAGTCTAAGGATGATGATGTTGAGGAGATAAAAAATTCATAGATCGTGGGGTAAATTCCTTGGTGGCAATTGTTGGTAGTTCTCAGAAAAAGGAAGAAGCTGACACTGAAGAAGAAGAAGAAATTGAAGGGAGATTTGACATGGAATTTTAATTAGAAGCTGCTCTTGAAGAGATAGACGTTTGGAGAGAGAAAACAAAGAAAGCCAACAAGGTGGTACATGATGCCAAAGTCTACATGCAACAATAAGAAGAAGAGATGTCTCAGTTGATTGAAGAAATTTAAAAGCTCAAGTTATCAACACCAGATAACTCAGAATCAGTTAGTGAGTATAAGCTCAAGACTGAAGAACAGAAAGTGAAGATCGATGGCTTGAACAAAAAGTGAAAGATCATGTCAAGCGTATTGAAGAGAATGAAAGAGAAGTTGTCGGTATGTGGAGAAAAGTTAAAGACCACGAAAAAACCTTGATTCCCAAAACATTATTGGGAAAAAAGGTCATTATGAAGACAGAAAAGATAAAAGTGAAGACCAGTAGTTCAGCAGGAAAGAAGCAGCAATTGAGCTCAAATATTAAGGCTGATTCCGGGCTTGATCAGAAGAAAAAATTTGTAGCAATTAAAGTCAGACCACAAGCACTCATCCCGGGATTGAAAGTTGATTTGGGCACAAAGAATATTCAAAATTTTCAGAGATCCTAAGGGGAAACTCTTAGTGCTGAAGTATCATGAACGAATGCACTATATATTAGGTGTTATTGTTGTTGTACGGTGGGACATTCATAGTATGTGTGTTCCATAGCCAAAAGATAATGAAGGGAACAAGAACTGAGGTGGCAGCCAAACCGAGAGAGGTTTTCCAGAACATATTTTTAAGTACACTATTTTTGGTGCGGTGGATTTGGGCACATGGCTAGGTACTTCACTTCGGCCATTCAGAGAAATGTGTCAAAGTAGAATCAAAATGTTCACAAGTAGAAGATCAATAAACTGACGAGTTAAAAGTTAAGAACAGATTTGCAGCTCTGCTAGATGAAGCAGGTCCATCGTACTCTGAGAATGATGATTATTCTAAATCTATACCGAGTATGGAGAAGAAAATATAGACCAAGAATAATAGAACAGAGAAGGCAGTAGTTTTTGAAATATCCCTTAAAGCATTAGATCATTCTGGTGTGTGGATTCTTGATAGTGGTTGTAAGTCTCACATGACAGGCAACAAGGATTTGGTTACAGACATAAAATATGATAAAGAAGGAGTTTTCATGTTTGGAAATTATGAAGGATTGAAGATAATTTTATCATGAAAGGCTAGGTTTGGGGGCAGAGAAATCAGACGTGATGATGTCCTGGTTGTAGAAGGTCTCAGTCACAATTTGCTCAGTGTCAGTCAATTGTGTGACTCAAGACATTCTATACAGTTTAGCAAGAAGACTTGTACTGTCACGAGAAATGATGGGGCAGTTGTTCTTCAAGGAAAAAGGACAAAGGTAAATATTTACCTTGTAAGTGGGGAAGAAGATATATGTCTTTTATCTAGAGAGGAAGAAAACCAGATGTGGCATAAGCGACTTGGTCATCTATGCCAACCATCTATGGAAGATCTGGTAAAATGTGATGCTACTAGAGACCTTCCCAAACTATCACGTGATCGTACTCATACATGTGATGCTTGTTAACAAGTGAAGATCATCAGAAATAAATATAGGCCAAAGGAACAGAAATCAACCAGAGTGCTTGAATCGGTGCATGCTGATGTATGTGGACCTATCTCACCACGAGCCATAAATGGGCAAAGTTACTATGTTCTTTTCATTGATGATTATAGGGGAATGGCTTGTGTTTTTTTCATTACCCATAAGACAAAGGTGTGCAGTTGTATCAAGTAGTATACGAGGGAATCAGAAAAGATGCTTGGGCAGAAAATGTTGAAGATTCATACTTATAACGGTATGGAATTCACAAACAGTCAAGTTGAAAACTATCTCGAGAAACACAGGATAAGGCATAAAGTTTCCTCAGTAAGAACTCCCCAACATAATGGAGTGGATGAAAAGAGAAATCAGATCGTTAACAACATGGCCAGAACGATGCTTATTGATAGAGACCTACCAGAGAAATTTTCGAAGGAAGAAGTTTTGACGTCGGTCTATGTTTAGAACATGTCTCTGTTGTGTCCAAAGCAAGGGAAGACTCCATATTAATTGTGGTACGGAAAGAATCCAACATTGAAATACTTTTGAATCTTTATAAGTAATTGTTTCATTCCCAACAAAGAAAATAACAGGAAGTTTGAGGCATGAGGAGATGAGGGGATATTCTTTGGCTACTCAGGGAAAAGAAAACCATATAAATGCTTCAACAAGAGGCTGGGAAAAATTGTTGAGAGCAATGATGTCACTATAGTCGAAAATGAACAGAATACTCAAAGTCATAGTGAACAGTTTCTAGATGAAAGTGCTGATGAGGTAAGTAACACATGGGGAGTAGAAGTGGTCGAGGATGACTCAGAAGAAGATACTGATGATTAGCAAGAGGAAACAAAATTTGAATCTGCTAAGAAGCCAAAGAGTCGAGCTAAAATTGATAGGAAAATATCATTGGTGATCAGATAGCTCCAGTACAGACTCGAAGAATGAAATCATCATAGTAAACATTGTTTTTGTCTCAGGTGAAGCCGAAATGTTTTTCTGATTCAGCTGAAGATGAGTACTGGGTTCAGGCTATGAATAAAGAATTAGACCAGATAGAGAAGAATCAGACGTGGGAGATTGTTTCGAGACTAGTAGATAAGAATGTCATCGGGACTAAATGGGTCTTTTGTAACAAGATGAATGAGTATGGTGTAGTGGTTTGGAAAAAACCTTGTCTAGTGTGCAAGGGGTACTCCCAAATAGAGGGTATTGATGTTGATGAGGCATTTGCACATGTTGCAAGGCTGAAGACAATCAGATTATTTTTGGCCATAGTAGTGCAAAAGAAGTTCAAATTGTTCCAGATGGACGTCAAATCTGCATTATTGAATGGAGTTCTCGAAGAGGAGGTGTATATTAATCAGCCAGATGGTTTTCTCATTCATGAGGATGAGAACAAAGTTTATATGGTGAAGAAGGCATTATATGGGCTGGAACAAGAACCAAGAGCATGGTACTGAAGGTATGATCAATACTTGAAGAAGCTTGGCTTTCAGTGTGGGGGAGTTGATTACAATATCTATTTCAGCAATGATAGTAATCAAAGGATGATGGTGTTGGATTATGTCGATGACATAATATTTGGTAGATCAGATGAAGCTCAGTGCAGACAGTTTTCTGAATTCATGAAAAATGAGTTTGAAATGTCAATGATTGGAGAGCTAACGTTTTTCCTTGGTCTACAGGTGACACAAGGGCGGAATGGCACTTTCAACTCTCAATACAAATATGTCAAGGAGGTTTTAAGAAAGTTTGGAATGGATAATTACAAGGAGATGAAGACCCCGGATGAAATTATCAAAATATGAGGATGGCACGGGAGTTAATATCACAAAATACAGGAAAATTATTGGAAGTTTGTTGTACTTGACCGCGACAGGGACTGATATTGTTTTCGTCACATGCCAAGCAGAGAGATATCATAATAATCCCAAGGAAAGTCACATGCTCACAGTGAAAATAATACTTCGGTATATCAAGGGCAGGGTGGACTTTGGCTTGACATATAACAACCAATCTCAAACAGAGTTATTAAGACATACTGATGCAGAATGGTCCGGTTCAGCGGATGATAGAAAATCAATGTCAGGTGGTGCATTCTATCTTGGTGGATTGTGTTTTTCTTGGCATAGGAAAAAGCAAGATTGCATTTCATTGAGCACTGAGGAAGCTGAGTATATTGCGTCCACTCAAGCATGCAAATATTTATTGTGGATGAAGTGGAAACTTGAAGATATGGGAGTTTAAGTGATGTCTCCGACCGGAATCCAGTGTGATAACTCAAGTGCTATAAATCTCAGCAAAAATAGTGTCCATTACTCAAGGACAAATAAAATTGAGATAAAGTATCATTTTATCAAGGAGAAGGTTGAGCAGGGAATCGTGAAGTTGGAGTATGTGCCTATAGAGATATAGGTTGCAGACACTATGAAAAAGGGCTTACCCAAGGAAGCTTTTGAGAGACATCGACTAGCTCTGGAAGATCATTCGACTCCCCGCACTTGAAATAGTGTGGATGCGGAAATCCCCTCTCTCCTAGGTATGATGTGTTTTCCCTAATGTGCTGATATGTGTTCTCTACTCTGTTACAGATTGAAAAAGAGTGACCTTCGGGTTCGTTGACCAATGGGGAGAAAATAGTGATTGTTAAAGGGGGACACAGCGTGGCTATTTGATAAATCATGGATGATATGGGGAGAAGCATACAGGTGGAGCAGCTAGATAGGGGAAGCTGAAGCTCGTTGAACGTGCTTAGCCATAGCTTAGCTTGGACAACACATGAAATAGGGCAAAAGTGGTGTTAAAGCTATGAGCAGAAAGGGGGAGAGTATTAAATCTAACGATGCTAGAAGTGATCGATCAAAGAATAGATATCACGACAGTTGAGGATCGTGATAAAAGCCGAAGAGTGGTGTTGGAAAGTGGTAAGGATATTTCCAAAAATTGGTATCAGTATGGAAACAATTGGTATCAGTTAGGTATCAACAGATGGTGTTAGAGTAGAAGTGATTCATTGAAGAACTTTTCACTTGCTCTTGTTTCTCACATCGAGCATTTCTCATGTGGGCTTAGAGTATGTGTTGAGTAAATCATTGATTGCTATCAGAATTGCAATTAGGCGAATGGTGGCTGAAGAATCAACAAAGTATCTTTTATGGAATAGTTTTCAACAAACCCAAAGGGGGAGATTGTTGGGCACAAATCCCTCAAGGTATCATTGAAGCATTTTTGAGATGATTGTGTTTGTTGAAAAAGTGAAAATCTGAGTGGTGATTGTTGACAAAACAAAACAATGACATACAAATTTTTTGACAAAGAGGATTTCATGATGGAATGTCGAGTTCAAGAGCTAAGGTCAACGATCCATGTTTTATTCAAGAATGTCGACAAAAGTAATGGATGATCTTGAGGAGGTACAAAAGAACATATACAAGGTGGCATCATTTTCCCGTGTTTGCCAATTTTTTTGGCTTGAAAATTATCAAATGAAGAAAAGTGGTTTTTTGAAAAATTATTTGCACGCCGTGTACATGAAATCTTGGAAACATGCACGCCATATGTCTTTCAAGATCAGATCATCAAAATATGGTAAAGGGATAAGTGTTGCGCAAGTATTGGTGGTGTCACGCAAGTGACTTGCGGGCCGTGAAAGAGACATGGGCGCAGATGCCTTGGAAGCTTGAGAACTTGCGCGCCTTTGGTTTTTCAAGATCAGAAGATCAAAATATGGAAAAGTAATGAAGTTCGCATTAGTTTGTAATTGGATTATGCAAGTGATTTGTAGGGGAAGTGACCTGCGCGCTGAGACTTGCGCTCCGAAGGATGACTTGCGCACCGTCGCACAGGGTGGTCAATTTTCCTATAAATGCTGGACCACCCCTCCTTATTTCTCACCAAAGTTCAAAACTTTGAAGATTCAAAGCTCCCATCACGCAGGTGTTGTGGTCGCGCAAGTGGTGGTGTATTTCGCGCAAGTTGTACTTGCGCGCCAGTGTTGGAAGTTACGCGCTAAGTGTTAGTCACACACCTTAGGTTCTTTAGGCGAGGAAGGAAGTGAGTCGCGCAGGTTTGGAGTTGCAGAAGCTCGTGTCGTGAAAGTGGTTGTGGAAGTCTTGCGCGCCAGTTTTGAATTGTGCGCTGACACTTGCGCACCGAGATAGACTTGCGCGCCAAGTAAGGATGATTTTCCGACAGTGTTTTTGAGCTATGTGAAAGCTGGAAGTTTTCCTGATACCTTCGGTGCAAAGAGATATTCATATACGGGTGAAAGTTGTACTTCAACAGAGAATCTACATACAGAGGAAGATGCATTCCTTCATGAAAATGAAGATACTTATAGGTCTATAAACTGTGAGTGGATCCTTTCGAGAGCAGTGAGCGAAGGAAGAGGAATAAGGTGATCCTCTCCCACGGGAGTGAGCCAGAGAGAGAGAAATAGGGAGTGACACTTGGGAAAGCAGTGAGCTGACCCTAAACATTTTAAAGGAAGTGATCCAGGGACAGAGTGACTGTGGCCAAACCTTGTAATCCATAGCTAGTGAAGTTTATTGGAATTTGGTATGACCAACAACCTGTCGGCGTATGCTCCTTGGACGTAGCCCTTAGTGGTGAACCAAGAAAAATTGTTGTGTCTTATACTTGCTTTACTTTCTGTTTATATCGTGAAACAAGAGAGAGAGAGAAGAGTGCTTTTCTTAACAATGAAACAAGATCAGAACGGGCTTTAATTTTAAATTATTCATACCCTGATTCACCCCCCCCCCCTCAGGGTATTCATCCTTATGGACCTAACAATTATCAAAACCAGTTTTAAAACATTCATTAAATTACTCTAAAATATAGTTATATCGTACTTAAAACATGAATATTAATTTTATACTATCATAGGTGTGGTTACTATTCATTAGGGTATATCACTATTCATAATGGTATGTTACTATTCATTAGGGTAGGTTACTATTCACCAAAAATTGTGTTTTTCTTATCGGACTCCAAATAACTTACTGATTACAACCGTGTATGCCCGATTTTTGAAATTCCAAACACAGAAGTGACAAACTTTTGTTTAAAGGTATCTTACCACTTATTAGTTCATTATGTTGTGTTTTTATGTGATTTTATGACATACATATGAGAAGGGAATTTCCATTTAAAAACATTGGGTTTTTACATTCTTCCCCCTAATGAAATTTCGTCCTCGAAATTTAGTTTCACATTTTAAGCCCAAAACAGGTGTGGATATTTTCCTACATTTCTTCCTCTAGTTCCCATGTTTCCTCTTCATACTTATGGTTTCTCTATAGTACCATGACCTGATAGGTAGTTTTTTTGCATAGAACTTTGTCTCTAATATCCAAGATCTTCACTGGCTACTCTTCAAAATAGAGATCATCCTCTAAATGTACCAACTCTAAAGAGAGTACATGTGAAGGGTCTGGTATGTACTTTCTTATGAGGATACATGAATTACATTATTTACTTTCAACATGTCGGTGGAAGTTCCAGTTGATAGGCCACAGCTCGGAATCGATCAAGGATCTTGAAGGTGCCGATGTACCTGGGACATAACTTCCCTTTCTTCCCAAACCTCATGACCTTTTTCCTTGGGGATATGCGTAGAAATACCATTTCTCCAACATTGAACTCAATGTATCATCGACGGTTATCTACATAACTCTTCTGTCGACTTTGGACTTCATTGATATGCTACTGAATGGTTTTCACATTCTCCACCATTTCATCGACAATTTCAGGTCCTAGCTGCTTAATCTCACCGACTTCATCCCAAAATGTTGTTGTTCTTCACCTTTTCCCATAAATGGCTTCATATGGTTCCATTTAGTAGCTAGAGTGGAAATTATTGTTGTAGGAAAATTAAACTAGTGGAATATGTTGGTCCCATCCTCCTTTGAATTCCATTGAGCATGCTCTCAACATGTCTTCCAATGTTTGAATATTTTGCTCAGATTGGCAATCAATTTGAAGATGATAGGACGTACTGAAGTTCAGTTCAGTTCTTAGAGCATGTTGGATAATTTCCCGGAACTTCAAGCTGAACCTCAGATCACGATCAAATACAATAGATAGTGGTACTCTATTCATCCTTACAACTTGTTCTATGTATATTTGTGCAAGTTGATCCAATGAGAAGTCCTGTCGAACCGCGACAATGTGATCTGTCTTCATAAGCTGATCCACAATGACCCATATAGAATTTTGTTCTCTTGATGTCTTTGGAAGTCTAGGGACAATGTCCATGGTAATGTTTTCCCACTTCCATGATGGTATGGGTAGTGGTTTCATCATCCCCTTAGACTTTTGTCTCTCAGCCTTCACTTCCTGACATACGAGAAAATTTGATGTATATTCATAAATCTCCCTTTTCATATTGTCCCACCAAATGTTTTCATGGAGATCTTGATACATCTTTGTGATCCCTAGTTGGATAGAGTAGGTCGAGCTATATGCATCATTCAATAGTTCCTTCTTTATATATGGATCAAATAGTACAAATAATCATCTCCAAAATCTTACAACTCCTTCCTCGTCAATTTTGAAATCAGAGGATTTCCCATTTTTAACTACTTCCACCCATTTATGAATTTCCACATCCTTTCTTTGAGTGTCTTTATTTTCTCCAAGAGGGATGATTGTGTAATAATTTTAGAAAGGAATGATTATGTTCCTACCATAATTATTCTATTGGCGCCAAAATATTGCACGAAAGGAAGGAGCGAAAAAGAATCCCCGCACGCTGTCTCACGAAGCACCGACGCGAAGCACCCCCGAGCATCGTGATCCTGCGAAGCCCTGGAGGCAGTACCTCTCTGCGAACGTCCTGAAGTTCATGAGCCCGCCGCGAAGCACCGGAAGTGGTACCTCTCCGCGAACGGCCTGACATTCACGAGCCCGCCGCGAAGCCCCAGAGGCAGTACCTCTCCAGGAACAGCCTGACGTTCGTGAACCCTATGCAAAGCAGCAGAGGCGGTACCTCTCCGAGAACGGCCTGACATTCGTGAGCCCGCCGCGAAGCCCCTGAGGTAGTACCTCTCCGTGAATGGCCTGACGTTCGCGAGCCCGCCGCAAAGCATCGGAGGCGGTACCTCTCTGCAAACGGCCTGGCGTTCACAAGCCCGCTGCGAAGCAACCGATGCCCCTTCGTGCCGCCTGAGTTCTGCTTCGTGGAACCCCTTTCCTATAAATACTGGGTTTCCCCTGAGCCCAAGAGATGGACAATCCTACCTTTTGGCTTCTCAATTCCAGAATCGCGAAGCACCCTTCGCCCCAGGGAATCATGAGCTCTGCGAGGTACTTTTACTTCGTGTGACGCCTTCGCTTTGTCTCGTTTTGAGCCCCTCTTCTGAGAGGGATGCCCTTCGCGAAGATCAAGGGCATTCGCGAAGGAGGGGGACTCCCAAGGGAACCCGGGCAGCCGCGGAGCATTTATGCTTCACGAAACACCCGTCCTCGACTAGTGATCCCCATGCTAAGGCAGGATCGCTACATATCGTGAAGCACACTGCCTTGTGACACCTTGCTTCATGAGGCACCTCTGCTTCGCGAGGCAGTGCTCCACGAATACTATTCCACTTCGCGAATCACCCCTCATCCACAACTTTTCCCCATGATAAGGCCAAGGCACTCCACTTCGCGAAGCACACTCCTCTTCTTCGCAATTCATCTTCTCGTAAAACCCTCCAAGGTTGCACAGTGTGATTTCAAAGTCCCACGTGAAACATCACCCGCAGCGTTGCTTTTCATAATGCTTCTTTGCATAGGAATTCTAACGACTATCGCTTCTTCGCATAGCCACGCTAACGTGGACCCCTCGATGGTTCGCTCTACGACCCCCCTTGACCATGGCCTTACTCGTACCTTCCCTTCCCCAAGGATCAAAGGGTGTCGGTCATGTAAGTCCTAGGGGTGCATAGTGAACCCACTTCGTCCGAGATGCAGGACGTTAAACTTCCAAGAACCTCGTCCTCAACACATGATGTTAAATTGTGACACGGCCCCGTGCTTCGCACGCAGGGTCCCCCCAGCTCGGACATTTTTTACGCCACCCGTCTCCAAAGAGACGGGGTCACCCCCTCCACAAGGGATGATATCCTCCTTCTTGGGGTAGCGTATGTCCATGGGAGATGGGAAAACACCTTGGAGTAATCCCCTTATCCCCTCTTTCAGATAGTATCACCCATGCACCTCCGTATTTCCCCACAGCCAAGGTCAGTGGAGGGAGCGATAGGGAATGAGGCACCTCCCACCATTGGTCCCAAATCCCTCTCTCGCCGTGCTTTGCGGAACTTCGGACCTCCATCCTAGAGTAAGTCCCAACACCATGGGCTGCCTAACATGTAAGCCCCTCTTCACTTATCATGGGTGCGCCCTTCGTGACGTGATCGTCAGGTCTCTGCTACCTCTTGTTTCTCACACTGAGCACGACTCACGTGGGCTTAGAGTAAGCATTGGCTATGACAACACCTCATCCAGCATGACGTTAAACTGTATGCCCTTGTCCCGCATGACATTAAACTGCACACCCTTGGAACTACGTGGTCTTTGATCCATGTCAAGTCATGGTACGTAGGAAGCCTCCATGAGGTTCAAGCCCACCCCTCATTCATTCACGTCGAGTTCATCCTCATCCCGCAAGACGTTAAACTGCATCCCAGTCCCACGGCAAGCCATTGTGACTCACACCATTTTGAACTACGAGGTCTTTGATCCATGTCAAGGCATGGTACGTAGGAAGGCACCCTGAGGTTCAAGCCCAACCCCCATCGGACCAAGGTCCTTTCCTCACGTCGGTTCGCCGAAAACCAACCCGAACTACGAGGACTTTGATCCATGTCAAGTCATGGTACGTAGGAAGCCTTCACGAGGTTCAAGCCCACCACTAGTGGACCCCCGGGTCTACTTTCATGTCGGTTCACTGATGAAACCCCTTTTTAACTACTTGGTATTTGATCCATGTCAAGTCATGGTACGTTGGAAGCATCCACGAGGTTCAAGTCCACCGCCCGTCGTTTATTCACGTCAGGGTTCACTCTCGTCCAATATGATGTTAAACTGTATTCCATTCTGACGGTAAGCCGTTGTGACCAACCCGAACTACGAGATCTTTGATCCATGTCAAGGAATGGTACTTAGGAAGCCTCCCAGAGGTTCAAGCCCACCACCCGTTGGTTATCCCGACCTTCTTCGCATTAGTTCACCAACAACCGGGCAGCCTAGTGTGTAAGCCCCACACCCTCTGGACCAAGGTCCTTGTTCGCGTCAGTTCTCCAACACACCATTATGAACTATGAGGTCTTTGATCCATGTCAAGGCATGGTATGTAGGAAACCATCACAAAGTTCAAGCCCATTGCCATCTGGACCCCTGGTCCTTCTTCACGTCGGCCTTCCAGAGTCCAACCCGAACTACGAGGACTTTGATCCATGTCAAGGCATGGTATGTAGGAAGCCTTCACGAGGTTCAAGCCCACCACCAGTGGACCTACGGGTTCACCTTCACGTCGGTCCTCCGGCACACCATCCCGAACTACGTGGACTTTGATTCCCTGTCACGGGGATACGTAGGAGGTATCTTCGAGACTCAAGCCCAACTTTACTGTTGCCCTTGCGATGGTCCCATTTAATTCCCCTTCCACTTCATTCAACACTCCATCATCCAACCAGACTCTCACCCGAACTGCCATATCCTGTCATGATCATATCGTTTCTCTCCTCTTCATAGCCGGCCATGGGTTGGTCCCGGTATCGGCACCCCTTCAAGGGAAATTCCTCAATCTGATCCATTCTAGCTCTGATCGAGCTGATCCGTCTTCGCTGGACGTTAAACCTACGGCATACCCTGTGTTAAACACAGGAAGCTGAAGAAAACCTAAAATATATTTCTATGGCATATAATTACCCGCTCTTGATGTGGGATGCCTCGGGCTTCCACGCCCTTGTGAAGTCCAATAACACGGGACAAAAGACAGACACGCCAGTTCCCCAACATCCAGACATGCTACTGATGCCTCGACGTGACTACTCCCCTGACTGAAGGTTGCTGCCCTGACCAGACCCATTGAAATGTCCCGACAGAATCAATGTAATTAACTGGCGCCCATGGAAACATGGAACTAGGAAGAGTTTCACGAACAACATATAAAATCTATGAAGGAGACCTGGACTAGGTGATGAGCTCCGAGGAGGAATCCACAAAAGGATGAACCGAAATCCCATCATCCCGTTTCGATCAAGGAGCAGACATCCCTGAACAAGGAGCGAATGCCGCCCGCATTTGGAAAGCAGGAATTCGGGGAAAAAATACAGTGCATCCTCCTCCGCAGACGGACCGATGCGCGCGCCCCAGCGAAAGAGTCAGAAACCAAAACGGTGAACCCGACGTGAAATTCTTCTCCTCAACATGGAGACTAGTAGCGTTCGAGACACCAGTAGATTGAAGTGTCACCGGATCCATATATCCGACGTCGGGTCTGGCCAAGAAAATGGCAGGCCTGGCGTGAAACTAACTAGAAATTGGGGCAGTAGAACGTTGGGTAATCTGTTCTGTAGCATGTTCGCATGGATCCTTCTTACATACATGGAGAATGGAATGAAGCTGGGGAACTGGTTGTCAACCCTTTTCCTCGTAGTGTTGATGATTTGATCTCTCTGTTTCCCAGGAACCAGGTTGCTACTATGGAGATGCGATCACGGCCCGCTCGCCTATGCAGGGGCAGGGGAAATACCGGCACAGCCGCCCCGCATGGCTCCTCTGCTGCCACAACGGCCTCTACATCTGTGAATACGGGGCACCCACGTCGCCTCTCCCCATCAGAGATCATCCAGCGGGGGGTGATCAATAACCTTGTACACAGATATAAAGAATAAGGGTTCATCCCAACTCGGGATATGGCCCGCATGGACCTGGAGGCATCCAGGCCCCACCGTCAACACCGCGCTAACAGGCCGCGCAGGGAGCCCCTGCTCCCCACCCCAACGTTCAATCATTTCGGGAGCTTGTCCCCGGAACGCCTCGACGAATCCTCACCTTATAATGATGAGACGGGTGATGTCAGGCTCGGCCCACTCAGAGTCCCGATCCAAGGGCTCCAGGAAAGGGCTCCCATTCAGCCGCATCAACGCCACAGTCCGACTCTGCAGGGAGATCAGGCAGGCTATGCCCCTGCACCACCTACACCAGCTCGTCTAACCCGACGTCAGCGTCGGGCCCGGGATGAGGACGCTCACCAAGATATGGCGACGTCAATAACTACTGTGGCCCAAGACATCGCCAACGTGCATCATGTAGTTCCTGCATATGCTGGGTAGGGGAACTCCTTCACCCGACCGGGATCGAGGCCTCAGCCGCCCCACGGGCAGGCTGGGTTGACTCTCAGGGTCGCAGGCCGGAGCGATGATTTCCGCGAACCAATCCGTGGTAATGTAACTCCAAACGAAGATCCTCTCCATATCACAATTCCATAGATCGTGGGTTTTCCCCTCTCCGAAGCTCATCACAGAGGTATGCCTCGTGCTACCCCCATCCTAAAGGAAGACCCGCCCAGCGGCAATGACGCTCGGGACGGAAACCTCTCCTGCGCCCACTATACAGGGTATGGAGTCCCTCCTCCTGCCCCCGACCACTGATATGAAGGTACTGTCCATCCAGTCCTTTTTCAACATGGGGGTCCTCCCTACTTCCTCTCTACAACTAGAGAAGGTCTTCCTCACCCCAGCAACTTGAAGAGTGAAGGTCAACCTCGCTCCACCCGCACCATCCAAGGAGGTCCTCCCCATGTACCCTTTAACATTTTCCCTGGTTCCCCTCGCACCCTGATCACCTCGAGTGGGGGACCGCTCCGCCACGGCGCCAGCGCCCCCCCAACACTACATATTGAGAATCAACCATGTCCCTAAGAGCCACCCCAGGATAGAAGAGCGGGTCGTCGCCGCCACAAGAAGAGTCCTGGGAAGGCCCGGGTGGAGATCAGACCTTTCCGTTTCTCAGACTCTAAAGCGGAATGCGACTCAGCAATGGAACCATCTCCCCGCTCCTCCGTGTCAAGAACTGGGGTAGGGACCAGGCGCGTCAGCCTCATTCTCCCAGAATGCAAGGTCCACTGGATTCCCGCCTCCCTCCGCAGGTACATCCAGGAGGAAGAAATTGTGGATGTTTCGCAGTTCCCGACTATGCAATCACCACTGTCATCACCAGAAGCACCCTCTACCTCTACCAGAGATCACGGGGAGCTGTTTTGGGGACCAAAGATGGCAGAGCAACAGCGTAACCCATCGCTGGTGACCACGACTCTTGCGCCTGAAGATGTGGCTATCTGCCCATCGTATCGTGATATCGTGGTCAGGTCACCTCACTATTCATAGGATGGCCCAAAATTTGGTGTCCAGTCAGCTCGTTCGCCGTATTCTCCGCCGCCAAGTTTACTGTCCCATCGGTCCACCTTGGTACCGCTACCGGTCCCTCAGCTGCCCCCGGTTGACGAGTGGGGAAATACAGGGCCATAACCTGAGTCCGAACCCAGGAGCTTCTGGAGTATTCTCGCAGTAGATCACTTCCCAGAGAAGTTTTGGCCGACGGCGTCGCCTACCTTTTGCGGACCAGAGTCCCTTACCCCAAAAGAAGCGGGGTGCTTTTTCCAAACCCTATGGGCGACACACTTCCGCCTGCATTACGAGCGGGTGACTTTCCCCAGAATTCGAGAGCACTTTGAAGAAATCGAAGAGCAATGCCGCCTGGTCGATTTGGCCGCACTCCCTGAGGCCCAGCACCATGAGTCACCAGGCTGTCAGAGCACCCATCAACGAAAATGTGTTCATAGTTTCAAAGTAATCCGTAGAGTCATCAGGGAAGCTACCCCCCATGTGCAAGTCCGTGGCTGGGGAAACTATGTCTCTCTCCTCTTCAGCCCTATCCGACGGCAACCTGATTCGTTATGCGACATTGAGGACATTCCCTCGAGAGGGGTCGCGGTCCACATGGATGACGTAGTAAACAAGGAAGACGAGCTTGAATTTCTCGACAGAGACTTACCCTCTGAGGGCGTACTGCCACTGATGGTCCCGTCGGGGAGGGTTAACCGTCAGCAGAGGAACCTTCTTGGCCTCCCTATACCCACCGAGTCGCTGGTACTCAATGGAAATTCCGGTAAGGGTAAGGAGCACGTCAGAACTGTCAAGCACTCTAACCCGTCCGCCTTTGTATAGAAAACAGACAAAGATCCTGAGAAGTCCACGTTACACCAGAAAATTGCTGAGCAGAAGAGGCTGGTTGACGAACTCATGGCCGAGCGCACTGCAGAGCGGCGACCCGACTATGGTAATCCCAAGCCGGGGTAGGAGGGGCAGGAACAATTTCCCCCCGGTGCGACGCCTCCGGGAAACCCTGATCAGGCTACTTCCGCAGACCGGGCAGAAGCCAAAACTTACGGCAAGAGGGCGCGATATGTCTTGCCAACCCCTCCTGAACGACAAGGCAATCTACAGAATCCATCCCGGGTTCCCCTAGTCACCCCACAGGCCGTTCCGCCAGTCGCTCCATGGGTCGTCGAAGCCATCTACCATGTTGAAGAACCCAGCTTCGCACTTGTGATTAGGGATCCCCATCAAGACAGGGACCCCCACCCAGATGTTCTTATAGAGGCACTCATCGCCCGCCTCAAAACGTTGGAAACGCGGCAGGTGGTGGTCCCACCGAATGGAAAGACATATCCTGCGTGGGTGGATGATATGCCTGCACCCCCAGGTTTTTGGAATCCCACATTATCGGCCTTCAACGGGACAGGGGAACCTCCACAGCAATTGGCCCACTATTCTTCTAGGTGTGGCCCAATGCTGGGGACTCCGGCCCAACAAGAAGCCGCCAAGCTCTGATGTTTCGTGCAGACATTGGATGGTCCTGCATTCCTCTGGTACAGCCAGCTCCCCATCAGATCAGTGACCCATTGGGAGGATCTCTGTCGGTAGTTCATATACCAGTTCAGCTCCACCATGCGGAAGACTAGCATTGCAGACCTCTTCAAGTGCAAGCAAAGGCCTGATGAGCGAGTCGCAGATTTCATCGCCCGGTGGAAGGGACTTACATACTCCCTTTATATTCCACTGACTCAGGATAAATTACTGAAGATGTGTGTAGGGAATGTTAAAACGGAGCTGGTACCTTCCCTGATTACCCAGAACTACCCTGGAGGGTTCCACTATTTCTCAGATAAGGCTCAGCGCCTTGAGGAGGATCTGCAGCAGGCTAGTCAGGCACGTTCGTTGCCCCCTATGATCCCATCCAGGAGGACTACCAGAGCCGAACGCGCCGCGGTGTCCCAAATAGAAGCCCCCAGGCAGATGGAATTACTTCCAGCAGCCCCATCCCTGAAACCCCGCAGAGGTCCTCCACCTCAATTGCATGATCTTGTCCAGCAGCGACCGACTCAGAATTAACAGGCTCCCCCAAGCAATGCGCCACCCCCACCTAAACGAGACAATCATGCACCACCTCCTCATCAGGCCCCTCCAGCCCCTCATCAGGGCCAGGCCCCCAGGGGCCCCTATCCGGAAATAAGGCACCAGACTTATTCGTTCAAAGAAAATAAGGTCCCTGGCTACTTCTGAAGTGCTGTAGAGTAAGGGATTGTGCACCTGCCCGAGTGCAGAAGGCCGACTGAGGCAAATCTCACCGATCACCCCAACTATTGTCCCTATCATCAGATTCTGGGGCACACTCTCAAGAAATACTATGTGTTTAAAGACTGGCTTCAAGACCAGTTCAACAACAACATAGTCAGGTCGGTCCCAACACCATCACAAGTAGCAGGTGTCTTTGAAGGTTCAGAGATTGGTGGCGACAGCGAAGGCAAGTGGCAGCAGGTTCCCCGTCGTGGGTCCCAGAAATTCGACGATTGGACGGCTTGAAAAACCGTCTCTCGCGCCCATGGTATCATCCGGGCACACCTAAAGCAGCCAGAACCTTCAGAAGGAGTAGCCAGTACCTCTGCATCGCCTTCACAGTTGACATCTTCCCAAAAGGGCAAGCAGTGACATCGTAAGAAGAAACAACGCGCTCCACCAGTGCCGTCATCATCCCGCACTCTTGGCGACATTATGCCCCCTGAAATGGGGATTCCTCTCAGAATCCACTCGGTAGTGGGTAACCCGTCGAGCGATATCCAGGGGTACTCTTCAGTTAACACCGTGGAGCTGGTAATGCCCTATATGATCCCCGACGAGGAGGAACGCCAGACGAACCCCCCTAACGTTTCCAGCCAACGTCAACGTCGGTGGAACCACAACCAACCGGTCATCG
Organism: Viscum album; assembly: GCA_963277665.1. Taxonomy (NCBI): domain Eukaryota; kingdom Viridiplantae; phylum Streptophyta; class Magnoliopsida; order Santalales; family Viscaceae; genus Viscum; species Viscum album. The sequence continues at coordinate 1,347,150,601 of OY728156.1, forward strand.
AGGCACATCCGCGAGCACTTTCAGTCAGGCTGTGCACCCGACTTAAACCAGAAAGCAGGCTCAGCATAGAGCTCAGCACGCGCAGTCCCATCTGACGCCCTCATCTCCACCTCCACCGCCGTTTGTGCTACTGGATCTGGCAGGGATGCCTCACCCGCACTACAGTCAGTCTTACCTAGCTAAGGGACAGTCTCCGTTGTCTAATCCTAGTCTAGAAACTACTCTCCCAGATTCAACTATTAGGAAATAGGATATGCCCAGCACTAGCGAACTGCCGGTTCAACCGGCAGGATCTGCTATGCCCCCAACTGCAGAATGACCTATTCTATGCAGAGCCTCGGGTTTGGCACAAAAGTATGATGCCATGAAGCTCATGGCCGACATTACAGTAAGGATTTATATCCTTGAGGCCCTTCGCCTATCGTCTGAAATGCGCGAGGCACTTTCCGAGGCCCTTTGGATCCCCCTCTAGTTTGAGATAGAGGTGGCGGCCGCAAAATCCTTCCATGTCGAGGAAATTGAGAAAGCTGAATTTTAGGCAGTTATCTCGTTCTCTGGTGAAGATGAGGACCCTCCTATACAGGGGCATATTCGCCCGCTGTACATCACCAGCCACTTCAATGGTGTGGAAGTCCGCCACTGCCTCATTGACACGGGTTCCGGAATCAACCTAATTCTGACTCCTACACTGCGAAAGTTGGGCCTATCTGAAGATGATTTAACTCCCTCTGAACTCAGAATCCCGGGATAAAACAGGACCGTGCAAACCCCAGTCGGCAAGATCCGCCTGAAGACTCAGTTCGGTGGCTTAATTTCCAGCACCTAGTTTGTTGTCGTCTCTCAAGACACCGCCTAAAACGCGTTGATGGGTAGGCCATGGCTCCATTTTCACGCAGCAGTCCCTTCATCGTATCACCAGTTCCTCAAATACTCCCTCATTGGTCGAGTAGTCATGCTCCAAGGAGATGCGTCTCCTTTCTCCTCTTGTGCGGCCTGCTATCTGGATGCTGATTGTTACAAGAGTAAGGATAAGCAAATCCTAGTAAGTGAGGATGAACCAGCCTCGATCACAAGTGATCCCTGGGTAGGCATGGATGACACCTACATCATCCCGATCCACCGATTGGAGACCACTACCCCTGACATGGGGAAATGTTTTTTTATTTCATGTATGAAAGGAAGGCATGTTCCCATGTCCAAGCAATGGTAGAAAGTCACCTCGTACTCCTACAGCAACCAGGCTCAGGTGATCCCAGAGCCTCCTACCCCTGTGCGGTACTGGGATGTCAAGCTTATGACAATGGCAATACGTCATACATTTCTCTTCCGCCGGGATGGAATCAACCGACTCAGGACGACGCGTCACCACTGCTTTGATATCATCAAACGTGGCCCCTTAGGCCGAAGGCTATATGGGATAGGGTCGAATGCCTTCATTTCTATGGTCTCAATGGAGAGTGAGCCTCCTGATATAATGACCACTGCTGCCCAAGACGACACCAACTGCTCCTCAGGCTTTGATAGCCCAGATGTATCTCCCATTGTGGGAAATTCCCCCACGGCTGGAGAGGAAGACCTGGAGGATGCTCCCCCCGCCTTTGAGGAAGGCGTCTCTACCATGGTTGATGAACTGGTACAAGTGAACCTTAGTAGAGAAGAATATCCGAGACCCACATTGATCAGTGCAGCCATGTCCCCCGAGGAGCAGCAGCGGTACATATAATTTCTCAAACAACACTGTGACGTGTTTTCCTGGAGTTATGGTGAGATGCCAGGACTAGATCCTCAAGTACTCGTTCACCATCTGGGCCTCCCAGCAAACCATTGTGGGTTTAAGCAGCCTCCTAAGAAGATGCACCCTTCTCATGGTGCTATGGTTGAGGCCGAAGTTGACAAGATTATCAAAGACAACTTTGTTAAGGAAGTCTAGTACCCCAAGTGTCTTGCTAACATTTTGCCAGTAAGGAAGAAGAATGGGCAGATCAGAGTCTGCATCGACTTTCGTGACCATAATCGCCACTGCCCAAAGGATGACTTCCCCCTCCCGGTGATTGAGTTATTGAATGACGCCACGACAAGGTTCCAAGCTATCTCTTTCATGGATGGGTATTCCGGGTACAACCAGATCCGGATGGCCCTCGAGGACGAGGATTACACTACCTTCAGGGCTCCCCAAGGCACCTTTTTCTACAAAGTTATTCCCTTTGGCTTGAAAAATGCAGGTGCCACTTATCAGAGGGCCATGCATCGCATATTCAAGCCAATTCTCGGGACGCTGGTGGAATGCTACGTAGATGACCTAGTTGTCAAATCATGCCAGCGCGAGGACCATCTCAAAGACCATGATAAAGTGTTCGGTTTCCTCCATTCCCATCACCTGAAGATGAACCCATTGAAGTGTGCCTTTGGGGTCACCTCTGGGAAGTTTCTTGGCTTTGTTGTTAGATACCGAGGCATTGAAATCGACCCAGAGAAGATCAAGTCCATCAACCAAATGCCTCCCCCGAGCAATATTCGGGAACTTCGAGGTCTCCAAGGCCACTTATCCTATATATTCCAATTCATCACGAATCTAGCTGGCATGTGTAAGCCCTTTTCCCAGCTCACGAAAAAGGTGCTGCTTACCAATGGGATGAAGAGTGTCAGACCGCCTTCGAGGAAATCAAGCAGTATCTGCTACAACCTCTGGTTTTGATGCCACCTATTTCCGGAAAGTCGCTGGTCCTTTACGTGACTGCCCTAGAACGGTCCCTCGGTGCACTTCTCACCCAGAAGAATAATGTGGGTACTGAGAATAGTCTCTACTATCTCAGTCTCATGCTTCTCGAAATGGAGGTCAGATACTCCCTTATCGAAAAGAGCTATCTTGCGCTTGTTTTTTCCATACAGAAGCTATGGAATTATCTGCAGCACCATAAGGTACAATTTGTCTCTCGGGTAGACCCACTAAAGTGCATCCTGAACCTCCCCATGTTGAACGGCCGATTAGCACGTTGGGAAGTGATTCTCCAGCAGTTTGATATCAGGTTCGTACCTCAGAAGGCCATTAAGGGACACGCGTTGGAAGAATTTTTATCCACCCACCCAAACTCCGCGGATCAGACCTTGGACCTGGATTTTCCTGATGAGGAAATCCTCTCAGTCGATCATGTCGTCCCATGTTGGAAAATGCACTTCTATGGTGCCTCCCGGAGCCCCACCGGTAAGAGGCTCAATGATCCTAAGCTCAACAAAGTGGGCCTAGGTATCGTCTTCATTACCATAGTGAAAACTATCCTACCATACTCATTCCTGTTGTCAGAAAGCTATACCAAAAATGAGGCAGAGTACCAGGCTCTCATCACCGGCCTCGAGTTGGCACTTGAGATTGGCGTGCCCCA